>CM035132.1:88201795-89644295 GCA_020205605.1 Panax ginseng | reverse complement strand
ATTAGCTCGGATATTTAATAGGGGATCAACCTATTTATACCCTAGGAGTATGCATATCATCTTAACAATAGTGTCCTAGACACTCAAAAGTCAATTTAGTAGCCTATAAACCACGGTCAGTATATATCTGCCTAGTCATCACTCTTTAAAAAGAGGCAAATAATATCAGTATATATATTGTACCAAATATTATTAGTTTCAGCTAATTTTATACTTTGATATCAAATCAAATCAAATTACACAAATAACAACTCATTTCATTAAGTTTTGCTTGAACAAAAAGTAATAACTTCCCAACAATAGATAACACGAACAACATATGTAAACAAATTTGTACAATAAATATATAAGAAATAGAAGACTTGCATTTAATATGAAAATTAAATGAAGTTAGAAAAACGTGCCTTGTAATAAATATAACGGTCTAAACGTTCGTTGTAAATCCTACACAATTATAAAAACGTGTAGACTAATTAAGTGATTAACGATTAAATCTTTTAAGTTTTGTTTCGGGTATTATAACCGCTTATAAATAAAACTCCTTGTACTAATTGCTTATAAGATGAATATTCATTAACTATATTTAAAAGAAATTGAGCATTATAACTACTTGTAAAATAAAAATTCGGTTATTTTATTTGAGATAATTTCAACTTTATAAATGCTTATAAAATGAATATTCTTACTAAATACTTGAAGAAAATCGGACATAGTAACTGCTTATAAAAGTATATTTTCTTCTTTGTAAGAGAAATAAATCAGACATTATATCTATTTGTAAATAAGACTTTTGTACTATATACTTATAAAATTTTTTGACATTATAACTGCTTGTAAAAGTATATTTTTACTAAATATTTAAAGAAAGAATAAAATACTAACCACTTGAGTAATACCTCTTGTAGTTGCTAGCTTTTCTTCCAATCACGTGGCGCTTCGATGCTTCAAAAGTAATTTTTTTATCTCACAATATCTCTCAAAATATAAATATAGAGGGGTTTTTCTCTTGAATTGCTCTTGAAAATGGTAAGAAATGAATGAACTTAGCTTGATGTTTATAGAAAAACATAGATTCACAATTGCACGTTAGGAGCTCGGCTTATTACAGTTTGGTACCTAGTGTGTCCCACCGTGTGCCTGGTGTGTACCGGCGTGTGCCAGCGTGTGCCTTACACATTCCTTCTCTTTTACTGTCCGTACTTGGAAGCACGACAAAACATTTTGTCAGAGTAAGAACGACAAAGAAACTTGTCAAAAAATTAATATACCAATAAGTTCATTGGTGAACAATTTTATTTTTAAGCACGACGTTTTTTAAAAAAAATTATTGGACTATACGACTTTTCATTGAAAACTTTGTGGCATATAGTGAATAAATATGTGACGACTTATGTGAAAAAGGTGTATGGTTAAATAAATAAATATATTGTATGTATGGATATGTATATTTACTAATTATGTAATTAAAATAAAAAAAGAAAGCTACATAACCTAATTATACCTTAGGTGTAGTAATTAAATAACGTAAGGGTTATGGTATTGAGATATATTAGTATTTAAAATTTATACTAACCTAAGAGATTAATTTAATTATCTCAATTTATTATTTATTTTAAACCTAATTAAAGCAAGTCTAATTGGGTTATAAAATTAAATGCACTTAAGTAAGTATCTAATTCCAAAAGAGTGGAGATAGAAATCCTAAATAAATAATTAGGGTAAGATAGGTTAAAAGTATTGGGCTATGTTACTTCCATGGTCCAAACAATTAAATAGAAAGCCCAAAGGAATTAAATTGAAAGGCCAATCTTTAGCCCAATTATTAAGGGACATTTTAGACATTTGATAAATCAAATTTGGCATTTAAACTAAAGAAAAAATGGGACAAAAAAAGGAGGGGGGGGGGGGGTAATACCCGACCCCTTGTTGCCATATTTGGCTTGTGATGTGATCATTAATTTACCTTAATTGTTAACTAATTTCCTTATCTACACAAACCCCTTATGTTTCAATCTCTCATTGGTCCAAAATCTTTAATTAGGATTACATGTAATCTAAAAAGATAAATATTTTGGGGATATAAGAAGTATTAGGATAAAAATATAGATATAGGTTTTATATCTATATTTTTAAACTAATACCCTAATTTTCCTTTTCATTTCATTTCACTATCTTCATCTCACTTCCAAAACAAAAAAAAAAAGAAAGAAAAGAGAGAAGGAGGGCAGGGCCTTGAGAGAGGGAAAGGGAGAGAACTCCAAGCTCTTATCCATCCCAAGTTCATAAGATACTTTGGTAAAGAAATGAGGGTCGCTAGGAGATCAAGGTGAAGCTCTAATTTACTCTCTTCCCTTTTATTTTGGTTGTTTTTGATGTAATAGAGGGGTAATGTTCTAAGATTCAAAAACCCTTAGATATACATGTTTCATGTAAGGATCTAACCTTATTGAGTGTTACAATGTTGATCCAAAGGAAGAAAATGAACTTATGTTCCTAAGGTTGAAAAACTCTTTCTTTTCTTCACTTGAACCACCTATTTCTTTAGATCTACACCTGCTATTTGTTATTCGTCAAAGGGGGGGGGGGGTGTGAGATATGTAATTTAACTAGTAAACCCAAGTGGTAGCACACAAAAATAATTGCTTTTCAAGCCTTGAGGGCTGTTGGAGCCAAAACAGGCCATTTTGAACAAAAGTTAAGAGGACAATTTCTGGCCAGACCCTTGAAAGGGTATTTTCGTCCATTTCCTATACTCTAAAAATTTTGAAAAAATATAGGAAGATACTTTGATGAGTTATATGTATTTAGGAAAAAGAATGGACATATTTGGATGTGTAGAATGAGAGTTATGAGTTTTACAAGAAATGATTCTTTTAAAAGTGTACATGAATAACTTTTTGTGTGTAACTCCAAAAATCATAAACTTTTATTTTAAGGTAGAGGATCATGATGAGAGTATACCCGGAACATTTCATAATTGTTGGACAAAAACTCGATTTACGAAAAATGTTGCAAGATCTGCCTGTTTTAGGCTCTTTAAAAATAGTAAATCAAGGTGGAAAATTCTGAAAAAGTTTGGGGATCCTCAAGAAATCATATTCGGTCAGATTCCAAAAAAGAAAATTTTTTGGAACTGTTTTGAGATTTTTCATGTAAATGGTTGTGTTGTGAATACATGAAAATAATTAGCCATATGATGACATAAATGGTAAAAATGTGATTTTAATGCTTGGAAACCCTAAATATGTTGTATTCCGATTATGGGAGGGTATTTTGGTAATTTTTGTTGAGAAGTAATATTTATGGACTTTTATGGTTATTAAATAAATGAACTATTAATGAGTAAACAATTAAAATAAATTGTTTATAGGTTAATAAATGATTAAAATATTATTAAAATATTAATAATTTTAGACTAAAATATTTTTTTAACTAATTGGATTAAAAATATTATTAAATGAATAATAATATTATATTAAAGAATTAATAAGTGACTAAAATATTATTGAAGGACTAATAATATTAGGTTAAATATTATTAATGTAATTAATAATATTAAATTAAAATATTATTAAATTATTAATAATATTATATTAAATTATTTTTGGATTAAAATATTATTAAAAGATTAATAATATTAGATTAATGTATTATTAGATGATTAAAGAATTATTAAATGATTAATAATATTCAAACTAAATAAAATATTATTAAAAGGTTAATAATATTAGTAAATGAATAAAATATTATTAAATAAATAATAATATTAGTAATTGATTAAAATATTATTAAGTGGTTAATAATGTTAGTAAAGTAATAAAATATTATTAAATGATTAATAATATTAGTTAAGGATTAAAGTATTATTAGGGGATTAATAATATTAGTAAGCGAGTAAAGTATTATTAGTCGATTAAAAATACTAAGAAGTAAATAAAATATTATTAAGGGTAATAACATTAATTGAGTTTAAGATAAGGTTTACATGATAGTAAGGTTATCAAGGGATGATAATATTACTCAAGAATTAGTGTAATGACTAAATATTCGATAATTTAATATAGAGGGATGATATTATATGATTTACTAATTGAAAGATCAATTATAAGTCTTTCAACAGAAGATAGTTAAGTTGATGTTGGCTTGTTTCGGGTTTAACAAAAAAATCACACTCGTGCAAGTATACACGGTCAACAAGTAATATAGAGTAAGTTAAGTATCGTTCCTTCGGAGAAAGGTAACTATTTCTAATCTATCATGCAACGACTTTATAGCTATTTCTAGCTGCTTAAACGATCAAATGATAGTTGAATTAAAACTAAAATAATTATCAACACAAAATAACTGATTAAATAACAAAGATATTCAAATTGGAAAGATATGGGGCCCTAACTACACTTATTGCTTCATCTAGATTATACACCTCTTGTTTAACTTGATTAATTATTATGGACAGCTAGTCGAGAGCACGAAGGTGAAACATGACTATTTTTCAATACACCGTGTTCATATCACACAAAATCCACGAAACAGATAGACTTCGTATGAACACCAATATTACCTAACCCACTATATGTCTATGTGAATTACCAACAATATCAATTTAAGTGCGAGCTCTCTCAGTGACTACACACGGCAAGCCGGTATATGTCTATCCGGCTTGCAAATCACAAAATCTATCACATTTAAATTTCATGAACATATGCCAACAAGGTCAAATCTGAACTTATATTTCCTTTTTCAATTCCATACAAGTTATTAGGGTAAATGGTAATCAATCATCTAATCATTAAGCACAACCAAGTTAGGCAATCCAACTATAATCATACAAGCATCACAAAAAGGCATACAAATCTGAACTACACAATAAGATCCATTAGAATCCCATAATGGTGGTTAGTTCATCTCTGAATCAACAACCATTATGGGATATAAACCAAGCATGAAAATAAACAATGAGAACAAAGAGGGTAATGAGAATAGAGATTGCAAATCTGATTAAACTCTGCTCCACAATGTGCTTCCAACTTAGTTCAGATCCATAATCAAAATCAAGGTAAAACTTCAATATTCACAAGCTATTAGATCTAGAGAGAGAAGCCAAATAGTAGTAGAAAGCTATGGAATCTCCCTAGCTCTATGAAAACCCTAAAACGAAAAATATAACTAAAAGTAATAATGTCTCGTAACAAGAAAATACACCCTTATATGGAAAATGCGCTTCAGCAGATCTTAATTGAAAAGTCAATTTTTTCTCTAAGTCATTTGGTGCTACATGCTACGGCACATAGAAGGATTAGGCGGCGGTACCGAGTCTGCTTCTGAATTCTCCGGTGCGGTACTGGAGTTAGCTATCTTCCGGTACACCATGCCGCCTGCCTTCTCTCTTGCACTCTATTTCTAACTTGCTGCTTGTGCTCTGTTGCTACCTTGTTGTTGCCTTCTTCTTCTTTCTTCACTTGACTTCATCATTCTTCTCATGACTTACCCTCTTCACATGCATTAGTTCAGCCACATTCTTCATTCTAGCACATGCTCACCATGCCATGCCATTTCCATGCCTTTGGAGTTTCCTTGATGCAGCCTACAAAAACACACATAAAAGCACTCAAACAATAATAAAAATACTTAAGTTTAAGCATAATTCTAGCAAGTTGATAACCAATAAGTAGGTCTAAAACTTAATTATCAAATAGCCCCAAACATAAACTATTGCTTGCCCTTAAGCAATAAACACAAATATGAACTAACAATGCAAACTACATGCTATGCAATTACACTATCATGAAAATGAATCCCAAGATTTGCAGCCATGTCAAGAATTCCAATAAGATACGCCTCAGAGAAATATCAAGATCTATTAACAACATATCAAACTAAGCTAAAGGCATAATAACATGCAATCAAATAATCACAACCTGTAATAACCCGAGATTATAAATAATTTTTTATAATTTTACTGAAATTGATTATCAAGATTGTGCTGTGATACGAGTTGTGAGAATTAGTCAATTTGTGTATTCACTGAGAAATAAGAGTAGAGTTGTGCTTAATTGAGAATTTAAAACCCTAACCCTAAGTTCGAATAGGGATTTGGTAGAATACAATTTTAATAATTGTGTTGATGAGTACGTGTTTGTACTGTATAGAGTTAATGATCAATGATTGATCGGTTTTGAATTAGTAAACCCTAATAAGGGATTAGAAACCCTAATCTCAAGTTTAGAAACCTTAACGTATAGTTAGGAACCCTAATCGAATGTCGGGAAGCCCTAATTTTAAATTCAGGAACCCGAAGCCATAACTAGGAAACCCTAATCCTAATTAGCAAGCCCTAATGTGATTGATAACCTTTAATATAATTAGGAAACCCTAATTATATTTTAGTTATCTTAATTTTCTATTTTGACAACCCTAATTTTGAAAATCTTAGAAACTAATGTTGTAAAACCTAAGGGTTAGAACCTTAGGGTTAAACCCTAAGGGTTTGGATAATGTCTAGTATGCCATTAAAATTATAATACAACTGAACATAATACCCTTTTTCATTCTTTAATGAGCTAAATTACAAATCTTTCCATATTTGGAGTTGGTGACCTACTAATGTTGACATTGTGACTTATAATCTCCAGCCAACCAGTCCACATATCAGATTTATACATTGCATCTTTGTATTATAAGAGATTGAGAAAGTTCACCAAACTTGGCTCATTTGCACCCAAACTCTTAACAACTCTCTCTCTCTCACCAAACCTCCGAATTTCGTAAGTATTTCAGTCACTAAATAAACACTAGAAACATCAAGATCGTTATAGGAGATCAAAGATCAAGGATTGGACTAGAAAGGTAAAACCCTAAACTCAACCTAGATCATGTATGCTAAGTTCATATTTGTGTTTATGTGTTTAAATCAGTGCTAGAAGATGTTTTAAGATGATCTATGATGATATATCATAGATCTATAGCATCAAAAGGATTTAAAATGGAGTTTTTGAAAAACTGTTCTTGAGCCAAAAAGTGGTTTGACAACCATATGTCAGTGACCCTAGATCTTTCTATGTTTTATGTTTTGGATCTGTAGTTTGGTATGAGATCTTTATTCTACAAGTGAAATCATAGCCATTAGATGTCTAGATTGCATGTTATTCTTGGTCAAAAACCGTTGACTGGGCATGACCAGATGAATTCTGGGTAACCTAGAATTCAAATATCAGTGTCTGACAACACGTTACAATGATTATATTTGTCAGGTGTTATGTGTTATGTTGATGTTATGATAACCAGTGTGTAGCCTATTATATTGACTTTAGATCCATGGCTTTAGATCATTTAAATCATCAACAGATCGAATGTAGCAGTTGGTCAAAGTAGGCCATTCGACCATGACTTAGAATTTCTGGAATTCCCAGAAACAGTAAGAACAATGTTTCTAACCATGTTTGACCGCACTGAATCTGGATGTTTTGTTGTTGTTGAACTGATCTGTTGTTATAGTGATGTTCCTTGACACAATGAGTACATATTTGAACCATGAGATCACATAAATCATGACTGGAACACTTAGATTATCGATCTAGAAAGTGGTACCCTGAAGCTGCCTGGGTTTCTAGGTTACCCAGAAAACCAAGGAGCTGTCTGACAGTAAGTTTAAGAGGCCAGATCTTCTTGTTATGATGTGATATGACCTAGATGATAATTGTTGATTGTAGTATTACATAAACACTACATGATCAAGGCTCAAGTTGGCCCAGAACATGTATGGACTGAGAATTAATCGTTGTTAGACCATGACCCTTGCTTTGCCGGCTGTCAGTGTTCTTGAGCCCAAGAATACCCAACATGACAGACAAGTGTAGCTATAGCCTATAGGGACGATTTCTAATAATTTTATTTTCCTAATTTCTGAAAAATGATTAAAAAGAGAAAATAAATTCTAAAAATTACCAAAAATGGTTTTAAAAATTATTTTAAATTATGAAAAATAACTTTTGATAATTTGGGATATTTTTCATTAATATTTAAAATTATTTAAATATTAATGGTATTTAATTTATTTAATTAGTATATTAAATAAATTAGAGAAAAATGATTTTAATATTATAAAATTATTTTAAATAAGAATAAAGTGTTTAAAAATATTTTGATTTATAAAATGTAACTTTTAATATTTTTGGAGAATTTTCATTAATAGATTAATATTATTTATATTAGATTTATTTAATTATTAAATTAAATAAATGATGGAAAAATGATTTTATTGATTTAAAAATAATTTAAAAATGAGAAAAAGATTTAAAAATATTTTAAGTTATAATTAATGACTTTTAATATTTTGATAAGAATTTCATTAATATTTAAATATTACTGGTGATGGTTTAAAAATGATTTTAATTATTTTAAAAATCATTTAAATAGAATATTGGTTATTTAAAAATATTTAAGTTATTATTAATAACTTTAATATTTTGACAAATGTATCATTAATATTTTAATATTATTAAATATTAATGATGATGGAATTAAATGGTATTTAAATGATTCCAATGTTTGAAAAATTATTATAAATTATAATAATTGTTAGAAAAATATTAAAAGCTTCCAAAAAATATTATTAATGATATTTGACTTATCTAATATAATATTAAAGCTTTGAGACCGAATTTAATTGATAATACAATTGTTAAATTATCGGATAGGTTGATCAGTACACCGAGAATAGACCAAAGTCCAACAAGACCGAACTAGTTAGACTTGATGAGTTTTTATATAGGTTATAAACACTGATGTGGCTATGTGGTAATATGTCTAGGAGAAGTATTGACTGTAAATTACAGTGTTACGTGTTATAAATTATTGTGCTAATTGTGAGACCGATATTATTGGTTATAGATCTTTTGAACGCATATAAGTATATTGTGTAGCAGTAATCAACGTGATAGGCAAGTTTCAACCTTGAGTTATATCTTTTCAAATATTGTGGTGGTTAATTATTGTTGATTATACCACGTCTGAGAATTTATTATTGATTATTTTCAGTTAGTGCATGTTTATTAATTTAAATTAAATTAGTGATTATGAGAATATATATTTGGAGAATAATTGTTATTGGATATTCACATCCGTAGAATCTATTAGTGATTGCAAATAGTACAGATAATTCCTGTTTATTGTTGAATCATGTTAAGAAATATCTTAGCCAATTGTTCTGGCTAGACAAATATTTGTTAGAACTTAATAAGTTCGAGCAGAGAAGATAAGATGAGAGAATTCAATTATTATTAATAGATCAATGCCAATTGTTTCGACTAGATCAAGAAAGTAAATTTGATAAGTCCGAGAAGAGAAGAGAAGAGAAGTGATTAGATTTTGAAATCATTGTATTTCGTTGCTAAATCAAATTCTGATTCTAAGACTGAGAAGAACAACCTTTTATATAAAGGAAATATTTTGGTCGTATATTCAGCCTTTGCGCGCGTTTAAATATTATGCATAATATAGGGTATAATGAAGCTGATCACTTTATGTACTTGTAGAGGGGTATGATTTAATCTTTATGGTTATCTGATACACCTAGGTATATCAAAGTATATCTTTGATAGTTACTCGAGAAGAGAAGTTCTAGATCCTTTGTGATCACTCAGCACAAACTCTGGAAAATATTTCCATCCTGTTATTTGGGTATATCAATGTAAATATTTGATAGTTACTCGAGAAGATAATTTTAAGATCAATTGAGATCATTCAGCTTAAACTTTGGAGAATTCTTCTAAATTATTACTTAATCGAATAACGTAGAAACTTTGAAAGTGTTGTACCCTTTCATTTTTAAACTATTGTGTTGCATAGGTTGCGAGAAGATTGGTTAGAGAAGAACAAATTGTTCAGCTATTTCAAAGTTCTCTGAACTTTGATTTCATTCTATCAAAATAGATAGTCTGTTATTCTGATGCTTATACATTCATTGTATATCTTAACTTGCGGGGCAAATTTGTTGCTCAACCTTGGTAAATAAAACTTTTCAGCTAGGGACGAAGTTGCAGGAGATGCTGTGAAGAACAAAGGCAAATGCATAGTAATAGAGTAACTATGAATGAACATTATTATTATGTTATATTTGTAAACTATTTTTGTATATCTAAAGGGTATGTTTGTAATGTTAAGGTTAGATAACCTGGGACGAATGTATTAACTATATTAGTTAATGTGATGTAATATTCTATTCATCAATGAATGGGTAGTTAGATGTTAATTATATTGTGGATCGTGAGCACCAAACTCATGGGTCAGGTAACTCAGATTTGGGGGTGTCACAGGTTAGTATCAAAGCTATAGGTTATAAATCTTAAGTGGGTGGGGGAAAATCCTAGGATTATAACCAGAAGCGAGATATAGAATACTCATTTAGAGTACTAAGTGAGGGATTGATAAAGTGTATCAATAGTGAGATATTTGGACACATAGTGTGAGAATTTCGTACTAGTGAAGTACTAATCAAGTTGTTTAAACTGATTGAAGGATGTCGGGAGAAGATGAAATGAATACGGAGATGCTAGCGGCTGTTGCTCCAATGCCAGTAGCCGAGGTGCTAGCATAAAGCGAGTCAGTTAAAGAGGTGGGAAAAGATGAACCTATGGTGAATCTCAGGAGTGATCATGATGATTATCCCGAGATGTATCTGAGTGGTGATAATGAGGCAGATTTCGAAGAAGCTAAGGTGGAGAAAGAGAATAAAACTAAAGTTAGAGAACAAGATCAAGTATTTGCAGAAGTACAAGAACTCCAGAGTAAAGTGTATCTCTTAGAGGAGTTATGGAAGACAGAAAGGGTGTTATGCGAAATGACCGAAGAATGGAACGATTTGAAGGTGCATGTGGAAAGGATGATTAAGAAGCAAGTCTGTAGCAAGTGTGGAAAGACTCACGTGGGAGAATGCATGATGTGGAAGAACGTGTATTTCAAATGTAAGCAGGAAAGACATATTTCCTTACATTGTCCTAAACCGAATATGAGAAAGTGTTTTTCATGTGGGAGAGCGGGTCACGGATTCAACAAGTGTCCCAGCAAGAAGACTAGTGAAGGGAGTGAACGGTGGACAACCTAGATATAAGCAGTAGTATATTTTGGGTAGTAGGTTATAATATTAATGGTTGTAATATCGAGAACGATGTGTGAACATATGTAAATATATATATGTTTGTATGAATGAAATCTTTATTCTCTATATGAATATAAGATTAATTGGTGAGTTCTTAAAACCTATACTTATGGTAAGTTCATGACTCATAATTATATGAGATGTTTTAAACCCCTCAGCGAATGGACACCAAAGGTCTGACTAGGATAAGTTCAGACACTCATATAATTGTGGCAAATTCCTGGAATCATAAGTGTGGTAATTTTGATGAACTGGGAATAGTTATGTGTGAATGGAGAATTGTAACTTTTTATGCAAAGTTGGAGAATTGCAACTTTTTGTGAAAAGTTATGTTGTTAATCCTGCTATTTATTAAAAAGGGATAGTAATATATGTTAAGTACAAAATGTACTATGCGATATTTGAATAAATATGCGATTATATGAAAAATATGTGTTAAATTCGTATTGTGTTGTTAATAAGAATTTGTGTAGAATTAATATAAGATTTTTATCAGATAATGCTGCAAAGGAAGGGAAGTCTAAAGGAAAATATGGAAGAACAATTTTTGAATCTGAAACAGAAGAATATGTCAGTGACAGAATATTTTGTCAAGTTCAATGAATTAGCTAAATTCGCTCCACATCAAGTGGACACTAAGGAACTTAAAGCACGATGTTTTAGGAATAGATTGAAATCATTAGTACTCGAGAAGTTAGATGTGCTATAAATTAATTCATTTTCAACTTTATTGGAAAAAGCCATTATCGCTGAGGGAGAAATGGAAGCTGTATTGAAGAATAGTCACGAAGAAAGAAAGGAGGCTGAAGGGAATAATATGATAGGTGGTAATGGAGGCAGGGATTTTAATAAACGTAAGAGGGATGATAATGTTAATTTAGCAAATAATTTAAAAGAGAGTAGGAGGAAGGGTTGAGAGTAGTATGCACACAAGCTAATCATGTTTGATGATAAAGCATATACTTTGTAACAATCTTATTCATTTATTAATAGAAAGTATTAATTTATTAAAGGCTTTTAATTATCTACATGATGCTATTTTATAATATATGATAGACCCATAGTTTTAAGCAATGCTTTTAGAATAATGATGATGATCATTCTAATGAGATCTAGATTCTTAGAAAGCTTAAAACTAAAATAGTTCCCAATCGTTGGATTACTAATTTGGGGATTAATGAATCCAGATAGATTGATATATACGTTGCTTGCTCATTGGATGAGGATGATTGATCTTATGATCATTTGTGTAGAGACACTAAATCAAGTATGTAGGTGCTTATTAGAGAATAAATTCACTGAACGTGGCTCGCAAAGGAATACATAATGGAGTTTTACTTGTCTGTCAATAGGAATTCCTATAGTGATAGTAGTACAAGTGATCCTTGAACTTGAGATCATCATATTATCTTGTGTATGATGAATTATACTTTGACTTATTCTTTATGACCCTTAGGGTATATCAAAGGGTATGCTTGGGTATAATAAGTTGTACATGGAGATAATGTATGATCAATAAAGAATCTACCACTTCTAGTAAAAGAAGAGAAATGTCCTATGTGATTCGATAAATGATAACCCAGTAGTCCTTGTCCAAGGCAGAATGAAATTAGAAAGGAGTTTCTAATTTGTATTATTTGGTGTTGTGCATTTAAGGATCGAAATACATATAATTAAATAAAATAAGACTTGACATTCTATGTCTTATATTTAATTGGGACATTGTATGGTGGAAGGATTGAATTGTACGGTAACTATTTACTCAAAGGTTCTTTTATGATTAATGTTGAAATCTATATTATCTGAAAAGTCGTTGATCGCTAGGGAGGCTTATCCCTATTGTAGAATAAATATTATTTATTTAAATAAATTAATAGTTTAATTTATTTATTTAAATAAGATTAGAATTGTTCTAATTGATTTATTCACAACCGGTTTAATATGGAGAACCTAAAGGGTCACACCATAAAAGGAAGAATAATTATTTAAGAAGTTAATGGTATAATCATAATAATAAGTTAAGTATATTTAATTTAATCTATGGTGATAGAATAAATTAAATAGCTTAATATTTATTATTTAATATTTAGGAAATATTAAATATAAATTAATAAGAGGAGTCTTATTATTATTATTATTACTATTATTATTATTATTTAATTCCTAAAGGAGTTTGGGAATTAATTAATAAAAGTACTCTCATATAATCCTAATAAGATTAGGAGGTTAAATTAATTAAAAGATTTTAATTAATTATTCCTAATAAGATTGGGAGCATAATTAATTAAAGGAATTTAATTAATTAAAATAAAAACCCAATTCCTTAATTGTTAAGGAGACTTGCCCACATCTATATATAAGAGGAGTCTTATTATGGGTGTAGGTAGTTGTTGACTTTTTCACAACATACGTGATTCCAATAGTTGGAGAGTACGCTCTTTTTCTATGAGAGATAGAAAAACTAGGGTTTAGCCAACCACCCATCTTCTTGAATCTTTCTTCTTCCTTGGTGGATCACCTCTAGAGGCCAAACACTTGGGTGGCTAACGTTGATCAAAGGAAGGAACCAAACCCGGTGGATTCAATTTGAACGCGAAAGAATTTGGAAGTGAACTTATACATGAGGAAGCTCGAACCTTCAAGGGTATGATTCTTGTTTTTTATCTTTTTGTTTAATTAATAATTACGCATAAAGGATGATCCGAGTATATGGTTTGTAAAATTTTAAAACTCTGATTTTTCACGTTTCCGCTTATTTTGTGCAATTTAATTGCGTTCATGAATATTACAAACCTTATAGTGGTATCAGAGCCAAAACTTTTTGCAAATTATTAATTTTTTTAATTTGATATATATATATATTTCTATGTGTTTAGAATAATTTAATTGGGCATAATATGTTGTATAAAATTTATTAAAATAAAAATAAAATTTTGAAAGCCTGTATAGTCACGAACTGTTGCGGAATCACAAATTTTTCAAAAGCTGATCTGAACTTGAATATATCATATATCTTGTACTTGTATATTATATATATATAATGATACAGATATATTTATTTTATATATATATATAGTCATCCTGCTTGTTCAAGTTCAATGTTTTGAAATCATGTGATTGCTTGAAGATCTTAATATATATATATATATATATATATATATATATATATATATATATTAATCTTATTATTTTATAATTAAAATAAAAGTTTATTTTAATCTTAAAATAAAAGTTTATTTTAATTTTAAAATTAAATTCATGCTAACTAATTATAGTTGGAATTGGATTCCATAATAACTAATTGGAGTTGAAATTGGATTTCATGTTTCCTTAAATAAAGAAGTTTATTTAGATATGAAATAAGATTTCATGTTATTCAAAATAAAGAAGTTTATTTGTGAATAGGAAAAAGAATCCGTATTTTCTTAAATAAAGGAGTTTATTTAGATATGGAATAAGATTTCATATTATTTAAAATAAAGGGGTTTATTTATGAATAGGAAAGAGAATCTGTGTTTCCTTTAATAAATGAGTTTTTTTTTCTTGGAATTGGATTCAATAATTAATTAAAATAAAGGAGTTTATTTTGATTAAAATAAAATAGTTTATTTTATTCAAAATTGGATAAATTAAAATAAAGGAAGTTTATTTTGATTTAAATTGGGATTAAAATAAAGGAGTTTATTTTGATTCAAAATTAGATTTTATGCTAACTAAATTTGCCCATTAAATGATATCATTATATATATTGAATGTTTATTATTCATGAGATGAATGTTATTTATTGATGCATATAGTGATGTGTATGATAATAAATGGGATTGATTATGGACTATTGACCAATGTGATTGAATTTTATTTTAGTTGGATGCATGAATGTATGGGTTTTATTAAATGGGGTCTGCGTACCTCGTCTTCTCTAATTTTTTCTTAATGTAAATTCTAACTCCTTCCTATGTACTTCCCTTTGACTGCTGATCAAGGTTTTTATTTATTTTAAATAGTTTTGTAATAGGAATAGTTAGAATTAATTTTGAAGAATTGGAGATCAAGGAGAAAGGAGCGCTTGAAGACCCGTTTATAATGGAGCCCGGGTTTAAATGTAATAGTTATATTTAAATATTAATTCTTGCACTCCTAGGTTTGACCTTTTGGTTCACTTGGTGGCTCTAGTGAACCAAACTAGAATAAAAGTCCATAATCAATCCAGGTAGAATATAGTATTCTATATATGCATGCTTATATTATATATATTATATATTATGCAAACATGCTTCGCATGTTAATTAATATGACGCACATTTTATATATATATGTGCATGCGCGCTAAACAAAATGAGACAAATTAATAACAAACCCCTCAAATATTTTATATTAAGTTGTAACGTTCAAAGATATTTGGGATATCGAACGTCGCCTTCTAGCATGATAAAAACAATAGAGTATTAAATATTTAATATGAGTTTGTTGTACACACACAAGGCAAGTATTAAATATTTAAGATGTTGTTTTTATTACATATGATGTTTATAAGGAATTGAACATTACTGCTTTGTTGTGCACACACAAGGGTTGTAGTTTTCTTTTACTTATATGAAAATGTTGGGTCTAACTTAACTTAAATCATTTTAGTTCGGATGTGCACACACTTGACCATTATGATTTAAGAGGCAAAATACAAGGAGTTACATAGTTGATGTAATTGACAAGAGTTGTCTACCTATTTATTTATATATAGTTTGTTGTGCACACACAAGGCTATATACATTTAAAATGGGATCCTTATTCTCACTAGTAAATCTTTAATTAGATTTTGTCGAACTATATAAGTGAGGGTAATATAGTTTGAAGAAAATAGTGGGAGATACCAATTTAAAACAAGACCTAATTTATTTTGATAATTAATAAAAGAATGTATGCTAAAATGTTGTTAATTACAAATTCATTTACAGAATTTTACGATGTCTAAATTACTATCACTGTGAAGCATATTAGATATTATTTAACCAAACCGTATTAAACAGATTGATTAAGGAATTTAAGAATAGTTCTCACGGTTGAAAAGCTATCTTATGTCCTTAATACGCCTATCCCTGCAATGGTTGCAAATAATGCCTCTGAAGAAAGATTGCTACTTTTAGAAAGTGGCAAGATGATGCACAGTTGGCTCAATGCATCATGCTCTCATCCATGAGTAACGAGCTTCAGCGTCAGCATGAAACTATTGATGCTCCTACTATACTCTTCTACGTCAAGTAGTTGATGGTGAGGAAAGTAGGACTAATAGATATCAGATATCTAAGGAGCTCTTCCGATCTGGAATAACCAACGACACTACAGTACAAACACATGTCCTAAACATGATCAATTTGTTTGAACAATTAGGATAATAGGTTTTGTCATGGAGGGAGAGTTGAGCCTAGATTTGATCTTGTAGTCACTCTGGACTCCTTCTCACAATTGTTGTGAATTTTTCATATGAACAAGCTAAAGATCAGCCTCGCTGATTTGCTTAACATGTTGAAAAATGTTAAGAGTCACTTTCCAACCAAGAAAGAACAAGTCTTACTAGTAGGGGCTAGAGGATCTTCTAAAAGAAAGAACGATTCTAAGAAGGTAAATAGAAAGGCAAAACCAAAGGATAATAAGAACAAAACTGATACGGATAGCAAATGAGTTTGCTTCTACTGCAATAAGTCTAGACACTGGAAAGAAACTGCAAGAAGCATCTTGCAGAGCTAACCAGAAGAAGCTTAGTGAAGTTTCGGTTACAAATACAATTTTGTTCATGATTAAAATAAATTTTTCTTTAAGTCAAGGTTCTACTTGGGTATTTGATACCGACTTTGGTTATCACAAATATAGATTTATGTAGGGACCAAGCAGAAGTAGAAAGCTAAACAAAGATAAGTAATCTTATGTGTGGAAAATGAAGCAAAGGTTGCTGCATTAGCCATAAAAACTTATTATTTAGCATTGCCTACGAGCAAGTCTATTAAGTCAATAAGTTGTTATTATATTCCAGTTCTCGTTAGAAACATTATTTTCATTTTGTTGTTGGACAATGAAATCTTTGGTATTATATTTAAGAACAATTTTTGTTCTATTTATAATAATAATGTTTTTATAGAACTGGAATATCACTTAATGGATTTTGTATACTTGATTTACGTGAAAATAATTTTGTAAATTAAACAAACTAATATAAGAAAAGGAGATGATCATTCAAAGAATTGAATGTGTATTTGCTGAAATACAAGTGTGAATTATTTGAAAGGTTCAAAGAATTAAGAAGTGAAACAAATTGGCAAATTATTAAGATTCTTTGATTAGATCAAGGAATAAATACTTATGCAATAAGTTTCTAGATCATCTCAAATGGTTTTCTCACAATGGACGCCTCCTGATACGCAATAATTGATTGATTTATCTGTAAGGAAAAATTATACCTTGTTGGACATAGTGCGGTCCATAATGATTTTACCGATATTCCAGTATCCCTCTGGGATCATGTCCTAGAAATGGCTGCATATCTATGAAAAGGTAACCTCAAAATCCGGCCCCAAGACTCTATAACAGTTATGGACAGGGAGGATTCTAATCTTAAGTATGTTAAGATAAGGGGTTATCCAGCTTATGTGAAAAGGTTTCAAAGGATAAGCTTGGGACAAGATTTGACAAGTGTAGATTTGTAGGACATCCTAAAGTATGTTTAGGGTATATGTTTTATAATCCTACTTAGAAAAAGGTGTTTGTTGCGAAACACGCTACCTTCTAAGATAAAGGTGTTTATCATTAAAGGGGGCTAGTGGGAGGATAGTAGATCTTGAAGAGTTCAAGAAGCACAAAACACTATAAGTAAAATAAGAGGAACCTGTAGATAGAACTATTGTACCACAACCGAATCGTAAATCTAGAATAGTATCGAAGATACCTGGGAGGTATGGATTCATCATGGATAATTATGTTGAGGTACGCATCATAGAAGATGATAATCCAGTTACATACGATGAGGTAAGAGTTGTAGACACTCAGAGAAATGAATTGAAGCAAGTTTCTCAAAAATAGAACATTCGTTTTGATGAAAAAATCAAAAGAGTTTGATTTTATCACAAATAAGAATGAACCTAGTGTGTACATAATGGTTAGTGGGAGCATTGTGACATTCCTAGTATTATATGTTGATATACTACGGATAGGGAATGACATACCAATGCTATAATCAGTAAAGATAAAGTTGTCTAAACATTCCTCTATGAATGATTTGGGAAGAAAGTCTTAATTGGGGATACAAATCTATATAGATAGATTAAAGAGGATGCTCAACTTAACCCAAGGAACGTATATTCATTTGATACTAAAGTCGTTTAGCATGGCAAACTCCAAGAAATGTCTCATGTTGATGAGTCATGGAGTGTATCTCTCTTAATAGTCCCCATATACTCCTAAAAAGAGAGTTCGCATGAGTGAAAATCATGTATACAATGAAATATACGAGACCTGATGATGATAGGTCATATTATGGAGAAGATCACTGTGCTGTGAATTGGAAAGGTTCCAAATAGCAAAGAGTTGCTGGTTTAGTGATAAAGACAAAGTATATAGCTATAAATGAAGCTGCAAGTTGATTGTTTGGATGAAAAGTTTATTATAGAACTAGGAATAGTTCCTAAGTCTCATCTTGGATCTAAACATATGTTGGGATGTATTTTGAATGGTTGATACATTTTGGCTATATATCATGGATGCATATTGCAGGTGCATTGACTATATATCATCCCACAATGTTTTTTTTCTTTTTTTTTATTTACAACATTTAAAAAATGTTGTATATTTGTATAAATAAATGACACCTTATAAACGTTGTATAAGAAGTTTAAAAACGTTGTCTGTTGTTGCTTTCTATGGACGATATTTAAAAAAAATGTTATATTGTGCTTAACTACAACGTTTTTAAAACGTTGTCTAATATACTAAACAACAACGTTTTTATTCCAAAAACGTTGTGGAATCATACCCTACTACAATAATTTTAAGCATCTGTTAATTTTTGAAAAACAAATCTATAACGTTTTTTTTCCTAAAAAACGTTGTGTATTGTGCTTAACTACAACATTTTTAAAACGTTGTGTAAGGGTGTCAAATAGATGACACCCTTAACCACGACGTTTTCCTGACTGAAACCACAACGTTTTTTCCGCGTTGTCTATTTACATCGCTTTGTAGTAGTGACGGGTGGGTAAAAGCGACCACCACTAACGATTTGGTGGTTAACCTTCTCTTATATCTCACCCATTCATCGCATCCGTCGCCATCCTCATATTTGCGGCTCCACTAGAGCGTTCGACAGACCTCATTCCAAGTCGATTGCTCTCTCAAGCCGGTCTCGCGAGGGGCTAGCCCGACCACTCTGCTCTTGTGGAGTGGTGCCACCTCACAGAGCGGCGGTGTTGGTGGTGTCGGCGTCATCGACGGCGGTGCTAAGGTCTTTGTATATATGTGCCTTTGCCTCTTTTCTCTCTCGTCGGCGTCACTTTACAAGGAAATGGGTATATACATGTACATTGAAAATTATAAAATACAATGAATACATGCCTTCCTCGTGGAAATGGATTTAGAGTCAATTTTGTTTACTTAAGTGTACTTTAAGCCTTCTATTATAAGTATTTTTAGATTAGGGTCACTTGCGTAAAAGTGATGATACTTGAGGATAAAAGTGTATTTAACTCAAGATTATATTATGCTTTTAGGTGATTGAAACTAGTATTAATGAGGTAGGAAGTTCAACTTTGCACGCATCTTTACCTTCGTGAAAATGGCTATAAAGTTACTAAATTTTTTACATCATATCAAGTATGTTTGATAGCATGGAACATTAATGAAAACACCAATTGAGTTGTGACATGAGTTCTTAAGAGCATGATTTTCAACTCTATAACAACTCCAACTCCATTTTGACAGAATATATGCTTCTTCGGTTCTCAGTGAATGAAACAAGCAGCCATGATTCAACCAAGTGCTGCATCAAATTAATTGAAAGTCAAAATTGAGGGGATGTAAGAGTTGCATTATTCCTTTTGAGTTGCATTATTCCTTTTGAGTTTGTAGAAAGTCAACTCAGAGAAATGAATTGAAGCAAGTTTCTCAAAAATAGAACATTCGTTTTGATGAAAAAATCAAAAGAGTTTGATTTTATCACAAATAAGAATGAACCTAGTGTGTACATAATGGTTAGTGGGAGCATTGTGACATTCCTAGTATTATATGTTGATATACTACGGATAAGGAATGACATACCAATGATATAATCAGTAAAGATAAAGTTGTCTAAACATTCCTCTATGAATGATTTGGGAAGAATATCTTAATTGGGGATACAAATCTATATAGATAGATTAAAGAGGATGCTCGACTTAACCCAAAGAACATATATTCATTTGATGCTAAAGTCGTTTAGCATGGCAAACTCCAAGAAATGTCTAATGTTGATGAGTCATGGAGTGTATCTCTCTTAATAGTCCCCATAGACTCCTAAAAAGAGAGATCGCATGAGTGAAAATCATGTATACAATGAAATATATGAGACCTGATGATGATAGGTCATATTATGGAGAAGATCACTGTGCAGTGAATTGGAAAGGTTCCAAATAGCAAAGAGTTGCTGGTTTAGTGATAAAGACAAAGTATATAGCTATAAATGAAGCTGCAAGTTGATTGTTTGGATGAAAAGTTTATTATAGAACTAGGAATAGTTCCTAAGTCTCATCTTGGATCTAAACATATGTTGCGACACTTTCATTTGATTATAAGAATCATTAGAAGATGGGAAATCACTATAGAGATAGTGGACTCTCAAGAACAACATTACATATCCATTAACTAAAGCTTATCCAACGCAAGAATAATCGTCACTTAGAGAAGAAGGGTATGAGATACCATGACGATTGGTTTTAGTGCAAGTGGGAGATTGAAAGTAGTATGCACACAAGTCAATCATGTTTGATGATAAAGCATATACTTTGTAACAATCTTATTCATATATTAATAAAAAGTATTAATTTATTAAAGGCTTTTAATTATCTATATGATGCTATTTTATAATATGTGATAGACCCATAGTTTTAAGCAATGCTTTTAGAATAATGATGATGATCATTCTAATGAGATCAAAATTCTTAGAAAGCTTAAAACTAAAATAGTTCCCAATCGTTGGATTACTAAATTGGGGATTAGTGAATCCAGATAGATTGGTACATACGTTGCTTGCTCATTGGATGAGGATGATTGATCTCATGATCATTTGTGTGGAGACACTAAATCAAGTATATAGGTGCTTATTAGAGAATAAGTTCGCTGAACGTGACTCGCAAAGGAATACTTAATGGAGTTTTACTTGTCTGTCAATAGGAATTCCTGTAGTGATAGTAGTACAAGTGATCCTTGGACTTGAGATCATCATTGTATCTTGTGTATGATGAATTATACTTTGACTTATTCCTTAAGACCCTTAGGTTATATCAAAGGGTATGCTTGGGTATAATAAGTTGTACATGGAGATAATGTATGATCAATAAAGAATCTACCACTTCTAGTAAAAGAAGAGAAATGTCCTATGTGATTCGATAAATGACAACCCAATAGTCCTTGGCCAAGACAGAATAAAATTAGAAAGGAGTTTCTAATTTGCATTATTTGGTGTTGTGCATTTAAGAATCGAAATACATATAATTAAATAAAATAAGACTTGACAGTAATTCTATGTCTTATATTTAATTGGGAAATTGTATGGTGGAAGGATTGAATTGTACGGTAACTATTCACTCAAAGGTTCTTTTATGATTAATGTTGAAATCTATATTATCTGGAAAGTCGTTGATCGCTAGGGAGACTTATCCCTATTGTAGAATAAATATTATTTATTTAAATAAACTAATAGGTTAATTTATTTATTTAAATAAGATTAGAATTGTTCTAATTGATTTATTCACAACCGGTTTAATATGAAGAACCTAAAGGGTCACACCATAAAAGAAAGAATAATTATTTAAGAAGTTAATGGCATAATTGTAATAATAAGGTAAGTATATTTAATTTAATCTATGGTGATAGAATAAATTAAATAACTTAATATTTATTATTTAATATTTAGGAAATATTAAATATAAATTAATAAGAGGAGTCTTATTATTATTATTACTGTTATTATTATTTAATTCCTAAAGGAGTTTGGGAATTAATTAATAAAAGTACTCTCATATAATCCTAGTAAGATTAGGAGGTTAAATTAATTAAAAGATTTTAATTAATTATTCCTAATAAGATTGGGAGCATAATTAATTAAAGGAATTTAATTAATTAAAATAAAAACCCAATTCCTTAATTGTTAAGAAGAGTTGCCCACATTTATATTTAAGAGGAGTCTTATTATGGGTGTAGGTGGTTGGTGACTTTTTTCACAACATACGTGATTCTAATAGTTGGAGAGTACGCTCTTTTTCTATGAGAGATAGAAAAACTAGGGTTTAGCCAACCACCCATCTTCTTGAATCTTTCTTCTTCCTTGGTGGATCACCTCTAGAGGCCAAACACTTAGGTGGCTAACGTTGATCAAAGGAAGGAACCAAACCCGATGGATTCAATTTGAACGCGAAAGGATTTGGAGGTGAACTTGTACTTGAGGAAGCTCGAATCTTCAAGGGTATGATTCTTGTTCTTTATCTTTTCGTTTAATTAATAATTATGCATAAAGGATGATCTGGGTATATGGTTTGTAAAAATTTAAAACTCTAATTTTTCACGTTTCCACTTATTTTGTGCAATTTGATTGCGTTCATGAATATTACAAACCTTACAAGGGTACGCCGTGTGTAGTTTATGGGAAGCATCATCAAGGAGTTTGTTTGAAAAAAATAGGAATCTACTACAGCTGTGGCCATGAGGGACACATGTCTCCCGAGTGTCCCATTCCAAAAAAGACGCGAGGTTGTTTTGCGTGTGGATCAATCGATCATCCGGTACGTGATTGCCCAAAGAAGAGGATGAACAAGGGAACCAGTACCGAAACAATATGGATCAAAAAAATTAGCTCATCAGGGAAGACCAACAACATTCACTTTTAGCATAACAGTTCCAGATGCAGCGGCTGCCCAGGAGGTGGCGATAGGTAACGATTCGCTTAATACTTAAATTACGCGAGTAATATGGGTTAGATATCTCTGTGAATTGTTTTCTTTTATAGATCCAAGTCACAGGTTAGAATATAAGACACAATTAATATTGTGTTGATAAGAATGAATTGATGATACAACTTTAAAAGATTGTAAGGTATTAGAAAGCAGTGATTCCGAGGACGGAATCCTTATAAGGAAGGGAGAATGTAATAACCCGAGATTTTGAATAATCCGAATTTACGAATAATTTTTGTTTAATTTTACTGATATTTATTATCAAGATTGTGCTGTGATACGAGTTGTGAGAATTAGTCAATTTGTGTATTGGCTGAGAAATAAGAGTAGAGTTGTGCTCAAATGAGAATTTAAAACCCTAACCCTAAGTTCGGATAGGGATTTTGTAGAATACAATTTTAATAATTGTGTTGATGAGTACGTGTTTGTACTATATAGAGTTAATGATCAATGATTGACCGATTTTGAATTAGTAAACCCTAATAAGGGATTAGAAACCCTAATCTCAAGTTTAGAAACCCTAACATATAGTTAGGAACCCTAATCATATGCCAGGAAGCCCTAATTTTAAATTCGAGAACCCTAAGCCATAACTAGGAAACCCTAATCCTTATTAGTAAGCCCTAGTGTGATTGATAACCTTTAATATAATTAGGAAACCTTAATTATATTTTAGTTATCTTAATTTTCTATTTTGACAACCCTAATTTTGAAAATCTTAGAAACTAATGTTATAAAACCTAAGGGTTAGAACCTTAGGGTTAAACCCTAAGGGTTTGGACAATGTCTAGTATGCCATTAAAATTATAATACAACTGACCATAATAACCTTTTTCATTCTTTAATGAGCTAGCTTGCAAATCTTTTCATATTTGGAGTTGGTGACCTACTAATGTTGACATTGTGACTTATAATCTCCAGCCAACCAGTCCACATATCAGATCTATACATTGCATCTTTGTATTATAACAGATTGCGAGAGAGAAAGTTCACCAAACTTGGCTCATTTGCACCCAAGCTCTAAACAACTCTCTCTCTCTCTCTCACCAAACCTCCGAATTTCTTAAGTATTTCAGTCACTAAATAAACCCTAGAAACATCAAGATCATTATAGGAGATCAAAGATCTAAGATTGGACTAGAAAGGTAAAACCCTAAACTCAACCTAGATCATGTATGCTAAGTTCATATTTGTGTTTATGTGTTTAAATCAGTGCTAGAAGATGTTTTAATATGATCTATGATGATATATCATAGATCTATAGCATCAAAAGGATTTAAAATGGAGTTTTTGAAAAACTGTTCTTGAGCCAAAAAGTGGTCTGACAACCATATGTCAGTGGCCCTAGATCTTTCTATGTTTTTGATTTTTGATGTTTTATGTTTTGGATTTGTAGTTTGGTATAAGATCTTTGTTCTGCAAGTGAAATCATAGCCATTAGATGTCTAGATTGCATGTTATTCTTGGTCAAAACCCATTGACCGGGCATGACCAGATGAATTCTGGGTAACCTAGAATTCAAATATCAGTGTCTGACAACACGTTACAATGATTATATCTGTCAGGTGTTATGTGTTATGTTGATGTTATGATAACCAGTGTGTAGCCTGTTATATTGACTTTAGATCCATGACTTTAGATCATTTAAATCATGAACATATCGAATGTAGCAGTTGGTCAAAGTAGGCCATTCGGCCATGACTTAGAATTTCTGGAATTCCTGAAAATTGAAGAAAACAATGTTTCTGACCATGTTTGACCGCACTGAATCTGGATGTTTTGTTGTTGTTGAACTGATCTGTTGTTATAGTGATGTTCCTTGACACAATGAGTACAAATTTGAACCATGAGATCACATAAATCATGATTGGAACACTTAGATTATTGAGCTAGAAAGTGGTACCCTAAAGCTGCCTGGGTTTCTGGGTTACCCAGAAAACCCAGGAGCTGTCTGACAGTAAGTTTAAGAGGCCAGATCTTCTTGTTATGATGTGATATGACCTAGATGATAATTGTTGATTGTAGTATTACATAAACACTACATGATCAAGGTTCAAGTTATTGAAAACATGTATGGATCGAGAATTAATCGTGGTCAAGCCACTTAATTTGCTTTCTTACCGTCGGTGTTCTTGAGCCCAAGAACACCTAACATGACAGACAAGTGTCGCTATAGCCTATAGCGACGGTTTCTAATAATTTTATTTTTCTAATTTCTAAAAAATGATTAAAAATAGAAAAAAATTCTAAAATTACCAAAAATGGTTTTAAAAATTATTTTAAATTATGAAAAATAACTTTTGATAATTTGGGATATTTTTCATTAATATTTATAATTATTTAAATATAAATGGTATTTAATTTGTTTAATTATTATATTAAATAAATTAGAAAAAAATAATTTTAATATTATAAAAATTATTTTAAATAAGAATAAAGTGTTTAAAAATATTTTGAGTTATAAAATATAACTTTTAATATTTTTGGAAAATTTTATTAATAAATTAATATTAATGATATTAGATTTATTTAATTATTAAATTAAATAAATGATGGAAAAATAATTTTATTGATTTAAAAATCATTTAAAAATGAAAAAATGATTTAAAAATATTTGAAGTTATAATTAATGACTTTTAATATTTTGATAAGAATTTCATTAATATTTAAATATTAATGGTGATGGTTTAAAATAATTTAATTATTTTAAAAATCATTTAAATAGAATATTGGTTATTTAAAAATATTTTAAGTTATTATTAATAACTTTAATATTTTGACAAATGTATCATTAATATTTTAATATTATTAAATATTAATGATGATGGAATTAAACAGTATTTAAATGATTCTGGTGTTTGAAAAATTATTATAAATTATAATAATTGTTAGAAAATTATTAAAAGCTTCCGAAAAATATTATTAATGATATTTGACTTATCTAATATAATATTGAAGCTTTGAGACCGAATTTAATTGACAATACAAGTGTTAAATTATCGGATAGGGTGATCAAGATTACGAGAATGGTATCAAGTCCAACTGCATCAACTAGTTAGACTTGATGAGTGTTTATATAGGTTATAAACACTGATGTGACTATGTGGTAATGTGTCTTGGAGAAGTATTGACTGTAAATTACAGTGTTACATGTTATAAATTATTGTGCTAATTGTGAGACCGATACTATTGGTTATAGGTCTTTCGAACGTAGATACGTATATTGTGTAGCAGTAATCAACGTGAAAGTCAAGTTTCCTACTCAACCTTGAGTTATATCTTTTCAAATATTGTGGTGGTTAATTATTGTTAATTAGACCACGTTTGAGAATTTATTGTTGATTATTCGCAGTTAGTGCATGTTTATTAATTCAAATTAAATTAGTGATTATGAGAATATATATTTGGAGAATAATTGTTATTGGATATTTACATCCGTAGAATCTATTAGCGATTGCAAATAGTACCGATAATTCTTGTCTATTGTTGAATCATGTTGAGAAATGTCTTAGTCAATTGTTCTGGCTAGACAAATATTTGATAGAACTTGATAAGTTCGAGCAGAGAAGATAAGATAAGAGAATTCAATTATTATTGATAGATCGATGCCAATTATTTCGGCTAGATCAAGAAAGTAAATTTGATAAGTTCGAGAAGAGAAGAGAAGAGAAGTGATTAGATTTTGAATTCATTGTATTTCATTGCTAAATCAAATTCTGATTCTAAGACTGAGAAGAAAAACCTTTTATATAAAGGGAATGTTTTGGTCGTATATTCGGCCTTTGCGCGCGTTTAAATATTATGCATAATATAGGGTATAATGAAGCTGATCACTTTATATACTTGTAGAGGGGTATGATTTAATCTTTATGGTTATCTGATACACCTGGGTATATCAAAGTATATCTTTGATAGTTACTCGAGAAGAGAAGTTCTAGATCCTTTGTGATCACTCAGCATAACTCTGGAAAATATTTGCATCCTATTATTTGGGTATATCAAAGTAAATCTTTGATAGTTACTCGAGAAGATAATTTTAAGATCAATTGAGATCATTCAGCTTAAACTTTGGAGAATTCTTCTAAATTATTATTTAATTGAATAACGTAGAAACTTTGAAAGTGTTATACCCTTTCATTTTTAAACTATTGTGTTGCATAGGTTGCGAGAAGATTGGTTAGAGAAGAACAAATTGTTCAGCTATTTCAAAGTTCTCCGAATTTTGGTTTCATTCTATCAAAATAGATAGTATGTTATTCTGATGCTTATACATTCATTGTATATCTTAACTTGCGGGGCAGATTTGTTGCTCACCCTTGGTAAATAAAACTTTTTCAGCTAGGGACGAAGTGGCATGAGGTTCTGTGAAGAATAAAGACAAAGGCATAGTAATAGAGTAACTATGAATGAACATTATTATTATGTTATATTTGTAAACCCTTTTTGTATATCTAAAGGGTATGTTTGTAATGTTAAGGTTAGATAACCTGGGACGAATGTATTAACTATATCAGTTAATGTGATGTAATATTCTATTCATTAATGAATGTGTAGTTAGATGCTAATTATATTATGGATCGTGAGTACCAAACTCGTGGGTCATGTAACCCAGATTTGGGGGTGTCACACAACCTGCTATAAAGATGTTGTGTGTGTGTGTGTTGTGTTCACCGATAAACTTGACAAAGGTGAAGATACCACATGCCATACTTCTTAAGAATGAAAACTGAGGTTTCAAATTAAGAACTATGCACAAAAATGAAATAACAACTACTCCAACACATCGATACAAGCTAAGGTTCAACAAGGGTTTATTCTGCTTTATTTTTACTCACGAGGGCAATTTTTTCACTTTCTCGTGGTGTTTATTAATTTTTATAATTTTCAAAAACATTGTAGATATATATATAAAAACGTTATCTATTTAAAAGAGCATTTTTTTATTTTAATTAGATAACGTTTTTTTTAAAAACGTTGTGTATCAATAAAAACACGGAGCATGAACTCAGTACACTTAAAATTAAAACATACGTCTTTTTCTCTCCAAGGGCTCGTCAGTGCAGAGAGCTTCGGTTTCCTTCAAACTTGCAGAGCTTCGGTTTCCTTCGTTCCTTCGTTCCTTCGTTCCTTCTCCAGTTTCCTCTCTTCATTCTTCTCTTTCAGTTTTCTTCTCTGGTTATGCAGTGTTGGTTGTGTTCGATCTGATTGGGTGTACCTTTTCTCTGAGGCTGAAATCTAAAGATCTTTAATTGGGTGTTTGAAGATAAGCTATTTTGGGGCTAGGGTTTCATCGTAGTTCTTCATCTCTTTTGGCTTTTGTTTCATTATTTTTTCTTAATTACTCTACTAGATTTACTCAGTTTTTCGATTTCAAGTGTTAGTTTTGTTATTGCAATGGAGTTCGAAGCTGCTCGGAAGAGAGGGAGGCCAGAAGCTGCTTTGAACGGCAATGGCGGCTTCAAAAAGTCGAAACAAGGTTTTTCTGCTCAAAACTTTGGTTTACTTTGTTGAATCTATGGCTTTCATGTTGTACTACATTTTGTCTCTACTTTACGCTGTGTATTTTCTTTTTATGATTTGTGAAAATCTTCTGTGGTTACTTTTATATGGGTTTGTGAAGTTAATTGTTCAAAATTTCCTTGGTTGACTGCTTCGTTTTTAGTTGGATTTGTTTTGGGTTTTTTATTTTCCCCATATAAAAAATTGTTATTTTACTAATAGTAATTTGATTTTCTGATGGGTATAAGTTCCTTTTTAGCATATATTTTTGTTTTTTTGATGCAGGTAATATCAAGGATTAATTGTTTTATTTTGATTGGGGTCATGTGACTTCCAAAAAAAATAAACGAATTGAGTACATCTATTTTTATAGGTCTCTGATAAGCTAAAACTTCTCATAAGAAGATTATGTTCTTGTGCATTGGTATGTTGGTATTTTAATGTTGTTGAGTTCTTGTGCATGAATAGGAGAGCTCTGTATAAGAATCTCTATTTTGTTTGTATTTTCTATCTATGCACAATTAACACATGCTTTTCATTATTTTGTTTTTCAGGCAGGTGGTGCTTTGATACAGCTATATCATAATTTCATCACTGACTTTGAGACTAAAATCAATCTTCTCAAGCTTGCTCATTTTGCGGTCATAGTCTCTCGGCAATATTCTGAGAAAGAGGCTACCATTAGTTATCTTGAAGGGGTGATTGAGAAGCTTCGGGCTACTAGAGAAATGCGCATAGAGGAGCCTGTCCTTTATATCAAGATGCAGATTGCTATGTTCAACCTTGAGAAAGGAGACCAAATGGAATGCAAGAAACTACTAGAAGATGGGAAAAGTACATGCCAGCTATTATTGGATTTCATCTCAATACCACAAATCTCGTCAGGAATTTGCAGAGTTCTACAAAAGTGCTCTTCTATATTTGGCATACACCTCAGTAGAGTCTCTATCAGAATCATTTAAATTGGTATGCAGTTAGTTTTTATGTTTCTTCATTGGACTCTGTTAATGTAGTTCTGGCTTGGCTCAAGTGTTTATCGTTTGGTATTGTTGGATTTTGGGTTTTGATAAATTTCTTCAACAAAGAAAATTCTTACACTAATCTTTTGAATATATAATATGCTTTATTGGTGGGGTCTATTTTATTCCAGCTTGTATTTTTCGATTGTTTATTTTACCACTGTGTTTCTTCTTAGTATTCTTTCTTTCTATCAGTGTTTACCTTGAGTTAATGGTTTAGAGTTTGGGATTAGTAACTCTTTAGTTCAGTATAAAGAGTCTGTTCTCTCCCAAACACAGCACAAGGCCAAACTCTTTATTTTAACTTCTCGTCTTAATTATCTCAAAACTATGGTAACTTTGATATCTTCTGTCTTTGTATTTGATCTGGAAATTGCTATTCCTGGCAGGTTTACAAGTCAGGGTCCTTCGGGCGTTCACTAGATATAGCCAAGTTCAGTTGTTACCATGAGCTGCGTAGTGAGCTTGCTCATATGTTTAGCCTTGAAGGCCAATTGGAGGATCCTTTGAGATCAGGTTGGCAGCTTGTATTTGTTGACCGGGAGAATGATGTACTTCTCCTTGGTGATGACCCATGGCCGTAAGTTCTGTCTTTCACTGTTTACATATAAAAGTTCCAACAAAAACTTTTACAACTTTGGTGTTTTGAAAGTTGAAACTAATTAAAATGAAAAAGTTGTGCTGGAATTAAAATCGTGATTGGTAAAAAACTATACTAAAATTATAATTATATCTATGCTGGAAGTAAGAAAATCATCATTTGTGGATGGCTAATTAAGGAAAGTGTTCCGATTCAAATGCTTAAAGTTCTTATAGTGTTTTAGCTCAGCAACTAAGGATAGGCTTGATAGAAATTTTAAGTGAAACTACTAGCTCATATGGTCCTGATATGTTTTATATTTAAGATTTTCAGTTCAGTTGCTTAAGCAAAGATGATTGTTGTTTTTACATACTTACCTTTTAGCACGTCAATCAAACTCATTAACATAAAATTAATGTTTTGCAGGTATGAATTGCTATTTTACCCAAGATATCATCTTGATCAGAGCTCACTGCTTTGTCATAAACCATTGCTTGCAAAACCAATGGTGATGGATGTCTATCATGATTATTTACTTGTCACTTGCAGTATCGCTGATAAGTGAATCCTATGTTTATTATGATTTTTATTATTCGACTTTCTTTTTATATATTTGTATTTGTTTGATCTATTGCTGTTCTATTACACATCTGCTTGATAAGTCAAAATAACTTGTTCAGATGATGATGCTGCCAAGGTTGTAGATGGAAATAGTGAAACATGGGCTGCAGGCTGCATTGGCTAATGAGTACACTCATTGGCCTTTCACTTGTGTTTTTGGCTTCTGGCAGGTTGCTGTAGCAAAAGCAGATTTGAACTATATTGGGTTGTAGACAACTGAACAACAGGTTCATTTGCAAGACGGTAAGGTTCTGAGTGTTTAATTGTTCATCTTTTGGAGTTTATGCTTTTATCAATACTCCCCTTTCTCCTAAGAACTTACTTTTAGAGTACATAGACAAAGTGTTTATGCTTTTATGAATACTCCCCTTTCTCCGACCAACTTACTATTAGAGTACATAGACGATAAGCTGTTTTGGGGCTAGGGTTTCTCCGAGGCTTGATGCTTAATTGTTCTTAAAAGGGCTGTTTGTGAATTTTATTTTGGGAGGAAAGGAATTTGATGTATGGCCTACATCTTTTCTTTATAGTTGAATTATTGATCACACTATTGTTGGCATAACATTGTTGAGAAGGATATTTATTCGAGCTTGCTCCTCAAATATAGCAGTATAGTAGTATACCAGCTTAGCAGTATAGCAGTACACCAGCTTGCTCCTCAAATATGTGTTAACATTTTACGTGGTTAGGAATTATGTTAGGAATTGTGATTTGGTATCTTTGTTGAATACTAAATTTGTTGTTCTTTTATTTCAGTGGGATAAGGCATGTGGATTAACGTACACACAAGAACAAATTGATGAAGTACGGGATGAGTGGGCAACGTACGTGAGCAGCTATATGTAGAGCATCGAGTTAACGGTGAATATGTTAGATGAATGTACGTATTTTGGGAGAACTAGGCTTTTTTGCACATGCTTAGGTAGTAGCTTAATTTTATGGATAGTTTGGTTTATTTTGTGGATGCATATAATCAAATTCACAATTCAATATAGTAGTAATTTATATTGAAAAGTGAATTTGAGATACATATGTGGATATATTTTGGTATATATTTTGTTGATGTAGTAATTTGAAATTGTAAACGAATGGTATTATTGGGATGTATTTTGAATGGTTGATACATTTTGGCTATATATCATGGATGCATATTGCAGGTGCATTGACTATATATCATCCCACAATGTTTTTTTTCTTTTTTTTTATTTACAACATTTAAAAAATGTTGTATATTTGTATAAATAAATGACACCTTATAAACGTTGTATAAGAAGTTTAAAAACGTTGTCTGTTGTTGCTTTCTATGGACGATATTTAAAAACAAATGTTATATTGTGCTTAACTACAACGTTTTTAAAACGTTGTCTAATATACTAAACAACAACGTTTTTATTCCAAAAACGTTGTGGAATCATACCCTACTACAATAATTTTAAGCATCTGTTAATTTTTGAAAACCAAATCTATAACGTTTTTTTTCCTAAAAAACGTTGTGTATTGTGCTTAACTACAACATTTTTAAAACGTTGTGTAAGGGTGTCAAATAGATGACACCCTTAACCACGACGTTTTCCTGACTGAAACCACAACGTTTTTTCCGCGTTGTCTATTTACTGTTTTGTAGTAGTGACGGGTGGGTAAAAGCGACCACCACTAACGATTTGGTGGTTAACCTTCTCTTATATCTCACCCATTCATCGCATCCGTCGCCATCCTCATATTTGCAGCTCCACTAGAGCGTTCGACAGCCTCATTCCAAGTCGATTGCTCTCAAGCCAGGTCTCGCGAGGGCTAGCCCGACCACTCTGCTCTTGTGGAGTGGTGCCACCTCACAGAGCGGCGGTGTTGGTGGTGTCGGCGTCATCGACGGCGGTGCTAAGGTCTTTGTATATATGTGCCTTTGCCTCTTTTCTCTCTCGTCGGCGTCACTTTACAAGGAAATGGGTATATACATGTACATTGAAAATTATAAAAATACAATGAATACATGCCTTCCTCGTGGAAATGGATTTAGAGTCAATTTTGTTTACTTAAGTGTACTCGGAAGCCTGCTATTATAAGTATTTTTTAGATTAGGGTCACTTGCGTAAAAGTGATGATACTTCGAGGGATAAAAGTGTATTTAACTCAAGATTATATTATGCTTTTAGGTGATTGAAACTAGTATTAATGAGGTAGGAAGTTCAACCTGGCACAGATCTTTACCTTCGTGAAAATGGCTATAAAGTTACTAAATTTTTTACATCATATCAAGTATGTTTGATAGCATGGAACATTAATGAAAACACCAATTGAGTTGTGACATGAGTTCTTAAGAGCATGATTTTCAACTCTATAACAACTCCAACTCCATTTTGACAGAATATATGCTTCTTCGGTTCTCAGTGAATGAAACAAGCAGCCATGATTCAACCAAGTGCTGCATCAAATCAATTGAAAGTCAAAATTGAGGGGATGTAAGAGTTGCATTATTCCTTTTGAGTTTGTAGAAAGTCAAGTCTAGGACATAGAATGAATGGTTAGTTATTTAAGCAGTTGGAATCCCAGATGTCTATACCCTAGTCTGACAAACACGCACACAGGCTTGAGGACTTAACCTCTTCCCTTTAAGGAAAAGGTCAATATAAATGCCCTTGGAAACTAGTTAAGATGTTATAATATAAGCAGAGAGGAAGATAAGATAGCTTGAACCTATTTAAAAGAGGAAGAAAAAAAAGAAAAAAAGAAGAGGAAGGTAGCAGGAAGAGGAAGATATACACGTGTGTGTGTTTATATATATATATTGTGTGTGTGTGTGTGTGTGTGTGTGGAGAGAGAGAGAGACCCCTAAATGAGCCGTAGACTTTGGTTATTATTATCGGAGCACAGTGGCAATAAAGGTTAAAGTGGTAGTAAAAACTATGCATAGGCTATTGAAAAATACACATAAAAAGCTTGGACAACCCAAAGATACATGAAAACGGAATCATCCTAAGCAGCATCCTATTATATACGTCAACATAGGATTCTAATTCATTTATAACACTACAAGAACTTACAAATATTTTAAAAGAGAAACATAAAGATCTTGAAATGTTTACTGTTAATGTCAAATTTTGTACGCTTGACGAAATCACCAAAACAGCAGGCCAAAAATCGCGTTAACGGTTGATTTTTTTGTTGTGAAATTAAACTCACGAAATACATTCACATAAACATAAATAAAGAGATATAAAGTGTGAACACGAGATTTACGTGGAAACCCAATTGGGAAAAAACGACGGAGAGAGAGAGTAATCCATTATAATAATATTGGGAGTACAAGTTGATAATATGGAGAGTACAAGTTGTGTATTTGTGTTGTATCTCTTGTGTCCTTGTCCCCCATCTCCTCCTCTTTATTGTTGTATTTATAGATGTCATATCCACCTGAATCAATTAGGAGTATGAGTCCTTTGTAGAATCATCTTATAACTGCTGAATCCAATTAGGAATAGGAGTCCTAATTAAACCTCCTTATCCTACCAAATAAAGACTTTCAATGTCAAAATAAATATATATTATGGGTCAACACCAAATCTAGCCCATTAAATAAATTGGGTTACACCTTGACTAAACCCAAATAATCACAATCCAACATTGCCCCCCAATCTCTTATTTACAAGTTTAATAAATAAGAGAGTATTCAAAAAGTCTCCGTGGAATTTTTATCCTCAGAATTTCTATCCTCGGGATTTTTATCATCGGGATTTTTATCCTCGGAATTTATATCCTCGGGATTTATATCATCAGAATTTTTATCATCGGGATTTTTATCATCGGGATTTTATCCTCGAGATTTTTATCCTCGGGATTTTTATCCCCGGGGTTTATATAATCGGGATTTATATCCTCGGGATTTTTATCCTCGGTATTTTTATCCTTCGGATTTTTATCCACGTGATTTATTTCCTCGGGATTTATATCTTCAGGATTTATATCATCGGGATTTTTATCCTCAGAATTTTTATCCTCGGAATTTTTATCCTCGGAATTTTTATCCGTAGAATATTCATCCTTTTCGGAGATGAAAAGTCTTCTCGAAGGACGTTTGGTGCTATTGCTGCTTGGTCCGCCGCCGAACCACACTTGCGCCGTTTTTAATCCCAGCTAACTTGAAGATTTGAAACCGTGCATCATGTATAGCTTTCGGCTGCCACTTTTATTCTGATGACTCGTCTTTAAATTGAGACGAGTTGTGAATATTTCTTCCCATGCTAACAAATTAAGTTTGGTGATTTTTCGAATATAATTTTGCTTTCCCACAGACGGCGCCAATGTTAACGCCAAATTTTGTATGCGCTTTACCATTTAAATCACCAAAACAAAGATGCCAAAATCAAGGCTTAATCTGTTGATTATTTTGTTGTGAAATTAAACTCACGAAATACATTCAAATAAACATAAATAAAGAGATATAAAGTGTGAACACAAGATTTGCGTGAAAACCTAATTGAAAAAAAACCACGGAGAAAGAGAGTAATCCAGCATAATAATATTGGGAGTACAAGTTGATAATATGGAAAGTACAAGTTGTGTATTTGTGTTGTATCTCGTGTCCTTGTCCCCCATCTCTTCCTCCTTATTGTTGTATTTATAGATGTTATATCCACCTGAATCAATTAGGAGTAGAAGTCTTTGTAGAATCACCTTATAACTGCTGAATCCAATTAGGAGTAGGAGTCCTAATTAAACCTCCTTATCCCACCAAATAAGGACTCTCTCAATGTCAAAATAAATATATATTATGGGTCAACAACAAATCTAGCCCATTAAATAAATTGAGTTACACCTTGACTAGACCCAAATAATCGCACTCCAACATTTACTATATTTAGCATAAACTTCTGAAAGAACACAGGAGTAGAATGAGAAAGATAGAGTCCGAGATGGGTTGATAAGAAAAGAAGAAGAAGCAAGAGAGGGGAGAGAAACACAACTAAAGAGAGATGGAAAAACTGCGATTCAATGGTCAATTGTCATACACTTGATAATTGTGTCTCCTTTACCACTTGAACAGGAACAGATTAAGAAATAGTCTGAGACTGGAAACAGATTTTGATTTCAAGGTTGATATACTATTCTAATAAGGAAATCTAGCGTGGATAATATATTATACACAAATTGTAGTCCTCTGAGTATGCTTTTATTATTAACTGGAAAATTCTCCATTACTGTTCTAAGTTTTTGGTATAAGTAATCGATGGGAAAGAATACCACATCCATATGTCAGGGTCTCCAGTTCTAATCCCCCACCGAACATACCTATCAAAAAAAAAAGTCTTGGCCATTCATTCAATTTAAATAAATCTCTTAATATTAAATTCCGATTTAACATTTCTGTTGAAATTACATGGTTATTCAGATTGTAACTTGTGCATACCCGTATAGTTATTCAGATTGTTACTTATGTTTATCTGTTACTTGTTAGTATTGCTTTTGCTGTTGCTGTTGTTTTGTAAGTCTGATCATCCCAATTGTTTTTATTACTCACTTGTTATAATTTTTCATTACCTGTAGGCTGATGATTTATCTGGTTTTCATGCCAATACACACATTCCAATCGTTATCGGGTCTCAAATGCGATATGAAGTTACCGGTGATCCACTTTATAAGGTAAATTTCTGTAAACTGTTTTTGCATATGCCTTCAGTTTATTTTGTAAAAATCAACTCTATAAAACATTGTTGGCTAGTGGAGTTTTTGATCCACACTAAAATGATTCTCCTCCCTCCCTCCCTCCCTCCCTCCCTCCCATCATCGTACACATACACACATTTGATCTTTTACTTGGGATTTATATCTATATTGACACTTAAAGATACAAAATATATAAATGTATACATATAATAAAAAAGAAGTAAGAAAAGAAAAGAAAGGAGGTTAGCATTAGGTATTATGGCATAAGTACAAAGAGAGACTTAAGTTCTTCTGCAATAGGAAATGAAATGAAAGAGAACTCTCATAATGTGACCTTTAAGGGCCTCAAAAGGAAATGTTTTTGTCTGACCAATCTATCTACTTTCTCAATTGCAGATCAGTGAGCCTAGATAATATTGAATAGGAAAATAGATTGGTATATTACCATATTAGCCTAAGTCAAGGATGAAATGTGCTTTTACACCATAGTAGCAGCACTAGGAGTAGACCTGACAATTTAAGTTGTAAATCATATAGTTAACCAAAATCACTTGATCTATTGAGTTGGTTAATTAGTTTTTAGGTGATGAATTGGTTTGGTTTTGGACCCATATTATTATTATAAATATGGGTTGGATCTAGTTTAATTAGTTTTGACACATATGTCTATAATAATTTTTTGCACTTTGTAAAGTTAATGCATCAACATGTATGCATTCTTATACTACATTCATATTAACACATATACATTATACATATTACATTATATACATATTACATACTTTTTGTAATTTATACATTTGTAATTATGTATAATAACCATTTCACTAATTATGGAATTAATCCATAATAAAGTTAACACTTTTAGTGTAACGAACTACTAATTTAAATAATTAATATCTCCTCCCTTAATTAATTAAAATAACTCATTTAAATTATACAATTATATTATATAATTAAATTTATTTTCCTCTTTCTCTCCGTAAATTGTTTTATATTATATTATATAATTTAATTTAATTTCCCTCACCCTTACCCCCACCCCACCCCACCCCACCCCACCCCACCCCACCCCTCACCTCACCCACCCCACCCCCACCGCCCACCCCAAGACCCCTCACGTTTCACCCCCAAAAAATAATATTTATTGATTATGTATACAATTTCACCTCGACCCCTCCATTCCGCCTCAACCTCACCCCACCAAAAAAAATATTGATTGATTATGTATAAACATCGCCTCACCTCCCCATGCCCCCACTCCCACTCCCCCCAAAAAAAAAAAAAAACACTATTTATTGATTATGTATAAACTTCCATCCCCACACCCCCAAAATTTTTTTTTGATTATATATACAAAAAAAAATATTTAATGATTATTGTAATAAAATTTTCAATATTTTCATTAATTTTAATTAACATAATAATTATTAATGTCAATTTTTTTTGAAAGTGCCTGTAATCACAAAATTAATGTTTTTAATACTCAAATTAATCACATCAATTATAATTTTTAGTTTCAAACTTGAGTCTTAAAAATTAAAATATGATTTTTTAGTATAACATAAATTAAGATTTTAGTGAAACTATAATTTAAAAAATAGGTCGACTTGGATTCGACCCATAACTATTTAAATCTAAACCACATAACACATATTAAATATAGGTAATATGGTTTTAGTTCCAAAATCAACCCAAAACTATTTTATGTAACCCAAAACCAACCCAAACCTATTTTTTGTTAGGTCTAACTAGCAGTAACCAGCACTAAACAGTGATGCCACCAGAAGAATCCCCATACACCTTCTCGTATGCCCTTAAAACGAGTTTCTTACTTATCTTTTGTTGGCACAAGTTGCTCAGATAAGCTTATTGAATCACAAGTATGTATCTGATAAATAGATTTTATACCTACTTATCCGGTATCTGTTACTTGAATTAGCTGCTTAATCTCATATTTCTTAGTTACTTTTCATGCATTTTGCGTTTGTTTTGTAGATTATATGCTTGGGAGCTGTGATTGCAAAGAATTGGTATGAAATCGCAAAGAAAAGCAATTCGAACATCGTTTGGGCTTTCACATTTTTTTTCATGTTATTGGCTTGGAACTTGGATTATATTTTAGAGCTTCTTCTTATCTTTCCGGAACATCTTGAATCATTCTAATCGGAGTTCGGATGCATGAGTTATGACCTTTGTACCAACGAACGTTGAACTTCACTGTTTTGGGTGACCATTTACATAGTAGCCACTTCAGAGCCAATTTCAACATTGCTCCATTCCTTATTTCTAAACACTTAACGAAAGAAAGTTGTAGATATACGTCTTCTCTTTTCGGAACATCTTGAATCATTGAAATCGGAGTTCAGATGAAGAAGTTATAGCCATTTTCCCAAAGGACGTCAGAGCAGAAAAAGGACCCCCGACGGGCCGGCTTTCTCTTCACAAAACCCCTGCCGGGGCGGGGGTACAAGCTGCAAAATTGAAGCCTAGCCCACTGGGACGGGCCTAGTTAGTGTATAAACCCTCACCGGGGCGGGGGTACGCGCAGAAAAGTCATTTTTGTCCGAATTTGAGTCTAAGAAGGATTGGTTCGATCCGATTGACTCAAAGACTTCCAAGAGGACTTAAAGACATATACAAAGGAATATAAAAGGAGGAGAGAATACATAGATTAGAAGAGGGAGAGAGGATTCTATTAGAGATTAGAGTAGAGTAGAATAGGAGAAAATACTAGTTCTTATGAGATTTGGAGATTGAAGCACTTGGAAGCCATTGGAGATCAAGATCAAGAGCGAGGCGGAGGGCAATTTGCCGAACAATGATTCACTTCTTTTCCTTAATCTTATTCTTATCTTTTAATGTGTATTCAAGTGTGGATTCTTAGTTTTAATTCAATGAACTAATTCTTTGTTTGAGATTACAATGGATCTTATTGTGTAGTTTATTTTAATATGCTTCGCTATCAATTATTATGTTCTATTGTGAGGATTTTCTATTGTGATTTGGACTTAATTGTTTAATTTATTGGCCATCAATTACCTTGATAATCTATATGAACGCGATAGATGAAGTTTAGATTTAGATCTGATAATGACAGCATGTGTTTGTGATTTCTACATAGATGGAATTCATGATTCGTGTTTAGGATAGAGATATGCCTTTACGCCATATGTAATCTTATAGAGAACTTGTGCTTTAACTCCTTTTTAATTGTAATTCACATAGAGATATAGTGGATTAGTTAATTAAGGTGTCTTGCTTAATTCTATCATCTGTGGATTTAAGTGAGTATGGGTATTATGCATCGAGAGGTGGTTTTATCTGCTTTAGTGGTCTTGATTAACAATTCAGGATAGAGAATAATTGATGAGAAGTGTGTTAACTTAAATGAAACAATAAGTGAAGTTGTGATCTTAAATCTCTATAATCTTGATTTAACTAGTGGAATTTAATAGTAGTTTAATTATATAATTTGAAATTCATTCGTTTAAATAAGATTAAATTGGTTATAGGTTAGTAATTGGTAATTATTGTTAACTAATTCCTCGTGGGAACGATACTCTACTTTCACTGTATTACTTGTTCACCACGTATACGTGCGTGTTGTACGTAATTAGATTTTACCCAACAAGTTTTTGGCGTCATTACCAATTTAATCTTATTTAAACGAATGAATTTCAAATTATATAATTAAACTACTATTAAATTCCATTAGTTAAATTAAGATTACGGAGATTTAAGATCACAACTTCACTTATTGCTTCATTTAAGTTAACACACTTCTCATCAATTATTCTCTATCCTGAATTGTTAATCAAGAACACTAAAGCAGATAAAACCACCTCTCGATACATAATACCCATACTCACTTAAATCCATATATGATAGAATTAAGCAAGACACCCTAATTAACTAATCCACTATATCTCTATGTGAATTACAATTAAAAATGATTTAAAGCACAAGTTCTCTATAAGATTACATATGTCATAAAGGCATATCTCTATCCTAAACACGAATCATGAATTCTATCTATGTAGAAATCATAAACACATGCTATCATGATCAGATCTAAATCTAAACTTCATCTCTCGAGTTCATATAGATTATCACGGTAATTGATGGCCAATCAATTAAACAATTATGTCCAAATCACAATAGACAATCCTCAGAATATAACATAATAATTGATAGCGAAGTATATTAAAATAAACTACACAATAAGATCCATTGTAATCTCAAACAAAGAATTAGTTTATTGAATTTAAACTAAGAATGCACACTTGAATACACATTAAAAGATAAGAATAAGATTAAGGAAAAGAAGTGAATCTGTTGTCGGCAAATTCGTCCTCCGTCTCGCTTCGATCTTAGCTACAGGCAATGGCAGCTTGTACCAAGTACCGCTAATGTCGTGGTGGATCCGAGCCTCGCGGGTCCCATCGTCTCGTAGTACGTGCACTCATGCACTATAATGTCCGCTAGAACTTGCAGAACTTCAATCCGAGCATCCGAACGAGGTATATCCGACCTTCTTCTTGATCACCGTGTCGAGAGTTACGTGAATGACATGGATTAGAGGTTGTACAAAGTCGAAGAGGGGTCTATGCCCATGGTCTTCAAGCTTTAAATTCTATCCAAAGTCGCCACATCGTAATAGTCACTCGGATTGTCACTCCTCGGTTCTTGTGGGACATTGTTGGATGTATGTATGTATGAAGTGTTGAGACGACGTGCCATTTGTCGAAGGAACAAGATGACGTTTGACTCCTCGCTGGGGTTATCGCCGATTTGAGTTGAAAGTAGACGTTGCTCAGGGTTACAGCTGAGATTGGTCTACTTGTTGGTATGCCGCAATATCATCTTGTTGACATGGTAAGATGACGCTGTGACTCCTCACCGGGGTTATCGCCGGTTTAAGCGAAAAGCAGACGTTGCTCAGGGTTACATCTGAGATTGGACTGCTTGTTTGTATGCCTCACTGTCATCTGGATTGAAGCTGATCGCATATGTTTGACACAAGCATTTCCGAGGTTATCATCGAAACTGCAATGACATCCCTTGGGGCTATCACCAAGGATGGTGTTGCTACTCCCAGTGTTGTCTCTAGGACTAGAACTGAACGTCGCGGTGTTATCGCCGAGACAGAATCTATCTCTCCGGTGTTGTTGTTTTCTTTTTAATCATATCTCGGTTATCTCCGAGATCCGAAATGACATTCCCGGTGTGTGTTCTGGGTTGACATGACGTTCTCAATTTGTGTTCCGGGTTAGAACTGAACTTCCGGTGGTATCCGGGATGGATGTAAGCTGTCTTTCAGGGTTATCTCCAAAAGACGAATCTACCCTCCTGCAATGTTAGTAATAAGAGTGCAGAAAATTTTGAGTGTCTACAGATGCCCCTCTTTATCATATTCATGCAATGCAAGGCATGGATATGATAAAGAATCCTAGAGACTTGAAATGCAAGCAAGATAAACATGATACTATGTGCAGCAACATGATGCAAATGTATGATGCATGATTGTCATGTAATCCTACTGGGATGACAATCAGTGATGACTTGGACATGCGATCCAAGTTTCCAAGGATGTTGACGTTGGGACTACCACCAAAGGCTTGGATCCTAGACACTGGCTTATACTCCATGAGGTACCTCTCAGTGTGGAAGAGATCCGTGGGGATAAGGCTTTATTCGCTTTTTGAGGATGTGTATAACATGTTCCCTCATACTCGCTTGAAAGTTATCGCCAACTTTGTTGTTGCCGCCAGGTCACGACCTTCGTTCATGTGTGTATCACCGGATAGATCCCTGCTAGGTGTATTGTCAAGGCTGTTTGACCTTTATTGATGTATGTGTCAATGGTAGCATTGTGTCGTAGCCCTCGCTGGGTAAGGTTGCTCCGATGGGTTTACTTGCCATCGGTTGATATGACGTCAAGGCTGCTTGACCTTCATCGATGTGTGTATCAATGGTTACATTGAGTTGTGACCCCCGCTGGGGATATGTAGATGCTTGATAACTTCGGCGTTGTAACCCCCACCGGGGAGGTTTGATATTTCGTGGTTTTTGCGTTGAATTCCTCATTGGGGATACGCCAGTGGTTTCCTATTAATCGATCGATTTACATCGATCTTTATGGGGTATTGTCGAGCATGATCTGTGAAAGCTGAGCTCCATGGTATAATAAACCCTGCATTCAGGCGAATACCGTTGAGGCGATGGGAGTTTAACTCAATCGACAAGAAACCAGAGTTTCAAAGTTATTCCGCTCAATCGCGTAGCATTTTTATTCCCGATTTGGCTTTTTCAAACATAAGACTCCTTTTGCAACTTTAACTGAGCGAGCCGAGGTGTGGGACCCATGTAAGTGGCAGCAGTGTACCTTTCAGAGTCAGCAGAGTTAGCTCAAGGCCACCGTGCTTATGTATAGGTGGTCGTTGCTTTCATAAGTTATTTTCAAGTCATGCAGTGTGAAGGAAACCCGAGAGCTCTTCTTGGATCTCATTGAAGTTCGGCAACTTTTTGCATATTCTATCACCGCATAAGCGTTTTTCACTCATCCCGTAACACATGCATGTATTTTTTTTCCAATTTACATCCATTGAAAATGACTTATCGCATTAAATGCATTTAGACACATAGTAGTGAATATGCATGCTTGAAATGACTTGATAAAAATATTCAACATAGCAAATGTTAGTATTAAACCATCTTTGAACATAATGATGTGAAAAAATTTGACTTTTGAAACAGTCAAATTGGCACCTTTTACTGTCATTTCTTATCCTATATAAGGACAAATGAGTAAAGGTAGAATAGCAAAATAATACTGGTAATTAGACTACACTTACAGATTTTTTACTGCAATGTATTGATGCATACAGGATGTATATGACTGTGTATAGGTGTGCTACTGAATGCCCACCTAGTCATGCCTATGTGCATGTGGATAGTCCCATTTACAAAGGGGCTATGGCAAAATTTTCCCAAAATGTAGGTATTGGGTAGTCATGCATTTTTACTCTACTGTAGATGTATGTTAAAGCAATGCATGCATGCATGTAATCATAGAATGCATTTTGAAAAGACTCTGTGTAAGAAATTACCACACCCTTTCTCGAGTGATTTGGAGACTTCTTTGTCCGGATATAATGGATCCAGATTAGCTTAGTAGTTCCGTAGGGACCACTTCCGTGTACGGAGGAGGGCTTTTGAAGAGCCTCAAATACCAGCTTACTCGAGAGACAACCTCGTCATTTGGCGCGAGAGGCGGTGATACGTCCCCATTCGGGTTGAGGTGCCGAATGTCGAGGACGAGGAGGAGGATGCACCGATCGATGTTCCTACTCCCTCAGAGACGTGTTTCCCCGTAGGGAATTGCTGTATTCATGGCGAACCCGGATCTTCCGGGTAACTTGAGTAGGCATCCTTCAAAGATACTCCGCACATAAATGAGGTATGAAGTTAGATCTTTAATCTTCCTTATTTCCTATTGATGAGGAGTCAAGGAGTCTGATGTTGATCTGTATTTGATGTAGGTTCCCGGCTTCACACAGCCTTGAGGGAACTGGTTTAGCATCCACTCTATGTATCAGGCCTTGCATGATGACTATAGAGCGATCGTCCATGGCTGGGGATTCGGGAGGTTCTTCTCCATTCTTTCCCGTCGCTGTCCCTGGGGTTACCTCAGGGTATTATCTGAGCGGTGGTTCCACTAGACTCAGTCACTCCATTTTTTGGATTGCAAGGTGATGATGACACCGATGGATTGGCGGTTTATCATAGGTATGAAGTTTGGAGGGGAGCCGGTGCCTTGCATGACGGATATCACCCCTACTACCTTCAGATCCTTGTTGGGAGTTTCGGCGGAGGTGCTCAAGGGCAGGATTGTTCGTACAGGTCCTTTGAGCATAGATGCTATAAGCGGGATGTTGAGTGAGCCTATACCCGATGATGTGAGAGTTAGGGATCGTATTCTTCAGTGATTGTTCCTGATGATCATTAGGGGCTGCTTCATAGCAGATAATTCCTCTACAGTGTCCTTCACTTTGATCAGCGCCACTCGACACGTGGTCCGTATAGGAGAGTATGATTGGGGTTCCTACACCTTTGCCTACTTCCTCAGAGGAATGCTCATGCGATCGCAGGGCTTGACCGAGGCGTGGTTAGGATTCTACCCATTTCTGCTGGTGAGTGTTTCTCTTATCTTTTCCCATGTATAGGTTAAGAGTGTTGACTGACAGCAGACGTTTGCCTTTGTGTTGTCAGTTTTGGGCCTATGAGAGGCTTCCTTGTTTACGTCCTATGAGCGTGCTAGGTTTTAGACACCTATCCACGAGGACAGAGATGGCATCATTCCATCTTTGGCGAGGTCCCCATTCTTTGAGGGTTTCACTCATTGTCGCCACACCGGAGCTATAGACAGTATGATGTCATCACATGGATTCCCTACTCTGGAGAGCATTTGGGAGTTGGTTTTGAGGATGGGTACCCGACTAGAGTAGAGTACATCATTTCCACCCGCAGGATTCCTCTCTTTACAGATGGAGGATGGGAACTCTATTTAGGAGAGCATGCTATTAGGAGCACTAAAGGAGAGATCCGTATGCTGATCTTGCCTCCTGCCAGGTGTTATTGGCCTGTTTCACAGTCACCCGTCATTGACATCCCATTGATGGGGATTGACGGTTTTACATTATCGAGGGCCCCTGCTCTCGGAGACATTCCAAAGATTGGTGGATCCTCGTGCGATTAGAGCTCGAGAACCGCCACCACACGCTTTATGGGGGATATGGTTCCGTGATCCGTGATGATGATTTAATTGGCTAGCCCGTGTCGGATATCCGACTCATGTGACACAGATTGACATGATGACTCAAGCAATGGACCGGCCACATCTTTTCATTCGGCATTTGGGCGTAGATCCCGCAGAGGTAGATACTTTTGATCCTTCCAACTCGGCACCGGGTCCCTCGTGTGATCCATATGGTTTTGCCGACGCAGATCCTCCTTTGATCCTTTGACATCCCCAGTAGATAGAGATCCAAAGGACTCGTGAGGAGTTACATCGGTGGACAGGATCGATGATGTAAACATCGATACTATTAACTTTTTTTGATGTATTTCTCGTTATCTCTTTTGATAGGCCTCTCATTAGCATTTGGGTAGCTTCGCCCCATTATCACTATATCTTTTGATAGGCCTCTATTGTATGTTGGGTAGCTTCCCCCATTTCCACAGTATTTTAGTTTGTCTGAGAGATGTATTAGATGATGATATACTTAAGAATGTATGTACAGCTTTTCCATTCCCTATATCATATTGCCATCTATTGTATCATGCATGTTATTATGTTATGCATATGTATGTATGTCCAGAGAGATACTCAAAGATTGACCCTGGATGGTCTTATGACATGACCCGCATGATGTCTTCTTCTTGACGCTTAGTCAGATCGATCATACCCCACCATTTGTGGTGGTAGCTGGTATGCGATCATGGTATGATAGTATATCACCATCAGACATGGTGATCGTAGATGATTTGCTACAGAATACTATGACCTTGCTCATGTTTCAGGTTCCCATAGGATTTGTAGAGGCATGCTAGAGCACCGGATGCACCATGAATGTAGTATTCGATTTGGGACCCGTGAGTTGACTTCTACTTTGGAGGAGTATGCACGATTGACGATGCTTCCTCTGGACAGACCTTGCGTGCATATGGTGATGGGAGACATGAGTAGACAATTCATGACTCTCACAGGATTGAGGCGTAGAGTGGTGCAGGATGAGATTACATCTGGCCATGTTATATCCCAGCGTTTCCTGTTTGACAGGTTTGGCTCTAAGGACAGCTATGCACGACATTCCAGGGATTTCACCACACTGGAGGATCATTGGCGTTCAGCTAGAGTAGATGTACTGCTTCTATGCGTATTGTCATACGTCTACATGCCGCGGTACATGGATGAGCTAGATATCGACGTCGTCATGGCAGTGAGAGCTCTCAGGGAGGGTCATACCATTATTCCGATGATCATTGCAGAGACCTTGAGGTCTGCTACATACTGCTGCACTTATCTGGCAGGAGTGTTTACAGGTAGCTCGGTCATGTTATATATGTTGTTTATGTCACACTTGAGACCGATTGGCACAATTAAACATCATGGATTTTGTTTCACCCATGATATAGCCATGACGTATTCCTTCCAGCCTGTGGAGTGTACAAATGTTGCATCTTGGTCCGCTTTCCTGGCAGGGCTTAGAGATCCATTTGATATATTGTCGTGTTCATGGCTCAGCTCACCCTACAGCTTCATTACTCATGCTCCGGGCATGGATTATCTCCCTCTGGCTGGATTGAGGGGCATGATCACTTACCACCCACTAGCCGTGATGTGTCAGTTTGACCAGTTTCAGGATTTCCATCCGTATGAGGGGGCAGTGAGCCAGCGCTTGGTGTCACACCGTTTGTCAGCGGAGGACAGATCCAGGTTGTATGCCTGTTGGGATCAGCGAGAGTTGGCTGAGTTTTTTGTCAGTCATGCGGATTGTTCTGCAGAGTATTCCGCATGGATGGAGACAGAGACGCATCGGTATGGTAGTATCTACAAGGAGGTGGGGGGCCGATTCGATGATGAGGAGCCTATAGAAGAGGCCATTATTCCCACCGATGATTTGATCTATTTGGCCAAAGATTTGTGATGGATTCTCCCACCCCGAAAAGTGCCATCATGTTACCAAAGATTCGACACAAAGATTTGGGAGCAGAGCTTACATCTGATGACCTATTATAGAGATCAGGCTAGGGCCATGATGTTGACAGCTCTTGATGATAGAGACACCACTCTGTTGGAGAGGGATGAGGCTAGATCAGCCAGGGATGCATTGATTGGAGAGCGGGATGCTGCCTTATCTGCTAGGGATGTGGCCATTGCAGATAGCACTTCCATTAGATCTTAGATGAATTTCAGTCTGGCCGACATGAGTGCTTACATTGATGAGCATTATGCCACCATGCAGTTATCCTCTGATCTGCTAGCTCGTGTAGATACCCTTGGGCAGGAGCTTGCAATGCTTCTTTCGTCTTCAGAGAGGGATGCTATGTTAGATCTGATAGTCCGCATACACACAGATTTGTAGATAGCTTTGTATTTTCCTGGACAGGCTAGCTTAGCCATTTTGTCATGTACAACACAGATGTATATATCAAACAGTATTATGTATGGCAGGGAAATATATTTTAATTCACTTCCCTTTTGGTTATGCCTTGATACTTGCTTGATGTTTGCCTGTTTCTCCAGGGCCTTGTGATCTTGATGCATTCTAAACTTATCCTTGATAGATGGACATTGAGATGTCGCAAAGTCTCTCAGAATGGATCATTGATTTCTGTGAATCCCTACCATCTTTGGTGTCTTGGGACTGGTATATGTATGGAAAAGTGGAGAGGAGGGTAGTTTCTTCCTCTCTGAGATTGACCGCACCAAAGATGGTCGCCAGTACTTCTATTTATGAGAAGCCTAGTTAATTTCATCTCTTATGGATTGGCATTGCTCTTTTGAGGCACGATCGCAGCTTAGATGGTCACCGAATCTTCTATTTGTGAGAAGAGGTTGGGTAATTCCATCCCTTTGATCTGAAACTGATGCAATGGGGCAAATTGAAGGTTGATCCCAGTACCGTGTGACAAGTATGTTTGTTCTGGTAAGGGTTAGACTGCACCATAAATGGCTGCCTACATACTCCTATTGAAGAGGAGATCAAGTCTGCGTAGTTCGAACCTAGTGTAGGTAGTTCAACGCTGAATGTGAAAGGAAGAAGGGTGTAGAAGTATTTTTGTTGTGTTTTGTTGTTTTTGTGAAGAAATGGTAGAAATGTTTTTGTTGTTTTTTTTATTGCGACCGGGCCATATAACATATGGTTGCCACGCACTCCGGTGTCGTCGGGAGATCAAATTCGGTGTAGTTACTTCCCCTCGTGACGAATCGAAGGCGAAGAGAAGTGTAAATCCAATGTGCAGGCTATACTGCGGGGAGAAGAAAGTTTGATCCTATAATGGGGACAAACTGCAAGTGTGTAAAAAGTTTGTTCCCGTCCTCAAGACAAACTATAGGCGCAGAAAAGTTTAATCTTGTCTCAGGATAAACTGCAGGTGTGAAAGGTTCAATCCCGTCTTCAGGATAACCGAAATTGAGAAAGGTTCAATCCCATCTTCAGGATAACCGAAATTGTATGGAAGGTTTGGAATGAAGTAAAACCAGGTTGCTGGCTTGAAGTGTATGTTTCCCTGAGGGGTAGAAGAGCATGTAAAAAGGGTGAAAGGGTTCAAAACCGGAATGACCGGTGATTTGGTGATCAAAACCAGGATGTTTGTTTGATGGTAACTTTAGACATATTACCGTTTCATGGTGTCCGAGTTGATAAGCTGTGGAAATTCATCGCCATCCATTTCCTATAATCTGAGAGCACCTCCTGTCAATACTTCCTTGACAACAAATGAGCCCTTCCAGTTAGGAGCAAATTTTTCCTTAGATTGATCTTGGTTGTCAATGATCTTCTTCAAAACCAAGTCATGTTGTTTGAATTGTCGTAGTCGGACTTTTCTGTTGTAGGATCGTGCGATCCTTTGTTGATATAACTGACCATGGAAGATAGCCGCGGTTCGCCTTTCGTCTATCAGAGACAATTGGTAATACCTGTCTTGTACCCATAGGTCCTCATCCAACTGAGCATCCATCAATACTCTGAGGGATTCCATTTCCACTTCTATGGGGAGCACTGCTTCCATCCCATAGACTAATGAGTAGGGGGTTGCCCCAGTGGAAGTTCGCATGGAAGTTCTGTAGGCTAATAAAGTCAGATGCAAGAGGTCAGACCATCCTTTGTGGTTGGCGGACATTATCTGCATGATCTCTTTGATGTTTTTATTAGCCAGTTTGACAACACCATTCATCTTTGGTCGGTAGATGACGGAGTTGAGGTGTTTGATGTGGAATTTTCTGCATAAATCCTCCATCATTTTGTTGTTGAGGTTCTTAGCATTGTCTGACATAACGACCTCTGGTTGTCCATATCGACAGATGACATTGTTTCTGATGAAAGCAATGATAACTTCTTTAGTTACCCTGGGGAAGGATGCTTCTTCTACCCATTTGGTGAAGTAGTCGATCATGATAAATATGAATCGATGTCCATTACTGGCTTTGGGCTCGATGGGCCTGATTATGTCCATTCCCCACATTGAGATGGGCCATAATAAACTCATATTGTGGAGTTCCCTTGGAGGGGCGTGGATAGCATTCCCATGAATCTAGCATTGATAGCACCTCTTGATGTGATCATCACAGTCAGCTTTGAGTGTAAGCCAATAATGCCCCGTTCTGAGGATCTTCTTGACAATTAGGGGTCCGCTCATGTGAGGGCCACATACTTTACCATGGATCTCATCCATGAGTCTCTGAGCTTGGTCTTTGTCTAGACATCTGAGTAGACCTAATCCTGCATCTATTTTGTAGAGTGCATCTCCGCTCAGGTAGAATTTCATAGTAAGTCGGTGAATCCGCCTCTTCTCAGTTAGGCTCGCCTCAGCGGGTGTAGATCCATCTCGTAGATACTTCATGATGTGTTGATACCAAGGGTTGTGGATGGGAGGTAGCTCATCCGATACATCTCCAATGTAATTCCCATAGACTAGAGCTTTTTGCATAACAAACGTGATGTTTGGCATGTTTTCCTTGTTAGGTATGTAAACCAAGGAGGCCAACGTTGCTAATGCGTCTGCAAAATCATTCCTATTATGAGAAATGTGTAGAAAGGAGATTTCCTCGAACTCCAAAGCCATCTGTAAAACTTGCCGATGGTAAGGCAGCAAATGCAATTCTTTGGTCTGATACATTCTTGTGGATTACTTGATTACCAATTTGGAATCTCCAAAGAAAGTCAACCGCCTGATGCCCATTGAACGGGCAAGTTTTAGCCCCATGATACAACCTTCATACTCAGTTGTGTTGTTGGTGCTGACAAACTGTAATTTGACAATGACGGATATCGCCTCCCGTCATCGGATATTAGGGACCGCTCAACTCCGGAGCCTTCTGAATTAATAACTCCATCAAAATACATTTTCCACTCACGGCATGTATCGTACTGATGTTGTAATTGAACTGTCATTACCCCTTCATCGGAAAAATACGCTTTCTAAGGGTTTGTAATCCCTAGGTGCGGCGGCGATTGATCCGCAATTCCTTGACCTTTGATGACTTTTTGTGTCATGTAGAGCGATGTCAAATTGTCAGTAGGATCAATCGCCATCCGGATACGAAAATTCAGTATGGGTTTACTGAACACATACTTGTGAGGATCCACGCGGGATATGAGATGGGTTGTGTGACCATGGAGGTAATGCTGTAACCTCATGGAAGCCCACGCTAAAGCACAACAAGTCTTCTCGATCAGAGTGTACTTGTGTTCACTGATGCTAAATCTTTTGCTGAGGTAATAGATAGCTCATTCTTGGCCTCTATTGTCTTTTTGCCCCAGCATGCAGCCCATAACATTGTCATTTATAGACAGGTACATGAACAGGGGAACATCATCCATGGGAGGTACCCAAACAGGAGCGTTAATCAGTTGCTCTTTAATGGTAAGGAAGGCTTTCTGACACTCATCGTTCCATTTCATGGATGAGTTCTTCCTTAACAATTTGAAAATAGGCTCACAGGTTGCTGTGAGTTGAGAAATGAATCTGCTAATGAAGTTGATCCTTCCCAAAAATCCCCGTATTTCCTTCTCTGTCTAAGGAATGGGCATTTCCTTGATGGACTGGATTTTGGTAGGATCCAGTTCAATCCCTTTGTGGCTGACTAGGAAGCCTAGCAACTTGCCTAACTTAACATCAAAGGCGCACTTGGCGGGATTCAACTTCAAGTTGTACTTACGCAACCTGTTGAAAAGCTTTTTGAGATGGTCTAAATGGTTATCCTCCTTCCGGGATTTAACAATGATGTCATCCACATAGATCTCTATCTCCTTGTGCATTAAATCGTGGAAAAGAGCCATCATAACTCGCTGATAGTTTGCCCCGGCGTTGATGAGGCCGAATGACAACTGTCTGTAGCAAAAGGTTCCCCAAGGCGTGATGCAAGCAGTTTTCTCACAATCTTCCTCAGCGACCATAATTTGATGGTACCCCGCAAAGCAATCAGCAAAGGAGTACATGTCGTATTGAGCAGTATTATCAATAAGAATGTGGATAAAGGGCACGGGAAAGCTATCTTTAAGGCAAGCTTTGTTCAAATCCCGATAATCCACGTAGACTCGCACCTTTCACCCTAGTTTAGGCACGGGAACAATGTTGGATATCCACTTCGGATATGTAGACACCATGATGATGCCAGCTTGAAATTGTTTCACAATTTCTTCTTTAACCTTTAAACTCCACTCAGGTTTCAATCGCCTGAGGTTTTGCCTAAATGACTTGAATCCTTCTTTAATGGGAAGGCGATGAAGAACAATGTCAGTGGACAAACCCACCATGTCTTCATGAGACCATGCAAACACATCCTGGAATTGGGTTAACAATGCAACCATGTCATTCCGCTGAGTTTTGCTAAGGTCTGAACCAATCTGGATTAGCTTAGGGTTGTCTAAGGTTCCAAGATTGAAAGGAGTGGTTTGATCAAGATTGGGTTTGGGTTTGTCTGCGAACCATTTCTTAATCTCTTGAGGTGTCTCAATGTCCTCTTGGATGTCCATCAAGTCTCAGTCTAACTTTGCATCAAAGTTACAGCCCTTGTGGAGAGAAGACACCTCATCAGCAAGTACAGGTACATCTAAATTCAGAGTCCTGAAACAAAAGATGCTTTCACTTAAAATATGCAACTGTTCGATCATACAAAAGTGTTAGCATGTACGTGATAAAATAACTGCTAGTGCTGTAAAGGAAATCAAGCAATTAAAGTTATCTACAGGGCAAAGGGATTTTCTGCCCATTTTACCCTCGTCGACCAATGCATGGAGTGCTGCTCCAATTGTCGAGGGCAAAGTCCTAAAGGATTGCAGTGATGGAAGGATCTTCCGTGTCTTCCTTCTCCCGAATGATAACCATGACATCTGGGCAATCATTATCTAGGGTGTATCTATTTGTATATTCATCATAAACAATAACGCGGATGCCTGCCATCATCAAGGCAAGGTCATGTTTACATTTTCGTTCCTTTTCTTCCACTTCAAGATTAGGAATCAGCACCTCTTTATCTTTGATTGGCACTAGTTTTAGAAATAACATAGCCACAGCATGGGCTGGCACCTTTACTGGAGATTGCATTAACTCATGAGGTAAAGGTATAGAAAATCACCGTGCGACGGAAGCTTGAGGAACCTGCTCGTGCTCATAAGGATTCCTGTGTCTAGAACTAGAAGAATATCCTAGCCTGGCTGTTCCAATTTGACTAAACATTTGGATAGGGTGCTTAATACCCTGTTGATCCTTACCAAGCCCTCGTCCAGGTTGATGACCCAATAACATCATTTCTTGAGTGGCTGACATAACCTCGGCAGAAATCTTGGAATGCGGAAGTGGCGCCCAATAGAATGGTATTACGTGTTACTCACTTCCAAAGTATGGAAACTGGTCGGTTCAACTTCTGAATTGAAGCTGATAATTGGTAGAATTCCTTGTTCAGGACAATCCGGCTCGGCGTTGACAGTGACTAGACTGTTGTTGATAATGTATTTGAGTTGTTGATGTAGCGTGGAGGGAACAGCTCCAGCCATGTGTATCCATGGTCACGCCAATAGCAGGTTGTATCCTGAATCTATCTTGAGGACGTGGAAGGATACATTGAATGTATTTGGACCAATCTCAATTGGCAATTCAATCTTTCTAATGGAATTTCGTCGGGATACATCAAAAGCTCTGATAACTGTATGGCTGCTTTGGATCCGCCTGAGATTGACATTCATCTTCACCAAGGTGGCATAAGGACAAATATTTAGAGATGAGCCTCCATCTATCAATACTCCTGCTAGCATGTACCCGGAAGACAACACTGCGATGTGCAATGGCTTGCAATGACCGGTCCCTTCGGGAGGTACATCATCATCAGTGAAGGATATCACATTGCTGTTGAAAATGTGATCAACCAAATGTTGAAATTTTTCCACATCCACTGATTTTGGCAAGTAGGCTTCTTCTAAAACTTTCAACAAGATCTTCCGATGATCCTCAAAAGAGAAAACCAAATCCAGTATTGAAATTTGGTGTGGAGCTTCTTACAAGCTTAAAACCACTTTGGCTTCATTATGACCCATAGTACGGAGGAATTTTTCAATCTTCTCCATGGGCAATTTCCCCTTTGCTTTGCAAGTAGGTTTGATAACCCGTTGAGGAAGGTATAGTGGATTTTCTTTCGACACTGTTGTAGTAGTATGAGACGTGGATCCTTCAGCTTCTCCATAATTCCATGAAACTTTGTGCAAGCTGATAATAGGATATTGTGGTCTGCAAGGTAAAGGAATTGGCTCTGGTGCGACCACTTTTAAAGGATTGTAAGCTACTTTGAGTTGAATTGGTTGTATGGGAAATACTTTGACAGTCTCATCATCCACTTCGGATATAACTGCTACTGATCCCTTCCATTTGGTAGGACATACATTCCCACCCTTGAGTTGCACAGTGTAATCATCTGCTATTTGCAGGACACCGCTGTCAATATGATTCAGAATAAGATGGCGAAGCACAGCATTCTTCTGTGCTATGACCGCGAGAATGTGAATGATATTGACACATTTCATCAGGATTGAACCACCCTGAGCGGGGATTGATTGGAGGGAGAAGGAATGTGATTCTTCCTTCATTGATCAACATTTGAAGTATCTCCTCTATAGACTGGCCTAGATAGGTGAATTCCCTTTGATTGGCAAAATTCCGACGGGCTTTAGCACTTCCTCACTTTGCAACCTTATCCTCCATAGCTTTGCTTTCTGAAGGTGTTGATGGAGCATTTATAACAAATGGAAGGAGATGTGCATGCTCCTGCCTGATTAATTGGCGTGTGACTTGATGCTGATGGATCACCAGTTCTGCCAATTGCTCAATTTGTTTGGAAAGAGCTTTCATCTTTCATTCTATGGTAAACTAAAACTTTGCACAATCCCATTTGTCAACATCGTCTTTGATGGGTTGGGATGATTCTCCATTGGAATCTTATACAGTGCTCCAACTGATCATGTTGACCTCTTCTTCTTTGTGTTGAGGAACAGGGTTGTCTTGCACACGAGGTTGATCTGGTTTGGTGACTACAATCTCACCGTTGTCTATCAGATCCTGAATCTTATGTTTCAAGGCCCAACAATCTTGAGTATCATGTCCGGGTGCCCCGGCATGATAAGCACACTTCCGAGTAGCATTAAAACCCCTGCCATTATGGTTGGCTGGTGGAAGAAGATGTGTAATTTTCTTCTGAGCAGTCAGAAGAGAAAAAATATTCTCGAGCGAATCCCCTAAGGGTGTGAATGTCCGAGGTCGCTTTACTTCTTCACTTTTAGGCAATGGAGGGTTTGAAGATTGTGCTGGAAAAGGGGAGTAGTTTCTCCTCTGAATAGGCATGCTTGGATTGCCTTTTTGTCCTTGCAGTATCAAGGAAACATCCTCCTCTTTCTTTTTATGGACCCTCTGGGGGTTGTTTCCATAAGATCCGGACTGGATGTGCTCAGCAACAGCTTTAAGAACGACTAGGTCTTGAATTTTACCAGACTTCAATCCCATCTCAGCCATCTCGCCGTGTTTGATCATTTCAGAAAATAGTTTGCCAATACCAGCTAGAACTCTCTCATAGAAAGGAGCTTCCTATACATCTATGAAAGTCATGACCATTTCTGATTCTGTCATGGAAGGAATAACTTGAGCGAAGAAGGCGCCTCCACCTTTGAGCATACTCTCTAAATGACTCATTAGATCGCTTTCTTGACCACGGTGATTTGGTACCCACAGAGCCATCCGAGATTGAAAATCAGATTGAGTAAGGAAGGCGTGAGCCAGCTCTTCCTAGCTATGGATCTTAGAGTTGTCTAATCTGGTATACCATGAACGGGCTTTTCCAGTAAAACTTTTTTGAAATAACTGCATTCTGAGCTTTTCATTCTCCGCAAAAGATCCGAGTTCTCCAATGAACACCTTTAAATGTGTGTAAGGATCCCCTAATCTGTCATACTTTTCAAAATCAGGGGTCTTAAATTTCTCTGGATAATGCACACCAGGAAATATGCAAAGGTTTGCATATGAAACACTGCCATGTGTTCCAATCCCTTTGAGAACACGAATGGTTTCCTCCATTTGAAGGACCTTCTTCCTGATGTCACCGGTGTCTGGATCTCCTTTGAGATGGGTGCCTTCAGGGTCTTTGTTGGTTGTGTCCAACTGATGTTCCGGAATTATTTTTTCCGGACCTTGAACTCCTCCTTGTGTAGCGGACTCTGTATGTGTAGGTATCTTTGTACCCTGAGTGGACTGGTGTAATTCTTTCAGTAGAACGGCCAAGTCTGTGATTTGTTTACTCAATCCGTCAAATTCTTCTCGAGAAATAGAATTAGACTGTTTGGAAGAGGACATGATTGGATGTAGGCTCGCAGCCTTTTTGGATTTTGACCGGGTAACAAGCCCAATTGCTTCCCTACAAAAGACTTACGTAGTTTAGTCTTAGGGTAATATAAATGTTATCATAACATGTCCGTTTTAGGAATTTGTCCTGCAAAACCGGTTGTTAATTGATAACATGTCATGCATGCACAGATATTCTTCATATTTTCCATTTCATATGGATGAACATGGAATAAAATTACAAGTAAATGCTTTTACAAGTAATTGAAAATGGAAAGCATGAAGAAACTTTCCTCCGCGTTTGGTTTATCTGAGGTTGACCTATCTTAGGGTTTCTCTCGCGGCTTTTCGGCATGAAGGTTCCCAGATCATCGCAATCTACTTGACGGGGAGTTAATCCTATCGTTCAACTAGAGCGAATTTGAGTGGTGCCTTTCCTGAGCCCCGGGGAATTATTCTTCCCATGAGTCCAGTAATCAAACACCGACAAGATAGCCTCCTAGTGGAGGGACCACACAACATACATTCACATACAACGTGTCTCACCGTTTATGCAAAATGATGACATGTGCGAAGCACTAATATCACAGATAGATATTTAGCAGTGCAGTAATTAAAATGCATTCGTACACATTCATCAGAAATGTAAATGCAACATTCACACATAAGCATATAACAATTTTGAAAAGCTTGTAATAGCGATTTAAGCTCTCTTACTGGAGTCCGCAGTAGAGTCGCCACCTGTCGACGTCGGAATTTTTGAGTGTCCTTTTTCGTTACTTGTTCTTTGGTGTTCTCATGTTAATGTGAGATTTGTTTGAAAAAAACAAGTGAAAAAGGTCCGGCATGTATAATGTCGACGATTGAACTTTAAGAGTTGCCAGTTGGTGTATTTAACTGGTTGCACCAATGCAACCGAAAAGGCTTGCACATTGACCCAGTGATTTGACGCTGCTAAATGGGTCTGTGAAACCAAGATTCATTTTGGGTCCGGGGCTTGATTATGCGGAGGGAAGGTGTTAGGCACCCCTCGACATCCGTGTTACCACGGTGACCGCCACTTTTCAAAGAAATTGTTATATGAATGTGTGTGTGGATCAATGTGCAATTATTTGAAAGTAGTGTAACGTTAATATTTTTTGATATAAAAATATTACAATATTATAAATTTTTTAAAAAAACGTTAATTTTTTGATATTAAAAATGTTAATATTTTATTACTATTAACGTTAAAAGTTAATATTAGTTGAAAAACGTAAATACTAATATTACCGTACTTAGTATTTTAGTATTACTAATATTAGTACTTAATAATATTGAGATATTAAAATTTAATAATATTACTAATATTAAGAAAAATATTAAAATTTTAGTACTTAATAATATGAAAAAACGTAAATACTAATATTACCGTGACTTAGTATTTTAGTATTACTAATATTAGTACTTAATAATATTAAAATTTAATAATATTACTAATATTAAGAAAATATTAGTAACTAATATTACTAATATTAAGAAAAGTATTAAAATTTTCGAACTTAATAATAAGAAAAAGCGTAAATACTAATATTAAAACGTTGTATAACATACTAACATATTTAAAGTTGTATAACATATTAAAACGTTAATATTTTACTCGCGACTTTTTAACGTAAATAAAAACGTTAGTATTTTTTAATTAGTATTTCAGTTTTTTTAATTAGTATTTGATGTAAATATGTTATGTTTTTAATTTAAGTATTTTAATTAAATGATGTAAATATGTTATACAACTTATTTTATTTAATTAGTTATTTTGATTAGTTAACAAAATAATTTAAATTTTAGTATTTTGATTAAATGATGTAAATATATTATTCTTTTTTTTTTTGAATTTAGTATTTTTTTGTTTTGATTAAATGACATATTTACATATGTCGTGGGCATTTAGAACCTTCTCCTTTAAGTCTTCATCATCACCACGTCGGTGAAATTCTAACCCCGTTAATCTTACATTAGCTAGGTAGAGAACCTGACGACCCAAAAAATGTAACGTTAGGGGTACTTTTGGACAAAAAAAAGTATAGGGTGCTCGGTAGACATCGCGCTAAAAGTCCAGGGGCATTTTTGACCCTTCTCCCAATCGCATATTTATTCAAATAGCACATAGTACTTTTAGTACATAACACATACTACTTTAATCAGTCATCATCCCCCCCCCCCCCCTTTTTTTTAACAAAACTAGGGATTAACTAACACAAATTTACACAAAAAATTGTAATTCACCAAATTATTCTTAATATTCATACTGAAAATAAGTATTATATATATATATATATATATATATATATATATAGAACAAGGATCAAGTGCATACTCCTTATCTTACTCACCGTGCTCACCCCCCTTTAGCGTGACGGACTCGGTGGCCATTTGGTTTGCCATACAACCGTCGCCTACATACTTTAGCGACGGACAACATATAGCGTCGCTAAAAGTATAGACGACGTTTGTATGACTGAACCGTCGCTGGGTTCGTCGCTAAAGGGGAGTGAGCACGGGTGAGTAAGATAAGGGTATGCACTTGATCCGGACCGTATATATATATATATATATATATATTTACATATGTTCATTCATCATTCACGATACGACTATCTTTAATATTACATCATCTTACTATACCAAAAGATACCACCACTCATACTTAATTTGTTTCCAGTCTACTCCCTTCACCTGCGTTCTTCTTGGGACGCTTGTTGAATCTGTGACCCATTCCTCTATATGAAAAACATCTTCTTGTATTCGGCTTTGGACAATGTGGCGAAATATGCCCTTCCTGCCCAAAATTGAAACATACATACATTCTTCCCCATCATACACTCTCCCAAATGAGTCTTTCTACACCTGACACAGACTTGCTTCTTCCTTGGATTTGAATTCCCTGATTTATTATCACTGTCATTGTTCCTTTTCCTTTTATTACTACCCTTCTTGTGCTTGATTATACCTTCTAATGATCCAACACCTTCAGCTTTCATCTTTTCCACTTGTGCCTTCAGATCGTTTCTTTCTTCATTCATCTCACCCAATGCCCTCTCTGTTTTCCACAACTCCTCCAAGAGAAACACCTTACTCCGTAGCTCCTGAACTTCTACAGATACTTGACCTTTTCCTTCTACTTCAGTCTTTACTTCCAACTCCACCTTATCTTCTTCAGAATCCACCTCTTCATCTTCATTTAGATCCATTTCAGGACACTCGTTATGATCGCTTCCCAAATTCACCATTGGTTCATCTCTTACCACTTCTTCAATTGACTCACTCTGAGCTGGCACCTCAGCTACTGACATTGGTGCAACAGATTCCAACCCCTCTGCAATCATTTCATCACCTCCTAACATCGTACAATCAGTTTTAAACAACTTTGATTAGTACATCACTAGTACGAAATCCATAAACACTATGTGTCCATACATCTTACTATTGATGCACTTCGTCAATCCCTCACTTAGAACTCTAAATAAGTCTTCTCTATCTCGATTATGGTTATAATCATAAGGTTTTCCCCCTCTTAAGGTTTATAGCCTACAGCTTTGATACCAACCTGGGTAATTTCAGCAATAAATAACTATTAATTACTCGAGAAGTTGAAGATCTAGTGGGATCGCTCAACATAAAATCTGGATAATAATCCACTTTGTTATTGCGTAGGATCATCTATTGATAATCGATTGAACATTGTTGAAACTTCGAAAGCGTTTTACTCTTTCATCATTAAATTATTATTTAGCATGAAATGTGATAAAGTCTTGTTATTGATTAACGATTTGTTCAGCTAATTCAAAGTCCTTTGAACTTTATTGAAATTCTATCGAATCGATAGTCTATTATTCTTAATTCATATACTTTATTGTATGTTTTAACTTGCAGAGCAAACTCGTTGCTCACCCTTGCTTAAATACAATATTTCAGCTAAGAACGAAATAGTCGGAGGGTCGGAAAAGGACAAAGGCAAAGGCAAATTGAAGGAGTAGTAATATAAACTTTACTTATTATGTTGTTTTATGTAAACCTTTTTTTATATCTAAGGGTATGTTTGTTAAGTTAAGGTTAGAAAACCTGGGGATAATGAATTAATGTTATTAATTAATGAGATGTATGTTTATATTCATTTATGAATGTGTAGTTAGATGTTATTTATATGATGGATCGTGAGCACCAAACTCGGGGGGTCAGGTAACCCGGATTTGGGGGCGTTACAGTCCCAATCAATTATTAGATATGTAATTACTGTAATGATCGAGAAAATCGGATTATTTGTAAAATACTTTTATTTGATTAAATAATGAATAAAATTATTTTATAATGAATAAGCAAGATGAATGTCATTCTATAACTTAATAGTGTTGGAATGTCGTAGTATTTTGGTTACCTGGTAGAATTAAAGTGTTTGAATTTCCAAGACGAAAATAAAAGTTTTTCGAGAAATTTTTTGAAAAATACTATTCATCGATATCTGCTCGGGAATTAGTTTTGAACTTCCGAGAAATACGTAATGATAGAATAATGTAATAATAATTTAAGTATGACAAACACAGTTTTTCGCCTGCGTACTAAATTCGAGAACGTTAGGGAAAATAAAGCGTTAATGAGTGAATGATGATCGTATGATACGTAAGTATTGTACGAGGTAATGAATACGAGTATGATACGAGGTATTATACGAGTATGTATAAATGATGGTATGTCGTATATGATGAATGAGTATACGAGTTAGCATACGAAAGGAATACATAGACAATACGTTATAAGCTTTAAGCTAAGTGTATTGGATTTGTGAATTAATGTTAAAGCCCAAATGTTAAGTTAAAGTTATCAAAACTTAAGCCCAAATTAAGAACTGGATCCGTGGATCGAACCGATGGGTAAACGGGTAAGAAAAACCCATGGGGCAACCCATGTGGGCCCCATGGATTACATGGAAACCATCTTGGTGACCAAGTAAAGTGGTTTACTTGGTGACCAAGTATGAATAGTAAGGGGGTGATTAAAGAGGTGGATTAAGGAGGTGGAAGGGCCTAAATGACTCTTATACCCTAACTTCGTAATTCCTATAAATAAGAGAGTTGCTAGTTCATTATTTTCTTGTTAAATTTCCACTAACACATATATTGAGAGAGAAAAGTGAGTAAAAGCTAGAATTTGCTATATCAAGAAGGAAGAAAGAGAATTAAGCTAAAGAACTTCAAGGGTAAGAATTTTAAACCATGACTCTTCATCTCTTCATTTGTTAGAAAAGTGAGTAGTGGTAGAGCATGTTTGTTATAGAGTTATAAGGATGGTTATTAATGGATGAAACCTTAATCAACCATGTGAAAGTGAAATCATAAGTATAAAAGTTATAAACCATTGAAAGTCATTGAAAAATTGTAATATTGTTGTTGATGGACAAGTTTAAAACCATCATTTATAGGCTTAGATAATACATGTTGTGATAATGGAATGAATCCATTTGGAATGGTGTAAAAATCTTAAGTAACGAAGTTATGACAGAATTCACGAGATTAGACGATAATCGTCGAAATCGTGAAATTCTCGGAATGGAAGTCAAAAGTTAGCATTGAACTCAAAAATGTTGGTTTTCGATGGAGAATAGTCTAAGTTTGCATTTTAGAGTTGTGGACTCGAAAATGGTCAAATTCTGACTTAGAACGAAGAAACGAGCTATGAACGTTCACGAACGTTTATCATTTTCGTAAGAATAGACTTAAATAGTGAATTCCATGTTAACGGATTTGAAAATGTAAAATTCTTACATGAACACTTAGTTCATGTGATTTGTGAGCTAATGGCTTTTGAACGAGCCAATTCGGACTTAAAATGAGCAAATTATAAGTCTGGGATGTTCGCTAAGTAAACAAACTGTCAAGACTATCTTGTGCACAGAGTTGGCGCCGCAGCGTCAGCCAAGGCTTAAATGGTGGCACCGCAGCGCCGAACCGTGCCCAATACCTACTGGAGATTAGTGCCTCAACGCGAGCAATTACACTGAGGATGGCACCGCAAAGGCCAGTGTCCGTAAAAGTTATCGGAGATTTGCGTCCGCAGTCACGAGAAGTATGAAAATTTGGCGCCGCTTAATACACAAAGACTAAGGAAGAGATAGAAATGAATGATGATGAATAGAAAAGAAGCTAAAGGTTAATTAATGATGAAGTAATACATTAATAAACCTAAAGGAAGCATCCTCAATGATCATTATAACGTTGAGAATTATAACTAAAGGTTGAAGAAAGATTACTTGAACGTGAATGTAAAACAATACGATAAATCGTAACCAATGTTAACAAATCTAATGAACGATTAGATTGAGAAGAAGGGTAAGATAAGTTAGATATCATACATGCCTGACTATGAGCTAATGTGGTATATTACATGGTTATGTATTGTAGAGACCTTAAAGACTCAAAAGGAAAAGTATTTAATCTGTAGAAGACGCTGAAGGCAAGTGTTCTAACCCTTGTCTATGTTCATTCTGGACAAGCTTTGAAATTCATGAATCTTCCACATGAATTAATGTATGATGAGGTCGAAGCCAGTTCTTTCAGCTAGAATTAATGTATTTACTGGATTTCTTATAATCTATTGAAATGTTATCAAAGTTGCTATCTTTTGCCAAACTGTTTTGGTATGAATTTCAAAGAAAGACTGAGTATGAATAAACAAACATTTTGTCGTCGAACGATAGGCACGTGAGGTTGCCAAAACTTAAACCTAAATACGTTTACAAAAAGAAGCGTTGTAAGACCCCAACTTTTATGAATAAAAATGAATTTTCTATAAATATCATTTTTGAATATTATGGAATAAATTTGATATAATGTTATAGTTGTGGGTAATATTTATAAATTTTGCAAAGTACACAAGTTGTTATATAATATTCGATTGGTTGGGGAATATTTGTTTTTACAGGGAATAGTCGTGATTTACTCAAGACAATCATTAGTGGACCACACAATGTAATTATTGTTTGATTGAGAAAACGACAAAAATATTTTATTAAAAATAACGGATGAAGTTTTGCAATTATCTTTGTTGAACTACTCGGTAGTAAAAGTACGATGTCTACGCGTGGTTGCATAGTAAGCAGCACGATATTGATTATTGATGCTTACGTGAGAAGTCATTCAATTTTATTCAATTATTGTCAATATTTTATATATTATAAAATCAATAATTGAGATGATGAGTTATTAATATTATTATTTGCAATATTAACGATGTCTAGAAGTTACGCCAAGGAGAAATTTGGTCACCTAATTATACGCCATAGGGGAAAATCCTTATTGAAAGCCCCTCTTCCTAGAAATCGACTTGGTCGATTAATAGTGTGAATAATAATAATGATGATGAAGTTTTGTTTTATTAGCATTATTAATGTAATAAAACAGAAAAAGCTTTTTATATAAAATGAATACTTTTATAAAGTTATTCATTTTATTAGGCTAATAGTAAAATCTTTTTATATAAAAATGAATACTTTTATAAAGTTATCTGCTTTATTAGACAATAATTAGAATATATTATATTTTATTATGCATAGTGTTTGCATAGTAAAATCTTTTTATATAAAAAATGTAATACTTTTATAAAGTTATTCGTTTTATTAGATTATAAATATAATATATTATATTTTATTGTAAACCAATCTGGACCGTCCGTTTAAAGTAAATTAATCTGGACCGTTCATGGATTGGTTACTATTCAGTCCATTCTTCTATAAATAGAAACTCATTCCTTCATTATTTCTTGCGAATTCACTAAAACTCTAGAGAGAGAAACTATAGAGAGAAAGAAGAAAAGTATTCTGCTATTTCACTACTCCGATATCAAGTTTCTTTTACGATAAGGGGTATTATTTCTTTTGTATTCATGAAGAGAACTTCTGTTATTCCATTCTTCATTATTCTGTTGGAATAACTTTGTGATACGCTGAGCTACCCTATACTTGGTGAAATTCTTCATTATTTCATTCTTTATTATTCATTTGGAATATCCTCATGCATGCGTTTTACGCCGGACCGGTTCTATCTTTATTATTCTGTTGGAATATCATATCCATGCATGCGTTTTTACGGCGGACCGGGTTCCGCCTTTATTATTCATTGGAATATCACATCACATGCGCTTTCTGCCTACCTAGTTCCGTCTTTATTATTCTGTTGGAACATCCTGTCGGTGCGAATTTCGCCTGACCTAGTTCCGTTATTTAGTATTCTGTTGGGATAACCTGTCTATGCGAAGTACCACATGCATGGTGATTTCTGTTGTTATTCCATTCTTTATTATTCTGTTGAACATCCTCAGCTTGTGCGAATTTTGCCTCGACACAGGGTTCCGTTATTTATTATTCTGTTGGAATAACTTTTATCTATACAAAGTACCGCATGCATGGTGATTTCATTGTTATTCGATTCTTTATTATTCTGTTGGAACATCCCATACGGTGCAAATTTACTTTGACCGGTTCCATTATTTATTATTCTGTTGGAATAACTTTGTCTATGTAAGTACCGCATGCATGGTGATTTCTTTTGTTATTCCATTCTTTATTATACTCAGTTGGTTAAAGTTTTGACTTATATACTCCATGAAATTAGTGGAATATCCTTGATATTTGCGCTTCATCCAGTATCTTTTCATGGAAATATTCTTCTGAGCATTCTTTAATTTTACTATACAAAGAAGTATCATGTTGACAATTTGGACGTTATTAGTTCCTGAATAAATTAATTCTTGAACTTGTTTTATTGAATTCTTATATCATTGTCATCATCCTCATGTTTATATTTTTTTTTAAAAGTCATCTGTGGCCTGTAGTGCATAGATGGACTTGGTATGATTATAACCAAGGATTATTCGGTGTAATCACGACCGTAATGTTACAAATGATGTGGTAAAAGTCCTCATTAGCCCGTAGTGCATTGATGGACAGTTGTTGGCCTGATCATGACCATTGATGAATACACGAATATCCTTGGCCCGTAGTGCATGGATAATTTGTGGTCATGATACTAATGAATATCCTCGGCAGTCAAGTGGGATGATGTGGATTATTTATTAAAATCGAGTCCCAAATGATAAAAGTGATGAAAAACCTTTTAAATCATAAAAGATAGTAGATTTTATTCTCTACTTGACTCTTTTAATGGATTGCTTGTTCCGCTGTAGTTAAACTTGATGTCTATTATATTTTATCAGTTTAACATTGTTGAAGACTAATGATAATTTATTCTTTATTATCTTAGTCATAATATTTCTTACTGGGCTAATTGAGCTCACCCTTTATTTCACTGTTTTCTGCAGGAAATGAGAACGTAGTCGGGACTAGTCGGGGAACGGAGTGACGATTCGAGATGGTGTCTTAGTAGTCCTCACTATTCTATAAAATAGTGTGATAATAAATGTAATGAGGACTTATTCTTAGAGTAGATATTGTCTAGAAAACAATATTTGTATTAAAACTCACAGCTCTTATTGTATATTTAAGATTGTATTTGTATTCTGTACCATGTATTTGGCGACTCAGAATAGGTGATGTATACCTATTTTGGGGGCATCACAGTTGGTATCAAAGCTTAGGGATATGATCCCTGGCTGAGATGTGAGACAAGAACTAGGAGGGGAGAGGCGGGGAATTCCTTCGCTAGTATGACCTACCTAAGTTTATTTGATATTTAATTGGTCAGTTAGAGTATAGGGATAATATGTGATATGTTAATTAACCCTTGTTTTGTGGCAGTGTTTGAAAATGGCATCCGAGAATGTTGAGAACATCAATGGAGCACAGGAGACCATTGAGTCTCCACAGATCAATAATCAGGATAATGTGCATCAGGAAGGCGACAATCCTCAGGCAAACAACAACACTGACCAGATGATGAACGATGGAATGTTCAGAGGATTTATGCAATTTATGCAACATCAGGCAAGAGCGGCTCCTGTACAAAATGCAGGTGGAAACACTGGCAACTCTCGGACGGTCACCGCTAAGCATTTTAAGGAACTGGGACCACCAGAGTTTTTTGGAGAGCCAAAACCACTTAAGGCGGAGACGTGGATAAAACAGATCTGCAAGATATTTGATGTCTTGGGATGCTCTGAGGAGCAAAAGGTTCCCTTTTCCACCTTCATGTTACGTCGCAGGCAGACATTCTTGGTGGAAATCAGAAACGTACTCAACCTGCCACACTAAAGATGACTTGGGAGAAGTTCCAAGAATTGTTCAACGACAAGTACTTTCCCGAAAGTATTCGTCACATGAAAGAGGTAGAGTTCATCAAGGTGGAGCAAAACAACATGACCGTGTCGCAGTATGAAGCCAAGTTTGCCGAGTTGTACCAGTTTGCGTCCCATTTGGTTGATAATGAGGAGAGAATGACGCGAATATTTCTAAGAGGTTTGAAACCCGAGATACGTCAATATCTTATCTCTCATAAACTGTGTTTGTATTTAGATGTTGTTAATAGGGCTCAGTTATTAGAGCGCGATAATGAGTCAACCCAACCAAAAGAGAGCAACCGGCAAAATGATAATACTAGTGATAGCAGTCATTGAAGCGGTGACAATAAGCGTGGAGGGAATCAACATGCTAGAAATGGTAACCACTTCGGTGGTAATCATGGCCAAAACAATAAGAATGGACATTTCAAGAAGAGGAGATTCAACAATGATGGAAAGACGTCAGCACCAGCACCCGTTGTTATGGAAGGAGAACGACCACATATCATATGCTTCAAATGCGGAGGGGAAGGACACATCAGTCCAAACTGCTCGATGCCGTCCAAAGCATGTTATAATTGTGGAAGAGAAGGTCACCTAGCCCGATTTTGTCGTTCACCGAAGACAAGTTCACTTAGGATGGAGGCACCAAATGACGCCCCGAAAAAAGTCAAAGCCAAGAGTGCAAGGAGAGCATTTGTCGTGACCTCCCGTAGAAAGTAAGGAACCCGAATGAGGTCATCACGTAAGCTTATCATAAACTCCAAATAAGTATATACCTTATTTGATACCGTTCTACCCTTTCTGCTTTTAATGTAATAAAACAGTAAAAGCTTTTTATATAAAATGTAATACTTTTATAAAGTTATTCATTTTATTAGGCTAATAGTAAAATCTTTTATATAAAAAATGTAATATTTTTATAAAGTTATCTGCTTTTATTAGATAATAATTAGAATATATTATATTTTATTATGCATAGTGTTTGTATAGTGCTTGCATAGTGTTTGCATAGTAAAATCTTTTTATATAAAACAAAATACTTTTATAAAGTTATTCGTTTTATTAGATTATACATAGAATATATTATATTTTATTGTAAACCAATCTGGACCGTCCGTTTAAAGTAAATTAATCTGGACCGTTCATGGATTGGTTACTATTCAGTCCATTCTTCTATAAATAGAAACGCATTCCTTCATTATTTCTTGCAAATTCACTGAAACTCTAGAGAGAAAGAAGAAAAGTATTCTGCTATTTCACTACTCCGATATCAAGTTTCTTTTATGGTAAGGGGTATTATTTCTTTTGTATTCATGAAGAGAACTTCTGTTATTCCATTCTACATTATTCTCATTTGAATAACTCAGATACGCTGCTACCCTATACTTGGTGAAATTCTTCATTATTCCATTCTTTATTATTCTGTTGGAATATCTTGTTCATGCGCTTTACGTTCGACTGGTTCCGCTCTTTATTATTCTCGCTGGAATATCCTCATGTATGCGTTTTACGCCTGGACCTAGTTCCGCCTTTTTATTATTCTCATTGGAACATCCCGCTTGGGCAAGTAATTTCGCTTTGACCTAGTTTAGTTTATTTAGTATTCTCGCTGGAATAACCTATCTATACGGGCACCGCATGCATGGTGATTTCATTGTTATTCCATTCTTTATTATTCTCATTGAAATATCTTGTCGGCATGCAATTTACTTTGACACGGTTTCGTTATTTATTATTCGCTGGAATAACTTTGCCTATACAAAGTACCGCATGCATGGTGATTTCTTTTGTTATTCCATTCTTTATTATACTCAGTTGGTTAAAGTTTTAACTTCTATACTCCATGAAATTAGTGGAATATCCTTGATATTTGCGCTTTATCCAGTATCTTTTCATGGAAATATTCTTCTGAGCATTCTTTAATTTTACTCTACAAAGAAGTATCATGTTGACAATTTGGAGGTTATTAGTTCCTGAATAAATTAAGTCTTGAGCTTGTTTTATTGAATTCTTATATCATTGTCATCATCCTCATGTTTATATTTTTTTGAAAGTCATCTGTGGCCTGTAGTGCATAGATGGACTTGGAATGATTATGACCAGGGATTATTCTGTGTAATAATGACCGTAATGTTACAAATGATGTGGTAAAAGTCCTTATTGGCCCGTAGTGCATTGATGGACAGTTGTTGGCATGATCATGACCATTGATGAATACACGAATATCCTTGGCCCGTAGTGCATGGATAATTTGTGGTCGTGATACTAATGATTATCCTCGGCCGTAGTGCGGGATGATGTGGATTATTTATTGTCGAGTCCCAAATGATAAAAGTGATGAAAAACCTTTTAAATCATAAAAGATAGTAGATTTTATTCTCTACTGACTCTTTTAATGGATTGCTTGTTCACCGCAGCTTAAACTTGATGTCTATTATATTTTATCGGTTTAACATTGTTGAAGACTAATGATAATTTATTCTGCATTATCTTAGTTATAATATTTCTTACTTGGCTAGTTGAGCTCATCCTTTCTTTCACCGTTTCTCTTGAGGAAATGAGAACGTGGCGGGACTAGTCGGGGAACGGAGTGACGGTCCGAGATGGTGTCTTAGTAGTCCTCACTATTCTATAAAATAGTGTGATAATAAATGTAATGAGGACTTATTCTAAGAGTAGATATTGTCTAGAAGACAATATTTGTATTAAAACTCACAGCTCTTGTATATCTAAGATTGTATTTGTATTCTGTACCATGTATTTGGCGACTCAGAATAGGTGATGTATACCTATTTTGGGGGCATCATAAGCATTGTACAACATAGAGTACTATAGGCTGATCACTTAGACGTTCTCGTAAGTAATACCGGACTTACAAATTTAGTGTCGGGTTGTCCTTTTCGAAGAAAAAACGAATGCTCAAGGTCTTGGACCAAAATATATGTTTAATGAACGTTGTTCATTATGAAATGTTTTAAAGGAAAAGAAGTGTTATTTTAAATTATCGATAGTACTTCATAACTATTGTTCAGTTATTGAAGATATACGATTCATATGTTTCAAGCATGTTGTTTAAATGAAATTGTCATACTTGTTGAGCTAGTTATGCTCTCTTTTGCTTGAACCATATGAATGAAACTAAGATTGAGCGACCCGAAGGATCGAATAAAGATAAAGGAAAGGCTAAGGCAGACCACTAAGCTATCTATGTAATAGTATAGGTTTAATGTTGTAATTATTTGATATTATGAAAAGAAATAGATGTATTGGTTATAAAGAACCTGGGAAGGGAATATTGTTTTGGAATATATAGAAGACATATTCACTCTTTTGAGTTATTTCAATTGAATGTATGTGTGAATGGTAGTACCGTGTAGCACCATCTATCAGTTTGGAAGATACCCGAATTTGGGGGGGGGGGGGGTCACAGGTTGGTATCAAAGTAATAGGTTATAAAACTTAAAGGGGGAAATAAAACCTTAAGTCATAACCTTAAGAAGAGTTAAAGAAGTAAAAGATGAAATTAACCCTAAAAAGGAATTAAATATGATATGTGTTTTTATTATGCTAATGATGTTTACTAATCAAACTAATTTGTTTTATTGTAGATGTCAGGAAATAGCGTTATGTATAGGGATATACATGTTGATAGTGAAGAGTCGGTGAATAAAGTAGAGATTATACAAAACCCAGTAGCTGAAGAGCCAGAAGTGGTAGTTGTTGAGTCTGGAGACTCGGAAAACCTAGACCTCATGTCTATGTTTGATGGCATGTCGGAAGAGGAGGTAGAGGTGGTGTCATTTAACACCATAGTACCTGCAGAAGAGATGACTCTGGGGGAGTCAATGAAATCACTATTCATGACCGTATTGGATAAAAACATCCAATATGGGAAGGAGGTGAAGGAACTGAAGGAGGAGCTCCATGCTATCTTGGAGGATAAGAAGAGTATGGAGTCGATGTGGGAGGAGGAGCATGATGAGAAGGTGTTAGCCAAGGATAAGGTCCATGAGCTTAAACACGAGGTCTTTGAGCTCATGCAGGAGCTAAAGACCAAGAAGCAGAAGGTTAGCCGAATGTCCTATATACATAGGAGTTTGCATGGGGATTTTTAGTGGCAAGTGGCTGAGTATCTTGTGGAGGCAGGGCAAACTCGGCATACTATCAGCCGAGATATGATAGCCAGTCTTGCCAATGCCAACTATGAGAATGCCATACGGCAGTTGTAATCTAGCTATTAGTTAGAGTAGAATAGATATGTAAATATGTTTTATCTTTGTAGTCACGTAAATCCCTCTTTTGTATAACAAATGGTAGTCTTTTGTCAATCCTAATTTTTGGAAAGCAATAGCTGGAAAGTAATATAATCAGCTTAGGCTGTGTAATGTGAACGATGTAGTATTATACTACAAGGAAGAATGAAGCAATATAAGTTTTCTTTTATTGAAACGTGTTGTGCAATGAGTATGAGTTATTATTTAATAATGAATAATAACTAATGAACAAGAAAGAAATAATAATAAAATGTTATTTATTTTAACAGAAAAATGCTGCCAGGAAGAAGACAAAGAAATCAAGGAGCAATTGTAAATCAAACGGAAGGGGGACCGGTTAATCCGATGCCGGAGTTCGTTAATCTATTAACGAATGCCTTTAACCAAAATAGGGTAAATGTACCCATAAATCCTGCGGTAGTACGGACTACTACGTTTAAGGATTTGAAGAGTGTAGGTCTGCCGGAGTTCAAAGGAACTACAGACCCCATAGAAGCCCAAACGTGGGTGAAAGAGATAGAAAAGACATTTGTTATTGCCAATGTTGATGAGGGGCAAAAAGGTTGCTTTCGCTACCTATATGATGAAGGGAGGGGCCAACTTCTGGTGGGAGGCAAACCAGGCTAGGGCCAAAATAGATAACTTAATGTGGACGCATTTCAAGGAAATTTTCTTCGAGAACTACTTTTCTACGAGTATGCAGGGGAGGATGGAGATGAGATTTTTGGATTTGAAACAAGGGGAGATGACTGTTCCCCAATACGCTGCCAAGTTCAATGAACTGGCGAGGTTTGCTCCACACCAAGTGGACACGGGGTGAGGAAGGCTTGGAGATTTGAGCAGGGCTTGAAACCCTAGCTCTATAGCTGGATATCAGTGTTCCAAAGTACTTCTTTTAGAACCATTCTGGAGAAGGTGATAATCGCCGAGGGTGGGAATGAGGCATTAAGCCAGTACCACAAGGAGAAGAAAAACAAGGGTAAAGTAGATAGGGGAGTGAAAATCGAGGGAGCCAGCAGTAGTGGCAATGGCCAGAAGAGAAAAGGTTTTAACTCTCGGAATACTAGAGCGAAGCAAGGAGATCCTAAGAAGAGGATGGAGGCATGCAAGAATTGTGGGAAGACTCACTTAGGAGTCTGTTTCAAGGGGAAGTCGGTGTGTTACAACTGTGGATAGGAGTGGCATATTTCACCTAATTGACCAAGTCTGAAGAAGAACCATGGATGTTTTGTATGTGGATCAACTGACCACATAGCAAAGAACTGCCCAAAGAAGGGGACGGACGGGAATAAGGGCGCTAATAGTGGTAAGTTAGCTATTAGTGGTCTAGCTCAGCCGGGTAGGCCAATGGCCCGCACCTTTAACATGATGGTCCAAGATGCAGTTACATCAAGGGATGTAGTTGCATTTATTATCCCGATCAATGATATAAATGCTTACGTGCTCTTTGATTCGGGTGCTACTTGTTCATTTATAGCATGTGATTTTGCTAAACGATTAGAATTACTTCCCGAAAGATTGCTTGTACCTTTGAATGTTAAGGTAGAAAACGAAGAAATAATTCCTGTTGAAGATATTTATAGGAGTTTTTGTGTAGATATACGGGGTTGTAAATTTTTGGTAGATTTAATACCGATAAAATTGGGAGAATTTGATGTAATTCTCGGGATGGATTAGTTGTTTAACCATGGTGCAATTATAGATTTCCAAAAGAAATGTGTAAATATTAGAACGTTGAGACATCCTCATGTAGTGTTTTACGGTAATAAATCATTGGGACGTTCATGTTGTCTTACTATGACACAAATTAGGAAGTTATTGAGGAAGGGATGTGTAGGTTATTTGTGTCATGTTGTTGATACCTAGAGAGTGGGAGCAATGATGGAACAAATACCTATAGTAAAAAAATACATGGATGTATTTCCAAGCGAATTACCAGGTCTTCCGCCAAATAGGAAAATTGAATTCATAATAGATAATGTGCCAGGAGCGGCACCCATTTCAAGGGCACCGTATCTTATGGCGCCGGTAGAGATGAAGGAGCTGATGGTTCAATTACAAGAACTGTTGGACAGAAAGTACATTCAACCAAGTGTTGCGCCGTGGGGAGCACCGATACTATTTTTAAAGAAGAAGGACAGATCATTAAGAATGTGTATTGACTATCGAGAGTTGAACAAGTTAACGATAAAGAATAAATACCCATTGCCCAGGATCGATGATCTTTTTTATCAGTTGAAAGGGGCAAAATATTTTTCTAAGATAGATTTACGGACGGAGTATCATTAGTTGAAGGTTAGGAAGTAGGATGTACCTAAGACAACATTCAAGACTCGTGATGGCCATTACGAGTTTCTAGTGATGTCATTTGGGTTAACAAATGCACCAGTTACAATTATGGATATGATGAACAGAGTGTTCAAACAATATTTGGACAAGTTCATCGTAGTGTTTATCGATAATATTCTAGTCTATTCTAAGATGCCAGAAGATCACGCTGAACACCTAAGAATAGTGTTGGAGACACTAAGGAAGAAGAAGTTATACACAAAATTCACTAAGTGTGAATTTTGGCTAGAAAGGGTACAATTTTTAGGACATGTTATCGACCGGGATGGGATTTTAGTAGTTCCAGTGAAGGTGGAAGCTGTGATGAATTGGGAACAACCGAAAATGCCGAATGAGGTACGCAGTTTTGGGTTAGTGGGATACTATCGAAGATTCATCAAAGATTTTTCTAAGATAGCTACTCCGTTGTCTAACTTGACAAGGAAGACAGTGAAATACATATGGACTGAAAAGTGTGAGGACAATTTTCATGAACTAAAGAAAAGATTAAGTGAAACACCTGTATTGTCATTACCCGATGATACAGGAAATTTCGTAGTTTATAGCGATGCTTCACATAAAGGACTTGGTTGCGCGCTCATGCAGCATGGCAAGGTCATTTCGTATGCATCCCGACAGTTGAAGGATTATGAGAAAGCTTACCCTACTTATGATCTGGAACTGGCCTCGGTAGTATTTGCCTTAAAGATATGGAGACATTATCTTTACGTAGAGAAATGTGAGATATACACGGACCATAAGAGTCTAAAATATATCTTCACACAAAAGGATTTAAATATGAGATAAAGGAGATGGCTGGAGTTGATAAAGGATTATGACTGTGATATCCTGTATCACCCCGAAAAAGCTAATGTAGTGGCTGATGCCTTGAGTAGGAAGGGTCGGGAAAATTTGTCTATGTTAACGGCTCAAACTGAGTTAATAGCAGAGATGGCTAGAATGGAGTTGGAGGTGAAGTTACCAAGCGAATCGGAACAGAGATTATTTACAACGGAGATTCGATCTACCATTGTAGAAAGAGTCAAGGAGGTACAACTCAGAACAGATGAGTGTGACTAGATGAAAAGCTGCTGACAAAGGAAAAAGATATTAAGTATAGTCTTGATAACAAGGGGTTATTAAGATTCGACAGAGTTTTTGGTGGCCAAATATGAAGAGAGAGATAGCAGAATATGTGAGTAGGTGCTTAAATTGTTAGAAAGTTAAGGCCGAACATCAATGACCAAGTGGCTTGTTACAGTCATTGGAGATTATGGAGTGGAAGTGGGAGCATATCACGATGGACTTTGTGGTGGGACTTTCGATTACACAGAAAGGGTATGACGCTATTTGGTTAATAGTAGACCAATTGATGAAGTCGACTAACTTTTTGCCAATAAGGGTCAAGTATAACTTAGATCAGTTAGCTAAACTTTATGTTAAGGAAATTATTTCCAGACATGGAGTACCAGTTTCGATAGTGTCAGATCGTGACCCACAATTCACATCGAACTTTTGGAGAAGTCTACAAGTACAATTGGGAACGCAACTGAAGCTAAGTACATCGTATCATCCATAAACCGATGTACAGAGCGAAAGGACAATTCAGACGCTGGAAGATATGTTGAGATCTTGCATCATGGATTTCAAGGGTAGTTGGGATGATCAACTACCATTAGTAGAGTTTGCGTATAACAACAGTTATCATGCGAGCATAGGCATGCCGCCTTACGAAGCTTTGTATGGAAGGAAGTGCTGTAATAACCAAATATTTTCAATAAGAAATTTTGCGAATAATTTTTTTTATATATATATAGATAAGGGTAGGAATATGTGCAAGTAAAGTATATGTATATATCTGATAAATAAAATTATTTATTAGATGTAACTAAGTTCTTTTTAGAATTATTGATCATAGTAGATTATATTTTTATAATAAATTAATCTTGTAATAAAATATTTATTATTTATTTTCCATGAAAATATGATTATTGTATATATGATATGGATTTTATGATATGTATTTATTTAATTAATTAAGTTAATTATTTTAACTTAATTAATAATGGTATCTATGATGGTTATGTCAGATATGAATTCAAAACCCTAAGTCTGGATTTCGAATAAGGAATGAGTATAATAATATAATATTATTTATATTTCAGTAATATAAACATGTCTTATATGTGTGTAATGTTAATGTGTGGAACAGTTATAGTAAAACAATACAAAATCCTTGCATTACTGATAAACTATAGTACAGAGTCAACTATGACTGTACGATGTGCTAAGTTATGTGTTATGTAATTAATGACCATTATTATGTTTAATGTTAATTGGGTAAACCCTAATTAATATCTAGAAACTCTAATTACTGAATCAAAACCCTAATTGCTAAGTTATAAACCCTAATTATTAATTTAGCAAGCTTTTCGTAATTATTACATTATAAAGGTTAATTTACAAATCATAGGTGATTAGGAGACCTAGTGTAATTAGGGAACCCTAATCAACATTCTTAGAAACTAAGATTTTTATTTTTGCCCTTAATACACAATTCTAGATTCAGAGCTTAGAAAACCTTATGGTTAAACCCTAAGGGTCAAACCCTAAAGGTTAAAATGAATTGTCAACCTTGCCACTAAAAGTAAAAACCAAATGACCAAATTGCCCTTCTTGCATTATTTAGTAGATAACTTGTAAAACTTGCCATAACTTTAGTTGGTGACCAACTTTAGCAGCCATGTGGTCTAGTACTAGCCTTTAATCAGCCAAAACCTGCCCTCATGATCAGCCATGGTCCTTGCATCAAATTATATATAGATTGAGAGAGAGGAAAGTTCATAATTTTGTCCCAATTGTTCACAAACACACCACCAAGCTTCTGTGACGACCCCAAATCCAGGTACTTGAAACCCGAACTCGGTTCTCCACGATACCATTTCTTTAAGCTGAATAATACTAAAATAATAATACATTCGAACTTAATTTACATACATCAAAGTTTACTTCCCAGTGCACGTGACCTTCAAATACATTCCTTATAATACTTGAATAGATACTGAATACAACTATAACCATTAACTCATGATACACACTTATTCGATCAACTTTCCTTTTCCTTTGTTCGTGCTCGAGCCTTCAAAGTTGCTCATACATAATCGAAAACATTTAATTTAAGCAAGGATGAGCATTTGAGTGCCCAAAGTAATAGCAATTATATATATAAATTTGAAAGAATATAAGTATTCTCTTTACATAACACTTCTACAACGAATCGAAAGTTGTGAAGTAATCAGACCGATAAAAAATTCACATAACAAATCTCTTCCAAATTATTTAAATTTGGCTCGCTCTACCCATGAATAGGGTTTAAGAATCATACTATGAACATTCTTTTCATTTTCGAAAAGGTTTGGCGAAATCCATCCATGAAACCGCTTCTAGCTTACAGACACGGAGGGTGATCGACTCAGATTGTACCTGTATTGATCGATCACTACATATAACTTGAACGAAATTCATCGCTCACTCTATCCGCCTTGGTAAAAAAATCTTCCCATATAGGGATGTTCATACATGCACGGTTCCAAACCCGAAGGTTTTAATCTTGCTCAACAATAATATGTAATTCAACATATATATATATACGGGTAATTGATGAGGTATATCAACATGTGAATAAATGCCATGGTTATCCAAGTGGGGACACTTGTATAACCATTTAGAAATCAACTTAACGTAATATATATCGAGCTAACATGTTGATAATCAAAGCGTATATAATTTGTACAGGAATAGAATAATTCTCAAACTTCTTACTCATGTCCATTGCATAAAGAAAATGCAAAGGTAGGATACTTGCTTTTATTCGATTACAAATCTCAACTTAGGTTTTATCTCTTTATCACAACCTATCAATAATCGGATCATTCGCTCGATTAGAACAATATATCTTAACACATAATCTCGTCTATTACAATTGACAAGACATAGTCTAATCACATAATCACGGTGATCATACTTTTAGTTCCTATTCTATACTTGAAATATTTTTATACATTTTCAAATATCTCATCCATGCTCTTCTGACAAAGAGCCTTTTCTTTCTATTATAGATTACGACATTTGTTTGCCACATCTCGACAACTTTATTGGGTAAATAATTGAGTCTAAGACTCTTATTTTATACCTCAACATCTGTAAATATCAGACATCTTAATTTTTAATCATTTTCGAAATTTCCAGAAATTAAAAATTTAAAATAATTCAAATCTGTCACTAAAGGGCCTATATTGATATAACTGTTACTATATGTGTTCTTCTTCAAATTTAGAACTTCATAATCGGTTCTCAAGTCAGCTAGTTTGGCCGGCTATAACTTTCAATTATCGGAATCATAATTAAATGATTTAAACATTAAACAATTTCATTATCATTAATAGTTTAATTAATACTAAACTATTAATGAAACCATTGCCAAAATATAAAAGTTATTTATAATAACTCAAACTATTTTTAAAACATTTATATTACCCTTAAATGATTTTTAAAACAATAAAAATCATTTTAAATAATTACCATTAATATTTAAATATTAATGTACTATTTATCCAAATATTAAAAGTCATTAATTATAACTTAAAATATTTTTAAATCCTTAATATCCTCTTTAAATGGTTTTTAAATAAGTAAAACCATTTTTAAACTATTTATTTAATAATAATTATTAAATAAACTAAATATCATTAATATTATCTTAATATCATTAATATTTAATTATTAATGAAATTATCATTTAAATATTAAAAGTTATATTTTATAACTTAAAATATTTTTAAATACCTTATTTTCATTTAAAATGATTTTATAATATTAAAATCATTTTAAAACTAAATTATTTAATATAATCATTAAATAACTTTAATATCATTAATAATAATTAATTAATGAAATTCATCACAAAATATTAAAAGTCATCACAAATAACTCATTTACATAACCAATTCTAAGCCAAAATAAACATAGTAAACTAACTAGTTTATTAACAACACTAACTAAACTTCAAAAATTCAAACTTTAACTAACAATTAAAAATAATAACATTACAAAAATTAAATAAGAAACATACCCTTTAAATATCTAATTCCACAGATCTAATACGCACTTCCACGCCAAAATTTAACTAAGGAGATCTTTATAAAGAGTTCTCCCACAACAAAGCCTTTCAAAAAATTGGAGGCCTTATTGTTGGTGAATGAAACAAAGGCCAAGCCCTTCTATTTATAGGTTTAGAAAATGGTGAAGTTCTCAACTTAGTCGATGTGGGACTTGGTTTATACTAATTTTCAATAGCTCACTTTACGATTTTCTAACGCATTGCTCATAACTCTCGATTAATCTGATTTTTGGATATGTTATACATGGTATGTAAGACTATTTTTAAAAATACGAATTACCCAATTCGGGTTCATTAGGTAGCCCAAACAAGTCGTCAAAAGTGGACGTTCATAATAGCTTTTTAATCTCGTTTCAGCTTTACCCTCTTCCGCTAAAAAAAAGTCATAACTCTTTCATTTTAAAATATTTTTGAGCGATTCTTGAGCCCACGCGAAGCTAACTTCTGGGGCTACAACTTTTATTCTTTGACCATTTCCAAATTCCGAACACATCAGCCCAGAAATTCCGTTCAAATGGACTGCACCGCACTTGTTGGGAAGTTTTGACACTACTACTTTGAAATGTCATAACTCTCTCCTCCGATATCGGATTTAGTCCGTTTCGGAGTCTATGGAAAGCTTATTCGGTGTACTATAACATACCAAAAGCCCAGAAGATTTTGAAAACATTAACTAATCGAAACAGTGTCCCTAATAGCACATCCCGCTGCTTACTTTCAGTTTTGACACATTTCCTTCCAATCACCGTAATTCCCCTCATCCGAGGTCGGAATGAGGTCATTCCAAAGCCTATGGCTTCCTAACTCAATGCACTACAACATATCAAAAGTCCAGACCTTTTAAAGCACAAAAAGTGGACGAGAATGCCCCATTACAGATCGCTCAAAAACAGGTTTATCATGATCGATCAACCATGTTTGACCATCTATAACTTCTAATCTATACATGATATGGACTTGATTCTTTTTGCAGATTAAAGACCACATATCGTGCTACACATAACAACTTTTGAAGAACAAAACTCATGATCGAGCAAAGAGTTATGGCCTCGACATTTGGTGAAAAAAAATAATGTAATTCGGTTTTTCCAACTTGCTTAAATCTTCAAATTCGTTGCACTTTGATGTTATGGGTCTTTGATTTATCAACCCATATCATCAATTAACATTCTATTACACAACTTTAAACAATCAATTGTATCAAATAACATTGAATCAAAGGATTTCTAGGTTTAGTGTTCTTATACCCTTTTGCCAAAAAATTTTGATTCTTGCTTACGATTTGTTATGGGTGATGGTTGGGCTTTGTTTAAGAGTGTATGAGCAATCTTGTACAAGGCAATTAAATGTAATATTTCATCACTAGATTTAATTCTTATAATTTACCAATTAACTTCTATCCTTTGGTAAATTAAAACACTTATACAATAACATCGAAATTAAATCCGAATTAAAATTAGGGTTTCTAATTGACCATTAGTGGTTCTTTAATTATCTGTGTATGTTACTAACACACAATGTTATTGGTTTCTAATTTCAACCGGTTAGGGTTATAATAATTAGGGTTTGTCCTAATTATCGATGTACAACAATAATTAGGGTTTCTTCTAATTACCGATATTCTTATTCACAAGAATTTCATATACATCACTACTACTCGTAAATACCCCATAATCGAAGTTTAATAATTAGGGTTTCACAAAGACGGTAATATGTTATGACCTAATTGGTTGGCATTGCTCAATATTATCTCGTCACTTCACATACCCAAAGACATAATTATGGTAATCGTAAAATAATATAATATTATTATTCTCATCTCTTGGATCTCATGTCCGACTTATTCTTCGTACACAACATCAATAATCAAGTTAAAATAATTAACTTAAATATTCTAACAATTCATATAATAAAATATTTATTATATAAATCTAATTATCACTTCATATATTATTTCCAATCATGTTTTCATGGAAAATAATTAATAAAAATATTTCTACTACGTAAATTTATTACCATATAATTTGTGGTAATTAATAATTCCAAAATTATTTCTAATTTTTCAAGTAATAAATGTATTCGCATTTATCGCTCACTTTACTTGACACTTAGTCTCGTCATTAAAAAAAAAATTTTATACATAAAATTTCTTATTTATTTTATATAGAAAATCTCGGGTTATTACATTCACCTCCTTATAAGGATTCCGTCCCCTAATCACCGCTTTAAAACTCATATGCGAAGAAGGTACATAGCATATAATCATTGTCGTAGATCTCGATCATACTTGATCGAACCGATCTTTAATTATTCATCATAACACTTGTCTATCCGATTAAGCGAAATATAAGATATATAAGTTATTCAAATAAGACTGGAGTTCTGCTTTCCAAACCGCCACCGTATCCTGGACCGCTGTTTGTAAACCCTGAGTTGCTTTCGTTGGATTATCGGGTTGAGTTTGGTCCTGAAATTGCTAACGTCCCACCGCTTCTCCCGTGGTTACGTTCCTCGCCTTCCCCCTCTCGTGGACGGGTTCCTCACCTTATGCTCAATCGATCCACATATGAAGCATCCACCGATCATCCTTGAGTTGGGCAATTGGGAGAGATATGACCAAGACTTGTAGCATACAAACTTGCCCTTCGGACACTCGCCAGAGTGATTCTTCCCGCAATTCTTGCCTTTGCACTACCCCTTCTTTTATACCAACTCGCTTTACTTGCATTTTCTCGTAAAAATTCCTCATTCTTTTCTCACCCCTATTCCCACTACTACTTTCTATCTTTATTGTTCCTTCTGACTTGCTTTTATTCTTTTTCTCCTTATGGTAGAGGCTCATGGCCTCACTTCCCTGTTCAGCAATGATAGCCTTCTCCATGAGTTCTGCAAAAGTATTGATTTGCAGTACTGACACCTTATTGTAGAGCCAGGGTTTTAAGCCCACTCAAATCTCCTTGCCTTCCTAGCCTCTGATCCACTTGATGTGGAGCAAACCTAGCTAACTCATTAAATTTTGCGGCATACTCATAATGAATCATGTTATCCCGCTTTAACTCCAAGAATCTCACCTCCATTCTAGATCGCATACTAACAGAGATATAGTTTTTGAAAAATAAATCCTTAAACCTATCCCAAGTAATTTTTTCTTTTCTGCCTGAGTCTTATTTGCCTCCCACCAAAAGTTAGCTTCCCTTTCATCATATAAGTGGCAAAAGCGGTCTTTTGCCCTCATCTACTTTAGCGATTCTGAACGCCTTCTCTATCTCGTTCACCCAAGTCCGGGCTTCTATAGGGTCACCGATTCTCTCAATTCGGTGGTTCTACTGACTTTGAAGTCTTTGAATTTTGCTGCGATTGTTCAGGTGGTTTCTCGTAATCGGTGTTCCTCACGATAGCTTGAGCTACCATGTTTGCAAAGTTTTGCATCGATTCCGGGCCGCTGCCCCCAAAGATTAGTAGATTCTTCTATCCTTTGGTTTCAAGTTTGACGTCTTGGCGACATTATCCGGTTAAATAAAACCATAAATTATACCTTACATTTTAAACCTTATTGCATAAGATTAATGTATTAAACTCGTTTCATTTCTCAAACTTAGATTCATATTCATTTATCGAATATTTACACAAAGACATCCTCGCTTTAATCAACAGCTATCCCTTTGTGACTACGAAAGTCTGGATTTAAAATCTTGACCAACATAAAAGTTGAAAATAGTTCATTACTTATCACACATATTACATACATAACCCATACTACTTATTTACCAAGCCTTTTTCTCGGACATTCATTCGCTCGATGTCCTTCCATCCCACAATTAAAACATCCACCTTTCTTATAGTCAGGGCAACGAGGAGAGGTGTGTCCTTCACGGATGTGTCGCTTGAGGCTCCATCTGGTCAATTTGGATTTTGAACTTATCCTGTTCTTCCATTGTTTCCATTAACGCCTGATGCATCAACTTTTCTATCTCCCACGACCTTTCCAATGAAGAAACATTGTTCTCCAAATCCTGCACCTCCGTTGATGCTTGATGAGCTTCAACTTTAGTGTCTGAATCACTATTTGTCAAATCCAACATTTCTGGATCTGATGCTACGTTTTTCCATGATAGCCACCTCATTCGATTTGGGTTCCTAGTGAGCTTCTATTTCATCTGTTGGCCTCGATATTAGCTCGGGGTGTGAATATGATCCTTCTTATTCCATATATCTTTCTCACCAGACATCTGTCTTTATTCGAGCTTCCATCTTAATCTGAAAATTTTATTATGATATAGCAAGGGTGAGCAACAAGTTTGCCCAGCAAGTATAAGTTTAATTGAGGATATACCATGATTGAAAGAATTGAACAAAAAGCTGGCTACGTTCAACAATATAAAAATTGAGAACTAGGAGGAATCAAATTTCATAACTGAACGATCAGGACGATAAGAATTAATGTCAATAATGAATCTGAATAATTCAACTAGACTAGATGGTAATGAAGGTGATCAGCCTTTCATACCTGATGAACATATGCAATATGCACAGAGTGCGAATCAATAAATTATAGATGAGGTATAATCAACAATGATTAACCACTAACATGCTTTACAATTACAACTCAAGTTGAGTTAGGAAACTTGCCTGAATCGTTGATTACTACTACGCAATCTAAATTAACGTCCTTATTGAAAAGACCTATCAGTTATAAGATTGATCGTTCAATTAGCATAACATACCTAATAAGTAAACTATCTAATATTTAAACACATAGTCAAATATTAGATAACCTTAACACTATACATATACTTAAGCCTTAAACCTAGTTAAGTATTAGACATTACATTATAGCCTTAGTATTATCATTATACTTTGATAATCTTTTTATCATGTCATAACTATACTTATAAGTTTTCCCTTTTATATGTTATCTTAGCAAATTAGATAACATTTAAATAACCAAAATACCATTTCAGTAAGTCGGATTTCATTTCAGTATCCTGAAATCACTATTTCAGCAGACCAAAATTAGTTTTAGTAGACTGAATTCAATTTTAGCAACCAGAAATCAAATTCAGTACTCTTAATTCCTTTTTCAGCAGATTATACACATAATATAGTTCATTGAATACCAAATTCAACAACTACATTTAAAAATAACTTAATTCTCTATTTTAATTTCCTATTTAATATTATTAATTATTTAGTAGTATTTCAAGCTAAGGTTATTAACCTTTTAATAACATTTAAGTTAAATATTACTAATAATATCTTAGTCTAATATCATTAGTCACATAAAATTATTTTAAGTCATTAATCACATAAATAAACAATTTATTTCAATTGTTTCCAATTCCTTAATTAATTCCTTTAAGCACTCTAAAATGCCATACACATATCAACTCTTCACTACCCGACCCAAACCTCCACCAAAAATCTGCATAAAACATGCTTAAAGGTCTCAAGTCGACAAAACCTCATTTTCCATATTTTTGACATCACATATTTAATTAAACTCATTTATCCATATAACATCATTTATATGAAAAATACCAAATTAGTCCCAAAATTTTTTGTTTTTTGGGATTCTGCATAATATAATCCCACATTGAACATATATATTTCTCAAAATTTTTAAAATTCATTTACTATTTTTCAAATGGCCAAAACTGCCGAATATTTAGACATTTATCATAAACTGTACTTTTGTCCAAAACTTCCAAAATTTACAGGGTATAATCCTGTTATATACATGTACTCCCAATAAAAATTTCACCAATTTTGGAGTTAACCAAAAGGAGTTATAAGGGTTTACTTTTAAAATAGTCTTTTCCCATAAAGTTCATAACTCTCAATCTATACATCCAAAAATTGCCATTTTTGGGCAAAAACTAAAACACTCATCAACGTATCATCTCAATTTTTTTCAAAATTTTTTAGGGTAAGAAAAATGACAAAAATGCCCCTGAAAGAAACTGCCCCAAAATAGCTTTTATTTCCTTTACAAAAACGGGACTATTTTAGCAAAATCAATCACCCTGACTTGTAAACTCATCCTTTTTGAGTGCTACCAATTGGATTTACTACATAACTTACATATATAGCACCCCTCTTTGACGGATTGCAAAAAGGAGTTATAGATTTAAAACGGTGGATTTTTAAAGTATATAAAAGTTAGAGTTTCAAAACTAAAAAAATTATTTTTCTTTTCCTTTTGATTCACTTTTAAATACTTGAAAAAGTTAGATTAATACATGAATCTACATAAAACACATAAATAAAAGGGTCCTAACTTCCAAATCACAAAACCCTTTTCTCCATCAAATCCATAAAAAGAAAAGAAAATAAAGTCTAGAAAATAATTTTATACCTCGACTTCTTAGCCTCCTTCCTTCTATACCCGAAGTAGGTTATAAATCTTGGGTGCATGAGCTTAGACCCTCTTCCTTTCTTCTTCTTCTTCTTCTTCTTCTTCTTCTTCTTCTTCTTCTTCTTCTTCTTCTTCTTCTCTTTCTAGTACTTTCTTTTCTCTCTCTATTTTCTTACGCCTCTCTCTATATTTTTTCTTTAGCAAATAAAATGAGAGTAAAATGGATGTATTAAATTTTCTAGCATAATACAAATGATTAAATTCCATATCATATCCATATCTTGCTTTCTCTCTCATCATACAAAAGATAACTTGCAAGAAACACTTAGTGTGTTGTCCAAATAAAAAGTTGACAACTAATGAAGTGGGTTAACTACTAAAGTTACATTATCATTACATTCCACTCCATTTCCTACTCATCTCATCCGGCCACATGGGCCTCTTCATTCATCAATTTTGGTTTTATTAGCTAGCTTAATTAATGATATAATAACTTCTCTAAGTGGGCTTAACAATTGGGCTTGCAATTAAATGTTTAATGGGCTTGCACTTTTATATCATGCTTGCTTACAAAATTGAACTTGGGATTCCCCATTAATTCAATTGGGCCATTACTATATTTATCTTAGGGTTCTTTACAGAAATATACAACAATTAGAGAGTAATTACACCATTAGTGCATCAAAAAATAATTACAAAAATAATACACTTTCCCATATTTATTTACAATATTTGTGCAATTAAGATTTCTTAATTTAGGGAATTAGTATATGATTCAATTCATATAGGTATGCCGCCTTATGAAGCTCTGTACGAAAGAAGGTGCAGAACACCATTGTGTTGGGACGAGGTGGGAGAACGCCAGATACTAGGACCAGAATTGGTGCAGCAGACAGCGGATGTGGTTAAGTTAATTCGGATGCGTCTTGTTTCAGCTCAGGACAGATAAAAGAAGTATGCAGACTCACATAGATTAAACCGAGAGTTTGAAGTAGGTTCGTATATGTTTCTAAAGGTATCTCCCTGGAAAGGAAAGATACGATTTGGAAAGAAAGGGAAGTTAAGTCCAGGGTTTATAGGACCTTTTGAAGTATTAAAACGGGTAGGAGAGGTAGCGTATATGATAGCATTACCTCCGCACCTAGAAAGAATAAATAACATGTTTCACGATCAGATTACGTCCATATAAGTTTTGGACTATAAACACGTAATCGAGTATGAGTGATTCATATCGAGAAGGATTTATCATATGAAGAATCGCCGATTCAAATCATTGATAGAAAAGAGCAAGTTCTGAGGAACAAAGTAATACCGTCGGTGAAGGTATTATGGAAGAACCACGATGCCGAAGAAGCAACGTGGGAATTAGAAGAAAAGATGAAGAAAAATTTTCCTCATCTATTTGATTAAGTAAGACGAGATTCTGGGGACAAAATCTTTATAAGGGGGGAAGAATGTAACGACCGAGAAATTCAGATCTTATTGTAAAATAATTTTATTAAATTAAATAATAATAAAATTATATTCTATGTGTTATCAAGATGGTTGTCATTCTATAACCTATTGATATTGGAATGTCGTAGTATTTGAGCTACGTGAAGGAATTAAAGTGTTTGAATTTCTAAGACAAAAATGAAAGTTTTCCGAGTAATTTTCTGAAAAACACTATTCATCGGTATTTGCTCGGGAGTTATTTTTGAATTTCTGAGAAATACGCAATGATAGAATATTAAGGTAAGATGGATTATGTAATAATAATCTAGTTATGGAAAATGTAATATTTCGCTTGCGGACTTAAGTTATAAACGTTAAGAAAAGCGAAGTAGGAATGAGTAAAGTAATAATTGTACAATACTTTGGTATTGTGCAAAGGAATGAAAACAAGTGTAATACGAAGTATTATACGAGTTTGTATGAAGGATGAGTTATTGTATATAAATTCTATATGAATTAGAATACGAGATGATGCATAAACTATATGTATATGTATTATGTAATATTAATGGACTTGTAAAGATTGGTTAGGATTTTGTATGCTTCAACTCAATTAAGGTTAAGGCCCAATTATTGAATTAATAAGCAAGTGAGTGTTTGTTAAAGCAAAGCCTAAGGATTTATGTAATCCAAGCCCAAGCTAGAATCCATGAGTTGGCAAACCCATGGGATAAACCATATTAATGTGGTAAATATGTGGTTACCGAGTATTAAAAGTGGTGACCAAGTTAAGTGGTAACCAAGTTATTTGAGTAATAACCAAGTTAAATGAATAATGACCAAGCAAGGGATAGGTTTTGTGCCTTGCAAGTAATGAATAGTAAGGAGGTGTAAAAGGAGGTGGGATGATGGAATTGACTAAATTGCCCTAACCTTAGGAATTCTATAAATAGTGAAGGTTGGCAAGTCATTTAATAGTTGTTCAAATAATCCAAACACTCTCTCTCAAAGTGCTTAATTGTTAGGAAGATTAAGTTGCAAATAAGCTACTTATATAAGAAGAAGAAGACTATTTACCAAAGACTTCAAATGTAAGACTCCTTCTCCAATTATCTTCTATCTCTATCATGATAGGTTGATAAGAAAAGTTTGGATTAAGGAACATGAATGATAAAAAGTAAGAAGTATGTGTAAATAATGAACTTAAGCCATATAAGTTGGTAATAAGTCATTTAAGCTAGCATAAGTTATAAATTTATGTGAAAGTATTATGAACTTGTAATAAGTTTATTAGTGAAGTAATATGGAAGAAAAAGAACTTGTATGATCATATGTATCAAGTATACATAAGTAAAGCTATATGTTGAGAACATATAGGTATGATGTGAGAAACTTTAATTATCATAAGTCATGAATGATAAAGTTCATAAGTAGTTTATAATTTATCAAGTTATGAGCTTATGAAGAAATAAAGTCAAAATCCAACCATGAGTATAAGTTGTTGGTATAGGTATATTAAGATGTTCATATGATGAATGGAATTCATTTGTAATGTTGAACAAATCATAAGAATGAAGATTTGTCGAAAATCGCACGATTAGACGATAATTGTCGAATTCGTTGAATTCCCGGATTAGAAGTCAAATTTTGAGTTTGAACTCGGAAAGGTTATTTTCCAATGGAGACAAGTCATGTTCATCATTTAAGAGTTGCGAACTCGAAAATGAGCGAATTCCGACATAGAACGAAGAAACGATCGTTGGACGTTCACGAACGTTTATTGTTTACGTTAAAAATGAACCAATAGGCGAATTTTTAGCAAGCGAAGTTGAATAGATAAAATTCTTGCATGAACGCTTAGATAACGTAATTTGTGAACCATGGGCTTTTGAACGAGCCAATTCGGACTTATAACGAAGGAGTTATGCGTCCGGGAAGTTCACAAAATTTCACAAACTGAATTTTTTCTGGTGCACAGAGTTGGCGCCGTAGCGCCAACCCTAGACCAAATTGGTCACGCCCAAAGGTCCGAAAGCGAAGTCCGAGCACACTGAAACTCGTCTTGCATGATGCTAACCTTTGTCTTTTTTTTGGCGGCCAGCGCTTACCATATACGACAGACCATGACATCTTCGAACTCATGGCATGCAGTACGACCCATTAAGTAAGGACTCAAACAAGCACCAAGTCCGGACTCCCATCTCGTTAACTCAAGCGCAAATAAGTGAGCTATAGTTTTAAAGCTGGTGCCGTAGCGCCAGTCTTTGAGGGAAGATAGTGAAGAATAGACATGAATGCAAAGCAAGAAAATGTAATTAGTTTGAAGTAAACCTACCTTAAGGAACTTGAAGTAACATTATTAAAACATTGTTAGACCTTAAGAGTAATGTGTAAAGGTTGATAATAACTTATCCATTTATGAATGTAAATAGAATGATAAAGTCGGAACAGGTAATAACGAAATCTAATACATAATTAGATTGAGATGAAGGGTAAGATATAGTCATATACATACTTGATTATATGTGACCTAATGTAAGGCATTATGTGATCATGTATTGTAAAGACTTGAAAGACTTGAACGTAAAGTAATTACACAGTAGCAGACGCTAAAGGCAAGTATTCTAACTCTTGTCTCAGTTCAATCTGAACAAGTTTTTGTAGTTCATGTATCCGTACGCATGAATTGAAGTACAATGAAGTTAAAGCCAGTTCTTTTGGCTAGACTTGACATATTTAGTGGATTGTTGATAATCTATTTATCTGTTATCAAATGTGATTATCTTTTGTTAACTACTTGATATAGTTTTCAAAAGAAGACTGAAATGTTAAACAAATGTTTTGTCGGTAAAATGACAGGCACGTGAGGTTGCCAAATGATTAAACGTACATACGTTTAATGGATGTAGTGTTGATCAACATAGAGTACAATAGGCTGATCACCTAGAAGTGCTCGTAAGTAATACTGGGCTTACAGACTTAGTTCTGGGTTGTCCTTTTCAAAGAAAGAATGAATACTCAAGGTCTTTGACCGGAGTGAATGTTTTACTGAATATTATTCATTGTGAAACATTTTGAAAGAAAGATGAAGTGCTATTTTGAATTATCAATAGTACTTCATAACTATTGTTCAGTTATCGAAGATATACGATTCATATGTATCAAGCATGTTGTTATTGAAATTGTTATACTTGCTGAGCTAGTTATTCTCACTCTTGCTTGAACCATATGAATGCAGCTAAGACTGAACGTCCCGAAGGATCGAAAAAGGATAAAGGAAAAGCTAAGGCAGATTATTAAGCTGTCTTATAATAGTATAGGTCTATTGTTGTAATGTAAGGAATATTATGACAAAGAACCTTTGTAACGGGTATAGAACTTGGGAAATATAAATATTACTTTTAATATATAGACATTATGTTCGTTCTTTGAGACTTTTCAATGGAATGAATGTATGAAAGTTTGTATAGTATAGCACCATCTGTCGGGTTGGAAGATACCCGGATTTGGGGGCGCTACAGTTATTCTGGGAATGAATTGGTTATTCAATTATGGAGCATTAATTGATTGCCAAAGGAAGTGTGTTAACCTTATGACTCCGTCAAAGGTTGTGTTAATCGATTAAAAGGTTGGTCAAAGTAGCCGGCTCAACCTGTTCTTGAGTTTTATGGGTAACCCATCTATATCTTGCAATATATAGTTCTAATGAACCTGTTTTCTTTTCCAGATTAAAGAACTCATGTCATACTACAGATAACATACAATTAATAGACCTAACTATTAACATACAATGATCTACAAGCTCTAACATTCGACTGTCAGGCTTGTTTTTCCAAAATTTCCATATTACTAAAAACACTAATTTGAGGCATCTAGATGTTATGAAAACATGTTCTATCAACCTACCATACTTTATAACATACTATTACACAAATCTAAACATCTAAACAATAATTTGAACAAAGCATCAAAGATCTAGATATGAATTAGGGTTTGCACCTTTCTTGCTTGATTTTGGATTGCTGGCTACTAAATCTCTTGTTGCTATAACCAAGGCTTATTGAGGTATGATATATGAGTGTTTAGGCTTAGAATTTTCGTGAGTTTAAACTAAAATTGGGCTGTTATTTATAGAATTGCAAGGTTAGGGTTTTTATGTCATTTTCACCTACTTGCCTCCACAAATATTTGATCCTAAAAAAACACAAAAAGAGCTACCAAAATGTTTCTCTCTCTAGGTTGGTTTCTATGCCTTCTCTCTAATTTCAAATTTCCCCCGCCCCTAGGTCTCACCTAACTTGTCCGACCTCCACCAACCTTTCCCGGCTTATCTCCCCCCCTCCTCAGGTAATCGATCATCCACCCTTCTTCATCCCTTCCTTTCTCTTTTGTCCACTATTTTGGTCCTTCCTCCGGATCTCAGCTTGTCCCTTGATCACTTTTTTCTTCCTTCTCTCTCTGTGTTCTTTTTCTCGCTATGGTTAGCCACAACCACCTCTCTGCTTTGGGAACTCGGAGAGAGTAGTCCATTCAAAGATCTGCTTGCCGAGTTTGGAGTCTCCTTCCGAACTCTTCTGAACCCCTACCTCCTCATCTTGGTGTCGAGGATATGGGGGAATCGGATCCCTTTATGGGTGTTATGAGAACCAATATTAGCTCTGAGGACTCTGCTACAAATGAACTCAAATCTGCTCGATATCTCGGTCTTCCTTTAGGGACAATGCCAAAGAAATTTTCTCATACCGCTCATCATTTCTCTCATAAAGACAGGAGGAAGCCTTGTTTGAAAGAAAGAAAACATGCACTTGATGTCCTTTCTATCACCCCATGGGATCACTACCAATGATGTTCAACATTTCTTGTCTTGAAGGCAAGAGGGTTAACTTTTCAAATGCGGACCTAATATCTATGCCTAATCCTACACCAGATATCCCCTTGGGTTACTCGACATTGGTGCCCTTCGTCGTAATATGTGTTGGAGAAGATTCTAAGCCGAGAATCACCCCTAAGGTTCCTCCGTGACCGAGGTGAGTTTAGGCTCTAAACCCATGAATCTGGTCCTCCTCCCACCAACTCATGTCTTGTCAAACCCGGACTTTTAGAGTCAGCTTTTTCAAAAGGTCACACCTCCTCCCCCGAAGAAGGGGAAATATCAGCTGCTAGCTAGAAAGATGCCACTAAATCGTGGTGTGATGTTGTAGGCAAATCCAATGTCCGAACTTCTAGGCTCCTATCGTACCACCCTCCTACTTCTGACGAAGGTGTCCTGTCAGTCATACCTCCAGACGATATGTTACTTAGAGGAAATCAAAGATGGGCTTCCAGCATTGTGGGATACTTCCTTCATTCCTCCCTTCCCTTTAAAGTTATTGAGCCTATTGCTAGAAGACTTTGGGGTCATCTTGGGCTTACTGATGTATTCCTTCATAACAAAGGATATTTCCTTTTCAAATTTGCATCTACTTCGGAATGTGACAATGTGCTAGTGTCTGGTCCTTGGCACTTCACCTCTAAAATCATGGTCCTTCAAAAATGGAAAGAAGGAGTAGAGTTCTCTAAAACGGAATGCAGCTCCTTTCCAATTTGGGTCAAACTCCACAATATCCCTCTCTCCTATTGGTCGGATGAAGGAATTAGCTATATTGCTAGTGCCATTGGGAAACCTCTATTCACAGATGATATGACCACTAAGAACGATTTCCTGAATTTTGCTAGAGTTTGCATTGAAGTCAAAGCTTCTTCCTCATTTCCTCTTTCCATTCGGGTAGCCACTAAACAAGGGGATGCTTCTGAGTATTCCTTTACTTCGGTTGAAGTGGAATACCAAAGTAAACCACCCAACTGCCCCAAATGCCTTGTGTTTGGGCATTCTCCCCTCAAATGTCCTAAAGTAAACTTCCAGTGGATTCCTAAAGGGCTTGGAAATGTCACAGATGGTAAAGAGCAGGCTAATGTTGGTGGACAGGTAATGAAGGTAGATAGGCAAGCTATGGTTGGTACCAGTTCTAAGGTCGTGACTAAGACTGGGAATGAATGGGTAAAAGTAGGAAGGGGAGCTAAATCTAGCTCTGTTACTCCAATTCGCTGCAATGAATTGACTGTCTCCAACACGTTTGCCCCTATGGTTAGTTATGACAAGCCCACTTGCCCAGATGAAGACTCTCCTGTTGCAATGAATACTCTTCTTGTGAACAAGATCAAGGCGATAGATGAAAAAGAAGGAAAAGATCTCAAAAATAAACAAATCTCAGGTATGGAAAATCCAAAGGCTGCCAAGAAGAGAAAAGGCAAGGGAAAAAATGGCAACACCCCCCCTCCATTAGTTTAATTATGTTAGCTTCCTATAATATTAGAGGGTTAAATAAAAAGCCTAAACAGGCTTATGTTAAGCAAATCATTGCAGACTATAATATTTCAATTATGGGTTTACTTGAGAGTAGAGTTAAATCTACTAAAGCTTCCAGAATTTCCAGGAATTTGTGTAGGAACTGGGAATGGGCTTTTAATTATGACTTCCATAATAATGGTAGAATTTGGGTAGGATGGAATCCTCTCCTTTGGAAATTAGATATCATTTTGTTTTCCTCTCAAATTATGCAATCAGAAAGTTCAACATGCTAGATTTTAACAAAGAATGCTTCATGGTTTCTTTTGTGTATGGGCTCAATACTTATATCAAAAGAAGGACTCTTTGAATGAAATGGTTACTCTGTCCACAAATGATTGTTGGTGTATATTGGGGACTTCAATGTTATAAAGGACCAAAGAAACTAACCAACCAAATGCTAATTGGGATGTTGGTAAAGAAGAGTTCAAAAAGCGCATCACGGATATTGGGGTGGATGACATTCGAGCAATCACTGAATCTTTACTTGGTGGAACAACCAACCTTTGCAACCAAATCCACAAAAACTGGGCCCGAGCCATGGGTAACTCGAATGGTTCTCTAAGTTTGACCTCTCACAGTATCTTTTGCGCACTGTGGGGGCTCTCGCACCACTCCTTGGTTTTACTAAACACTAGTACTACGCTTTACTAAACCCCGAGACAGTTTCAATATTTCAACCACATGTCTCTCCTTGTTGGGTTTCATGAAGTCACAGTTTGCTTGGGATACCCACATTATTGGGAACCCTTTCTATGTTTTCTCTGAGAAACTGAAATGCACCAAGAAAGCCTTATTCTCCCTCAATAGTTCTGTGGGTAACCTGACCACACTTGTAAAGACAGCAAGGGAAGACCTCCACTCGGTCCAGAACCTCCTTCATGTCCATCCCTATGACTTGGACCTTTTGGCAAAGGAAGAGAGCTGCTCGAAACAACTTTGGCAAGCTATGGATAGGGAAGAAGTCTTAATGCAACAAAAATCCAGAGTTACATGGATGGCCTTAGGTGACCGCAACTCAAGCTACTTCTCAAATATGATGAAGCAATGGTGGAACTCTAACAAAATCCTCTCAATCCTTAATAATTAGGGTCTTATGGTCCATGACAAGGAACAAATTGAGACAGTAGCTGTGGGTTATTTCTCTAGCCTTTTTTCTTATTCGGGCCCTCCCTATGATGGTTTTTCTGACCTGGGCATCTCCCCAACTAAATTGATAGACCCACCTCAAGCTTCGATCCTTAGTGCTCCTATTTCTGATTCTGAGATATTCATGGTTCTAAACTCCATGAACCGTAACAGGAGCCCAGGTCCAGACGGTTTCAACGTGAACTTCTTTATCAGCTGTTGGTCCATTGTGGGGGAAACCTTTACTAAAGTTGTCCAGTACTTTTTCTCCTCCAGCCAGCTAACCAAAGGAATTAACTCCACTGCGTTGGCCTTGATTCCCAAATGTCCAAATCCAACTGCCATGGTTGATTTTCGTCCTATCTCTTGCTGTAATACTATTTATAAATGTATAGCAAAAATTCTTTCTAATAGGCTAAAAGTGGTTTTTCCCAAGATCATTGATCAAGCACAATCGGCTTTTGTACAAGGTCGAAGTATAAGTGATAATATTCTCTTGGCTCAAGATCTCTTCAAAGGTTACAACAGAACTCCGTCCATCTCGATGTGCCCTCAAGATTGACCTAAGAAAAGCCTTTGACACGGTGAGATGGGAGTTCCTTCTTAATGTACTTAAAGCTTTTCATTTCCCCCCAATCTTCATTGGATGGATCAGGGCATGTATATCTTCTGCCATGTTCTCTATCAAGTTGAATGGAACCTCACCGGATTCTTCGGCGATGCAGTGGGCTTCGTCAAGGAGATCCCCTATCCCCTTCCTTTTTGTTCTTGTGATGGAAATGCTTTCTCTAAAGCTCAAAAAAGAGACTTCCACTAATGGGTTTGAATATCATTAGAAAGCAAAAGCATGCCAACTTACTCATCTACTGTTTGCGGATGATATCTTGATTTTCTGCCATGCAAGTTTACCTTCGGTTAATATTATTAATTCTTGCATCCAATCCTTCTCTCTTTACTCTGGACTGATCCCGAATTCTCATAAAAGTCAGTGTTATCTCTCAAATACGGACCCCTCAACCAAAGATAGCATCCTATCATTAATGGGATTTTAGTTAGGTTCTCTACCTTCCAAATTCCTCGGCGCTCCAATCGCTATCTCTAAGCTCTCTCATGCCGACCGTGTTCCTCTTATTCAAAGGACAACCTCCCGTATTTCTTCATGGACATCCAAAGTTCTTGCTTACTCGGGTCGCCTTTCATTGATAAAATCATTCTTTGTTCCTTCCAAACCCATCGATGCAAGCATTTCATGCTACCTAAAGTCAGATTTTGGAGATTAACTCCTCCTCAAGTGTTTTTGTGGAAGGGACCAATCTTAGTAAGTTTGGGGCTAAAGTGGCTTGGTCAAAATCACTTTTCCAAGGAATGAAGGGGTTTAGGCATAAAGAATATCCTTGATTGGAACATTTCTTTACAGCTTCAAAGACTTCCTCCAAATCATCAACCACGATACTAAGTCTCTCTCAGGCAAAATGGGTTCAAACCACTCTCCTAAAAGATAAGTCTATATGGCGTGTCAAGGCGGGTAATGATTGCTCGTGGACATGGAAACAAATCCTAAAGCTTCGCTCCTGTGCTTTACTACACCTTAAATACATTATTGGGTAGGGAAATCGACTTCTCTTTGGTATGATCCTTAGTTGAATCTATGCCCCAATCAACCCTCTACCTCATTATTATCCAACTCCTAGATTCCTTCATTTGCAAAGGTGAGCCACATTATTCAGACCTCTCATGGAATCTCCCAAATAGCAATCACCACGATGTGATCATGTTTAGGCAAAGAAATTCTACAAGCTTCCATCACTCCAAGACGTAATGACATAATATTGTGGGATGATAAAGCCATTCATTCAAGAACGGCTAATCGATATGGGATTCCATTCGGCTAGAACCCAATTGACATCATGGAGCTCAATCCTTTGGCACAACCTCCATGTGCCAAGATACTCATTTATGTTGTGGCTTGACTCATCGAGGAAAATTTCTACTAATGATCGAACCAAGCACTACACGGGAAGGACATGGAGTCGCTCTCCTATGCAACCAACACATGGAAACATTTGAGCACATGTTCTTTGAATGTTCCTATTCTTCGATTATCCTTCAAAGTGCCCTTGATTTGGGTAATTGACTTCCATCCCACTCACTTGGGATGCTTTCATTAGCTACCTCACCAATTACCGTGGCTCTAAATTGTTAAAGAACATTTTGAACCTCACAAATTGCCACTTGTTTCTACAAAAGTTTGGGAAGCTAGAAATACAAAGATGCATAAGGGTAATATCATTCCTCCTAGGTCCCTTGCAAAGGATACCATCAATCTTATCAAGTCCCGGATTTCTACTAGCAAAGCCTTCCTCAAAGCCACAAATTGTAACCACCTTTGTAATTGGTTGATAACTCACTAGGATGGTTGGGTTTTCTCCTCAGTATCTATAATACAGGAGGCTTGGCCAGCTTAAGGATTCAAGTAGTATGGTGTAAGTTTTGGGCTTGGAAAGCGATAATGAGGTATGCTCGAGGCGAGCATGAGGCTTCGAGCAAGCATGGTGCAAGTTTTGGGCTTCATTACTTAGCATGGATTCAAAGCGAGATGGTGGTTGTGTCCAAGTTATGGCCTTCAGCGTGTATGCATGTGCATGGTATGAGTGTGTGAACAAAGGTGGGAGGCTATATCTCATTTTCATCAAGGCCTCATTTTGTAATCATTTCAGATTGGGTTGTTAGTTCAACTTGTTATGTTGGGTTCTCTTCCATGTATCATATCATCATCTACACAACTTAGATGATGCTACTATATTCGGGGTATGTCTTGAGCAAGGTAGGTAGGTGGTGGCGAGCATGAGGTCAAGTGAGCCCATATTGTGGCTTCATGGCAGCATGAGGTGGGCAAGAATGTGGGGGTCGAGTGGGCGAGCCCATGTTAGGCTTTCAGCGAGGTGGTGGCTTCAAGAGGTGGTGATCGCGACCGTGTTTTGGCCTTCAGGCGTGGTGGGCGAGCTGGGTCATTGCTTTGGTCGCTTCTCAACTAGTAATTTCATCAAGGCCACAAACTATAATCATTACTGTAATTTGTTGTTAGTTTAACTTGTTATGTTGGGTTCTCTTCCTTGTATCGTATTATCATCATTATCATTATCATCATCTATTCAACTTAGATGATGTTACTATATTCTGGGGTATGCCCCTTAGCCATTGTTTTTTGGTCCATTTTTAATATATATACAAACAAACTTAGCAAAAAAAAATATATTTGATCCTATGACTCTTCTGGTGCTTGGGAGTTACAAGCATGTCATGTGAAGCCTAGGAACTTGCATTGGTGACTCCTAACCTACTTGTGAGCTAGTTAGGTTAGATTAGTAGCTTAATTATGCCCTAATCTTCATTAATCTTGATTAGGGTTTTATTTTTAATGATTAGGGTTGCTTAATGATGTTTTATTAATACCTAATTGAAGTTTAGTAATCATGATTAGGTATTAGTATAAGCTAATTAGGGTTAGGGTGAGCAAATTAGGGTTAGGGTTATTAGGGTTTGTAATCTAGGGTTAGGTTTTATAATCTAGGGTTCCTAACCTAGATTTTACATAAATCCTAACAAGCATGACAAAGCGTTTTGTCAGTGTAAGCACGACAAAGCAGCTTGTCAAAACAAATATACCGAAAAGTCCATTTTTTGAAGACACTTTTTAAGCACGAGGTGTCAATCACGTCAATTTTTAGACGAAAAATTTATTTGACCTAATTTGTTAAACAGAGTATATATTAACACATAAAACTTTCAGAACGGAGAGATTTTATTAATATAACTGAATTTTCATATCCGAGTCTTATTAGGGTTTTGGGTTTTTATATGCATCACTGTCATATAACTTGCTTGTCAAGGTGACTTACTGCCATAAAACACTACCTTTAACGGAGTCATAAGGTTAACACATTTCTTTTAGAAATCAATTACTGCCCCGTAATTGAATAACCAATCCATTCCCAATATAACATCAAACTCCCCAAGTTTAATTGGTATTAAATCTACCATCATCTCATCACCCTTTATAACCACTCTACAATTCTTATATATGAATCTAACAGGAATCACCTCCCTATTCGCAATTTCTATGCTTAAAGGGAAATCTAATTCTTCCTAAGGCAAATCTAAGTTCTTAGCAAAATCATCGGATATAATGAACAAGTAGCACCCGAATCAAATAGCACATAAGCATTAATACCATTAATCGGAATGATACCTGACACCACATCCTTTGACTGGACATCATCTTACACGGTCATATTGAAAGTCCTCGCAGTAGGTCGGCTTGATTGTGCTGGTCCAGTGATAGTTAATGTACCACCATCGTTGTTTCCATTTCCTCCACTTGCACTTCCCGCTGTCTTTTCAGGGCAATTAGAGCCATGTGATCCTTCGATCCGCAGGTGAAACATGTTCCCTTCTTTGGACTAAAATAGGTTGGTGCAATGTGACCCTCCTGGCCACAATTAAAACACACCCTCTTACCCTTCAAACATACCCCAATACGATTCTTCCCGCAAGTAGCACAAGCTTTAAACTTCTTCTTTTGTTGACTTCCTTGTTGTCCTCCCGTATTTGAGTTTTATTTCACTTTCTCTTCTGGTTGTTACCTCCACTATTACCTCCACCAGCCTTATTTTCATTCTCATTCTTTCTTTTCTTCTTTTCTTGGTTATATTTGGTTAAGGCATCACTTCCACCTTCCGCGATAATTGCGTTTTCCAACACTGCCGCAAACGTGTTCTGCTGAAACATCGAAACCTTAATGTACAGCCAAGGCTTCAATCCTTGGTCAAACCTTCTCACCTTACGCTCATCGGTATTGACTTTGTATGGAGAAAACCTTGCCAGCTTATTAAACTTTGCAGCATACTCCGACACAGTTATGGTTCCTTGCTTCAATTCTAAGAATTGAACTTCCATCTCATTTCGAGAGCTCATCGAGAAATACATCTCGAAAAACATTTCTTTAAACCTATCTCATGCTATTATTCCCTATCCCCCACGAACCTTATTCGCCGGCCACCAATAGCTAGCTTCAGACTTTAAACTAAACATTGCGAAAGCGGTCTTTTGATCCTCGTTGACTCTGGCAACGTCAAACACCTTCTCCATTTCCATGATCTAGGTTTGGGCTTCAACTGGATTCATAGATCCTTGAAACTCTGGCGGTCCAACCGCTTTGAAGTCCTTGAAGGTCGTGACTTGGGCTTGCGATTGATTCACAAGTGCTCCCGTTAACAAAGTCACCAACTGCTGAACCGGGTTAGCGTTGGCCTCGTTATTATTGTTAATAGACCCCTCAGGAGGTGGTTGTTGACGTGGTTGTCTTCTTCTATGAGACATTTTCTATTAAAATGTATGCTTATTAGTTCATTACTCAACTTCTTGAATATTTGAGATTTAACTTAAACATTATAAGAATAATAACACATAACATTTCAATAAATTTTAATATTTTATTCATTTAGAATCATAATAAGGATAGCATCTCTACTATCAACATCCATTTTCCTGAACTAAAAAAGTTTTAGGATCACATACTCACACTACCCCTTTATTCATTTCATAATAAGGGGCTTACAATTTATTTATTCACATACTTAATCACATATCATTATTATTCTTATTCTTTCTATCTGGGCATATTAAGACGTCGAGAGGCTTTTCTATGCTCTTCCTCCATAATATGATACGCCATCCTATGATCCATCACGAACCATGGCGAGTCTTTAAACTGAGGTGGGTAGTAAAAGACTCGATCTTGGGCCCTATCAATAGCAGAATGAAAGGCATGATCCGTTTCATTCATCGTAGCCTTCTTCGCTTGGACCTTAGCCTCAGTACGATCTGCACGTTGAGTCTCCTTCATCTAAGCGTCCACTGCCATCACACGCTTAGCTAACTCCTCCTTCAAGTCATATTTCAGCTTCTCCACTTCAGTCTTCATTTTTTCATTCTCTGCCAACATATCCTCTTGCTGACCCTTTATATGAACTAGGTCCCACTCTGTGTTTCCAAGGCGTGAATCGAGTTCTTGAATCTCTGCATCCTTCTATTCTATAGTAGCTTGACGCATCTCAGCCAACTCCTTCAGTTCTTCAACCCTATCCTGTAATTCTATGTTACAGTCGTACAGTGCATCATACATCTCAGCTGATATGGAGTTTGATGGAAACTCCACAGGATCCTCTTCCTCATCTTCCTCCTCTATCTCCTCAGAGTTGTCCTCCTCAGGATCAGACACAGGCTCATCCTCATGTTCTTCCTCAACAATCAACAGAGAAGGCTGCCTCTGAATCAACTGTTCCCGCACAACGTGGACATCTCGGGGTTCCTCATCTCTAGGTATTTGAGGTATCACTTCCCTAGCTGGACTGGATCCTCCAACGTTAGACATCTTGACAACAAAATACTTTTAAGTTTTATTTATTACGTGACCTTATTCGATACTCGCGAGTACATAAGTTATTATGAACACATAGCACATAAAGTCTTTTATTGTTTTATTTTATCTTCAATGAATTCATTAATTCATTCCTTAGAACTCGATAAGAGTTTGACACCACTATCTTTTCTGTCTCCTTAATGGTTACTTCCTAAGATTTTCTCCCACCAAAGGTTCATAACCTAAAGCTTTGATACCAACCTGTGACTCCCCAAATCCAAGTACTTCATATCCACAGGATTTGGTGCTCACTTTCCAACATATTTACATCTAACTGCCCATAAACAAGGATAAAGACTTAACTTAAATAACTTAAACAATAATCTTCCCCATTAAAGGGTTACATCAACTATAAACATTCCCAAGTAATCTAACCTTTAATTATTACATAAGTCTATGGAACATAATTCATAATTCATCTAAACAAATTCACATAAATCTTCATCACTTGACCACCTTGCCCTTTCCTTTGCTGGAAGATGGCTCATCGACTTTCTCGACTTTAGCTACAGTGTTTAAATGCAAGAGTGAGCAAACAATTGCTCACTGATATAAAAAGTGATAATAGCAATAATTTAAGAGTAAGCCATGAATACATAATAAACAAGAACTTATTCTTCGAGACAAAACTAGTGAACAAGTTTGAGGTTTGTATCTGAGGGTCTTTTAGACCATGAACTATGTCCTGAGGTTAGTAAGTATTTCTTCTTCAACCTTTAACAGTCATTAGACTATACAAACTTGTACTTTCGTACTTAAAGGGATCAGCCCTTCATTCCATGTATTTTACACAAACATCTAAACATTAACATGTACATAATCCCCTATATTAGGGTTGTTCATCTCTTTTTGAATTTAGAATTTCTGTACTAAAGAAAGTTTAGTTTGGAACTCGCTTATCAGTGGTTCTAGAATTGTAGAACACTATTCAATTATATATTAGTTCAATCAATAAGAGTTTACTTACTATTTGAAGGTTCAACATGATAATATAAAATTGAACAATGTTATTTAAGTCAAAGATAAAATAACAACAATATACAATTGAATAGACATGGTATATATTCAAAGTACTACATTAAAAAGAATTAAAACAATCTCATTTAAATCAATGAATTTAAACAGTATATGCTTTGAATAACAAGAACAAGAGTCCGGTATGTGGAACTCGCTCGATGTAAAGAATTAGATTACAAGAGCTTGCATGATCATAACAAGACGAAATTAAATAGCTTGATCAACTTAAATATAGGATTAGAGAACTTGCATAATGATAACTTAGGATTAGAAAGCTTGCTTAACAATTAAAAGATAACGTAGTTAATTATGAAACTTGCATTCATTATAAATGGAATGAAGTTAGGGAACTTGCCTCGGGTGTAAGCTACACAAATATAATAAACGTTCGTCAATTACCCTGCATTTACCATTAAAATCACAATACCGAGTAGTTGTACTAAAATTAACTTCATTAGTTTACTTTTCATTTCAATCAAGTCTATAATCTTTAACTTAAGACATGATTATCCTACCCATTCACGTAACACGAAACTAAATTCTCGATTATATCATAGTACACAACATGGTGGTTGTAGAACAACACCAACTCTAATGACATCACATTACGAACTTTCATAACTTACTAATTCATAATCTATAGTTTCGACGTTGTGATTACTATATGTTATTATGTCTTATAACATGGTTTAAGTTCCATTACAATCATTAGAGTAGGTTAAGTTAACATCTCCCAAGCTATGTTGTTAACAATTCATTACTGGGTCTACTAGACCACTGGCGCGGCCGCGCCATGGTTACCTTAGAATCTGGCGTTGTGACGCCCCCAAATTTGGGTATCTTTCAACCCGACATATGGTGCTCCACTGTACTAACATCCATACAATCATTCCATTGAAATACAACAAAATGAATGTAATTACAATCTTCTTATTACAATCAAAGTTAAAATCCTTCCCAGGTTCATAAACCGGTTACATCGTTCATTGTGCATAATGTATAATACATACAAACTTACTAAACTATTACACAATGCCTAAGCATCCATCTTAGCTTTGCCCTTATCTCTCTTGGCATTCACAGTACGTTCATCCTTAACTGCAGTTATATAATTCACGCAAGAAGTGAGCATGACAACTCAGCAAGTTTAATCAATGATAACAGTAATACCACATTCGTGAATTATACAACAATTCTGACATAACTGAATAATAGTTATGAAGTATTATGAATTAATAATACTTTAACAGTTCATAACATCAATTCCTAAAGTATAGAATAGATTAGGAATTCTGAACCGGTCAATAGACCATGAACAGTAACTTTCAATTCTCATACTTGAAAAGGAGTCCACAACACTAAGGCCGTTCATCCGATAACTTACGAGCACTTCTAGGTGATCAGCCTATAGTACTCTATGTTGATCAACACTCATTCATTAAACGTATTTATGTTTAATATTTTGGCAACTTCATGTGCCCATCGAATAATCGATGAAAAATACTTTTGTTTGTTCATAGACAAACCTTACCTTCACATCTGTACCAATCACTTGGCATATGATAGCATTAACATTTCTATATAGAAATATATGAATCATAATCAATCTATATATTATGAATAGTCTAAATTAATTAAAATCTGCATCGAATTCTTTCTTTAAAACAAGTCTTGCAATCCAGCTTCAACGAATCACATAAAACTTGGCTAATATGGAAGTTAGACAAGCATTAAGAAAACTTGCCTTTCAAATCTTTTTAAATAATTTAATCGACCGACCACGCCTTTTACTGAGAATCTACATGATATATTCACATAGCACACTGTAATTAGCTATCAAACAAATGTTCACATTGTTTCTACAAGCTTCTTTCTCTTCTATGTCTTAGTTAACTTAATATCAATAATAAAGTCAACTCGACTTTTTACCCTTCGTCCCCACTTATTAACCAACTTACGTTATTAACCGGACTATAACATTGTCGGCGAGGTACCAACGTTGTTCATCACTCATAACTCATTAACATGCATTCAACTCCTAAGTTCAATACTGTGACGCCCCCAAAATAGGTCCATTCCATCCAACCCATTTTGAGTCGCCAAATACATGGTACAGAAATAACTACAACTTTATTATTACAACATATAAACTGTGAGTTTAAATACAAATATTGCCATCTAGACAATATCCACACGCAAATAAATCCCCATCAGAATTATTGATACATTATTTTACAAAAATGGTGAGGACTACTAAACAACTCTCTCTAGAACCTTCATTCCATACCCCGACTAGTACTCGCTACATTCTCGCCTCCCCGAGAAGAAAATGGAACAAAAAGGAAAAGGGTGAGCTCAACTATCCCAAAGAAGAATATTATGACTAAGATAATATACAACAAATTATCATTAGTCTTCAACAGGAAAAATCTAATAGAATACAATAGACAACCAGCTTTTAAATCAACAATCTGCGGTGAAAAACAACAATTCATTAGAAGAGTTAAGTAGAGAATGCAAACTACTATCTTCTATATATGAATTTAAAAGTTCATCGTCGATATTTTATCCCCAGTAACATCAATCAATATATACCGAATCAAATATTCATCTTTGCACTACGTGCCAAAGATATTCATCACCGGTCATGTTCATCTAAACACTGCTCATCTTTTGCACTACGGCCAAAGATATTAATCACCAATATGTTCATCTCAACACTGCTCATCTTTTGCACTACGGGCCAAAGATATTCATCAAGAAATCATTCATCTTTGCACTACAGGCCAAAGATATTCAGTAATATCATCATTTAGGACTGAGGATGATGAAAATATTTTAAAGGAAACGAATCCAGTGAAACAAAAGAACAAATATTAAGGATTCGTATTTTAAACAATCCAAGTTCAAAAATACTTCATAAGTAATCGAGTGGAGTAAAATTCAAGAATGATCAAAACATGGATACAATCAAAGCTAGTATCCATAGTAGATATTTTGGACAAAAGAAGAAATTTCATTTTTCGGTGAATAGTGTCGTATTCATGAATAGTGCCGTATACGTGAATAGTGCCGTATACGTGAATAGTAACTCCAACACCAAAAGATAGAAATTTCACAAAAAACATCTTCACGCTTCGTGAATAGTAACTCATAAATAGTAACTCGTGAATAGTAACTCATGAATAGTAACCCCGACATGAAAAAGTTCCAAATTTAATAAAAATTTCCAACTAATATTTCGACATAATGACATTGAAGAAATAATATCATTTTCGAATAAAATAACATCACTTACCTCGAAAGACAGTACTTCTAGTTGAAACACCAGATATAGGCTATGACTTGAACTTGCATCGTATAGCAATACTCAAAGTATACTCAAAATACTCACAAGAATACGCTCGATAATATAGAGAGAGAAAACTTCAGTTTCTGGTGTGATTTTCAATTCTAACCTAAGCACCCTATTTATAGTAAAAATCCTTAGAACACCAAAGTAGAAAATTTAATATAATATTAATATATATTTTCCAAAACCTCATACGCACACTTGCCAACTGAATTCAGCTCCTACACATGTTAAATGAGGCCACCTAAACATTCCAAAAACGTTTTTCCTATTTTAAATATTTTAAACTTCCAAAAATCAATTATTTCGGAGCTTCGAAACTTAAATAATTCATAATAAATAGCTCTTTTATCAGAAAAATTCAAAACTTGCGACTTTCCATAGGAAATTCAATTATCTACAACTTTGCAGAAGGAAGTTTTTCCAAATTCCAAACATAAATTGACCGATATCCACAAATCCAAGCGATTTTACAAAAGCTATAATCAAATTTCTATTAATAATTGTGTCCACCAACACACAAAATATGTGTTAAACATTTAATGCCACAAAAATACTCTTCCTCATCATATACTCACATATCCCACATTCATTATAAAAATATCATCGTTAATATATTATTAAAATAATATATTTAAATGAATTATTTTATCAGAAAAAGATAAAATATTAATTTTCAACAATTGTCACATTAAAATTTTCTTCATCTATATCCACATAAAATCAATATTTTCCTCATCATATAAATTAATAATTAATTATTCACAAATAATATTACAGAATCACAGTACTGGCAACTAGGCCATTCCCAGGAAAGAGGGGGCTTTCCAATAAGGATCTCTCCTTACTGGCGCGCAATTAGGTGACGAAACCTCTCCTTAGACAAAACTTTCTAGACATTGCCAATAATGTTATCCAATCATATTATTCAGATAATATGAATTATTGCTCCGATAATGGAAAATACTGTGTAATGACAATTTATTGAAACAATAGTAATATAAAATATCAATGCAGCAATTATTGAATCAATAAAATAAAATACTGAATAGTAATTACTGTAACAATTATTGAGTAGTGCCTTCTTACGTAAGAATCAATAATTGGTGCAATACTGCAAAGCTATCTTGCTCAACACCGCAGATTAGTGTGTTTTAACCACCGGGTATTCCAATAGTATTAATTGTAATAACTACGCCTGTTATTTATAAACAACTTATATTTGTCGCTTTTCTTCATCCAATCGCTTTCAAGTTATGGGGCCCATAAAAGATCGCGGCCTGGTCGTACAAATATTCCCCGACAATATTTAATATTCCACGACAAATGAATATTCCCACAATAATGAATATTTTATAACCACTTGCTTATTCAAAATATTTGCGTATTTTACCCATAACTATCCACATTAATCAAATCAACCCTTACTATTTCAAAATAATAAATAGAGGAAATTAAATTTCATTTATAATAAGTTGGGGTCTTACAAATACCATATACCTGAGTATATGTAGTATAGGAATAGCTTTAATACACTTATGAAGTGTACAAACATTACCCCTTTAGGTTCCTGAACAAATGAAGTTCAAAACCTAAGTCACTAACAACATTCTTGAACTCGCGTTGCATGCGATCTATTGATAGATTAGGCTGGCTGCCATTTCCAGCTTAGTAGTGTCTGAGCCTCGATCATGCTGCAACTGCGACGCCCATTTAGCGAAGATCAAATTTATTGTGTCATTGTACATACATGACGACATTTAACACTATGTAATCAGCCACATTGCACCCTCGCATCTGATTCCAACAAATTTTGAAAAACTTAATGAAATTCTCGGGGCCATAACTTCTTCGTTATAAGCCCGATTTGGTCCGTTCAAAAGCCTACACGTCATAAATAACATAATCTACGCATTCATATAAGAATTCAACACTTTTGAATTCGATAACTCAAAATTCACTATTGAGTTCATTTTTAGACGTTCGTAAACGTTAAAGAGTGTTCAATGCTCGTTTTCTTCATTTTAAGTCCGAATCTGAAGATTCTCAAACCCACAACTCTTAATCACCCTATCTCACGTGTTGACATTGAAAACCAAAGTTTTCAAGTCTTACGGTAACTTTTAACCTCTAATCCAGAATTCAACGTTTTCGACGTTTAACGTCTAATTACGTAAAATTCGCCATAACTTCGTTATTAGGGTTCTCTAAGCCAAAACACATGGAATACTCCATGGATTTCATATCTACATCCTAACCAAACAAGATGCAAATATTAACGTATTGATGGAGTTCAATCGTTTATAAACGATCAATCTCAATAAATAATATTTTCATGGTTCAAAACTGTATTAAACCTTATGATTTTTATAATCTCATGACTTGTAGAGATTGAATCTATGATAAGCCATCATTAATCTTCTATACAAGACATATACTACCCATCTATGATTCTTTAAGATAAAAGAAAAATCAAAAAGAGATGGAGATGAAAGGTAAGGATTATACCTTAAGAATCCTTGTGAAACTCTCTTGAAAAACTAGAAGATCAAGCTTCCAAAGTGTATGTTTTATAAGTATAGCTCTCTTTCTCTCTCAAATAATCTAGGTTGTCAAATTTCAAAACTCCAAAATGAATCAACCTAGCTTGGCTTATACTTGGTGACCAAGCCTTATGCTTGGCTTCCACTCCAAGTAGCCGGCCCACCACTTGCAAAGTGACATCCCATGGGTTGCCCCATGGGTTTTACCCATTTGGTGACCCACCGGATCAATCCACGGTTCAATTTAAATGAATTGGGCTTAACTAAATAAACATTGGGCCTTGACATGGGCTCACTCACTAATCTCCTTGGGCTTGGTCATTTAATAATGGGACTTGTGACGCCCCCAAATCCGGGTCTCTTCCAACCCGACAGATGGTGCTACACAGTACTACCATTCATTCATACATTCCATTGAATAGTCTCAAAAGGACTAATATAACTTATATATATTCAAAATAATATTACATTCCCCAGGTTCTTTGTAACCCTTTCAGTTGTTCTTGTCATAATATCAATATATTACAAACATTCATCCTATACTATTACATAAGTATACTACAGGTTCCTCTTTGCCTTGCCTTTATCCTTGTCGGAACCTTCGGTCCGCTCAATTTTAGCTGTGTTCATATGGTTCAAGCAAGAGTGAGCATGCTAGCTCAGCAAGTACTACAATTCTAATAAACAACATGCTTGAAACATAGAACTTGTATATCTTCAATAACTGAACAATATTTATGAAGTACTATCGATAATTCAAAATAGCACTTCTTTTCATTCAAAACGTTTTCCAACAATATTCAGTAGAATAATAATTATGGCTCAAGTCAATGAGCATTCATAAGTTCTTTTAAAAGGACAACCCGACACAAAGTCCAGTAAGTCCCAAGATATCTTACGAGCACTTCGAGTGATCACCATAGTACTCTATGTTGATCAATACTACATTCATTAAACGTGTATACGCTTAAGTTATAGCAACCACGCGTGCTCGCCGTTAAACGACAAAACATTTTAGTATACTTGGTCTTCGATTGAAAACCATACCAATATAACTCGGTAAACATTAATCATGCTTGACAGATTCATAATATAAGTCTAGCCGAAAGAAAGGGCTTAAGACTTCATCATTCAAAACTTCATGTGAAAGAATACATGAATTACAAAGCTTGTCCAGACTGAACTGGAACAAGGGTTAGAATACTTGCATGTGACGTCTGACATCTTGATTAATATCCGTGACAAGATTTTTAAGTCTTTATGATTCTACAATACATAATCATATAACGTATCACATTAGGTCATACACAATCAAGTATGATTACTATTATATCTTACCCTTCATCTCAACGTAATTCCTAACTTAGATTCGTTATTTAGGGTTTCTGGCTTTCATTACGTCATTCACATTCTGCTCATCTTCGATTGATTATTAACTCTTAATCAACATTCATTAGTGTCTTACAAGTACCTTACAATGTCTTAACCATGTTATGATTACATCTTAATTCATTACTAACAAGTTCCCTTTCCTTCTACATTTGAAATCATTCTTACTATCATTTTTTCTTGGACCTGGTATTGCGGCTAAGGATTTTCTTCACTCATGCACATACACATGAAAGTTAGTAGTGCACAAGCCTTCGGCCTCGTATGTAACACGGCTTATTCTAGGCTTAGAGTCGCGCCACGGCGCGGACTTTGTGCCATAGAAAATTTTTCAGTTTTAACATTTTTACGAACTTCCCGGACGTATAACTTCTTCTTTTTAAGTCCGAATTGGTTCGTTCAAAAGCCTACAGTTCACAAATATCATAATCTACACGTTCATGCAAGAATTTTATCTATTTGACTTCGTTTGATAAAAATTCACCTATGAGTTTATTTTTAACAAAAACGATAAACGTTCAACGCTCGTTTCTTTGTTTTAAGTCGGGATCCGGTCATTTTCGAGTCTGCAACTCTATAATGACTAAAATGATTTGTCTCCATCAAAAACCAATGTTTCCGACTTCAAACACAAAATATGACTTCCATTCCGAGAATTTCACGAATTCGACGTTAATCGTCCAATCGTGTGAATTCCGGCAAATATTCATTACTAAGCGTTCTTAATGGATTTTAATTAACATATGATCATTACAAATTACTTATTAACCCATCTTATAAACAAGGTTGGTTTTGACTTATTTTCATTAGTCATTAACTTATTTAGCTTATGAACTAGAAATCTTCATGCACATGACTTATTAATAACTTGAGTCCTTCAATCAAAGTTCTCATGCTATATTAAACATACTAAACATCATATGACAACATATGATAGGTTCTTCATGGTCTTAGCAACTTATTAATGTTCAAGTTGCTTATTCAACTTATTCGGCTTAAGTTCATTCTTTAATAACTTTTTACATGTTATCCTCAAACCATCCCCCTTCTCTATCAATCCTATCATAGAAAAGATGTAGATAAAAGAGATGAGTCTTACCCTTGAAGACTAAGACTTCAATTCACTTTGGAAAACTAGCAAAGGTTGAAGTGGCTTATAAGTGTTTAACTGGCTTATTCTTCCTAACCAATAAGTAGCTTTATATTGAGAGGAAAGTTGGTTGAAATAACAACCAACAAAATTGAAATGAGCTTGGTATTTATAGGCTATCAAAAGCAAGGGTAGAATGGTCATTAACACATCCCACCTCCTTATTTCCACCTCCTCAATTACTCTCATTAATTCCACCTCCTTACTATTCACAACTTAACCTCCAAGTATTCTTGCTAGCCACTTCTTTTACTTGCTCACCACAACACTTGGTTATCACACTAATTGTTTACCCATCAAACTTACCCACTTCCTACTTGGTTTGACCCATGGATCAAGGCTTCTCATTGGGCTTGGTTAATTAATCTAACTACTTTCTTATTGGGCTTGTGCTACAAATAAATTGGACTAATGATTAACAAGCACTTGGGCTTGCATATCCCTTCCTATTGGACTTCTATCAATAAGCTAGCAATTCTACAAGTCCATTACCTTAAATTACTTAACTTAACAAATATACCCCACGTATAATTCTCGTATGCTATCTCGTATATTAATTCGCAATATACGTTATTTCATTCTTCATACATAATAGTACAATACATCGTATTATACTTACATCCATTACTTCATATAATGAATACACATTATATAATTACAACTCTCTTCCTTTAACGCTTAATAACCTAACATTCCCAAATTAAGTCCGCATGCAAAATATTACGTTTTCCATACTTAGGTTATTATTACATAATCAATATCACCTCGATATTATAACGCTACGTATTTCTCGGTTCAAAAATAGTTCTTGGCGAAATCGATGAATAGTGTTTATCGAAAAATTTCTTGGAAAACTTTTATTTTCGTTTTAGAAATTCAAACACTTTAATTCTCCCACGTAGTGAAAATACTACGACGTTCCGACGTTTCTAGGTTATAGAATGACCTTCATCTTCTTAACACGTAATAATAATAAATAATATTATTTTATTCATTATTAAAAGTAATTACAAAATGTTCGATTTTCCGGGGCGTTACACTCTCTCCCCCTTATAAGGATTCTGTCCCCAGAATCTTGCTAAAAAAAAAAAAATTACACAAATAATCAAGGGTAATTCTTTTTCGCCATTTTTTCTAACTCCCACGTTGCTTCTTCTACATCGTGGTTCTTCCATATCACCTTCACGAAAGGTATGACTTTATTCCGCAGAACTTGTTCTTTTCTATCGATAATTTGAATCGGCGTTTCCTCGTACGTTAAGTCCTTCTCAACATGGATAGGCTCATATTCTATAACGTGCTTATAATCTGGCTTATAAGGACGCAATACCGACACGTGAAATACATTATGTATTCGTTCTAGGTCTGGAGGTAACGCTATCATATAAGCTACCTCACCCACCCGTTTTAATACTTCAAAAGGTCCTATAAACCTCTGACTTAACTTCCCCTTTTTTCCAAAATGTATCTTTCCTTTCTAGGGAGATACTTTTAGAAATACGTACGAACCTACTTTAAACTCTCGATTCTCTCTATGCCGATCCGTAAACTTCTCTTGTCTGTCTTGAGCTGCTAGAAGACACATCTGAATCTTCCTGACAATATCCGTTGTCTGTTGCACCAATTCTGGTCCCAACATTCGGCATTCTCCTACCTCATCCCAATACAGTGGCGTTCTGTATTTTCTCCCATACAAAGCTTCGTAAGGTGGCATACCTATGCTTGCATGATAACTATTGTTATACGCAAACTCCACTAACGGTAGATGATCATCTCAACTACCCTTGAAATCCATGTCGCAAGATCTTAGCGTATCTTCTAACGTCTGAATTGTCCTCTCGCCTCATCCATCTGTCTCGTGGATGATACTGTCAGACTCAGCTTCAATCTGCGTTCCCAATCGCTTCTTGTAGACTTCTCCAAAAGTTCGACGTGAATCGTGGATCACGATCTGACACAATCGATACTGGCACTCCATGTCTAGAGATTATTTCCGTAATATAAAGTCTAGCTAATTGGTCTAAGTTATACTTAACCCAAATTGGAAAAAAGTGAGCCAACTTCGTCAACCGGTCCACTATTACCCAAATCGCATCATACCCCTTCTGAGTAGTCGGAAGTCCTACCACAAAATCCATCGTGATATTCTCCCATTTCCACTCCAGAATTTCCAATGACTGTAACAAGCCACTTGGTCGTCGATGTTCAGCCTTAACTCTCTGACAAGTCAAGCACCTACTAACATACTTGGCAATCTCTCTCTTCATGTTCGGCCACCAGAAACTCTGTCGAAGATCTTGATACATGTTAGTGCTACCAGGATGAATCGAAAATCTTGAACTATGAGCCTCTTATAGAACCTGCTCCTTTAATTCCGTCTCATTCGGAACACAAATTCTTCCTTCAAATCTCAATAACCCCTCGTTATCAAGACTGTACTTAGTATCTTTTTCATTGGTCAGTCGTTCCTTCATTCGGTCGCACTCATCAGTTTTGAGTTACACCTCCTTAACTCTATCTACGATGGTAGATTGCATCTCCATCACAACCAAAATTGGTCCTCCTTCATTTGGTAGCTTCACTTCCAACTCCATCCTAGCCATCTCTGTTATTAACTCAGTTTTAGCCGTTAACAAAGACAATTTTTCCCGACCCTTCCTACTTAAGGCATCGGCAACTACATTGGCTTTTCCAGGGTGATATAGGATTTCACAATCATAATCCTTTATCAACTCTAGCCATCTCCTCTGCCTCATATTCAACTCCTTCTGTGTGAAGATATATTTTAGACTCTTGTGGTCCGTGTATATCTCACATTTTTCTCTATAAAGATAATGTCTCCATATCTTTAGAGCAAAAACTACTCCGGCCAGTTCGAGATCATGAGTAGGATAAACTTTCTCATAATCCTTCAACTGCCTAGATGCATATGCAATGACCTTACCATGTTGCATGAGCACGCAACCAAGTCCTCTATGCGAAGCATCACTATAAACTACAAAATTTCCTGTGTCATCGGGCAATGACAAAACAGGCGGTTCACTCAATCTTTTCTTCAATTCTTGAAAACTGTCTTCACACTTCTCCGTCCACACGTACTTCCCCGTCTTCCTTGTCAAGTTAGTCAACGGAGTAGCTATCTTCGAAAAATCCTGGATAAATCTTTGATAGTAACCCGCTAACCCTAGGAAACTCCGCACCTCGGTCGGCGTTTTCGGTTGTTCCCAATTCATCACGGCTTCCACCTTCGCTGGATCCACTGAAATCCCCTCATGGTCAATGACATGACCTAAAAACTGCACCTTCTCTAACCAAAATTCACACTTTGTGAATTTCGCGTACAACTTCTCCTTCCTTAATGTCTCCAATACTAATCTTAGGTGTTCAGCATGATCTTCTGGCATCTTAGAATAGACTAGAATATCATCTATAAACACCACGACGAACTTGTCCAAATATTGTTTGAACAATCTGTTCATCATATCCATGAATGCAGCTGGTGCATTTGTCAACCCAAACGACATCACTAAAAACTCGTAATGACCATAACGAGTCCTAAATGCTGTCTTTGGCACATCCTCCTTCCTAACCTTCAACTGATGATACCCCGTTCTTAAATCTATTTTAGAGAAATACTTAGCCCCTTTCAACTGATCAAAGAGATAATCGATCCTGGGCAATGGGTATTTATTCTTTATTGTTAACTTGTTCAACTCTCTATAGTCGATACAAAGTCTTAACGATCCGTCCTTTTTCTTGACAAACAGTACCGGCGCTCCACACGATGACACACTCGGCTGAATGTACTTCTGATCCAACAGTTCTTGGAACTGGACCATCAACTCCTTCATTTCCACTGGAGCCATACGATACGGTGCCCTGGAAACTAGTGCCGTTCCTGGCACAATGTCTATCACAAACTCGGTCTCTCTATCCGGTGGAAGACTTGGCAATTCACTCGGAAATACATCGGCGAATTCTCTCACTATAGGTATTTGTTCCATGGTTGCTACCACTCTCTGGGTATCAACAACATGACACAGATAGCTTACGCACCCTTTCCTCAATAATTTCCTAGTTTGTGTCATGGTTAGACAACACAAACGTCCAAGCGATCTATTCCCGTAAAATACTACTTGAGGTTGTTTTAACGTCTTAATGTTCACACATTTCTTTTGACAATCTATAATTGCCCCATGGTTTACCAACCAATCCATTCCGAGAATTACATCGAATTCTCCTAACTTTATTGGTAATAGATCTACTGATAATTTACAACCCCGTATATCTACACAACAACTCTTCTGAACATTTTCAACAGGAATTATTTCTTCATTTGCTACCTTAATATTTAAAGGTATAGACAACTTTTCGGGAAGTAATCCTAATCGTTTAGCAAAATCACATGCTATAAACGAACAAGTAGCACCCGAATCAAATAGCCCATACGCATTGATATCATTGATCGGAATAATACCTGCGACGACATCCCCTGATGCAACTGCATCTTGGACTGTCATGTTAAAGGTACGACCCATCGGTCTACCCGGCTGCGCTGGACCCCCAATAGCTAACTTACCGCTATTAGTGCCCCAGTTCCCGTCCGTCCCCTTCTTCGAGCAGTTCTTCACCATGTGGTCAGTTGACCCACACACAAAGCATCCGTGATTCTTCTTCGGACTTGGACAGTTAGGCGCAATGTGCCCCTCCTGTCCACAGTTGTAGCAGATGGCCTTCCCCTTGAGACAGACTCCTAAGTGAGTCTTCCCACAGGTCTTGCAGGCCTCCATTCTTCTCTTCGGGTCTCCTTGCTTCAGTCTGGTATTCCCAGAGCTAAATACCTTCCTCTTCTGACCCTCACCACTTCCACTGCTCCCTCAATCTTGACTCTCCCGTCAACCTTTCCCTTATTGTTCTTTTCTTTATGGTATTGGCTCAACGCCTCACTACCACCCTCGGCGATTATCGCCTTCTCTAAAACGGTTCCAAAAAGAAGTACTTTGGAACACTAATATACGGTTATAGAGCCAGGGTTTCAAGCCCTTCTCGAACCGTCGCGCCTTCCTCACCTCGGTATCCACTTGATGTGGAGCGAACCTCGCCAGTTCATTGAACTTGGCAGCGTATTGGGGAACAGTCATGTCCCCTTGTTTCAACTCGAGAAACTGCATCTCCATCCTTCCTTGCATGCTCGTGGGAAAGTAGTTCTCGAAGAATATCTCCTTGAACCTATCCCACGTTAAATTCGTTATCCCAACCCTAGCCTGCTTCCCACCAAAAGTTGGCTTCTCCCTTCATCATATAGGTCGCAAAGGCAACCTTCTGGGCCTCATCGACATTTGCAATTACAAATGCCTTCTATTTTCCTTAACCCACGTTTGAGCTTCGATCGGTCCGTAGTTCCTTTGAACTCGTGGACCCACACTCTTGAAATCCTTAAAGGTAGTAGCTCGTACTACTCGGATTTACTGAGGATATTAGCCTCGTTTCTATAAAATGTAGTCATTAATAAATTTACAAACTCTGCTTTGGGTTAACTGGGACCTCCTCTCTGTTGATTTACATTCGTGTCTTGATTACGCTTTCACTCTTCTCTGGCGGCATTTTGCTGATACAATAAACACATTACGTTATTATTTCTTTCTTTATTAGTTATCATTAATATTAATTTAAACAATAACATCAACATCCATAACACATTGCTTTCCATGAAAAGAACTTATATTCATTCTTCGTAGTATAATACTACATCGGTTACATTCTCAGCCTAAGCTGATTACGTTACTTTCCCGCTATCACTTTCCAAAAATTGGGATTTACAAAAGACTACCCTTTACTATACAAAAAGGGCTTTACGTCACTACTACTTACAAAAATATTTACACACTACCTTAAATACCACTAATCTACATCTGCCTCAAGGCATTATCGAAATCTGCCTTGGCAAGACCGACAATGATATCACGGCTAATAGTATGCCGTGTTTGCCCCACCTCCACCGGATATCCAGCTACCTGCTGCTGGAAATCCGTATGAGAACTCCTATGGATATAGGAAATCCTCCCTAGCTTCTGCACCTTAGTCTTTAGCTCCTCCTTGAGCTCAAAGACCTCGTGCTTTAAATCATGGACTTTGTCCTTAGCCAAAATCCTCTCGTCGTGTTCCTGCTCCCACATGGACTCGACCTCAGTCTTGTCCTCTCTAACAAATTGGAGCTCTGCCTTAAGCTCCTTAACCTCCTGACAGTAATGGATATTTCTATCCAACATTGACATGAACAGAGACATCATCGACCCCCCAAGAGCTATCTCAGCTGCTATAGCCACTGGGTTAAAGGAGACTGTCTCTACCTCCTCCTCTATCATCCCGTCAAACACTGACATATAGTCACTTCTCCGAGTCTCCGCACTCAATAATCACTACATCTGGCTCTGCTACTATAGGGTTCGGTATAACCTCTACTTGGTTCACCGACTCTTCACTAATGGCCTGGCCATCTACATACATCCCGTTTACTCCTGACATCTACACAAAACAATTAAGTTGATTAGTACACGTCACATAAAAAAATCATAATGCATTTTTATAAGGTTATTTTCTTCTTGTACTTCTTTGACTCCTCTTAAGGTTATGACTTAAGGTTTTTTTTTTTAATTCCCTCCCTTAAGTTTTATAACCTAATGCTTTGATACCAACCTGTGACGCCCCCAAATCCGGGTCTCTTCCAACCCGACAGATGGTGCTACACGGTACTACCATTCATTCATACATTCCATTGAATAGTCTCAAAAGGACTAATATAACTTATATATATTCAAAATAATATTACATTCCCCAGGTTCTTTGTAACCCTTTCAGTTGTTCTTGTCATAATATCAATATATTACAAACATTCATCCTATACTATTACATAAGTATACTACAGGTTTGTCTTCGCCTTGCCTTTATCCTTGTCGGAACCTTCGGTCCGCTCAATTTTAGCTGTGTTCATATGGTTCAAGCAAGAGTGAGCATGACTAGCTCATCAAGTACTACAATTCTAATAAACAACATGCTTGAAACATAGAACTTGTATATCTTCAATAACTGAACAATAGTTATGAAGTACTATCGATAATTCAAAATAGCACTTCTTTTCATTCAAAACGTTTTCCAACAATATTCAGTAGAATAACAATTATGGCTCAAGTCAATGAGCATTCATAAGTTCTTTTAAAAAGGACAACCCGACACAAAGTCCGTAAGTCCGGCATATCTTACGAGCACTTCTGAGTGATTAGCTCATAGTACTCTATGTTGATCAATACTACATTCATTAAACGTGTATACGTTTAAGTTGTGGCAACCTCACGTGCCTGTCGTTAAAGGACAAAACATTTTAGTATACTTGGTCTTCGATTGAAAACCATACCAATATAACTCGGTAAACATTAATCATGCTTGAAAGATTCATAATATAAGTCTAGCCGAAAGAAAGGTCTTAAGACTTCATCATTCAAAACTTCATGTGAAAGAATACATGAATTACAAAGCTTGTCCAGATTGAACTGGAACAAGGGTTATAATACTTGCTCGTGACGCCCCGATTCTCGATTAATATCCGTGATAAAGATTTTTAAGTCTTTATGATTCTATAATACATAATCATATAACGTATCACATTAGGTCATACACAATCAAGTATGATTACTATTATATCTTACCCTTCATCTCAACGTAATTCCTAACTTAGATTCGTTATTTAGGGTTTTCGGCTTTCATTACGTCATTCACATTCTGCTCATCTTCGATTGATTATTAACTCTTAATCAACATGCATTAGTGTCTTACAAGTACCTTACAATGTCTTAACCATGTTATGATTACATCTTAATTCATTACTAACAAGTTCCCTTTCCTTCTACACTTGAAATCATTCTTCACTATCATTTTTTTTCTTGGTCAGCCGCCATGCTGAGAGGATTGCTTCTGTGACTTCATGGCTGCGACGACGAGTTAGTAGTGCACAAGCCTTCTACCTACCATGACCGTATGCGCGGCCATTCAAGGCTTAGAGTCGTGGCATACGCGGACTCATGCTATAGAAAATTTTTCAGTTTTAACATTTTTACGAACTTCCCGGACGCATAACTTCTTCGTTTTAAGTCCGAATTGGTCCGTTCAAAAGCCTACGGTTCACAAATTTCCTAATCTACGCGTTCATGTAAGAATTTTTATCTATTTGACTTCGTTTGCTAAAAATTCAACTATGAGTTTATTTTTAACGAAAACGATAAACGTTCGTGAACGTTCAACGCTCGTTTCTTCGTTTTAAGTCGGGATCCGGTCATTTTTGAGTCTGCAACTCTATAATGACTAAAATGACTTGTCTCCATCGAAAACCAACGTTTCTGAATTCAAACACAAAATACGACTTCCATTCCGAGAATTTCACGAATTCGACGTTAATCGTCCAATCGTGTGAATTCCGGCAAATATTCATTACTAAGCGTTCTTAATGGATTTTAATTAACATATGATCATTACAAATTACTTATTAACCCATCTTATAAACAAGGTAGGTTTTGACTTATTTTCATAAGTCATTAACTTATTTAGCTTATGAACTAGAAATCTTCATGCACATGACTTATTAATAACTTGAGTCCTTCAATCAAAGTTCTCATGCTATATTAAACATACTAAACATCATATGACAATATATGATAGGTTCTTCATGGTCTTAGCAACTTATTAATGTTCAAGTTGCTTATTCAACTTATTCGACTTAAGTTCATTCTTTAATAACTTTTTACATGTTATTCTCAAACCATCCCCCTTCTCTATCAATCCTATCATAGAAAAGATGTAGATAAAAGAGATGAGTCTTACCCTTGAAGACTAAGACTTCAATTCACTTTGGAAAACTAGCAAATGTTGAAGTGGCTTATAAGTGCTTAACTGGCTTATTCTTCCTAACCAATAAGTAGCTTTATATTGAGAGGAAAGTTGGATGAAATAACAACCAACAAAATTGAAATGAGCTTGGTATTTATAGGCTATCAAAAGCAAGGGTAGAATGGTCATTAACACATCCCACCTCCTTATTTCCACCTCCTCAATTACTCTCATTAATTCCACCTCCTTACTATTCACAACTTAACCTCCAAGTATTCTTGCTAGCCACTTCTTTTACTTTCTCACCACAACACTTGGTCATCACACTAATTGTTTGCCCATCAAGCTTACCCACTTCCTACTTGGTTTGACCCATGGATCAAGGCTTCTCATTGGGCTTGGTTAATTAATCTAACTACTTTCTTATTGGGCTTGTGCTACAAATAGATTGGACTAATGATTAACAAGAACTTGGGCTTGCATATCCCTTCCTATTGGACTTCTATCAATAAGCTAGCAATTCTACAAGTCCATTACCTTAAATTACTTAACTTAACAAATATACCCCACGTATAATTCTCGTATGCTATCTCGTATATTAATTCACAATATACGTTATTTCATTCTTCATACATAATAGTACAATACATCGTATTATACTTACATCCATTACTTCATATAATGAATACACATTATATAATTACAACTCTCTTCCTTTAACGCTTAATAACCTAACATTCCCAAATTAAGTCCATATGCAAAATATTACGTTTTCCATACTTAGGTTATTATTACATAATCAATATCACCTCGATATTATAACGTTACGTATTTCTCGGAAGTTCAAAAATAGTTCCCGAGTAGAAATCGATGAATAGTGTTTATCGAAAAATTTCTCGGAAAACTTTTATTTTCGTTTTAGAAATTCAAACACTTTATTTCTCCCACGTAGTGAAAATACTACGATGTTCCGACGTTTCTAGGTTATAGAACGACCTTCATCTTCTCAACACGTAATAATAATAAATAATATTATTTTATTCATTATTAAAAGTAATTACAAAATGTTCGATTTTCCGGGGCGTTACATTACTAATAGAAATCCAACTCAAATGACTTATTCATTAAGACTTAATCTTAATTCTATAATACGAATCGTATTCTACACGTACAATTCACGTATTCTTTTCGTATACTACACGTATAATAATCGTATTGTACTTCGTATTTACTTAACGTATTATACATAGATACTAAATAGTATCATACTTGTATAACACTCGCATTAACCTTAACACAATTCCTTCTATGCATATTATTTCCTTCTCGGATATCAATATACTCAACCCTTAGGTTTTAAGTCTGCAGGCGAAAATTGCCTTTGTCATAAATGAAATATTATCAGATATTCCATCTTATCACGATATTCCATCATTACGCGTTTCTCGGAATTTCAAAATAATTTTCCAAACAGAAACGGATGAATAGTGTTTTTAAAGAAATTTCTCAAAAAACAGTTATTTTCGTCTTGGAAATTCCAAACAAATAACTCTAGCACGAAGCCAGAATACTAACCACATTAGCACATTCTAGGTTATAGAACGACCTTCACATAGCTTACTCACATAATAATCAATTAAATTCATTTAATTCACATAATCAAATAAAAATTTAATTATCATAAAAATCCGATTTTCTCGGGCGTTACATTCTCTCCCCCTTATAAGGATTCTGTCCCCATAATCTTAGCTTATAATTATATAAATAAATGAGGAAAATCTTCCTTCATTTTACTCTAGAGCTCCCACGTTGCTTCTCCAGCATTGTGGTTTCTCCATAATACCTTCACTGGAGGTATTACCTTATTTCTTAAAACTTGTTCTTTCTTATCAATAATTTGAACTGGAAGTTCCTCGTAGGACAAGTCTTTCTCTATCTGAATAGATTCATACTCTATTACGTGTTTATAGTCCGGTTTATAAGGACGCAACACTTGTGACGCCCCCAAAATTCAGACACCCATATCTCGAATTTTTGGTGCATCACGTGCTACTACGAATATCTTACAAAATCATTAACAGCGGAAATAATAGAATAATTTACATTGATGTAATATAAATATTCATGTCCCAAGGTACCGTAACCATTACTACAACAATTCTGTGATTAGCTTAACATAGCTTAATCGTTCTTGAATACATCATAACAATCATAACAATAATAATAATACTTCTAGTCTTAAGGACTAAGTTATTCTGTCACCTTTTCCTTTCCCTTGTCCTTTCCCGAAGTACCGCCTTGCTCTGCCTTAACTGTAATGTTTTAGGAAGCAAGAATGAGCAACATGTTTGCCCAACAAGTAATATAGCTAGAAGAACAAGCAGTTATAGCATTTGAATCTTTCAAGGGTATAATAATTGATAGTTTTAGGATATCAAGAATATCAAGAGTATTCAATAGGAGTCATTATAGACTGAAGGATATCAACAAAATCTCAGGATTTATCCATTTCGAGGTTCAACGAGTACTGAGCAGCCACTAAGGACTAAGAACTCTTACTAGAATTAACAGTATTTCACTGTAATCCAATACAAACGAGTACAACAGGTGATCAGCCTAAAGTACCCTACGTTATGCATAACATTTAATCATACTCATGTGCGCACGTCGGTTCCCCGATAATATATAATTTCCCCTTCTATGAGGGTTGTTCATCTCAGTAGATTTATGATAGTCCGCACCAAATCAATCGGTTTGGATAGCTCTTTAACTCATAATAATAGTCTAGCCGAATCAAGGGCTTAGATAGCTTTTCATCATGCATTTAGGAATGATAAGTCCAATGCTTACAACAACGTCAAGGTATACAAGTGATTTTCGAATAGAAGCAGATATTTGCTTGATAAAATATGATTGATATGACAACAATTCAATGTATAAAGTGTGTGAATTAAGGAACTTGCAACACAATAATAATAGTGTTCGGATACTTGCTCAATGTAAATTTGAGTGAGGTTAGGGAACTTACCCAACAATAACAATAAGTTAGGGATAGAAAACTTGCATGATATAAGTAACAAGTTTTTAGGGATAGGAAACTTGCCTTTAGCGTTGATTACTACTAATAGCGAGAATCACTTCAACGAACTATGTCTGTCCTATTCATGTAAGTATAGGTATTCATTAGCCAAACACACTTGATATATATCAACAACATGTACACATAACACATTTTTCTTTCTATGTGCTGTACCCATCAAAACTCATAACTGTACACTAATATGCTCATACTATAGACCACTGCTAGTTTATTCATAATCTTTCTTCCTCGAAGTTCTAAGAGGTTCATTGCTTTAAGTAGACCATAACGTCTATTAATCCCACCGACCTTTTTCTACGCATGTTTGCAAGCATTAGATTTATTTTCCCGAAGTTAGTAAAATTCTCTACTTAGAACTTATTCGTGTACTAATAGTTTATAACAGTATAGGAGTATTTATTAATCCATCCTTATATCAAGTTATGATGTTGTCTCCGAGTCCCAGGACATCTCGCCATGTCCGAAGATATTATGACTTGTCCGAAGACAACATGCTTCGTCCGAAGACATCGCGCTCTGTCGGAAGACATCTCGCTCTGTCCGAAGACATCACGCTTTGTCCGAAGACATCAAGCTTTGTTCAAAGACATCACGCTTTGTCCGAAGACATCACGCTTTGTCCGAAGACGTCGCGCTTTGTCCGAAGACGTCGCGCTGTGTCCGAAGACATCATGCTTTGTCCGAAGACATCACGCTCTGTCCGAAGACATCACGCTCTGTCCGAAGACATCACGCTCAGTCCGAAGACATCACGCTTTATCCGAAGACATCACGCTTTGTCCGCCGCCCCTTCGGAGACTTCTTGGTTACTACACTATTTCTACAAAGTTTAAGTTCGCTTCGGGTTAATTTCATTAAGACTTTACTATATGCATACAACCTAAGGGAATTTCTTAATACATGGTCTAACATGACCGAACCCATCGATTGGTTCTAAATGCACGGTACCAAGCACCCATGGATTTCGAAGCGATGAACATGCTCATTTTTTGCGAGTAGCCACAACTTGATTCCGAGACAATTTTAACGTATTCATGCACGAAGGTAAACTTTCTAAACACCCTATATCATGCTAATTCATCATACTTGACCTATTAGTCTGAAAAACCGAGAATCAACAAGACTCAAGTTAAGAACGGAGTAGAAATTATACCTTCTCGAGCTTTAACCTTGATATCTCACACACTTGATTTGGTAATGCTTAGCAACTAAGAATTCTTTACTCAGATTTCTCCAACACTCTTATTACTAAAACAAATTGCCCTGGTGGCTTGTATTTAAAGAGAAAACATGGACTAGACACTTGCTTTACCCAATGTTGGGATTCATGGTGCAATAGAAATGAACAATGGTTACTTAAGGAGTTGTTCAACCACTCCATACCAGCCACTTAGCTAGCCATGCATGCCTAGGATTAGCGACTTGAAAGTTTATGTAAAGAGAGTTTAGGCTCTCGTTTTTTGTACTTGGTGACCCTAATTTGGGGACAAGAGAACGGATCTCGAGACATAGACAAGGGGGCTAGTCGGTCGTGCCCAACGCCTCACGCCATTTTAATTTAACCAATACCTTGTACTCTCAGTTAACCATTTTGTTGGATTCCGAATTGGATTCTAAATATCCCAAGTTTATTGGGCTAACTCAAAGTCCATCAATTAACTTATTGGGCTAGACTCCCAATTTATTATTTGGACTCTAAACATGCAAAAACTTAATCATCCTTCACTAAGTCCATCCTTGTCTCACACAAGACATTTCATGAACCTATCATAATTCTCCACATCCTAGCAATCATTAAGAGTTCAATTTTAATATAATTGAGTTACTCACCTCATTCCATGTAAAATAAATAATCGCAGGCTCTATTTAATAATAATATTAAGTCATAAAATTTACGGTTATTACAACACTGACATAGGAAACACATTATGAATGCGTTCCATCTCAGGAGGTAAAGCCACTTCAAAAGCTACCTCTCCTACTCTTCTTAAAATCTCAAAAGGTCCTACAAACCTTGGACTTAACTTCCCTTTCTTCCCAAAAAATATCTTCCCCTTCCAAGGCGATACTTTTAGTAAAATAAAGGATCCTACATCGAATTCTCTATTTTCTCTGTGAGGATCCGCATACTTCTTCTGCCTATCTTGAGCAGCAACTAATCGAGTACGTATTAATTTCACCATGTCCGCCGTCTGCTGTACCATCTCAAGTCCCAACATCTGACGTTCACCCACCTCATCCCAACACAATGGAGTTTGGCACTTCCTTCCATACAACACTTTATAAGGCGGCATGCTAATACTAGCGTGAAAACTATTGTTGTACGAAAATTCCACCAACGGCAGATATTCGTCCCAACTCCCTTTGAAATTTATAACGCAAGATCTTAACATATCTTCTAGCGTTTGAATTGTCCTCTCACTCTGACCATCCGTCTGAGGATGATACGCCATACTCAATCTTAACTGCGTTCCCATTTGCTCTTGCAAACTCCTCCAAAAGTTCGATGTGAATCGTGGATCATGATCTGACACGATCGAAATAGGTACTCCATGTCTGGAAATAATTTCCTTGACATACAGCTTAGCTAACTGATCCAAGTTATACTTGACTACTATTGGTAGAAAATGAGCCGATTTCGTCAATCGATCCACTATTACCCAAATAGCATCGTATCCTTTTTTGGTTGTCGAAAGTCCCACCACAAAGTCCATCGTGATGTAATCCCACTTCCACTCTGGAATTTCTAATGGTTGCAACAACCCGCTAGGTCGTTGGTGTTCAGCCTTAACTTTTTGACAACTTAAGCACCTACTAACGTATTTTGCTATCTCCTTCTTAATGTTTGGCCACCAAAAGTTCTGACGAAGGTCTTGATACGTCTTCGTACTAACGGGATGTATCGAGTACCTCGAACTATGAGCCTCCATCATTATTTCTTCCTTTAATTCGGGATCATTCGGAACCTAAATTCTTCCTTCAAAACGAAGTAATCCCACCTTATCGAGGTTATACTTAGTCTTCTCTTCATCTTTTATCCTCTTCTGTATCTGCTGGCATTCCTCGTTACTCAATTGTACTCCCCTAACCAGTTACGCTATGGTCGGTTGGATTTCCATGGAAAATAACTTTTCCCCCGCTTCTTCTGGTAACTTAACTTCTAGCTCCATGCTTGCCATCACTATTATCAACTTTCTGAGTTGTTAACATTGACAGTTTCTCTCTACCCTTCCTACTTAACGCATCAGCTACTACATTTGTTTTCCCCGGATAATATAAGATATCACAGTCATAATCCTTTATTAACTCTAACCACCTTCTCTGTCTCATGTTCAACTCCTTCTGTGTAAAGATATATTTCAGACTTTTGTGGTCCGTGTATATCTCACACTTCTCACCATAAAGATAATGCCTCCATATTTTTAAGGCAAAATTACAATTTGATTCCAAATCATGAGTAGGATAGACCTTTTCATAATCTTTCAATTGACGTGGCGATACGCAATGACTTTCCCATGATGTATGAGCAGCACGAACCCAGATCCACTATGTGAAGCATCGCTATACACTACAAAGTTCCTCAGATCATCCGGTAAGGACAATACAGTGCCTCACTCAACCTCTTCTTCAACTCCTGAAAACTGTTCTCACATTTTTTAGTCCACACATACGTCACTGACTTTCTTGTCAGATTTGTCAATGGAGTAGCTATTTTAAAAAAGTCCAGAATGAACCTTCTATAGTATCCCGCTAACCCTAGAAAACTCTGAACCTCAGTTGGTATTTTCTGTTGCTCCCATTCATTAACTGCTTCTACTTTTGCCGGATCTACAGAAATGCCATCCTTATCAATAACATGCCCTAGAAATTGCACTCGCTCAAGCCAAAATTCACACTTTGTGAATTTCGCAAACAACTTCTCCTTCCTTAGTGTTTCCAACACTATTCTTAAATGTTCTGCATGATCTTCTGACATCTTAGAATAAACTAGAATATCATCAATGAACACTACTACGAACTTGTCCAAATATTGTTTGAACACTCTGTTCATCATATCCATAAATGCGGCTGGCGCATTAGTCAGCCCAAACATTACCAGAAACTCGTAATGACCATAACGAGTTCTGAACGCCGTCTTAGGTACATCTTCCTTCCTCACCTTTAACTGATGATACCCCGTGCGTAAATATATCTTAGAAAAATACTTTGCCCCTTTCAACTGATTAAATAGATCATCGATCCCGGGCAACAGGTATTTATTCTTAATCGTCAACTTGTTCAACTCTCGATAGTCAATACAAAGTCTTAACGACCCATCCTTCTTCTTTACAAATAACACTGGTGATCCCCAAGGAGACACACTCGGTTGAATGTACTTCTTATCTAATAGTTCTTGTAATTGAACCATTAACTCCTTCATCTCAACTGGCGCCATCCGATATGGTGCCCTTGAAACTGGTGTCGTTCCCGGTAACAGATCAATTACAAACTATACCTCCCTGTCCGGTGGAATACCCGGTAACTCCTCCGAAAATACATCCGCGAACTCTTGCACTATAGGTATCTGGTCCAAGGATGTTCCCATTCTCTGGGTATCCACAACATGGCACGTATAACCTACACACCTTTTCTCAACATCTTCCTAGCTTGTGTCATAGACAGATAACAAGAGCGTCTCGGTGATTTACTACAGAAGAACACTACCTTGGTTTTCTTAGAAAGCTGAAGGTTTACACTTTTCTTATGGCAATCTATTATCGGCTTATGGTTAATCAACCAATCCATACCAAGAATTACATCGAATTCTTTTAACCTTATCGGTACCAAATCTACCGATAACTTATTCCCTCTAATTTTTATGCAACAATCTTTATGAATATGTTCAATGGGGATTATCTCTTCATTTGCTACCTTAACGTCTAAAGGTATAGGTAACTTCTCAGGGATTAAACCTAATCGCTTAGCAAATTCACATGCTATAAAAGAACAAGTAGCACCCGAGTCAAATAGCACATAAGCATTTATCTTATTGACTTGAATGATACCTGCTACCACATCCGTTGATGCAACCGCATCTTGGACAGTTATATTAAACGTACGAGCTGAGGGTCTACCCACCGATGGTGTTGGTCCAGTAATGGCTAATTTACCACTACCAGAACTCTTATTCCCCTCTAAACCCTTCTTCGGGCAATTTCTTGCCATGTGATCCACTGACCCACAGACAAAACATCTCTGGTTCTTCTTAGGGTTAGGACAGTTGGGTGACAAATGCCCCTCCTGCCCACAATTGTAGCATACTACTTTCCCCTTTAAACAAACTCCCATGTGAGGCTTTCCGCATGTCTTACATGCTTTCGTCCGTCGTTTGGGATCTCCCTGCTTTACCCTGGTATTCCTAGGGTTAAAATTCTTTCTCTTTGGCAAGTTGCCACTTTCGCTAGCAACTTCGGCCTTACTCCCTCCCTCTAACTTGATTTTGATCTTTCGCTCTTTGTGGTACTGAGACAATGCCTCACCACCACCTTCAGCTATTATCGCCTTTTCCAGAATGGTCCCATAGGAAGCACTCTAGAAAACTGATATTCTACTGTAGAGCCTGGGTTTTAAGCCCTGCTCAAACCTGCGCGCCTTTCTCTCCTCTGTATCCACCTAGTGTGGAGCAAATCTCGCCAATTCGTTAAACTTGGCGGCATACTAGGGAACCATCATATCCCCCTGCTTAAGTTCTAGGAACTTAATTTCCATCCTACCCTGCATTCTAGTAGGGAAATAGTTTTCGAAGAAGACCTTCTTAAATTGTTCCCACGTAACAGCCTCTGTCCTAGCCCCACCTTGGTGAGCCTCCCACCAGTAGTTGGTTCCCCCTTAATCATGTAAGTCGCAAAAGAAGTCTTTTGCGCCTCACTTACATTTATTATCACAAACGCCTTCTCAATCTCTCTTACCCACGTCTGGGCTTCTAACGAGTCCGTCGTTCCTCGAAACTAGGGAGGACCCACAATTTTAAAGTCCTTAAAGGTAGTTGTTCTTGCTATCCCAGGAGCTACAGGAATCCCACCCCCCACTTAGTTAAATGCAGTCATTAATAAATTAACGAACTCTTGCATAGGGTTATTAGGACCCCCCTGATTCTCATTATGAGACTTGGCCTCTTGGTTACGTTGTCTCCTTCTCTAAAAGGCATAATTACGATTAAATAAATAAAGCTTCGTTATTATCTATTTAACTACTCAGTTATCATTCTCAATCAATAACAACCATTCATACCACAACAAGCACATTTAATAAATACTTCATTATATAAATATGCTTGCATAGTCAAAACTATTTACATCATGTTCCCTTAGCCAAAAGCTATTACATACTATCCCGCGATTGCCTTCTACAAAAATTTGGATTTACAAAAAAACTACCCTTTAATTATAGAAAAGAGGGCTTTACGTCACTACCACCATATACAAAAAGATCTAACGATCTACTAACACTGTCGAACGGCATTCTCATATTTTTGATTTGCCAGAATCAACACTATATCTCGACTTATGGTATGTCGAGTCTTCCCCTTCAATAGAATAACAAGCAATTTTCAACTTTGAAATCCTCATGAGCGCGTTATCTGGGATGTATGACATCCTAGTTATCTTCTGGTCTTTCTCAACCAGTTTCTTCTGTACCTCAAGGACCTCATCCTTATAGTCACGAGCCTTATCAGTCATAAGCAGTTTCTCGTCGTGCTCTGACTCAAAGTTCGCCTCTACAGATTCCTTCACCTCATAAAGGGCGGTTATCTCTTCAATCTGAGTTTCTACTACTGTGCGCAGATGCACATTCCTATCCAACACAGACAGATACAATGCTCTCATTGCATCCGAAGGTGTCGGCTCCTGAGTAGGCACCACCATATTAATCGATGTAACCTCCATTTCCTCCTCCACGTCTAGCATCTCGTTAAGGTATGATGCTAAACCCATAGTCTCCTCAGAGTATTCCTCCTCAGAGATGTACTCCTCAATGTCTGAGTCATCCAGTACAACTATTGGTACCTCCGCCACTGGCATTGGTACTATCTCAACTTGATTCACTGAATCCTCACTTATCATTTCCACGTTTCTAAACATCAAGCTATCGGTTGACATCTACAAACACATAACACGTTGATTAGTACATAATACACAATAGTATAAGCATAAATCACATTTAATATCTTTAAGATTAATTTCCATCTTTTAATCCTTTCGATACTGAGTTATCTCAATACCTTATTAATTCAATGGACTTGAATTTCATTCCTCAGACTTTACCTTCCTTACGAGATTATTAGCCTAAGGGTTTCCCTCCCCTTAAGTTTTATAACCTAAGGCTTTGATACCAACCTGTGACGCCCCCAAATTCGGGTATCTTTCAACCCGACATATGGTGCTCCTGTGACGAATGAGTTGTTTGAATTGTGATTCTAGGGACAGAATCCTTGTAAGAAGGGAATGATGTAACATTCTAGAATTTTAATTATTATATTAAATATTTATTGAATTATTTAAATATTTAATGGATGTGTTTATTGTTGAATAAATAATTGTTCAAATTTGAATTGATGTGGTTAATTATTTGTTAAATAAATAATTAAGGAAAATTAATTATTTTGCTAATTTAATTTAATTATTAAGTTAGAGAATTTTGATTAATTGAATTACTATTCTTTTATTGGAATTGTAATTAAAAAGATGTGTTAGTTGATTAAATAAAGTTATAATTATATAGAAAATTATAATTTTGTAATATTGATTTATGTGTTAAAGTGATTTGATAAATTGTTTTTTAGAATTAATTTAATTAAGTTAATGTGTGACAAATAACCTTTTATAAAGGAGTTATTAAAATAACTTAAAAGAGTTTTAATTCCGTTTTGGCCAAACAAGGCCTAATGCCTATTAAGTCTTTAATTTATTTGAGTTTTACCAAACAAGGTGTAAGGTTAATGGGTTATTTTTTTTAGTTAGTAACCAAACAAGCCTTATGGCTTTTGATTTCAAAATTCACATAATTGATATCAGTTATGTTTATAATTATATTATATAATTAATATATATAATATCTATATACGTTATTTGTTAAGACGTATGTTAGAGGAGAGAGGTTAGAGAGAAGAAAGAAAACTCAGAGGAAGAAGAAGAAGAGAAGAAGAAGAAGATAAGAAGAAAAGAAGGCTAGAGATTGGGGAAGGAGAGGCTTGAGAGAGAAAAGAATAGCCATATCATCTTCTATCAAGGTATTCTCCAATTTCTTTTTAGTTTTAAAAGTCTAGTTTCTCTTCCCAAATTCTCTGTAGAATTTTTGTGTAAGCATGAATTATTGTGTTATGTGGCTTTATATGACTTATTAGTGATGTTAAAATGATTTTCATAAGTTATACTCTATGAATTGATGATATGTATGTAATTTGGGAAGAAAAATATTTTACAGTGAGTTTTGGTGATTATATATTGTCTAGTTAAAATAGAAACAATGGGTTGAATAGTTGTTTTATTGATAAATTGGCTTTTCAATTTGTTAGAGTATATATATACTTTGATAAAATGCTTTGAATTAATGGTTTTGGTTGCAAAACAAAATTACAGTGGTTGTTTTCTTCAAAAATATCAAAATAATGAGTTTTAGCCAAAAATAATAAAATTAGGTGTGTTAATTTTGTTGTTTATGTTGTTATATGAGTAGAAATATGTTAGGAATCCTTGAATTATGTTTACATGAAGTTTTGTATGAATTATATGTAAATCAGTCTATTAGAAACGAACTTGTAGGCCAAAATTGGCTTTTTCCTATGTTGTTCTTAGTCGGCATCGATCTAGACTACTGAGTTCATGTGTGCAACCTTGACCAGTAGAGTAGTAGTTTCACAATAAGAATACCTGACTACACGCCGCAGTATGGCCTTATAGTATATTCACATGCCAAAGCGCGCCATGTTCACGTCAAGCAGTCACACCACATGTAAACTGTGGCGCCATGGGCGTGAGTTAAAGAAATGGTCTAATAGTGTACTTTTTGTACACGAAATTTTAAGAAAAGTTATGTGATGATAGTAGGACTGCTAAATGTTGATTTTAGTATATATATACTATGAATAAGTATGTTATTAACGATTAACTTGTGTTATAACTCGATTATGTGATTAAAAATCCAATTTTAAATGATGAACGTACTTAGTTATGTTTGTAAGATGGTAATGACTAATTATGTCATGATGACATATATTTATAGGATATTGTGATTTGTATTGATTTGGTTTAGCCTACGAGCAAGGAAAGTTCTCTAACTCTACTTTTGTAATTGGAATCAATTATTGTTCCCAATATAGTAATGCAAGTTTTCTAAACTTTCTTTTTACATTGAGCAAGTTTTTTTTTTTTTTTTGCTAATTTGGTTTGTGTGTATAAAGAACTCAAAAGGTACAATGGCTAAGGGGTATACCCCAGGCTAAAGTAAGATCATCTAAAGGCATTCCACAGAGGAGCTTACTATAGTGAAACACACTCAACACGATGCGTCTCATGAGAAAGACATCAAACAAAGACAATAAGGTTAAACAAGCCAGTTACAATAATAATGACAGAAAGTTGTGGCTTTGTTAAAGGAGATACATGTAGATAATCTAGACTTAATGATATTGACAACATCTGCTGCAAGACAATTTGGAGGAATGAGGGTGCCATAGTGGAGTTTCTTGTTCCTAGCTTCCCAGACTTTGTAGAAGACAACTGCAAGTGAGAGCCTCATGATATTCTTTAACAGTTTCGGGCCTTGGTAAGAAATAATCCTGGTGACTAGGTTGATCTAGGCCGAGGAAAGGAGTTCCAAAGTCCCAACGAGAAAGCTACTTGTAAGATTGTGCTAGAGTACCTGCATGTGAAAAAAAGATAGGCAAAGGTTTCGGGGCAAGTGTTGCACAAAGGGCAATTGAAAACTCGGCCAGTATAGGATTTAGTAATATCATTTGTTTGAGTTCTACCCAAAAACCCCAGCCAAAGGATAAAAGAAAACCCTGGAACGTGAAATTTGTTCCAAACAATTTTGTGCCAATTCACAGTAACGTTCCTCTTTCGGATGCTGTCCCATATGTGACGAGCCCTGATGCGGAGAATATCGGTAGAGGACTAGAGGATAAGGTCACGGTTGCCAGATGGAACAACTGCAGATAATATAGAGTTGCGAAAAGTGATGACGTCGTCGTGATTTGAGCTAGGAAGGTTCCAGTGTGATGTGCTTAAAATGTCTTAAACTCGAGCAGTAACAGGGAGTCAAGAATTGGCTAGCAAGGAACTAGAAGGGTTGATGGCATGGCCATTGAGCCAAGGGTCGAACCATAGGCTAAAGTTGCTACCAGATCCAACTTTAAATGCAGGTGCATGAGAGCGAGGGGACGAAGTTTAAGGATTTGTCTCCAAGTCCATGAACAATCCGAGGGTATGTCGATCTGCCAAAAAGACTTACCTTTTAGGACCGTGGACTGTACCCATTTAGCCCACAAAGAGCTTGGGTGAGAATGCAAGAGGCGGGTAAGGTGCAGAAGGGTGAGAGACTTGTTCCAATCCAGGAGGCATTTTAAGCCTAAACCTCCCTCTTCAGTGGGGAGAGTAATCTTGTTCCATGAAACTTTGGCTCCATAATGGGAGAGTGAAGCTCCCTTCCACAGGAACCGATACAAAATTAATTGTATGGATCGGATGACAGCCTTAGGAAGGATAAAGTGAGCACTCCAGTAGTGTTGGATAGCAAAAAGGACCGATTTAATGAGTTGGAGCCGACCCGAGTATGCTAAAACTTTAGTGGTCCAAGAAGTGACTCGATGAGTGATTCTGTGCAGCAGAGGCATGCAGTCAAGGTAGGAGAGTTTTGAGGAGATGAGAGGCACACCTAAAAACTTAGTAAGGAGGGAGCCAAGGGTAAAGCCAAGGGTCGAGACAACAAATGATGTGGTTTCGGTGTCGGCACAAGATAGAAAGCACTGACTTTTGTGGATGTTTGGGATAAGGCCAGAGAATAAGGAGAAAGAGCTAATGCACGAGTGGATGATGGTGATAGATTTGATATTTGCATAGCAGAAAACAAGGATATCGTCGGCAAAGAGGAGGTGGGTAAGGTCCAAGTTTCTAGTTCTCCAATGGAAACTGAAATCAGGTTTACTGGCACCCCAATGAAGTTTCATGGATAACAATTCCATGACTAGGATAAAGAGGTAAGGAGAGAGGGGGTCACCTTGCCGAAGTCCCCTGGAGCTGCTGAAGTAACCAGCCAAGGCTCCATTTACTTTGATGGAGAACATGGCAGTTGTAATGCAAGCCTGCACCCATTTGATGAAAGGAGTTGGGAAGTTGAAAAATTTAAGAGTATCGAAGAGGAACTTCCAATTAACTGAGTCAAAAGCTTTCTATAGGTCAATTTTGAAGGCACATCTAGGTGAACCCGAGCTGCGGTGGTAATTTCGAAACAGCTCTTGAGATAGCAGAATGTTGTCACTGATATTTCTGTCTTTGATGAAAGCTAACTGAGCTTTGTCAATAATAGAAGGGAGCACAGATTTTAGTCGGTCCGAGAGAATTTTGGAGATGCACTTGTAAATTGTGTTGCAGCATGAAATAGGGCGGAAGTCAGTCATGGAGGAAGGGTTTTGACATTTGGGGATGAGAGCAATGGCTGTGGAGTTTATGCCTTTCGGGAGCTTGCAAGAGGAGAAGAAAAAGAGGACTGCATTTGTGAAGTCTGCTCCCACAATGTCCCAGCAGTTGAGAAAGAAGTTTACATTAAAGCCATCTGGCCTAGGGCTTTTGTTTTCCTCATGGCCTGAAGAGCACTCAGAACATCAGCAGCTGAGATAGGGGCAGAGAGGGTTGAAGCCTGAACAGAGGTGATTTTCTTTGAAGGAGTGACCCCGAAATCTTCCATGCTCGAGTAAGGATTTGGCAAGCTGGGGTTGAAAAGATCTGTGAAGTGATTAACAGCAACATTTGCAACATCCTCTTGACCAGAGACAGTAACTCCTGCAGAAGTTTGAATGGAAAGAATTTTATTGGAGTTCCATCTACTCTTCATTAGGTTGGAGAAAAATTTGGTATTCTTGTCTCCAGTAACAAGCCAAGAGGCCCTAGACTTTTGATGTAAAAGAGTTTCCTCCAGAGATAAAGCTTTCCAAATGGATTGGAGGTAACATTTTTCTTGGGCAAGAAGAGTTGGATCAAGAGGGTGAGAGGCCATAAGTTGTTGGATTCTGTGAAGTTCAGCTAAGTTTGATTTGACAGACGAAGAGAGGTTCCCAGCGGATTGGTTGAGGCTAACAAGGGCTCGCTTTGTAAGCTTGAGTTTTTCTGAGAAAATACGAAAAGGGTTTCCACTTGACTTGTTCTTTGCCAAGAGGAAGACACACAGTCTTTGAAACCTTCCAAGAGGAACATATGGTTGAAGAATTGGAAAGGTTTATGAGATTTGGTATAAGGGATGCCAGTATTGAGGACCACTGGAGAGTGATCGGACATACCCCTAGGAAGATATGTAGCCTAAGCAAGGGTAAAGTGGTTAAACCAAGCAACATTTCCCATAGCTCTGTCCAGCATTTTATGAATGGGGGACTCAACCTGGCTGTTCCACCAGGTATGAAAAGGACCATATCCTCGAATGTCATCAACTTCAATAGATTGAAGGCAAGCTTTAAAGTTTTCCATGCCAGAGTCCCAAATTGTGTCAGCACGGTCAGATTCATTTAAGTGTTGAATAGCGTTAAAATCTCCCAAGAGGCACCAGCAGTGAGAGGATTTCACATTGCTGAGCTCTAGCCATAGCTCTTGTCTTTCACAGATAGAATTCAGTCCATATACAAAAGAAGAAAAAAAAGGTACAAGCGGTAGAGACTTGCATTATTCTTGTATTTAACTTGTTGTTTAGCATGCAAATTTATATATTCTAATGTTGAACATTTTTATCGATCAAATTGTTATGCATGCTTAGTATTCAATTCTAATTAACCTTGGCTTAGTATTGTTCAAGCAAGGTGTTACAGTTATTCAAATTGTATGCTCTTAGATTATTCCTAAAGCATGACTTTAGTTTACTATGATTGATTCAATCACGATTATTCTATAGTGAAATGTTCTTGGTTTCATTCAACTAATCCTTAGTTGATGTTTGTTGAATTCCAAATTACCCTGAAAGCTTATCCAAACCAAACTTCCTTTGGTGCGGACTTGTACTCTAAATACTGAGATGAACAACCCTAATGTTATGATTAGGGGTTAACTTACGCGTAGCGTTAAATGTTTGTGCACAATACATGGTACGAAGGGCTGATCCCCCTAAGTACGAGGAGTCCTTATAGTCTTATGACTGTTAAAGTTGGAGTTGAAAGATTACTCGCAACTGACTGTTAAAGTTGGAGTTGAAAGATTACTCGCAACTGTGGACATAGTTCATGGTCTTTTGACCCTCAGTTATATTTATTCCACATTTTGGATTTCAGTTTTTGATTATTGATGATAGAGTACTATTCATTGTTGATGAGCCAATTATTGGCAATTATTGTTGCTATACTCCTGTTGATTCTATATTACATCCAGTGAGCAATTGTTTTGCTCACTCTTGCATATTTTAAAACTCATTGCAGCTAAAGAAGAGAAGGTAGATGAACCTTCGTCTAGCAAAGGAAATGGAAAAATGTACAAGTGATGAAGACTTGTAATTTTTACTTTATACTTTTATTATGATGATCTTAGACTTGGTTTTAATGAAGTTTATTTAATTTCCGCATTTGAATGATTGTATTTAAAGGTTAGATAACCTGGGAGATTTTATTATGTAACCCTTTAATGGGAAAGGTTTTATTTATCCAGTTTTATTGTGATTGAGTAGTTAGATATGAATGTTTGATTAAGTGAACACCAAATCCTGTGGGAATGAAGTACCTGGATTTGGGGGTGTCACAGGTTGGAATCAAAGCTTTAGGTTATGAACCTTAGGTGGGGGAAAAGCCTTAGGAAGTAACCTTCGAAAAGATAGTAATGATAAACTCTTACCAAGTTTTAAGGAAGATGTAATAAAACACTTATGTGCTTATGTGTTTACAACTAATGTGCTCGTGAGAGTCGAGTAGTAATGATTAGTGACTAAAACTTAAAAATCTTGTTGTCAGAATGACTAATGTTGGAGAACCCAGTCAGGCTAGGGAAGGAGGACCTCAGATGCCTAAAGAGGAGGAATCTCGTGACATTCAAGTGGTTTGGGAACAACTGCTTCCACGAGAGTCAGCTCCATCGCTCACAGTGGTCGAAAATGAGGATGATGAGAGAGAGACAGATGATGAGGAAGATCCTGTGGAGCTGCCACAGACTGATGAAGAGGACGAGGAGGAAAGGATTCCACTTAACTCGATAGCTGGCCGTATATACGATGAAGTGCATGACCGCAACGTGGAACTTCAAGATACTATTAAGGAATTGCAAGAGATAGTAGCTGAACAACAGACTTCGTTGGCACAGAAGGACGACGAGATTCAGGATCGAGAAGAACGACTAAACAATTTTGAAGAGAAGCTGGTTCACACTGAAGAAGAGAACGATCAAATGAGAGCAGAGGTTGCAGAGTTGAAGAGTAAGTTGAGAGAAGAATCTGCAAAAAGGGTAAGAGCCGAAGATGCGTACCGTGAAGCTTACCAACAAGCCGAAATAGCAAAGGGAGACACACAAGCAAAGAGAAGGAAGATGGAAGAGATGGATAACGTGTTCAACATCGCGATCAATCGAGCTCAAGACCAGGTCATGGGTTATCCAATTCAGTTCGAGACGCTACCCTCGTTCATACTAGATCGTCGAACCATGTTCCGAGTTATGGAGGAAGAGTGTCGTAAGGCTTTGTAGTATCTTAATAGGACATCGTAGGGATAAATAATTTGTAAATCCCAAGTGTTATACAACCTATGGGATATGATGATGATGTCCTGAAACTTTAGTAGTTCAGGAAAATAATGTAAATAGCAGTGATGCTATGAATATGATGTTTTTCAAAGAATTAAGTATGAATAAAAGTTATTATCTTCTTTTATCCAAAGTGTTATGTGTTATGTGGTGAATACTTTTATGGGGGCAAGTTAATTAGAAATTACTTGAAAGAGTTGAGTAATAATCTAATGAGTGTATTTTTAACAGAAAATGCCTCCAAGACGTCAACCACCCCATCAGAGAACCGCTGAAGGAACCAACAACGATAATGCAGAAGCTAACCCTGTTCAGCAGCTGGTGACGTTACTAATCGGTGCATTGCAAAATCAACCGCAGAATCAACCTCAGAACCAAGGTGCTACGTTTAAGGACTTCAAGGCGGTTGGACAACCAGAATTCTGTGGATCCATGAACCTAGTTGAAGCACAGACTTGGATTATGGAAATCGAGAAGGTTTTTGATGTTGCTAGGGTAGAGGAGAATCAGAAGACTACTTTTGCAAAGTTTATGTTGAAAGAGGAGGCTAGCTATTGGTGGCAGGCCAACAAGACTCGGGAAGGACCAGGAGTAATGACTTGGGATAGGTTTAAGGATTGTTCTTCGAGACTTATTTCCCTGAGAGTTAGAAGAGTCAGCTAGAGGTCCTATTTTTGGAGTTGAAGCAGGGAACATTGTCGGTGTCGGAGTATACAGCAAAATTCAATGAGTTGGCGAGGTTTGCGCCATATCAGGTCAGCACAGATGAGCGCAAGGCGAAGAGGTTTGAGCAGGGACTGAAACCCTGGTTGTACAGTAGGGTCTCCCTGTTCTAATTGAAGACATTTGCAGCAGTGATGGAGAAGGCGATTCTCGCTGAAAGTGGAGGCGAGGCAGTAACAAAGCATAATCAAGAGCAGAGAAAGAAGAAAAGTGAAGGTGAAGCTAAGAGTAGTGGTAACGGTAGTAATGGCAACAACATGAAGAGGAAGTGGAATGGAAATGTGGGAGCTGGAAATCTGCAAAGAAACCAGCAAAATAAGAAGTTCAAAGCATGTGCTACGTGCGGAAAGTTTCATAAGGGAGTGTGTTTGCTTGGGAAGCGAGTAAGCTTCAATTGTGGCCGGGAGGGTCACATCGCCCCCAAATTGCGCCAAGCTAAGAAGAATGTGTGCTTCACGTGCGGATCCAAGGATCACTTTGCTCGTGAATACCCCAAGAGAGATCTGGTGAGACAAATGGGAGTAAGGAAATGCTTAGTGGAAGTCGTTGGCTATTCTTTGGACCAACAACAACAAATAAGCCCACGCCTAGAACCTTCAACATGATCGCAAGATCTTTGTGCAATCAAAGGATGTGGTGTCAGGTATTATCCCGATCAATGATATTGATGCTTATGTATTATTTGATTCGGGTGCTACTTGCTCATTTATATCTGATGAATTTGCTATGAGATTGAGATTTCCTAGTGAAGATTTGAATCTCCCTTTAAACATAGAAATTGCGAATAAGGAAGTAATTCCTGTTAGGTACGATACAAGAACTGTAGGGTGAACATTAAGGGAAATATTTTGATGGTAGATTTGATTCCGATCATGCTAGGAGAGTTTGACGTTATTTTGGGAATGGATTGGTTGTTCAATTATGGAGCGATAATTGATTGCCAAAAGAAATGTGTAAACCTTATGACTCCGTCAAAGGTAGTATTTAATGGTAGCAAATCGCTTTAGACAAATGAGATGTCTCGACGATTATGCGAGGCCAAAAATTTGTTGAGTCGAGTACATGTGGGTTATTTAGCTTACATAGTCGATACTTTCGAGATGAAGGTGCTAAACCGGAAGAAATACCATTGGTTAGGGAATTTGTGGGCGTGTTTCGGAAGATTTGCGGGACTTCCGCTTTGACAGAGAAATCGAGTTCGTGATCGACTTAGTCTTGGGAACCGCTCCATATCGAAAGCCCCGTGATGTAATGGCTTCGGGAGATGAAAGAACTGATGGTACAACTACACAACATGTTGGACAAGAAATACATTCAACCGAGTGTGTCACAGTGGGGAGCACCGATGTTATTCGTAAAGAAGAAGGATGGATCAATGCGTCTTTGCATTGATTATAGAGAGTTAAACAAAGTCACTATTAAGAACAAATATCCTTTGCCGAGAATAGATGACTTGTTTGATCAATTGAAGGGTGCTAGATATTTCTCGAAAATAGATTTGAGAAGTGGGTATCATCAACAGAAGGTAAGAAAGGAGGATTTACCGAAGACGGCATTCCGAACTCGGTATGGACATTATGAATTTTTGGTGATGTCTTTTGGTTTGACAAACGCCCCTACAACATTCATGGATTTGATGAACAGGGTGTTTAAACCATTTTTGGACAAGTTTGTGGTGGTGTTTATCGATGATATTCTGGTGTACTCTAAAACTCAAGAGAAACATGTGGAACATTTACGTCTAACCCTGGAGACGCTAAGAAAAGAAAAGTTGTATGTGAAATTCTCTAAATGTGAATTTTGGCTAGAACGTGTACAATTTCTTGGGCACGTAATTGACAAGGATGGAATTTCAGTGGATCCATCAAAGGTTGAAGTTGTGATAAATTGGGAACAACTGAGAACTCCATCAAAAGTGAGAAATTTCTTGGGATTAGTAGGGTATTACAGACGGTTTATCCAAGATTTCTCCAAGATTGCCACTCCGTTGAAAAATTTAACGAGGAAATCTGTAAAATTTGTTTGGACGGAGAAGTGTGAAGAAAGTTCTAGGAATTGAAAAAGAAGCTAGGTATGGCACCTGTGTTGTCATTACTAGATAAAGGGTTGGGTTGTGTCCTTATGCAGAACGGAAAAGTCATTGCGTATGCATCAAGACAATTGAAAGATTACGAAAAAGGGTATCTGACTCATGATTTAGAGTTAGCGGCGGTTGTGTTTGCCCTGAAGATATGGAGACACTATCTCTACGGAGAGAAATGTGAGATTTACACAGACCATAAAAGTTTGAAGTATATTTTCACACAGAAGGACCTGAACATGCGTCAAAGAAGATGGATGGAACTGATAAAAGATTATGATTGTGAGATCTTTTATCATCTAGGCAAAGGAAACGTGGTTGCAGATGCCTTGAGTAGGAAAGGCAGGGAAAAGTTGATGTTGTTAACTGATAAGGAGGAGCTTATTACAACAATGTCAAGGTTAGTGTTGGAAATCAAATTTCCAAGAGAATCCGATGGAAGATGTTGCCAGATGGAAGACAGTCCCACTTTGGTGGACAAAGTGAAGAACGCTCAACTGCAGGATGAGGAATGCAGAAAAATCAGAGAAAGTGTTGTTGAGGGAAAAGAGGTGAAATTCAAGATTGATACCGATGGAATGCTGAGATTCGAAGGGCGGTTATGGGTTCCAGCAGTACCAGATATTAAAGAAGACATCTGGACCGAAGCTCATAACTCGAGATATTCAATTCATCCAGGAAGTACGAAGATGTATCAAGATTTGCGACTACATTTTTGGTGGCCAAATATGAAAAGAGACGTTGCAGAATGCGTTGCAAAGTGCTTGACATGTCAGAGAGTCAAGGCCGAGCATCAAAGACCAAGCGGACTACTTCAACCGTTAGAGATACCGGAATGGAAATGGGAACATATCACAATGGATTTTGTGGTAGGTCTTCCAACGACTCAGAAAGGATACGATGCGATATGGGTGATAGTGGACACATTGACAAAATTTGCACACTTTTTGCCAATAAAGATTAGATTTAATCTTGATCAGTTGGCGAAACTGTACGTTAAGGAGATCATTTCAAGACATGGAGTTCCAATATCAATTGTATCTGACAGAGATCCGAGGTTCACATCAAATTTCTGGAAGAGACTGCAAGAATGAATGGGAAAGCAATTGAAGATGAGCACATCGTATCATCCGCAATCCGATGGGCAAAGCGAAAGAACGATCCAGAAAATTGTAGATATGCTTAGAGTGTGCATCATGGATTTCAAAGGAAACTGGGATGATCATCTACCGTTGGTAGAATTTGCATACAACAACAGTTACCATGCAAGCATTGGTTTGCCACCGTACGAAGCATTATACGGCAGGAAGTGCAGAACTCCACTGTGTTGGGATGAAGTCGGAGAACGTCAACTATTAGGACCAGAACTGGTACAACAAACTGCTGAGGTTGTCAAACTCATCAGAACAAGATTGATAGTTGCTCAAGACAGACAAAAGAAATATGCTGATCAACACAGACAAGATCGTGCGTTCGATACAGGAAATTTCGTATTCCTAAAGTTTTCTCCTTGGAAGGGAAAATTCGATTTGGTAAGAAGGGGAAAATAAATCCGAGATTTAATGGACCCTTCGAAGTGTTGCGAAAGGTTGGAGTGGTGGCTTACGAGGTAGCTCTACCTCCGGAGTTGCAAAACATTCATAATGTTTTTCACGTGTCGGTGTTACGACCATACAAACCTGATTACAAGCACGTGATTGAGTACGAACCATTACAGTTTGAGAAAGACTTGTCCTATGAAGAGGTTCCTATCCAGATAGTCGACAGGAAAGAACAAGTGCTTAGGAATAAGGTGATACCTTTTGTAAAGGTAGTATGGAGGAACCACAATGTCGAAGAGGCCACGTGGGAACTCGAAGCTGAAATGATGAAGAATTACCCTGAGTTATTTGTTTGATCTGTGTCTTCGATTTTGGGGACAGAATCTTTATAAGTAGGGGAGAATGTGACGAATGAATTATTTGAATTGTGATTCTAGGGACATAATCCTTGTAAGAAGGGAATGATGTAACATTCTAGAATTTTAATTGTTATATTAAATATTTATTGAATTATTTAAATATTTAATGGATGTGTTTATTGTTGAATAAATAATTGTTCAAATTTGAATTGATGTGGTTAATTATTTGTTAAATAAATAATTAAGGAAAATTAATTATTTTGCTAATTTAATTTAATTATTAAGTTAGAGAATTTTAATTAATTGAATTACTATTCTTTTTATTGGAATTGTAATTAAAAAGGATGTGTTAGTTAATTAAATAAATTTATAATTATATAAAAAATTATAATTTTGTGATATTGATTTATGTGTTAAAGTGATTTGATAAATTGTTTTTAGAATTAATTTAATTAAGTTAATGTGTGACAAATAACCTTTTATAAAGGAGTTATTAAAATAACTTAAAAGAGTTTTAATCTGTTTTGGCCAAACAAGGCCTAATGCCTATTAAGTCTTTAATTTATTTGAGTTTTATCAAACAAGGTGTAAGGTTAATGGGTTATTTTTTTGAGTTAGTAACCAAACAAGCCTTATGGCTTTTGATTTCAAAATTCACATAACTGATATCAGTTATGTTTATAATTATATTATATAATTAATATATATAATATCTATATACGTTATTTGTTAAGATGTACGTTAGAGGAGAGAGGTTAGAGAGAAGAAAGAAAACTCAGAGGAAGAAGAAGAAGAGAAAAAGAAGAGAAGAAGAAAAGAAGAGAGAAAGAAAGGCTAGAGATTGGGGAAGGAGAGGCTTGAGAGAGAAATGAATAGCCATATCATCTTCTATCAAGGTATTCTCCAATTTCTTTTTAGTTTTAAAAGTCTAGTTTCTCTTCCCAAATTCTCTGTAGAATTTTTGTGTAAGCATGAATTATTGTGTTATGTGGCTATATATGACTTATTAGTGATGTTAAAATGATTTTCATAAGTTATAATCTATGAATTGATGATATGTATGTAATTTGGGAAGAAAAATATTTTACAGTGAGTTTTGGTGATTATATATTGTCTAGTTAAAATAGAAATTATGGGTTGAATAGTTGTTTTATTGATAAATTGGCTTTTCAATTTGTTAGAGTATATATATACTTATATAAAATGCTTTGAATTAATGGTTTTGGTTGCAAAACAAAATTACAGTGGTTGTTTTCTTCAAAAATATCAAAAAAATGAGTTTTAGCCAAAAACAATGAAATTGGGTGTGATAATTTTGTTGTTTATATTGTTATATGAGTAGAAACATGTTAGGAATCCCTGAATTAAGTTTACATGAAGTTTTGTATGAATTATATGTAAATCAATCTGTTAGAAACGAACTTGTAGGCCAAAATTGGCTTTTTCTGTCTTCTTATATCGGTTGTTGTCGAGATCGAGGCTATGATTTAATGTGCCGTAGTATGACCAATGATACTAGTTTCACACAAGTAGCGCCAAAGATACCATTAGCATGCTACTTGTGTAGCCTTATTCATACGCTGTCAGCAGCCAGCCATGCTCACAAGAAGAATGCTGACGACCCACAGTAGTAAATCGTGGCGTCATGTATGAAGTTAAAGTAATGGTCTGACAGTGTACTTTTTGTACACGAAATTTTAAGAAAAGTTATGTGATGATAGTATGACTGCTAAATGTTGATTTTAGTATATCTATACTATGAATAAGTATGTTATTAACGATTAACTTGTGTTATAACTCGATTATGTGATTAAAAATCTAATTTTAAATGATGAACGTACTTAGTTATGTTTGTAAGATGGTAATGACTAATTATGTCATGATGACATATGTTTATAAGATATTGTGATTCGTATTGATTTGGTTTAGCCTACGAGCAAGGCAAGTTCTCTAACTCTACTTTTGTAATTGGAATCAATTATTGTTCCCAATATAGTAATGCAAGTTTTCTAAACTTTCTTTTTACATTGAGCATGTTCTTTTAACTCTACTTTTAGAATTGTGCAATCGCTTAAATTTTCTTTGAGCAAGTTTTTCTAATCTTTTATTTTGTTGAACTAATTATGGTTTTCAATTCGATTATGATATAATGATGTAAGTTATTCTTGAGCAAGTTATTCTTGTATTTAACTTGTTGTTTAGCATGCAAATTTATATATTCTAATGTTGAACATTTTTATCGATCAAATTGTTATGCATGCTTAGTATTCAATTCTAATTAACCTTGGCTTAGTATTGTTCAAGCAAGGTGTTACAGTTATTCAAATTGTATGTTCTTAGATTATTCCTAAAGCATGACTTTAGTTTACTATGATTGATTCAATCACGATTATTCTATAGTGAAATGTTCTTGGTTTCATTCAACTAATCCTTAGTTGATGTTCGTTGAATTCCAAATTACCTTGAAAGCTTATCCAAACCAAACTTCCTTTGGTGCGAACTTGTACTCTAAATACTGAGATGAACAACCCTAATGTTATGATTAGGGGTTAACTTATGCATAGCGTTAAATGTTTGTGCACAATACATGGTACGAAGGGCTGATCCCCCTAAGTACGAGGAGTCCTTATAGTCTTATATTTTGTTAAAGTTGGAGTTGAAAGATTACTCATATCTGGGACATAGTTCATGGTCTTATGACCCTCAGTTATATTTATTCTACATTTTGGATTTCAGTTTTTGATTATTGATGATAGAGTACTATTAATTGTTGATGAGCCAATTATTGGCAATTATTGTTGATATACTCCTGTTGATTCTATATTACATCCAGTGAGCAATTGTTTTGCTCACTCTTGCATATTTTAAAACTCATTGTAGCTAAAGAAGAGAAGGTAGATGAACCTTCGTCTAGCAAAGGAAAGGGAAAAATGAACAAGTGATGAAGACTTGTAATTTTTACTTTATACTTTTATTATGATGATCTTAGACTTGGTTTTAATGAAGTTTATTTAATTTCCACATTTGAATGATTGTATTTAAAGGTTAGATAACCTGGGAGATTTTATTATGTAACCCTTTAATGGGAAAGGTTTTATTTATCCAGTTTTATTGTGATTGAGTAGTTAGATATGAATGTTTGATTAAGTGAACACCAAATCCTGTGGGAATGAAGTACCTGGATTTGGGGGTGTCACAGCTCCACTGTACTAACATCCATACAATCATTCCATTGAAATACAACAAAATGAATGTAATTACTATCTTCTTATTACAATCAAAGTAAAAATCCTTCCCAGGTTCATAAACCGGTTACATCGTTCATTGTTCATAATGTATTATATATACAAACTTACTAAACTATTACACAATGCCTAAGCATCCATCTTAGCTTTGCCCTTATCTCTCTTGGCATTCACAGTACGTTCATCCTTAACTGCAGTTATATAATTCCCGCAAGAAGTGAGCATGATAGCTCATCAAGTTTAATCAATGATAACAGTAATACCACATTCGTGAATTATATAACAACTCCGACATAACTGAACAATAGTTATGAAGTATTATGAATCAATAATACTTTAACAGTTCATAACATCAATTCCCAAAGTATAGAATAGATTAGGAATTCTGAACCGATCGATAGACCATGAACAGTAACTTTCAATTTTCATACTTGAAAAGGAGTCCACAACACTAAGACCGTTCATCCGATAACTTATGAGCACTTCTAGGTGATCAGCCTATAGTACTCTATGTTGATCAACACTCATTCATTAAACGTATTTACGTTTAATATTTTTGGAAAACTTGCGTCCCATCGAATAATCAATGAAAAATACTTTTGTTTGTTCATAGACAAACCTTACCTTCACATCCGTACCAATCACTTGGCATAGGATAGCGTTAACATTTTTTTTTTCCGCTAAGTTTGTTTGTATATTGAAAAAAAAAAGAGATAAAACAATCGCTAAGGGCATACCCCAGAAGCTTTTGATAGAACCACATGGGACAACCCCCAAAATGGACAACAAAAGAACAAGGAATTTTACTAAGCAGGACAATAGTAAATACGAGCATGAAAACTTAAACAACTTAAACAACCAATCAGTTGAAACTAAGCAGCCAAATGTATGGAGCCGAAGACTAAAACTGAATCGCTGCGATGGCCAAGAGGATCTTTGAAGCATAGGAAGAACTATGAGTGCCGGAGGGAGAGGGAAACCATATAAACCAACCCAAGCCGAAAACCAAAGATCCCCAAATATTCCCCAAAGACAAGAGGTCAACCTCAAGCCAGAACCAAGATGCTAAGCCAGATGTCGCCTCACCATTATCACCAAAAAGCCAACCCGCTTTGGATCAAGATGCTCTTGAACCCATAACGAAGCAATAATAATGAACCAAACCATCAAGAGGCTAAACCGCCATGGAAGCCAAATAAATTTAACCGCCATGGAAGCTAAATTACCAACACGTAAGAAGCCGAAATGTAAATGTCATGTGTGCGAGAGCCGAACAAACATAACGGAAGAAGCCGAATCAGAAATGTCATGAGTACCTCAACTCCCAAACATCTGGACTACAGCCACACACTGACCAGACGAGCTAAAAACAGACCACACCACATAACTGCATCACGCCGCACTCAGAGTCGCGGCGAATCGAAGCGAGCAGCAACAAATCTCAACTGTACTACAACTCCCAAACATCTGGACTACAGCCATACACTGAGAGTAGGATTGCTCTGAGCAGCTAAAAGGAATTTAGAAGACGAAGAAAGCCTTGATTTGATGCCATTCAAAATATCCCTAACCACGACACTCAAAGGCTTTTTGATCTGATCATGGACAAAGGAGTTCCTAGCTGCCCAAAGTTTGTACACGGTAGAAGCCAACGCAAGCTTAAGAATATTGGACCTAGTGTTACTTCCACTAAATTGGATAACTAAGTTAACGAGGTCATCCCACCTCATTGGAACGTTATTCCATCCTCCAACAATCAGAACAGAGGAGAAGGCAGATGATGAATAGTTACATTCGAAAAATAGGTGGAGAAAAGTTTCATCATGAGTTGCGCAGAAAGGGCATTTTAGAGGACGAAAACTCAAGTATGATAAAAATCTATCATTAGTAGGTAGTCTGCCACATAAGGCCAGCCAAAGGGTAAAAGATTACCGAGGAATGTGAAGAGGGTGCCATAGCAGTTGAGCCCAAGGTACCTTCTGAGCGGATGATCTAATAGATTTCCAAATAATGGAGGCTTTAACTAATTTAACCTCACTAGAACCCCATAAAATTCTATCCTCAGAGGTCGAGGGAGCAGGGATAGAATCAAACCAACTCCGAAATTGCATAACCTCGTGGTGGTGGCTAGAGGGTAATGACCAAGCACCCAAAGTTGCGATATCGAAATACGGACATTCACCCAATTACGGTATTGTAGAAGCGGCGGCGAGATGGGTTAATGGCTTGACCATTCAACCACGGATCATGCCATAGACTGAAGGAATTTCCATTTCCAACTGAGTAATGAAGGAGCGTTAACATTTATATATAGAAAGATATGAATCATAATCAATCTATATATTACGAATAGTCTAGCCGAATTAAAATCTGGCATCGACCCTTTCTTTAAAACAAGTCTTGCAATCCAGTTCAACGAATCACATAAAACTTGGCTAACATGGAAGTTAGACAAGCATTAAGAAAACTTGACTTTCAGCTTCTTTAAATAATTTAATCGACTGACCACAGCCTTTACAAAATCTACATGATATATTCACATAGCACACTATAATTAGCTATCAAACAAATGTTCACATTATTTCTACAAGCTTCTTTCTCTTCTATGTCTTGGTTAACTTAATATCAATAATAAAGTCAACTCAACTTTTTACCCTTCGTCCCGGCTTATTAACCAACTTACGTTATTAACCGGACTCTAACATTGTCGGTGAGGTACCAACATTGTTCATCACTCATAACTCATTAACATGCATTCAGCTCCTCAGTTCAATACCATATACCTGAGTATAGGTAGTATAGGAATAGCTTTCATATACTTATGAAGTGAACAAACATTACCCCTTTAGGTTCCTGAACAAATGAAGTTCAAAACCTAAGTCACTAACAACATTCTTGAACTTCATGTTGCAAGGCATGGCCTATCTTGATTAGCTCAAGGGCTGGCTAAGGTGCCCGATTAGCGATGTCTATGCCTCGGTCATGCGGTCTTTAAGACAAAAATAGTGGCACTACGGTGCCATTTAGCAGTACTCAACTTTACTGTGTCGGCGCTGCGGTGCGGCATTTAACACTATGTCTGGCGCCGCGGTGCCAGACCTCAGTACCAGATTCCAACAAATTTTGAAAAACTTTGTGAAATTCCCGGGGCCATAACTTCTTCGTTATAAGCCCGATTTGGTCCGTTCAAAAGCCTTCACGTCATAAATAACATAATCTACACATTCATATAAGAATTCGACACTTTCGAATTTGATAACTCAAAATTCACTATTGAGTTCATTTTTAGACGTTCGTAAACGTTAAAGAGCGTTCAATGCTCGTTTTCTTTGTTTTAAGTCGAAATCCGACGATTCTCGAACCCACAACTCTTAATCACCCTATCTCACGTGTTGACATTGAAAACCAACGTTTTCAAGTCTCACGGTAACTTTTAACCTCTAATCCAGAATTCAACGTTTTCGACGTTTAACGTCTAATTACGTAAAATTCGCCATAACTTCGTTACTAGGGTTATCTAAGCCAAATCACATGGAATACTCCATGGATTTCATATCTACATCCTAACCAAACAAGATGCAAATATTAACGTATTGATGGAGTTCAATAATTTATAAACGATAAATCTCAACAAACAATATTTTCATGGTTCAAAACTGTATTAAACCTTATGATTTTTATAATCTCATGACTTGTAGAGATTAAATCTATGATAAGCCATCATTAATCTCCTATACAAGACATATACTACCCATCTATAATTCTTCAAGATAAAAGAAAAATCAAAAAGAGATGGAGATGAAAGGTAAGGATTATACCTTAAGAATCCTTGTGAAACTCTCTTGGAAAACTAGAAGATCAAGCTTCCAAAGTGTATGTTTTATAAGTCTAGCTCTCTTTCTGTCTCAAATAATCTAGGTTGGCAAATTTCAAAACTCCAAAATGAATCAACCTAGCTTTCTATTTATAGGAAATGAGAATGGAGGGTAATTTGGACAATGAACCATCACCTCCTTACTATTCACTCTTGGTCACCAAGTATTTTACTTGGTGACCAGGCCTTATGCTTGGCTTCCACTCCAAGTAGCCGGCCCACCACTTGCAAAGTGACATCCCATGGGTTGCCCCATGGGTTTTACCCATTCGGTGACCCACCGGATCGATCTACGGTTTGGTTTAAATGAATTGGGCTTAACTAAATAAACATTGGGCCTTGACTTGGGGTCAACTCACTAATCTCCTTGGGCTTGGTCATTTAATAAGTGGACTAATAGAAATCCAACTCAAATGACTTATTCATTAAGACTTAATCTTAATTCTATAATACGAATCGTATTCTACACGTACAATTCACGTATTCTTTTTGTAAACTACACGTACAATAATCGTATTATACTTCGTATTTACTCAACGTATTATACATAGATACTAAATAGTATCATACTTGTATAACACTCGCATTAACCTTAACACGATTCCTTCTACGCATATTATTTCCTTCTCAAAAATCAATATACTCAACCCTTAGGTTTTAAGTCTGCAGGCGAAAACTGTGTTTGTCATAAATGAAATATTATCAGATATTCCATCTTATCACAATATTCCATCATTACGCGTTTCTCGGAATTTCAAAATAATTTCCCGAACAGAAACAAATGAATAGTGTTTTTACGGAAATTTCTCAAAAAATAGTTATTTTCGTCTTGGAAATTCCAAACAAATAATTCTAGCACGAAGCCAGAATACTAACCACGTTAGAACATTCTAGGTTATAGAATGACCTTCACATAGCTTACTCACATAATAATCAATTAAATTCATTTAATTCACATAATAAAATAAAAATTTAATTGCCATAAAAATCCAATTTTCTAAAGGCGTCACGTGGCGTGCATGCTAGAAGATGCCTGCTGTCTTCTGAATGCGATGCTTGCCTGTGGCTTCGGCACCAGAATCAATTTTGGATAACATGAAAATAGTCTCTGTTCTAAGCCAAAAATCCCAATTTTCCCAACTCTACAGCAACATAGACAAGCCCAAAACCACATAAGTTTACTACAACAACTCTAGGCATAGACATAACACTTCTAATCACCAAAACACCCAAAATTTAAGGATTAAAACCATATTTTTGTTGTTTTCTCCATTTTCACTTATTTAGAGAATTCAATCGCCAAATCCTTGTTTCTTAACAAAATTACATCATTTCAGTTACGTTATTTTCGTTTCTTGACATATTAACACAATCTAACATCAATTTGTAGATTATATCAAGTATTGGACATCAAATTTTGGACTTACACAAGCCATTTACATATATAACACTGTTATTCTAACTATCTTCTTGCAACCCAGTTTCATGTATTTGATTACCAACAATTGTGCATATATTGACAATAACAGATTATAAAATCATGCATACATGTTTATATCTCAATCCAATCGTGACTTATCAATTTACAGAAAATAATCTCTTAAATTCAAAATATAGAATATTAGGGGTAAAGTATACATTTAATCATTGATTATATGCTAGCAAAAGATGGTGACAAGGTTTAGAAATCTCTCTCTTTCCTCTTGACAATCTTAAAGAATTCAAAATCACTGTGTTTCTCTCTCTTTCTCTCCAAACTCTCTGTTCCTAGTTAGCCTTAGAAAAATAGAACGCATAGATATAAACTGAAGGCTTCCCACTTTCATCAGGTAACAAACCCAACAGTATGCTTCAGTTAGATTAAGCCAAAGATCACAAGACCTTGTTTGGCTATACACAAATTCCCCCTTTCTTCAATTTATTTGTATAATACTTATATTATATAGTTCCATGTGTCACACTTTTATTAATTAATTTATGTTCCCACAATTTATAATTATAATTTCTATTTTAATTATTTTTATACTTAATGAGGTTATTACACACTTAATTTAATTATTAAATTAAACTAAAACATCAATTTATTTATTGAACCATTTTCTTAAATATTAAACAATTCTTTTAATTTAATTATTTCATTAAATCAAATCTTCAAATAATAAAATTACCATTCATTAATTTAGTTAACATACATACTTAACTAAATTATTGTACCACAACTTCACCAATTATTTATTTATTTCAATAAATAAATAAATTAAAATATTTATTTAATTCAATAAATATTTAAATTTAATTATAAAATTTCTCGATCGTTACACAAGTAAACCATTGAAAGTATGATTCATGCCTTATTACTTAATGCTTCGTAGCTTAAGATAAAGTTATTTACATTCTTTGAAATTTGATTTCGAGTGTTGAACTTATAATTGTTCTGATATACTTTGGAAAAGCGATTTATGCCATTTTATTCGGCTAGACCTAAATCATGAATTTGAAAGCTATCCAAACCAATCGAATTGGTGTGGACTCTTATAATTGACTGAGATGAACAACCTTCATTGAAGGGGAAACTATATAATTGTCGGGAGACCGACGTGCGCATATGAGTATGATTAAATGTTATGCATAACGTAGGGTACTTTAGGCTGATCACCTGATGTACTTATTTTTGTTGGATTATCAGTATATTACTGTTAATTCTAGTAGAAGTTCATAGTCCTTAGTGACTTCTCAGTATTCATTATTTTGAAATCTCGAATTGATTAAGCATTGAATCTTATTGATATCTTTTTGTCCTTAGCAACCATTACTGAGAACCATCGATACTTCTTGTTATCCTTGAACTATCATTTATTTTTGTGCTCTTGAGAATTTAAACTATATTGAACACCCTTATTGCTATGTTACTTGCTGAGCAAACTTGTTGCTCATTCTTGCTTTCCTTAAAAACATTTCAATTAAGGTATAGCAAGGCAGACCCTTGGGCACTAATAAGGGCAAGGGCAAAGCTATGGAGTAGCTTCATTTTATTTGAGAATATTATAATAATGTAAAGACATAAATTATGTTATGTAGTAGTTATGTCTAAGCAATGTTTTAATATGATTACGATATGTAATAAATTTTTTTAAGATATGAAACCTTGGGACCTGAATGATTATATTAAATAAATGTAATCTATTCTATTATTTTTGTTGCATGATATGTTATTTAGTCATTAGATTTGTAGCACGTGGCAAACTGAATTCAAGACACGAATGGTCTGGATTTAGGGGCGTCACAGGTTGGTATCAAATCTGTAGTTATAAACCTTAAAAGCGAGAGGAGAACTTAGAAGATAAGAAGGGATGAAACTCATGTAGAGTTTTCTTAGGAAGAGATTTAGTGTGTTATGGAATATAATTTCATTCTATACAATGAACTTATGTTTTACTTAACATTCTAATGGAGTTGTTGTTTGCTTGTCTTGTGTTTGTGGTTGTAGGATGACAGATATGGGAGTACCTAGTAGAGTGGCAGAAGAGGAGCCTCAAGATATACATGTCGTGTATGAGGCACCATTGATAGTTAAGCCCATTTCAGTAGTGGCTCCTATCGATGATGATGTTGAAGAGGAGGAGATGGAGCCAGATCCCATAGAGTCGGATCCCGAGGAAGATTCCATGGAGGATGAGCCCGTGGAAGATTTCGATGAGGCTACATTCAAGGATCGGATGTTGGGAGAGTACGAGGAGCGGATCCTAGAGTTAAACTACAAAGTCCAGGAGCTGGAGGCTAAGGCTCAAGAAAGGGAGTCCGAGTTCCAGAAATTGAGGGACGAGGACCACCAGAGGAAGTTAGCGATGCAAGAGTTGGAGGTAGAGATTGCCCATTGCAGGGAGGCAGGGATCCAAATGGAATTCTGTTTCACTGGTCGATGTTGTAAACACTTGAAATTTTTGGCATACTCGTTACTAACATTATAGGAGGTAAGAATCATCTTTTAGAGATAACCCTGGAGGATAGCTTAACTCATTCCCAGAAATAACACCAGAAGTGTCAGTTTCAACCTCAGAGATAACCCTGAGGTATGCAGTTCCAATACCGAAAATCACACCGGAGAAGGCCATTTTATCTCTGAGATAACCCTGAGATACTCAGTTTCAGTCCCGAAAACACCACCGGGAAAGACAATGTCAACCTTGGAGATAAACCCAAGGAGTGCAATTGTAGTTCCCGAGATAACGCCAAAAATGCTCGTTTCAACCTATGCAGCCAGCTTCAACCTCGGGACTCCAACCGAGGCACTTAGCTCCAAACCCGGAGATAACCCCGGGAGGTAAGGCACACCCAAGAGACAACCCCGAGGACATCCAATACTTGCAGCAGCCCAATCTTAGAGATAACCCTGAGCAACAACTGCTTTATCAGCCCAAACCAGAGATAACCCCGATGAGGGGTAATATCATCATTTTTCCACCTCGATCCCACATTGCGCCATCTCAATAACATCTCAACATACATTCTACATAGCAATGTCCCACAAGCACCAATAGTTCAAATCCCGAGTGACTACTACGTAAGGCAACACACCAGATAGAATTTGAAGCTTGAAGACCAAGGGCATGGTCCCATCTTCCTGACTTCTGACAACCTCTAATCCCATGCCATGGCATATCTCTCGACAACAGAACTCTATAAAAGGTCTTATACACCTCAATCGGAGGCTCGGATTGAAGTTCTGCAAGTTCGAGCGGACATCACATTGCACGCATGCACGTACTTTGAGACGGTGGGACCGCGGAGCCTAGGGCCTCCCGGCCAGCCCGGGCAGCCGCAGGTACATCTGCGACTGCTGTAGGTGTACTGTGGCTCCCCCTCTATAAATAGAGGGATTTGGGTGGCCATGTTTCAAGAGAAAACGACAAGTAAGCGCTGTCCAATTTACTCTGTACACACCCTAAATTGAGTACTTTCTCATTTTAAACACTTATGAGCTTATATTCAGTCATATTTTTATCAGCAGGAGCCGAGTGTTCATCCATTTAAAGCTATAGAAGTCTTCTTTGGCCATCCACTGTAAGCCTTCTTACACACTTTAAAGCCTTTCTCTTCATCTTTGCACACACTTTTCTTCACATTGAGAGTCGTGTTACGTGTGTATGCCCGGACTTCGGTCCATGGCTTTTATTTTCTTTTGTACATATATATATGGACTAACATTATCGAGTTATACCTCGATTGAGCCTAGACTCACGGCCGGGGCATTTATTTGCTTATATATATATATATACTTATATATATGAACTGTTGTCGAACACTATTCGAAGAGCCTGGATTTTACATCCATAAGCGTTTATTGATTATATATATATATATATATATATATATATATATATATATTTATATATATAAACTGTTCTCGAACTCTGTTCAATGAGCCTGGATTTTACATCTGGTGCATTTACAACTTATATATATATAATTACATTTCTGTTAGGCCTAGAGTTTACTTCGTGGCTTTTTACTACTTTATTTGCATTTAGTCCCGCCTGGAGTTTACTTCGTGGTGGTTGATCATTTTTATTGCTTTATTTACATTTAGTCCCGCCTAGAGTTTACTTCGTGGCGATTGATCGTATTTATTGCTTTATTTACATTTCTGATCCCCCATGGAGGTGCTTCATGGTGGTTGATCATGTCTCTCTATATATATTTACCGCTTTTATATATTTACATTTCTGATCCCTCATAGAGGTGCTTTCATGGTAGTTGATCATGTATGTATATATATATATATATATATATTTACTTATAACTTTTATATATATAACTGCTTACTACTTTCATATAAATTGTGGCATCATGTGAGCCTAGGAATCATGTGATCACAAATTCAGTGTACTGAATCTAGATTTGGTTCCCGTGATGGACATTTTCAGCTGTAAGCAACTTGTAAATTATTCACGGTGTTTTAATTTCCTTAGATGGCTTTCATGCCCATGAGGAGTTCAGCACTACTATATATTATTTTCTCGAAGATGCTTCGCATCTCAAAAAAAGAAGCAACCAAGCCGAACATTAAGTATTAAAGGCATTAATTACTATTGAGCACAGTGTTTGAAAACCCTCTTCTATAAAACTTCATTGCTATATCTTGTTTAAAACTGAATTTTTATATAAATTCAAACCTTGTGTATATAGGTGCGAACGAGGTATAGAAATACTTCCAAATAACTGGACATTGATCCACACACACACACACACATTCATATAACAGTTTAATTGAAAAGTGGCGGTCACCGTGGTAACACGGATGTCAAGGGGTGCCTAACACCTTCCCTCTGCATAAGCAAGTCCCTATACCCTAATGAATCTCGGTTTCACAGACTCGTTTAGTAGTGTCACATCACTGGGTTAATGTGCAGACCTTTTCTCGGTTGTGTTGGTACAATCATTTAAAAAACCAACTGGCAACTCTTATAGTCAAATCGTCGACATATAAATGTCGGACCTTTTCACAACTTGTTTTTTCAAACAAATCTCACTTAACATAAGAACACCAAAAGATAAGAACAGAAAAGGGAACCATATAAATCCTGACGTCGACATGTGGCGACTCTGCTGGGGACTCCAGTAAGAGGACTTAAGCCACTGCTACAAGCTTTTCAAAATTGTTATATGTTTGTGTGTGGATGTTGCATTTACATTTTGATGAATGTGTACGAATGCATTTACTTACCGCACTGCAATATATTTATCCGTGATATTAGTGCTTCATACATGTCATCATTCCCATAACGGTGAGACACGTTATATGTGAATGTATGTTGTGTGGTTCCTCCACCAGGAGGCTATCCTATCGGTGTTTGATTATTGGACTCGTAGGAATACTAATTCCAACGAGGCTGAAGAAAGGCACCACCCAAATTCGCTCCAGTTGAAAGACCAGATTAACTTCCCGTCAAGTAAATTGCGATGATCTGGGAACCTTCATGCCAAAAAGCCACGAGCGTAACCTAAGATAGGTCAGCCTCTGATAAACCAAATGCGGATGAAAGTCTCTTCATGCTTTCTATTTTCAATAACTTGTAAAAACAATTAATTATAATTTCATTACATGTTCATCTCTATATAATGGAAAATATGAACAATGTGTGTACATGCATATTAAGGCTTGGCATGCTATCAAATGACACCCGTTTTAAAGGATAATATTCCTAAAATGGACACATTATGATAGCATGTAAACATTTTATACATTCCCTAAGACTAAACTACATAAGTTTTTGTAGGGAAACATTTGGGCCTGTTACCCATTCAAAGTCCAAAAAGGCCACGAGCATATAGCCAATTATGTCTTCATTTGACCAGTCTAATCCTGCTCCTGTCTCTCGAGAAGAGTTTGAGAGATTAAGCAAACAAATTACAGATTTGGTTGTTCTGCTTAAAGAACTACATCAGTCTACTCAGGTTTCGCGCATACACGTACATACAGAATCCTCTACACAGGGAGTGTAACGTCCATAAATTTTAAACTCCTTATTAATTAAATATGTGATTTAATTTTAACGAGTTAGTTTTGTGAGTTTATTTAAACCTTATGTGGTTATGAGAATTTATGAAATGATTAAAGGAAGTCACTAATAGTTATTTAAATTGGTGGACTAACCCTAAGAGTTTGATATCAAAGAATTGTTAGGATTCTTAATGATTAAATATTCAATCTATTTGAATATAGTGGCGAGATTTGAACATATTGATTTATGTCAATTATGAGTATATCACCATTGTAGAAGTTAAATTACCTCATATAGGACTTATGTGGTGATAGATATTTGAACTGGCTTGAAGCTAACCCATTTTGGCACTGCCAGGACTGGCGCAGCTACGACCTCCTAGTAGTACAAAATGGCGCAGCTGTGCCAGTGTCCAAACATAGAAAATTAGTTCTGTTGTTGTTAATGAGATGGAACATTAGTGTAATGTGTGACATACATAAAATCATATAATAATATACATTATGTTGATATGGAGTATCAAGTAGTGCAATAAAATCATAAGTGATTGTTAAACAAAAATAATTGAATATATGTGTATCCTAGAAATTAAGAAAAGAAATTATGTGTGTACACTAGATATATAATAATGTTATTATATGCCTATGTGAGTAGTAGAGATAATTATGGAACTACTCGGATAATAATACTTAACTGCGTTATTTTACTACGTGTATTTAATGAACATGGGATATATATAATGTGAGTACATAAATAATCCCAAAATTTCCTCGTGTAGTAGCATTTACACATTTATATTACATTATGGGAATTATATTGTCCAAGCAAAGCCTTAGATAGCTTATTGCTGAGTTTTCATTCTTGTCCCAAAATGAGTGTCACCAAGGTACATGAACAGTAGCCTACATTTGATTAACGTAACTTTTATATGGCTAAAACTTAGGCAATGATTTCAAGGCCAATGGCCTGATGGGGAGTTATTGAACCACTCCTTAGCAACCAATGTGTTCTTCCTTTGTACCATGAGCTCCAATCTTGTGTAATGCCAATGTCTAGTTCATACTTTCTTCTATAAATGCAAGCTCCAAATTCAGTTTTTGTTGTTTGTTAAGTTTGATATTGAGAGTTCTAAGTTTCTGAGAAAGTTTGGGAGCATACTTAGTGTATAAGGAAGAAAATTCAAGCCAAGAAGTATAAAATCTTAACTTGTGTTCTTGAAATGGGTTTTGTCAATTTCTTGAAATTACTTGAAATTCTTTGTTAGTCAAAGTGAATTAGCATGTAGCGCCCCCAAATACGGGTATCTTCCAACCCGACAGATGGTGCTATACTGTACTAACATTCATACATTCATTTAATTGAAAAGCCTCAAAAGAACGAACATATCTTCTATATTATCAAAATAATATTTACATTGTCCCAAGTTCTAAACCCATTTCAAAGGTTCATTGTCATAATATCAATAACATTACAACAATAACCTATACTATTACATAGACAAACAATGATCTCGCCTTTAGTCATTTCCTTTATCCTTATTCGATCCTTCGGAACGTTCAGTCTTAGTTGCATTCATATGGTTTAAGCAAGAGTGAGCATAACTAGCTCAGCAAGTATGACAATTTCAATAAACAACATGCTTGACACATACAAATCATATATCTTCAATAACTGAACAATAGTTATGAAGTACTATTGATGATTCAAAATAGCACTTCATCTTTCTTTCAAAATGTTTTACAATAATAACAATATTCAGTTAAACATTCACTCCGGTCAGAGACCTTGAGCATTTCATTCTTCTTTGAAAAGGACAGCCCGGAACTAAGTCCGTAAGCCCGATATTACTTACGAGCACTTCTAGGTGATCAGCCTATTGTACTCTATGTTGATCAATACTACATTCATTAAACGTATGTACGTTTAACTGGTGGCAACCTCGCGTGCCTGTCGTTTAATCGAGAAAAACATTTGTTTAACATTCCAGTCTTCTTTTGAAAACCATAGTGACAAAAGATAATAACATTTGATAACAGATGAATAGATTATCAATAATCCACTCAATATATCAAGTCTAGCAGAAAGATTGGCTTTAACTTCATCATACTTTAGTTCATGCGTAAGAATACATGAACTTTAAAAACTTGTTCAGATTGAACTTAGACAAGAGTTAGAATACTTGCCTTTAGCATCGGCTACGGTGTAATTACTTTACGTTCAAATCTTTCAAGTCTCTACAATACATGATCACATAATGCCTCACATTAGGTCATATATAACAAAGTATGTATATGACTATCTTACCCTTCATCTCAATCTAATTGTGTATTAGATTCATTTACTATTCATTCTGGTTTATCATTATACTTGCATTCATTTGACTAGGTTATCTCAACCTTTATACAACATCTCTAAGGTTTAACAAAGTTTAAACAATGTTACTTTATGTTCCTTAAAGTATGTTTACTTTTAAATCCATTACCATTCCTTCTTTATACTTATAAACATCCTTCACTATCATTGTTACGAGATCTGGTGTCATGGCCATGACTATATATACTTCACCTCGTATTTGCGCCACGAGTTAACGTGAGAGGTCCGGACTTGGTCATGCTGCATTTGAGTCCTTATTCGATGGGCATGACTGGCTTACTTTCTTTCCAAAGATATGTCATGGTTTGTTCATGGCATTTGGCCATTTGAGTTTCTAGTATGCTAAGATATTTTATTACTGTACGTGGCACCACACAATTGGCCTAGGGTTGGTGCCGCGGTGCCAACTCTGTGCACCAGAAAAAAAAATTCAGACTTTAAATTTTGTGAACTTCCCGGACGCATAACTTCTTCGTTATATGTCCGAATTGGCTCATTCAAAAGCCTACGATTCACAAATTATGTAATCTACGCGTTCATGCAAGAATTTTATCTATTTGACTTCATTTGCTAAAAATTCACCTATTGGTTCATTTTTAACGAAAACTATAAACGTTCGTGAACGTTCAATGATTGTTTCTTCATTCTAAGTCAGAATTCGGTCATTTTTGAGTCTGCAACTCTAGAATGACGAACATGACTTGTCTCCATTGGAAAATAACATTTTCGAGTTCAAAATCAAAATTTGACTTCTAATCCGGGAATTTCAAGAATTCGACGATTATCGTCTAATCGTGCGATTTCCGACAAATCTTCATTACTTAGGATTTGTTCATTACTTCACTTGCATTCATTTCATTCTATGAACAGATCCATATACCTAATACAATAACTTAATTTCATTGTTGAATTTTGACTTTATTCATTCATGAGCTTATAACTTATTCAATTATAAACTACTTATAGCTTCATTGTTCATAACTTATGAAAGTTATAGTCTTTTAATCACCATGCATACATGTTTTCACATATAGTTTCATTCATGTATATATGATTCATATACATATAAATTCTTTACTTCCATTAATAAACTCATTACAAGTTCATAAAACTTTCACATAAGTTTATAACTTATGCTAGCTTAAATGACTTATTACCAACTTATGTGGCTTAAGTTCATTACTTATACATTCTTCTTACTTATTAACATTCATGTTCCTTAATCCATCGTTTCTTATCAACCTATCATGAATAGAGATAGAAGATAAAATAGAGAAGAAGTCTTACTTTATAAGTCTTTGTAAGTAGTCTTCTTCTTCTTCTTGCTTATGGAAGTGACTTATTTGTAACTTAAACTCTCTACTAATTAAGCACTTTGAGATGTTTGGATTATTTGAACAACTAACAAATGGCTTGCCAGACTTCACTATTTATAGAATTCCTAAGGTTAGGGCAATTTAGTCAATTCAATCACCCCACCTCCTTTTGCACCTCCTTACTATTCATTACTTGCAAGGCACAAAACCTATCCTTTGCTTGGTCATTACTCTTTTAACTTGGTCATTTTTTATTTTTATTAAATTTTTTTTTTGCTAAGTAACTTGGTCATTACATAACTTGGTCACCACTTATCTTGGTCATTACACATTAACCATATTAATTCAGTTTGCCCCATGGGTCACAACAATTCATTGGACTTTAATTTGGGCTTAGATTATCCTATCTTTTGAGCTTGCATTAATAAACATTAACTTGTTTATTAATTAACATAGGGCCTTAACATTTAATTTACTTGGGCTTGTACCAATTGTTAACCAATCTTCCAAATCCATTCACATTATTTAATACATATACATATTATCTATGTATTATTCTCGTATTATAATTCGTATACAACTTCATTATATACGATATTCCATTCTTCTTACAAACTCGTATAATAATTCGTATTATACTCGTTTTCATTCCCTTGTACAATACATAAGTATCATACCCTTAACGATTTCTTACGAATACTTCGCTTTCCTTAATATTCTCAAATTATGTCCGCAAGCGAAATATTACGTTTTCCATAACTAGATTATGATTACATAATCCGTCTTACCTTGATATTCTATCATTACATATTTCTCGGAAGTTCAAAAATAATTTCTGAGCAAATACCGATGAATAGTGTTTTTTGGAAAATTTCTCAGAAAACTTTTATTTTCGTCTTAGAAATTCAAACACTTTAATTCCTTCACGTAGCTAAAATACTACGACATTCCAACATCAATAGGTTATAGAATGACATCCATCTTGATATCACATAGAATATGATTTTATTATTATTTAATTTAATAAAATTATTTTACAATAAAATCCGAATTTCTCGGTTGTTACATTCTTTTTTTTTTGCTAAGTTTGTTTGTATATATATTAAAAAAGGACCAAAAAACAATGGCTAAGGGGCATACCCCAGAATATAGTAACATCATCTAAGTTGCATAGATGATGATAATGATAATGATGATAATACGATACAAGGAAGAGAACCCAACATAACAAGTTAAACTAACAACCAATTACAGTAATGATTATAGTTTGTGGCCTTGATGAAATTACTAGTTGAGAGCAGCCAAAATAGCCGACCCAGCTCGCCCACCACGCCCGAAGGCCAAAACCTGGTCGCGATCACCACCTCGCCCGAAGCCACCACCTCGCCCGAAGCCCTAACATGGGCTCGCCCAGCTCAACCCCCACATTCTTACCCACCTCATGCTCGCCCGAAGCCTCAATATGGGCTCACCCAGCCTCATGCTCGCCACCAGCCTACCTTGCTCAAGACATACCCCAGAATATAGTAGCATCATCTAAGTTGTGTAGATGATGATATGATACATGGAAGAGAACCCAACATAACAAGTTGAACTAACAACCCAATACAGAAATGATTACAAAATGAGGCCTTGATGAAAATACAGATATAGCCTCCCACCTTTGTTCACACACTCATACCATGCACATGCATACACATGAAGGCCATAACTTGGACACAACCACCATCTCGCTTGAATCCATGCTCTACCAAAAGCCCAAAACTTGCACCATGCTTGCCCGAAGCCTCATGCTCGCCCGAGCATACCTCATTGTCGCTTTCAAAGCCCAAAACTTACACCATACTACTCGCCTCAATCCTTAAGCTCAGCTTGAGCCTCCTCAGATTATGGATACAAGGAGAAAAACCCAACCATCCTAGTGAGTTATCAACCAATTACAAAGGTGGTTACAATTTGTGGCTTTGAGGAAGGCTTTGCTAGTAGAAATCCGGGACTTGATAAGATTGATGGTATCCTTTGCAAGGGACCTAGGAGGAATGATATTACCCTTATGCATCTTTATATTTCTAGCTTCCCAAACTTTGTAGAAACAAGTGGTAACTGTGAGATTCAAAATGTTCTTTAATAATTTAGAGCCTTGGTAATTGGTGAGGTAGCTAATGAGAGCATCCCAAGTGAGTGGGATGGAAGTCCAATTACCCAAATCAAGAGCACTTTGAAGGATAATCGAAGAATAGGAACATTTAAAGAACATGTGCTCAAATGTTTCCATGTGTTGGTTGCATAGGAGACAGCTCCATGTCCTTCCCGTGTAGTGCTTGGTTCGATTATTAGTAGAAATTTTCCTCAGTAGTCCAAGCCACAACATAAACAAGTATCTTGGCACATGGAGGTTGTGCCAAAGGATTGAGCTCCATAATGTCAATTGGGTTCTAGCCCGAATGGAATCCCATATCTGATTAGCCGTTACTGAATGAATGGCTTTATCATCCCACAATATTATGTCATTCTGTCTTGGAGTGATGGAAGCTTGTAGAATTTGCTACCTAAACATGATCACATCGTGGTGATTGCTATTTGGGAGATTCCATGAGGTCCTGAATAATGTGGCTCACCTTTGCAAATGAAGGAATACCGGAGTGGATAATAATGAGGTAGAGGGGTTGATTGGGGCACCATTCAACCAAGGATCATACCAAAGAGAAGTCTGATTTCCTTGCCCAATAATGTATTTAAGGTGTAGTAAAGCACAGGAGCGAAGCTTTAGGATTTGTTTCCATGTCCACGAATAATCATTCCCTGCCTTGACCTGCCATATAGACTTGTCTTTTAGGAGAGTGGTTTGAACCCATTTTGCCCAAAGAGACTTAGTATCGTGGTTGATGATTTGGAGGAAGTGCTACAACTGTAAAGAAATGTTCCAATCAAGGATATTCTTTATGCCTAAACCCCCTTCATTCCTTGGAAAAGTGATTTTCGACCAAGCCACTTTAGCCCCAAACTTACTAAGATTCGGTCCCTTCCACAAAAACCTACCAAGGAGGGAGTTAATCTCCCGAAGTACAGCTTTAGGTAGCATGAAATGCTTGCACCAGTAGGTTTGGAAGGAACAAAGAACATATTTTATCAACTGAAGGCGACCAGAGTAAGCAAGAACTTTGGATGTCCATGAAGAAATACGGGAGGTTGTCCTTTGAATAAGAGGAGCACAATCGGCATGAGAGAGCTTCCGAGATAGCAGTGGAACGCCGAGGAATTTGGAAGGTAGAGAACCTAACTGAAATCCCATTAATGATAGGATGCTATCTTTGGTTGAGGGGTCCGTATTTGAGAGATAGCACTGACTTTTATGAGAATTCGGGATCAGTCCAGAGTAAAGAGAGAAGGATTGGATGCAAGAATTAATAATATTAACCGAAGGTAAACTCGCATGGCAGAAAATCAGGATATCATCCGCAAACAGTAGATGAGTAAGCTGGCATGCTTTTGCTTTCCAATGATATTCAAACCCATTAGTGGAAGTCTCTTTTTTGAGCTTTAGAGAAAGCATTTCCATCACAAGAACAAAAAGGAAGGGGGATAGGGGATCTCCTTGACGAAGCCCACGGGTACTGCCAAAGAATCCAGCGAGGGTTCCATTCAACTTGATAGAGAACATGGCAGAAGATATACATGCCCTGATCCATCCAATGAAGATTGGGGGGAAATGAAAAGCTTTAAGTACATCAAGAAGGAACTCCCATCTCACCGTGTCAAAGGCTTTTCTTAGGTCAATCTTGAGGGCACATCGAGATGGACCAGAGTTCCTGTTGTAACCTTTGAAGAGATCTTGAGCCAAGAGAATATTATCACTTATACTTCGACCTTGTACAAAAGCCGATTGTGCTTGATCAATGATCTTGGGCAAAACCACTTTTAGCCTATTAGAAAGGAGTTTTGCTATACATTTATAAATAGTATTACAGCAAGAGATAGGACGGAAATCAACCATGGCAGTTGGATTTGGACATTTGGGAATCAAGGCCAACGCAGTGGAGTTAATTCCTTTGGTTAGCCGGTTGGAGGAGAAAAAGTACTGGACAGCTTTAGTAAAGGTTTCCCCCACAATGGACCAACAGTTGATAAAGAAGTTCACGTTGAAACCATCTGGACCTGGGCTCCTGTTACGGTTCATGGAGTTTAGAACCTTGAATATCTTAGAATCAGAAATAGGAGCACTAAGGATCGAAGCTTGAGATGGGTCTATCAATTTAGTTGGGGAGATGCCCAGGTCGGAAAAACCATCATAGGGAGTGCCCGAATCAGAAAAAAGGCTAGAGAAATAACCCACAGCTACTGTCTCAATTTGTTCCTTGTCATGGACCATAAGACCCTCATTATTAAGGATCGAGAGGATTTTGTTAGAGTTCCACCGCTGCTTCATCATATTTGAGAAGTAGCTTGAGTTATGGTCACCTAAGGCCATCCATGTAACTCGATTTTTGTTGCATTAAGACTTCTTCCTATCCATAGCTTGCCAAAGTTGTTTCGAAAGCGACTCTCTTCCTTTGCCAAAAGGTCCAAGTCATAGGGATGGACATGAAGGAGGTTACGGACCGAGTGGAGGTCTTCCTTCTCTTGTCGTTACAAGTGTGGTCGGTTACCACATGAACTATTGAGGAGAATAAGGCTTTCTTGGTGCATTTCAGTTTCTCGGAGAAAACATAGAAAGGGTTCCCAATAATGTGGGTATCCCAAGCCAACTGACAACTTCATGAAACCCAACAAGGAGAGACATGTGGTTGAAATATTGAAAGCTGTCTCCTGGTTTAGTAAACGTAGTCCCAGTGTTTAGTAAAACCAAGGAGTGGTCCGAGAGCCCACTTGCATAAAAAAGATACCTATGAGAGGTCAAACTTAGAGAACCATTCTGAGTTACCCATGGCTCGGTCCGCTTTTTTGTGGATCGTTGCAAAGGTTGGTTGTTCCACCAAGTAAAGATTGGCCCGGTTGCTCAAATGTCATCCACCCCAATATCCGTGATGCGATCTTTGAACTCTTCTTTACCAACATCCCAATTAGCATTTGGTTGGTTAGTGTCCTTCGGTCCTTTATAACATTGAAGTCCCCAATATACACCAACAATCATTTGTGGACGAGTAACCATTTCATTCCAAAGAGTCCTTCTTTCGATATAAGTATTGAGCCCATACACAAAAAGAAAACCATGAAGCATTTATTGTTAAAATCTAGCGGTTCGAACTTTCTGATTGCATAATTTGAGAGGAAACAAAAATGATATCTAATTTCTAAAGGAGAGGATTCCATCCTACCCAAATTCTACCATTATTATGGAAGTCATAATTAAAAGCCCATTCCCGGGTTCCTACACAAATTCACGGAAATTCTGGAAGCTTTAGTAGATTTAACTCTAGTCTCAAGTAAACCCATAATTGAAATATTATAGTCTGCAATGAGTTGCTTAACATAAGCTTTGTTTAGGCTTTTTATTTAACCCTCTAATATTATAGGAAGCTAACATAATTAAACTAATGGAGGGGGTGTTGCCATTTTTCCCTTGCCTTTTCTCTTCTTGGCAGCCTTTGGATTTTCCATACCTGAGATTTGTTTATTTTTGAGATCTTTTCCTTCTTTTTCATCTATCGCCATGATCTTGTTCACAAGAAGAGTATTCATTGCAACAGAGAGAGTCTTCATCTCAAGCAAGTGGTCCGGTCATAACTAACCATAGGGGCAAACGTGTTGGAGACAGTCAATTCATTGCAGCGAATTGGAGTAACAGAGCTAGTTTAGCTCCCCTTCCTACTGTTACCCATTCATTCCCAGTCTTAGTCACGACCTTAGAACTGGTACCAACCATAGCTTGCCTATCTGCCTTCATTACCTGTCCACCAACATTAGCTTTGCTTCTTTACCATCTATGACATTTCCAAGCCCTTTAGGAATCCAATTTGGAAGTTTGCTTTAGGACATTTGAGGGAGAATGCCCAAACACAAGACATTTGGGGCAGTTGGGTGGTTTACTTTGGTATTCCACTTCAACCGAAGTAAAGGAATACTCAGAAGCATCCCCTTGTTTAGTGGCTACCCGAATGGAAAGAGGAAATGAGGAAGAAGCTTTGACTTCAATGCAAACTCTAGCAAAATTCAGGAAATCGTTCTTAGTGGTCATATCATCTGTGAACAGAGGTTTCCCAATGGCACTATCAATATAGCTAATTCCTTCATCCGACCAATAGGAGAGAGGGATATTGTGGAGTTTGACCCAAATTGGAAAGGAGCTGCATTCCGTTTTAGAGAACTCTACTCCTTCTTTCCATTTTTGAAGGACCATGATTTTAGAGGTGAAGTGCCAAGGACCAGACGCTAGCACATTGTCACATTCCGAAGTAGATGCAAATTTGAAAAGGAAATATCCTTTGTTATGAAGGAATACATCAGTAAGCCCAAGATGACCCCAAAGTCTTCTAGCAATAGGCTCAACAACTTTAAAGGGAAGGGAGGAATGAAGGAAGTATCCCACAATGCTGGAAGCCCATCTTTGTTTTCCTCTAAGTAACATATCGTCTGGAGGTATGACTGACAGGACACCTTCGTCAGAAGAAGGAGGGTGGTACGATAGGAGCCTAGAAGTTCGGACATTGGATTTGCCTACAACATCACACCACGATTTAGTGGCATCTTTCTGGCTAGCAGCTGGTATTTCCCCTTCTTCGGGGGAGGAGGTGTGACCTTTTGAAAAAGCTGACTCTAAAAGTCCAGGTTTGACAAGACATGAGTTGGTGGGAGACCAGACCAGATTCGCCGGTTTAGAGCCTAAACTCACCTCAGTCGCCGGAGGAACCTTAGGGGCTGATCCTCCCGGCTTAGAATCTTCTCCAACACATATTACTGACGAAGGGCACCAATGTCGAGTAACCCAAGGGATATCCGGTGTAGGATTAGGCATAGATATTAGGTCTCAGATTTGAAAAGTTAACCCTCTTGCCTTCCGACAAGAAATGTTGAACATGGTAGTGATCCCATGGGCTGATAGAAAGGACATCAAGTGCATGTTTTTCTTTCTTTCAAATAAGGCTTCCTCCCTGTCTTTATGAGAGAAATGATGAGCAGCAGAGAAAATTTCTTTGGCATTGTCCCCCAAAGCAAGACCGATATCCGAATGAGTTGATTCATTTATTTGTAGCAGAGTCCTCAGAGCTAATATTGGTTCCCATAACACCCATAAAGGGATCTGATTCCCCCATATCCTCGACACCAAGATGAGGAGGTAGGGGTTCAGAAGAGTTCGGAAGGGAGACTCCAAACTCGGCAAACAGATCTTTGGATGGACTACTCTCTGAGTTCCCAGCAGAGAGGTGGTTGTGGCTAACCATAGCGTAAAAAGAACACGGAGAGAGAAGAAGAAGAAGTGATCAAGGGACAACCGAGATCCGGAGGAAGGACCAAAATAGTGGACAAAAGAGAAAGGAAGGGACCGAAGAAGGGTGGATGATCGGTGCACGGAGGGAGGGGGGGGGAGATAAGCCGGGAAAGGTTGGTGGAGGTCGGACAAGTTAGATGAGACCTAGGGGCAGGGGAAATTTGAAATTAGAGAGAAGGCAGAGAAACCAACCTAGAGAGAGAAGCATTTCGGAAAGATCGGAGTTTTGAGCGAAGTTGAAAGATTGACAAAACAAACACAAATTTCACCCATGTTGTTACATTCTTCCCCCCTTATAAAGATTCTGTTCCCAGAATCTCGTCTTACTTAATGAAATAGATGAGGAAAATTTTTCTTCATCTTTTCTTCTAATTCCCACGTTGCTTCTTCGGCATCGTGGTTCTTCCATAATACCTTCTTGACCAGTATTACTTTGTTCATGAACTTGCTCTTTTCTATCAATGATTTGAATCGGCGATTCTTCATAGGTTAAGTCCTTCTCGATATGAATCGGCTCATATTCGATTACGTGCTTATAATCCTGCTTATACGGACGTAATACAGATACGTGAAACACGTTATGTATTCTTTCTAGGTCTGGAGGTAATGCTATCATATAAGCTACCTCTCCCACCCTTTTTAATACCTCAAAAGGTCCTATAAACCTTGGACTTAATTTTCCTTTCTTTCCAAAGCGTATCTTTCCTTTCCAGGGAGATACCTTTAGAAACACATACGAGCCTACTTCAAACTCTCTATTTAATCTATGCGAATCCGCATATTTCTTTTGTCTGTCCTGAGTTGTAACAAGATGCATCCGAATTAACTTTATTACATCCACTGTCTGCTGCACCAATTATGGTCCTAGCATCCGGCGTTCTCCCACTTCATCCCAATACAATGGTGTTCTGCACCTTCTTCCGTACAAAGCTTCATAAGGCGGCATGCCTATGCTTGCATGATAACTGTTGTTATACGCAAACTCTACAAGTGGTAGATGATCATCCCAACTACCCTTAAAATCCATGATGCAAGACCTCAACATGTCTTCTAACGTCTGAATTTTCCTTTCGCTCTGCCCATCAGTTTTTGGATGATAAGTTGTGCTTAACTTCAACTGTGTTCCCAGCTGTTCTTGCAAACTTCTCCAGAAGTTCGATGTGAATTGTGGATCACGATCTGACATAATCGATATTGGTACTCCATGTTTGGAAATAATTTCCTTGACATAAAGCTTAGCTAACTGGTCTAAGTTATACTTAACCCTAATTGGTAAGAAGTGAGCCAATTTCATTAATCGGTCGACTATTACCCAAATTGAATCGTACCCTTTGGTCGTTGTCGAAAGTCCCACCACGACGTCCATCGTGATATGCTCCCACTTCCATTCTAGAATCTCCAATGACTGTAACAAGCCACTGGGTCTTTAATGTTCAGCTTTAACCTTTTGACAAGTTAAGCATCAACTCACATATTCAGCTATTTCTCTCTTCATGTTCGGCCACCAAAAACTCTGTCGAAGGTCTTGATACATCTTAGTGCTACCAGGATGTATCGAGTACCTTGAACTATGATAGAATTTGTGATAGACATTGTGCCAGGAGCGGCACCAGTTTCTAGGGCACCGTATCGTATGGCGCAAGTGGAGATGAAGGAGTTGATGGTGCAGTTGCAAGAACTGTTGGACAGGAAGTACATTCAACCGAGTGTGTCTCTCACCGTGGAGAGACTTGCAGAGTATTGTTTGTCAAGAAGAAGGATGGATCGTTAAGACTTTGTATCGACTATAGAGAGTTGAACAAGTTAACGATAAAAAATAAATACCCATTGCCCAGGATCGATGATCTCTTTGATCAATTGAAAGGGGCTAAGTATTTTTCTAAAATAGATTTAAGAACGGGGTATCATCAGTTGAAGGTTAGGAAGGAGGATGTGCCAAAGACAGCATTTAGGACTCGTTATGGTCATTACGAGTTTTTAGTGATGGCGTTTGGGTTGACAACTGCACCAGCTGCATTCATAGATATGATGAACAGAGTGTTCAAATAATACTTGGACAAATTCATCGTGGTGCTTATAGATGATATTCTAGTCTACTCTAAGATGCCAGAAGATCATGCTGAACACCTAAGATTAGTGTTAGAGACATTAAGGAAAAAGAAGTTGTATGCGAAATTCACGAAGTGTGAATTTTGGTTAGAGAAGGTGCAGTTTTTAGGTCATGTCATTGACCATGAGGGGATTTCAGTGGATCCAGCGAAGGTGGAAGCCGTGATGAATTGGGAACAACTGAAAACGCCGACTGAGGAGCGGAGTTTCCTAGGGTTAACGGGTTACTATCGAAAATTTATCCAGGATTTTTCGAAGATAGCTACTCCGTTGACTAACTTGACGAGGAAGACGGTGAAGTACACGTGGACGGAGAAATGTGAGGATAGTTTTCAGGAATTGAAGAAGAGGTTGAGTGAAGCGCCAGTTTTGTCATTACCCGATGACACAGGAAATTTTGTAGTTTATAGCGATGCTTCGCATAGAGGACTTGGTTGCGTGCTCATGCAGCATGGCAAGATCATTGCGTATGCATCTAGGCAGTTGAGGGATTATGAAAAAGTTTATCCTACTCATGATCTCGAACTAGCCGCAATTGTTTTTGTTCTAAAGATATGGAGACATTATCTTTATGGAGAAAAATGTGAGATATACACGGACCACAAAAGTCTAAAATATATCTTCACATAGAAGGAGTTGAATATGAGGCAGAGGAGATGGCTGGAGTTGATAAAGGATTACGACTGTGAAATCCTGTATCACCCAGGAAAAGCTAATGTAGTTGCCGATGCCCTAAGTAGGAAGGGTCGGGAAAAGTTATCTTTGTTAACGGCTCAAACTGAGTTAATAAAAAACAGAGATGGCTAGGATGGAGTTGGAAGTGAAGCTGCCAAGTGAAACGGGACAAATGTTGTTTGCAACGGAGATGTAATCTACCATCGTAGAAAGAGTCAAGGAGGTGCAACTCAAAACTGATGAGTGTGACCGTATAAAGGAGCGGCTGACCAATGAAAAGGATAGTAAATACAGTCTTGATAACGAGGGGTTATTGAGATTTGAAGGAAGAATTTGGGTTTTGAATGAAACGGAATTAAAAGGAGCAGGTTCTACAAGAGGCTCATAGTTCAAGGTTTTCGATTCATCCTGGTAGCACTAAGATGTATCAAGATCTTCGACAGAGTTTCTGGTGGTCGAACATGAAGAGAGAGATAGCCAAATTCGTTAGTAGGTGCTTAACTTGTCAGAGAGTTAAGGCCGAACATCAACGACTTAGTGGCTTGTTACAGTCATTAGAAATTCCGGAGTGGAAATGGGAGAATATCACGATGGATTTTTTGGTAGGACTTCCGACTACTCAGAAGGGGTATGATGCGATTTGGGTAATAGTGGACCGGTTGACAAAGTCGGCTCACTTTTTGCCAATTAGGGTTAATTATAACTTAGACCAATTAGCTAGACTTTATATTAAGGAAATAATCTCTAGACATGGAGTGCCAGTATCGATTGTGTCAGATCGTGATCCACGATTCACGTCAAACTTTTGGAGGAGTCTACAAGAGCGATTGGGAACGCATTGAAGTTTAGTACTGTATCATCATCCACGAGCGGATGGACGAGGCGAGAGGACAATTCAGACGTTAGAAGATACGCTAAGATCTTGCGTCATGGATTTTAAGGGTAGTTGGGATGATAATCTACCATTAGTGGAGTTTACGTATAACAATAGTTATCATGCAAGCATAGGTATGAAGAATGAGATAACGTATATTAAGAATTAATATACGAGTTAGCATACGAAGATTATACGTGGGGTATAAATGTTAAGTTATTGAATTAATGGTAATGGACTTGTAGGATTGCTAGCTTATTGGTAGAAGTCCAATAGAATGTGTTTCTCAAGCCAAGTGTTTGTTAATAATGAGTCCAAACAATGGTAGTGTAAGCCCAATAAGAAAACTAGCTAGATTAAACTAGCAAGCCCAATGATTTAGCCATGATCCATGGAGCGATCCAAGTGTAAGTGGGTAGACTTGATGGGTAAGGTTAATGTGTGGTGACGAAGTGATGTGATGAGCAAGTGTTGTGGCTAGCAAGTTTACTTAGTGGCTAGATAATGAATAGTAAGGACGTAGAGTATGAGGAGGTGGAATGAGGAGGTGGAAATGAGGAGGTGGGATGTGTTAATGACCATTCTACCCTTGCTTTTGATAGCCTATAAATACCAAGCTCATTTTAATTTTGTTGGTTGTTATTTCATCCAACTTTCCTCTCAATATAAAGCTACTTATTGGTTAGGAAGAATAAGCCACTTAAGCACTTATAGGCCACTTCAACCTTTGCTAGTTTTCCAAAGTGAATTGAAGTCTTAGTCTTCAAGGGTAAGACTCATCTCTTTAATCTACATCTCTTCTATGATACGATTGATAGAGAAGGGGGATGGTTTGATAATAACATGTAATAAGTTAATAAGGAATGAACTTTAGCCGAATAATTTGAATAAGCAACTTGAACATTAATAAGTTGCTAGAGCCATGAAGAACTTATTATGAGTTGCCATATGACAATTAGTATGTTGATTATAGCATGAGAACTTTGATTGAAGGACTTAAGTTGTTAATAAGTCATGAGCATGAAGATTTTTAGTTCATAAGTTGTATAAGTTAATGACTTATGAGAATGAGTCAAAACCTACCTTGTTTATGAGATGTGTTAATAAGTAACTTGTAATGATCTTATGTTGTTGAAATACATTTAGAATCATTACGAATGTAGCTTTGCCGGAATTCACACGATTGGACGATTATCGTTGAATTCGTGAAATTCTCGGAATGAAAGTCGTATTTTGTGTTTGAAGTCAGAAACGCTAGTTTTTGATGGAGACAAGTCATATTGGTCATTATAGAGTTGCGGACTCGAAAATGACCGGATTCCGACTTGAAACGAAGAAACGAGCGTTGAACGTTCACGAACGTTTATCGTTTTCGATAAAAATGAACTCATAGGTGAAATTTTAGCAAACGAAGTCAAATAGATAAAATTCTTGCATGAACGCGTAGAATATGAAATTTGTGAACCGTTGGCTTTTGAACGGACCAATACGGACTTAAAACGAAGAAGTTATGCGTCCGGGAAGTTCGTAAAATTTTAAAAAGCGCATAATTATTCGAGGCATTGAGTCCGTACCATGACTCAAGCCGCCCAGCCACACGATCGAGGCTCGAACCTTGTATTATCGCTAACTTTCATGCATGCTTGTACGAGACCTCAGAGAATTCTTCTTGGCACATGGCTGAAGAAAAAATGATAGTGAAGAATAGTTTCAAGTGTAGAAGAAAAGAGAACTTGTTAGTAATGAATTAAGATGTAATCATAACATGATTTGCACGTAAGCCAAAGATATACAATTCAATAATCAAAAGTTCATCTTTGCACGTAAGCCAAAGATAACTTTCATCACCATATAAGCATGAGGATGATGACAATGATATAAGCATTAATCAAACAAAAATAAGGATAAATATTAAAGACTTTAAATTTATCCAAATATTATCAATCACTTAATAAACTCATAATCTAATATTGTTAATATTATAACAATATTCTAATCACTTCTTAAACTTATAAATAATTTATTTCAATTGTTTACACTTTACCAAATAATGCATTTAATCATTCAAAAATGCCATACTCATAAGATTTCATCACCAATGATCAAATCTATTATCAAAAATCTGCATATACCCTATATAGGATTCCCAAGCCATAAAATCCTATTTTCCAATTTTATTACTTCACATAACATATTTAACTCATTTACTCATAACTAGGTTATTTTCATGAAAAATACCAAATCAGTCCCAAAAATATTTCTTTTTTGGGATTAGCAAAATATAGTCCCATAATGAACATATATTTTTCTCAGAATTTTTAAAATTCATTTACTATTTTTCAAAAATCAATATCTAATTAATTTCTTAAGAAATTAGCTACCTCAAGGTTAACTCCAGAAATTCCCAAATCTTGGCAGGATCTAACACATGTTAACGTGAGCTTCTAGTTTAAATTTCATGGTCATCGAAGTTATACAATTTCGGTTATAGCGTTTTTCGTCCGAAAAACCTAAATATTGAAATGGTCATAACTTGCTCATTTTAAGTCGGAATGAGCTCATTTTTGGACAGGATGTTTTTTATACCATATGCTTTCATGTCGCAAAAGGCCAGAATTTTTCTCACAAATTAAGTGGCCAAAACTTCCCTTTTAAAAATCTGGACAGTAGCATTTTCGGTATTTGCAGCTTTTGACTCCTTTGCTAAAATCAGTCCACACGAAAATCTACAACACCTTTTACAGTGATTCCACTTGGAGATGCTACAAAACTCATATATCTAACTCTAAAACTTGACCACACTCAAAAATTCAAAATATAATAGGAGATATGATCAATTGAATTTCATGTTCCATTTTCACCAAAATCTGATTTTTCAACCCTTTGTGATTTCTAAGAAACTTTCATGTTTTCACTTAATAACCAACATAACTCATCATAACACTTACTAATACTTTATATACCCATGATTTTCATCAATCCAATGCTTTTATTATGACTCATCATAATCAACGTAACCAGATTATTTCCACAATTTAATAAGGAATGAATACGAAGGATCATTCACCATGCATGTGGTAATCCACATATACAGGTTATTTCAAAAGAATAATAAAGAATGGAATAACAGAAGGATTCACCATGCATGCGATAGAGACCACACGCATGAAAGTTATTCCCAATGTAATAATAAAGACGGAATCGGTCCCACAAAAATGCGTAGAGACATGATATTCCAAATGAATAATAAAGAATGGAATAACAACATAAATCACCATGCATGCGGTACGTCGCATAGACAAAAGTTATTCCAACGTAATAATAAATAACAAAACCAATTAGTGCAAAATTACACCGCAAGCGGGATGACCCAACAGAATAAAAAAGAATGGAATAACAACAGAAATCACCATGCATGTGATAGACCGCACAGACATGTTATTCCAACAGAATAATAAATAATGGAACCAGGTCCGATGTAAACGCACAGACAGGATATTCCGACAGAATAACAAAGAATGGAATAACAACAAAAATCACCATCCATGTGATAGACCACACAGACAGGTTATTCCAACAGAATAATAAATAACGAAACCAGGTCAGGCAAAATTTGCACCGACAGGATGTCCCAACAGAATAATAAAGAATGGAATAACAATAGAAATCACCATGCATGCGAGAGACCGCACAGACAGGTTATTCCAACAGAATAATAAATAATGGAACCAGGTCCGGCGTAAACGTACAGACATGATATTCCGATAGAAAAATAAACTATGGAATAACAACAGAAATCATTATGCATGTGATAGACCGCACAGACAGGTTATTCCAACATAATAATAAATAATGGAACCGGTCCCAAAGTAAGCATTACAGACGGATATTACGGAAGAATAATAAAGAACGGAATAATAGAAGAATTTCACCATGTATGCGGTACTTCGCATAAACAGGTTATTTCAATAGAATAACAAGGAATATAATAATAGAAGAATTTCACCATGTATGCGGTACTTCGCATAAACAGGTTATTCCAACATAATAATAAAGAATGGAATAACAACTCTTACGAGTATTGAAAGAAATAATTCTCTACATGAATACGAAAGAAGAATACCCTTACAGGTACAACAAATAATATCCCTTACCTTAGAATAAAGCTGGATACTGGAATAGTGAGGTAGTAGACTTTTCTTCTTCTTTCTCTCTATAATAATGGATCTAAAGCTTTTGTGAATTGGTGAGAAATGAAGGACGAATGAGCTTCTATTTATAGGAAAATATAGTTTCGATAATTGCAAATTTTGGGGTTCGAAAAATTACAGTACAATACCTCTAATTTTTCTTTCATTTATAATTCAGTCATCCAAGTATTATCAAACTTGCACCACCTCCCCTAATAGTAAATCATGTGAATCAATAGTAAATCATGTGACTCAATACTTCTAAACATGTGAAAAAATTAATTACAGTATAGTATCTTCATCTATACCTCTATTTTTAACTTAGTCATGCAAGTATCATCAATCTTGCACCAACTCCCCTAATAGTACAAGAATGTGAATCAATAGTACACACATGTGAACAAATAGTTATAATCATGTGAATTAATAGCAATTAATTGCTCATTTATTTGATTAATTACCCAATTGGTCAATATAATCTCCAGACATCAATTATTATCGAAATAAATGTCGATTTCTACTAACACAAATAATCCCAACACAATGGAACTATCAAATTCATCTTTAATCAACACGAACTTATTCATCATTAATATTATAACTCACAATATTTAACAACCAGGTCGTTCCCAGGAAAGAGGGGGCTTTCCAATAAGGATTTCTCCCTATTGGCGTGCAATTAGGTGACCAAACCTCTCCTTGGTAAAACTTCTAGACATTGTAAATATTGTAATTTAATAATATGAATAACTTTGTCGTCTCAATTATTAATTTAATAATATAACATATTATACAGATGATACTGTGACAATAATCGAATCAATAATATGAGAAATATGATGCAACAATTACTGTAGCAATAATTGAGAATAACTGAGTGACTTATCATGTAAGCATCAATAACCAATACCGTATGCTACTATGCAACCACGCGTATTACAGTACTTTTACTACCGAGTAGTTCAACAGTTTTAACGGTAAAACTTCCGCAGTTATTTTCATAAAAATAATTATGTCGTTTATTACTACGACAATACTTCTGTTGTGGGTTCACCAATTATTGTGCCGTCGTATGGATATTCCCCGACAAAAAGAATATTCCCTGACCAATCGAATATTATATAACAACTTGCTTACTTTGCAAAATTTGTAAATATCACCCCAACTAAAACATTATAACAAATCCACACCATAATATTAAAAAAAATATTTTGAAAAATTTAAATCTTTATTCATAAAATCTGAGGTCTCACAATTGTTAATAAAACTCTAATCTTTATCCTAAATATTATTCTGGATAATTTAAACATCAATCATATTATTTATAAATGACTTATAATAATTTATAATTAATTATTATCATTTATCATGATTTGCAAACACTTTGGAATCATTGTTAAATGATTTAAATATTAAATAATTCTATTATCACTAATATTTAAATAATATCTAAATATTAATAAAACCATTGCTAAAATATTAAAGTTATTTATAATAACTCAAAATATTTTTAAAGCCTTAAGATTACCTTTAAATGATTTTTAAAACATTTAAAATCATTTTTTAAATAATTACCATTTAATATTTAATATTAAGGTGTTATTCACTAAAATATTAAAAGTCATTTATAATAACTTAAAATATTTTTAAACCATTTATATCCTTTTAACTCGATTTTTCAATTAATAAAACCATTTTAAAACTATTTATTTAATATAATTATTAAATAAATCTAATATCATTAATATTAAATAATTAATGAAATTTACCTTAAAATATTAAAAGTTATATTTTATAACTTAGAATTTCTTTAAACTCTTTATTTTCATTTAAAATGATTTTTATAATATTAAAATTATTTTTAAACTAATATCATTAATATTAATGAATTAATGAATTTTTCTTTAAAATATTAAAAGTTACATTTTTAACTTCAAATATTTTAAATACCTTATTATCATTTAAAATGATTTTTAATATAATAAAATAATTTTTAATTAATTTATTTAATATATTTATTAAATAAATGAAATATCAATAATTTTCAAATAATTACTAATATTTATGGAAAATATGTCAAATTATTAAAAGTTAATTTTTATAACTTAAAATAATTTTTAAAACTATTTTTGTAATTTTCATAATTTATTTTCTATTTTTAAATAATTTTTAGAAATTAATATAATTAAAATTAATAAGTCTGTCGCTAAAGCTTTTAGCGACAGAAAGTGTCGCCTAGTGTGTTCTTGAGCACCAAGAACATTCAAAGGCAGTTATCAAGTGGCCTACTTTGGTCTTCCAATACTTGATGTCCTTTTTGACCATTAATCATTTTCATTCTGTTAGTTATCTAAGTGATATAAAAACATGAATATATGTGGTACACATACAAGAGTATATCCTTAATACAATAACACAAGCAAATAAGCAAACACATTCAAGATCTGGGCCCATGAACTTGTTCTCAGACACTGATGAACAAGTTCTGGGTTACCCAGAAAATGTAAAGTTATGGTCAGTCAACGCAGTTTGACCTTCCATTGTTCAAACATTTAAACAACAAAATTTATAACCAGGTGAAGATTTATGTGGTCTGACATTCGATTGTCAGATCACTCTAAGATTTTGAAAAAGTTTAAATTCGAGCATATAAATGTTATGGATCTTCTATCTAGCAACCCAGGTCACTGATTCACACCATATATAACATTTTTAAACATTCAAACACCAAATCCAACATAACATACGAGATTGAAGTTTTGGTTTAGGGTTATACCTTTCTATGAACAAAATCTTGATCCTATGCTCCTGACCTGATCTTGATGTTCTGGGGACTCACTAAGAGACTGAAATGATAAGTATTTTTGTGGGTTAGAGAGAGAGGCTTTGTGGAGTGTTTGTGAATAAATGGGGCTACATGATGAACTTTCCTCTCTCTCTCTCTCTCTCTCTCTCAATCTATATATAAAATGGTGCAATGCTTATGGCTGAATATGTGATCAGATTTTTACTGATAAAAGTTTATTACTAAACTACATGGCTAGCTAGAGTTGGTCACCAACCACTTACTAGGGCTAGATCTACACTCCATCTCATTAAAATATTCACAAAGGGCAATTTAGTCAATTGACTTTTACTTTTAGTGGCAAACTTGGCAATTCATTTCAACCCTTAGGGTTTGACCCTTAGAGTTTAACCCTAAGGTTTTATAAGCTTAATTTCTAGGATTTTGTAATTAGGGCTAAAATGTAAATTTTAGTTTCTAAAAATGTGAATTAGGGTTCCCTAATTAAATTAGGTTTCCTAATCACTTAGGACTGTAAATTAGGCTTTATAATTTACTAATTACTATTAAGCTTGCTAAATTAATAATTAGGATTTATAACTTAGCAATTAGGGTTTTAATTTAGTAATTAGGGTTTCTAATATTAATTAGGGTTTACCTAATTAACATTAAATATAATAATGGTCATTAATTATATAACACATAACTTAACAAATCTTACAGTCATAACTGACTTATGTACTATAGTTTATCAGTAATGCTAGGGTTTTGTATTGTTTTACTATAACTGATCCACAAATTAACATTACACACATAACATACATGTTTATAGCATTGAAATATAAATAATATTATATTATTATTCTCATTCCTTATTAAAAATCCAGAATTAGGGTTTTGAATCCATATCCGACATATCCCTCATATATACAATTATTAATTAATTGTATATATGACAATAATCCTAATAATCGTAATATAATAAAATACATATCATAATAATCCTAATAATCGTATCATGTATGCAATAATCATATTTTCATGGAAAATAAATAATAAATATTTTTATTGCAGAATTAATTTATTATAAGAATATAATCTATAATGATATATAATTCTTAAAAAGAAATTATTTACAATTATTCATGTAATAAATAAATTTAATTTATCACATATATACATAAACTTTACTTTGCATATATTCCCTCCTATATATAGATAAAAAAAATTTATACTCAAAATTTCTTATTGAAAATATTGGGTTATTACACGGGGTGCCCCCGGGCTCTACGGGCCCCGCCGTCTCGAAGTACGTGCACGCATGCAACGCGTTGTCCGCTTGAACCTTCATAACTTTTAATCTGGGCATCTGATTGAGGCGTGTAATACCTTTCCGGAATGTTGTTGTCGAGAGCTACACAATGACATGGGATAAGAGGTTGTACGAAGCCGAGAAGATGGGTCCATAACCAAATCTTCAAGTCTTCAAATTTTTTTTGGTACGTTGTCTTATGTAGTAGTCACTCGGGATTTTGAGCTATGGTTCTTGTGGGACAATTCGTGTGAAATGTGGGTTGAATTGTTTTTTGAGACAGCACAAATGTAGCAACGAGGTGGCAAAATAACGATTTTGCCCCTCACCAGGGTTATCTTTGGCTTTGTGCAAATGTAACAGTTGTTGCTAAGGGTTATCTCTGAGATTTGGTTGCTGGGGGTATTAAATGTCCTCAGGGTTATCTCTAAGGTGTGCCTGACCTCCCGGGGTTATCTCCGGGGTTGAAACTGACTTCTGGGGGTTGGAACAGAGTTTTTCAGGGTTATCTCCGGAACTGGAACTGCATCCCTCGAGGTTATCTCCGAGGTTGAAACTAAATCTCTCGGGGTTATCTCCGGGATTGAAACTGAGTATCTCGGGGTTGTCTCCGAGATGAAAAACTAAGTATCCCGGGGTTGTCTCCGAGAATAAACTGATTTGGCTTCTAGGGTTATCTCTAGAAGACGATTTTTCCCTCCTGCAAGGTTAGTAATAGGAATGCAAATTTTCGAGTGTCTACATTATCCTTAATTAATATTATTAATAATATTTTAATCCTTAAATAATATTATTAATTATTTAATAATATTTTAAACTAATATTATTAATTATTTAATAATATTTAAATTTAAATTTAAATTTAATCTAATATTATTAATTATTTATTAATATTTTAAATCATTATCTAATATTATTAATCATTTACTAATTTTTTAATTCAACTTTAATCTAATATTATTAATCATTTAATAATATTTTAATTTAAATTTAATCTAATATTATTAATCATTTAATAATTTTTTAATCATTATCTAATATTATTAATCATTTAATAATATTTTATTTTAACTTTAATCTAATATTATTACTTATCTAATAATATTTTAAATTATATTCTAATATTGTTAATCATTTAATAATATTTTTATCCAATTAAAATCAAAATATTATTAATTAATTAATAATATCTTAATCTAATATTATTAATCTCTTAATAATATTTTAATCATTTATTAAAATAATAAATAATTTATTCTAATTATTTACCCTTTACTAATTTACTTATTTAATAATCATAAAATACCAAAAATATAACATCTCATCAAAAATGACTGAAATAACCTCCAAAATATGATTATCTCATATCTAGGGTCTTTGGTAAAAAAAATTACATTTCTACCCTTTATAACATCACATTACTTATTTTATCTATTTATTCATAACTCAATCATTTACATGAAAAATACCAAAATAATTCTGAAAATTCTTATTTTCTAGGAAAGATCAGATTATGGTTCCCTCAATAACATATATTTTTTCTAAAATTTTTGAATTTAATTTCTATTTTTAAAATGACAACAACAGTCAGATCTTGCAACATTATTCATAAATCAAAATCTTGTCCAAACGTTACGAATTTTTCAAGGTAGTCCCCTTTTATCAACATTTAACTCCAGTAAATATTTCATATTTCTGAGTTGTCCACAAAGAGTTATTACCGTTTATTTTTAAAATCACACTTTATTGTAAAAGCTAGATCTCCCATTCTTGACATACAAAAATTCTTATATTTTGACAGGACATGGTTAACTTGATATACTAACATATCACAAAATATAAGAATTTTTAGAGCTTCTAAAGTAGCCGAAACAGCCCTTACCAAAAAGTAGCCAGGAAACTTAATGAGTTTTCCAGATTTTTGGTTATTCGGACGGTTTTGGGAAAAATAACGCTACAGTTGATTAGTTTAACATATTTGAGTGCTACTACTTGGGTTCATTAGATAAATCATGTATCTAACTCACCTCTTTGACGGATCTTAAAAATAGTTTGTAGATTTCAAATGGTAGAGCCTCAAAGTGGGCTAAAATTTTAGGGTTTTTGACTAGAAAAATGTTTTGGTTCCTTTTTAATTTCCAAGCTTTTCAACACTTGAAATGGTTAGATCTAAGTATAAAACATCACAAAACATGTAGATCGAGTGTTATAAGGTTTATTATCATAAACTCATCATTTTAGCAAAAAAACGCCAATTAATCATATAGATCTAAAAAGGTTTGAGTTTTAGGAAACTTTTAAACCTTGTTTTGATGAACTCTTCTTCTTCTTCTTCTTCTTCTTCTTCTTCTTCTTCTTCTAAGGTTTGCTATGGAGCTTGAAGATAAACCAAATCTCACCTCTTCTCTATATATTTCAGCAGCCCCTCCTTTCTCTTTCTAAAATATTTTGCTCTCTCTCTCTCTCTCTCTCTCTTTATGGAACTAAGGAAAAGAAAAATGAAAGCAAACTCTTCTAACACTTAAGGTGAGTGTAAGACCCCGAATTTTACGAATAAAAGTATTCAATTTTTGTTATAATTATTATTCAGTAATTAGTTAAATTGATAAAAGGTTAAAGTTAAGGGTGATATATGAAAATTTTATAAAATAAGCAAGTTGTCATAAAATATTTGTTTGGTCGGAGAATATTCTTTTTGTCGGGGAATATCCGTACGACATCACAATCATTGGTGGACCACATAACGGAATAACTGTCGGATATAGAAAGCGACAAAAATAACCTTTTTATAAAAACAACGACAAAACTTTTATAGTTAAACTGTTGAAATGCCCGGTGATAAAAGTATAGTAATACGCGTTGTTTCACAGTAGCACACGGTATTGCACAGTATCTCTGATTATTGATGCTTACGTAAGAAGTCACTCAGTCTCATTTAATAATTACCACAGTAGTTGTTGCATAGTATCTTATATTATTGATTCAATTATTGTCACAGTATCACCTGCACAATATTTTATATTATTAAATTAATAATTGATATGACACAGTTATTCATATTATTTTTTGTATTATTGACAATGTCTAGAAAGTTCTGTCGAGGAAAAGGGTTTGGTTATTTAATTGCGCGCCAATAAGAAGAAATTCTTATCGGAAAGTCCCATCTTTCTTAGGAACGATCTGGTTGTCAATATTGTGAGTTATAATATTAAATGATGAATAATTATTGAAAGATTAAAAATGAGTTGATTGAAGATAAGTAATTTATGATAAATATTTATTAATTTTTTGATATAAATAGAGAGATTTGTCATGAGGCGTTTGTTGTAAGTTTGACTTATTATTCCATGGGGAGATGTGCTAATTTTTCAGACAGTTGGTTAAAGTTATAATAGTAAATCAATATGGACCATCAGTTGAAGTTATAATAATAAATCAATATGGACCGTTGATTAAAGTTATAATAGTAAATCAATATGGACCGATGATTGAAGTTATAATAGTAAATCAATATGGACTGTCAGTTGAAGTTTTAATAGTAAATCAATATGGACTGTCCGTTTTAATAGTAAATCAATCTGGATCGTTCATGAATTAGTTACTATTTAGTCAATTCTCTTATACATAGAAGTTCATTCCTTCATTATTTCTTACGAATTCACTAAACCTATAGAGAGAAACTATAGAGAGATAATAAGAGAGAAAGAAGAAGAGTATTATGCTACTACACTATTATAGTAGCCAATCCTTTACTAAGGTAAGGGATATTATTTTTCGTATTCGTAAGGGATATTATTTTTTGTATTCGTAAGGGATGTTATTTTTTGTATGGTAAGGGGTATTATGTATTTCATATTCGTACATGATTTTACTTCATACTCGTAAGGGTTGTCATTATATTCCTTATTAATTCACGGGAATAACATGTCTATGAGGATTACTGTAATAACCCGGAGAATCCGGATTGTTCAGAATTTAAGATTTAAAGAATTAGTTATTAATAAAATAAATTTTTATTAATACTATTATGTGCTATGTGTTTATTAATTATTCTAGAACATAGGATGATTATTAATCAGGAGGATTCTGGCTATGTGATAGAATTAAAGTGTTTGAATTTCCAAGACGAAAATAAAACTTTTTCGAGAAATTTCTGTAAAAACATTATTCAATGATTTCTGCTCGGGAATTATTTTTGAAATTTCAAGAAACGCGTAATGATAGAATTCTAAGACAAGATGGAATATTCAATAATATTTCAGTTATAGCAAATTAAGTTTTCGCTTGCAGACTTAATTTGAGAACGTTAAGAGAAGTAATGTGTTAATGAATTAAATGATGATATTGTATGATACGTAAGTATTCTACGAGGTAATGAATATGAGTATGATACGAGGTATTAAACGAGTATGTATGAATGATGGTATGTCGTATAGGATGAAGAAGTATACGAGTTGGAATACGAGATTAATACGTAGACAATACGTTCTAAGGCTTTAAGCCATATGTAATGGACTTATAGGATTGTGTAGGAAAATGTAAAGTCCAATTGGAATTGTGCAAGCCCAATGGTAGGAATGGTTAAGTCCAATGTGAATTAATGAAAAAGCCAATGTTTGTTAAATTCAAGCCCAAATCATAAGTAAGTTAATTAAACTTAAAGCCCAAAATTATGTTAAGACAAGCCTAATGAGAATTAATGCTAAAAGCCCAAAGTAAGAACCGGATCCGTGGACCGAATCGATGGGTTATCGAATGGTTAAAACTCATGGGGCAACCCATGGGTGACCCAAAGTGATGACCAAGTAAGCTTGATGGATAAGTAAAGTGCTTATACTTGATGGCTAAGTAAAGTGCTTAAACTTGATGGCTAAGTAATGAATAGTAAGGATTTTAATTAAGGAGGTGAGATTGGTTTAATGTCTAAACTACCCTAACCTTGGTTTTTCTATAAATAGAAGGAGTGCTAGTTCATTTGTTGGTTGTTGTATTTCATCCAACATTATAAGTGCTTATTGGTTAGAGAGCAAAAGCTAGAAAAGTTAGACTTTGTTAGTCCAAGAAGCAAGAAGGAAGAACAAAGATTAATCAAGTAATCTTCAAGGGTAAGATCCTAAACCATGATTCTCCCTCTCTTCAATTGCTAGAGAAGTGAGTAGTGGTAGAACTTGTATGCTAAGAAGAAGTAGGAATGGCTAATCAATGGACTTAAGTTTTAATAAGTCATGAATAAGTAGTTTATACTTTTATAAGTTATAAACTCTTGAAGAACAAAGTAAGAACTTATCATGAATGTAAGTTAATGAAATATGTATATTAAGATATTAGTATGATGTAATGAATCCTTATGAAACGATGAACAAATCTTAAGTAACGAAGTTATAGCAGAATTCACGAGTTTAGACGATAAACGTCAAAATCGTGAAATTTTCGGAATGGAAGTTGAATTTTGACATTGAACTCGAAAACGTTGGTTTTCGATGGAGTATAGTCTTATTTGGTATTCTAGAGTTGCGGTCTCAAAAATAACCGAATTCTGACTTAGAATGAAGAAATGAGTGTTGAACGTTCACGAACGTTTATCGTTTTCATTAAAATGGACTAATAGGTGAATTTTTTGTTAACGGATTCGAAAATGGAAAATTATTTCATGAACATGTAGAGTATGTGATTTATGAGCTAATGGCTTTTGAACGAGCCAATTCAGACTTAAAATGATCAAATTTGGAGTCCAGGAAGTTCGTTGTGTAATAAAAAAAACTGCCGAAGAATCGGGTGCATGGAAAGTCATGTCGTCATGGCCAAAATTTCAAGGCTTGAGAGGTGGCGCTGCAATATCGAGCCAGCCCAGAACCCATCAGAGTTTTGCATGCCATGTGGCCATCATCATAGTAGTATCTTGGCCACTGTCACGAGAGCCGGCATCACCTACTGGAGAACCACGCTGCAACATGGGTTGTGTGTAGAAGACTGGCGCCGCAGCGCCAGTACTAAGAAGGACATAGAGAAGAAAGGTTATGAATGAAAAATGAACGATAGTTGATAATGTTGAATTATATTCATACTATACCTAAAGTAACATCAATTAAGATGTTGGAAACCTTAAGTTAACGTCTAAAGGTTGAAAGAAAGATTAATTGGACATAAGTTATTAATACTGAAATGATGAACAATAATAAGCCGTAAAGGCAGATAAATACTTGAAACAAGTTTTGTTAATTAAATAAGCACGATTAAGTATATGAAATGACAGATAGTTGATTGATGATGAATTAATTAAATTAAAGTAGCATCTTCGATAATGACTATAAAGTTAGGAATTACAACTAATTTTTTTTAATAATTATGTGAACGTGAACGTAAGAACAATGTAATGCCATAACTATAACTAATGATAACAAATCTAATGAACAATTAGATTGAGAAAAAGGGTAAGATATGTTAGGAACCATACATGTTTGTTCATGACCTAATGTGGTATGTTATGTGGTTATGTATTATAGAGACCTTTAAGACTCAAAGGAAAAGTATAATAACAGTAGCAGACGCTGAAGGCAAGTGTCCTAACTTCATTCATATTCTAAATAAATTCTAATTTCTTAAGCTTCTCAAATGTTGAACTTGAGAAGTTTTGTCTATGTGCGAATGTGCAATATTTGTACAAGGTGGTAGAACGTATGAGGCCTTGTGCCACAATGTGAACAATTTGGTTTTTCTATGAGATGAACTGTTTTGTGATTGAACTGTTCAATAAGAGAATGCTCTGTTTATACATGGTCCGTTATTGTTAAGTCTGTGCTAATGATTCTAGCCAGACAGGATGAGTATGGAAAAAGTAGAAGTATGAAAGTGTTTCAAAGTGAATGTGAATAATGTTTTAAAATGATAGGAAACGATATTATTCCTATTATTCAAGCTGCTTCATAACTTTTGTTCGGTTATCGAAGTTCTAAAGGAATGTTTGAATTCTTGAAGTTGTTTGTTCAACTGTTATGACTTGCTCGGCAATTGAATGCTCATACTTGCTTTAAATGAAAAACATTTTCAATGTATGACGTTAGAAGAACTTAAGGATCCCGTAAAAATCAAGCTGATCGGTATCTAGAAGAAGTGCCTTTCATTAGATGAATGAATGTGAAGATCAATTGAAGACTTGTAATATAGAATGATGTAATTAAACTATAGAATAGTTTAATGAATAGTTATGTATCCTTGGTGGCGGATGAAAGTCATTCGTGTAAGATGTAAAAAATAATGTTATTAACATTATTTATAATGAAAGAGGTTATAAGGTTTTAGAACTTGGGAATTGAGATGTGTGTTGTTATATTTCAGTATATAATGATGTATGTTTGGATGAGTGATGTACTCGTGACGCACGGAATCCGGGTGTGAAGATAGACCAGATTTCGGGGCGTTACAATTACCACATGTATGGTGAATAACCCTTCGTATTCATTCTGTATTAATTTGCGGGAGTAACCTATTTATGCGGATTACCGTATACATGGATAATAACCATTCATATTCATTTGCTGGAGTAACATGTCTACGTGAATTACCGCATGCATGGTGAATAACCCTTCGTATTCATTCTTTATTAATCTGCAGGAGTAACCTGTCTAAGCGGATTACCGCATGCATGGTGAATAATCCTTCGTATTCATTTTATTAAATTGTAGAAATGATCTGTCTACGCGGATTACTGCATGATGGATGAAAATCCATTTGCAGTTTCGTATATTAATTCATACTCGTAAGAGATATCATTTCGTTTGTACTTGTCATTTCAAGGTACTATTCAAACTGGAGTACAATTCATGCCGGAGTACTATTCATGACAAAATTGATTTCATTTTTGTCCAAATTATTTTTGATACATGAATATCATTCTTGAATTTTACTCCACGATTAGTTATCATGTTGACAATTTGGTTATTCTTGAACTCTAGATAAATTAAATTATAAATATTTAATATTTATCCTTGATCTCACTTGATTGATTCTTTATATCATTGTCATCATCCTCATGCTTATATTGTGGTGAAAGTTATCTTTGGGTCGTAGTGCAAAGATGAACTAATGATTGGTATGATTATGACCAGGAACTGTGTATTGGTATAATCATGACCTTTAATGTTATAGATAAAGACTTATGATGAATGTTCTCTTTGGCCCGTAGTGCAAAGAAGAACTGTTGATTGATATCTTTGGTCGTACTGCAAAGATGAACTGTTGATTGATATGTTTGGCCCGTAGTGCAAAGATGTAACAATCCAAAATTTTATGTATAATTTCAAATATTTATTGAATTAAATAAATATTTTAGTTGATGTGTTTAGTGTTAAATAAATATTTATTTTATTTGATTATTTATTAGTTAAATAAATAATTCATAAGTTGTGGAGAATTTAACTTAATTAAGTGTAATATATTAATTAAGTTGGTATTTCGTAATTTTGTATTTTGAAGTTAATTAAATTAAATAAGTGTTGAATTCATTATTATGTTACATAGTAGTAATATCCTAATTTAATTTATTAATTAAATTAGAGAGTTGATAAGGATTAAAGGAATTGTTATAATATGGTTTTAATTATATTTATTAATTCCAAAGTGATGTACTAAGTTATTAAATAAAATTACAATGAAAATTATAATTTTGTGGTAATTTGATAATGTGGTTTGTTAATGTGATAAGTTGTTGTTAGTTTTAATTTAATTGAATTAGAATATTAGAATTTAATTAAATAGAGTATGACATTAAACTATAAGTGAGTTATTAAAATAAACTAAAAGTAGTTTTAATTTGGTTTTACCAAACAAGGCATAAGGATTTTAAATCCTTGTTTTTAATTTGTTTTACCAAACAAGCCTTAGTGGCTTTTGATTTTCAAAATTCTATAACTGATAAATATTAGGTATACATATTATATGTATATATCAGTTAAAGTTTTATGTTAAGTTTATAAGCCTAAGCCTAATTCTAAAGAAAACAAAACAGAGAGAAGGAAGAAGAAAGAGAGAGAAAGAGGGAGAGAGAGAGAGAGCTCTAGAGAGTTTGAGAGAGGAAAATTATTCTCTTTGATTTTGAAGCTATGTTTTGAGGAGAAGAAGGGGTCAAAACAATTCTCATCATCTAACAGAGCATAATCAAGGATTAAGGTAGAATTCTTAGTTTTAAAGTTTTTTTTTCTAAAAAGTTCTTTGTAATTGATGTTTGTGGATAATTGTTAAAATATGAGTTTGTATATGTTAGATTATGTACATAAATTGTTTTTATGTGCTTTAGTGTTAACTAATCAATGAAAAAATAATAATTATGAAGAAATTGGATTACAGTGATATATGTATGAATATATCTTATTTTAGAGTTAAAATTGATGCTCAATTCATGTCATAAACTATTAATTGTTTGTTGATTGTGAAAATACATGAAGAAATCAAAATAATATGATTTAAATGGTCTGTTTTGGCTGTAAAACGAATTCACAGTGATTAATTTTGCTAAGAATGTCAAAAAGTGAAGAAATAATAAAAATAGTGAATTTAGAGGTTGTAATTTTTGATTTTTGTGTTGTTTATATGGTTTGAAACGTGTTAGAAACATCATTTTATATTTCTGTAAACTTATTCCAACTTTGGATAAGTTGAAATAGTTGTTAGAAAGGAGCTTTTAGGCCTAATTTGGCTTTCTGCAGTGTTCGTTCGCGAATTGCAGAAGGTACCCCCGCCCCGACGGGCTATTATAGTGCAAAACCCTCGCCCCGACGGGGGGATAGTCCGACTTACAAATGTTGAGAAAATCTAACCGGACATGTTTTTACTAAAATGGGCATAACGTTTTTATACGAACTCCGATTGATGCGATTCAAGATGATCTAGAATGAGGACGAATAGACCTATAACTTTTTTTCTTTACGGTTTTCAATTTGATGTCGTTAGTTGGGGTCAAAACGGTCGTCTTTACGACTGTTGTGCACTCAGAGGTAATCAGATGGTGTTGGGCATGCACGTGTGCAAGTGTAGTGCTTCTGATGATAAAAGATGTTGATCTAAGTTATAATACATGAATATTAGTAAATATAATGATGCTTAACATTATTAAATGATGTATTAAATAAGTTGTGTAAGCATACACAAGAAAGACGATTCCGGCAAGTGACGAATGAACGTCAAAACACCGTGATAAGTGTTAATGAACTTATAAAGTGTTTCAATTCAATTGACGTGAACATTATAAGATATGGAATGGGGTTAATATAAAATTAATAAGGAGTCCTCATAAGACTTAAACACTTGAATGAATTTCGAGTATGACTAAGAAGAAATATAAAATTGATTAATAAGTTATATTAGATTAAAACTCAACATTGTAAGAGTTGTGAATGTGATTTGGATGCTAAAAGTCTTATGTTATATTCGTGTTATGTGATTGATTAATATGGTTAAACCTTAAGCTAAAGGTTATAACTCAACTAAGATGGGAATTGAATCTATAAGGATAATGCGTATGTAGCTAACTAATGTGATAATCATAATGGTATGTGTATGATATTGGAGTACGTGAGTTGTAATTGTATAGCTTATGCAAGAGGCAAGTTCCCTAACCTTTGCTACTTTATTATTCAGCAAGGTTTACTTTTCGCTGTCATGTTATACTTATGCAAGTTCTCTATCTCTAATCTCTTATTGAGCAGTTAAGTTATTATTGTTACGCAAGTTTCCTAACCTTACTTTTACGTTATGTAAGTTTCTTGAATCTATTATTCAATTGAGCAAGTTTTCTAACCCTAATCTTTCATTATGCAAGTTCCTTTTTCCTAACTTGTTATTGTTATGCAAGTTCTTTAACCCTAATTTATTGTTGCGTAAGTTCATTAATCTTTGTTTCTTCATTCCAAACAAGATTACTTTGGTTATTCAGAGTCTGTAATTTTATTGTAAGCAATGTGTTTATTCAGCTACGAATAATTGTTGTTTGATCTCTGATCACCAATGTCAATGTACTATCTTACATTATTGTACCAAACTCTGAGTTGACTAGCGATTCTTTATTGATTCAACTAGTCCTTAGTGGATGAATGTTCTAAACTCTAAATAACCCTTGAAGTCAATCCAAACCAAACTTCCTTTGGTTTGCTTATGTACCCACACAGTTTAAAAGCATGTAGACGATGATTAACACTTGTTCAATTTAGAAACTGTTACACTTATTGATTCATCGATATACCTTGTTCATGAAGACATTGTAATCAAACTCTTGAATAGTTATTGGTCCCTATCTGATTCAACCAGTACTTGGTTAATGAGTGTTCTAAAGATCTAGAATTCCTTTGAAGTTAATTCCAAACCAAACTTTCTTTGGTATGAAACCTAATGATCTAAGCTGAGATGAACAACCCAATATCAGGGGATTATTTTAGAGTTATGCAATAGCTTTAAAATTTTTGCGCAATACATAGTACAAAGGGATGATCACCTGGAGTACGAGATGATGGTCCATATAGTCATTTAGACTGTTAAAGGTTACAGTAGACACACCTGTTAACCTAGGACATAGATGATGCTTATGGTCTTTTAGACTCTTAAAGGTTAAAGTAGAAATATTTGACAACCTAGAACATAGTTCGTGGTCTTGTGACCCTCGGTGTATTCCTTTGATGTTGATATTTGTTGTTAACTTAAACGTTCATTATTCCTTTGAACTCATAGCTTTTGAATTTAAGTTTATTGTTCCGGTAAGAGTACTTTACCATTGAAAGTTCAGTTAATTGTCATTCATAAAAATGTTATTGTATACTATCCTTCTTGTGGGCAATTGTTCGCTCATTCTTGCACAAAACAATGTAGATGATGTTAAAAAGTTTTAAGAACTTTTTACAAGCAAGGGCAAGGGTAAAGTGCTTGATTAGACGACATTTAATTTACCTTCTATTTATGAAGCTTATGTAATAGAGTTGATTATGATTATGTTTTAATATTTCGTTGATGATTGTAACAATAAAGGTTAGATGACCTGAGATTTATTGAAATTATGTAAACCTATAATGGGAGATTTATTTTTTAAACTTTTAAGTTTAATTATATCCTTTGTTTATGGGTAGTTAGTTATTATTTAGTTGGACAGTGAACACCAAATCTGTGGGATTGAAGTACCCAGATTTGGGGGTCTCACAAGTTGGTATCAGAGCTTTAGGTTATGAACCTTGGGTGGGGAAACCTCAGGCTATAACCTTAAAAGAGGTCGAAAATATATTGGTGAAAAACTCTCATCGAGTTCTAAGGAATGAATTTAGGGAATTCATTGAAGATAAAATGATAACAGACTTTATGTGTTTATGTGATAACAAACCTATGTGCTCGCGTATATTATGCGTAATGAGTGGTATGAGTAGTAGATAAAACTTTGTTGTCAAAATGACTGATGAAGGAGGATATAGATTAGGAGCCCTGAGAAGTTCGTACAGTCTGAGTATAGTTGGTATTGGGAAGGCCATACCCATTGATTTCTGTTGTAAAACTTGGGTATGAGCTTGAGTTTGATCGTGGAGATGAATTTGAGAAGGAAAAGATGAAGTATGAGTAAGAGGAGTTAGAAAAGTTATAGAGCGCCAAGCCACACTAACGTAAAAAGATGTCGCAACTCAAGACTTTACTACACGATTTACAGATGTAGAGTAGAGATTATCTCAATTAGAGTATTAAAGAGGATAGTTATTAATGAGATTGCGCAGGAATGACTTGGGAAAGGATTGTGCAAAGCGGGTGAGAGCTGAAGATGCATCGGTGAAGGCTTCTAAACGCATATATCGTGGTGAAGACAAGTCAAAGAGGGCCAAGAAAATGATGAAACTTAGAATTTAGTCTTCCACTTTCCTGTGCAAGTTGAGGTTGTCTGGGGTACACAATGGATTGTAAGACGATGATTCGTATCGTGGAGCAAGAATGCAATAAAGCTGTAGAACGTGGAATGTTCTTGTAAATTGCGAGAAAAATAATAAGATGATATATAAATTATGTTGAAAATTAATAAGATCTAAATCCTGACTTTTGAAATAAATAGTTGGATATGATGAAGTAGTCCTGGAATTTTATTATTATAGGATAAATGATATAAATAGCAGTGAGGCTATTTTGTTATGTAGTGAAGTAATAAATGAATAAAAATACAATTGTTTATTAAGATATGTCATGTGTTGTTTAAAAGTGGTTGAAATAAGCTTAAAAGTTTTAATATCTGAATTAATAATGATCTAATAGTGCAAATTTTAAATAGTAAGATGCCGCCTAGAAGAAGACAACAGCGTCAATAGACACTCGGGGAATATGCATACAATAATGAAGCTGGCGTAAATCATGTGCCGCAATTACTGAATTTACTGGTCGGAGCACTTGCAAATCAACTGAATTCTTAGTTGTATAGTAAAATCTCGATGTTTCAACCGAATTCATTCACAACAGGGCTGGAAAAGACAATTGTCGTAGAAGGGGAAGGTAATACGCTGACATACAATCAAGAGCAGAGAGAAAAAAGGTGAAAAGGGAGATAAGGCAGAAGGTAGCCATAGGGGTAATGTTCAGAAAAGAAAGTGGAACAAAAATGTCACCTGTGGAAATCAGCAAGGGAATGAGAAGAAGAAAGTGGTGGCATGTAGCAATTATGGAAAGAGACACGTGGGTGTTTGTTTGAAAGGAAAGAGAGTGTGCTTTAATTGTGGCTTGAAGAGTCACATTGCACCAAAATGTTCAACATCGAGGAAGGGAGTCTGCTTCACGTGTGGATCGAAGGAGCACTTTGCTCGAGGTTGCCCAAAGAAAGTGGCAGGAAAAGTTGAAACCGAGGTTCTTAGTTTTCATTTTCTGCGAAGAGAGGGAAGAGATGGTTATGAGGTAGCCTTACCTCTACAGTTAAAGTACATTCACAATGTTTTCCATGTTTCGGTGATATGATCGAGCAAGCCTGACTTCAATCATGTGATCGAGTATGAAGCGTTATAGTTGATAAAGATTTTTCCTACAAGAAAATTTCTATTCAGATAAGTTGACAGAAAAGAACAAGTTCTCAAGAATAAAGTGATATCTTTTGTTAAAGTAATGTTAAAGGACCACAATGCTGAAGAAGCTACGTGGAAACTCAAAAATAAGATGATAAAAAGTTATCCTGAGTTATTTTTGTAATATTAGTCTTCGATTCTGGGGACAAAATCCTTGTAAGAAGGGAAGAATGTGACGAATGAATTATTTGAATTGTGATTCTGGGGACAGAATCCTTGTAAGGAGGGAATGATGTAACAATCCAGAATGTTATGTATAATTTCAAATATTTATTGAATTAAATAAATATTTTAGTTGATGTGTTTATTGTTAAATAAATATTTGTTTTATTTGATTATTTATTAGTTAAATAAATAACTCACGGGTTGTGGAGAATTAACTTAATTAAGTGTAATATATTAATTAAGTTGGTATTTAGTAATTTTGTATTTTGAAGTTAATAAAATTAAATGAGTGTTGAATTAATTATTATGTTACATAGTGGTAATATCCTAATTTAATTTATTAATTAAATTAGAGAGTTGATAAGGATTAAAGGAATTGTTATAATATCGTTTTAATTATATTTATTAATTCAAGTGATGTACTAAGTTATTAAATAAAATTACAAAGAAAATTATAATTTTGTGGTAATTTGATAATGTGGTTTGTTAATGTGATAAGTTGTTATTAGTTTTAATTTAATTGAATTGGAATATTATATTATAATTAAATAGAGTGTGACGTTAAACTATAAGTGAGTTATTAAAATAAACTAAAAGAAGTTTTAATTTGATTTTACCAAACAAGGCATAAGGATTTTAAATCCTTATTTTTAATTTCTTTTGCCAAACGAGCCTTAGTAGCTTTTGATTTTCAAAATTCTATAACTGATAAATATTAAGTATACGTATTATATTGTATTGAGTATATATCAGTTAAAGTTTTACGTTAAGTTTGTAAGCCTAAGCCTAATTCTAAAGAAACAAAAACATAGAGAAGGAAGAAGAAAGAAAGAGTTTGAGAGAGAGAAAAGTATTCTCTTTGATTTTGAAGCTATGTTTTGAGGAGAAGAAGGGGTCCAAACAATTCTCATCATCTAACTGAGCATAATCAAGGATTAAGGGAGAATTCTTAGTTTTAAAGTTTTGTTTTTATTTTCTAAAAAGTTCTCTGTAATTGATGTTTGTGGATAATTGTTAAAAATATGAGTTTGTATATGTTCGATTATGTATATAAATTGTTTTTATCTGCTTTAGTGTTAACTAAGCCATGAAAAAATGATAATTATGAAGAAATTGAATTATAGTGATATATGTATGAATATAGCTTATTTTAGAGTTAAAATTGATGCTCAATTCATGTAATAAACTAGTAATTGTTTGTTGATTGTGAAAATATATGAAGAAATGAAAATAATATGATTTAAACGGACTGTTTTGGCTTTAATACAAATTCACGGTGATTAATTTTGCTAAGAATGTCAAAAGGTGAAGAAATAATAAAAATAGTGAATTTAGAGGTTGTAATTTTTAATTTTTATGTTGCTTATATGGTTAAAAACGTGTTAGAAACATTATTTTATATTTTTGTAAACTTATTCCAACTTTGGATAAGTTAGAATGGTTGTTAGAAAGAAGATTTTAGGCCTAATTTGGCTTTATCAAAGGTTCGTTCATGACTCGCAGAGGTACCCCGCCTTACGAAATTATAGTCTAAAACCCCACTTTTGGGGGATAGTCTGACTTACAAATGTTGATAAAATCCAACCGGACATATTTTACTAAAATGGGCATAACATTTTTATACGAACTCCGATTGATGCGATTCAAGATGATCCGGAACGAGGACGAATACACACCTACAACTTTTGTTCTATAAGTTTTTCAATTTGATGTTGGTATTAGGGGTCAAAATGGCCATCATCAGGACTATTGTGCACTTGGAGGCAATCAGAGAGTGTCAGGCATGTACATATGCAAGTGTAGTGCTTCTGACGATAAAAGATGTTGTTCTAAGTTATAATACATGAATATTAGTAAATATAATGATGATTAACATTAATAAATGATGTATTAGATCAGTTGTGTAAGCATACTAAGCATACACATGAGAGACGATTCAGGCAAATGATGAATGAATGTCGAAATACCATGATATGTGTTAATGAACTTAAAAAGTGTTTCAATTCAATTGAAGTGAACATTATAAGATATGGAATAGGGTTAATATAAAACTAATAAGGATTCCTCATAAGACTTAAACTCTTGAATGAATTTCGAGTATGACTAAGAAAAAATATAGAATTGATTAATAAGTTATATTAGATTGAAACTCAACATTGTAAGAGTTGAGAATGTGATTTGGATTTATGTTATATTCGTGTTATGTGGTTGATTAATATAATAGACAACACGTTTTAGATCAACAACTGCAGCGGAATAAGTAATTCATTAGAAGAGTCAAGTAGAGCATAAAATCTACTATCTTCTATGATTTAAAAAGATTTTCATCAACTTTATTGCTGAGACATAGCTTAATAAATAAACCACATCATCCCTGCACCACGACCAAGGATATTCATGTAATCATCAATGGTCATGATTATACCGAATAATCCCTGGTCATAATCATATCAACAACTGTCCATCAATGAACTACAGGCCAATGAGGACTTTTACCACATCATTCGTCGCATTACAATCATGATTATACCAAATAATCCCAGGTCATAATCATACCAAGTCCATCTATGCAAGTAAGCCAAAGATGACTTTATTCACAATATAAGCATGAGGATGATGACAATGACATAATAATTTAATAAAACAAGTTCAAGGATAAATTTTAAAGATTTATAATTTAATTTATCCAGAAATCAATAACGTTCAAATTGTCAACATGATACTGCTTTGTAGAGTAAAATTCAAGAATGCTCAGAAGAATATTTTCATTAAAAGATACTGGATGAAGCGTAAATATCAAGGATATTCCACTAATTTCATGGAATATAGAAGCCAAAACTTTAATCAACCGAGTATAATAGAATATATGAAACTGCAAATGGATTTTCGCCCGCCATGCGGTCATCCACGTAGACAGATCATTTCCACAATTTAATAAGGAATGAATACAAAGGATCATTCACTATGCATGTGGTAATCCACATAGACAGGTTATTCTAACAGAATAATAAAGAATGGAATAACAGAAAAATTTACCATGCATGCGGTATTCCGCATGCATGCGAAATATTCCAATGTAATAATAAAAAAATCGGAACCAAAGTCATGCGTAATCGCATGCAGGCGGATATATTCAAATGTAATAATAAAGAATGGAACCAGGTCATGCGTAATCTGCATAGACAGGATATTCTAATAGAATAATAAAGAATGGATTAACAACAGAATTCACCAGGCATGCGATAGACCGCATAGACAGGTTATTCCAACAGAATAATAAAGAATGGAATAACAGAAGAATTTCACCATGTATGCGGTACTTCGCATAGACAGGTTATTCCAACATAATAATAAAGAATGGAATAACAACCCTTATAAGTATTGAAAGAAAATAATGCTCTTCATGAATACGAAGGAATAATACCCCTTACCTTAGAAGAAAACTGGAATAGTGAGGTAGCAGACTTCTCTTCTCCTTTCTCTCTATAATTTCTCTCTATAATAATTGCTCTATAGCTTTTGTGAATTGGTGAGAAATGAAGGAAGAATGAGCTTCTATTTATAAGAAAATATAGTTTCGAAAATTGCACGTTTTGGGGCTCAAAATATTACAGTATAATACCTTCCTCTTTTTTTTCATTTTTAATTTAGTCCTGCAAGTATTATCAAACTTTCACCACCTCCCCTAATCGTAAATAATGTGAATCAATAGTAAATCATGTGAATCAATAGTTCTAGACATGTGAAAATACGAATTACAGTATAGTACCTCCATCTATACCTCCATTTTTAACTTAGTACACACAATCTTGCACCACCACCCCTAATTGTACAAGAATGTGAATCAATAGTACACACATATTAACAAATAGTTATAATCATGAGAATTAATAGCAATTAATTGCTCATTTATCCGATTAATTACCCGACTGGTTAGTATAACTTCCAGACATCAATTAATATCGAAATAAATGTCAATTTTCACTAACACTAATAATTCCAACACAATGAAACTATCAATTTCATCTTTAATCAACACGAACTTATTCATCATTAATATTATAACTCACAATATTTAACAACCAATGTCGCTTCCTGGGAAAGAGGGGCTTCCGATAAGGATTTCTCCTTATTGGCGCACAATTAGATGACCAAACCTCTCCTTGACAAAACTTCTAGACATTGTAAATATTGCAATTTAATAATATGAATAACTTTGTCATCTCAATTATTGATTTAATAATATATCATATTATGCAGATGATACTGTGACAATAATTGAATCAATAATATGAGAGATATGATGCAACAATTCTTAGTAGCAATAATTGAGTATAACCGGTGACTTCTCACGTGAAGCATCAATAATCAATACCGGTGTGCTACTATGCAACCATGCGTATTACTTGCACTTTTACTACCGGATAGTTCAACAGTTTTAACGGTAACACTTTCACAGTTATTTTATAAAAAGATAATTCTGTCATTTTCTTACTACGACAATACTTCTATTGTGGGGTCCACCAATGATTGTGCCGTCGTATGGATATTCCCCGACCAAACGAATATTTTATAACAACTTGAATACTTTGTAAAATTTGTAAATATTACCCACGACTATAACATTATATCAAATCCACACCATAATATTCAAAAAAATATATTTCGAGAAAATTATTCTTTATTCATAAAAGTTGGGGTCTTACAACCTCCCCTTCTTATGAAATTTTGTCCTCGAAATTAGGGTATGTACCTAGTATATCGAAGAGGTGAGGATATCTTAACTTCATCTCAGATTCTAACTCCCAGGTCATTTCTTCCACATCGTGGTTTCTCCACAAAACTTTGACTTTATGTATAACCTTGGAGCGTAGAATATGATCCTTCTTATCCAAGATTTTAACAGGTACATTTTCATACGTTAAATCTTCCCCTATCTCGTCTGGTTCTAATTCAATAATGTGGTTCGGGTCTTTCACATATTTACGTAACATAGATATGTGAAAAACATTGTGAACACGAGATATACTTGGCAGTAAGGCGAGTCTATAGGCCACAGTTCCTACTCGATCGAGGATTATAAATGGGCCAATGAATAGAGGATTGAGCTTTCTTCTCTTTCCAAATCTCGTAAATCCTTTCCATGGTGCACGTAACAACACATGATCTCCAATATTGAATTCCACATCCTTTCGATGAAGATCAGCAATACTCTTTTGTCGATCTTGTGAGGTTTTTATACGTTGTCAGATCATTTAAATCTTTTCCGTAGTCATACGTTCCAACTCCGGTCCTAACAGCGTTGCTTCACCCACCTCATCCCAGCATACTAGAGAACGACATTTTCTTCCATACAACGCCTCAAATGGAGCCATGCCAATACTTTCTTGATAACTATTGTTGTAGGAAAATTCCACCAATGGTAATAACTTGTCCCAACTCCCCTTGAAGTCAAGGACATAAAGTCTTAATAAATCTTCAAGAGTTTGAATAGTCCTTTCTGATTGCCCATCCGTTTGAGGATGATATGCCGAACTAAATCATAAATTCGTGCCCATAGCTTTTTGCAAATTAACCCAAAATCGTGAAGTGAATCTTGGGTTTCGATCAGAAACTATGGATATTGGCATACCATGCAATCTTACAATCTCGTTTATGTATATACTAGCAAGACGTTCAAGTGTATAAGTTTCTCATATCGGTAAGAAATGAGCAGACTTGGTCAATCTATCAACAATGACCCAAATCGCATCCATGCCTTGAGAAACCTTGGGAAGACCAGTAATGAAATCCATGGTAATGTGCTCCCACTTCCATTCTAGAATTTCAAGTGGTTGCAATGGACCTTTTGGCACTTGATGCTCTACCTTGACTCGTTGACAAGTTAGACACCATGAGATAAACCCCACTATCTCTCTCTTCATATTGCTCCACCAAAATGTATATCAAAGATCACGATACATTTTGGTACTCCCAGGATGGATTGCAAATGGTGTGTTGTGTGCCTCCATCATGATTTTATACTTCAAGTCAGAATCGTTAGGAACACAAAGTCTGGAGTTGACTCGAAGTATTCCTTCTTCATCGATTCATACTTCTAGAATAGCACCTTCTTGCACTTTCTTCCTCATACGCATCAACTCCAGGTCTGTAGCTTGAGCAGCTTTAACTTTATAAATTAAAGTTGGTTCTACTCGTATATTCGCCATCATCACGTGGGTCCCTGGAGTCTTTAACTCTATCTCCATACTTTGTACGTCATACAAAATGGGTCTTTGCGTTGACAATATCGCACTCATACCACGTTCGCTTTTCTAGGATGGTATTGGATGGTATGATCATAATCTTTAAATAGCTCAAGCCATCGTCGTTGCCGCATGTTGAGTTCCTTTTGAGTGAAGAAATATTTGAGGCTTTTATGATCCGTATAAATCTCCACCTTCTCTCCATACAAGTAATGCCTCCAAATCTCAAGTGCAAAAACGACTGCTGCCAACTCTAGATCATGAGTAGGATAATTCCTCTCATATTCTTTGACTTGTTGTGAGGCATAGGCTATGACTTTCCCATGTTGCATGAGAACACATCCTAACCCTTTGCCTGAAACATCACTGTAGATGACAAATCCCTCCGAGCCAGATAGTATTGTCAGAACAGGTGCTGAAATGAGTCTCCTCTTGAGTTCTTGAAAACTCTTTTCACATTCCTCACTCCAATCGAACTTTGTATCTTTTCGAGTCAGCTGAGTTAATGGAGTAGCGATTCGAGAAAATCCTTCCACGAATCTCCGATAATAACCAGCTAAGCCGAGAAAGCTACGTACTTCGGTCACTAACTTTGGTTGCTCCCAGCTTTGAATTGCTTCAATCTTCACTGGGTCAACAGATATTCCATGATTTGATATCACGTGCCCAATGAATGCAACTTCCTAAAGCCAGAACTCACATTTCTCCAATTTGGCATAAAACTTGTTTTCACGAAGCTTTTGAAGTATCAGCCTCAAGTGTTACTCATGGTCTTCACGGGTTTTGGAGTATATGAGGATGTCATCAATAAAGACGACCACAAAGTGATCCAAATATTCTTTGAATATTCGGTTCATCATGTCCATAAAGGCAGCAGGAGCATTAGTCAATCCAAAAGACATGACTAGGAATTCATAATGTTCGTACCGAGTTCTAAAAGCAGTCTTTGGAATGTCATCAGTTTTAATCTTCAACTGATGATATCTGGAATGAAGATCAATCTTTGAAAAGAATTTGGCTCCTTGCAACTGGTCAAACAAGACATCAATGTGAGGCAACGGGTACCTATTTTTGATGGTGACATGATTCAACTCCCGATAATCAATACAAAGTCGCATACTTCCATCTTTCTTCTTGACGAATAGAACGTGAGCACCCCAAGGAGACGTACTAGGACGAATGAAACCGATGTCTAACAATTCCTGTAGTTGGGTTTTTAACTCCTGAAGTTCAATATGAGCCATTCGATATGGGGCTTTGGAAATACGTTTTGTCTTTAGGATCAAGGTCGATACAAAATTCAATTTCACACTCTGGGGTAGGCGGAAGTTGTTCGTGAATACGTCGAAATTTATTAACAATAGAAATATCATTCAAATCTGACGTATTTTTATTTAAATCCGTGACATGGTCTAAGAAAGCTTGACATCCGTTTTTCAATAAACGAATAGCTTTATAGCTTGATATGACAGTGATTGATTTTAGTGGTTTGGTTGCTTGAATTCGCATAATAGGTTGGTTAGGAATATGAAAGCTAACAACCTTACGAAAATAATCGATTTTAGCATGATGAGTAGTTAACCAATCAATCCCTAAAATCACATCAAATGCAAGTATTTTCAAAGAAATAAGATCGACGGTAACGTATGATTCTGATTTGAATCAAACAAGACTTATAAACAGTGGATGTAATGAAGGTTTCTCCCAACGGAGTTTCAACAGATAAGTAAAAGTCTAATTTCTCCAGAGTCAAATTTAAACGTTGAGCACAAGTAGGAGAAATGAAAGAATGGGTAGAACCGGTATCAAATAAAGTATAAACTTCGCTAGAGTTTATGATTAGCTTACCCGTGATCACCTCATTCTGATTCCTCGCTTTTTGGGAGGTTACGACAAATGCTCTCCCTTGAACTACCAGTTTTATCTTGTCTGGGACACCCTTTGATGCCTCCATCCCAACTGGACTTGATTTTGGTGCACGACAAAATCGGGCTAGGTGACCTTCTTTTTCACAATTAAAACACACTTTGGACTACATCACGCAGTTTGGACTGATATGTCCCTCCCCTTTGCATTTTTAACATACGATCAGCGGTCGTTCTCCTTCCTTAACAACAGGTGCTGGTGCTGACGTCTTTCCATCATTGTTGAATCTCCTCTTCTTGAATGTCCACTCTTATTGTCATGGCCATGATTACCACTGAAGTGATTACCATTTCTAGCATGTTGATTCCCTCCACGCTTGTTGTCACCACTTCGATGACTACTATCACTAGTATTATCGACTTGTCGGCTGCTCTCTCTTGGTTGGGTTAACTCATTATTGCGCTCCAATAACTGAGCCCTATTCACAACATCTGAATACACAGTTTGTGAGAAATTAGGTATTAACGTATCTCGGGTTTCAAACCTCTAAGAAACATCCGCGTCATTCTCTCCTCATTATCAAGCAAGTGGGACGCAAACCGGGACAACTCGGCAAACTTAGCTTTGTACTGCGCTACGGTCATATTGTTTTGCTCAAGCTTTATGAACTCTACCTCCTTCATGTGATGAATACTTTCAGGAAAGTACTTGTCATTGAACAGTTCTTGGAACTTCTCCCAAGACATCTTCATCAGGCAAAGAAGTTGAGTACGCTTTTACTGATTTCCACCAAGAATCGCCTACTCGCATGACATGAAGGTGGCAAAGGAACCTTTTGCTCCTCGGAGCATCCCAAGACATCAAATATCTTGTTGATCTACTTTATCCACGTCTCCTCCTTAAGTGGTTTTGGCTCTCCAAAAAAACTCCGATGGTCCCAGCTCCTTGAACTGCTTAGCGGTGACCGTCCGAGAGTTGTCAGTGTTTCCACCTGCATTTTGGACAGGAGGCGCTCTTGCCTGATGTTGCATGAATTTTATAAAGCCTTTGAACATCCCATCGTTCACCATTTCATCGGTGTTATTGTTTACATGAGGATTATTGTCTTCCTGTTGCACATTACCCTGGGTATTAATCGTTGGTGACTCAACGGTCTCATGTGCTTCATTGCTTATCTCAACATTTTCGGATGCCATTTTCAAATACTTCCACAAAATAAGGGTTAATTAACATATCACATATTATCCCTATACTCTGACCGACCAATTAAATACCAAATAAACTTAAGTAGGTCATACTAGCAAAGGAATTCTCTGTCTCTCCCCTCCTAGTTCTTGTCTCACATCTCAGCCAGGGATCATATCCCTAAGCTTTGATACCAACTGTGATGCCCCCAAAATAGGTATACATCACCCATCTTGAGTCGCCAAATACTTGGTACAAAATTCAAATACAACTTAATTATACAACAATCGTGTAAAATACGACAAAACATAATCTAAGAGTTTTAATAAGAATATTGTCATCTAGACAATATCCACACTCAATGGAGTCCTCATGTGACGCCCCCAAAATAGGTATACATCACCCATCTTAAGTCGCCAAATACATGATACAAAATTCAAGTACAAACTAATAATACAGCAGTCGTGTAAAATACGACAAAACATATGTTGTGAGTTTAAATACAAATATTGTCTTCTAGACAATATCCATTCTCAAATAGAGTCCTCGTTACATTTATTATCACACTATTTTACAAAATAGTGAGGACTACTAAGACACCATCTCGAACCATCACTCCATTCCCCGACTAGTCCCAGCTACGTTCTCATTTTCTGAAGAGAACAGTGAAAGAAAGGGTGAGCTCAACTAGCCCAACAAGAAATATTATGACTAAGATAATGCAAAATAAATTATCATTAGCCTTCAACAATGTTAAGCTGATAAAATATAATAGACATCAAGTTTAACTGCAGTGGATCAAGCAATCCATTAAAAGAGTCAAGTAGAGAATAAAATCTACTATCTTTTATGATTTAAAAAGTTTTTCATCACGTTTATCGCTAAGATTCAGCTTAATAAATAATCCACATCATCCTTGCACTACGGCCAAGGATATTCATTAGGGTCACGACCACAAATTATCCATGCACTACGGGCCAAGGATATTCGTGTATTCATCAATGGTCATAATCATGCCAACAATCGTCCCATCAATGCACTACGAGCCAATGAGGACTTTTATCACATCATTTGTAACATTACGGTCAGATTACACCCAATAATCCTCGGTCATAATCATACCAAGTCCATCTATGCACTACAGGCCACATATGACTTTCAAAAAAATATAAACATGAGGATGATGACAATGATATAAGAGTTCAATAAAACAAGTTCACAAATTAATTTATTCAGGAACTAATAACGTCCAAATTGTCAACATGATACTGCTTTGTAGAGTAAAATTCAAGAATGCTCAGAAGAATATTTTCATGAAAAATACTAGATAAAGAGCAAATATCAAGGATATTCGGCTAATTTCATGGAGTATAGAAGTCAAAACTTTAACCAACCGAGTATAATAAGGAATGGAATAACAAAAGAAATCACCATGACATGATAGATATAGATAAAAGTTATTCCAATGTAATAATAATATGCCAGTTTATTCAACCGGCGTGTGATGTTCCAATAATAATAATATGGAACCCCAGTCCGTAAAAACATACGCATGTGATATTCCGATAGAATAATAAAGATGGAATAATAAATAATGGAACCAACCTAAGAAACAACACGATATATTCCAATTCAACGTAATAATAAAGAATGGAATAACATAAGGATTTCACCAAGTATAGGTATGTATGTCAAGTATACAGTTATTCCAATGTAATAATAAAGAATGGAATAATGAAAGTTCTCTTCTTCATGAATAAGAAAGAATAACACCCTCACCGTAAAAAGAAACTAATATAATTGTAGGGAAGTAGCAGAATACTTTTCTATAGTTTCTCTATAATTTTTCTCTCTAGAGTTTCAGTGAATTCGTAAGAAATAATGAAGGAATGTGCTACTATTTATAGGAGAATGGAAGTGTACTGTTTATGAACGAATTATATTTGCAGAATTATTTCTTCAACCAAATACAATAAAGTCACTCAACTAACTAATAAAATCACAACAAAAATTAAAATATAATACATATATATAAACACATGTTTTCAACTTATATATATCAATATTATATATACACCACTTAATTTTTCTCCCCCATAACCAACATCTATCCCCCACCCACCCAATAATTAAATTCACTACACTCTTACACATCACTATTACACTACCACTTTTCCACCATTTTCCACTCACACACCCATCACACACCCATCACTTTCACATCTCATTTTCTCCCACCATATACTCAATACACACATATACTTCCATACGTATACTCTTCCATTTCCAAAATCATTTTCCCAACACATATGGGCCCCCACATGTGGCCCCCACATGTGGGCCCCACCTTTAAAAAAATTTCTCTACCGATTTTTTGAAAATGGGTAAATAGGAATCCATAAAATAATCGAATTCATAAAAAATCACCTTAATAATTTTAACAACATTTATCATCTTTATTACAATTCACAATATTAATCGACTGTGTCGCTCCTGTGAAAGAGGGGGCTTTCAAATCGGATTTCTCCCTATCATGCCGCAATTAGGTGACCAAACCTCTCCTCGGCGTAACTTCTAGACATCGTTAATATTGCAATTTATAATATTAATAACTATGTCATTTCAATTATTGATTTAATAATATATAAAATATCGACAATAATAAAATCAAATAACGTGAGATACTATGCAACAATTACTATAGCAATAATTGAACAAAACTGAGTGACTTCTCACATAAGCATTAATAATCAATACCGTGTGCTACTATGTAACCACGCGTATTACTGTACTTTTACTACCGAGTAGTTCAACAGTATTAACAGTAAAACTTCCGCCGTTATTTTCAATAAAATATTTTTGTCGTTTTCTCAATCCGACAATAATTCTGTTGTGGGGTCCACTAATGATTGAGACGTTGTACGAATATCCCCTGCTAAACTGAATATTCCCCAACCAATCGAATATAATATAACAACTTGCATACTTTGCAGAATTTATAAATATTACCCACAACTATAATATTATTTCAAATTCATACATTAATATTTAAAAATGACATTTATAGAAAATTCATCTTTATTCAAAAAGTTGGGGTCTTACAATCTCCCCTTCTTATAAAATTTCGCCCTCGAAATTAGAGTACGTACCTGGTATATCGAAGAGATAAGGATACCTTGATTTTATTTCTGATTCTAACTCCCAGGTCATTTCCTTAACATCGTGGTTTCTCCACAAAACTTTGACTTGAGGTATAACCTTGGAGCGTAAAATATGTTCCTTCCTATCCAAGAATTGAACAGGTACCTCTTCATACATTAAGTCTTCCGCTATTTCGTCCGGTTCCAACTCAATAATGTGGTTCAGATCTTTCACATATTTACGTAACATGGATATGTGAAAAACGTTATGAACACGAGACATACTTCGTGGTAAAGCGAGTCTATAGGCCACAGTTCCTACTCGATCGAGGATTAAAAATGGGTCAATGAATCGAGGATTGAGCTTTCCTCTCTTTCCAAATTTCGTAACTCCCTTCCATGGAGCAACACGTAACATCACATGATCTCCTATATCATATTCCACGTCCTTTCGATGAAGATCAGCATAACTCTTTTATCGATCTTGTGAGATTTTTATACGTTGTTGGATCGTTTGAATCTTTTCTGTAGTCATACGTACCAACTCCGGTCCCAACAACGTTGCTTCACCCACCTCATCCCAAATCTACCGAGAACAACACTTTCTTCCATACAACGCCTCGAATGGAGCCATGCCAATACTTGCTTGATAACTGTTGTTGTAGGAAAACTCCACCAATGGTAAGAACTTATCCCAACTTCCTTTGAAGTCAAGGACACACAAGTCTTAATAAATCTTCCGTAGTTTGAATAGTCCTCTCTGATTATCCGTCCATCTGAGGATGATATGCCGAACTAAATCGTAAATCCGTGCCTATAGCTTTTTGAAAACTAACCCAAAATCGTGAAGTGAATCTTGGGTCTCAATCAGAAACTATGGATACTGGCATACCATGTAGTCTTACAATCTCATTTATGTACATACGAGCAAGACGTTCAAGTGTATAAGTTTCTCGTATTGGTAAGAAATGAGCAGACTTGGTCAATCTATCAACAATGACCCAAATTGCATCAATGCCTTGAGAAACCTTGGGAAGACCAGTAACGAAATCCATGGTAATGTGCTCCCACTTCCATTCTGGAATTTCAAGTTGTTGCAATGGACCTTTTGGTACTTGATGCTCCGCCTTGACTTGTTGACAAGTTAGACACCTTGAGATAAACAACACTATCTCTCTCTTCATATTGCTCCACCAAAATGTATGACGAAGATCACGATACATTTTGGTACTCCCAGATGGATTGCAAATGGTGTGTCATGCGCCCATCATGATTTTATACTTTAACTCGTGATCGTTAGAACACAAAGTCCGGAGTTGACTCAAGTATTCCTTCATCATCGATTCTTGCTTCCTAAGATAGCACCTTCTTGCACTTTCTTCCTCATACGATCGACCTCCTGTGTCCGTAGTTTGAGCAATTTAACTTTATCAATTAAATTGGTTCTACTCAGATATTCACCATCATCACGTGGGTCCCTCGAGTCTTTATCTCTATCTCCATCCTTTGTAAGTCACACAAAATGGGCCTTTGCGTTGACAATATCGCACTCGCATTCGCATATGATCTTCTACTCAATGCGTTAGCTACTACCACGCTTGCTTTTCCAGATGGTATTGGATGGTATGATCATAATCTTTCAATAGCTTCCAAGCCAACGTCGTTGTCGTATGTTGAGTTCCTTTTGAGTGAAGAAATATTTGAGGCTTTTATGATCCGTAATGATCTCCACTTTCTCCCCATACAAGTAATGCCTCCATATCTTTAGTGCGAAGACAACAGCTACCAACTCTAGATCATGAGTAGGATAATTCCTCTCATTCTTTGAGTTGTCGTGAGGCATAGGCTATGACTTTCCCATGTTGCATGAGAACACATCCTAACCTTTTTGCTCAAGCATCACCAGAGATGACAAATCCTCCGAACCGTATGGTATTGTCGTAACAGTCTTTGAAATAAGTCTCCTCTTGAGTTCTTGAAAACTCTTCTCATATTCCTCGTTCCAATCGAACTTTGTGTCTTTTCGAGTCAGCTAAGTTAATGGAATAGCGATTCGAGAAAACCCTTCTACGAATCTCCGATAATAACCAGCTAAACCAAGAAAGCTACGTACTTTGGTCACTAATTTAGGTTTCTCCCAGTTTTGAATAGCTTCAATCTTTGCTGGGTCAACAGATATTCCATGACTTGATACCACGTGCCCAAGGAATGCTACTTCCTCAAGCCAGAACTCGCATTTCTTCAACTTGGCATAAATCTTATATTCACGAAGCTTTTGGAGTATCAACCTCAAGTGTTGCTCATGATCTTCACGGGTTTTGGAATATATGAGGATGTCATCAATAAAGACCACAAAGTGATCCAAATATTCCTTGAATACTCGGTTCATCATATCCATAAAGGCAGCAGGAGCATTAGTCAATCCAAAAGACATGACTAGGAATTCATAATGCCCGTCTTTAGTTCTCGAAAGCCGCTTTTGAATGTCATCTGCTTCTAATCTTCAACCGGTGATATCCGGAACGAAGATCAATCTTTGAAAAGAATTTGGCTCCTTAGTAATCGGGTCAAACAGTCATCAATACGTGGCAATGGGTACCTATTTTTGTGGTGACATGATTCAACTCCCGATAATCAATACAAAGTCGCATACTCCCATCTTTCTTCTTCACGAATAAAACAGGAGCACCCTAAGAAGAAGTACTAGGACGAATAAAGTCAATGTCTAACAATTCCTGCAGTTGGGTCTTTAACTCCTGAAGTTCAATAGGAGCCATTCGATATGGGGCTTTGGAAATGGGCTTTGTAATGGGTTCAAGGTCGATACAAAATTTAATTTCACACTCTGGGGGTAGGCCAGGAAGTTCTTCAAGGAATACGTTAGGAAATTCATTAACAATAGAAATATCATTCAAAACTGACGTATTTTTGTTTAGATCTGTGACATGAGCTAAGAAAGCTTGACATCCGTTTTTCAATAAACGAATAGCTTTATGGCTTGAGATGACAGTGATTGATTTTAATGGTTTGGTTGCTTGAATTCGCATAATAGGTTGGTTAGGAATATGAAAGCTAACAACCTTACGAAAATAATCAATTTTTGCATGATGAGTAGTTAACCAATCAATCCCTAGAATCACATCAAATGCAAATATTTTCAAAGAAATAAGATCGACAGGTAATGTGCGGTTACCAATTTGAATCAAATAAGACTTATAAACCGTGGATGTAATGAAGGTCTCTCCCAACGGAGTTTCAACAGATAAGTCAAAGTCCAATTTCTCCGGAGTCAAATTTAAACGTTGAGCGCAAGTAGGAGAAATGAAAGAGTGGGTAGAACCAGTATCAAATAAAGTATAAACTTCGCTAAAGTTTATGATTAGCTTACCCGTGATGACCTCGTTCGGGTTTCTTGCTTTCTGGGAGGTCACAACAAACGTTCTTCCTTGCACTACCAGCTTTGACTTTTCTGGGACGGCCTTTGGTGCCTCCCTCCCAGCTGGACTTGTCTTCGGTGCATGACAAAATCGAGCCAGGTGACCTTCTCTTCCACATTTGTAACATACCTTGGATGGCATCGCACAGTTGGGACTGATGTGTCCCTCTCCTCCACACTTGAAGCATATGATAGGTGGTCGTTCTCCTTCCTTAACGACAGGTGCTGATGCTGACGTCTTTCCATCATTATTGAATCTCCTCTTCTTGAGATGTCCGTTCTTATTGTTTTGGCCATGATTACCACCAAAGTGGTTACCATTTCTGGCATGTTGATTCCATCCACACTTATTGTCACCACTTTGATGACTGTTATCACTGGTATTATCATTTTGCCGGCTGCTCTCTTTTGGTTGGGTTGACTCATTATCACGCTCCAATAACTGAGCCCTATTAACAACATTTGAATACAAACACACTTTATGAGAGATAAGATATTGACGATCTCGTGTTTCAAACCTCTTAAAACATCCGCCATTCTTCTCTCCTCATTATCAACCAAATGGGACGAAACCGACAACTCGGCAAACTTAGCTTCGTCTCACATACACGGCCATGTTGTTTTGTTCCAAATTTGATGAACTCTATCTTTTCATATGATGAATACTTTTGGGAAAGTACTTGTCGTTGAATGCTTCTTGGAACTTCTCCCAAGACATCTTCAAGCGCGGCAGTTGAGTACGCTTTATAGATTCCCACCAAGAATTTGTCTCGCCTCAAGAACATGAAGATGGCAAAGGAACCTTTTGCTCCTCGAGCATCCCAAGACATCAAATATCTTGTTGATCTCGCTTAATACACGCCTCCGCTTTTAAGTGGTTTTGGCTCTCCAAAAACTCCGGCGGTCCCAGCCTCCTTAAATCGCTTTCATGCGGTGACCGTCCGAGAGTTGCCAAGTTGTTTCCACCTCGATTTTGGATGAGAGCCACTCTCGCTGATGTTGCATGAATTGCATAAAGCCTCTGAACATTCCATCGTTCATCATTTGGTCAGTGTTGTTGTTTGCCTGAGGAATGTCTCCTTCCTGATGCACATTATCCTGATTATTGATCTGTGGAGACTGAACGGTCTCCTGTGCTCCATTGATGTTCTCAACATTCTCGGATAATATTTTCAAATACTGCCACAAAACAAGGGTTAATTAACATATAACATATTATCCCTATACTCTGACCAACCAATTAAATAACAAATAAACTTAGGTAGGTCATACTAGCGAAAGAACCCGTCTCTCCCCTCCTAGTTCTTGTCTCACATCTTAGCTAGGGATCATATCCCTAAGCGTTGATACCAACTGTGACGCCCCCAAAATAGGTATACATCACCCATCTTGATTCGCCAAATACATGGTACAAAATTCAAATACAAACTAATAATACAAAAGTCGTATAAAATACAAAAAAACATATGCTGTGAGTTTAAATACAAATATTGTCTTCTAGACAATATCCATTCTCAAATAGAGTACTCGTTACATTTATTATCACACTATTTTACAGAATAGTGAGGACTACTAAGACACCATCTCGGACCATCACTCCATTCCCCCACTAGTCCCAGCTACGTTCTCATTTCCTGAAGAGAACAGTGAAAGAAAAGGTGAGCTCAACTAGCCCAGCAAGAAATATTATGACTAAGATAATGCAAAATAAATTATCATTAGCCTTCAACAATGTTAAACTGATAAAATACAATAGACATCAAGTTTAACTGCAACGGATCAAGCAATCCATTAAAAGAGTCAAGTAGAGAATAAAATCTACTATCTTTTATGATTTAAAAAGTTTTTCATCCCATTTATCACTGAGATTCAGCTTAATAAATAATCCACATCATCCCTGCACTACGACCAAGGATATTCATTAGGGTCACGACCACAAATTATCTATACACTACGGGCCAAGGATATTCGTGTATTCATCAATGGTCATGATCATGCCAACAACTGTCCATCAATGCACTACGGGCCAATGAGGACTTTTATCACATCATTTGTAACATTACGGTCATGATTACAATCGAATAATCCTCGGTCATAATCATACCAAGTCCATCTATGCACTACAAAAAGCCATGATGACTTTCAAAAAAATATAAATGATGAGGATGATGACAATGATATAAGAGTTCAATAAAACAAGTTCACAAAATTAATTTATTCAGAACTAATAACGTCCAAATTGTCAACATGATATTGCTTTGTAGAGTAAAATTCAAGAATGCTCAGAAGAATATTTCCATGAAAATATACTGGATGAAGCGCAAATATCAAGGATATTCCACTAATTTCATGGAGTATAGAAGTCAAAACTTTAACCAACTGAGTATAATAAGGAATGGAATAACAAAAGAAATCACCAGGCATGTGATAGATAAAGACATGCAAAAGTTATTCCAATGAGAATAATAAATATGGAACCGGTCCGCAAGAACTCACGTATTGTGATATTCCGAAGAATAATAAATACTAACCAGTCCCAAAAATGCAAAATGCATGATATGATATTCCAACAGAATAATAAAGAATAGAATAACATAAGGATTTCACCAAGTATAGGGTATGCCGCGTATACAGGTTATTCCAACAGAATAATAAAGAATGGAATAACAGAAGTTCTCTTCATGAATAAGAAAGAATAACACCCCTTACCATAAAAGAAACTAAATATAAGAGTAGGGAAGTAGCAGAATACTTTTCTATAGTTTCTCTATAATTTTTCTCTCTGGAGTTTCAGTGAATTCGTAAGAAATAATGAAGGAATGGGCTTCTATTTATAAGAGAATGGAAGTGTACTATTTATGAACAAATTATTTCTGCAGAATTATTTCTTCAACCAAATACAATAAAGTCAATCAACTAACTAATAAAATTACAACAAAAATTAAAATATAATACATATATATAAACACATGTTTTCAACTTATATATATCAATATTATATATACACCACTTAATTTTTCTCCCCCATAACCAACATCTATCCCCTACCCACCCAATAATCAAATTCACTACACTCTTACACATTACTATCACACTACCACTTTTCCACCATTTTCCACTCACACACCCATCACTTTCACATCTCATTTTCTCCCACCATATACTCAATACACACATATACTTCCATACGTATACTCTTCTATTTCCAAAATCATTTTCCCAACACATATGGGCCCCACATGTGGTCCCCACATATGGGCCCCACCTTTAAAAATTTTCTACCGATTATTTTAAAAAAATGGGTAAATAGGAATCCATAAAATAAGCAGACTTCATAAAAAATCACCTTAATAATTTTAACAACATTTATCATCTTTATTACAATTCACAATATTAATCGACCAGGTCGTTCCTAGGAAAGAGGGGGCTTTCAATCGGATTTCTCCTATTGGCCAAGCAATTAGGTGACCAAACCTCTCATTGGCGAGAACTTCTAGACATCGTTAATATTGCAATTTGTAATATTAATAACTCATCATTTCAATTATTGATTTAATAATATATAAAATATCGACAATAATTGAATCAAATAACGTGAGATACTATGCAACAATTACTATAGCAATAATTGAACAAAATTGAGTGACTTCTCACGTAAGCATTAATAATCAATCTGTAGGTTACTATACAACCACGCAGACATCGTATTTTTTACTACCGAGTAGTTCAACAAATATTATTGTAAAACTTCCGCCGTTATTTTCAATAAAATATTTTTATCGTTTTCTCAATTCGACAATAATTCTGTTATGGGGTCCACCAATGATTGAGCCGTTGTACATTCATTCCCTGCTAAACTGAATATTCCCCAACCAATCGAATATAATATAACAACTTGCATACTTTGCAGAATTTATAAATATTACCCACAACTATAATATTATTTCAAATTCATACCTTAATATTTAAAAATGACATTTATAGAAAATTCATCTTTATTCAAAAAGTTGGGGTCTTACACCTCATTATATTTATTATCACACTATTTAAAAGAATAGTGAGGACTACTAATGCTACCATCTGGACCGCCACTCCGTTCCTCGACTAGTCCCAGCTATATTCTCATTTCCTGAAGAGAACAATGAAAGCAAAGGGTGAGCTCAACTAGCCCAGTAAGAAATATTATGACTAAGATAATGCAGAATAAATTATCCTTAGCCTTCAATAGTATAACAACTGATAGAATATAATAGACAACAAGTTTTAGATCAACAACTGCAGCGGAATAATCAATCCATTAGAAAAGTCAAGTAGAGCATAAAATCTACTATCTTTTATGATTTAAAAATATTTTCATCAACTTTATTGCTGAGACTTAGCTTAATAAATAAACCACATCATCCATGCACCACGGCCAAGGATATTCATGTAATCATCAATGGTCATGATTATACCGAATAATCCCTGGTCATAATCATATCAACAACTGTCCATCAATGAACTACAGGCCAATGAGGACTTTTACCACATCATTCATCATATTATGGTCATGATTATACCGAATAATCCCTGGTCATAATCATACCAAGTCCATCTATGTACGTAAGCCAAAGATGACTTTAATCATAATATAAGCATGAGGATGATGACAATGACATAATAATTCAATAAAACAAGTTCAAGGATAAATTTTAAAGATTTATAATTTAATTTATCCAGAAATCAATAATGTCCAAATTGTCAACATGATACTGCTTTGTAGAGTAAAATTCAAGAATACTCAGAAGAATATTTTCATGAAAAGATACTAGATGAAGCGAAAATATCAAGGATATTCCACTAATTTCATGGAGTATAGAAGCCAAAACTTTAATCAACTGATTATAATAGAATATATGAAACTGCAAATGGATTTTCGCCCGCCATGTGGTAATCCACGTAGATAGATCATTTCCATAATTTAAAAAGGAATGAATACGAAGGATCATTCACCATGCATGTGGTAATCCACATAGACAGGTTATTTCAACAGAATAATAAAGAATGAAATAACAGAAGAATTCATCATGCATGTGGTATTCCACGTAGACAGGTTATTCCAACAGAATAATAAAGATTTGAACCAAGTCATGCGTAATTCGTACAGACAGGATATTCCAATAGAATAATAAAGAACGTAACCAGGTCATGCGTAATCCGCACAGACAGGATATTCCAATAGAATAATAAAGAATGAAATAACAACAGAATTCACCAGGCATGCGATAGACTGTACAGACAGGTTATTCCAACAGAATAATAAAGAATGGAATAACAGAAAAATTTGACCATGTATGTGGTACTTCACATAGACAGGTTATTCCAACATAATAATAAAGAATGGAATAATAACCCTTACAAGTACTGAAAGAAAATAACTCTCTTCATGAATACGAAGGAATAATACCCCTTACCTTAGAAGAAAACTGGAATAGTGAGGTAGGAGACTTCTCTTCTCCTTTTTCTCTATAATTTCTCTCTATAATAATTGTTCATAGCTTTTGTGAATTGGTGAGAAATGAAGGAAGAATGAGCTTCTATTTATAGGAAAATATAGTTTCGATAATTGCACGTTTTGGGGCTTGAAATATTACAGTATAATACCTTCCTCTTTTTCTTCATTTTTAATTTAGTCCTACAAGTATTATCAAACTTGCACCACCTCCCCTAATCGTAAATAATGTGAATCAATAGTAAATCATGTGAATCAATAGTTCTAGACATGTAAAAATATGAATTACAGTATAGTACCTCCATCTATACCTCCATTTTTAACTTAGTCATGCAAGTATTATCAATCTTGCACCACCACCCCTAATAGTACAAGAATGTGAATCAATAGTACACACATATTAACAAATAGTTATAATCATGAGAATTAATAGCAATTAATTTCTTATTTATTTACCCGACTGGTCAGTATAACTTCCAGACATTAATTAATATCGAAATAAATGTCGATTTCCACTAACACTAATAATTTCAACACAATGGAACTATCAATTACATCTTTAATCAACACGAACTTATTCATCATTAATATTATAACTCACAATATTTAACAATCAGGTCATTCCCAGGAAAGAGGGGGCTTTCCGATAAGGATTTCTCCTTATTGGCGCACAATTAGATGACCAAACCTCTCCTTGACAAAACTTCTAGACATTGTAAATATTGCAATTTAATAATATGAATAACTTTGTCGTCTCAATTATTGATTTAATAATATATCATATTATGCAGATGATACTATGACAATAATTGAATCAATAATATGAGAGATATGATGCAACAATTACTGTAGCAATAATTGAGTATAACTGAGTGACTTCTCACGTAAGCATCAATAATCAATACCGTGTGCTACTATGCAACCATGCGTATTACTGCACTTTTACTACCGGATAGTTCAACAGTTTTAACGGTAACACTTTCACAGTTATTTTTATAAAAAGATAATTCTGTCATTTTCTTACTACGACAATACTTCTATTGTGGGGTCCACCAATGATTGTGCCGTCGTATGGATATTCCCCGACCAAACGAATATTTTATAACAACTTGAATACTTTGTAAAATTTGTAAATATTACCCACGACTATAACATTATATCAAATCCACACCATAATATTCAAAAAAATATATTTCGAGAAAATTATTCTTTATTCATAAAAGTTGGGGTCTTACAGTATGTGTAGTATATTGAAGTACGTGAGTTGTAATTCTATAGCTTACGCAAGAGGCAAGTTTCCTAACCTTTGCTACTTTATTATTCAGCAAGGTATACTTTTCGCTGTCATGTTATACTTATGCAAGTTCTCTATCTCTAATCTTTAATTGAGCAGTTAACTTATTATTGTTATGCAAGTTTCCTAACCTTACTTTTACGTTATGCAAGTTTCTTAAATCTATTATTCAATTGAGCAAGTTTTTTAACCCTAATTTTTCATTATGGAAGTTCCTTTTTCCTAACTTGTTATTGTTATGCAAGTTCTTTAACCCTAATTTGTTGTTGCGTAAGTTCATTAATCTTTGTTTCTTCATTCCAAACGAGATTACTTTTGTTATTCAAAGTCTGTAATTTTATTGTAAGCAATGTGTTTATTCAGCTACGAATAATTGTTGTTTGATCTCTGATCAACAATGTTATTGTACTATCTTCCATTATTATACCAAACTCTGAGTTGACTAGCGATTCTTTACTGAGTCAACTAATCCTTAGTTGATGAATGTTCCAAAATCTAAATTACCCTTGAAGTCAATCCAAACCAAACTTCCTTTGGTTTTCTTATGTACCCACACAGTTTAAAAGCATGTAGATGATGATTAACACTTGTTCATTTTAGAAAGAGTTACTCTTATTGATTCATCGATATACCTTATTTTTGAAGATATTATAATCAAACTCTTGAATAGTTATTGGTCCCTATCTGATTCAACCAGTACTTGGTTGATGAGCATTCTAAAGATCTAGAATTCCTTTGAAGTTAATTCCAAACCAAACTTCCTTTGGTACGAAACCTAATGATCTAAGTTGAGATGAACAACCCTATATCAGGGGATAATTTTAGAGCTACGTAATAGCGTTAAAATGTTTGTGCAATATATAGTACAAAGGGCTGATCACCTAGAGTACGAGATGGTGGTCCATATAGTCGTTTAGACTATTAAAGGTTATAGTAGAAACACCTGTTAACCTAGGACATAGATGATGATTATGCTCTTTTAGACTGTTAAAGGTTAAAGTAGAAATACTTGACAACCTAGAATATAGTTTGTGGTCTTGTGACCCTCAGTGTATTCCTTTGATGTTGATATTTATTGTTAACTTAAATGTTCATTATTCCTTTGAACTCATAGCTTTTGAATTGAAGTTTATTGTTCCGGTAAGAGTACTTTACCATTGAAAGATTAATTAATTTTCATTCATAAACATGTTATTGTATACTATCCTTCTTGTGGGCAATTGTTTGGTCACTCTTACACAAAACAATGCTGATGAAGTTAAAAATTTTGAAAAGCTTTCTACAAGTAAGGGCAAGGGCAAAGTGCTTAATTAGATGACGCTTAATTTACCTTTAATTTATGCAGCTTATGTAATAGATTTGATTATGATTATGTTTTAATATTTCGCTGATGATTATAACAATAAAGGTTAGATGGCCTGGAATTTATTGAAATTATGTAACCCTATAATGGGAGATTTATTGTTTAAATTTTTGAGTTTAATTATATTATTTGTTTATGGGTAGTTAATTATGATTTAATTGGACAGTGAACACCAAATCTGTGGGATTAAAGAACCCGGATTTGGGGGTGTCACAAGTTGGTATCAGAGCTTTAGGTTATAAACTTTTGGTGGGGAAACCTTAGGCTATAACCTTATAAGATATCGAAAATATAGTGGTGTAAAACTCTCATCGAGTTCTAAAGAATGAATTCAGGGAATTCATTGAAGATAAAATGATAACAGACTTTATGTGTTTATGTGATAACAAACCTATTTACTCGCGTGTATTATGCGTAATGAGTGGTATGAGTAGTAAATAATACTTTGTTGTCAGAATGACTGATGAAGAAGGATAGGGATTAGGAGCGCTGAGAAGTTCTTACAGTCTGAGTATAGTTGGTATTGGGAAAGCCATACCCGTTGATTTGTGTTGTAGAACTTGGGTATGAGCTTGAGTTTGATCGTGAAGATGAATTTGAGAAGGTAAAGATGAAGTATGAGTTAGAAAAGTCATAGAGCGCCAAGCCACGCTTGCGCAAAAAGATGTCGCAGCTCAAGACTTTACCGCACAACTTGCAAATGTAGAGTAGAGATTATCTCATTTAGAGTATTAAAGAGCATAGTTATTAACGAGATTACGCAGGAATGACTTGGGAAAGGATTCAACAAAGCGGGAGAGAGCTGAAGATGCGTGGGTGAAGGCTTTTAAACGCATATATCGTGTTGAAGACAAGTCAAAGAGGGCCAAACAAATGATGAAACTTAGAACTTAGTCTTCCATTTTCCTGTACAGGTTGAGGTTGTCTGGGGTACACAATGGATCGTAGGACGATGATTTGTATTGTGGAGCAAGAGCGCAATGAAGCTGTAGAACATGGAATGTTCTTGTAAATTGTGAGAAAAATAATAAGATGATATATAAATTATGATGAAAATTAATAAAATGTAAATCTTAACTTTTGAAATAAATAGTGGGATATGATGAAGTAATCCTGGAATTTTATTATTATAGGATAAATGATATAAATAGTAGTGAGGCTATTTTGTTATGTAGTGAAGTAATAAATGAATAAAAATATCATTGTTTATTTAGATATGTCATGTGTTGTTTAAAAGTGGTTGAAATAAGCTTAAAAGTTTTAATATTTGAATGAATAATGATCTAATAGTGCAAATTTTAAATAGTAAGATGCCGCCTAGAAGAAGACAGTAGCGTCAATAGACTCCAGAGGAATATGCATACAATAATGAAGCTAACGCAAATCCAGTGCCGTAATTGATGAATTTACTGGTCGGATCACTTGCAAATCAACTGAATTCATGGCTGTATAGTCACATCTCGATGTTTCAACCGAATTAATTCACAATAAGGCTGGAAAAGATGATTGTCGTATAAGGAGAAGGTAATGCGTTGACATATAATCAAGAGCAGAGGGAAAAGAAAGGTGCAAAAGGAGATAAGGCAGACGGTAGCCATAGGGGTAATTTTCAGGAAAGAAAGTTGAACGAAAATGTCGCCGCTAAAAATTAGCAAGGGAATGAGAAGAAGAAAGTGGTGGCATGTAGCAACTATGGAAAGAGACACGTGAGTGTTTGTTTGAAAGGAAAGAGAGTGTGCTTAAATTGTGGCTTGAAGGGCCATATTGCACCAAAATGTTCAACACCGTGGAAGGGAGCCTGCTTCACGTGTGGATCGAAGGAGCACTTGGCTTGAGGTTGCCCAAAGAAAGTGGCAGGAAAAGCAAGCGGAAGTGAGGGGGCATTCGCAAGCTGGTTATTGTAGAATCAGCTTCGTCGAGTCAACCAACTGAACAATCATCCAACATGATGATGCACGACTCAATGCAAGGTATGGTTTCGATCAGTTATCTATACAGCTGCATGATATTTAATTCAAGTGCTACTTGTTAATTTATGTCCGACAAATTTGCTAAGAAATTAGATTTTCTTTAGGAGGAGTTAGATTATTCCTTAAATATAGAAATTGACAAGTAGATATTTAAGGTCATCTAAGGTCAGTGGAATTAATTCCAGACCAACTTGGAAATCTAAGGTTATCCTAAGAATGGATGGGTTGTTGAACTATGAGACGATAAGTGATTGTCAAAGAAAGTGTGGAAACCTTGTGACTCCGAGGAAGTCAAAGATAGTATTTTATTTTTCTAGTTGCAGGTCACCTGTACGGTAGAGTTATCTATCGATGTTGTAAGTTGATAAGTTGATAAGAAAATAGTGTATGGGATACGCAAAGTTCAAGAATTGAAGAAGAAGTTAAGAATGGCACTTGTGTTATTTTTACCAGATAATACAGGAAATTTTGTGATGTATAGTGACGCTTCGCATAAAGGACTAGGTTACGTGCTTATGCAAAATGACAAAGTCATTGCGTATTCCTCACTACAATTAAAATATTACGAGAAGGGATATCTGACTCATGGTTCAGAGTTAGTGGTAGAAATGGTTCAGAAGTGAAAGTTGAAATTGATCAAGGATTATGACTACAAAATTCTAAATGAATATGGTTGTCGACGTCTTAAACAAAAATATAGAAGTTTTTTTGTTAACTGCAAAAGATGGATTCATAATAGAAATGGTTAAGTTGTGGTGAGGGGTAAGATATTCGAAAAAGTCAAAGGGGAAGCTGTTCGGATGGAAAATTGTACAACTTTGTTGGACAGAGTAAAGGAAGAGTAACTGCAAGATAAAGGTGTCAATTCAAGATCGATATTGAAGGGTGGCTGAATGTTGAAGGAAGAAACTAGGTTTCGCCAGTATCGGGAATTGAAGATGAGTTTTGCAAAAAAAATTATATGTTGAATCAACTAGGGAGCACAAAAATATATTATGCCTTCGACAATACTTTTGGTGGCAAGATATGGTGATAGATTTAATAGTATGTCAAAGTTAATATATTTCCTAATGATCAGTGAGCGAAGTTATATATCAATGAAATTATTTAAAGGCATGATGTAACGGTATCAATCGTATATGACAAAGATCCACGATTAACATCAAATATCCAGAAAAGTTATAAGAACGCATGTGATGTAGTTGTGAATGAGCTCGTTATACCATTTACGGACTAATGGTCAAAATGAAAAGACAAGCCAGACATTAGAAGACATTTATTTTAGTTTAGTTCGTCTACAACAAAATCTATCATGCAAAACATGGTTATGTTACCATAAGAAGTGTTGTATGGAAGAGCAAGGTTGGTAGCTGCTCAAGACAGACAAAAGAAATATGTTGATCAACACCAACAAAATCGCGAATTTAACGTGGGAAATTTTGTTTTCCTAAAAGTTTCTCCCTAGAAGGGAAATAAAAAATTTAGTAAAAAGAAAAAGTTGAAACCGAGGTTCTTAGTTTTCATGTCCTGCGAAGAGAGGGAATAGATGGTTATGAGGTAGCCTTACCTCTACAGTTAAAGTACATTCACAATGTTTTTTATGTTTCGATGATATGATCAAGAAGGCCCGATTGCAATCATGTGATCGAGTTTGAACTGTTATAGTTGATAAAGATTTGTCCTACTAGAAAAATTCTATTAAGATAAGTTGATAGAAAATAACAAGTTCTCAGAATAAAGTGATACCTTTTGTTAAGGTAATGTGGTGGGACCACAATGCCGAAGAAGCTGCGTGGAAACTCGAAAATAAGATGATGAAAAGTTATCCTGAGTTATTTATGTAATATATCTCTTCAATTCTGGGGACAGAATCCTTGTAAGAAGGGAAGAATGGCGAATGAATTGTTTGAATTGTGATTCTAGGGACAGAATCCTTGTAAGGAGGGAAGGATGTAACAATCTAGAATTTTATATATAATTTCAAATATTTATTGAATTAAATAAATATTTTAGTTGATGTGTTTATTGTTAAATAAATATTTGTTTTATTTGATTATTTATTAGTTAAATAAATAATTCACGAGTTGTGGAGAATTAACATAATTAAGTGTAATAAATTAATTAAGTTGGTATTTAGTAATTTTGTATTTTGAAGTTAATTAAATTAAATGATTTGAATTAATTATTATGTTACATAGTGGTAATATCCTAATTTAATTTATTAATTAAATTAGAGAGTTGATAAAATTAAAGGAATTGTTATAATATGGTTTTAATTATATTTATTAATTCAAGTGATGTACTAAGTTATTAAATAAAATTATAATAAAAATTATAATTTTGTGGTAATTTGATAATGTGGTTTGTTAATGTGATAAGTTGTTGTTAGTTTTAATTTAATTGAATTTGAATATTAGAATTTAATTAAATAGAGTGTGACATTAAACTATAAGTGAGTTATTAAAATAAACTAAAAGAAGTTTTAATTTGGTTTTACCAAATAAGGCATAAGAATTTTAAGTCTTTATTTTTAATTGGTTTTGCCAAACAAGCCTTAGTGGCTTTTGATTTTCAAAATTCTATAACTGATAAATATTAAGTATACGTACTATATTGTATTAAGTATATATCAGTTAAAGTTTTACGTTAAGTTTGTAAGCCTAAGCTTAATTCTAAAGAAACAAAAACAAAGAGAAGGAAGAACAAAGAAAGAGAGAGAGAGAGAGAGAGAGAGAGAGAGAGAGAGTTTGAGAGAGAGAAAAGTATTCTCTGTGATTTTGAAGCTATGTTTTGAGAAGGAGAAGGGGTCAAAATAATTCTCATCATCTAACAGAGCATAATCAAGTATTAAGATAGAATTATTAGTTTTAAAGTTCTGTTTTTTTTCTAAAAAGTTCTATGTAATTGATGTTTATGGATAATTGTTGAAAATATGAGTTTGTATATGTTAGATTATGTATATAAATTGTTTTTATGTGCTTTAGTGTTAACTAATCCATGAAAACATGATAATTATGAAGAAATTAAATTATAGTGATATATGTATAAATATGGCTTATTTTAGAGTTAAAATTGATGCTCAATTCATGTAATAAATTAGTAATTATTTGTTGATTGTGAAAATACATGAAGAAATGAAAATAATATGATTTAAACGGACTTTTTTAGTTGTAAAACAAATTCACAGTGATTAATTTTGCTAAAAATGTCAAAAAGTGAAGAAATAGTAAAAATAGTGAATTTAGAGGTTGTTATTTTGATGTTTATGTTGTTTATATGGTTAGAAACATTAGTTTAAGTTTTTGTAAACTTATTACAACTTGGGTAAGTTGGAATGGTTGTTAGAAAGGAGTTTTTAGGCCTAATTTGGCTTTCTGCACTATTCATTCACGAACTGCAGTAGGTACCCCCACCTCGGCGGGGGAGTAGTCTGACTTACAAATGTTGAGAAAATGGGCATAACTTTTTCATACGAAATCTGATTCATGATGTGATTCACGATGATCTGTAACGAGGACGAATAGACCTACAACTTTTGTTCTTTATTTTTTTTCAATTTGATGTCGTTAATGGGGGTCAAAATGGCCATCGTTAGGACTGTTGTGCACTCGGAGGTAATCGGAGGGTGTCGGGCATGCACGTATGCATGTGTAGTACTTTTGATGATTAAAGATGCTCTTCTAAGTTATAATACATGAATATTAGTAAATATAATGATGCTTAACATTAGTAAATAATGTATTAGATAAGTTGTGTAAGCATACTAAGCATACATAAGAGAGACGTTTTGGGCAAGTGGCGAATGAACGTCAAAACACCATGATATGTGTTAATGAACTTAAAAAGTGTTTCAATTCAATTGAAGTGAACATTATAAGATATGGAATGGGGTTAATATAAAACTAATAAGGAGTCCTCATAAGATTTAAACACTTGAATGAATTTTGAGTATGACAAAGAAGAAATATAAAATTGATTAATAAGTTATATTAGATTGAAACTCAACGTTGTAAGAGTTGAGAATGTGATTTGGATGCTAAAAGTATTATGTTATATTCGTGTTATGTGGTTGATTAATATGGTTAAACCTTAAGCTAAAGGTTATAACTTAACTAAGATGAGAATTGAATCTATGAGAATAATGTGTATGTAGCTAATTGATGTGATAATCCTAATGGTATGTGTAGGATATTGGAGTACGTGTGTTGTAATTGTATAGCTTACGCAAGAGGCAAGTTCCCTAACCTTTACTACTTTATTATTCAACAAGGTTTACTTGTTGTTGTCATGTTATACTTATACAAGTTCTCTATCTCTAATATCTTATTGAGCAGGTAAGTTATTATTATTATGCAAGTTTCCTAACCTTACTTTTATGTTATGCAAGTTTCTTGAATCTATTATTCAATTGAGTAAATTTTCTAACCCTAATCTTTCATTATGCAAGTTCCTTTTTCCTAACTTGTTATTGTTTTGCAAGTTCTTTAACCTTAATTTATTATTGTGTAAGTTCATTAATCTTTGTTTCTTTATTCCAAACGAGATTACTTTGGTTATTCAAAGTTTGTAATTTTATTGTAAGAAATGTGTTTATTCAGCTACGAATAATTGTTGTTTGGTCTCTGATCACCAATGTCATTGTATTATCTTACTTTATTGTACCAAACACTGAGTTGACTAGCGATTCTTTACTGATTCAACTAATCCTTCGTTGATGAATGTTCTAAACTCTAAATTACCCTTGAAGTCAATCCAAACCAAACTTCCTTTGGTTTGCTTATGTACCCACACATTTTGAAAACATGTAGACGATGATTAACACTTGTTCAATTTAGAAACTGTTAATACTCTATCTCTTATTGATTCATCGGTATACCTTTTTCATGAAGATATTATAATCAAACTCTTGTATAGTTATTGGTCCCTATCTGATTCAATCAGTACTTGGTTGATGAGCATTCTAAAGATCTAGAATTCCTTTGAAGTTAATTCCAAACCAAACTTCCTTTGGTACGGAAACTTATGATCTAAGCTGAGATGAACAACCCTATATCAGGGGATTATTTTAGAGCTATGCAATAGCATTAAAATGTTTGTGCAATACATAGTATAAAGGGCTGATCAACTAGAGTACGAGATGATGGTCCACATAGTCGTTTAGATTGTTAAAGGTTACAGTAGAAACACATGTTAACCTAGGACATAAATGATGATTATGGTCTTTTAGGCTGTTAAAGGTTAAACTAGAAATACTTGACAACCTAGAACATAGTTCGTGGTCTTGTGACCCTCAGTGTATTCATTTGATGTTGATATATGTTGTTAACTTAAACGTTCATTATTCATTTGAACTCATAGCTTTTGAATTTAAGTTTATTGTTCCGGTAAGAGTACTTTACCATTTAAAGTTCAGCTAATTGTCGTTCATAAAAATGTTAATGTATACTATCCTTCTTGTGGGCAATTGTTTGCTCACGCTTGCACAAAAAATGCAGATAAAGTTAAAAAGTTTGAAGAGCTTTCTACAAGCAAGGGTAAGGGCAAAGTGCTTGATTAGACGATGTTTAATTTACCTTTTATTTATGAAGCTTATGTAATAGATTTGATTATGATTATGTTTTAATATTTCACTGATGATTGTAACAATAAAGGTTAGATGACCTGGGATTTATTGAAATTATGTAACCCTATAATGGGAGATTTATTGTTTAAATTCTTGAGTTTAATTATATCCTTTGTTTATGGGTAGTAAGTTATGATTTAATTGGACAGTGAACACAAAATCTGTGGGATTGAAGTACCCAGATTTGAGGGTGTCACAGATGGACAGGTGTATGACATGATCATGACCACTGATGATGCAAATAAATATCTTTAGCCCGTAGTGCAAAGATAGACTATTATTTAGCAAGATCATGACCATTGGTTTTATAGTTGAATGTCTTTGGCCGTAGTACATTGACAGACAATTGATTGGCATGATCATGACCATTGGTTTTATAGTTGAATATCTTTGGCCTGTAGTGTAAAGATAGAAAATTGCTTGGTATGATTATTGTTATTACATTTGAATTTCTTTAGCCTTTGGGGCAAGAATATTGAGTGAAAGTTCTATTCAGACTTTCTGCCAAGGACAAACTGTTGATTTACATTATTATAAACATGAATTGTGAATTTAACTATAATCTTTGGTGGTTCAGGTGAAAATAGCTGATGAAAGTTCTCTTTATCTTGGGTACAACAAAAAACTGTTGATGGGTATTATAGGGATAAAATATTAAGGATGGACTTTTAATTTGGAGGAGGTTGTAGACATTATGTTCTACTTGACTCTTCTAATAGATTGTTGTTTCCGCTGCAGTTGTTGATCTAAAACTTGTTGTCTATTGTATTCTATCATATTATTTCCCTGATGAGGACTAAGGATAATTTGTTCTACATTATCTTAGTCATAATATTCTTTACTGAGCTATTTGTGCTCACTTTTTTGCTTCACAATTCCTTTCAGGTAATAAGAGTGTAGCTGGGTTGAGCGAGGATAACAGGGGAGTAGAGTGATGGTTTGTGACTGTTGAAGTTTCTCAATTCATTACAAAATAGCATGACAATATAAAATTGAATTGAGGACTTAAAATGTGTGTGACGTATTTTATACATCATTTAATAATTAATTTTGGTGAACAACAATAGGGTGAGGAGAACCCGACTTTGAAAGCGTAAAAATTAAACCCCATTAGAATGAGGAGGACAAAAATCTTCTCGTGTTCCTTTGAAGACTCAAAATATTTATTTTTGTATTTTATATGGCATTGTAATAATTTGGGTGTGTATATTGTCGTATTATATTCAGTACAATATTTGTATTGATGTGTTATCGTATTTTGCACGACAATTATATAAACGAAGTTTATATTTGGATTTTATACCGTATATCTGGCGACCTAGAATGGGTCGTGTGGTATTTTTGGGGCGTCACAGTGAGTTCTATTTATAGCACTAAAAATGTATAAATATAGCATGTGTATATAAGCATATTATCTTTACAAATCTTCTCTAAATCTTGTTATATCTTCCTTTTCTCTTTCCTATCTTCCCAAATCTCATCAAATCCTTCCAAATCTTTCTTTTTTGTTTTCTATCTTACAAAATCTTGGGCTAGGTGAATTTAACCATGTGCTAATCTCCTTCCAAATCCACCCAATACTCCCTCCTTGTAGCCCATTTTCATCTTCTAGATAATCCACGAAGTTTGGGCTAGGTTTTGGGCTAACCATTTAGCTGATTTGACTATCTAATTTAATTGTTTGGGCCATGTAAAAATAGTATGGTCGAATACATAAATTTTTATCTTACCCTAATTGTTTAATTAGGGTTTCTATTCCACTCATTTGGAATTTAAATGATTACTTACATGGATTTAATTATATAACCTAATTAGACTTACTATAATTAGGTTAAAATAATAATAGGTTTAAATATTAAAATAAAATTTCTTAGACTAGTCCATAAATATGTAATTAAATACTTGGACTCTTAATTAAAAAAATTAAGAGTTAGGTTATTTAATTTTTATTCCTAATATATAATTAGTAACATAAGCCTTACTAAATAAATTTATTATCTCTTGGCTTTCTTTTTTGTTCCATTATTTTATTAACTTAATTTGCCCTAATTGGCTTGATAAGTTATTACATAATCATATAATCACTTTATATTATTCATATCAATAATTAATCACTTAAAGATTATACATCTTTCTATTTACCATTCAAGGTTAACATTAAAGCTATGTTAATTTTCAACATAACTTATCTTATTCTTCCTGAATTAAATTGATTAAGTATTCATCTTAGTTAACTTAAAATAAATAAATTAATATCTTGCTTAATTCACATATTCACTTATATGGTCTAAGTAAATTTTTTTAAAAACAAATTATTCGTATAAATTTATATATATATATATAATCGTATAAAATTCTCGGTCCTTACAGGTTAGCATTTATAGAAGTATGCTAGGAGAAAATCTTGAACAATGTGTTAGTTCCCGAAGGCACAATAGTTATCTAGAAGGGGGGGGGGGGTTGAATAGATACTTAAAAACTTTTCTTTTTAACTAGTTAGTTTTGATGGTGATTTATGCACAACGGAATGAGTATTTGATAAACCTTCTTTTAGATATCTTGAATTAATGAGAGTGAGGCAGTTATGACAGTTATAGCAGTTATATCACAAATATAATGGACACAGCAGTTTTAAGTGGATCAAAGCAGTTAAAGCTCCTAATCCACTCTTCTACTCCTTGAGTAGGAAATCCACTAAGGATGTCTGTTACACTTCTTGAATCTCACAGATTCCTTCTAGACCAACAGTCTAGGCACTTCTTAGTTCACTATTGAACTCTTCAAGTCCAGCAGACTTGCTTCTTCACTGTTCACTTAGAACTCTTCAAGTCCTTCTGACTTGGAACTCTTACTTCAGTTGGTTGGTAGTTGTTGAGTTCGTGATTGATGCTACTCAGTTGCAGTTAAGCCCTTGTTCGAAGGAACTGAGTAGCTGAGCAAGCTTCCTCTTTTTCTCAGATCGTAGAGTTGAGCGTTGAGTGTTCTTGTCCGTTTTTGTTCAATTGCTTGCATGCTTGTATCATCTGCATATGTTCTACATATATGTGTTTCTTGAAATCTATCCGTTGAAGCCTTTTGTTAAAGCATTAAATGCGTTTGACATTTATGAACTTTGATGTAGACTTTTCTGTACACCTTCTGAATTGCATTCTGGCCCACTGACACAGTAGCCTGCTTTCTCACCTAACACCTGAAAAGGTATTTTTTTCTCTGTCCTTTGGTCCTTTCCTTAGCTTCTTGAATACATTTCATTTGTTGAATACTAAGGATATCTTTTGTACCGTTGGGACTGTAAAGGACTTCAACTTTTGAAACCCATTCCACTTTTGTTGGGATTTGTCTTTACACAAGAGTAGGGCTCGATGCTTCTGACATAAGGCAGATGATACTCTACGATCCATATCGTGGTGTCTTGTCATATTGGTGCTTGGGCTGAATCAGAACACTACGATCTCCATTTGTTCGTCTTTCAGACTCTACGTTTCTGAGAGCACTCTACGATTTTTACTTGCTCGTCGTGCGGACTCTACATTTTCGAGAGCACACTAAGATCTTTGAGTTAACTTCGACAAACATCTGGACCACTCCACGATTACTGAAGAGACCCTTCAAGGCAGATACACTACGATCTTTTGAGCTCTATGATCCTGCCTTGGCTTCTGTATTTCGTTGATCAGCTTGATAGACTGTGATTCTTTTCAAGGCCTATCTATTTCTTTCAAGTCATAGATCAACCTAACATCTTTGATCTCTTAATCTATACATTCGTTTATAGAATGATGAACATTAAAAGCTAAGATCAACATGACAAATTTGATCTATCACTAAGTCCTTGTACATATATTCCTTGAAGGATTTTACATATAATCATGAGCATTAACTTTAAACATTAAATCAAAACATGCATTCTTCCAATAATCTCCCCCTATTTGATGTTGACATAACCAAGGAGATTTGTTGTAATGATTATCAAATTCTATATGCAGTTGCAGCAAAGTAAATATGACTTAATATTTCAGTGAGCGGCTGAAATTTCTAGAAAATCAGCATGAATTTATTGATGTATGAAGACAGATATTACATTTAAGTTTGATTACATGAATAAGAATTAAAATCCAACTTATCTCTATTTCATCGGCCTTTTGCTTCTCGAAGGATTTGCATATTCCTCAGTTCTCCTTTTTCTGCTTGCTTCGTCTCTCCTGACTAGATCTTTCAGCTCACTTGGGCTTAGTCTTGGATTGTGATCATGCCTATTCATGAATGCAGGATCTTCAATTGGCATTCTTAGGCCTGTTGTTGTCACCTCATGAGAGCTGGTAGTTGGCCCTAGACTCCTTAAAGGTTGAGCCATTAAGACTTCCTGCTAATTAGATCGTTGGGTCTGATGGCTGGATCGTGGAGTCTGCTGGTGAATTTTCCTTGCAGGAGGATTTCTTGAGGATTAAGTTTGGAATTGACCTCTGCTTTTGCCCTTGCCTCCCTGATCTCCTTTCCCTTTATTCTCCTCCTTTATGTCAGCATCAAGGGTTAGAATGTCTTCGGAGAGGCGAGTTACTCCTTGGACAAGCTCATTGAGTTGACTTTGGGTTTGGGTAATGTCCTCGCGATTTTCTTGGATCAAAGCATCAGATCGAGTTTCACGTCGTTGAAGGATGTTCAGGACATTTTCAGTCTGCTGCATTTGGCCCATGGAGAAGTCTTGAAATTCCTTTACTGCAGTTTGGAGACTTGTGATGCTCTTTATCATTAGAACGTTCTGAGATTCTTGAGTCTTTTGTAAGATCAAGAAAGCATCCCGATGTCTTTTAGCTGCTTGAAAGTTGATGTCATCCCTGTTCTTTATGCTTTGAAGCATTTCTTTGATGATCTCTTTAAGCGTTTTATAAATCTCAGAGCTGAGGGTGCTTGGCAGACTATTCGCTGCACTGATCATTGTTGTTAATCTCATGTGAAGGAGATCAGTGTGTTCTTCAAGACTCTCATCGAGTTCCTTGATTACTTTCTTGGACATTGCTGACAAATTAGCTTTGGTGGACAGTTCAGAAAGAAGTTCATTGAGCTGAGGAGTTTATGAAGGAGGTGGTGTGCTCTTGAATTGATCTTGCAATAAGTAGAGGGCAAGATCAAGGTTGAAGTATTTTTTGCTGGAAGAAGAGGGTATATCGGATGGAGGGGCCTGTGTTTGGGTGTGTGTAGTAGGTGACTCTACGATTTGGATTTGGGACTCTATATTGGGGTTAGAGTCTGTAATCGTAGAGGTGCTGGGAGGTGGAAGCAGTACAAAGTTTGTCATATTTGGTTCATCAGTTGCAGAAATTTGAGATTCTGTAACTGGAAATTGGTTTAGTGGATGTAGGATTACTTCCAACCATCGCGGGAATTCATAAAATTGACAAAATGAGGGTGATGGAAAGTGATTAACTCTGAAGAGGGTTGGGATAGACAGTACCTCATGTTCATTCTTTGAAGAGGAGTTATTGGTGAGTAACTTCTTGGCAAAGTTGAAACTACCTGGGAATCCATGAGCTAACACAGAGATGGCTGGATATTCTTTGAAGCTCCAAAACATGTGATTCAAGGAGTTTAGAATTTGAGCTTGATGGAAAGGCATCATGGGTAGATAGGAGAACAGTTGCTCAAAGTTAGCTTTTCTGTACCCATCAATGCCTACAGCTATGATTTTGACATCGTCGCCTTCATCCTCTTCTCTATTTTTGTTTGAGGATTCCATTATATCAATGACCTCATGATGTTCTTGTACTGGTTCTCCCTTTTTGTCTGCAGGAACCTCTTCTTCTGTCATGGGGATATCATGAGCCTCCCCCTCAGTATGATCATCCTCTTGTACGATTAGTAGCTCCCCCTCAGCTGGAGTATTTTCTTCAGGAATCTCCCCCTTAGCTGGAGTTTTGTCCTCTTGGCTTTCTTTGGACAGTTCCTATTCAATAGCCAACTCTTTGTCTTCCTTCTTAAGTACTCCTTCATTGACAAGGATGTACTTCTTAACCAATTTTCGTCTTGGTTTTCTAGGCTAAGCCACAGCCTCAGGACTTTCTTGAGCTTTAACTTTGTCTTGTTGGTCAGCCAGAACATCTGATGCAGCAGCTTTTGTGTTCAGTCTGGTCTCTACGATCAGTAGAGACTCTACGATCGAAGAGACAAATGGCCTCTTGGATTTGTGGCAGATTTTACCCTTCTTCAGCAGCTATGATATGGTAGCTCTGTCTTCTTCTGCCTCAGTCTACTGTTGCTTCCTTCTTAGGATCCTTAGAGTCTCAATGTCAGAGGACTCTACAGGTTTATCAGTTGTTGATCCCTGGGGTTCTTTTGCTATTATGGCCTTTAACTTTCTCTTGCCCTTGCTTTTTTTGATCATGGCAGTGGGTTCCTCCTTGTTGGTTTCTTCTTCTTCAGTCTCCCTGACAACTAACATATTTCCTGAAATCCCTGACTCCTTCGCATCAGCAGTCCTCCCACTGGATTCAGACATCATACGCACATTTTCTGCTGGATTCCTTTTCCAGTTCACAAATAGTTGCTGGGTCATTCGTCTATTTGGGTTGATGGCTGTCATCCCCAATTTTTTCACCCAGAGCAGACTGAATAATGATGCTTATAAATTTCATGTAGAGCATCTTTTGAGGGCTCTTTGACTTCTTTTAGTTGGTGATCCATTTTCCAATCCATTCAAGCAATAGAGCTCCATAGTTAAGTTGTATTCCATAACATATGGCAGTCATGAGCTTGAGTTGCACTTCATTCACAGAGTCATGACTAGAACTCTTGCAACATAAACATTTTCCAACAATATCAGCTAAAAATTCATACCTCTGAGGAAACTCCTTCTTGTATCCTTTTACAGATGGGGATTTCTTGTGATGCATTCTTTTAGGTCCCTCGTGGAAGTCTATGCCATCAATGAATGAATACCCTTCAGATTTGAGATCTAGGGCTAGGTTGATGTCCTCAGCCTTTAGTCTGATTTTCACATCCATGACTTTCGTAGTGATAACGTCATTTTCAAACACACCATTCTTGTAAAATTTTCACTAGCTTGGGGTACCCAAAGCTAGTGAAAATTTTCACATCCATGACTTTCGTAGTGATAATGTGTGTGTACCCAAAGCTTCTTTGAGACCCGCCTTCTTCAATAATGACAAAGTCTTATGAAATTTAGGTTCAGCTGCCTTGAACTCCTCAAAGCAGAGTCTGTAGCCAGAGATGACGTTGGAGGTTGCCATTGATTTCTTTGCAGAGTGTATGGTTGATTGAGCTTTCTTGATAGTTTAGGGTTTCTTCTTGCAGAGATAAGGAGAGAGATAAGCTTTTGAACTTTTGATTTTAAAAAGGTGCCTTCAAATGGTACAAGTAACTTCCCTCTCTCCATTTTGCTTAGTGGGACAGGTGTCAAATTCTGCTTGGCTCTACGAATTTGAAGGATTGTACTGAATTGCCCTTAACTCCTTCTGAGCTAATATATTCTTCAGGAGGACTACGATCGTTGAGATGGTCCTTGGAATCGTCGAGTCTGTTCTATCATCGTTGAGTCTTGTTCAGCAGTCGTCGTGTCTGAGCTGCGATCGTCGAGTCTGACTTATGATCATCGAGTTTGACCGAGTCCTTGTGATGACCATTTTACTTAGCATTCTTCTTGGTTTAAGGTAGCTCAGGAAGGGCCAACCTCATTGAATGAATCAAGGGTTAGGTTTGTCCCTGAGGCACTTATCAGAGAGATTGCTTTGTTTTGTACTTGATCATCATAGGGTGCTCCTTTGCTTTTTTTGATGCAGCTCTGCTGTCATTGAGTCTACATGATGATCGTTGCGTCAGCAACGCGATCGTTGAGTCGGCACTGCGATCGTTGAGTCGGCACTGCGATCGTTATCTCTTATGACACTTCAGTTCTACAATCGTGGACTTCCTTTGATCATGTTTCTGATTTCGAACATAGCCTTTAAATCTGTATAGTTAGCACAAACTAGAGCATATTTCATGGTTACAAGTTAAGCCTTCCTAGCTCACTTATTAACTTGTTAAATCTGGATTCATCTAGAGGTTTTATAAAAACATCAGCAAGTTCATTTTCAGTAGGGATATATTGTAAAGATATAGTTCCATTTTGCATATGATCCCTAATGAAGTGATATCTTATTTCTATATGCTTAGTCCTAGAATGCATGACAAGATTATGAGTTATTGCAATTGCATTTGTGTTATCACAGTGAATGGGTATGGATTTGAATTCAAACCCATAATCTGCTAGCTGATTTTTCATCCATAGGATCTGGCACGCACGTTGAATTGCTAAGCGAAGAATGTATTCAAACTTCTGCAGTTGAAGTAGATACTGAATTTTGCTTCTTGCTAAACCAGGACACAAGTTTGTTTCCTAGTAATTGACAAAAAAAACATTTGGTACTATTTCTATCTATTTTGTAGCCTGCAAAATCAGCATCTGTGTATTCTGCAAAATCAGCATCAGCATCTGCAAAATCAGGACACAAGGATTCCTTGGGATACCAAAGTCCCAAGTGAGGAGAGACCTATAAGGCCCGACTGGTTGTAAAAGGTTTCTAATAAAGGCAAGGAGTTGACTATAATGAAACCTTCTCACCAGTAATAATGCTCAAGTCCATTCAAATTTTGCTTGCGATTACAGCTTACCACGACTACGAAATCTGGCAGATGGACGTGAAAACGGCCTTCCTCAATAGGAAACTTGAGGAGGATGTGTATATGACACATCTAGAGGGATTTGTTTCAACGGTTGGAACAAATCAAGTTTGTAAGCTACAACGATCCATTTATGGGTTGAAGCAAGCTTCTCATAGGTGGAACATCCGTTTTGATGAAACAATCAAAGAGTTTGAATTTATCAAAAATGAGGATTAACCATATGTGTATAAGAAGGTTAGTGGGAGCGAGGTTTCATTCCTTGTATTATATGTTGATGATATATTACTGATACTGAATGATATTCCTATGCTACAATTGATTAAAATTTGGTTATCTAAACACTTCTTCATGAAAAACTTGGGAGAAGTGTTTGGCTTATCCCAAGGAACATACATTGACTCGATGCTAAAAAAGTTTAGCATGGAATATTTCAAGAGAGGTCTCATGCCAATGAGTCATGGAATACATCTCTCCAAGAAACAGGCCCCAAAGATACCTAAGGAGAGAGACTGTATGAGTAAGATTCCTTATGTTTCGACAATAGGATCTATCATGTACGATATAATATGTACTAGACCGGATGTCGCTCATGCACTTAGTGTAACAAGAAGATATCAGTTGAATCCCGGAGAAAAGCACTGGAAGGCAGTGAAAAGTATCCTAAAGTACTTAAGAAGAACTAAGGATGTATTTCTTGTCTACGGTGGGTTTGAATTTAAACTAGGGGGCTATACAGACTCTAACTTTCAAACGGACCAAGAAGACAATAAATTCGTTTCGGGGTATGTGTTTACCTTAAACGGTGGCACAGTGAGTTGGAAGAGTTCCAAACAACAAACAGTTGTTGATTCAGTGACATATGCAGAGTTCATAGCTGCAAGTGAAGTTGCAAAGGAGGCTATTTGGATGAAGAAGTTTATAAGTGAACTTGGTGTGGTTCTTAGCATTAGAGGAGCAATACCTTTATACTATGACAACACCAGAGCTGTTGTGTAGTCTAAGAAACCCATGTGTCATCAGAAATCCAAACACGTGTTGCAACGATTTTATTTGATTAGAGAAATCATTGAAAGAGGAGATGTCACCCTAGAGTGTATGGACTCTCAAGACAACATTGCAGATCCATTTACTAAAGAGTTAACATAACATCAGTTCGATTGTCACTTAGAGATGATGGGTAGGAGATACCATGGCAATTGGCTTTATTGTAAGTGAGAGATTAAAAGTAGTATGCATACAAGCCAATCATGTTTGATGATAAAGCATATGCTGTGACATCCCAAAAATTCATAAGATCTTGAATGATTAAATTAAAGGTTAAAGAATAAAACTTAGAGTTAAAATATAGGAACGATTTAAATTTTTTAAAGAAAAACCTTTGTGGTTTACTATTTGAATAGAATTGAGAAAATAAGGGTTACAAAATTCAAAACCTAGAATAAAATTATATTTAGAAGTATGTTAAAAATAAGGTATTATATTACCTTCAACTTTATGTGAAAGAAATGATGAGAATGATCGAAATTTTGAAAAGAAAGAAATGGATTATGAATGTGGGAAATTTATTAAGGGAATAAATTTCAATAAAGAATTATGATAAGGATAAGTGTTTTTTTGACTTATGTGATGTATGTATGTGATTAAATAAATAAATATATTAAGTATATATATTTATTTATGATATAAAGAAAAATTAAATAGAAAGTTACATAACCTAATTATAAATTAGGTATTGGAATTAAATAACCTAAAGGGTTATTTTTATTTAGTGGTCTTAGTATTTAATTATATATTAGTAACATAATCTAAGAGATTTGTAGATCATATTTCAAGTTATTGAATTAATTTGTGTGAATGTGTGAGTAAATGAATATGAATATTATGTGTTTGTTTATTTGTTTATTATAAACAAATAAAAGAAACTAATGAAACCTAATTATATATTAGGAATGAAAAATTTAATAACTTAAGGGTTATGGTATGGGAGAATAATAATATTTAAAATATATATTAATTCTAAGAGATTTATTTTATAAATCTCAATTAACTAATTTTATAACCTAATTATAGCAAGTCTAATTGGGTTAAGAAAATAAATGTGCATGAGTAAGGATTTAAGTTATAATTGAGGAAATGAAAATCCTAATTAAATAATTAGAGAATGATAAAATTAAAAGTGTTGGACTATGATAATTTTCCATAGCCCAAAGAATTATATAGGAAGTCCAAATGTTTTAATTGGAAAGCCCAAAAGACTTAAGGGTTAAGCCCAAGTGTTGGCCTAGTGAAATTAGTTAGAGGCCCAATTAATACATTAAAAAGCCCAAAACTTGATCCAAGTATGGAGGGACTTTTTGGTCATTTGTTAAGTAAAAGAAAAGCATTAAAAATTTAACCAAAATGTGGGTGAAAGAAGGGCCACATGCCCGGTCATATGAAAAGGAAGAAAAGGAGAGGAAATGGTGATTGCAGTTCATCAATTCAAGCACCACACAATTGAAAAAGATATTTCCAAATTGGCTAGGTGTCATCTCTTTTGAGGAACCACCATGCACAATAATCTTCCTCCTATCAATGTGGTGATTAAGAGAGAGAACAAATTATGTTGTAAGATTAGATTAACTATACAAGATATATGTATATTAATTGACCAAATACTAAAAATCTTGGCCACTTTAATAAATAAATCTTGACCGGCCATATGAAGAGGAAGAAAAGGAGAGGAAATGGTGATTGCAGTTCATCAATTCAAGCACCACACAATTGAAAAAGATATTTCCAAATTGGCTAGGTGTCATCTCTTTTGAGGAACCACCGTGCACAATATTCTTCCACCTATCAATGTGGTGATTAAGAGAGAGAACAAATTATGTTGGAAGATTAGATTAGCTATACAAGATATATGTATATTAATTGACCAAATACTAAAAATCTTGGCCACTTTAATAAATAAATCCATTCCATTTCTCTCTCATCTCTTACAAGCTAACACAAAGAAAAACCAAATAGAGGGAGAGAGAAGAGGGGCCATTCGGCAGCCATAGAGGGAGAGGATATAGAGTTTTCTTCAAATTCTCCTAACTCCATAGCTATCTTGGGAAGAAGAAGAAGAAAAATGAGAGCATGAGAATAAAATGTATAAATACCTTTTGCTTTTTTTATTTTTGATTATTTTAAATCAGAACTTGAATATATATTTCTAAACTTAAAAACCTTGAATATACTTGTTGATGAGTGTTTTATGTTTAGATATACACATATTGGGTATTGTTTTGTTTGAAAATCAAAAGAACAGAAAAGTAATTTTTCTAGTTTATAAACCATAAATTTTATATGTACTTTGGATTTCCACCGTTTTTGATCTACACCTTTGTTTTTTGATCCGTCAAAGAGAGGTGCTAGATATATAAGTAAACTACTAAACCCAAGTGGTAGCACTCAAAAATATTGAGTACACAAGTCGTAGTGACTGTTTTAGCAAAATAGTCTTGAGTTTTAGAAAAGGAAATAGACTGTTTTGGGTCAGTTTAAGCTAGGGGCAGTTTCATTATTTTTCTGACATTCAAAAATTCTGGAAAACTTTGGGATGATAATATGTTAATTTTTCTAACATTTTCAATTAGAATCATTGAAAAAGGAGTTATAGATTTCCGTATGGACTGTTTTTAGCAAAGTAGGAAAAAGTAAAAATTTTGAAAAACAAACTGCCCAAGAATTTGTAGGGGCTGTTTCGGCCACTTAATTTGTGTAATAAATTCTGCCCTTTTGGGACATGAAGATATATGATATAAAGTAGTTTCTGTCCAAATATGAGCTTATTCCTACCAAAAATGGCCATGTTATGGCCATTTCAATTTTTAGAATTTTCTGACGAAAATAGCTATAAGCGGAGTTCTATAACTTCGATGGCCACGAAATTTAAACTAGAGGTTCACGTTAACACGTACAAGATTATGTCAAGAGATGGGAATTTCTAGATTTATGCATGATAGGGATAATTTCTTAAGCTACGAACTAAAAATGATTTTTGAAAAATACTAAAGGGAGTTGAAAAATTATGGAAAAATTCTTTTTGTGTATAAAATATATGTATATATGTTTGGAAAAAGGATAGAAAAATAATAATTTGATTTGGTATTTTCGTGAAAAGAGATAATGAATCCAGCCTGCAGGATTGAAGAATTAATGAATCCAGCTTGCTAGATTGACAATCTGTTGAATCCAGTTTGCTGGATTAGAAAGCAGTTTACTGAATTGAAAACTTGTTAAATCCAGCTTGCTGGATTGCAATCTGGTTGCTGGATTTGGAATCTAGTTTGCTGGATTGCAATTTAGTTTGCTGGATTGGCCATCTGGTTATTGGATATGGAATCCAGTTTGCTAGATTGTAATGGATTGCAATCTGGGTTGCTGGATTGGTATGTTTTGATAATCCAGGTTGCTGGATTAGTATTTGACTTATTAGATTTAAAGAGGAACTTATAATATATAAGATTAAAGTGTTAAATCATAATGTATATGATATAGTGATTAAAGAATTATCAAAGGACGATAATAATAATGATGTTTTAAGGAGTAATCTAATATTTGATTATGTGATAAATGTTTAAGTTGTATAATGACTGTAATTAACAATAGTGTATGTGATGATATTATTCTAATTGGAGATCGATATTATCAATATTAGGTCTTTCAGTAGTCGACGACACAGGCAAGTTTCTTGAACTATACTTTTATTGTGCAAGTTTCCTAACTCGAACTCGAGTTGTTATTGTAAAGCATGTTCGTGGTTAATCATTGTTGATTTACCACATCTATTATTTATTGATTCGCACGTTGTGCATGTTTCATATGTTCATCAGGTATGAAAGGCTGATTACCTTCATTACCATTTGGTCCAGATATAGTTGTTCATGTTCATTGTTCGCCATTCATCATTATTGTCTCGGTCATTTCATTATGAAAGTTGATTTGTATTCTTTCATAATTATTATATTGTTAAAAGTTTGTTAGCTTATTATTCTTTTTCATCATGATATATCTTTCTTTGAACTTTAATTTGCTAGGCAAACTTGTTGCTCACCCTTGCTATATCATGATAAACATTTCAGATTAAGACGAAAATTCGGACACAAGCAAAGGCAAGGACAAGTTACAGGAATGGATTATTGTACAGTTAATATTGTAAATAGTATTGAAGGCAAATAACATTGTAAGTCCTATAGTATATGAATATGTGTATTAAGTTAAGGGTATCGACCTTGGAGATTATGTTGTAAAGGTTATTGTATAAACAATTTATATTTATATCTTCCGCAATAGTTATAGAAATGATGTACCAGATTTGTGGTGATTAGTACCCGAATTTGGGGACATCACATATACTTTGTAAACAATCTTATTCATTTATTAATAAAAGTATTTATTTACTAAAGCATATAATTATCTACATGGTGTTGTTTTAATAATATGTGATACACCCATAATTTTAAGCAATGCTTTTAGAATCATGATGATGATAATGTTAATGATGTCTAAATTCTTAGATAGCTTAAAAACTAAAATATTCCCAATTGATGGATTACTAAAAAGGGGATTAGTAAATCTGGATATTTTTGTACATACGTTGCTTTCTCATTGGATGAGGATGATTAATCTCATGATCATTTGTGTAGAGACACTAAAGCAAGTATGTAGGTGCTTATTGGAGAATAAGTTCACTGAACGTGGCTCACTAAGGAATACCTAATGAAATTTTACTTACTTGTCAATAGGAATTCATATAGTGATAGTAGTACAAGTGATCTTTAGACTTGAGATCATCATAATATCTTGTGTATAATGAATTATACTTTGACTTATTCCTTAAGACCCTTAAGGTATATCAAATGGTATGCTTCAGTGTAATAAATTATATATGGAAATATTGAATGATCAATAAAGAATCTACCGCTTCTAGTAAAAGAAAAGACATGTCCTATGTGATTCGATAAATGATAACCCAATAGTCCTTGGCCAATGTGGAATAAAATTAGAAAGGGGTTTCTAATTTGCATTTATTCAGAGTTGTGTATTTGAGAATCGAAATATATATAATTAAATAAAATAAGACTTGACAGTAATTCTATATTTTATATTTAATTGGAACATTCTATGGTGGAATGATTGAATTGTACGGTAACTGTTTACTCAAATGTTCTTTTATGATTAATCTTGAAATCTATATTATATAGAAAGTCATTAATCGCTAAGGAGGCTTATCCTTATTGTAGAATAAATATTATTTATTTAAATAAATTAATAATTTAATTTATTTATTTAAATGAGATTATAAATATTCTAATTGATTTATTCACAACCGATTTAATATGGAGAACCTAAAGAGTCACACTATAAAAGGAAGAACTTTTTTTTAAGAAATAAATGGCATAATCATAATTATAAGTTAAGTGTGTTTAATTTAATCTATGGTGATAGAATAAATTAAATAATTTAATATTTTAGAATTATTAAATATAAATTAATAAGAGGATTACGTATTATTATTATCATAACTATTATTATTAAGTTAATTCCTAAAGTAGTTTGGCAATTAATTAATATAAGTACTTTCAATTATTTCTAATGAGATTAGAAATTCTAATTAATTAAAGGAGTTTAATTAATTAAATAAAACCTTATTCCTAAATAGTTTAGGAGGGTTCCCTACATCTATAAATAAGAAAGTCTTTTTATGGAGAGAGTGTGACAAAAAGTTACGAACTTTATTCCAAGAGTTGGGAGAGTACACTTTTTCTATTTGAGATAGGAAAAACTAGGTTTTAGCTAAACACCCTTCTTCTTGAGTTTTGTTCTTCCTTTGTGGATCACCTCTAGAGGCCAAACGCTTGGGTGGCTAACGTTGATCAAAGAAAGGAATCAATCATGCGTATTCAAGGAGAGCACGAAGGACTAGGAGTTGAACTTATATCTGAAGAAGCTCGAATCTTCAAGGTTATGATTCTGATTCTCCTACTCTTTTATAGATTGATAATTAAGCACAAGAACAATCATGGTTTTTGGTTTGTAAAAAATATTAAAATCGAATTTTATTACGCTTCTGCTTCGTTTATGTAATTTGATTGCATATATGTGTTTCTAGCAAACCTAAAACCAACACCGAAGAATCGGTCAATAATGAGAGAGATCAAGTAGACCATATCCAACGGTTAGCCGATTTATTAGGAGAAGTCCTTCAAGGAAGAAATAATGAACCCGTGTTTACCAACCCCCAAACGATTCCAGTAACAAACTTTAAAAACTTTAGGAGTCTAGGACCTCCAGAATTTAGGGGAACTACCGATCCTATCGAGGCACAAATTCGGATTAAGAAGATTGAGAAGGCATTCATCATCACTCGTGTGGGGGAACGACCAAAAGACTACATACGCTACCTAAATGATGAAGGGCGAAACAAACTACTAGTGGGAGGCGAACCAACAAAGAGCTGGAGAATGAGTTATACCGTGGGAGAAGTTCAAGACACTATTCTTTGAGAATTACTTCCCAAAGAGCATGAAAAACCAAATGGAGGTTAAGTTCTTTGAACTGAAGCAGGGAGAGATGATCGTGGCTCAGTATGCGGCAAAGTTCAACGAACTTGAGCGTTTTGCATCACACCAAGTCGATACAGAAGAACGAAAAGCTCAACATTTTGAACAAGGATTGAAGTCATGGTTGTACAACAAGGTGTCAGTACTCCAAATCGGTTCGTTTGCTACAATGTTAGAGAAGGCTATTATCGCTGAAGGAGATAGTGAGGCTCTAAGTTAGTACAACATAGAAAAGAAGAACAATAATACTAGTGGAGAAAGTCATGGAGGAAGCAGTAGTGGGGCAAGTAATTTAGGAAAGAGGAAATGAGATAATAACAACAACAACAGAAACAACAATCAGACGAGATGTCATCAAGGAGGATTCAAGAAAAGAAGTGAGTCTTGTCAAAAATGTGGAAAGAATCACCAAGAAGAATGCTCGAAAAGGCACAGTGTCTATTACAACTATGGCCAAAAAGGCACATTTTGCCAAACTACCCGAAACCAAAGAAGATCAGAGGATGTTTTGCTTGTCGCTCGACAGAGCATCAGATTAAGGACTGCCCGAAGAATAGAAGCATCAGAGGAAGAAAAAATCAAGGAGGATGCAGCAAGCTGATGATTGGGGGATCAGCTCAACCCAACTGATCGAATGCCTAAACTTTTAATATGACGGTCTAGGACGCAGTAGCTGCGAAAGACGTGGTGTCAATTATTATCCTAATCAATAATATAAATGTTTACATATTATTTGATTTGGGTGCTCCCTGTTCTTTTGTATCTGAAGATTTTGCTAGTTGATTAAATTTGCCCAAAGAACGATTAGAAATTCCCTTGAACATAGAAGTTGTGAATAAGGAATTAATCCCAGTAAAATCCATTTGTCGAAATTTTTGTGTCGAAATTAGGGGACATAAACTAAGCATAGATTTGATTCTGATAATACTGGGAGAATTCGATGTGATACTAGGAATGGATTGGTTGTATAACTATGTTGCGGTAATTGATTATCAGAAGAAATGTGTGACCCTTTAAACTCCAAACCAGTCTACGGTAGTGTTTATGGTAGCTCATCGCTTAGGCAACCGTGTTGTCTTACGATGATGCAAGCCAAAAAATTGTTAAGGAAAGGATGTGTAGGTTATTTAGCCTATATCATAAATACTCAGAAAATTGGAGTAGAAATGAAAGACATATCCGTAGTAAGAGATTTTCAAGACGTATTCCAAGAAGATCTATCTGGCCTTCTACTAGACAGAGAAATCGAATTCGTGATAGATTTAGTACCGGGGACTGCACGATTTTGAAATCCCCGTATCGTATGATATCGACAAAAATGAAGGAATTCATTACACAACTGCAAGAATAGCTAGAAAAGGGATATATTCAGTCGAGTGTGTCTCCATAGGGAGCACCAGTGTTGTTTGTCAAGAAGAAGGATGGATCGATGAGACTCTGTATCGACTATCGAGAGTTGAACAAAGTAACGATTAAGAATAGCTATTCGTTACCGAGAATAGTTGACCTTTTCGATCAATTGAAGGGAGCAAAGTGTTTTTCAAAGATAGATCTGCGAACGAGATATCATCAATTGAAGGTACGAAAGGAAGACATACCGAAGAAGACATTCTAAACCCGCTACAGACATTATAAATTTTTGGTGATGTCACTCGTCTTAACTAATGCTCCAGCAGCTTTCATGGACTTGATGAACCGAGTTTTCAAGCCATACTTGGATAAGCTCATGGTAGTATTTGTTAACAACATTCTGATTTATTCAAAGACCAAAGAAGAGAACGTCGAACATCTCAAGATGGTATTAGAAGTGCTAAGAAGAGAGAAGATGTACGTGAAATTTTCTAAATGCGAATTTTGGATGAAGAAGGTCCAATTTTTAGGGCACGTGATAGATAATGATAGAATTTCAGTAGATCCTGCAAAGGTGGAGCTGGTAAGTAATTAGGAGCAGCTGAAGAGACCTACGGAGGTTAGAAGTTTCTTAGGATTAGCCGTGTACTATCGACGATTCATCTATAAGATTTTTCTAAGATAGCAACCCCATTGACAAATCTAATGAGGAAGACAGTAAAGTTTTTCTGGACAAAAAAGTGCGAAGAAAATTTCAAGGAGTTGAAGAAGATATTGAGCGAGGCGCTTGTATTATCATTACCAGATGATTCGGGAGGTTTTGTGTTGTATAGTGATGAGTCGTACAGAGGTCTTAGTTGTGTGCTAATGCAACATGACAAGGTTATTACGTATGTGTCACGACAGTTGAAAGATTACAAAAAGTGATACCCTACCCCTGACTTGAAGTTGGTGACGGTAGTTTTTGCGTTGAAAATCTGGAGACATTATTTGTATCGAGAGAAATGTGAGATATATACAGACCATAAGAGTCTGAAATAGATCTTCACACAGAAGGATTTAAATATACGACAAAGGAAGTGGTTGGAATTAATCAAGGACTACAACTGTGAAATTCTTTATCACCTAGGAAAGACAAATGTGGTAGCCGACGCGATGAGTAGGGAAGGAAGGGAGAATTTACTCAATTTGATAGCTTAGAAAGAACTAATAAGAGAAATGGAAAGATTGGAAATAAAAGTAGAGGAACCCAAAAATCTTGAGGGAAAATTATTTGTAATGGAAGCTCATCCGGCGTTATTGGATAGAATAAAGGAATCACAAGAGAAAGATGAAAAATACGAGAAGATAAAGAAAAGGATAGCAGAAAATGAAGAAGAAAGGTTCAAAATAGATAAAGACAATAGATTAATATTCAAAGGTAGAGTTTGGGTACCAGCCGTAACCAAATTTAGAGAGGAAATTTTGCACGAGGCACACAACACGGCATATTCTGTTCATCCGGGAAGAACAAAAATGTATCGGGATCTTTGAAAGAAATTTTGGTGGTCTAATCTAAAATGAGATGTTGTAGAGTGCGTCAGTAGGTGTCTTACGTGTCACCAAGTCAAAGCAGAGCACCAGAGGCTGAGTGGTCTACTTCAACCGCTAGAAATACCAGAATGAAAATGGGAGCACATTACGATAGACTTTGTGGTGGGACTTCCAACCACACAAAAGGGTTTTGAAACCATTTGGGTTATTGTGGATCGACTAACAAAGATAGCGCATTTTCTAACAATCAAGATTCGATTTAACTTAAATCAGTTGGTGAATTTGTATGTAAACGAAATTGTTTCGCGACATAGAGTGTCGGTGTCAATTGTCTCCGATCGAGATTTGTGTTTCACGTCAAATTTCTGGAAGAACTGAAAATGGGAACACAGTTGCAATTAAGTACTGCTTATCACCCTCAAACTTTGAACGAACCATATAAATGCTAGAAGACATGCTTAGAGCTTACGTGATGGATTTCAAAGGTAACTGGGATGATCACTTACCCTTAGTGGAATTCGCGTATAATAATAGTTATCATGCGAGTATTGGCATGCATTGTACGAAGCCCTCTACGGAAGAAAGTGTAGAACACCGTTGTGTTGGGATGAGGTCAGAGAACGACAACTTTTGGGGCCAAAATTAGTTCAACAAATGACAAATATGGTGAAGACGATAAGAGCCAGATTTGTAGCAGTCGAGATTTACACCGTCAAAGCTGAGATTACACCGTCAAAGTCGAAGTGTCTCCCTGGAAGGGAAAGATAAGATTTGGCAAGAAAAGGAAATTGATTCCGAGCTTCATAGGACCATTCTAAGTATTGAAGAGAATAGGCGAAGTGGAGTACAAGGTAGCTTTACCTCCTAAACTGGAGCACATCCATAGCGTGTTTCATGTTTCCGTGCTACGACCATATAAACCCGAATATAAGCACGTAATATCCTATGAGCCCATTCAAGTAGAGAAGAATCTGACGTATAAAAAAATTATTGTCTAGATAGCAATTAGGAAAGAGCAAACATTAAGAACTAAATTCATATCTTTTGTAAAAGTAGTTTGGCGAAACCACAACGCCAAGGAGGCTATGTGAGAATTAGAAGATAAGATGAGAAAGGACTATCCCCACTTGTTTGTGTAACTATGTACCAATTCTGGGGACAAAATTTTTTATAAGGGGGGAAGATGTAATATTCGCAATTTTATGAGAAATATTAATAATTAAATTAATAAATGTTTGAATATTTATTTGAGTATAAATATATATATATATATATATATATATATATATCTTTATGGCATGAGACTTGATGATTCAATTAAATTGAGTTAAGTGCGAGATAATCAAGAAATGTGATGGAAGTGATGATAAGCTTAATTAAGCTTATGTGATATGCCTAGTGTGGCATAACTATGGACTAAATAATTCATTAATTAAATTAATGAGGAAATGGTTAAATAATGCGATGGACTAATTAGTGTTATTATCTTAATTAGTTATTTGTTAATGTGCAATTATACATGTTATGTGAGCATATAAATAAAATAGCATCATGTATAATATCTAAGATGGGTTTATTAAGGGTAATATTATAATGTGAATATTATTCTTTGAAACTATATAATAATCTCAATTTATGTAATTCTACTGAACTTGAATAAAAGAGTCTTGTGTGATATAATGGTAAACCAATTAAATGTGTATTTTAAATGTATGGGAGAAGATAAATTTAAGTAAATAAATATTTTCTATTAAATTTTTATTTCCATATTTATGTGTAAATGGGATAATAAGTTTATAGGGAATAATGAGTTGTTAATATTCTACTAATTTATATTTTAGCCCAATTCAAATATTACTTGGACTAACTCAATGTATATGGATTATATGATTTTGTGTATATGTGTCCCTAACTTATCACAAGGTAATAATATTAAATCAGTAAAATTTCACTTTGGAGCCAAAAAGGAAATAACCTTAGTGTAACTAGAAGCTTTTTTGTTAATAAAGAGTATTAAAAAGTCTTGTCCCAAAATCAGTGACTCATTTCTTTCTTCAGCCGTGTAATAGGCCAATGGCCTAGCCCTACTTTGCCAAAAACAGAGCTTAGTGATGATGAAGGGGGAGTGGGTTCAACAATGTTAATGGAACTATTGATGAGTGGGATTTAAACCCGCGAATCGGATACTTTATGACTTAAATGCTTGCCTGAATTCGTAGTTTTTTATGTAGTTTTATAGAAATATAGTGTTATTGTGTTTAATGGTTGAATTGCAGAGCTTCACAGTGTTTTTGCAGCTTTAAAGGGGCAAAATAGTCATTTTGTTTTGTCAGCCATGCATGCCAAGGCGAGCTTAATAGCCAAGGCCAAGACACCATGTCCCATGCTGACGTAAGTCAGCCATGGCACTACTCCCCTCTCTTGGCTCGCTCTTCTGTATGAGCTTTACGTCCTGATTTCTCATGTGGCACCACAAATACCACTCAATACATGGTGGCTGCAGCATGCAATGCCACCTCCGGTTCCTAGACAATCAAGTCCTTTATTTAACCTAGTGAAAAGAGGGGGAAAACATGTTATAAGGAAGGAGGCGGCAGCTTTGAGACTCACACATTATTCATACCAGAAAATAGATAGAGAGAGAGAAGGAAGGAGCTTAAAGGAAAGGGAAAATCTTGCTCTCCACATTTTCAGACTGGAGCCTTGAAGAGAATATTTGGTAGAAGATAAATTCGTTCTACAGGGGTTTTTCTTAGTTCAAATATTCTATTTATTGTATTTGTCTGATAATGGATAGTGCAGTAAAAATTTGTGTTAGTCCCATAGTTATGAATTAACTTCATTTTTAGGATTGCAATGTAACCTTTTGAATAGCTTAATCGACTTTCTCTCTCGTTTAATATAATGAAGCATTTTGGAATGGGTTGTTGTATTTTGCTTATATTGTCTGATTTCTTGATAAAGAAATTTGTACTGATAGTAATGGAAATTGATAAATGGATATTATTGTCTATCTTTTAATGCAACAACACCTGTTATGCCCTTGTCATTTGAATGTGGGCTTAATGTGCCAATAGGATAGACATATCCTTATTTGCCTTGTGCGACCTTGGAAATGTGCTTAATGACCTCGACCTAGTGAGTTTCACCCATAGACATATGGCGTTATAGCTTGTTAGGGATGTGCATATAACCTTCGATAGAAGTTTATGCCTAATTTTTTTTCTATGTCGACCATTCCTTGATTCGTTTGTATTGCGGAGAGTTAGAAGATTAGGCGAAGCATTAGGGGAGTTGTAATCCTATCTTACCTTCCTAGCACAACCAACTTCTCTTAATTAATTTACTTATTGAAATAGCTTAACCAACCATTACTTTCAATCGTTTAGATAAGTTTAGTAATGACTTTCCCTTAGTATTTGTTTCCATTAATTATTTGTCCTCGTGGGTTCGACACTCTACTTTCTTATATTACTTGTTTAGACCGCGTATACTTGCACGTGTTTTTTCGGTTGCGAAATCGAGCAGCAAGTTTTTGGCGCCGTTGCCGGGGACTTAGAATTAATTGCTTGCAATATTGAAACTAAGTCATTACGATCCTTACTTTAAACTTATTTTTCTGTTTAATTCTCTTTTCAGGTAGTCTCCATTATTTATGCCACCTCGGAAGGGACGCAATATAATACCTTTTGATCCCGAGGTTGATAGAACATTCCGACGACCGCGCAGAGAGAATTCCAAAGACACAATCGAGAACATTCCTGCTCCTATCATAATGGCTGAGGAACTTCAGAAATCTCTGAGGGAGTATGCTATGCCTCAAATTGATGATCTCCAGGCAAGCATTCAAAGGCCCGCCATCCAAGCCAACAATTTTGAGATCAAGCCGGGCACCATTCAAATGTGCACCAACATCCAGTTTGGGGGACTGCCGAATGATAACCCTAGTGATCATTTGATAAATTTTGTGGAGATTTGTGACACTTTCAAATGCAACGGAGCGTCTGGCGAAGCCATCAGACTCCGTTTGTTTCAATTCACGTTAAGGGACAAAGCCAAGAGTTGGCTTCATTCACTTCCGTCTGGTTCCATTACTACATGGACCGACTTGGTATAGAAATTTGTGGCAAAATTCTTTCCACCCGCCAAAATAGCTAGGCTCAGGCATGACATCACGTCCTTTGTCCAGTTTGAATCCGAATCCTTGTACGACTCGTGGGAGCGTTTTAAAGATTTGCTAAGGAAATGCCCACACCACGGTCTGCCCGAGTGGCTCCCAATTCAGACCTTTTACAATGGTTTGTCTAGCTCTACTCGTTCGAGTATTGATGCCGCATCTAGAGGGGCATTCATGGCCAAACACCACGCAGCGGATATGAGCTGGTGGAGACAATGGCTGCAAACAATTATCAATGGCCTAATGATAGGCAAGCCTCAAGAAGAGCAGCGGGGGTTTATGAAGTGGACTCTTTCACATCGTTAGCGGCTCAGGTAGCAGCGCTAACAAAACGGCTAGACACCCTAGGACCTTCAGCAGTTCAAAACGTGTAGAGTGTCGTGGTTCAGTGTGAATTATGGAAATGCTATCAGCGGTTCAAAACATCCCTTGTCACCTTACCTTTTTGTTCTTGTCATGGAAATGCTATCCTTAAAACTGAATATGGGTGCACTGAATCCGGGGTTCAAATTCCACTGGAAAACCAAGGAATGCATGCTGACTCACCTTCTTTTTGCAGATGATATTCTCATCTTTTGTCATGCTAGCATTCGCTTCTATCTCCATCATAAACTCTTGCATCCCGCCTTTTCACTCTTCTCCGTCTAATCCCTAATGTTTAGAAAAGCCATTGCTTCCTTACTAACACGACCTCCTACTTCACAGAGCATCCTATCCCTCCTCAATTTCCAATCTGGATCCTTGCCCACTAAGTTTCTGGGAGTTCCCCTCATACCATCCAAGCTATCCTACCATGACTGCATCCCTCTAATTCACAAGATCACTCTCCGACCTTCTTCGTGGGCGACCAAAGTTTTATCTTACTCTGCAGTTTGCAGCTTAATTCAATCCATTCTTTTCTCCATCCAATCTTATTGAGCAATCACTTCATGCTTCCCAAAGTCGTTTCTCAAATCTCTCAATCTATCCCTTGCATTCCTATGGAAGGGTTCATCTCTATCAATGCATGGAGCTAAAGTTGCTTGGTCCTCTATCTCATTACCTAAATCGAGGGAGGTGCAGGTATAAAAAGCCTACTTGATTGGAACAAAGCTCAAATTATGCTACACCTTCCAGACAAAGGTTCAATTTCACCTCATTCTCTTTGGGCTTCTTGGGTAAAGTCTATTGTCCTCAAAGACAAATCCATCCGCAAATCCCTATCCCTAATGATTGCTCTTGGATCTGAAACAAGTTCTTAAGTCGAGACCTCTTGCCTTCCAACATCTCAAATACATGATTGGCAACGGCATCATATCGCCTATGGTATGATTCTTGGGTAAATGGCTCAAATTATAAACCCCAACCCCAAAACTTACTTTCTAACTCCGCCCTCCCCTCCCTCTGCGAAGGTCGGTTCTATTCTTTCAACTCCTCATGGAACCTCCGCCACGTAGTAACCACCATGATGTAATCATGCTCCGCATAACTTGAACAACTTCCCCTCTTCTCCTTCTTCTTGTGACTCGATTTTATGGGACTCTATGGCTATTATCGCAGCCAAAGCCAAACATATATGGGAGAGCATCCGAACTCTAAACAACTCATCACATGGCACACCATCCTTTGGAACAAACTGCATGTTCCTCAGATTCTTTTTTTTTTTAGTTGGGCATCCTCAAAAGGCTCCCCACAAATGACCGGACCAAACTTTATATCGGCAGGACTCGAATTGCCACCTATGTCAACAACATCCTCAAACATTCTTGTCATATGTTTTTTCAACAGTGATTACTCTCATCATCATTATCCAATCTGCTCTAAGTCCGGGACAATGGACTGACGTACCACTAGACTGGGAAGATCTTATGGACTACATCACCTCACTCCAAGGCACAAAACTTACAAAGAATATTATTTACCTCTCGGTTGCTGTCTCTCTCTACAAAATATGGGAAGCTAGGAACTCAAAACTTCACAAGAACACCATCATTCCTCCGCTCAGTCTTGCAAAAGATGTTATACATATCATTAAATCTAGACTTTCCTCTTGCAAATCTTTTATTAAAGCCACTTCCCATTCTTCATTCTACTATAACTGGCTTATGTAATTTCAGCAGTATTTGGGGATCTTTCTTGTTGAAATATATCCTCCTTATAGCCCTTTTAACTATTGGCCTGTCAATAGATAAAAAGGCCAGGTGCAAGCATGTGAGCTGGTGGGCATGTGGGCGAGCATGATGTTGCAGGTGGCGAGCATGAGGGGCGAGTATGAGGGGCTAGCAGGTGGGTGAGCATGTGGGGCGACCATGAGGGACTAGAAGGCGGGCGAGCATGAGGGGTGAGCCGACCCATCCTTTCTTTTGGCGAAGAGGTGTGTCTGAATTGTTGGGCTAGTGGCTGCTCTCCGGTGCAATTTGGCTGTGCTGCTGTGTTTGGGCTAGTTGCTACTCTTCGGCACTAGGAGGTTGTTTGGCAAGGACACGTTCAGTTTTGAACGAAGTGAGGTGCTGGTATGATTGGGAACAAGGGGCGAACATGTGTCTTCGGGCATCATGAGGTGAGCGAGTGTGGACGAGCCCATGATATGGCCTTCGGGCAAGGTATTGGCTTCGGGCGTACATGGCTTCGAGCTGATATGGACATCGGGCGAGGTGGTGGGCAAGCCCAGGTCATGGCCTCGGGCGTGCATGGCTTCGAGTGAGAATGGCTTTCAAGCGAGCATGGCCTTGAGCGTAAGTATCGCATGGCCGCAAGCGAGCATGGCTTCTACCGGGATAGTCAGCGATGGGCGAGATGGGTCGGATGGGTCGGCTGCTCTCTACTTGAAGTTTATTTTATTTTATCATTACTGTAATTGGTTGTTAAGTTAACTTGTTATGTTGGGTTCTCTTCCATGTATCGTACCCTCATCTATCAACTTAGATGATGTTACTATATTCGTATGTATAGCCAGCCATTGTATTTGGTCCTTTTTATATACAAACAAACTTAGCAAAAAAAAAAAATTTATGTCAAGGGGGCCACCCAACCGAGTAGTGTGCGATAAGCCCCTAATCGGTTCAATTTGTTTCTAAGTACGGGATGCAACAAAATACCAGTCTTCCTACTCATTACCACCCGGGTTTAAGAAACCATCCAAACTTCTCATGGGGCAACAATTCCAACAACAACAGCAACAACCCCAATCCACAACAACCTCCATCTACCAGACCTAATTATGCTAATCCTCCTGGATTCCAAACTCAGACTCAGTTTAGTCCACATCCACAGAGCAATCAGAATCAATTCCACCTTCCTTCACCACAACAGGAAAGGGAGCCCAGTTTAGAAGATCTTCTGTCGAGGTATATAGCCCAGAACGAAACCAGAAGTAACAATCAAGAAGCCTCCATTAGGAATCTTGAAGTACAGATGGGTCAGTTGGCTACTGCCTTGAATAGTCGACCACCAGGCGCATTGCCAAGTGACACTGATGTCAACCCAAAATGGGAAGGCAAGGAGCAGTATAAAGCGGTAACCCTACGAAGTGGGCGAACCACTAATGGGCAAGGTGGAGAGGGTATTCCTGTGGGAGATGAGACAGTGTCTAATGAGGAACTCTCTATGAAGGAGAATGATGAGACAAGTGGGGGTGAAGAAAGTGGTAAGGATAGCCCTTCAATACCATCTCCTCCAAAGATGATCGTGGTCATTCAAATTTTCCCCGATTCCATCGCTTCTCCCCAGGGTGCGAAATAGAAGTTTGGATAAGCGCTTTCCAAATTCTTGGAGGTGTTCAAAATATTGCACATCAATATACCGTTTGCAGAGGGCATTGGAGGGAATGCCTAGTTATGGCAGTTTATGAAGGACATCCCGCCCAAGAAATGAAAAATGGGGACTACTGAGACGGTGTGTCTTGATGGCGGAAGAGTGTAGTGCCATCCTTCAAAATAAGCTTCCGCCGAAAATTTGAAAGACCCGGAAGTTTTACAATCCGTGCACCATTTGGGACCAGCTTTATTGGGAAGGCTCTATGTGATTTAGGGCCAAAGATCAACTTGATGCCCTCTCCATTTATAAAAAGTTGGGCCTCAATGAAGCTGTTTACAAGTGTCACCTTCAATTAGGCGACGGATCTCCGATATACCCCAAGGGAATTGTAGAGGATGTCTTTAGTGAAAGTTGACAAGTTCATTTTTTCGGTGGATTTCATAGTCCTTGATTTTGAGGAGGATAGGGAGATCCCAATAATATTGGGAAGGCCATTCTTGGCAGCTGGGAGGACCCTCATCGATGTCCAAAAGGGGGAGTTGATAATGAGAGTTAATGATCAGGAGGTGACGTTCAATGTCTTCCGATCCATGAAATATCCTAATACCCCTGAGGATTGCTTCCAGATTACAGCTATTGATAAATTAGTGGAAGGGGTATTCTCAGAAACTTGCATTCTTGACCCTTTGGAAGCTTCATTAATTGGGGCTAGTACTACAGAAGATCCTGTGCATGTGGAATGTGCCATGTGGCTTGATGAACCTCAAAGATCAAAGCCATTCCACCGACAGTTCGAGTCTCTGAATGATAATGAGGCCTCTACATCCAAAGCTCAGCCATATATCATCAAACCTCCTGTCCTTGAGCTCAAACCTTTGCCTACTCACCTGAGATATGCTTATTTGGGAATTTCATCTACATTACCTGTGATAATTTCTGCTTCTCTAACCAAGTGTCAGGAAGAAAAGTTGCTGCTTGTGCTCAAGAAGTACAAAACGGCCTTAGGATGGTCTATCCCTGATATAAAAAGGATCAGCCCAACTCTCTGAATGCACAAAATTCTTTTAGAGGAAGGCTCGAAGCCATCTATAGAGCATCAGAGGCGGCTAAATCCTATTAGGAAAGAGGTTGTCCGGAAGGAAATCATTAAATTGCTAGATGCGGGCATTATCTACCCCATCTCGGACAGTCCTTGGGTTAGTCTTATCCAATGTGTGCCAAAGAAGGGAGGGATGATAGTGGTGTCCAACAAAAATAACGAACTGATTCCCACCAGGACGGTGACCGGGTGGAGAGTGTGCATGGATTACAGGAAGCTGAACAAATCAACCTATAAGGATCACTTTCCCCTTCCTTTCATTGATCAAATGATGGACCGGTTGGCTGGGCACGAATACTATTGTTTGCTTGATGGGTATTCGGGGTACAATCAGATTTCTATTGCTCCGGAAGATCAGGAGAAGACTACATTTACATGTCCTTATGGAACCTTTGCCTTCCAAAAAATGTCCTTCGGGTTATGTAATGCTCCCGGCACATTTCAGCGGTGTATGATGTCAATCTTCTCTGACATGGTTGAGAAGACCTTGGAGGTCTTCATGGACGACTTCTCAGTCTTTGGGAGCTCATTCGACAATTTCTTGACTAATCTGACGGCAGTTCTCCATCGATGTGTTGAAACCAACTTGGTGTTGAATTGGGAGAAATGTCATTTCATGGTCGAAGAAGGCATTATTCTAGGTCATCGAGTATCTATAGGTGGAATTGAGTTTGATAAGGCGAAGATCGATGTGATAAATAACCTTCCACCACCCACCTCAGTCAAAGGGGTGAGGAGTTTCCTAGGGCACGCCGGTTTCTACAGAAGATTTATTCAGGACTTTTCTCGGATCACCAAACTGTTGTGCACTCTTCTGGAGAAGGACATGCCCTTCCAGTTCAATGCCGCCTGCCTGAGTGCTTTTGAGTTATTGAAGAAAAGGCTTGTCTCGGTGCCTATCGTGGTAGCTCCAGATTGGGCCTACCCCTTTGAGCTGATGTGCAACGCCAGTGACTATGCTATAGGGGCAGTGTTGGGCTAGAGGAGGGAGAAGGTCTTCCATACAATTTATTATGCCAGTAAAACATTGACCGATGCTCAGTTAAGCTACACCACCACTGAGAAGGAGTTGCTGGCAGTAGTGTATGCTTTTGACAAGTTCCATTCCTACCTCATCGGGACGAAGGTGATCGTATACACCGATCACTCGGCGATCAAGTATTTAATTGAAAAGAAGGACGCTGAGCCGAGATTGATACGGTGGGTTCTGCTTCTACAGGAATTTGACTTAGAAATCAGAGACAAGAAGGGAACTGAGAATCAAGTTACCGAACATTTAAGTAGATTGGAAAACACCACATCTTCGAGCGAAGCCGACAAAGCTATAAATGATTTTTTCCGTGACGAATGACTCTTTTGTGGTAAATGACAAGGTCACGTGGTATGCGGACTTCGCAAATTACGTCTCTTACCAAGTTATCCCTCAAGGCCTGAGTTTCCAACAAAGGAAGAAATTCCTTAAAGATACCAAGCAATATCTATGGGATGAGCCCTTCTTATTCAAACAAAGGTTCGGGATCGATTTTGCGTAGAGATGTTCGCTGAGGAAGAAATGGAAGGCGTGTTGCATCATTGCCATTCGTCTAATTATGGAGGTCATTTCGGAGGCCAGCGAATTGCTGCTAAGGTGCTACAGTCAGGATTTTATTGGCCCACCCTTTTTAAAGATGCTCACGCATATGTGATGCACTGTGACAGATGCCAATGGGTGGGCACTATTTCAAGGCGGCATGCGCTACCGCTGCAAAATATTTTGGAAGTAGAGTTGTTTGATGTTTGGGGCATTGATTTCATGGGACCATTCCCGTCCTCTTTCAACAATCTCTACATCCTCGTAGCAGTGGACTATGTTTCGAAATGGGTGGAAGCAGTTGCCTTGCCGATAAATGATGCTAAGGTGGTGCTTTAGTTCCTAAAAAAGAATATTTTCACCCGTTTTGGCACACCTCGGGCCATAATTAGTGATGAAGGGTCGCACTTCTGCAATAAGTATTTTGAAGCCCTTCTAGCTAAGTATGGGGTAACTCATAAAATAGCCACTGCTTACCACCCTCAGACCAGCGGCCAAGCTAAAATTTCGAACCGAAAGGTGAAACGAATCTTGGAAAAGATTGTTAACCCCAACCGTAAGGATTGGTCGAAGAAGCTTGATGATGCATTATGGGCCTACCGCACAGCTTATAAGACGCCAATCGGAATGTCTCCATACAAGCTAGTTTATGGTAAAGGTTGTCATCTCCCGATCGAATTGGAGCACAACGCTTACTGGGCGATTCAAAAGCTTAACTTTGATCTGGAGGCAAAATACGTAAAAGCGTTGTTACAACTGAATGAAGCAGATGAGTTTCGTCTGCAGGCGTATGAAAATGCCAAGTTGTACAAAGAGCAGACCAAGAGGTGGCATGACAAGAAAATCATTGAGAGGCATTTCGAACAGGGCCAGAAGGTTCTCTTGTTTAATTCCCGGTTGAAGTTATTTCCGGGGAAACTAAAGTCTCGATGGTCAGGCCCCTTCACTATTGCTAAGGTTTATCCGCACGGAGCTATAGAGGTTGAAGACCCCAATTCGGATGCAACATTCAAAGTCAATGGGCAGAGGTTAAAACATTACTGGGGCGGCGAGGTCGACCGGCAGAATACCTCCATCACTCTTGGAGGCCCGATATAAGTCGGGAGGATAGTCAAGCCGATGACTATAAAACAAGCGCTTGGTGGGGAGGCACCCCCATCTCGGTATAAATTTTTTTATGTTTTCTTTTCACTCATTTCTAGTTTACTTTGTGACTGTTCGTTTTATTAAATAGATTAGCTGATAGATTTTATGTTATGTGTTTACTTTGTTTTTAATAGTGTTTGTTTGCTTGTGTAGTGTTGTTGTTGTACTTATTTTGGTATGTGCAGATAGCAGATGAAAAAATTCGTAGTCCAACACTCATGGCCATGGCCATTGCCTTCTTCACTCGCTCTTTTCAGACCGCAGCCTCCACAAGATGTACCCATGCTCGCTAACTCATGCATGCATGGCTAACTAACAAAGAGAATCTCGCGCCGCGGCTCCACTTGAAGTGCCCGGCTTACATTAACTCATTGGCCATGTATGAGTAAAGAACAAACACTCACATGCACATGGCTACTAAGCGTGTTTTTGAATTCCAAGTGCAGTTATAAGAAGGCAGTTCGGCTCAGACTCCTCATTTCTCTCAACCATCTCAGACCTCTCTCTTGGCAGCATAAACGCAAGCGCCTCATCAGTCTCTTCACTCCCAAAACCCTCGATTCTTGATACAATTTATCCAAACGAATCCAAGTCTTTCATCAAGCCCAAGCACTAAGCTAGTCACGCGAGGAGCACTAAGGCAGACTAAAATAAGGGTCTTCCACAAAAAGGTATTCTTGTTGGATTTCTTTCAAGCAGTTATTTGAGTTAGTTATTGGGATATTGTTGTGTTCTTCTTCTTGCTTGATTAGGTGATTTCCACTGACGGAAATCGGATTAGAGTATTTGCAAACAAAGGCTGTCGAAGCTAGGTTTTCACAGCACACAGATGTTTGTTTAATTGCCTAAGAGAGAAGTCGGACCGTTTTGGCTTGATTTCGCTGGGTTTGTTTTGGGGGTTTGTTGTGCATTTGCTTGAGGGGTCATCTCTTCTGATTATTGGCACTGTTAGGGGCTGTTTGTGGGAACCTCATCAACGAATTTAGACATGGCTCCCAAAAGGCAACGACTTAGCGTTGGTGGTTCGTCTTCATCTTATACGGTTCCACCACAGGCTTGGGACCCCACCAAGTTTGTCAGTGAGGAAACATTCAAGCGGTACAGAGACTCTTTCTGCAAGGGAAATTTGATTCTTGAGCGGGGGTTGCGGCCAGATCGAAAGGATGGGGAACTAATGAATATGATCATCGAGCGGAAGTGGATTAACTTCACCAAACCGCCAGTATCAGCTGTTGTCCCGGTGGTTCGGGAATTCTATGCGAACGCCAGTCCTGAGGGTCCTGCTGTGGTTCAAGTCAGGGTTAGGTCCGTAGCATTTGATAGTATATCCATCAATGCGCTATTCGGGGAACCAAACTACGCGGGAAATGACTATATGCAACTAGGTTACTGCGGTTATGACCAGGAGGAAGTCATCAGACGGCTCTACAAGCCTGGGATGACCTGGAAGAAAAATGATTATACCAACGAAAAGACTAGCTTCCCCTGCTGCACTCAGTCGCTATGGAAAGGCGTGGTACAGTTTCATTTGTGCCACCATGCTCCCAACCCGTCCTTAGCGATGTGACTAAAGAAAGGGCGATTCTGATGTTCGCCATTGTAACGGGTTTGAATGTGGATATCGGAGTTCTCATCCACGACTTAATCATCAAGGCTATCAAGAGTACAGTCGTTGCGGGACTTCCCCATCCCTCCGTGATCACGCTTTTGTGCAAGCAGGCCGGGGTACAGTGGGGCCCAGATGAGATAGCTTCGCTGCCCATGACTACCATCGACCATCAAACGATTAAGCGTTTCACTGTTTGGGACGGGGCAGAATCTGATGTCAGGGGCGAAGGATACGGACCGCCTACAGCACCGCCTCCTTCAGCCGATCCAGACCCAGAGCCCTTTCGAGCACCGAGGCGGTGCCCAAATTAGTCGGTCTCTTTTAGCAGATATCATGGCATCCTCGCCCCATCAGATCGAAGCGGGGATGCTTGAGGCACTGAGGCAACGAAGGCATATCGCAGCGGTGGCTAAGAGGCAAGAAATCGCGATGCAGTACCAGGCTGAGCTGGTGAACACTATGCAGAGCATCTACACCGACTTTTGTGGCGAGGGCATTGAGTTCACGCCATACCAGTTTCCCGATCCTCCTGTTTTCCCACCGTACCCTCCACCATCACCGCCTGCCGAAGCTGATCAGGACGCTCTAGATGAGGAAGAAGCCGAAGACGATACCGCTGCTGAGTGAGCGATCTTTAGGGAAGCCCTCTTGTATTCAATTGCTTTATGTTTAGCGATGAGGACATTGATCACTTCAAGTTTGGGGGTGTTTTTAGCCTCTAAGCCTTTATCTGTCTATCTCATTACTGCCATCTTAGGATTGCCAGACTCTAGTATTTTATTATGTTTTATTTACCAGTATTGTGGTGCAGTCTTTTGAACTGCGGGATTTTGTTGAATTTTTTATCATTATGGATGCCATAAACTGCTTTTGGTTTTATTATTAGCATGATTTTGGTTTCTAGCCATCTTTTTGGGGCTTTTACAGATTTATATGCTTGTGCCATGTAAATGGCCTTTTCACCCTATTTTGAGCTGCTGTAGCAAGGGTGTTATATTTATCATTGCTGATTTTTGATTATGGCTATCTCTAGCGCCAAATGAGTATGTCTCTCATAGAGTTGTGTCAAGCATGCCATGTACTAGGGGTTTATTAGTTGATAAGTTTAGACTGTTATTGATCCGTCCTTCTAGCAAGCACCGACCAACTGTGTTAACTAATTATTTTTTGACTATAGTTTGTGTGTTTATTGTGTTGAAAATTTGTTCACTCTTATAAACTTTCATCTGTGCAAGGTAATAAAAGATTTAGGTGTTTATGCAGTTTTGGATCTTGGATTCTAGCTTATTTTGGAAAAAAAAATAAAAAAATGATGAAATAAGATTAGAAAAGAAGTGTCGATATCAAAAGTTTTGCGGTGGGTCGAGATGGAGCGTAAAACGCACTCGCCCATAAGCGCAGGACCGATGTCGAGATGGAGCATAAAATGCACTCGCTGAATAATCTTCGTTTTTATTATGAAATCTCAGTTGGCTTATGTTGATTACGTGGCCTTTACTGCTCGAGTTATTAGATTCTTAGGGGTGTTCTACACCTAGTGCCCTAAAGTCGTCTGGCTTGGGGGTCACTGATCAAAAGCTCATTTATGGGTAGTTCTGTATAGCCTAAGGTAATTAAATACTGTCCGAGTCAGATTTCATTGTCGGCATGCTAGAGCTTTTTGATCTTTTCCTGCATTTGCGGCTTATTCTTAATGCTTGTTGAATGTTTAAGCTGTAGAGTTTGCTTGATTTTTAACAATCGACTGTGCGAACTTATTTGAGCTATGACTAGTCAGGACGGTTGGTCTTCACACACACACTTAGAATGGATCGAATACAGTCTTATGCTTGAAATATAATGAACCCTTACTCATTCTTGTGTCTGACTTACTCTTTGGGAGTAGCTTATTTAGAGATTCGTAGCCACGATGCTAGTATAGATTGTTATATATATATATAGTCCTTTCACATTCTTAGTGTCTACTGTTATTACTGTTATTATAGTGTTTTTGCAGCTTTAAAGGGGCAAAATAGTCATTTTGTTTTCTTGCTCAGGCCATGCCAAAGGCTGAGCTTAATGGTCGTCGTATTTGCATACCATGTCCCATGTCGACATAAGTTGCACTGCATGGCGCCCTCCCTCTCTTGGCTCATGGCAGCAGTATGAGCTCCACGTCCTAGTTTCTCATGTGGCGCCGCAGCTCCACTCAATACATGGTGGCCCGTGCCGCGGCGCCACCTCCGGTTCCTAGACAATCAAGTCCTTTATTTGACCTAGCGAAAGAGGGGGAAAACATGTTATAAGGAAGGAGGCGGCAGATTTGAGACACACACATTATTCATACCAGAAAATAGATAGAGAGAGAGAAGGATGGAGCTTAAAGGAAAGGGAAGATCTTGCTCTCCACATTTTCAGACTGGAGCCTTGAAGAGAATATTTGGTAGAAGATAACTTCGTTCTACAGGGGTTTTTCTTAGTTCAAATATTCTATTTATTGTATTTGTCTGATAATGGATAGTGCAGTAAAAATTTGTGTTAGTCATATAGTTATGAATTAACTTCATTTTTAGGATTTCAATGTAACCTTTTGAATAGCTTAATCGGCTTTCTCTCTCGTTTTATATAATGAAGCATTTTGGAATGGGTTGTTGTATTTTGCTTATATTGTCTGATTTCTTGATAAAGAAATTTGTCTTTTATAGTAATGGAAATTGATAAATGGATATTACCGCTCATCTTTTAATGCAACAACACCTGTTATGCCCTTGTCATTTGAATGTGGGCTTAATGTGCCAATAGGATAGACATATCCTTATTTGCCTTGTGCGACCTTGGAAATGTGCTTAATGACCTCGACCTAGTGAGTTTCACCCATAGACATATGGCGTTATAGCTTGTTAGGGATGTGCATATGACCTTCGACAGAACTTTATGCCTAATTTTGTTCTATGTCGACCATTCCTTGATTCGTTTGTATTGCGGAGAGTTAGAAGATTAGGCAAAGCATTAGGGGAGTTGTAATCCTATCTTACCTTCCTAGCACAACCAACTTCTCTTAATTAATTTACTTATTGAAATAGCTTAACCAACCATTACTTTCTACCAAAACTTTATTACCCATCATCTTTTTCTTCCTGTTAAACAAAAACATTGGGCAAAGGCATTGTATGGATATTGAATTCTCTATAAATAGAAGCCCTCTTCTTCTCAAATTCATTTTTGTTTGTTGTCTTATAAGTTCCAATTAGAGAGTGAGTGTTGTGAAATTGGAGAGCAATAAGAGGTTTGAGAGCAGAAACTTTGCAATTCAGTCTCAAGAATGTAACATTACTGATATTGTTCTTGATTTTAAGTTCTTAAAAAGTCGTAGGAATTTACATGAAGTTCTTGTTAATTAGTTTGGTAATTGTTATCCATGTGTTATCTGAGTTTATTTGTATGCCTAGAAGCATTGTAGTTGGTTTGAGTTACAGCTAGAAGTATTTAGCAATGCTTGTATTGAGGCTTTGCAGAAATATAGCCATTTATTGCTTCTGTCTGAAGTGGCGCGGTCGCGTAGGCTGCCAGTCTTTAAAACTGATTTTGTTTGCCTTTTATTATCATGAGCATGTCATTTTGGTTTGGTTATGCATATAAATGACCCTAACATATGGATTGATGTTGCTTTGGTTATAGTAAATCACTTTAACTTGATTTAATATGAGTTTTTAAAAGAAAACTTAAAACTTAGAAATGAACCTTGATGAATCTTGTAACCTTTGAGTTCTGACCTTGTTAGCATGTGTATGTGTATTAGTTATGTGTTTAAATGAGTATGAAATATGATTTAAATTAAATTTTCATATTTAGTTTGGTTTAACATGGATTTTAAAAGGAAAACTTAGAAATTTTAAAACTAAGGTTGATGAACATTGAATTACTTGCAATCTGGTCTTTTGAGCATGTATAATTGGACACCTTATATATCTAAACATGACTAATATGTGCACCCAACTAGTTAAGCATGATATAGACTATACAAGCATGTTTTAAAGTAAGTTCTAAAATGATGGACTATACTAACTATGTGTAAATGAATCAAATACATGCTAGCATATGTAGTAAAGGTTGTTTAGCATCATTATGTGGTTTAATGGGTAATATGGTTAATCTTTTGCGTAATGAACTCTCTTAGCCTTATTGAATGGAAATTTTTTGAATAGAACTACATGATTTGAAAGTAACCTTGAAATGAGCACAATGAACAAAAAACCTAGTACAAGATCTCTTAATATGTGTGTATGATGTATACTAGTACCCCTGCATACTAAGAATGAATCTATGTGAGTGGAGACTCATTTTTGGTTTGATCAAGGAGCCGCGCAACCACACCACTCCAAGGTCAAAATGATGCGCGACCACGCCGCACTGCAGAACTGTCTTACTATTTTTAATTGTAAACTGAACCTGTAAACATGGGTATAATACTGCTTAAAGCTATATAATACATGATTAAGGTGATGTGTTAAGTGTTAGAACATACAATGGAAGTATGAGATTAAGATTTCAAAACATTCTAAATAATTCTAAATTAGTCTCTCAAAAGCATAGACATTATCGATTATAGAACTACATGGTTCGATAGTGTACTAAGATGTGGTATGATGGTATAACAAAGATAGGACTGGAAATATATGTTTAACGTATATGATTAAACATCTGTATAATATGTGTGTAACATAGTGAGATTATGTACCAAACTTGTATAAGTAATGAATCTATATTCATATAACTATGATAACATATGAGTTTGAGGTGACGATAAGCTTTAGACTTGTAATCTATGCAAAAGGCAAGTTCCCTAACTTACACAACTTTGAATATTATGCAAGCTTAAATTGTTGTTATATCAACTACATATTTGGGCAAATACCTCTATAGATGTATAATCGTTTTATTGAATAACTCTTGTGTTATCAAATTCTTGAAAGTTATTATTCATGCTCTTGAAATGAAATCGCAATTATATTCTTGAATTCATGTTGTATACATCGAGCTTGCGAATCGTTCTGGAGTGTATTGAGAAAAGGTGTCTAAGCCATTTGATTCGGCTAGACCATTACCTATGAATTTGAAAAGCTATCCAAACCAATTGATTTGGTGTGGACTCTTATAATTATTGAGATGAACAACCCTCTTAGAAGGGGAAATTTTATATTGTCGGGGAATCGACGTGCGCACAAATATCATGTTTAAATGTTATGTATAATGTAGGGTACTATAGGCTGATCCCATGTTGTACTTGTTTATCTTGAATTTTCAGTTAAATACTATTAATTCTAGCAGGAGTTCTTGGTCCATAGTAACTACTCAGTATTCGATATTCTTAAAATTGAAAAGTTGAAACCTTTGAATTCCGTTAATAATCTTTGAGTCCTTAATGACTCTTATTTCAATTCAAAGGACAAATTTGGAACTGTTAATGCTTCTTTGTTTACAACATTATTCGTAAAACTCTCGAATTACCATTTATCTTTATAATTTCGAGATTAATATCTTAATACTTATGCATATTCACCCTTATTGTTATATTACTTGATAAGCAAATTTGTTGCTCATTCTTGCTTTCCTTAAATATTTTATTTAAGGCAGAGCCATATGCACCCTCAGGCAAAGATAAGGGAAAAGGAAAGGCTATGGATTAGCTTTAGTCCTCTATGCTAGAAGATTATTATTATTATAATGTAATAAGACATGTTTAATATTATGTATTAAGTAATGTATTAAGTTAGTCATGGTTGCGAGATCTTGGGATGAGAATATTTATGTTATAACAATGTAAATTATTATATTATTCTGTTGTTTGAGATTTTAGTATGTTATTAGAGTTAGATCGTGAAGCACCAAATTCTAGATATGAATATCTAAATTTGGGAGCGTCACAATAAATATCCTAGCATAGCTGAGCATGCATGTAGGATCCTGTCATCTAACTCGTGAAAAAAATTTCGCCAGAGTTTCCTATATAATATGGATTATCCACATTCACGTAGGCATGCATTAAGCAGTCCTCTAAGGGTATACAATCACAACCAATAATCAGATAAAAATTTAAACAAGTTTTTAATGCATTATATGAATACATGCCTAGAATAACTGTTAAAATAAAATTTATTGCATCTATACGATCCATATGATGATACATAAGCATGTATTGCATTATAATATATTTATCAAGTTATCTATACATACATTTTTCAATATATTACGTTTAATGAAGAAAACAAGATAAAACACCAGTGAAAAACGGGGAAAAAAAGAAGTGTATACATTACATGTAGTGCGCTGAACGAACATACGGTGACAGAAAATCAAGCCACAAGTGAGTAGATCTGAAAAGAAAGGGTCAGATTTTGTAGAGAGAATGCAAGAAAGCTTGGAATGAATGAATGAAAATGAGCATGTTTGACAATATAAGCCCAGTCAGGGCTGGTCGCAGCCATACCTACGACTACCGTAGGTATACCTGCGGCTGGCTGTGGTCGGCCCTATAGCTCTCCTTTTGGTAAAATACAGGCCAAGACGCGTCCTTTCGGGTCCAAAAAAGGGTATTCACCTAGAAAGGTACATGTTCAGATCATTTTAAAACCTTTAAAACCTTGAATAAACCCTCAAAAAGGTAAAAAAATAAGGAACACAAGAAACCCCGATGTTGAATGACGGAAGACCGGAAGGTATGATAAGAATCACTTTATCAATAATCGATCTTGTAATCCGTTGGCAACAACCCAACGCAAACATCGGCAGTACCCGATGGTGTAATTTGTTGGCAACCCCCCAACGCAGACATCGACAATACCTGATGGTGTAATCCGTTGGGAACAACCCAATGCAGACATCGACAGTACCCGATGATGGCAATGTGACTTGCAATATGCAATTTGCGATGCGACTCGAATATATGATTTTTGATTTACAAAAATCCAAATGACAAAATATGAAGTGTGATTTGCGAAGTGCGATGTGTGCTTTGCAAAAGTGCAACTTGATATATGATTAACGAAAGCATCGGCAATACCCGATGATGTAATCTGTTGGCATTAACCCCAATGAAGACATCGACAGGACTTGATGGTGCAATCTGTTGGCATTAAACCCCATCAAAGGCATCGATAGTACCCGATGACAACAGTATAACAATCATCATCTCCGGTAGATGGGATCGATCATTTTAAATCAAAATACTCATACAACATGGCATACTTTACACATGGCATTACCTCCTTAGATATACTTTGTCAGGTATCGAGTGTCTATTAGTCTTTGTCATGTTCATTCCATTGCATTTCATAAACATGAAAACGAGGGGCATCTATAGATGCTTGAAATTTCTCTTTCCTTGTACTAACCTTATAGGAGGGTAAAAATGTTATTTCAACTCGGAGATAATCCCGAGGGAAGGGCAAAGGTATCATTTCACCTCGAAGACAACCCCATAGAGAAATCACAGTGCAACGACGTCCGGACACAATGTGATCCGAACAAGGATCATGAAGCTAAGAACGTGACCACAAGAAGTCACCACGACAATCACCAAACTGCGAGCTATCAAAGACGAGCCAATTGACGATCCTCGGGAATCGGAAGATGCGACGCCCCCAAAATAGGTATACATCACCCATTTTGAGTTGTCAATAACATAGTACAGAAACAACTACAACTTTATTAATACAACATATAAACTGTAAGTTTAAATACAAATATTGTCATCTAGACAATATCCATACCCAACTAAGTCCTCATTACAATTATTGGTACATTATTTTACAAAAATGGTGAGGATTACTAAAACAACTTCTATAACCATCATTCCACACCCTGACTAGTACTCGCTACATTCTCGCCTCTTGAGAAGAAAAATGGAACAAAAAGGAAAAGGGTGAGCTCAACTAGCCCAGTATAGAATATTATGACTAAGATAATATAGAACAAATTATCGTTAGTCTTCAACAGGGAAAAATCTGATAGAATATAATAAACAACAAGTTTTAGATCAATATTCGCAGCGGAAATAATAATTCATAGATGAATTACGTAGAGAATGAAATTAAACTATGAATTTAAAAGTCCATCATCACTATTTTATCCCTGTAACATCAATCAATATTCATCTTGAATCAAATATTCATCTTTGCACTACAGGCCAAAGATATTCATCAGTTGATCATGTTCATCTCAACACCTGTACATCTTTGCACTACGGCCAAAGATATTCATAAGAAAATCAACCATCTTTGCACTACAGGGCCAAAGATATTCAGTAATATCATCTTTTAGGACTGAGGATGATGAAAAATATTTTAAAGAAAACGAATCCAGTGAAACAAAAGAACAAATATTAAGGATTCGTACTTTAAACAATCCGAGTTCAAAAATACTTCATAAATAACTATAGTGAAGTAAAATTCAAGAATGATCAAAACATGGATACAATCAAAGCTATTATCCACAATAGATATTTTGGACAAAAAATAAAAATTTAATTTTTCTATGAATAGTGCTGTATTCGTAAATAGTGTCGTATACGTGAATAGTAACCCCGACACTAAAAGACAAGAATTTCACAAGAAAAATCTTATCAATATTCCGGCATAATGATATTAGAAGAAATAATATCATGTTAAAAAAATAACATCCCTTACCTTGAAAAGATTGTACTTCTAGCTGGAATACCAGATATAGTTATGAAGGGAACTTGCACCGTATAGCAACACTCAAAGTATCAAAATACTCACAAGTATACACTCGATAATATAGAGAGAAAAGAGAGAGAAAACTTCAGGTTTCTGGTGTGATTTTCAATTCTAACCTAAGCACCCTATTTATAGGAAAATGCTTAGAACACCAAAGTAGAAAATTTAATAAAATATTAATATTATTTATTTTTATTCCTAAGCCCACATTTAGAGATCTGAATTCAGCCATTTCAACAACCAATGGGGCACATCAAACATATCAAAAACGTTTTTCTTTTAAAACAAATTTAAAACTTTTGAAAAATAATTATTTCGGAACTTCAGAACTTTAATAATTCATAATAAATAGCCCTTTTATCAGAAAAATTTGAACCTCATGTCCTTTCCATAGGAAATTCCATTCTCTACAACTTTGCAGAAGAAAGTTTTTCCAAATTCCAAACAGAAATTGACCAAAATCCACAAACGGGCGATTTTATAAGCTATAATCAAATTTTAGTCAAGAAATGTGGTCCACAAACATGAAAAATATGTTTTAAACATTTATTGAAACAAAAATACTCTTCCTCCTCATTTATTCATATATTTCATATTCATTGTAAAATATCACCATTATTATATTATTAAAATATAATAATATATTTAAATGAATTATTTTATCAGAAGAGATAAAATATCAATTTTGAACAATTGTCACATTAAAAATTTTCTCCATCTATATCCACATAAAATAAATATTTCCCTTGTCATATAAATCAGTAATTAATTATTCAAAAATAATATTACAGAATCATAATACTGACAACCCGTGCGCCTCTAGGAAAGTGGGGGCTTTCCAATAAGGATTTCTCCTTACTGGCGCGCAATTAGGTGATCAAACCTCTCCTTAGATGTAACTTTCTAGACATTGCCAATAATGTTATCTAATAATATTATTCAAATAATATGAATTATTGATTTGATAATGAAAATATCGTGTGTAGTGACAATTATTGAAACAACAATAATATAAAATATCAACGTAGCAATTATTGAATCAATAAAATAAAATATTAAACAAAGAATTCTTCAGAACAATTATTGAGTAGTGCCTTCTTACGTAAAAATCAATAACTGGTGCAATACCGTGTGCTACTGTGTTTTAACCACCGGGTATTCCAACAGTATTAACAATAACAACTACGCAGTTATTTATAAACAACTTATACTTGTCATTTTCTTCATTCAATCGCTTTCCGTTATGGGGCCCACACAAGGCTGCACCGTCATACGAATATTCTCCGACAGTAAAAATATTCCACGACCAAACGAATATTCTCCGATAAAAATGAATATTTTATAACCACTTGCATATTTGAAATATTTGCTCTTTTTACCCATAACTAACCACATTAATCAAATCAACCCTTACTATTTCAAAATAATAAATAGAGGAAATTCAATTTCATTAATAATAAGTTGGGGTCTTACAGAAGATACCTTTCACCTCATTACATAATCTTCGCAGACTCTGAATCAGTCAGACTCAACCTCGTTTCACAACCATCAGCAGAAGCCTTATAGGATTTTTGGGTGCGGAGATCAACTTTCACTGGATCAACACTGAAGGAACAAACTTTGAGGAGGCGAGGCTCACCAGGCCTAGCTTCAGTAGCTTATTAAGAAAAAAAAGAGAAAAAAGAATAAAGAGAGAAGAATGAAGAGAAAGAAGGGCTCAGATTTGGTAGTTATATACCACCTTTGAGTTGTTCGATCATCTATCTTATACATCTTGAGAGTCTAGAGTGATATAGATAGAATCCAAGCCAAAAGAAGCTTGTTTCATTGCTCCCAAAGGTTAAAAAGACTAACTTTTGTTCATTTCAATCGTAAATCTTCTTCTATATCTAGATCTATTCAGATATAACATTTATTAACCGTTAAACTTGTTTTTTACATGTATTTTGTGTAGTAGTTGGTAGATCTAGAGATTTTACCTGTTGCTTTGTACATATATTGTTAAAAATCAAGTTATTTAACTAGATCTAGCCAGATCTAGCCCTTTAACTGGTTATGGAGCTTAAAGCCTAACCCATATGCTAGATCGGCTTAGATCTACGCTAAATCTGGTCCTTTAAATGCTTTTGGTCAGTCACAGTCACCCCGTGAAGCCATATATCTATATCTAGTGGTGAAGAGGTCCTATTGGCTAATGATAGGGATTCCAAATGACGAATCACCTAATCTCGAGTCTAAGATACATTGTATATACATATTTAAGTATGTTAATGTGAACCTATGAATCCCGATGTTGAGATCTAATGATCGGATTTTAAATAGATTCCTATAATGGACTTTTTGTTTATAATGTAATGTTTAAATAACGCAAAATCATTGTACATGTAATATTGGATCTTAAAATGAGTTCGAGGGGTTCGTACCGAGGAGTCAGACTTAAGATATTGATACTGAAAACTTATGATTGCAGGATTTCGAGTCTATCAAGATGGCTTTCATGCTCGATGATAGCTCGACCCTTTTGACGCTTTCTTGCATGCATTATCACCCAAAACGATTTTTAAATCAAAATCACAAAGAGCTTTCATAAATAATAAAGCGATTCGGGAATAGATATATTTAGGTCTAATAAATGGAAGTATCAAAGGAACTCAATTCCTATTTGACAAAGGATTCAAAAATCTTGTTTTCCAAAATTTCATTTTTGTATATATATATATATATATATATATATATATATCTTTTCTAAAATGAACTTTTATCTAAATCGAATCCTTTGTGTCCAAAGAGGTAAAACACTACTTTCGGAATAATTTCATATACTTAAAGTTAATAATTGAAAGTATCAAAGGATCTCGATTCCTAATTGACGAAGAATTTGAAAACCTTGTTTTTTAAAACGTCATTTCAATATACTTTTGTCTAAATTGAACTTTTCTTCAAATCAAATTTTTCGTGCATAGATCTAAAGAGGTACAACACTACTTTCAAAAAAATCAAAACAAAGCTTAGAATAAACCTTAAAATAAACACACACACACTTTATGCATAGGAAATCAATAAGATGCAGTAACCTTGGTTTTACAGAAATCGGGAGGTGCCTAACACATTCCCCTCACTTAATCAAACCCTCGAATTCCATGAATCTTGGATTTCAGACCAATATGACGGAGTCACATATTGGGCCATATTGCGGAAACTTTCAAATCCGGATAAGTTGGTACATCCTTTTGAATTCATACCAACTGGTGTCTCTGTCTCATTCGACCCAATCATTAAAATTAAATCTTTTTAAATTTGTCGACACTCATGTCGATCTTTTCCTAAATCTTTCCCCTTTAAATGAATTAATCGGCATATCCAAATACAAAGGGTGGAAACATACACATTTAGGAGAACATAGAAATTTCCCGGCGTCGACACATAATTCGACTAAAAACTTTCGCAATGTATAACATGACCTTAATTTATATGATAGACAATGTAAAATGTGTTTGTTGGAATAGTATCTATAAGAACCATTTCCAATGAATTAATATATATATATATATATATATATATATGTGTGTGTGTGTGTATATATATATATATATGGAGCATGATTTATAACATGTATTTGTTATACATACTTATAGGCAATGCACATCGATACCATTGAAAACAAAAAAGAACAACCATGATTAAAAATTAAAAATCGACGTCTGCTGCTATTAATAGCAGACCATAAAAAACACCTAATCAAAATAAGGGTTTGGTTTTACCAATAAATGTTTAGGGTTTATTAACTACAGTTTAGAATTTATTAACTAAAGGTTAATAAACCCTAAATCCTAAACTTTTGATTAATAAACCCTAGACCCTGATTAATAAATCTTAAATCCTGGTTAATAAACTCTAAACTCTGGTTAATAAACCTTAAACATTTATTGGTCAAGTTAAAACTTTTATTTTAATTAGCGTTTGTTACTATTAGTAGTGTATGGTATGTGTTTTTTTTACTGTCCGCTACTAATAGTAGCAGACGTCGATTTTCAATTTTTAATTCTAGTTGTTCCTTCTTATTTTCTATAGTATAAATGTTGTATGTCCTATAAGAATCCATTATAAATACATATATATATATATATATATATATATATATATTCAACTGCAACAAAAAAATATTGATTAAGGTAGGAGAAAGGTATGAGCTAGTCCAAACATGACAGGACAACTATGAACAATCCCTGTACACATTAATAACTAAGAAGAGTAATAACAATACTCCATCTCTCCCACACAAATAGTTTTAGTTAATAAATATTTAAATCTTAAGAATATATTTTATTTTAATGAAAAATAAAGATATCATAGAGAATTTATAACTAGTGTACCTCATAGCTTAAATATGTCAATCTCTGATTTAATACATCTATCTCTAGATTTCTTTAGATAAATATTATCGTATGTATATAAAGAATGTACAAAAATATTAAAACACATAATTTTTTATATATGATTTAGTGATGTATATCAATGACTTTATACTAATGATTATTCAATAAATTCACATAGTAAATAGGTCTTTATTTTACAAGGTTATGACAATAGTCCTAAACAACTTCAAACTAAATAAAATTCTATATTAACTCATATTTTTGTATTATCTTTCTATCCGTATGGCTCTAAATAAAATTCTATATAAACTCATATTTTTATATAATCTTTCTATTCGTATGGTTAAATTTTATCAAAAGATTAGGGCATATAACTTTGATACTATAAAAGGTACGTCACCCGGACCCTTTATTCTTTTTTATCCCTGATTTATTAAGTATTTATTTTAATGATAACATAATAATAAAGACAGACTATTTGGGGAACGGAGTATCAACTATTAGTTGATGTTGAGATAAATAGAAATATGTATATACATGTATATGCATATGGGACAAGAGCACTAGAAGAATATACGAGAAGGGTAATACCCATGCATGTGTTAGCTACTTCTCTTTCATTATGTTTTGTATCTTTCCTTCTGTTTAATTTCTAGCAATATAAAGCACATGCAACAGCACATGCCAGCTTTTAGGCTCCTTTTCTATTCAGCCCCTTGGCTCAAGATGGTGACTTCATCAATAAAGAGAAGAATAAGAACTATAAAGTACTGTTCTTTGGGTCTATATGGCTAAAAATCTTAGCACACTCAAGAATAGGACCAGGCATGGACACAAGATTTATGTTTACTCGGGGCTTTGTTACATAACATATTATAAAAAGTTAATATAAATTTAATATAATATAGCGATAATTATATGAATAAATGTTACTCCCTTCGTCTCAAATTAATTGCTCAATTTTAATTTTTTTAAGTCAAATTGACTATTTTTAGAATTAATATTTAAGCATATATAAATATATTTCTAAAATTATAAAAATTGGGGTTAGTAATAAATTGTATATATTTTCTTTTGGTTATAATCTCTTCACCTATATTTTAGCAAAAATAGTAAAAAGATTAATTTTAAAAATGGTCAATTTGACTTTAAAAAGTCAAAACTGAACAATTAATTTGGGAGGAAGGAAGTATATGTTAAACACAGTGACATAAGATACAAAAAGATTGTAACTGACTAAATATAATGGGGACCAAATTTGTATAAATTTATTTGATAATATATAAACCAAGTGAGGACTAATGAACAATAATGTGTATAGACCAATAAAGGAAAAAGAAAAAGCTTGTAGGGACGGTGACCCCAGTTGAACCCCCCCCCCCCCCCTCCCCCCTCTCCCTCCCCCTCCTATATTTTATAACCATCTATTTATTCCTATATTTTATAACCATCTATTTATCAGAATGTATTTTATAACCGAATAAAAATTACATATAGAACAATACATGAAATGAAACATCACATTGAAAACAATGCATAGGATGAGACAACAAATGAGATAAGAGGATGTGACAACAGATTTGAATTCCCTTTTCTAGGCTTGAAAATAAATCTTCTTAAACCAAAAATAAGCCATTTGAGAAAATTTATTAGGTTGAGGATTTGGGGGGATAGAAGGGGGGGAAACAGTTGTGTTGGTTGAATGTTCTTATGAATAATAGGCATTTGGTTCAATTTTGACATGTAACTGAAACATAGACATAATTTTCTTTGACATTTCTACACGCTGGACTTCAATCAGATATTGATATACAAACTAGAGCACAAGCAGAATCATTAGCGATGTTATTGTTCTACTGAGCTAACTAGCTGCTCTTTAAGTTTTCCATTTGAACATTTTCGAACTGAATGTTGAAATACACAACGTAATTTTCATCCCTCAAGCTAACTAAAGGTTGCAATAGAAAGTTCCTAGTCGCTCCTTTCACCACAAAGCTAATAGGGTCATACTTACAAATTCATGTAGACACTCGAAATTTTCTGCCTACTTGTTACTAACATTGCAGGAATTGTGGAATCTTCTTTCAGAGATAACCCTGGAAAACAACTCAGCTTAATCCTGAAAATACCATCGGAAGTTCAGTTTCAACCCCGGAAAACACATCGGGAGTATCATTTCCCCATCTCGGAGATAACCCCGAGGAAAGCAGTGTAAATATAGAAAATTCCATCGGAGAAGGCCGATTCATCTTGGAGATAACCCCGAGATATTTAGTCTCAGTCCCGGAAACAACACTGAAAAAGATAATGTCAACCTTGGAGATAACCCCAAGGAGTACAATGGCAGTTCCGGAGATGACCCCGGAAATGCTTGTTTCAAATACATGCAGTCAGCTTCAACCTCGGGACTCACACCGAGACACTCAATTCATAAATCTAGAGATAACCCCAGGAGGACAGGCATACCTCAGAGACAACTCTAAGGACATTCAACACTTGCAGCAGCCCAATCTCAGAGATAACCCTGAGCAATGTCTGCTTTATCAGCCAAAACAAGAGATAACTCCGGTGAAGGGAAAAATCGTCAAATTGCCACCTCAATCTCACATGGCATCGTCTCAACAAACAAACATTCAACATACATTCTACACAACAATGACCCACCAGAACCAAGGAGTTGCAATCTTGAGTGACTACTACACAAGGCAGCACACCAGATAGAATTTGAAGTCTGAAGAGATAGTGTGACACCCCTAAATCTAGGTACTTCATTCCCACAAGATTTGGTTCTCACTATTCAAACATTCATACTATCTACCCAAATAAAATAATATTTGAATCATAAACCTCTCCCTTAAATAGGGTTACAACATTAAGTTCAAAAACATCCCAGGTTATCTAACCTTTAAACGTCATTCAAATGCGGAATTAAATTATTACATAACTTCATTAAAATAAAGTCTAAGATCATCATAATAAAAGTCTAACATCGTAATCATAATCAAAATTACAAGTCTTCATCACTTGTATATTTTTCCCTTTCCTTTGCTAGACGAAGGTTCATCTACCTTCTCCTTTTTAGCTGCAATGAGTTTATAAATATGCGAGTGAGCAAAACAATTGCTCACTAATTATAACAATGAATCAACAGGAGTATAATAATAATAACTGTCAATAATAGGCTCATCAAGACTGAATAGTACTCTAACAATGATAATCAGGAACTGAAATCCAAAATATGGAATAAACATAACTGAGGGTCATAAGACCATGAACTACGTCCACAGTTGCGAGTAATCTTTCAACCCCAACTTTAACAGTCATAAGACTATAAAGACTCCTTGTACTTAGGGGGATCGGCCCTTCGTACAATGTATTGTGCACAAACATTTTAACGCTACGCGTAAGTTAACCCCTAATAATAATAGGGTTGTTCATCTCAGTATTTAGAGTACAAGTCCGCACCAAAGAAAGTTTGGTTTGGATAAGCTTTCAAGGATAATTTGAAGTTCAACGAACATCAACTAAAGGACTAGTTGAATCAATAGTGTTTGATAATCACAACAGATGTTTAATAACAACATAACATAGAACAATTGAGAATTATAAATGAACTAACTATAACTCATGCTTGAAACAACTATAGAGCATAAGTATTTAATAAAATGAAGAAGATGGTAAACCTTTGCTTGAACAATAAATTAGCTAAGGCTAGAGTCTTATAACATTAGAAATGAAATTACTGAACATATATTAACTGGTAGCAAGCTAGAAACTATAAACTTGCCCAACATGGTATTAAGTTCAAGCAAGGAATAAAAACAGTTCAAAAAATAAAGACGAGAGTTCAAACTGTGTTCATTATGCAAGAATGTAACTTAAGAAAACTTGCTTAACTATAAACAAGTTAGAATGAATCCACAAAATGAGGATTCAATAACATTAGAGTTAAAGTTAGTTCGAATGAACTAGGACGATTGATTTGTTAGATCAACAGTTGAAATAGAAAGCTTGCTCAATCAAAGAATAAAGCTTCATAATGTAATAATGGAACTAGCTCAACGAAAATAATGAATTAAAAAACTTGCTCAGTGTAAATATAGAGTTAGAAAACTTGCCTTGAGCGTAAGCTATAAAGTTAAACTCACGATACCTACACATAATTTTAGAACCACAATACCTATTAGATATGCTAACATATCATAACATGTTCATGACCATTCACATTTCAGAAACTCTAAGTGTTTTACTTCGCAACACTTGTCTAACTTTCATTATGTATACCAAACTATCACATAACGCATTCTTGATTTATTAATCAATTATAAAATTTTGAATTCATAAACTACATAACATGACTCTATTTAACCTTGTTGTTACATGATTCTCACATTCCATAACCTTAAGCTAAGCTACAATGAAAAACCAAAGTCTGCAGAATAAATAGACTTCAGTGTCTGAAAATGGGCACTCGCGTGGCCGCGCGAGTTTTATATGGGAATGTCGCATGCCCGCACGACATCTGCGAGCCTGCGCGCCCGCGCGACTTGCAAAACCCAATTTTTCAAAATAGAGCCTCGACACATTTTCATAAGCCAACTAACACGAATATCACCCATCAAACAGTGATATCAACACGTAAAATAAATATACAACTATCATAAACATGATTGCTCACATTGACAACCAATTGGAACAATTTAACACCAACTAAAACTATTATAATTTCTCAAAATTCATATTTTTCATATAAAACTCAATATTTTTGATATTCATCAAAAAATTAACACTGTGATTTCAAAACATGGCCAAATCATCTCATTCAAATTTCAATATGCTCATTTGTTAATGAACTACCATATACAAGTGTAAATTTATAGTTGCACACCCGTATTGGCCATTATAATTGAAAATTACTCAAGCCATATGAAGAACACATATACTGTCAAAATTTTCTTTCACTGTTAACCGAAAATTAAATGCGATTACCCTATTTGACATAAATTCTAGCATTATAAATATATACAATTGCAATTACCAGCTATATAAATCCACAATTAACAGTTATACATATTAACAATTCGGCAAATTGAATTCACAGACTTAGAAGGTTTATGGCGTAAAAACTTTGATATGCATATTCATATATAATTAGGGAAAATACCTTCAACTAATGTGATAATTCCTTGCAATTGCAGACAATCCTTCACAATCTCTCTCAAGCTTTCTCTCAATTTCTCTCAACTCTCACTTCTCTAAACTCTAGGCTAGCAAATAAGCAACTAATAATACTAGTATGCGAAATAACAAAGATATAAAACTGATATGGCCATAATAAACCTAATCAGTTATAACATATAACGTATATATTATAAATATATTACATTTATTATTTAAATTATTTTATTTATATTATTAAATTTAAATTTCAAAAATTAAAAATATCAAAAGCCATAAGGCTTGTTTTGCAAACCATTTAAATTTTAAAGAATTAAAATACTTAAGCCTTGTTCAGCAAAAACTAATTTAAAGACTTTTTAATTTAATTTAATAAACACTTTAGTTTATAAACTATAATTCACATATTATTTTTATATCCAACATTAACCCATTAAATTAATCACATACTATATTTTAATTAAATATAGCCTTTTAGCAAATATCACCAAATTATAATTTTCATTATAACTTTATTTAATAATTTAACATATCATCTAAATTATTAAATCAACACAACAACATAACACCTCACGTAATAATACAAATCTGTAAATTATAAATTAATTTAATTTAGAAAATTCCCTTTTTATACATTTAGAGTCATCAACCATCACATCAATAAAATATTCATTTAACAATACACACCTCAAATAATATGTATATAACTCAATAAATATTTAAATTACAATTTATGATCGTTACATCCTTCCCTCCTTATAAGGATTCTGTCCCCAGATTCACAATTCAAATAATCAAATCGTCACATTCTCCCCTACTTACAAAGATTCTGTCCCCAGAATCGAAGACACCGACTAAACAAATAACTCAGGGTAATTCTTCATCATTTCCGCTTCGAGTTCCCACATAGCCTCTTCGACATTGTGGTTTCTCCATATCACCTTTACTGAAGGTATCTCTTTATTCCTGAGCACTTGTTCTTTCTTGTCAACTATCTGGATAGGAATCTCTTCGTAAGACAAATCTTTACTGAATTGCAATGGTTCATACTCAATCACATATTTGTAGTCGGATTTATACGGTCGCAACACCGACACATGAAAAACATTGTGCACATGCTCTAACTCTGGAGGTAAAGCTACCTCATAAGCTACCTCCCCCACTTTTCGAAGAATCTCGAAAGGTCCAATAAACCTTGGGCTAAGCTTTTCTTTCTTGCCAAAACAAATTTTTCCCTTCCAAGGAGAAACTTTTAAGAATACAAAATTTCCTACTTCCAACTCACGATTCTGCCTGTGTTGATCAGCATACTTTTTCTATCGATCTTGAGCAGCTACTAGTCTTGCTCTGATGAGTTTGACGACTTCAGTGGTCTGCTGAACCAGTTCTGGGCCTAACAGTTGTCGTTCTCAAACTTCATCCCAGCATAGGTGAGTTCTGCACTTCCTACCGTATAATGCTTCGTATGGCGGCATACCAATGTTTGCGTGGTAACTGTTGTTGTATGCAAATTCCACCAACGGTAGATGATCATCCCAGTTTCCTTTGAAATCCATGATGCACGCTCTAAGCATATCTTTAAGCGTTTGGATCGTTCTTTCGCTTTGCCCATCGGTTTGCGGATGATACGCTGTGCTCATCTTTAATTGCATTCCCATGTATTCTTGTAGTCTCTTCCAGAATTTTGATGTGAACCTTGGATCTCTGTCTGATACAATTGACACTGGAATTCCATGTCTTAAGACAATCTCCTTAACGTATATTTTTGCCAACTGATCAAGATTAAATCGAATCTTTATTGGCAAAAAGTGTGCGGATTTTGTCAATCTGTTCACTATCACCCATATCGCGTCGTATCCTTTCTGAGTCGTTGGAAGACCTACCACAAAATCCATTGTGATATGCTCCCATTTCTATTCCGGTATCTCCAACGGTTGAAGTAATCCGCTTGGTCGTTGATGCTCGGCTTTCACTTTCTGACATGTCAAACACTTTGCAATGCATTCTGCAACATCTCTTTTCATATTCGACCACCAAAAATGACGCCGCAAATCTTGATACATTTTCGTTCTTCCTAGATGAATTGAATATCTTGAGCTATGTGCTTCAGTCATGATTTCCTCTTTAATCTCCGGAACTGTTGGAACCCAAATTCGTCCCTCGAATCTTAGCATTCCCGTAGTATCGACCTGGTACTTCACTTCTTTACCCTCGACTATATTTTGCTTTATTTTCTTACATTCTTCATCCTGTAGCTGAACAATTTTCACTTTGTCCACCACATTTGGACTAGCTTCCATCTGGAACAATTTTTCTTCGGACTCTTCTAGAAATTTGATTTCCAACTCTAGTTTTGCCATTGCTGAAATGAGCTCCTCCTTATCAGTTAACATTATCAACTTTTATCTGCCCTTCCTACTCAAGGCATCTGCAACCACATTTGCTTTGTCTAAATGATAAAAGATCTCACAATCATAATCCTTTATCAGTTCCATCCACCTTCTTTGACGCATGTTCAGGTCCTTCTGTGTGAAAATATACTTTAGATTTTTATGGTTTGTGTAAATCTCACATTTCTCTCCATAGAGATAGTGTCTCCATATCTTCAATGCCAACACAACCACCGCTAACTCTAAATCATGAGTCAGATACCCTTTCTCGTAGTCTTTCAGTTGTCTTGATGCATATGCAATAACCTTGCCGTTCTGCATAAGGACACAACCCAATCCTTCGTGTAAAACATCACTATGCACTACAAAATTTCCTGTATTATCTGGTAACGACAACACAGGTGCCACACTTAACTTCTTCTTTAGTTCTTGAAAACTTTCTTCACACTTCTCCGTCCAAACAAATTTTACAGATTTCTTTGTTAAATTTGTCAACGAAGTGGCAACCTTGGAAAAATCCTGGATAAACCATCTATAATAGCCTGCCAATCCCAAGAAGCTTCTCACTTCTGATGGAGTTCTTGGTTGTTCCCAATTTATCACAGCTTCAACTTTTGATGGATCTACGGAAATCCCATCCTTATCAATTACATGCCCAAGAAATTGTACACGTTCCAGCCAAAATTCACATTTAGAGAATTTTGCGTACAACTTTTCTTTTCTTAGCGTCTCCAACGTCAGATGTAAGTGTTCCACGTGTTCCTCTTGAGTTTTGGAGTATACCAGAATATCATCGATAAATACCACCACAAATTTGTCCAAAAATGTTTTAAACACCCTGTTAATCAAATCCATGAATGTTACAGGGGCGTTTGTCAAACCAAATGACATCACTAAAAATTCGTAATGTCCATACCAAGTTTGGAATGTTGTCTTCAGTACATCCTCCTTCCTACTTTCAATTGATGATACCCACTTCTCAAATCTATTTTCGAGAAATATCTAACACCCTTCAATTGATCAAACAAGTCATCTATTCTTGGCAATGGATACTTATTCTTAATAGTGACTTTGTTCAATATATAGTCAATGCAAAGACGCATCGACCCATCCTTCTTCTTCACGAATAACACCGGTGCTCCCCACGGTGACACACTTGGTTGAATATACTTCTTATCCAGCAGTTCCTGCAGTTGCACCATTAGTTCTTTCATTTCTACCGGAGCCATTCTGTACGGGGCCTTCGATATAGGAGCGGTTCCTGGCGCTAAGTCGATCACGAATTCAATTTCTCGGTCAGGTGGAAGTCCTGGCAAATCCTCCGGAAACACGTTCACGAATTCCCCAACTACTAGTATTTCCTCCAATTTCACACCCTTCTCCTTTTGAGTATCGACTATGTAAGCTAAACACCCTACATAGCCCTAACTCAATAACTTTTTGGCCTGCATCATCGTCAGACATTTCATTTGTCTAGGAAATTTGCTACCCTGAAAAACTACCTTTGACGGAGTCATAAGGTTTACACACTTCTTTTGGCAGTCAATTATCGCTCCATAATTGAATAGCCAATCCATTCCCAAAATAATATTGAACTCTCCGAGTTTTATCGGAATTAAATCTACTTTCATAACAATCCCATTAATGTTCACCCTAAAGTTCTTGTATACGAACCTAACAGGAATCACTTCCCTATTCACAATTTCTATGTTTAAAGGGATTTGCAACTCATCACAAGGTATTTCTAACCTCTTAGCAAATTCATCATATATAAATGAGCAAGTAGCACCCGAATCAAATAATACATATGCATCTATATTATTGATTGGGATAATACCTGACATGACATCTTTTGATTGCACCGCGTCCTGCACCGTCATGTTGAAGGTTCTGGCTATGGGCTTGTTTGTTGATGTTGGTCCAGCAATAGCCAATGCTCCTCCACTAGCATTTCCTTTGCTCCCATTTGTCTCACCAGATCTCTTTTTAGGGCATTCACGAGCAAAGTGATCCTTGGATCCGCACGTGAAGCACACATTCTTCTTAGCTTGAGTGCAATTTGGGGCTATGTGACCCTCCTGGTCACAATTGAAGCACACTCATTTCCCCAACAAACACACTCCCATATGAAACTTTTCGCACATAGCACATGCTTCAAACTTCTTATTTTGGTGGCTTCCTTGCTGATTTCCAGCTCCCCCATTCGCATTCCACTTCCTCTTCAGGTTCTTGTTGCCATTTCTGCCGTTACTACCACCACTCTCACCTTCACCTTTCTTCTTCCTCTGCTCTTGATTATGTTTTATTCTTTGCTCTTTTTGCTCTTTCGAGAATCGCTTTCCATCATCACGCCAAATGTCTTCAATTGGAACAGAGAAACCCTACTGTACAACTAGGGTTTCAGTCCCTGCTCGAACCTCTTTGCCTTGCATTCATCTGTACTGACTTGATATGGCGTAAACCTCGCCAACTCGTTGAACCTTGCAGCATACTCAGACACCGACATTGTTCCCTACTTCAATTCCAAAAACTGAACCTCTAGCTGACTTTTCGAACTCTCTAGGAAATAAGTCTCGAAGAATAACTCCTTAAACCTATCCCAGGTAATCACTCCTGGTCCTTCCCGAGTTTTGTTGGCCTGCCACCAATAGCTAGCCTCCACTTTTAACATAAACATTGCAAAAGCAGTCTTCTGATTCAACTCTACCCTAGCCACATCAAAAACCTTCTCGATTTCCATGATCCAGGTCTGTGCTTCAACTGGATTCATGGACCCACGGAATTCTGGTGGTCCAACCACCTTGAAGTCCTTAAACGTTGTACCTTGATTCTGAGGTTGATTCTGCAAAGCACCCGTAAGTAACATAACTAGTTGTTGAACCGGGTTTCCTTCCATATTATGGTTGTTGTTTTCCTCAGTGGTTCTCCGTCGTGGTGGTTGACGTCTTGAGGCCATTTTCTGTTAAAATACACTCATTAGCTTTTATTCAACCTTTTAAGTATTATATACTTAAGTTGCACATCATAAAAGTATATCACACCACACTTAATACTTTGAATAAAACAATAACTTTTATTCATTCATCATAAAAAAAAACATCCAAAACAATAGCATCACTGCTATTTACATTACTTTCCTGAACTACAATAGTTGTAGGATAACTTCATCATCATCTATCCCATTGGTTATCATACCCGGGATTTACATTTCGTTTATTTTCAAAATCACCTATCAATTACATTCTCTACAATGTCCTACTAAGATACTGTGTAGCCTTACGACGTTCTTCCTCCATAATTCGGAACATTGTTCGGCGATCCAATACGTATGATGGTAGCGTCTCGAATTGAATCGGATAATCCATGACTCGATCTTGAGTTCTATTGACCATGGTGTTGAATACGTTGTTCATCTCTTCCATCTTTCTCCTCTTTGCTTGTGCATCACTCTCTGCTATTCCGTCTCGTTGATAAGCTTCACTGTACGCGTCTTCGGCTCTTGCCCTTTTTGTAGATTCTTCTTTCAGCTTATTCTCTAGTTCTGCAATCTTCTCCATCATTTTCTCATTTTCCCCTTCTGTGTGGATCAGCTTCTCTTCAACGTTGTTTAGTCGTTCTTTCTCGATCCTTGATCTCATCGTCTTTCTATGCCATCGAAGTCTGTTGTTCAGCTACTATCTCTCGCAACTCCTCGACGGTACTCTCTCCACATTACGGTCATACACCTCGTCATACATACGGGCAGCTATCGAATTGAGTGGAAGCTCTTCCTCCTCGTCCTCCTCGTCCTCCTCATCCTCCGACTGTGGCAGCTCAACGGGATCCTCCTCGTCTGTCTCTATCTCATCATCCTCATCAGGTACTCTCTCCTGCTCAACTACTGTTTCCCATGGCAGTAGTTGTTCCCAAATCACCTGAATATCTCGAGGCTCCTCCTCTCTAGCCTGACTGGATCCTCCTACATTAGTCATCCTGTCAACCAAAGTTTAAGTTTTAATTACTAATCATTACTACTCGACACTCACGAGCACATAAGTTGTAATCACATATGCACATAAGTGTTTTATTACTTTCTCTTTTCTAAAACTCAATAAGAGTTAAACATCACTATCTTTTTAAAGGTTACTTCCTAAGGCTTTTCCTCCACCTAAGGTTCATAACCTAAAGCTCTGATACCAACCTGTGACACCCCCAAATCTAGGTACTTCACTCCCACAAGATTTGGTGCTCACTATTCAAACATTCATACTATCTACCCAAATAAAATAATATTTGAATCATAAAACCTCCCCCTTAAATAGGGTTACATCATTAAGTTCAAAAACATCCCAGGTTAATCTAACCTTTAAACGTCATTCAAATGCGAATTAAATTATTACATAACTTCATTAAAATAAAGTCTAAGATCATCATAATAAAAGTCTAACATCGTAATCATAATCAAAATTACAAGTCTTCAACACTTGTATATTTTTCCCTTTCCTTTGCTAGACGAAGGTTCATCTACCTTCTCCTTTTTAGATGCAATGAGTTTATAAATAAGCAAGAGTGAGAAAAACAATTGCTCACTAATTATAACAATGAATCAACAGGGGTATAATAATAATAACTGCCAATAATAGGCTCATCAAGACTGAATAGTACTCTAACAATGATATTCAGGAAATGAAATCCAAAATATGGATTAAACATAATTGAGGGTCATAAGACCATGAACTACGTCCACAGTTGCGAGTAATCTTTCAACCCCAACTTTAACAGTCATAAGACTATAAAGACTCCTCGTACTTAGGGGGATCAGCCCTTCGTACAATGTATTGTGCACAAACATTTTAACGCTACACGTAAGTTAACCCCTAATAATAATAGGGTTGTTCATCTCAGTATTTAGAGTACAAGTCCGCACCAAAGAAAGTTTGGTTTGGATAAGCTTTCAAGGGTAATTTGAAGTTCAACGAACATCAACTAGAGGACTAGTTGAATCAATAGTGTTTGATAATCACAACAAATGTTTAATAACAACATAACATAGAACAATTAAGAATTATAAATGAACTGACTATAACTCATGCTTGAAACAACTATAGAGCATAAGTATTTAATAAAATGAAGAAGATGGTAAACCTTTGCTTGAACAATAAATTAGCTAAGGTTAGAGTCTTATAACATTAGAAATGAAATTACTGAACATACATTAACTGGTAGCAAGCTAGAAACTATAAACTTGCCCAACATGGTATTAAGTTCAAGCAAGGAATAAAAATAATTCAAAAAATAAAGACGAGAGTTCAAACTGTGTTCATTATGCAAGAATGTAATTGAAGAAAACTTGCTTAACTATAAACAAGTTAGAATGAATCAACAAAATGAGGATTCAATAACATTAGAGTTAAAGTTAGTTCGAATGAAGTAGGATGATTGATTTGTTAGATCAACAGTTGAAATAGAAAGCTTGCTCAATCAAAGAATAAAGCTTCATAATGTAATAATGGAACTAGCTCAACGAAAATAAATAATTAAGAAACTTGCACAATGTAAATATAGAGTTAGAAAACTTACCTTGAGCGTAAGCTATAAAGTTAAACTCACGATCACCTACACATAATTTTAGAACCACAATACCTATTAGATATGCTAACATATCATAAAATGTTCATGACCATTCACATTTCAGAAACTCTAAGTGTTTTACTTCGCAACACTTGTCTAACTTTCATTATGTATACCAAACTATCACATAACGCATTCTCGATTTACTAATCACTTTTAAAATTTTGAATTCATAAACTACATAACATGACTCTATTTAACCTTGTTGTTACATGATTCTCACATTCCATAACCTTAAGCTAAGCTACAACGAGCAACCAAAGTCTGCAGAATAAACAGACTTCAGTGTTTGAAAATGGGCACTCATGGCAGCATGCTGAGTTTTATATAGGAATGTCGCTTTTGCGTGCCTAAGGGTCATGAGCCTGCCATATGACTTGCAACACCCAGTTTTTCAAAACAGAGCCTCGACACATTTTCATAAGCTAACTAACACGAATATCACCCATCAAACAGTGATATCAACACGTAAAATAAATATACAACTATCATAAGCATGATTGCTCACATTTACAACCAATTGGAACAATTTAACACCAACTAAAACTATTTTAATTTCTCAAAATTCATATTTTTCATATAAAAATCAATATTTTTTATATTCATCCAAAAATTAACACTTTGATTTCAAAACATGGCAAAATCATCTCATTCAAATTTCACTATGCTCATTTGTTAATGAACTACCATATACAAGTGCAAATTTACAGTTTTACACCCGAATTGGCCACTATAATTGAAAATTACTCAAGCCATATGAAGAACACATATACTGTCAAAATTTTCTTTCACTGTTAACTGAAAATTAACATGCGATTACCCTATTTGACATAAATTCTAGCATTATAAACATATACAATTGCAATTACCAACTATATAAATCCACAATTACTAGTTATACATATTAACAATTCTGCAAATTGAATTCACAGACTTAAAAGGTTTATGACGTAAAAACTTTGATATGCATATTCATGTATAATTAGAGAAAATACCTTCAACTAGTGTGATAATTCCTTGCAATTGCAGACAATCCTTCACAATCTCTCTCAAGCTTTCTCTCAATTTCTCTCAACTCTCACTTCTCTGAACCCTAGGCTAGCAAATAAGCAACTGATAATACTAGTATGCGTAATAACAAAGATATAAAACTGATATGGCCATAATAAACCTCATCAGTTATAACATATAACTTATATATTATAAATATTTTACATTTATTATTTTATTTATATTATTAAATTTAAATTTCAAAAATTAAAAATATCAAAAGCCATAAGGCTTGTTTGGCAAACCATTTAAATGTTAAAGAATTAAAATACTTAAGCCTTGTTTGGCAAAAACTAATTTAAATCCTTTTTAATTTATTTTAATAAACACTTTAGTTTATAAACTATAATTCACATATTATTTTCATATCCAATATTAACCCATTAAATTAATCACATACTATATTTTAATTAAATATAGCCTTTTAACAAATATCACCAAATTATAATTTTTATTATAACTTTATTTAATAATTTAACATATCATCTAAATTATTAAATCAACACAACAACATAACACCTCACGTAATAATACAAATCTCTAAATTATAAATTAATTTAATTTAGAAAATTCCCTTTTTATACATTTAGATTTATCAACCATCACATCAATAAAATATTCATTTAACAATAAACACCTCAAATAATATTTATATAACTCAATAAATATTTAAATTACAATTTAAAATTTTGGATCGTTACAGATTGGACATGGTTCCATTTTCCTGACTTCGTACAACCTCTAATCTCATGTCATTGCGCAGCTCTTGACAATAGCAATCCGAAACAGGTCTTATACACCCCAATCGGATGCTCGGATTGAAGTTCTTCACGTTCAAGCGGACATCACGCAAGCACGCTGCGGCATCGTGCTTCGAGATGGCGGGACTCATGGAGCCTGGGGCACCCAGGCGGTAAATTGAGGTGCATCTGCATGTGCCAGTAGTACACTTTATGGCTCCCAACTCTATAAATATAGAGCTTGGGGTGGCCATATTTAAGAGAAAAAAGGCAAGAAAACCCTGTCCAATTTGCTCTATACACACCCCATATTGAGTGTTTTCTCATTTTAAACACTTGTTAGCTCACATATAGCTATATTTTTACCAGCGGGAGCCTAGTGTTCATCCACTTAAAGTTATAGAAGTCTTCTTTGGTAGCCCACTGTAAGCCTTCTTACACATTATAAAGCTTTTCTCTTCGTTTTTGCACACATTCTTCTTCACATTGAGAGTCGTGTTGTGTTTGTATGCCCGGACTTCAATCTGTGGTTTTCATTTCTGTCTGTGTATATATTGTGAGATCCCAGATTTTACGAATAAAGATTTAATTTTCTCAAATTTTTTTTTAATATTATGGTGTGAATTTGAGATAATGTTATAGTTGTGAGTAGTATTTATAAATTATGCAACGTATGCAAGTTGTTATAAAATATTCGTTTGGTCGGGGAATATTCTTTTTGTCAGAGAATATTCGTACGACGGCATAATCATTAGTGGACCCCACAACGGAAGTACTGTCGTCGTAGTTAGAAAACGACAAAAATATTTTATGAAAATAACAGCGGAGGTTTTACTGATATTATCTTGTTGAACTACCCAAAGAGTAAAAATACGATGTCGTGTGGTTGCATAGTAGCACACCAGTATTGATTATTGATGCTTACGTGATAAGTCACTCAGTTATACTCAATTATTGCTATAGTAATTGCTGCATCATATCTCTCATATTATTGATTTGATTATTGTCATAGTATCATCTGCATTATATGATATATTATTAAATCAATAATTGAGACGAAAAAGTTATTCATATTATTAAATTGAAATATTTACAATGTTTAGAAGTTCTGTCGAGGAGAGGTTTGGTCACCTAATTGCACGCCAATAGGGAGAAATCCTTATTAGAAAGCCCCTTCTTTCCTAGGAACGACCTGGTTGTTAAATATTGTGAGTTATAATATTAATGATGAATAAGTTCGTGTTGATTAAAGATGAATTTGATAGTTCCATTGTGTTGAGATTATTTGTGTTAGTAGAAATCGACATCTATTTTGATGATAATTATGTATGGGGTTATATTGATAAATCGGGAAATTTATCGGATAAATGAGCAATTAATTGCTACTAATTCACATGCTCATATAACTATTTGTTCACATGTGTGTACTATTGAATTACATTCTTATACTATTAGGGGAGTTGGTGCAAGATTGATGAAACTTGCATGACTAAGTTAATAATGGAGGTATAGATGGAGGTACTATACTATAATTAATTTTTTCACATGTTTAGAACTATTGAGTCACATGATTTACTATTGATTCACATGATTTACTATTAGGGGAGGTGGTGCAAGTTTGATAATACTTGGATGACTGAATTAAAAATGAAAGAAAAGTTGGAGGTATTGTACTGTAATTTTTCGAGCCCCAAAACGTGCAATTATCAAAACTATATTTTTCTATAAATAGAAGCTCATTCTTCTTTCATTTCTCACCAATTCACTAAAGCTTTAGAGCCATTATTATAGAGAGAAATTATTGAGAGAAAGAAGAAGAGAAGTCTGCTCCCTCACTATTCCAATATCCAGTCTTCTTTTGAGGTAAGGGATATTATTTTTTGTACCTGTAAGGGGTATTATTCTTTCGTATTCATGAAGAGAATTACTTCTTTCAATACTCGTAAGAGTTGTTATTCCGTTCTTTATTATTCTATTAGAATAACCTGTTTATGTGAAGTACCGCATACATGGTGAAATTCTGTTGTTATTCCATTCTTTATTATTCATCCGAATATCACATGCATGCGTTTTACGCCGGGACCGGTTCCATTATTTATTATTCCACATTTATTATTCTCATTTGAATATCACTCGTGCGTAAGGCTTACTGCCGGACTGGTTCCATTATTTATTATTCTGTTGGGAATAACCTGTCTGTGCGGTCTCTATCGCATGTATGGTGAATCCTTCTGTTATTCCATTCTTTATTATTCTGTTGGAATAACCTATCTATGTGGATTACCACATGCATTGTGAATGATCCTTTATATTCATTCCTTATTAAATTATGGAAATGATCTGGTTACGTTGATTATGATGAGAGTCATAATAAAAGCTTTGGACTGATGAAAATCATGGGTATATGAAGTATTAGTAAGTGTTATGATGAGTTATGTTGGTTATTATGTGAAAACATGGATGTTTCTTAGAAATCACAAAGGGTTGAAAATCAGATTTGGGTGAAAATGGAACATGAAATTCAATTAACCATATCTCCTATTATATTTTGAATTTTTGAGTGTGGTCAAGTTCTAGAGTTAGATCTATGAGTTATATAACTTATCCAAGTGGAATCACCGGAAAGGTGTTGTAGATTTTCGTGTGGATTATTTTTTAGCAAAGGAGTCCAAAGTCGCAAAGAGAAAATGCTCTTGCCTGAAACTTAAAAGGGCTGTTTTTACCACTTAATTTATGAGAAAAATTCTGGCCTTTTGGGACATGAAAGTATATGGTATAAAGTACCTCCTGTCCAAAAAATGAGCTCATTCCGACTTAAAATGAGCAAGTTATGACCATTTCAATATTTAGGTTTTTTCGATTTAAAATGCTATAACTTGAGTTCTATAACTCAGATGACCATGAAATTTAAACTGAAGCTCACGTTAACATGTGTAAGATCCCGCCAAGATTTGGGAATTTCTGAGTTAAACTTGAGGTAGCTAATTTCTTAAGGAATTAATTAGAAATTGATTTTTTGAAAAATAGTAAATGAATTTTTAAAATTCCGAGAAAAATATATGTTCATTATGGGACTATATTCTGCTAAATCCCAAAAACAAAATATTTTTGGGACTGATTTGGTATTTTTCATGAAAATGGTTTAGTTACGAACATATGAGTTAAATATGTTATGTGAAGTAACAAAGTTGAAAAATAGGATTTTATGGCTTGAAAATCCTATATAAGGTATATGTAGATTGTTGATAAGGGATTTGATCATTGGTGATGAAATCTTATGATTATGGCATTCTTTGAATGATTAAATGCATTATTTGGTAAAATGTAAACAATTGAAATAAATTGTTTATAAGTTTAGAGGTGATTAAAATATTGTTATGATATTAATAATATTAGATTATGAGTGGTTGATAATATTTGGATAAATTTAAAGTCTTTAATATTTATCCTTGTTTTAGTTTGATTAATGTTTATATCATTGTCATCATCCTTATGCTTATATGGTGATGAAAGTAATCTTTGACTTAACCACCAAATTTGGCGCGCAATTTAAGGATTGATTGAAGGCGGCCAGAACCCCGGACGTCTTGATTCGAACCCCGCTAGCAACAAGTGTTAAGCGAAATGGTCATGGTGGCCACGGTACCCCGGTGCAAGTCGGGGGTAGCAAACCGCTCGCATTATCGGGCTCTGGGATTAGTCGGCCTGCGGATCGGAAACCCACAGTTAACAAAAAAAAAAAAAAAGTAATCTTTGACTTACGTGCGAAGATGGACTGTTGTTTATTGAATTATATATCTTTGGCTTACGTGCGAAGATGGACTGTTGTTTATTGAATTATATATCTTTGGCTTACGTACAAAGATGGATTGTTGATTATTGGTTTTATTGTTGTTTATCTTTGACTTACGTGCAGAGATGGATTTGGTATGATTATGACCAGGGATTATTCGGTATAGTCATGACCATTGATGATTTAAAGAATATCCTTGGCCCGTAGTGCAGGGATGATTCGATGATGTGATTTATTTATTAAGCTGAGTCTCAACAATAAAAGTTGATGAAAACATTTTTAAATCATAGAAGATAGTAGATATTATGCTCTACTTGACTCTTCTAATGGATTGCTTATTCCGCTGCAGTTAAACTTGATGTCTATTGTATTTTATCAGTTTAACATTGTTAAAGACTAATGATAATTTATTCTGCTTTATCATAGTCATAATATTTCTTACTAGGCTAGTTGAGCTCACCCTTTCTTTCACTGTTCTCTTCAGGAAATGAAAACGTAGCCGGGACTAGTCGGGGAACGGAGTGATGGTCCGAGATGGAGTATTAGTAGTCCTCACTATTCTATAAAATAGTGTGACAATAAATGCAATGAGGACATCATTGAGTTTGTATACTATCTAGATGACAATATACGTATTAAAACTCTTAGATTATATTTTGTCGTATTTTGCACGACTATTGTATAATTAAGTTGTATTTGAATTTATGTACCATGTATCTGGCGACTCAAGATGAGTGATGAATACCTATTTTTGGGGGCGTCACATATATACTTATATATATATATATATATATATATATATATATATATATATATATATGGACTAACATTATCGAGTTATGCCTCGATTGAGTCTGGACTCAAGTCCGGAGCGTTTACTTTCTTTTCTATATATATATATACTTATATATATGAGCTGTTGTCGAACTTTGTTCGATGAGCCTAAATTTTATATCCGGTGCGTTTATTGGTTATATATATATATATAAGCCGTAAACGCATAGGATATATATCGATCCCGGCTCAGTTTATCATTTCAGCGATTTGTCGCTATATATATATATATACACACACACACACACACATTTCTATCAGTCCTGGAGTTTACTTCGTGGCCTTTTACTGCTTTATTTACATTCCGTCCCGCCTGGAGTTTACTTCGTGGAGGTTGATCACATTTACTACTTTATTTACATTTCTGATCTCCCATGGAGGTGCTTCGTGGTGGTTGATCATGTCTCTATATATAAATATATTTACCGCTATTATATATTTACATTTCCGATCCCCCATGGAGGTGCTTCGTGGTGGTTGATCATGTCTATATATATATATATTTATAACTTTTATATATATAATTGCTTACTGCTTTTCATATAAACTGCGGCATCATGTGAGCCTAGGAATCATGTGATCACAGATTCAGTCCACTGAATTTAGATTCGGTTCCCGTGATGGACATTTTCAGTTGTAAGCAGCTTGTAAATTATTCACGGTGTTTTAATTTCCTTAAGTGGCTTTCCTGCCTATAAGGAGTTCGGCACTTTATTTTCTCGAAGATGCTTCGTATCTCAAAAATAAAAGTAATCAAGCCGAACATTTAATAATAAAATGGAAGTATCAAAGGCCTCAATTACAATTGAGCACAAGGTTTGAGAAACCTCTTTTACAAAATCTCATTGCTATATCTTGTTTAAAACTGAATTTTCATATAAATTCAAACCCTTTGCATATAGGTGCGAACGAGGCCTCGCACTACTTCCAAATAAATTGCACATTGATCCACACAAACACACATACATTCATATAACAGTTTCTTAAAAAGTGGCGGTCACCGTGGCAACACGGATGTCGGGGTGTGCCTAACACCTTCCCTCCGCATAATCAAGCCCCCGAACCCAAATAAATCTCTGTTTCATAGACCCATTTAGCAGTGTCACATCACTGGGTCAATGTGCAAACCTTTTCTCGGTTGCGTTGGTGCAACCAGTTAAAAATACCATCTGGCGACTCTTACAGTCAAATCGTCGACATATACATGTCAGACCTTTTTCACTTATTTTTTCAAACAAATCTCACATAAAATGAGAACACCAAAGAACAAGAACAGAAAAGGGACAAATAAAAATCCCGACGTCGACAGGTGGCGACTCTGCTGGGGACTCCAGTAAGAGGGCTTAAGCCGCTACTACAAGCTTTTCAAAACTGTTATATGCTTGTGTGTGAATGTTGCATTTACATTTTTTGATGAATGTGTACGAATGCATTTTACTTACTGCACTGTAATATATCTATCTGTGATATTAGTGATTCGCACATGTCATCATTTTCATAAATGGTGAGACACAATGTATGTGAATGTATGTTGTGTGGTTCCTCTACCAGGAGGCTATCCTGTTGGTGTTTGATTACTGGACTCGTAGGAAGACTAATTCCAACGAGGCTCAGGAAAGGCACCACCCAGATTCGCTCCAGTTGAATGACCAGATTAACTTCCCGTGAAGTAGATTGCGATGATCTCACAACCTTCATGCCAAAAAACCGCGAGATTAACCTAAGATAGGTCAGCTTCTGATAAACCAAACATGGAGGAAAGTCTCTTCATGCTTTCCATTTTCAATTACTTGTAAAGATAATTACTTGTAATTTCATTCCATGTTCATCTCTATGTAATGGAAAATATGAAGAATATTTGCACATGCATATTAAGACTTGACATGCTATCAAATGACACCCGTTTTACAGGATAACATTCCTAAAATGGACACATTATGATAGCATGTAAAGATTTATACATTCCCTAAGAATAAACAACATAAGTTTTTGTAGGGAAAGAATTTGGCCTATTACTCGCTCAAAATCCAAAATGGCCACGAGCCTACAGCCAATCATGTCTTCATCTGACCAGTCTAATCCTGCTCCTATCTCTCGAGAAGAGTTTGACGGATTAAGCAAGCAAATCACAAATTTGGCTGTTGATAAGTGGGTTTTATACCTACTTATTGGATATCAATTCACGAAAATTATGCCCATCTCAAGTACATTTGAGTGTGTTTTTAGTTGTATTTCATAATATTTTGATTGCATGTACTAAGAACTCCTTGGGTGTAAAAGTGCAGGAAATGGCATAGCTTGACAATGGTTGGTGGAAATGGAGCTAATGGATGTTGGAGCAAAGAAACCAACCATTAGCAGGACAAATGAATAAGAGCAGCAGAACAAGGATGTAGCAGCAGCAGAACACACAATCCAAATTGCAGAAGCCGTGCGACCGCGCGGCTGCACATGCATAAACACGCGCGCCCACACGATCACCCGAACCAACCAGATTTTAAAGACGCACGCCCGCGCGACGATTACAAAGGGGACACGCGTGCCCGCTTCCGACATCTGAGGCTGCTAATTAATTTAATTTTAATTTTTAAATTGTAAGAGTCTGAGTTGGTTAAAACAATTCTGGCTGGTGTCAGACGTATCTATCATTCGTTTTTACGTGTTTTTCAGAGAGGAACTAGAGTTTACACTTTGAGAGATTTCCATTGATGAAGCAAGCTTAGACTCATTATTTTCTACTTCTACTTTGGATTTCAATCATTATGGCTGAACTACTTTTATGTTGTTGGATATTTGTGAGGATTTGAACGTTACATTTGGATTGTAATCAGCAATTGGGTTTGATCAATTCTATCTTCTCTCTTTCAATTGTTTGTTTATTTTCCATGCGTTGCTTTGATCCCATAATGGTTTTCGGTTCAGTCATGAACTAAACTCCATTATGGGATTCTAACGGAGTTTAATACGTAGTCTAACGTATGGCCTAATTGCTGGACTATTTTATGTATCATAAGAAATTTCTATCATGGTTGACTTGAATGCATGATGATTGATCACCATTCGTTTTATGTGCTTGTATGGAATTGAAAAATAACATGCGAGTATGGATTGTAATCATGATAGCATGCGTATATGGGGCTATTTTTCTTAGCTTTGTATTTCGTGAACCAGATAGACATATATTGTTTCACCTAATGAGTTAAATAAGGGCTTGTGCTTAAATTCAATATTGCTGCAATCTTACGTAGAAATATAGTGAGATTGGTTTATTGATGATTACATGGTGTCTATTGCATATGGATGTTATGTAAGTAAGTCATAATACATTGAAAAATGGTTATGTCTACATTAGTGCTCTTGGCTACTTTTCTGTGATACGTGAACAATCTTGCATGATGGTGGTGGTTAGATGACCTATTAAATGAAGTTAAGATCCCATTATTTCCAGATTTGATTTATTACATTATTATTCTTATTTTAGTTATTATTTTCATTTAGAGTAATTCACAATTATAAGCATTAGTTTAAGCATATAAAAATAGTGATTGAGTTGATGCATAGTAGTTTAATTTAGACAACTTTCTCTGTGGATCGATACTCGACTTACTCTGTATTGCATGTTGACACATGTATACTTGCATGAGTTAGAGCTCTTTTGTTAGAACTAAAAAAGAGGCTACAAGTTTTTTGCGTCGTTGTTGGGGAAAGGCGTATAAATTTTTATTATTATCATCAATTTTAAGATATATTGTATGACTTAGACAAATCTAATCTTTTCTCATTTCTATTTTTGTTTTTGTTTTTGTTTTGGTTTCAGGTACTTGTATAATTTTTATGCACACCCGATCATCCAATTCCGAATTGATACTATCACAGAATAACATTAACGGGAGAGGTTGGAAAGCGAGAGTGCGTAGAAATTTGGAAGCACAGTTAGAGGGTACTACATTTGATATGGCAAACGAGGGACAAAGAGAAGAGCAAAGAGAGGAGCATAGGGCTCTAAGAGACTATTCCATGCCTAATATTAATGGATTACAGTGTAGCATAGTCAGCCAAGCAATAGCAGCTAATACATTCGAGATAAAACCGGGCACTATTCAGATGGTGCAGAATTCGGTTCAGTTTAGGGGGTGCTGCTACAGATGATCCGAATGAACACCTGTTGAGCTTTATTGAGATATGTGATACCTTCAGATACAACGGGGTGACGGAGGATCCTATCAGACTTAGGCTATTTCCGTTCTCACTGAGGGATAAAGCGAGAAGTTGGCTTCATTCTTTGCCTTCAGGATCAATTACTACATGGGAGGACCTAGCACATAAGTTCTTAGCCAAGTTTTTCCCAATGGCTAAGACTGCGAAAATGAGGACAGCTATCTCTCAGTTCGAGCAACAACAGGGTGAATCCTTATACGAAGCATGGGAGAGGTATAAAGAGATGCTAAGAAAGTGTTCGCACCATGGCATGCAAGATTGGATGGTGATCAACACATTTTACAATGGATTGGGATGGCAATCAAGACCTATTGTAGATGCAGCTGCAGAAGGGGCATTATGGGCGAAGAGCTATGATGAGGCCTATAACCTTATTAAAACAATGGCAGCAAATGATTTTCAGAACCCTACATCTCGGATGCCGCAGCCCAAGGTTGCAGGTTTGTTGGAAGTGGATGCTATTACTCAGTTGTCAGCACAGATGGCATCTATGGTGAAGAAAATAGATTCATTAGCAGAGAGGAAAGCGAAATCAGTTGCCTTCATATGTGAAATTTGTGCGGGGTCACACTCGACAGATCAATGTGCTATCAGCTTAGAGTCGGTACAGTATTTGATCAATTACAGGAAAGACCAAGGACAGTCAAAACACATACAACTCCAACAACTGTAATCATCAAAACTTCAGTTGGTCAAATAATCAAGGTAATCAACAAAATTAGTTTTAGCCGAATCAGTTTCAGTCACAGCCAGTGCAGCAACAGTTTACTCCAAGACCACCTTTTCCACTGGGATTTCCTCAACAACAACAACATCACACTCCAGCTGAACCTCAGCAAGAAAAAAAAATCAGAAATGGAGGAGATGATGTTGAAGTACATGGCAAACACGGAGGTTATGATTAAGAGTAAAGCAGTGGCTATTAAAAATCTAGAAACTCAAATGGGGCAAATGGCGAGCATGCTTAACAACAGGCCCCAGGGTTCATTGCCAAGTAATACAGAGGTAAATCCAAGAAGAGACGGGAAGGAACAGTGTCAAGCGATCACATTAAGGTCTGGGAAAAAGATTGCGGCCCGAGCATCGTATGCGTAGCGCCATGTTTCCAAAGGAGGACGACTTGCCACCACGCCGAGGAAGAAAAATCGTGTTTCTTGAGAAATTGAATAAGGAGGATTCTGAGTTACAGCAGGTAGATGATAACAAAGCAGGTTCAGTGGAAAAGTCCATGAATACAGTACCACTAGTTCACCCTCTAGTTTCGTATCCGCAGAGATTGAATAAACAGAGGGAAGATAAGCAGTTCAGCAAATTTTTGGAGGTTTTTAAAAAGCTACAGATTAATATACCTTTTGCGGATGCATTGGAACAGATGCCGAGTTATGCAAAGTTCATGAAGGGTATATTGTTAAGGAAGAGGAGATTAGACAAATTTGAGACAGTGGCCTTGACAGAGGAATGTAGTGCAGTGCTTCAGCGTAAACTACCTCCGAAGCTGAAAGATCTGGGTAGCTTCACAATTCCATGCACGATCAGAAAAATGAACTTCGATAAATGTCTGTGTGATCTTGGGGCAAGTATCAATCTGATGCCCTTGTCAGTGTTTAATCATTTGGGATTGCCGGCTCCAAGGCCGACAAATATTTCTTTGCAACTAGCTGACAAATCCATCACGTATCCACGGGGAATTGTTGAAGATGTATTGGTGAAAGTGGAAAAATTTATCTTTTCGGCTGATTTCATCATTTTGGATTACGAGGAAGATAAGAGTTTACCAATCATACTGGGGAGACCATTCCTAGCTACAGGGAGGACCTTGATTGACATTCAGAAAGGGGAACTCAGTATGCATGTTCATAATCAGGAGGTTACCTTTAATGTCTTCAAGGCTATGAAGTTTCCAACAGATGAAGAGGAATGTTTCAGAGTTGATTTGTTGGATCATGTCTTAAATGATGAAGTAGAGAATCTGGTGAACTATGAACCGTTGAGGAGTGTAATTGCTAAAAATTCAGATTTGGAGGACGAGGAATTTGAAGAACTAGTGCAATATCTGAATACCACTCCACAATTCAGAAAATTCAGAACACCTGTCGAGCCATTGACGAAAGCTGGAGAAACATTGGTAAAATTAAAGCCATCTCTGGAGACACGTCCAGAACTTTAATTAAAACCACTTCCAAATCATCTCAGGTACGCATTTTTAAATAAAGATTCAAAGCTACCTGTGATTATTTCTTCTACACTAACATCTTTTCAGGAAGCAAAACTGCTACGAGTGCTTAGACAGTTCAAATCAGCTATTGGATGGACCATAACATATATTAAAGGGATCAGACCTTCTTTTCGCATGCATAAGATCCTGTTGGAAGATGGTAGTAAGCCGTCGGTTGAGCAACAAAGAAGACTTAATCCGATAATGAAAGAAGTGGTCAAGAAAGAGGTACTGAAATGGCTGGATACAGGCATAATCTATCCAATTTCAAACAGCTCATAGGTGAGCCCAGTGCAGTGTATACCGAAGAAGGGTGGTATGACCGTGGTTTCAAATGAGAATAATGAGCTAATTCCAACACAAACAGTAACGGGGTGGAGTGTCTGCAAGGATTACCGCAGGCTTAACAAAGCTACAAGGAAAGATCACTTTCCACTACCATTTATTGATCAGATGTTGGACAGATTAGCAGGTCATGAGTACTATTGGCTTGTGGATGGATATTCGGGGTACAATCAGATTATGATAGCTCCAGAAGACCAGGAAAAGACTACCTTCACATGTCCATATGGCACTTTTGCTTTTAGAAGGATGTCTTTTGGGTTGTGCAATGCTCCAGCCACCTTTTAGAGTGCATGATGGCTATATTTTTGGACATGGTGGAACAGAATGTGGAGGTATTTATGGATGATTTCTCAGTCTTCGGGGACTCTTTTTGTAAGACCCCAACTTATTATAAATAAAATTAAATTTTCCTCTATTCATTATTCTAAATTAATAAGGGTTAATTTGATATAATACTTTGGTTATGGGTGAAATGTGCAAATTTTACAAAATAAGCAAGTGTTTATAAAATATTTCTTTTGTCGGGGAATATTCATTTGGTAGTGGAATATTCTTTTTGTCGGAAATATCCGTACGACGGCGGAGTCATTCGTGGGCCCCATAACAGGATAATTATGGATGAAGAAAACGACAAACTATGACTTTTTATAATTAACGACGTAATGGTTACCGTTAACACTGTTGGAATACCTGGTGGTTAAAATACGATGTCTGGCGTAGTTGCACAAAGAAGCACACACACAGTGTTACAAAGATAGTTGAATTATTGATTCTTACGTAAGAAGACACTACTAAATAATTGTTACAGTAGTTACTGTTCAATATTTTATTTTATTGATTCAATAATTGTTGCGTTGATAGTTTATATTATTGTTGTTTCAATAATTGTCACTGCACAATATTTCCCATTATCAGATCAATAATTCATATTATTTGAATAATATTATTAGATAGCATTATTGGCAATGTCTAGAAAGTTCTGTCAAGGAGAGGTTTGGTCATCTAATTGTACGCCAGTAAGGAGAAATCCTTATTGGAAAGCCCCCTCTTTCCTGGGAACGGCCTGGTTGTCATAATTGTGATTCTGTAATATTATTTGGGAATAATTAATTATTGATTTATATGATAAGGAAATATTTATTTGATGTGGATATAAATGATGGATTTATTTATTTTATATGGTTATTAATGAAAGAATTAATGCTGAGATGTTTTATCAGTATTTTGTCAGATTGGAGGTATTAAAAATCACCCGTTTGTGGATTTCGGATATTTTCTATTTGGAATTTGGAAAAACTTTCTTCTACAAAGTTGTAGAGAATTCGATTTCGTGTGGAATGGACATAAAATTCGTATTTTTTTGATAAACGGGCTAATTTCTATGAATTATTAAAGTTTCTGATTATTGTTTAAATGATAAAACATTTTGGAAAATTCTAGAATTGGTTGGTGAGAAATGTCTTTGAATTGAATTTCAAATGTGGTGGGTGGCAATAGTAGCGAGTGTAAAGCCATCGTAGGCAGGTCAAGTCTCCGCTTCAACGTGCTAACATTTTCCTATAAATAGAGGGCTAAGTTAGAATTGAAAATCACACCAGAAACAAGTTTTCTCTCTTTCTCTCTCTATATTATCGAGCGTATTTTGTGAGTATTTAGATACTTTGAGAGTTGTTGTTCAGTACAAGTTTCATTCAACATCATATCCGATATTTCATTCCGAAGTACTGTTTCTTTGAGGTAAGGGATGTTATTTTCTTCATATATGATATTATTTCTTTCAATATCATTATGCTGAAGTATTGATATGGACTTTTAATCAAATTTGGAACTTTTTGTGTCGGAGTTACTATTTACGTATACGACACTATTCATGTATACGACATTATTCATGAATACGACACTATTCACCAAAAAATGAAATTTTCTTCTTTTTGTCCAAGATGTCTATTATGGTTACTATCTTTGATTGTATCCATGTTTTGGTCTTTATTTTTGAATTCTGCTTCAAAATTGGTTATTATGAAGTATTATTGATCTTGGATAAACTGTAATACAAATCCCTAATATTTGTCCTTCTGTCTCACTGGATTCATTTTCTTTAAAATATTTTTCATCATCCTCAGTCCTAAATGATGATATTACTGAATATCTTTTGCCTGTAGTGCAAAGATGAATAATTAATTGATGAATATCTTTGGCTCGTAGTGCAAAGATGAACAGGTGTTGAGATGAACATGACCAACTGGTGATATAAATGAATATCTTTGGCCTGTAGTGCAAAGATGAATATTTGATTAAAGATGTATATTGATTGTTGTTATAGGGATAAAATATTGACGATGGACTTTTAAATCTTAGAAGATAGTAGAACTCATTCTCTACTTGACTCTTCTAATGGATTGTTGTTTCCGCTACAGAATATTGATCTAAAACTTTTTGTTTATTATATTCTATCAGATTTTTCCATGTTGAGGACTAACGATAATTTGTTGTCTATTAGCTTAGTCATAATATTCTTTACTGGGCTAGTTGAGCTCACTCTTTTCCTTTTTGTTCCATTTTTCTTCTCAGGAGGTGAGAACATAGCAGGATCTAGTCGGGGTATGGAGTGATAGTTCTAGAAAGATGTTTTAGCAGTCCTCACTATTTTTGTAAAATAGTGTTTGAATAATTGTAATGAGGACTTATTTGAGTGTGGATATTGTCTAGAAGACAATATTTGAATTTAAACTCACAGTATGTGTTGTCATATTTTGCACGACAATTGTATTATTGAAGTTGTAGTTTGCTTTCTGTACCATGTATTTGGCGACTCAGAATGGGTGTTGTATACCTTTTTTAGGGGCGTTACAGTTGGTATCAAATCTTAGGGATATGGTCTCTGGCGGAGATCGGGGAATAGAACTAGGAGGGGAGAGATGAGTAAATCCTTTGCTAGGGTGTCCTATCTAAGCTTATTTGTTGGTCGGTCATAATATAGGAATATTATGTGATATATTAATTTGTTAACAATGGAGTGTATGAGACTGTGGAACAACCTTTAGTCACAAACTAGGAGAACATGCAACAGGAAGGCAATATTCCTCCTGTAAACAACACTATCGAGCAAAAGATGAATGATGGAATGTTTAGGAGCTTTTTGTAGTTCATGTAAAATCAGACGAGGGAGACTCGTGTACAAAATATGGGTGGAAGTGATGGTAACGCGCGGTCTGTTACAACCAAGCAGTTCAAGGAGTTGGGACCACCAGATTTCTGGGGAAAGCCCGATCCGATTAAGGCAGAAACATGGGTCAAGTAAATTACCAAGATATTCGATGTCTTGAGATGCACGGAGGAACAGAAGGTTCCACTCGCCACCTTTATGTTCCGTGGTGAGGCGATTCATCGGTGGGAATCATGAAGTGTACCCACCAATAGCACTTAACATGTGTTGGGAAAGATTTCAGAAACTGTTCAATGACAAGTACTTTCCAGAAAGTATTCGTCATATGAAGGAGGTAGAGTTTATTAAACTGGAACAAAACAACATGACGGTGTCTCAGTACGAGGTGAAGTTCGCGGAGTTATCCAGGTTTGCACCTCATTTGGTAGAAAATGAGGAACGTATGACGTGGATGTTTCTGAGAGGTCTAAAACCCGAGATTCGTCAATACCTTATCTCATAAATTTTCTCTCAGATTCGGATGTTTTTTCAACAGGCTCAATTATTAGAGCGAGATAATGAGTATACTCAACCGAGGGACCACAACCGAGGTCATACTGGTGTGATGTGATCATCGAGCGATGATAACCAAATGAGGATGGAAAAATACGGACAAAGCGGTAACCACTTTCGGGTGGTAATCGTGGCCCATGATAATAGAAGAGGTGAGTTAAGTGGAAATTTCAGAAAGAGGAGATTCAACAATAATGGGAAGACATCGATGCAAAGACCAAAGACCAACAACAAATTCTAGGGGAGGAGAACGACCGCCAGTTAGATGTTACAAATGCAGGAAAGAGGGACATATCAGCTCAAACTGCCCACAACAATCCAAGGTATGTTATAATTGTGGAAAGGAAGTACATATCGCTCGAGATTGTACTATATCGAAACCAAGTTCAGCGGGGATGGTGACTCCAAGGGCTGTCCCGGATAAGTTAAAATCAGCGGTTCCTGGAAGAGCGTTTGTTGTGACTTGCCAAAATGTGAGGAACACGAACGAGGTGATTACGGGTAAGCTAATCTTGAACTCTTGCGAAGTTTATACCTTACTAGATACTGGTTCTACCTATTCTTTTTTTTTTTTTGCTAAATTTAAACTGTATTGAAAGAAAGGAAATTACAAAAATCATGGGTAACCCCAATCAGAGAATAGCATAGACATCATACGACAAGCCATATAATGTCATGACTATAGAATACCGCAGTCGAAAAGCCTAACAACACTAACAATTTTATCATTAGTACAAACCATAACCAAAACATACAATTGCTTAAACAAGTCGACCATTACGAGACCCAAAGAAATCTAGTATCTTTAACAAATTCTAAATGACCACCCAACAGCATCAAAGAAGCCACTCTTCTTGTAAATGACCAACCTCATTTATACTGACTTCATGACATAGATAAAACCGAAAGCAAACAGAGGGCATTCTACGATCCCCGAGCACCCACCCATATCGCACAAGAGGATCCACTGCTTTCTCCCCTATGGCCCCAAATATAGTCAAGAATCAAAAAACTCAAAGATCCACCGTCATGCCTTCTATAGTCATTTCTAGCCCACAGAGGAGCATCACCGGGGTAGATTTAGCTACAATGCTCAAAATCTCCATTCAGAAAGCGACCAAAGAGAATCATTTTATAGCAAAGGGCAATAGGATACCAGAGAACCCAAGAATGGCCACTACCTAAAGCAGTGTCGATAGCAAGCAGAAAATGGCCCACATTTCCACAAATGCTTTCGTCTTGTAGCATCGATAGTAGATTCAAATTGACAATTCCGAAAGCGAAGACTATGAGGTATCGAGCATCTCGCATCTGCAGCAAGATCGTTAATAGCATTCGAACTAGCAAAGAAAACCCTCATCCAATGAATGAATACAAATTGCTATGGTGTTCACAACCGATCCAATCATAGAACCATAGATCCCCAATGCAATTCACATACGATTACCCGATAACAAATTAGCAGAACTCAATTTCATTGCAAAAAACACGACCCATACATACAAGCGGTGATGTCAAACATCTCAACCATGTTCAAACAATTGAAGACCGCACACAAAACAACTCTAGCAATACAAAACAAACAAAGATCCTCATTTTGCACAAAGAAGAAGAAATTGCGACCCTTCACCAAATGACGATGGCAAACCCGAAATAGACAGTCTCTAGAGGGCCGATTAGAAAACCATGGCCTATCTTTCACTTTTTGAAACTACGAATGGAGTGGAGCTTGCATTTCAAAATCAGCATAACATTACGGGTGACAGTCCCTACCTGATGGGACCTTTATCATGTATCCTAGCGTTTTTTTTGCGCCAATATGGTAAGCAAGCGTGTCAAAACCTAGGAAAGAATACCTTGTTGAATCTGAGTCAGTTTGTTTGGTTGGGCAATGAGGAAAGAAGTGATAGGGTTCCAACTCCTGAGGATCCTTCCACCCACAGCCTCCCGAGAATGAAAAGAGCATGTTGTAGGAGAAAGGGCGCTTGAAGAAAAGATGGTCGAAAGTCTCATTGTGGGAGTTACATAAAAGGCATGTTTGGTTTACAACGAGCCCATAATTTGAGAGCCGATTCTTGATACGTAACCTGCTTACGGAATGCAAGCCATAAGAAGAAAGAATATCGAGGAGGGAGCTATTTGTGCCACACCACATTATCCCATGTCACTAGATTACCATAGGATCGGATGGAACCCCAAAAGAAGGAAGTTGCTTTCCCAATAGTATTAGTGTTGTCCCATAGAACCGGAGTCCTCTATGGAGGGGTTGCACCTATGGTAGGAGAGAGAGAGATGTCTCAATTCAATAACAGAAAGATGGTTAGAACTTGGGAGGCCCAATCGAATTGCCGATGATGCTACTAACCATTGCGTCAGGGCCCAATCCAGAGTTAGATATAAGAGGAGAGGAGGTGGAATAGGCTAGCGGTTCCTTCAGGATCCATGGGTCAAACCAAAGTTTAGTGCGGCGACCATTTCCAATGAGGTATGATGTGTGGCTCAAAGCAAGTTGCCTAAGGTTAAGGATTTTCCTCCAAATCCATGAGCAGTCTCCAGGGATGTCCATGCACCAGAAATGTTTTCCCTTTAAGGCAAATATCCTAACCCATTCAGCCCACATAGAAGTAGAACCGGGGTTGATGATATCCCACAGATGCTGGATAATGGAGGCACGGTTCCACTCATCCAGTTTTTTAATCCCCAGCCCTCCCTCAGGAGTGGGTAGAGCGATTTTGCTCCAAGCCACAGAATAGGGCCCTTCCAAAGGAATCGGCAGAAGGTGGATTTCATGTCTTTTAAGGCAGCAGTAGGGAGGGTGAAATTTGAAGACCAGAAAGTTTGGATAGAGAAGAGAACGGATTTGATAAGCTACAGACGACCCGCATAAGATAGGAATCTGTTGGTATCTCCTTCTGCTTGTGCTCAACGTTTAAACTTGACTCCGGAGAAATTGGACTTTGACTTATCTGTTGAAACTCCGTTGGGTGAAACCTTCGTTACATCTACAGTTTATAAATCTTGCATGATCCAAGTTGGCACTATCACATTACCTGTTGATCTTATCTCTTTAAAGATACTTGCTTTTGATGTGATTTTAGGAATTGATTGGTTAACCACTCATCATGCCAAAATTGATTGTTTTCGTAAGGTTATTAGTTTCATATTCCTAACCAACCTATCATACAAATTCAAATAACTAAACCACTAAAATCAGTCACTGTCATATCAAGCCACAAAGCTATTCGTTTACTGAAAAACAGATGTCAAGCTTTCTAAGCCCATGTTTTGGATTTGAACAGAGACAAGTCAGATTTGAATAATATTTCTATTGTTAGAGAATTTCCTGATGTATTTCTTGAAGAACTTCCCGGTTACCCCCAGAACGTGATGTTAAATTCTTTATTGACCTTGAACTGGGTACAAAACCCATTTCTAAAACCCCATATCGAATGGCTCCTATTGAACTTCAGGAGTTAAAAGTCCAACTACAGGAATTGTTAGACATCGGTTTCATTCGTCCTAGTACATCTCCTTGGGGTGCTCTTGTTTTATTCGTAAAGAAGAAAGACGGGAGTATGCGACTATGTATTGACTACCGAGAATTAAACCATGTCACCATAAGGAATAGGTATCCGTTACCTCGTATTGATGACCTGTTCGACCAGTTGCAAGGAGCATAATTCTTTTCAAAGATCGATCTTCGTTCTGGATATCATCAGCTGAAGATTAAAACTGAGGATATTCCAAAGACTGTCGTCAGAACTCGGTACGGGCATTATGAATTCTTAGTCATGTCTTTTGGATTGACTAATGCTCCTGCTGCTTTCATGGATATGATGAACCGTGTATTCAAGGAATATTTGGATCAGTTTGTTGTTGTCTTTACTGATGACATCCTCATCTATTCCAAAAGCCGTGAAGATTATAAGCACCATTTGAAGCTGATACTTGAAAGGCTTCATGAAAATAAGCTTTATGCCAAGCTGAAGAAATGCGAGTTCTGGCTTGAGGAAGTAGCATTCCTTGGGCACGTGGTGTCAAAACATGGAGTATCTTTTGACCCGGCGAAGATTGAAGCAATATAAAGTTGGGAGCAACCGAAGTACGCAGCTTTCTGGGCTTAGTTGGTTATTATCGGAGATTCGTGGAAGGATTTTCTCAAATCGCTACTCCGTTAACTCAGCTGACTTGGAAAGATACAAAATTCGTATGGAGCGATGAATGCGAGAAGAGTTTCCAAGAGCTCAAAAGGAGACTCATTTCGGCACCTGTTCTGGCAATACCATCTGGGTCAGATGGATTTGTTATCTACAGCGATGCTTCAGGCAAAGGGTTAGGATGTGTTCTCATGCAACATGGGAAAGTCACAACTTATGCCTCGCGACAACTCAAAGAATATGAGAGGAATTATCCTACTCATGATCCGAGTTAGCGGCGATCATATTCAAGCGTTGAAAATTTAGAGACACTACTTGTATGGGGAGAAAGTGGAGATTTATACGGACCATAAAAGCCTCAAATATTTCTTCACCCAAAAAGAACTCAACATGTTGCAACGACGTTGGCTTGAGCTGTTGAAAGATTACGATCACACTATTCAATATCATCCTAGAAAAGCGAACGTAGTAGCTGACGCATTGAGTAAAAGATCATATGCGAGTACGAGTGCGATATTGTCAACACAAAGGCCAATTTTGTATGACTTGCAAAGGATGGAGATAGAATTAAAGACTCTAGGGACCCACATGATGATAGCGAATATACGAGTAGAACCGACTTTAATTGATAAAGTTAAAGATGCTCAAGCTACGGACCTGGGGCTGATGCGTATGAAGAATAAAGTGCAAGAAGGAGTTATTCCAGAAGCAAGAATCGATGAAGAAGGAATACTTCTAGTCAACTCTAGACTTTACGTTCCTAACAATTCTAACTTGAAGCATAGAATCATGATGGAGGCACACAACACCCCGTTTGCAATCCATCCTGGGAGTACCAAAATGTATCATGATATTCGACATACATTTTGGTGGAATAATATGAAGAGAGAGATCGCGGAGTTTATCTCGAGGTGTTTAACCTGTCAACGTGTAAAGGCAGAGCATCAAGTGCCAAAAGGTCCATTGCAACCACTTGAGATTCCGGAATGGAGGTGGGAACACATTACCATGGATTTCGTTACGGGTCTTCCCAATGTTTCTCAAGGTATAGATGCGATTTGGGTTATTGTTGATAGATTAACTAAGTCTGCTCATTTCTTGCCGATACGTGAGACTTATTCCCTTGACCATCTTGCTCGTATGTACATGAATGAGATTATGCGATTGCATGGCATGCCAGTATCAATAGTTTCGGATCGTGACCCAAGAGTCACTTCAAGATTTTGGGTTAGCTTGCAGAAAGCTATGGGCACGGATTTATTTATCTGGCCAAAGATACCATCCTCAAACCAGACGGACAATCGAGAGGACTATTCAAACCCTTGAAGATCTATTAAGACTTTGTGCTCTAGATTTCAAAGGAAGTTGGGATAAGTACTTGCCACTCGGTGGAATTCTCCTACAACAACAAGCTTATCAAGCAAGTATAGGCATGGCTCCATTTGAGGAGGCGCCAGTATGGACGAAAGTGTCGTTCTCTAGTATGCTGGGACGAGGTGGGAGAAGCAACGTTGTTGGGACCAGAATTAGTACGCATGACTACAGAAAAGATTCAAATGATTCTATAACGTATTCAAACCTCACAAGATCGACAGAAGAGTTATGTTGATCTTCATAGAAAGGATGTGGAGTTTAATATCGGAAATCATGTACTGTTACGTGTTGCTCCATGGAAGGGAGTTACAAGATTTGGAAAGAGAGGAAAGCTCAATCCAAGATTTGTTAGTCCATTTGAGATTCTTGACCGATTAGAAAATGTGGCCTATAGACTCGCATTACCTCCAAACATGTCTCGTGTTCATAATGTTTTTCATATATCTATGCTTCGTAAATATATGAAAGACCCGAACCACATTATTGAGTTAGAACCAGATGAGATAGTCAAAGATTTAACGTATTTGAGGAGGTACTGTTAAGATCTTGGATAGGAAAGAGCATGTCCTACGCACCAAGGTTATACCACAAGTTAAGGTTTTGTGGAGGAACCATGCTATTCAGGAAATGACCTGGGAGTTGGAATCAGAAATTAAAGCGAGGTACCATCACCTATTCGAAACACCAGGTACGTACGTCAATTTCGAAGACGAAATTTTATAAGGAGGGGAGGTTGTAAGACCCCAACTTATTATAAATAAAATTAAATTTTCCTATATTCATTATTCTAAATTAATAAGGGTTAATTTCATATAATGTTTTGGTTATGGGTGAAATGTGCAAAATAAGCAAGTGGTTATAAAATATTCCTTTTGTCGGGGAATATTCGTTTGGTCGTGGAATATTCTTTTTGTCGGGAATATCCGTACGACGGCGCAGTCATTTGTGGAATACCGTTGTCGGGATAATTGTCGGATGAAGAAAATGACAAAGTATGAGTTTTTATAATTAACGGCGTAATGGTTACCGTTAACACTGTTGGAATACCTGGTGGTTAAAATACAAGAATACGCCAGTAGTTGCACAAAGAAGTAGCACAAAAGATTTACAAAGATAGTTGAATTATTGATTCTTACGTAAGAAGGCACTACTCAATAATTGTTACAGTAGTTACTGTTCAATATTTTATTTTATTAATTCAATAATTGTTGCGTTGATAGTTTATATTATTGTTGTTTCAATAATTGTCACTGCACACTATTTCCCATTATCAGATCAATAATTCATATTATTTGAATTATATTATTAAATAAAGATTATTGGCAATGTCTAGAAAGTTCACAAGGAGAGGTTTGGTCATCTAATTGTGCGCCAAGAAGGAGAAATCCTTATCTGAAAGCCCCTTTTCTGGAACTACCGTTGTCATAATTGTGATTCCGTAATATTATTTGGGAATAATTAATTATTGATTTATATGACAAGGAAATATTTATTTGATGTGGATATAAATGATGGATTTATTTATTTTATATGGTTATTAATGAAAGAATTAATAATGAGATGTTTTATCAAGATTTTGTGTCGATTAGAGGTATTAAAATCACCCGTTTGTGGATTTCTTTGATATTTTCTGCTTTGGAATTTGGAAAAATTTCTTTACAAAGTTGTAGAGAATTAGATTTAAGTGTGGAATGGACATAAAATTCAGATTTTTCTCGATAAACGGGCTATTTAATTATTAAAGTTTCGATTATTGTTTAAATGATAAAACATTTTGGAAAATTCTAGAATTGGTTGGTGAGAAATGTGCTCAATTGAATTTCAAATGTGGTGGGTGGCAATAGTAGCGAGTAAAAGCCATCGTGTAGCAGTGTCAAGTCTCGCTTTTGCGTGCTAACATTTTCCTATAAATAGAGGGCTAAGTTAGAATTGAAAATCACACCGTAAAAAAGTTTTCTCTCTTTCTCTATATTATCGAGCGTATTTTGTGAGTATTTAGATACTTTGAGAGTTCTTTATTCGAGACAAGTTTCATTCAAAGATCATATTAGATATTTCATTCAAGTCACTGCTTCTTTGAGGTAAGGGACGTTATTTTCTTCATATATGATATTATTTCTTTCAATATCATTATGCCGGAGTATTGATCTGAACTTTTAATCAAATTTGGAACTTTTTGTGTCGAGGTTACTATTCACGATACTACACTATTCACGATATCGACAATTATTCACTTAATATGGCACTATTCACCTAAAAAATGAAATTTTCTTCTTTTTATCCAAGATGTCTATTATGATTACTATCTTTGATTGTATCCATGTTTTGGTCTTTATTTTTGAATTTTGCTTCAAAATTGGTTATTATGAAGTATTATTGATCTTGGATAAACTGTAATACGAATCCCTAATATTTGTCATTCCGTCCTCACCGGATTCGCTTTCTTTAAAATATTTTTCATCATCCTCACTCCTAAATGATGATATTACTGAATATCTTTTTCCTGTAGTGCAAAGATGAATGATTAATTGATGAATATCTTTGGCCCGTAGTGCAAAGATGAACAGGTGTTGAGATGAACATGACCAACCGGTGATATAAATGAATATCTTTGGCCTGTAGTGCAAAGATAAATATTTGATTAAAGATGTATATTGATTGTTGTTACAGGGATAAAATATTGATGATGGACTTTTAAATCTTAGAAGATAATAGAACTCATTCTCTACTTGACTCTTCTAATGGATTGTTTGCTTCCATTTGCGCAGTAATATTGATCTAAAACTTGTTGTCTATTATATTCTATCAGATTTTTCCCTATTGAGGACTAACGATAATTTGTTGTATATTATCTTAGTCATAATATTCTTTACTGGGCTAGTTGAGCTCACCCTTTTCCTTTTTGTTCCATTTTTCTTCTCAGGAGGTGAGAATATAGCAAGATCTAGTCGGGGTATGGAGTGATGGTTCTAGAAAGATGTTTTATCAGTCCTCACTATTTTTGTAAAATAGTGTTTGAATAATTGTAATGAGGACTTATTTGAGTGTGGATATTGTCTAGAAGACAATATTTGTATTTAAACTCACAGTATGTGTTGTCATATTTTGCACGACAATTATATTATTGAAGTTGTAGTTTGCTTTCTGTACCATATATTTGGTGACTCAGAATGGATGTTGTATACCTATTTTGGGGGCGTCACACTTTTGATCTAGGCCTTGAAAATTTGGTAATGGTTTTGAAGAAGTGTGTTGAGACAAACTTAGTGCTGAATTGGGAAAAGTGACATTTCATGGTACAAGAAGGAATCATACTAGGACACAAGGTTTCGAAGAAGGGACTTGAGGTGGATAGGGATAAGCTGGAAACTATCGAGAACTTGCCACCACCTACTTCAGTGAAAGGTGTTGGTAGTTTTATGGGACATGCAGGTTTCTACCGCAGATTCATCAAGGATTTGCCAAGGTAGTCCTCAGGTTTTTACACAGAAGTATATTCACGAGGTTTGGGACTCCTAGGGCCATCATTAGTGATGAAGGCAATCATTTCTGCAACAGGCAGTTTACAACTTTGTTGGCCAAGTATGGGGTGAACCATCGTATTGCTATAGCTTATCACCCACAAATAAATGGCCAAGCGGAAGTGTCGAATCGAGAAGTCAAAAGAATCCTTGAAAAAGTTGTAAATCCCACGAGAAAGGACTGGTCTTTAAAGTTGGATGATGATGTATGGGCATATAGGACTGCATACAAAACTCCATTGGGCATGTCACCTTTTCAGCTCGTGTATGGAAAAGCCTGTCACCTTCCTATGGAGCTAGAGCATAAGGCATATTGGGCAATTAGGAAGCTCAATTTTGATTTGAAAGCTGCAGGGGAGAAATGCCTACTCCAACTCAATGAGTTGGATGAATTCAGATTATAGGCATATGAGAATTCAAAGCTATACAAGGAGAAGGTGAAGAAATGGCATGATCGAAAGATCATAGAGAGAACATTTGAACCAGAACAAAGATTTTTGCTTTTTAATTCCAGACTTAAACTTTTTCTCGGGAAGCTAAAATCAAGATGGTCAGGGCCATTTACAGTGAAGACTGTCTTGCCGCATGGTGCAATTGAAGTATTTGATAAGTTTCCGGACAAGCCTTTTAAGGTGAATGGACAGCGATTGAAGCATTACTTTGGTGGCGAGGTGGATAAACAAAAAGTCACCTCAATTCTTTCTTCGACATGATATTCAGAGACAGTCAAGCTAATTGACTTTAACTTAGCGCTTGATGGGAGGCAACCCATTATTTCTATCTCTATTTTTTTATTTTATTTATTTATTCAGTTTAGGTTGTTTTTATTAGCTCATCTTCACTTTAAGTGTGATAGATTATTGTGTTTTGCCTAATTGAGTGTGTAGCTGAATTTGCATTGAGAGGTGTTTGATGTAATATAGATTTTATTTGGTCATTCATGCTTACTCAGTAATACATGCCTTAACAGTGTGTATTGATGTCTATGTAGGTATCTTGGACTGAATTCATCACTGATTTGCAGTACTGGAATTAAAAGTTGGCGGTCAGGAATGTGGTCGCGCGTACACGCCATATAAAAAAAAGATAAGACCAATGCTACACATGCATGCCTGCAAACTCCACAAAATCACACTTGCGCGCCCGCACCACCAGTCTATTGAAAAATCAGCATGGCAATGCATGACAAATCGACAAAGGAAAATTTTTAAGTTTTAAAACAGGTGTTTGACCCAATTCTTCTATCATTTGAAATCACACCGAGGCGTATTCTTTTGCTCTCCTCAACACGCATGTCTTCTCATCTCTCGGCAGTTACAAACTAAGCCCTAACTCTCCTCTCCATTACGTGATTGTTGCTTCGGAGCTTATACCCACGATCAGTGTCTTCATTATAAAGCTAGGGTTTTAGAGAGTGGTGGTGTGAATTAAGTTTGGGGGTTACTCTCTTCATCAATTATCACTCATTCTCAAGCAAATCTTCATCTTCAACATTCAAAGCAATGGGTCCAAAGAGAGCACGTTCGAGTTCTTCTTCTTCATCATCATCTTCCACTAGCAGTCAATGGGAGGAGGTGGTGGATCATACCAAATTTCTGAGTCTGGCCGCACAAACGGAATATTACAGAATCGTGGCAAAGACGTTTGTCAAGGAGCACAGTTTCAAACCTGAGAGGCAAGATGGTCATTTATGGAATATGATTCACGAGAGGGGATGGTTTGGCTTTACTGCAACCCCTATGCCGATTCCGATGAGTATAGTTCGAGAATTCTATGTGAATGCTAAAGACACGATGACTGGTCTATCTATGGTTCGAGGATTTGAAATCGATTACCGACCACTTGCAATCAGAGAAGTTTTCAGGCTATGCGAGACACCACCGATTGGGTCTGCTAATTGGGTAGAAGGTGCACATTTGGAAATAGATTTGGAAATGGTCATTACGGAGTTGTGCGTGCCAGGCACGAAGTGGACTTATAAAGCCGGCACGAATCAGCCTCGCATATTCCCCGCAACAGCATTGAATCGGTAAGCAAAGGCGTGGAATTTATTTATATGCTCCAAATTAGTTCCATCATCTCATCAGCATAAAATCACAGAGGAGAAAGCAATCATCCTATGGGGAATAATCACTGGCAAGTACATTGATGTGGGCTACCTGAATAATCAAAATATGTTGAAGTATCTGCGGGGAAGCACAACGGGGAGTATTCCACATGCGTCGGTTGTGGCTATGTTGTGTGCCCATCAAGGCTGCCATTGGGACAATGAACAAATGCAAAACCCGAGCCAAGATATCACTCACGCAACCATCGCAAAATTCGAGGATTGGGCAAGAGGTGCACCGCACCCGCGTGGAAAAGGCTTCATTATCTAACCCACATTCTCAGAGCCACCACCGCAGCCCGCTCAGACAAATGAAGCGGGCCCGTCAACTCAAGAAATTGTTGTCACTGGGGATCGACAGCTCCGAAGGTTGTAGCGAATGGTCGACGCGATGTATGACAACTTCGCAGTGTTTGCTACGGGTCTAACGCAGTCATTGACGGAGGTGTTTGCACAGCAGGGAACGATGCTTGAGTGGCCTCAGTTTGGGACGGCTGTGCCATATCCACCACAAGATTCAACACCCGAAGAGGGTGGTACGGCTGAACACTAGGGGAGTTTTTAATAACCCTATACCTTCATTCATTGGGGCAATGAATATTATAGGTTTGGGGGTATTGGGGTAGTAGTATAGTTGCATATAGTATGTGCATGTTTAGTTTAGCATGTTTAGTTTAAATTTTTGTATAGTATGTGCATGTTTATGTGTTAGATTAAATTTACAGATTTTTTTTTGGTTTTTAGTCATTATTACTTGTGTTAGTATATGTTTAGTTGCATTTTATGTGTAGTGCATGTCTAACAAATTCTGGCTTTATGGAAATTTTGTCTAGCCTATGACGAAAGTGAATTTTGAAGGATTGTTGAATATTTTGGATAACATGAGCTTAGTTATAATGTTTTACATAATGTAATTTAAGTTGCTGTCTAAATGCTTTCGGTTTGCACGGTCGTGTTCACAATTACTTGTAGGTATAAGAATTATGTGTTGCATTGCTCGATAGAAAATGTGGTTTTAAAAAGAGAAATATGTGGAAAGTGGACTTAGACTGTATAAAACATTGACATTCAAACTTTGGGAAAACTTGGGTATTATATATATATATATATATATATAACAAATAGCAATAACATGGCTAGTCTTATTTCGGGGCTCTGGCTACTTGAGTAAGTACGCCTGTAGGGGTGTCTTAACACCTAGCGCCCTAAGGTCTTTCATGGTCTGGGATTCGTTGGTTGAAAGCTCGCTAAGGGGTATAAGTGTTTGCCTAATGAAATGAGGCATTGCATAGTCATGTGAAAAAAAAAAAGAAAAAAGGAAAGGAAAGAAAAATAGCAATAAACACTGCGGGAAAGAGTGAAAATTGCCCTCGTGAGTATAAATAAAGCATTTAAGCCCATTGTTGAACCTTAGTTTGTTTTTATATGTTGGAACAGTCTTTGTTGCATAAGTATACATGAGTCTTAATTTAGATTGTAATTTTCTGTTTTGAGCAGTTTAGAATGTGTATTCTTTGCGTGAATCAAGTTTTGGTGAACACAACACACACACACAACATCTTTATAACATATATGAATTATCCGAGTGTATGATATTATGCTTATAGTTTGGTTTGAAATTGTATTCTTGAATCTAGATAATTCGCTGAGGCATTTTGGACTGAAATTCTGTTATGGCTAGAACAATGTGAAACTCGTTTGCATCATGATTTAGTTGCATAGCATGTAGTTGCATTTTCAGTGTTTATATAATATGCATTGCTTGAGGGCAAGCAATAGTTCAAGTTTGGGGGTATTTGATAAGTAGGTTTTATACCTACTTATTGGATATCAATTCACGAGAATTATGCCCATCTCAAGTACATTTGAGTGTGTTTTTAGTTGTATTTCATAATATTTTGCATTGCATGTACTAAGAACTCCTTGGGTGTAAAAGTGCAGGAAATGGCATAGCTTGACAATGGTTGGTGGAAATGGAGCTAACGGAGGTTGGAGCAAAGAAACCAAGCATTAGCAGGACGAATGAACAAGAGCAGCAGAACAAGGATATAGCAGCAGCAGAACACACAATCCAAATTGCAGAAGCCGCACGGCTAAACAGTATAAACACGCCCGATCACCCAATGCACCAAATTTTAAAGACGACGCTGCGCATCGACGACGATAGGGGGTCACGCGCACCCGCTCGCGACATCCTAGGCTGCTAATTAATTTAATTTTAATTTTTAAATTGTAAGAGTTTGAGTTGGTTAAAACAATTCTGGCTGGTGTCAGACGCATCTATCATTCGTTTTTACGTGTTTTTCAGAGAGGAACTAGAGTTTACACTTTGAGAGATTTCCATTGATGAACCAAGCTTAAACTCATTATTTTCTACTTCTACTTTGGATTTCAATCATTGTGGTTGAACTACTTTTATGTTGCTGGATATTAGTGAGGATTTGAACGTTACATTTGGATTTTAATCAGCAAATTGGGTTTGATCAATTCTATCTTCTCTCTTTTAATTGTTCGTTTATTTTCCATGCGTTGCTTGATCCCATAATGGTTTTTGGTTCAGTCATGAACTAAACTCCATTATGGGATTCTAACGGAGTTTAATACATAGTCTAACGTATGGCCTAATTGCTGGACTGTTTTGTGTATCATAAGGAATTTCTATCATGGTTGACTTGAATGCATGAATGATTGATCACCATTCGTTTTATGTGCTTGTATGGAATTGAAAAATAACATGCGAGTATGGATTGTAATCATGATAACATACGTATATAGGGCTGTTTTGCTTAGCTTTGTATTTCGTGAACCAGATAGACATATATTGTTTGACCGTATGAGTTAAATAAGGGCTTGTGCTTAAATTCAATATTGCTGCAATCTCACATAGAAATATAGTGAAATTGGTTTTATTGATGATTACATGGTGTCTATTGCATGTGGATGTTATGTAAGTAAGTCATAATATATTGAAAAATAGTTATGTTTACATTAGTGCTCTTGGCTACTTTTCTGTGATACGTGAACAATCTTGCATGATGGTGGTGGTTATATTACCTATTAAATGAAGTTAGGATCCCATTATTTCCAAATTTGATTTATTACATTATTACTCTTATTTTAGTTATTATTTATATTTAGAGTAATTCACAATTATAAGCATATAAAAATAGTGATTGAGTTGATGCATAGTAGTTTAATTTAGATAACTTTCTCCGTGGATCAATACTCGACTTACTCTGTATTGCTTGTTGACACATGTATACTTGCATGAGTTAGAGCCCTTTTGTTAGCACTAAAAAAGAAGCAACAACTGTTCTGCTTAAAGAACTACATCAATCTACTCAGGGTTCATGAATACCCGTACATACAAAATCCTCTGCACAAGGAGAAGCACAAGGTTCAGATAAAATAATTCCTGAACTTCAGTTGGATGCGACCAATAAAACTCCTAAAAACACCCATCTCAAAGAAGATCAAGACACAGGTGATATCATGAAGAAATTCATTCAAATGGAGGAAACCATTCGTTCTATCAAAGGAATTGGAACACACGGGAGTGTTTCATATACCGACCTTTGTATATTCCCTGGTGTTCATTATCCAGAGGAGTTCAAAACTCCTGACTTTGAAAAGTATGATGGTTTAGGAGATCTTTACACATATTTGAAGATATTTATAGGAGAACTTGGATCTTATGCAGAGGATGAGAAGCTCAGAATGTAGCTGTTCTAGAATAGTCTGACTAGAGAAGCCCGATCGTGGTATACCAGATTAGACAACTCAAAGATCCATAACTGGGATGAATTAGGTAATGCCTTCCTCACTCAGTACAGCTTCCAATCTCAGATGGCTTCTGACCGGTACCAGATTATCAAGGTCAAGAAATAATCTACGGAGTCTTTCAGAGAGTTTGCTCATAGATGGAGGCGCCTTGCTGCTCAAGTTATTCCTTCCATGACGGAATCAGAAATGGTCATGACCTTTATAGACATACAAGAAGCTTCTTTCTATGAAAGAGTCTTAGCTGGAATTGGCAAGCCATTTTTTAAAATGATCAAGCACGGAGAGATGACTGAGATGGGATTGAAGTAAGGAAAGATTCAAGACCTAGCCTCTCTTAGAGTAGTTGCTGAGCACATCCAGTTTGGAACTTATGGAAACAACCCCCGGAGGGTCCATAAAAAGAAAGAGGAAGATGTTTCCTTGATACTACAAGGTCAAAAAGGCAGTTGGATTATGCGTATCCAGAGGATAAACTACTCCCCTTTGCAAACACAGTCTTCAAACCCTTCATTGCCTAAAGGTGGAGAAGTCAAACGCCCCCAAGTGTTCACACCCTTAGGGGACTCACTTGAGAATGTCCTTACTCTTCTGAATACTCAGAAGAAAATTGCACATCTTCTTCCACCAGCCAACCCGAATAGGAAGGGTTTCAATGCTACTCGGAAGTGTGCTTATCATGACGGGGCACCAGGACATGACACTCAGGATTGCTGGGCCTTGAAACACAAGATCCAGGACTTAATCGACAATGGGGAGATTGTCGTGACTAAACCCGACCAAGCTCATGTGCAAGACAACCCTCTTCCTCAACACAAAGAAGGAGAGGTCAGTATGATTAATTGGAGTAGTGGACAGACTTCCAATTACATTGTTGAATCTTCCTAGACCAGCAAAGACGGTGCTGATAGATGGGATTATACACAGTTCCAGTTCATGATGGAGCAAAAGATTAAGGCTCTTTGCAAACAAGTAGATCAGTTGGAAAAACTGGTGATTCATCAACACAAAGTCACATGCCAATTAATTAGTCAGGAGCATGCTAGTCTCCTTCCTTTTATCATGAATATTCCATCCCCGCCTTCAGAAAGTGAAATACTGAAGGATAAATTTGTGAAAAGAGCAAGTGCCGAAGCTCGTCGGGAGTTTGCCAACAAACGGGAATTTACATATCTTGGCCAACCAATGGAGGAGATATTTCAAATGTTGATCAATGAAGGAAGAATCACATCCCTTCTACCTCTAATCAATCCCCATTCCAGACAGTTTAATTCTGAGGGAGTATGACAATATCATTCCCACTCTCATGGTTACAGCACAGGAGAATGTTGGGCACTCCGCCACCTCATTCAAAATTTAATTGACACAATGGTCCCGGAAATGGCGTATTTATGACACTTTGTTACTCGAGAGTGGGAACACATGTCCTACAAAATGGAAGGATGGCGTAGCAGTTATATCTACTGAGGATGATTTGGCTACCAGACCACTCACAATACAAGAAATTCAACTCAAAGGAGCTGACAATCCTATGGAAGTGGCTACACTAGAGCCAATTAACTTACCATTCATACCACAATATCATGTTGTTCGCCTACACAAAGTCCCATGGAATTATGGGTAGGCTGAAGGATCTACTTTACATACTACTGTTGCAGTGTCAAAGGATAATCCACTGTATCTTCCCCATCGGGTGATGAAGCCCGCCATCAAATCTAATGGGAAAGTTCCCATGGAGAAGATTGAAGAGTTCCTCCATACCATGGGTCATAATGATGCCAAAGTGGTTTTAAGCTTGAAAGAAGCTCCAGAGTAAATTTCCATATTGGACTTGGTTTTCACTTCCGAAGATTATAGGAAGGTATTGCTAAGGGTCTTGGAAGAAGCCCATTTACTAAAATCAGTGGATGTGGAAAAATTCCAACATCTGGTTGATCACATATTCAACAACAATGTGATATCTTTTACTGATAACGACATACCCGCTGAAGGGACCGGTCATTGAAAGTTGTTACATATAGCGGTTTTGTCCTCCGGATACATGGTTGGAGGAGTCTTGATAGATGGAGGTTCATCTCTTAACATCTGTCCTTATGCTACCTTGGAGAAGATGAATGTCAACCCCAAGAGGATCAAAAGTAGCCATACGATTATCAATGCTTTGATGGATCCCGACGAAACGTCGTTGGAGTAATTGAATTACCAGTGGAGATTGGTCCACATACATTCAGTGTATCCTTTCACGTGCTCAAAATAGCCATAGGATATAACCTGCTATTGGGAAGACCATTGATTCATATGGCTGGAGCTGTCCCTTCCACCCTTCATCAGCAACTCAAGTACATTATCAACAATAGCCTTGTCATTGTTAATGCAGAGCCGGAATGTCCGGAACAAGGTGACATGCCACTAATCAGCTTCAATTCAAAAATCGAGCCGGTCAGTTTCCACGCCCTGGAGGTGAGCAACACTCATTACCATCCCATTGGGGCACCACCTCTCATACCTAAGATTTCTGCCGAAGTTATGTCGGCCACTCAAGAGATGTTGTCATTGGGTCATCAACCTGGACAAGTGTTGGGCAAAGAGCATTAGGGTATTAACCACCCTATTCAAGTGCCCAGTCAAACAGGGACAGCTAGATTAGGCTATTCTGCTAGCTCCAGTCACATGAATCCTCATAAGCACAAGCAGATTCCTTTAACTTCAGCCACACGACGATTGTCTCCACCTGTAACTCCTGAGCTAATACAGTCTCTGGTAAAGGTGCCAACCCATATTATGGCTATGCTATTTCCTAAACCAGTACCGGTTAAAGCAAAAGAGGTCATGATTCCTGATCCCGAAGTGGAAGAGAGGGAACGAAAACGTAAATAAGACATCGCCTTGATGATGTCAGGCATACGCATCATTGTCCATGATGAGCATACAAACAGATATACCCCAGATGATGATTGCCCAGATATCATGGTCATCATTATGGTAAAGGAGGACAATGATAACCCATCTATCACTGCAATCCATCAGGACTTTACCCTCGACAATTGGAATAACACTCCATGCATTGGTCGACGAGGGTAAAACGGGCAAAAAATTCCATTTGCCCTGTAGATAACTTTAACTACTTACTTTTCTGTACAGTATTAGCAGTTGTTTTATTAGTACATGCTAACACTTTGTATGATTAAATAATTTCATATATTAAGTGAAAGCATATTTTATTTCAGGACTCTGAATTTAGGTGTGTATGTACTTGTTGATGAGGTGCCTTTTCTCCATAAGGACTGTAACTTTGATGAAAAGTTGGACTCAGACTTGATGGAAATACAAGAGGACATTGAGATACCTCAGGAGATTAAGGAATGGGTCGAAGACAAACCTAAACCTAATCTTGATCAAACCACTTCTTTTAATCTCGGAACATTAGAAAACCCTAAGCTAATCCAGATTTGTTCAGACCTCACTCCAAACCAACGGAATGACATGGTTGCGGTACTAACCCAATTCCAGGATGTGTTTGCATGGTCTTATGAAGACATGGTGGGTTTATCCACTGACATTGTCCTTCATCGCCTTCCCATTAAAGAGGGATTCAAGCCAGTCAGGCAGAAGCTCAGGCGATTGAAACCTGAGTGGAGTTTAAAGGTTAAAGAAGAAATTATGAAATAATTTCAAGCAGGCATTATCATGGTGTCTACATACCCTGAATGGCTATCAAACATAGTCCCCATGCCTAAACCAAGAGGAAAGGTGCGAGTTTACATGGATTACCGGGATCTGAAAAAAGCTTGCCTTAAGGATAGCTTTCCCATGCCATTTATCCACTTTCTCATTGACAATACTACTTAATACGGCATGTACTCCTTTGCGGATTGCTGCACGGGGTATCATCAGATTGTGGTTGCTGAGGAGGATCGTGAAAAAACTACTTTCATCATGCCTTGGGGAACCTTTTGTTATAGACGATTGTCATTCGGCCTCATCAATGCCGTAGCAACCTATCAGCGAGCTATGATGGCTCTTTTCCATGACTTAATGCATAAAGAGATAGAGATCTACGCGGATGACATCATTTTCAAGTCCTGAAGGGAGGATGACCACTTAGACCATCTCAAAAAGCTTTTTAGCAGGTTCCGTAAGTACAACTTGAAGTTGAATCCAGCCAAGTGCGCCTTTGGTGTTAAATTAGGCAAGTTGCTAGGTTTCCTAGTCAGCCACAACGGGATTGAGCTGGATCCCACCAAAATCCAGGTCATCAAGGAAATGCCCATTCCTCAGACAGAGAAGGAAATACGGGGATTTTTGGGAAGAATCAACTTCATTAGCAGGTTTATTTCTCAACTCACAACAACCTATGAGCCCATCTTCAAGCTGTTAAGGAAGAACTCCTCCATGAAATGGAATGATGAGTGTCAGAAAACCTTCCTTACAATCAAAGAGTAGTTGGTTAACGCTCTTGTTTTGATACCTCCCAGGGATGATATTCCCATGTTCATGTACCTGTTCATTAATGATAATGCCACGGGCTGCATGCTAGGACAAAAAGATGATAGAGGCCAAGAGCGAGCTATCTATTACCTTAGCAAAAGATTTCGCAGCAGTTAACATAAGTACACTCTGATTGAGAAGACTTGTTGTGCTTTAGCATGAGCTTCCATGAGGTTACAACATTACCTCCATGGTCACATAACCCATCTCATATCCCGCGTGGATCCTCTCAAATATGTGTTCAGTAAGCCCATACTGAATTGTCGGCTATCAAGATGGCAGTTGATTCTGCAACAATTTGACATCGTCTACGAGACGCAAAAGTCCATTAAAGGACAAGGGATTGCGGATCAACTGGCTGCTGCACCCGCATGGGATTACAAACCCTTAGAAACATACTTCCCCGATGAAGGGGTCATGGCAATTCAATAACACCATCAGTATGATGCATGCCATACGTGGAAAATGTATTTTGATGGAGCTGTTAACATGGAAGGTTCTGGAGCTGGAGCAGTTTTAGTATCCGGTACGGGGAGCAGTATCCCGTCGCCGTCAAATTGCAGTTTGTCAGCACCAACAACACAGCCGAGTATGAAGGCTATATCATGGGACTCAAACTTGCCCAATTAATAGGTATCAGACGGTTAACTCTCTTTGGAGATTCAGAGTTGGTAATCAAACAAACCATGAGAATCTATCAAACCAAAGAGCTACATTTGCTGCCTTACCATCGGCAAGTTTTATAGATGTCAGAATATGAATGATTTTGCGGATGCGCTAACAACTTTGGCCTCCTTGATCAACATACATGACAAGGAAAACATGCCAAGCATCCCCTTTGCCCTACAAAAGGCTCCAGCTTATAGGAATTATGTTGGAGAAGTATCGGATGAGCTACCTCCCATCCAACACCCTTGGTATCAGTATATCAAGGAATATCTGCTAGATGGATCTACACCCGTTGAGGGGAGCCCGACTGAAAAAAAGCAGATCCATCAAATGACTATGAAATTCTACCTGAGCGAAGATGCACTCTACAAAAGAGATGCAGGATTAGGTCTCCTTAGATGTATGGAAAAAGACCAAGCTTAGAGGCTCATGGATGAAATCCATGGTGGAGTATGTGGCCCACACATGAGCGGACCCTTACTTGTTAAGAAAATCCTCATAACAGGGCATTACTAGCTTACGCTCAAAGCTGACTGTGATGATCACGTCAAGAGGTGTTATCAATGCCAAATGCATGGAAATGCTATCCACGCCCCTCCAAGGGAACTCCACAATATGAGTTCGCCATGGCCCTTCTCAATGTGGGGAATGGATGTGATCGGGCCCATCGAGCCCAAAGCCAGTAATGGGCATCGGTTTATCTTCACCATGATCGACTACTTCACCAAGTGGGTAGAAATAACCTCTTTCCCTAGGGTTACCAAAGAAGTCATCATTGCTTTCATCAGAAATAATGTCATTTGTCGATATGGACAACCAGAGGTAATTGTGTCAGATAATGCTAAGAACCTCAACAACAAAATGATGCAGGAGTTATGTAGTAAATTCCACATCAAATACCTTAACTCCGTCATCTACCTTCCAAAGATGAATGGTGTTGTTGAAGCGGCTAATAAAAACATCAAGAAGATCATGCAGAAGATGTCCGCCAATCACAAAGGATGGCCTAACCTCTTGCCTCTGACTTTATTAGCCTACAGAACTTCAATGCGTACTTCAACTGGGGCAACCCCCTACTCATTAGTTTATGGGATGGAAAAGCAGTACTCCCCATAGAGGTGGAAATGGAATCCCTCAGAGTATTGATGGATGCTCAGCTCGATGAAGACCAATGGTTACAAGACATATATCACCAATTATCTCTAATAGACGAAAGGCGAATTGCGACTATCTTCCATGGTCAATTATATCAACAAAGGATCTCCAAATCCTACAACAGAAAAGTCCGGCTATGGAAATTTAAACAACATGACTTGGTTTTGAAGAAGATCATTGATAACCAAGATCAATCTAAGGGAAAATTCTCTCCAAACTGGGAAAGATCGTTTGTTGTCAAGGAGGTATTAACAGGAGGTGCTCTCAGACTATAGGAAATGGATGGCGATGAATTTCCACAACTCATTACTCGGACACCGTGAAATGGTACTATGTCTGAGGTTACCATCAAGCAAACATCCTAGTTTTGGATAATCAGATCACCAGTCATTTTGGTTTTCTAACCCTTTTTACATACTCTTCTGCCCCTCAGGGAAACATACTCTTCAAACCAGCCAATTTCGGTTATCCCACCAGGGATTGAACCTTTCACACCTGTAGTTTATCCTGAACTTAGGATCAAACTTTTTAACGCTTGCAGTTTGTCTTAGGATCAAACTTTTTCACACCTACAATTTGTCCCCAAACATGGGATCAAACTTTCTTTCCCCCGCAGCTTAGCCTGCGCAGGGGATTCAGACTTCTCTTCGACTGCAAATCATCCTGAGGGGCGAACTACATCGACCTGATCTCCTTGATACCCGGGAGTATGTAGGCAACCATATTCTATATGGCCCAGTCACAATAAAAAAATAAAATAAAAACATTTCTGCCCTTTCTCTACAAAAATAGAAACAACAAAAACATTTCTACCCTTTCTCTACGTAAACAAAAACATTCATACACCCTTCTACACCATTAGCGTTGAACCTCTTACACCAGGTTCGAACTACGCAGACCTGATCTCCTCTTTAATAGGAGTACGTAGGCAGCCATTTATGCTTCGGTCTAACCCCCTACCAAAACACAAATACTTGTCACATGGTACTGGGATCAAACTTCAATCCACCACATTTCATTGGCTTCAGAACAAAGGGATGGAACTACCTGACCTCTCCTCACAAATAGGAGATCCAGCGACCATCTAAGCTATGATTGTGCCTCAAAGAGCAACACCAATCCATAAGAGATGGAATTAACTACTCCTCTTAAATAGGAGTACTGGCGACCATCTATGGTGCGGTCAACCTCAGATAGGAAAAGCCACACTCCTCTCCACATCTACATACAAAAACCAGTCCCAAGACACCAAAGATGGGAGGGATACACACAGATCAATGATCCGTTTTGAAAGATCCTGCGACGTCTCAATGTCCGCACATCAAGGATGAGTTCAGAATGCATCAAGATCACAAGCCCTGAAGAAACAGGCAAATATCAAGCACGTATCAAGGCACAACTAAAAGGGAAGTGAATCAAAATATATTTCACTGCCATATATAATATTGTTTGATATATACAATATGTGATGTACATGGCAAAATGGCTAAGCTAGTCTGTGCAGGAAAATACAAGTCTATATATGGATCTGTATATATATGGACTATCAGATCTAACATAGCATCCCTCTCCGAAGAAGGAGGTAACGCTGCAAGCTCCTGCCCAATGGTATCTAAATGAGCTAGCAGATCCGAGGCTAACTGCATGGTGGTATGATGCTCATCAATGTATGCACTCATATCAGTAAGGATGCCAGTCGTAAGTGATATCACTGAAGTACTGTCTGTGACAGCTATATCCCGGGCAGATAGGGCAGCATCCCGCTCTACAATCAAGGCATCTCTGGCTGATCTGGCCTCATCTCTCTCTAATAGAGCTGCGTCTCTCCCATCAAGAGCTGTCAACATCGAGGCCCTAGCCTGATCTCTCTCAAAGGTCGTCAGATGTAGACTCGCCCGAGATATTATCAGTGTCAACGTCAATCACAAAGAGCACTCGTAGTGGGAGAATCCATCACAACTGTTGGCAACCCAGTAGACAAATCCTCCTCGATGGAATATAAGTCTCCTCCATAGGCTCCCCATCATCGGAATCAATCCCCTACACTGTGGATACTGCCATAGTCAATGCCGTCTCTGTCTCCATCCATGCGGAATACTCAACAGAACAACCCGGATGGCTGACAGAAAACTCAACTAGCTCACGCTGATCCCAATAGGCATACAACCTAGATCTATCCTCTGCTAATAAGTGGCGAGAAGCTAAGCCCTGACTCAATAGCCCCCTCAAAAAGATGGAAGTCCTGGAACTGGTCAAACTGACACATCACTGCCAGCGGGTGGTATGTAGTCATACCCCTCAAGCTAGCTAGAGGGAGTTAATCCATGCCCGGAGCATGAGTGATGAAGCTGTAGGGTGAGATAAGCCCTGTACACGATAATATATCAAACGGATCTCCGATCCCTGCTAGGAAAACAGACCAAGATGCAGGATATGTACACTCCGCAGGTTGAAAGGAGTACGACATGGCTATGTCATGGGTGAAACAAAACCCATGCCATCTGAAAGTTCCAATCGGTCTCAAGTGTGACATAAACCAAACATACAACATGACTGAGCTGCCTGTAAATACCCCTGCAGGGTAAGTGATACAATATGTGGCCTACCTTAGCGTCTCTGCGATGATCATCGGTACAATGGTGTGACCCTCCATGAGAGCTCTCACTGCCATGATAATGCCAATATCTAGCTCATCCATGTACCGTGGCATGTATACATATGATAATACGCATAGTAGCAGTACATCTACTCTGGCTGAGTGCCCGTGATCCTCCAGCATGGTGAAATCCCCGTAGTGCCATGTGTAGCTATCCTCAAAGCCAAATCTATTTGTCAGAAAATACTGGGATACAACGTGGCCGGATGTGATCTCATCCTGCACAACTCTCCGCCTCAACCCGGTGAGAGTCATAAACTGCTGGCTCATGTCGCCGATGGCCATATGCGTGCAAGGTCTATCAAAAGGCAGCGCCATCAACCGTGCATACTCTTCAAGAGTAGGAGTCAACTCGTGGATGCCCAGCCGAAAAACATGTATCTCTAGTATCCAATGCTCTAGCATACCCTCTATAAAGCCTGCGGGAACCTGAAACATCAGGAGAGTCATAATATGCTGTAACAACTGATCTATAGTCACCCTGTCTGAAGGTGACATACTATCATACCACGATCTCAGGGGGGATTCCACCAACAATGGTTGGGTATGATCAATACTAAGCTCGTCAAGAAGACATCTATACGGCCGTAATATAAGACCATCCAGGTCAATGCTGAATATCTCTGGACATACATACATATGCATAACATAATACATGCCTAATCAACAATAGATGGCAATATGATATAGGGAATGGAAAACTATACATACATTTTTAAGTATATCATCATCTAATACATCTCTGTACAAGCTAGAAATATAGGTAAATGGGGCACAAACGCCCAACAAATAATAGAGGCCTATCAAAAGATATAGCGAGAATTGGGAAAAGCCACCCAATGTCTAACAGAGGCCTATCAAAAGAGATAACGAGAATATACATTAGAAGAAGACAATGGTGTCAATGTCTACATCATCAATCCTGTCCACCTGATGTAACTCCTCCTGAGTCACTGGATCTCTATCCACAGGGATGTCAGGCCTATACAAGGGAGGATCTGCACAGACAAAGCCATATGGGTCACCTGAGGGACCAGCGTCAGAGCTGGAAGGATCAAAAGTATCTGCCTCTGAAGGATCTCTGCGCAAGTGCCGGATAAAGAAATGTGCTCGGTCCAACATCCGTGTCAAACTGTCAATCTGTGTCAAATGAGTCAGATCTCGGACACAGGCTAGCCAATCCATCATCATCACGGATCCAGGAACCATATCCCCCATGAACTGAGTGGCGCGGATCTGGGCTTCAATGGTATGAGGGAATGACCAATGCTGGAATATCTCCTTAGTGCAGGGACCCTCTGATAATGTAAAACCGTCAACACCTAATAATGGGATATCAATAACGAGTGTGACTGCGAAACATGCCAATAACGCCTGGCAGGAGGCAAGATTGGTATACGAATCTCTCCTGTGGTGCTCCTAATAGTACGCTCTCCTAAATAGAGCTCCCATCCTCCATTTGTGAAGAGAGGAATCCTACGATTGGAAATTATGTGCTCGACACCAGTCGGATACCCATCCTCAAATCTAATGCTCAAGTGCTCCCCTGAATAGGGAATCTATGTGATGACATCAGATGTCAACAACTCCAGCTGTAGGCGGCAATGTGTGAAACCCTCAGCTACAAGGACCTCCGCCAGTATGGAATGATGCCATTGCCGTCCGGGTGGGTAGGTATCTAATCCTAATACCCTCACCAGATGTAAGCATGGGAGCCTCTCGTAGGCCCAAAATTGCCAACACAAAGGCAAACATTTACTGTCAGTCAACACTCTTAACATGTACATGGGAAATTATAAGAGAAATACTCACCAGCAGAAATGGGTAAAATCCTAGCCAAGCCTCTTTCAAGCCCTGTGAACGCATGCGCATTCCCCTGAGGAACTAGGCAAAGGTGTAGGAACCCCAATCGTACTCTCCAATATGGTCCACATGTCGAGTGGCACTGATCAAAGCGAAGGACACCATAGAAGAGTTATTAGCTATGAAGCAGGCCCTAATGATCATCAGGAACAATCGCCGAAGAATGTGATCCCTGACTCTCACATCATCGGGTATGGGCTCACTCAATAGCCTGCTCATAGCATCTATGCTCAAAGGACCTTTACGAACAGTCCTTCCCTTGAGCGCCACCGTCGGAACTCCTAACAAGGATCTGACGGCAGTCGGGGTAATATAAACCGTACAAGGCACTGGTACCCCTCTAAACTCCATACCTGTGATAAACCGCCAATCCATCGGCATAATCATCACCTTACAGTCCAACAAATGGAGTGACTGAGTCTGGTGAAACCAACGCTCAGACAAATCCCTGAGGTAACCCCAGGGACATTGGCGGGGAAAGATGGAAAAGAATGCTCCAAATCCCCAATCATGCATGATCGCTTTATAGTCAGGATGCAGAGCCTGGTATATGGCGTAAATGCTAAACCAGTTCCCTCTAGGCTGGGTAAAGCCAGGAACCTACATCACAAAGCAGATCAACATCAGAATCCTTTACTCCTCATCAATAGGAAAGAAGGAAGATCAAAGTCTAGCTTTGTACCTCATTTGCATTCAAGTAAACTGAGGGATGTCTACTCAAATCACCCAACAACTCTGGGTTCACCACCTAAATACTTGGGAGATCTTTACGGGGAACATGTATAGCAGGAGCGGGAGCCTCAACCGGTACATCCTCCTCCTCGTCCTCCACATCCGGTATATCAACCTGGACATGACGTATCACCGCCTCCGCTAAATGACGAGACTGTCTCACGGAACGGGGTTCAGGCACTTCAGAAGCCCTCCTCTGCACACCAGAAGTGGTCCTGCAGGAACTACTCGGCCGATCCGGATCCATATATCTGGACAACAAGTCTCCAAATCACCTTAGAGAGGGTATGATAAATTCTTATCTGGAGCTTTTTCAAAATGCAATTTTATGACTATATGCATGCATGTATTATTTTAACATACGTCTATAGTAGAGTTAAAATACATGACTACCTAATGCCTACATTTTGGTAAATTTTTGCCATTGTCCCCTTTGTAAATAGGACTATCCACATGTACATAGGCATGACTAGGTGGCCACCTACCCACATCCATATACATCTTACATGCATTAATACATCAAAGTAAAAATCCGTAAGGGTAGCCTAATTACTAGGATTATTTTGGTTTTTTCACCTTTGCTCATTTGTCCTTAAATAAGATAAGAAATAGCATAAAAAGGTGTCAATTTGACTGTTTCAAAAGTCAAATTTTTTCACATCATTATGTTCAACATGGTTTAATACTAACATTTACTATGTTAAATATTTTTTAACAAGTCATTTCAGTATACATAATCACTACTATGTGTTTAGATGCATTTCATGTGATATTTCATTTTCCAACAGATGAAAACTGGAAAAGAAGACATGCATACGGTACCAGGACAGTGTAGAACACTTGTACGGTGACAAAAATTGCAGAAAGTCATCTCCGAACACATCAGATCTGAAGAAGAGCTCTCAGGTTTCCTTCGCGACGCAACTTGAAATGACTTGGGAAAGCAACCATCCCATTTAAGGGTAGTCACGGTAGGCCACAGGTCCACCTACGTCTACTGCAGGTGTACCTGTGGCACATTTATATGGGTCCCACCCCTCTGGCTCGGTCCAGTTCAAGTTGTAAAGGAGTTCTTACAAGCTAAAAAGGCCAAATCAGGAATAAAAATGCTATGCGATTGAGCGGAATAGCCTGAAATCCTGGTTTTCACGGGCCAAACTCTAGCTTTACATACCACTCATTGGTCTTTGCCCAAGCATAGGGTACACTACACTGATGATCTCAGTTATTGTAAACTACATTCGGAAATATCTCACAAAGGTCTGATGCCGTCAATGCAAGGAATTAGCCCTAAAACATGGTCCCCGGCGGGGGTGTCACGCATTTTTCAACCGTTGATGCACACGTCAATGAAGGTCAAGCAGCCTTGACATGGTCCCCGGCGGGGGTGTCACGCATTTGTCAACCATTGATGCACATGTCAATGAAGGTCAAGCAGCCTTGACATTATCCTTAGCAGGGATCTCATCCGTTGATACACATGTCAATGAAGGTTAGGCAACCCTGACAACATCGACTGTTGGCAGTAACTCCAATAGAATAGCGTAAGGACCCAGTGATACAAACCAGGGAAAAACATCCTCATCGGGGAGGACCGATGATGGAATATGTTATACACATCCTCGACAGACAAAACCCATCCCCACAGAGTCTCTTGTATGTGAGAGATACATCTTTAGGATAAAGTTTGTATCAAGGATTCAAGACTTTGGTTATAACCCCAACATCAACAATCCTAGAGATTCCTGGTAGCTGTGGATCGCGCGACAGAGACAGTTCATCAGGCTGGTTATTTCTGTCCCTAGTAGAAGTAGTAGGGAGCCGACAATCATCCCATCATGTTGGAGGACAATCCAACAAACCACATACATTTGCATCATATTGTCATGGATCGCATCATAATCATCTTGTTGCATTTCAAGTTTCTAGTATTCTTTATCCTATCCATGCCATTGCATTGTATAAATATGATAAAGAGGGGAATCTGTAGACACTCAAAATTTTCAGCCTACCTGTTACTAACATTGTAGTAAGTGCGGAATCTTCTTTCAGAGATAACCCTGGAAGACAACTCAGCTTAATTCCGAAAATAGCACTAGAAATTCAGTTTCAACCCCGAAAAATACACCGGGAGTATCATTTCCCCATCTCAGAGATAACCCCGAGGAAAGCAGTGCAAATATCGGAAATTCCACCAAAGAAGGCCGATTCATCTTGGAGATAACCCCGAGATATTCAGTCTCAGTCCCGGAAATAACACCGGGAAAGATAATGTCAACCTTGGAGATAACCCCAAGGACTGCAGTGGCAGTTTTGGAGATAACCCCAGGAGAACAGGCACACCTCAGAGACAACCCTGAGGGCAGTCAACACTTGCAGCAGCCCAATCTCAAAGATACCCCTGAGCAACGTCTACTTTATCAGCCAAAACTAGAGATAACCCTGGTGAAGGGCAAAAACGTCAAATTGCCACCTCAACCCCACATGGCGTCGTCTCAACAAATAAACATTCAACATACATTCTACACAATAATGTCCCACAAGAACCAAGGAGTTGCAATCTCGAGTGACTACTCGTAAGGCAGCACGCCGGATAGAATTTGAAGCCTGAAGAAATAAGACATGGTTCCATCTTCCTGACTTTGTACAACCTCTAATCCCATGTCATTGTGCAGCTCTTGACAACAACAATTCGAAATAGGTCTTATACACCACAACCGGATGCTCAGATTGAAGTTCTGCAAGTTCGAGCGGGCATCACGTTGTACGCGTGTACGTACTTCGAGACGACGGGACCCGTAGAGCCCGGGGTACCCCGGCAGCCGCAAGTGCATCTGCGGCTATCGCAGGTACACCTGCGGCTCCCAACTCTATAAATATAGAGCTTGGGGTGGCCATATTCAAGAGAAAAAAGGCGAGGAAGCCTTGTTCAATTTGCTCTGTACACACTCCATATTGAGTGTTTTCTCATTTTAAAAACTTGTTAGCTCACATATATCTATATTTTTACCAGCGGGAGCCGAGTGTTCATCCACTTAAAGTCATAGAAGTCTTCTTTGGAAGCCCACTGTAAGCCTTCTTACACATTATAAAGCCTTTCTCTTCATCTTTGCACACACTCTTCTTCACATTGAGAGTCGTGTTGTGTGTGTATGCCTGGACTTCGGTCTGTGGTTTTCATATCTGTCTGTGTATATATACTTATAAATATATATATATTTATTTATATATGGACTAACATTATCGAGTTATGCCTCGATTGAACCTGGATTCACGTCCCCATGCTTACGTGCTTTTCTATTTATATATATATATATATATATATATATATATATATATATATATATATATATATAATGCTTTCGAACTTTGTTCGATGAGCCTAGATTGCCTAGATTTTATATCCGTGCATTTACGGCTTATATATATATATATATATATATATATATATATATATCATTTGAAATGATAAACCTGAACCGGATCGATATATATCATGTGCGTTTATGCTTATATATATATATATATACATTTATCAGTTCGGAGTTTACTTCGTGGCCTTTTACTGCTTAATTTACATTCCGTCCCGCCTGGAGTTTACTTCTTGCGGTTGATCGTTTTTACTGCTTTATTTACATTCCGTCCCTCCTGGAGTTTACTTCGTGGCTGTTGATCGCATTTACTGCTTTATTTACATTTCTGATTCCCCATGGAGGTGCTTCATGGTGGTTGATCATATCTCTCTCTCTCTCTCTCTCTCTATATATATATATATATATATATATATATATATATATATATACCGCTTTTATATATTTATATTTTCGATTCCTCATGGAGGTGCTTCGTGGTGGTTGATCATGTTTGTATATATATATTTACAGCTTTTATATATATAACTTCTTACTGCTTTTCATATAAACTGCGACATCATTTGAGCCTAGGAATCATGTGATCACAGATTCAGTCCACTGAATCTAGATTCGGTTCCCGTGATGGACATTTTCAGTTGGAAGCAGCTTGTAAATTATTCACGGTGTTTGAATTTCCTTAGATGACTTTCATGCCCATAAGGAGTTCGGCACTGCTATATATTATTTTCTCGAAGATGCTTCACATCTCAAAAATAAAAGCAATCAAGCCGAACATTTAATAATAAAATGGAAGTTTCAAAGGCTTCAATTACTATTGATCATAGAGTTTGAAAAACCTCTTTTACAAAATCTCATTGTTATATCTTGTTTAAAACTGAATTTTCATACAAATTCAAACTCTTTATATATAGGTGCAAACGAGGCCTCGCACTACTTCCAAATAATAGCACATTGACCCACACACAGACACACACACACACACACATTCATATAACAGTTTATTGAAAAGTGGTGGTAACCGTGGTAACACGGATGTCGGGGGGTGCCTAACACATTCCCGCCGCATAATCAAGCCCCCGAACCTAAATGAATCTCGATTTCACAGACCCGTTAGGCAGTGTCACATCACTGGGTTAGTGTGCAAACATTTTCTCGGTTGCGTTGGTGCAACCTGTTAAAAACACCAACTGATGACTTTTACAGTCAAATCGTCGACATATACAAGTCGGACCTTTTTCACTTATTTTTTCAAACAAATCTCACATAAATGAGAACACCAAAGAATAAGAACAGAAAAGGGACAAATAAAAATCCCGACGTTGACAATTCCATCTCGCAATGTAAAGATGGCTGCCTGTTTAAAGCATAGGCGGAAGGAGGGGGTGGGGGCTGGGGGAGAAGGGGGGTAGGTATATTCAATTCATAATTCATCTAGAGCAGCACTGTAGTAGTCGCTAGTCTGTTGGGTGAGTTTTAAAGTTTTTTTTATAAACTTACTAAATGAAACGACGTTGTTTCATTTGGTAAGTTCAAATAAATATATGAATAAATAAACCTTTTTAAGCTTTAGCAGCCAACGCCCAAGTCCCAACAGTTCCTTTTTCTTCTTCAATGACCAAAGGACCCAAAGACCAACAAATCTCTTTTTTCTTCTTCACCAAAGAATGCCCACCAAAGAGACTCGCTAATTTCCCTCCTTCGCTAATCGCCACTTCAAGCCTGCAAGTCATGGCTCCGCCGCTTCGGTAAAGGCAAGTTTCAATAGTTGTCAGTTTAATTGAATATTTTATTTAGGTTTTTAAAAAATTAGAGATTTATGGTTATTGTTGTCATTAGTTAAAATTGATACAAATAAGGAATTTTGTGCTTAATGTTGTCATTAAATTAGAGATGGAATGGCTATGATTCCACTTTTAGATTACAGTCCTCATGTCAGACTACCAATCCAAAACATAAAACAAGAAAAATCATAAACAGAGATAAAGCTGTGGCTACTGACATTATCTTGTCAGACCACAAAAATTTTCTTGAGTAGTTTTTGAAAAACATAAATTTAAAGCCTTTTGATGTTATGGATCTATGATAGATCCTCATAGATCATCATAAAACATCTTGTAGCACATTATTAAACACTTCAACACAAAATTTTTCTTATCATGTAAGATCAAACTCAAGTTAGGAATTTATACCTTCTTTGCCCAAAGCTTTGATCTTGCCTTAATAATCTGATCAAGATGTTTTAGAGGGATATAATGTGACTGATATACTTAAGGAATTCGGAGGTTTAGGTGAGAGAGAAGTGATTTGAGAGTTTGAGAGAAAAATGACCAAATGAGTACACTTTCTTTTTCTCCAATCTATATATATTATGATATAATACATTAGATCTGATGTTGCTGTCAATTGGAGGCTGATTTAGTGAGATTTTTAGTCACAAAGTCAACTTAGTTGGTCACCAACTAAAGGTCTTGGCAATTTTTACAAGTTAACTAATTAAAGAATGTAAAAAGAGCATTTTGGTCATTTGCATTGTTTTTTTAATGGCATTCTTGACTTTTGTCCAAACCCTTAGGGTTTAACCCTAAGGTTCTAACCCTTAGGTTTTATAACTTTAGTTTTTTAAGATTGTCAAATTAGAGTTTGTAAAATAGAAAATTAAGATAACTAAAATATTATTAGGGTTTTCTAATTATATTAGAGTTTCCTAAATCATATTAAAGTTTAATAATCACATTAGGCATGCTAATTAGGTTTAGAGTTTCTTAATTAGGGTTTAGGATTCCCGAATATGAAATTAGGATTTTCTGGCTTTCGTTTAGGGTTCCTAACTATACGTTAGGGTTTCTAAACCTGAGATTAGGGTTTCTAATCCTTTATTAGGGTTTACTAATTTTAAACCTTATCCGATCAATCATTGATCAATAATTCTATACAGTACAAACGCGTACTTATCAATACAATAATTTTAATTGTATTTTTTATCGAATCCCTATCCAGAATTAGGGTTAGGGTTTCTAAAGCTGTTAAGCACAACTCTACTCTTATGTTTCAGTTAATACAAAAATTGACCACTTCTCGAGACTCGTATCACAGATACACAACACAATATTAACAATCAATATTAATATTAAATATAAAAAATTATTCATAAAATTTGGATTATTCGAAATCTCGGGTTATCACATATTGTCGTATGTATACATGCCACGGTACATGGATGAGCTAGTTATTGGCGTCATTGTGGAAGTGAGAGCTCTCAGGGAGGGTCACATCATTGTACCAATGATCATAGCATAGACGCTGATGTCAGCTACATATTGCAGCACTTACCCCGCATGGGTATTCACAGGCAGTTCGGTCATGTTGTACGTGTGGTTTATGTCACACTTGAGACCGATTGGCACTCTCAGACGGCACGGGTATTATTTCACCCATGAGATAGCTATGTCGTACTCCTTTCAGCCTATGGAGTGTACAGATCCTTCATCTTGGTCCATTTTCCTAGTAGGGATCGGAGATTCGTTTGATATATTATCGTGTACAGGGCTCAGCTCACCCTACAGCTTCATCACTCATTCTTCGGGCATGGATTATCTCCCTATAGCTGGTTTGAGGGGTATGACTACTTACCACCCTCTGGCTGTGATGTATTAGTTTGACCAGTTCCAGGACTTCCATCCTTTTTAGGGGGCATTGAGTCAGCGTTTAGCTTCTTGCCACTTATCAGCAGATGATAGATCCAGGTTGTATGCCTGTTGGGATCAGCGTGAGCTAGCTAAGTTTTCCATTAGCCATCTGGGTTGTTCTGCAGAGTATTCCGCATGGATGGAGACAGAGACGGTATTGACTATGGCAGTATCCACAGTGCAGGGGATTGATTTCGACAATGGGGAGCCTATGGAGGAGACTCATATTCCCACCGAGGAGGATTTGACTACCGGGTTGCGGCGAAATTGTGATGGATTCTCCCAAAGACGAAAAATGTGATTCAAAGATTCAAAGACAAGACTTAGAGCGAGTCTTCATCCGATGACCTTTGAGAGAGATCGAGCTAGGGCCTTGATGTTGACAAATTTGAAGGAGAGACGCTGCCTATCTGAGAGAGATGAGGCTAGATCACCAGAGATGCATTGATTGTAGAGCGAGATGCTGCCCTAACTGTTCGGGATGTGGCCGTCACCGATATTACTTCAGTGAGATCCCTTATGACTGGCATCCTTGTCGATATGAGTACATACATTGATGAGCATCATGCCACCATGTAGTTAGCCTCGGATCTGCTAGCTCGTGTAGATACCATTGGGCAGGAGCTTGCGGCGTTACCTCCTTCTTCTTCTGAGAGGATGCTATGTTAGATCCGATAGTCCGTATACATACAGATCCGTAGATAGACTTGTATTTTCCTGCACAGACTAGCTTAGTCATTTTGTCATGTACAACACATATGTATATATCAAACAACATTATATATGGCAGGGAAATATATTTTGATTCACCTCCCTTTTAGTTGTGCCTTAATACTTACTTGATATTTGCATGTTTCTTCAGGACTTGTGATCTTGATGTATTCTGAATTCATCCTTGTTGTGTGGACATTGAGACGTCATAGAATCTTTCAGAATGGATCATTGATCTATATGTATCCCTACCCTCATTGGTGTCTTGGGACTGGTTTCTTTATGTAGATGTGTAGAGGAGTGTGACTTTTCCTCTATGAGATTGACTAATAACCACAAATGGTCGCCAGTACTTCTATTTAAGAGGAGTCTAGTTAATTTCATCTCTTATGGATTGGTGTTGCTCTTTGAGGCATAACCGCAGCTTTGATGGTCGTCGGATCTCCTATTTATGAGGAGAGGTCAGGTAGTTCCATCCCTTTGGTTTGAAGCTGATGAAATGTGGTGGATTGAAGTTTGATCCCAGTACCAGATGACAAGTCTTTGTGTTTTAGTAGGGGTTTAGACCGAACCATAAATGGCTGCCTACGTACTCCTATTGAAGAGGAGATCAGGTCTGCGTAGTTTGAACCTGGTGTAAGAGGTTCGACGCTGAATGTAAAAGGGTGTAGGAATGTTTTTGTTGTTTTTGTTTTTGTAGAGAAAGGGCATAAATGTTTTTGTTGTTTTTATTTTTGTAAAGAGAAGGTAGGAATGTTTTTGTTTTTTGTTTTTTTATTGCGACCGAGCCATATAGAATATGGTTGCCTACGTACTCCCGAGTATCAAGGAGATCAGGTCGACATAGTTCACCCCTCAGGATGAATTGCAGTCGAAGAAAAGTTTGAATCCCATATGCAGGCTAAACTGTGGGGAAAGAAAGTTTGATCCCATGTTTGGGACAAACTGCAGGTGTGAAAAAGTTTGATCCTAAGTTCAGGACAAACTACAAGTGTGAAAAAGTTTGATCATATGTTCAGGACAAACTGCAGGTGTGAAAGGTTCAATCCCTGGTGGGATAACCGAAATTGTATGAAAGGTTTGAAATAAAGTGAAATCAGGCTGTTGGCTTGAAGAATAAGTTTCCCTGAGGAGCAGAAGGGTATGAAGAAGATTTTGTATGTAAGAAAGGGTTAGAAAACCTGAATGACTGGTGATCTGATGATCCAAAACCAGGATGCTTGCTTGATGGTAACCATAGACATAGTATCGTTTCACGGTGTCCAATTTGATAAGCTGTGGAAATTCATCGTCGTCCATTTCTTGTAATCTGATAGCGCCTCCTGTTAATACCTCCTTGACAACAAACGCCCCTTCCCAGTTTGGGGCGAATTTTCCCTTAGATTGATCTTGGTTGTCAATGATCTTCTTCAAAACCAAGTCATGTTGTTTAAATTGTCGTAGCCGAACTTTTCTGTTGTAGGATCTGACGATCCTTTGTTGATATAACTGACCATGGAAGATAGCCATGATTCGCCTTTCATCTATTAGAGACAATTGGTTTATATCTGTCTTGTACCCATTGGTCTTCATCCAGCTGAGCGTCCATCAACACTCTGAGGGATTCTATTTCCACCTCTATATGGAGAACTGCTTCCATCCCATAGGCTAATGAATAAGGGGTTGCCCCAGTAGAAGTAAGCATTGAAGTTCTACAGGCTAATAAAGTCAGAGGCAAGAGGGCAGGCCATCCTTTGTGATTGGCGGACATCTTCTGCATGATCTTCTTGATGTTTTTATTAGTCGTTTCAACAGTACCATTCATCTTCTTGATCTTCTTAACGGTGGATGTTTGATGTGGAATTTACTGCATAACTCCTCCATCATTTTGTTGTTGAGGTTCTTAGCATTGTTTGACACAATTACCTCTGGTTGTCCATATCAACAAATGGCATTATTTCTGATGAAAGCAATGATGACTTCTTTTGTAATCCTGGGGAAGGAGGCTGTTTCTACCCACTTAGTGAAGTAGTCGATCATGGTGAAGATAAACTGATGCCCATTACTAGTTTTGGGCTCGATGGGCCCGATCACGTCCATTCCCCACATTGAGAAGGGCCAGGGTGAACTCATATTGTTGAGTTCCTTTGGAAGGGCGTGGATAGCATTCCCATGAATTTGGCATTAGTAGCATCTATTGACGTGATCATCACAGTCAGCTTTGAGAGTAAGCCAGTAATGCCCTGTTCTGAGGATCTTCTTAACAAGTAAGGGTCCGCTCATGTGTGGGCCATATACTCCACCATGGATTTCAGCCTTGAGCCTTTAAGCTTGGTCTTTGTCCAGACATCTAAGGAGTCCTAATCCCTCATCTCTTTTGTAGAGTGCATCTCCGCTCAGGTAGAATTTCATAGTCAATCGATGGATCCGCCTTTTTTCAGTCGGGCTCACCTCAATGGGAGTAGATCAATCTCGTAGATACTCCTTGATATGCTAATACCAAGGGTGTTAGATGGAAGGTAGCTCATCTGATACTTCTCCAACGTAATTCCCATAGGTTGGAGCCTTTTATAGGGCAAATGGGATGTTTGGTATGTTTTTCTTATCATGTATATTGACCAAGGACACCAAAGTTTCTAGCGCATCCACAAAATCATTCCTACTATGAGGAATGTGGAAGAAGTTTACTTCTTCGAACTCCGAAGCCATCTATAAAACTTGCCGATGGTAAGGCAGCAAATGTAGTTCCTTGGTTTGATAGAATCCCGTGGTTTGTTTGATTACCAACTCCAAATCTCTAAATACAGTTAACCGTCTGATGCCCATTGAGTGAGCAAGTTTTAGCTCCATGATACAGCCTTCATACTCGGTTGTGTTGTTGGTGCTGACAAACCGCAATTTAATCTACGACGGATACCGCCTCCCTGCATCGAATACTAGAATCGCTCCGACTCCGTAACTTCCATGTTAATGACTCCATCAAAATACATTTTCCATGTATGTCATGAATCGTCATCGATGGTGTTTCACGAATTGCCATGACCCTTCATCGGGAAGTATGTTTCTAAGGGTTTGTAATCCCTATGCGAAGTGCGGCTGCGCGATTGATCCGCAATTCCTTGTCCTTTAATAGAATTTTGCGTCACGTAGACGATGTCAAATTATTGCAGAATCAACTGCCATCTTGACAGCCGACAATTCAGTATGTGCTTATTGAACATGTATTTGTGAGGATCCACGTGGGATATAAGATGGGTTGTGTGACCATGGAGGTAATGTTGTAACCTCATGGAAGCCCATGCTAAAGCACAACAAGTCTTCTCAATTAGAGTGTACTTGTGTTCAGTGTTGCTGAATATTTTGATGAGGTAATAGATAGCTCACTCTTGGCCTCTATCATCTTTCTGTCCCAGCATGCAGCCCATGGCATTATCATAAATGGAAAGGTCCATGAACAGGGGAACATCATCCATGGGAGGTACCAAAACAGGAGCGTTAACCAACTGTTCTTTGATTGTAAGGAAGGCTTTCTAACACTCATCATTCCATTTCATGGAGGAGTTCTTACTTAATATCTTGAAGATGGGCTCACAGGTTGCTGTGAGTTAAGAAATAAACTTTCTAATGAAGTTGATTCTTCCCAAAAATCCCCGTATTTCCTTCGCTGTCTAAGGAATGGGCATTTCCTTGATGGCCTGGATTTTGGTGGGATCCAGCTCAATCCCTTTGTGGCTGACTAAGAAACCTAGCAACTTGCCTGATTTAACACCAAAGGTGCACTTGGCTGGATTCAACTTCAAGTTGTACTTACGCAACCTGTTGAAAAGCTTCCTGAGATGGTCTAAGTGGTCCTCCTCCCTTCGGGATTTGACAATGATGTCATCCACGTAGATCTCTATCTCTTTGTGCATTAGTTCGTGGAGCTCCGGCATTGATGAGGCGAAATGACAATCGTCTATAACAAAAGGTTCCCCAAGGCGTGATGAAAGAAGTTTTCTCATGATCCTCCTTAGCAACCATAATCTGATGATACCCTGCGAAGTAATCAGCAAAGGAGTACATGCCGTATTGAGCAGTATTATCAATGAGAATGTGGATAAATGGCACTGGAAAGCTATCCTTAAGGCAAGCTTTGTTCAGATCCCAGTAATCCACACAAACTAGCACCTTTCCTCCCGATTTAGGCACGGGGACTATGTTTGATAACCATTTAGGGTATGTAGACACCGTGATGATGCCCGCTTAAAATTGTTTCACAATTTCTTCTTTAACCTTTAAACTCCACTCAGGTTTCAATTGCCTGAGCTTCTGCCTGACTAGCTTGAATTCCTCTTTAATGGGAAGGCGATAAAGGACAATGTCAGTGGACAAACAAACCATGTCTTCATGAGACCATGCAAACACATCCTGGAATTGGGTTAGTAGTGTAACCATGTCATTCCTTTGGTTTGGAGTGAGGTCTGAACCAATCTGGATTAGCTTATGGTTTTCTAAGGTTCCGAGATTGAAAGATGTGGTTTAATCAAGGTTAGTTTTAGGTTTGTCTTTGACCCATTCCTTGATCTCCTGAGGTATCTCAATGTCCTCTTTTATTTCCATCAAGTCTGAGTCTAACTTTTCATCAAAGTTACAGTCCTTGTGGAGAAAAGGCACCTCATCAGCAAGTACAGGCACATCTATATTCAGAGTGTTGAAACAAAATATGCTTTCACTTAATATATGAAATTGCTTAATCATAAAAAAGTGTTAGCATGTACTGATAAAACAACTGCTAATATTGTACAGAAAAGTAACCAGTTAAAGTTATCTACAGGGCAGATGGAATTTCTACTCGTTTTACTCTCGTTGACCAATGCATGGAGTGTTATTCCAATTGTCGAGGGTAAAGTCCTGATGAACTGCAATGATGGAGGGGCTATCATCGTCCTCCTTTTCCCTAATGATGACCATGACATCTGGGTAATTATCATCTGGGTATATCTATTTGTATGCTCATCATGGACAATGATGCGTGTGCCAGACATCATCCTGGCGATGTCCTGTTTATGTCTCTATTTCTCTTCTTCCACTCTGGGATCAGGAATCAGGACCTCTTTTTCTTTAATCGGTATCGGTTTGGGAAATATTATAGACATTATAAGGGCTGGAACCTTTACCGGAGACTGTATAAGCTCAGGATTTGCAGGTGGAGACAATCGTCGTGTGGCTGAAGTTGAAGGAATCTGTTTGTGCATATGAGGATTCCTGTAACTGGAGCTAGCAGAATAGCCTAATCCAGCTCTCCTTGTTTGACTGGGCACTTGAATAGGGTTCTTAATACCCTGATGATCTTTTCCCAACCCTTGTCCAGGTTGATGACCCAATGATATCATCTCTTGAGTAGCTGACATTACTTCAGAAAAAATCTTGGGTGTGAGAGGTGGCACCCCAATGGGATGGCAATGAGTGTTGCTCACCTCCAGGGCATGGAAAATGACTAGCTCAACTTCTGAATTGAAGCTAATGAGTGGTATGTCACCTTGTTCAGGACATTCCGGCTCAGCATTAACAGTACCTAGGCTATTGTTGATAATGTACTTGAGTTGTTGATGAAGGGTGGAAGGGACGGCTCTAGCCATATGAATCCATGGTCTCCCCAAAAACAGGTTGTATCCCGTGTCTATTTTCAGCACGTGAAAGGATACACTGAATGTATGTGGACCAATCTCCACTAGTAATTCAATTACTCCAACGGTGTTTTGTCGGGACCCATCAAAAGCTTTGATAATCGTATGGATGCTTTTGATCCTCTTGGGGTAGATATTCATCTTCTCCAAGGTAGCATAAGGACAGATATTCAGAGATGAACCTCCATCTATCAAGACTCCTCCTACCATGTATCCGGAGGATAAAACCGCTATGTACAACGGCTTGCAATGACCGATCCCTTCAGTGGGTATGTCGTCATCAGTGAAAGATATCACATTTTTGTTGAAAATGTGATCAACTAGATGTTGGAATTTTTCCACATCCACTGATTTTGGTAAATGGGCTTCTTCCAAAACCCTTAGCAATATTTTCCTGTGATCTTCGGAAGTGAAAACCAAGTCCAATATGGAAATTTGTTGTGGAGCTTCTCTCAAACTTAAAACCACCTTGGCTTCGTTATGGCCCATGGTACGGAGGAACTCCTCAATATTCTCCATGGGAACTTTCCCATTTGATTTGATGGTGGGCTTTATCACCCGATGAGGAAGATACAGTGGATTCTCCTTCGACACTGTAGCAGTTGTATGTGATGTAGATCCTTCAGCCTGCCCATAATTCCATGGGACTTTGTGTAGGCTAACAACAGGATATTGTGGTCTAAATGGTAAGTTAATTGGCTCTAGTGTAGCCACTTTCAAAGGATTGTCAGCACTTTTGAGTTGAATTACTTTGTAGGACATATGTTCCCACTCTCGAGTAGCACAGTGTTATCATCTTCCATTTACAGGACACCGCTATCAATTAAATTTTGAATAAGGTGGCGGAGTGCCCAACATTCTTCCGTGATGTGACCGCGAGAGTAGGAGTGATATTGACATACTCCTGCAGAATTAAATCATCTAGAATGGGGATTGATTGGAGGTAGAAGGGATGTAATTCTTCCTTCATTGATCAACATTTGAAATATCTCCTCCATAGGTTAGCCAAGGTATGTAAATTCTCGTTTGTCGGCAAAATCCCGATGGGCTTTTGGCACTTTCTCTTTTTACAACTTTATCCTCCATTATTTCACTTTCTGAAGGCGAGGATGGAATATTCATAACAAAAGGAAGGAGACTAGCATGCTCCTGACTGAATAATTGGCGTGTGACTTGGTGTTGATGAATCACCAGTTCTACCAATTGATCTACTTGTTTGCAAAGAGCCTTAATCTTTCGCTCCATCATAAATTGGAACTGTGCATAATCCCATCTGTCAACACCATCTTTGCTGGTCTGAGAAGATTCAACAACGTATCTTGCACATGAGGTTGGTCGGGTTTAGTCATGACAATCTACCCATTGTCGATTAAATCCTGGATCTTGTGTTTCAATGCCCAGTAATCCTGAGTGTCATGTCCTGGTACCCTGGCATGATAAGCACACTTCCGAGTAGCATTGAAACCCTTCCCATTCGGGTTGGCTGGTGGAAGAAGATGTGTAATTTTCTTCTGAGTAGTCAGAAGAGTAAGGATATTCTCGAGCGAGTCCCCTAAGGGTGTGAACACTCGAGGGCGTCTGACTTCTACACCTTTAGGCAATGGAGGGTTTGAAGACTGTGCTTGCAAAGGGGAATAGTTTCTCCTCTGTATAGGCATATTTTGAATGCCTTTTTAACCTTGTAGTATCAAGAAAATAGCTTCCTCTTTCTTTTTATGGACCCTTCGGGGGTTGTTTTCATAAGTTCCAGACTGGATGTTCTCAACAACTGCTTTAAAAGCTGCTAGGTCTTGAATCTTTCCTGACTTCAATCCCATCTCATCCATCTCTCCGTGTTTGATCATTTCAGAAAATGACTTGCCAATACCAGCTAAGACTCTTTCATAGAAAGGAGCTTCTTGTATGTCTATGAAGGTCATGACCATTTCTGATTCCGTCATGGAAGGAATGACTTGAGCAGCAAGGCGCCTCCATGTCTAAGTATACTCTTTGAAAGACTCAGTAGATTATTTCTTGACCTTGGTAATCTGGTAACGGTCAGGAGCCATCTGAGATTGGAAGTTGTATTGAGTGAGGAAGGCATGAGCTAGTTCCTCCCAGCTATGGATCTTTGAGTTGTCTAATCTAGTATACCACATCCGGGCTTCTCCAGTCAGACTCTTCTGGAATAGCTGCATTCTGAGCTTCTCGTCCTCTGCATATGATCCAAGTTCTCCAATGAACACCTTCAAATGTGTATAAGGATCCCCTAACCCATCATACTTTTCAAAGTCAGGAGTTTTGAACTTCTCTGGATAATGAGCAGCAGGGAATATACAAAGGTTAGCATACGAACCACTCATGTGTGCTCCAATTCCTTTGATAGAATGGAGGGTTTCCTCCATTTGAAGGACTTTTTTCCTGATATCACCGGTATTTGGATCTTCTTTAAGATGGGTGTTTTCAGGAATTTTGTTGGTCGTATCCAACTGAAGTTCAGGAATAATTTTATCTAAACCTTGTGCTCCTCCTTATGTAGAGGATTCTGTATGTATGGGTATTCGCGAACCCTGAGTAGATTGATGTAGTTCTTTAAGCAGAACAGCCAAATCTGTAATTTTCTTGCTTAATCTGTCAAAGTCTTCTCGAGAGATAGGAGCAGGATTAGATTGGTCAGACGAAGACATAATTGGGTGTAGACTCGTGGCCTTCTTGGATTTTAAGCGGGTAACATGCCCAATTGTTTCGCTACACAAACTTATGTAGTTTAGTCTTAAGGAATGTATAAATGGTTACATGCTATCATAATGTGTCCATTTGAGGAATATTATCCTGTAAAACGGGTGTCATTTGATAGCATGTCAAGTCTTAATATGCATGTGCAAATATTTTTCATATTTTCCATTACATAGAGATGAACATGGAATAAAATTACAAGTAATTGTCTTTACAAGTAATTGAAAAAATGGAGAGCATGAAGAGACATTCCTCCGCGTTTGGTTTATCAGAGGTTGACCTATCTTAGGTTACTCTCGCGGCTTTTTGGCATGAAGGTTCCCAGATCATCCCAATCTACTTGACGGGAAGTTAACCCGGTCTTTCAGCTGGAGCAAATCTAGGTGGTGCCTTTCCTGAGCCTCGTTGGAATTAGTCTACCTACGAGTCCAGTAATCAAACACCAACAGGATAGCCTCCTGGTGGAGGAACCACACAACATACATTCACATATAACGTGTCTCACCGTTATGAAAATGATGACATGTGCGAAGCACTAATATCACAGATAGATATATTGCAGTGCAGTAAGTAAAATGCATTCGTACACATTCATCAAAAATGTAAATGTAACATTCACACACAAGCATGTAACAGTTTTGAAAAGCTGGTAGTAGCAGCTTAAACCCTCTTACTGGAGTCCCCAGCAAAGTCTCCAACTGTCGACGTCGGGAATTTTATTTGTCCCTTTTTCTATTCTTGTTCTTTGGTGTTCTCATGTTAGGTGAGATTTGTTTGAAAAAACAAGTGAAAAAGGTCCGAGATGTATATGTCGACGATTTGACTGTAAGAGTCGCCAGTTGGTGTTTTTAACTGGTTGCACCAACGCAACCGAGAAAAGGTTTGCACATTGACCCAGTGATTTAACACTGCTAAACGGATCTGTGAAACTGAGATTCATTTGAGTTCGGGGGTTTGATTATGCGGAGGGAAGGTATTAGGCACCCTCCGACGTCCATGTTACCACAGTGACTGCCACTTTTTAAGAAACTGTTATATAAATGTGTGTGTGTGTGTGGGTCAATGTGTTGTTATTTGGAAGTAGTGTTCTGCCTCGTTCGCACCTATATACATAGGGTTTGAATTTCTGTAAAAATTTAATTTTAAATAAGATATAGCAATGATATTTTGTAAAAGTGGTTTTTCAAACCCTGTGCTCAATAGTAATTGAGGCCTTTGATACTTCCATTTTATTATTAAATGTTCGGCTTGATTGCTTTTATTTTCAAGATGTGAAGCATCTTCGAGAAAATAATATATAGAAGTGCCGAACTCCTCGTGGGCATGAAAGCCATCTAAGAAAATTCAAACACAGCGAATATATATCGATCCCGGCTCAGTTTATCATTTCAGTGATTTGTCGCTATATATATATATATATATACACTCAAATAGAAATGAAAACCACTAACCGAAGTTCAGGCATACACACAACACGACTCTCAACGTGAAGAAGAGTGTGTGCAAAGAAGAAGAGAAAGGCTTTAAAGTGTGTAAGAAGGCTTAGAATGGACTGCCAAAGAAGACTTCTACAACTTTAAGTGGATGAACACTCGGCTCCCGCCGGTAAAAAAGTAGTTATATGTGAGCTCAAAAGTGTTTAAAATGAGAAAGCACTCAATATAGGGTGTGTACAGAACAAATTGGACAGGGCTTCCTCACCTTTCTTCTCTTGAATATGGCCACCCCAAGCCCTCTATTTATAGAGGGGGAGCCAGCAGGAGTGCACTTGCACCGCCACAGAGATGATACTTGCTGCCCGGGGTGCCCTGCTCGGCAGACGTCACGCTGCGTGCAATGTGATGTCCGCTCGAACTTGCAGAACTACAATCCGAGCATCCGATTGAGGTGTATAAGACCTGTTTCAAACTATTGTTGTCAAGAGCTACGCAATGACATGGGATTAGAGGTTGTACGAAGTCAGGAAGATGGAACCATGTCCTATGTAAAACCCTTTTCCGAAAAGGAAAAGGGATGTCACGCACAAACATAATAAAAACAAATCTCTAATAAATCTCAAAATATCTCTAATGAAATTGAACACCAAATGTCACATACTCAAATTTATATAGAAGGAACTCCACATTTACATAGTCTCTACAATTAAAAATAAATGGCAATATGGCCCAAACTCCCTTATACAAAAATATTAGGAACACCAAGTCTAATGATAAGTCTCAAAACTAATCTACTCATTTGGAACAAAGGTAGCTCTCATCCCACAAATCCTGATCACCCCTGATTACCTGCCGGAAAAAGAACACAGCGTGAGCCAATTGCCCAGTACGGATATAAAAATGCACATATATCAAACAATATATATATATATATATATATATATATATATATATATATATATATATATATATATATATGTGTAAAATAACTTAATGAATCGAACAATTACAACTACTAACCAAATATGAATATATCAATTTAGTGAGACAAGATATAAATGATTGACAACATTAAATGAATAACTATAGTCAAAGGAATTCCAAATAAAATAAAAATTTGAATCAAATGGTTATAAGGTAACAATTTCATCTTGAGCTCAAATACAAATAGCCAAAGGCTAACAAAATACATTGGTACTTCGATGTATACAAATCAAATCGGATAGTACGCACGACACATATGTCACTAATCTGCCAAACAAATCGAATATTGGGTCGACCCATACGTATCCTGAACAAATATATTAAATGGCCAAAGCTCATACCCAAAGCATTCAAAAGGATACGTCGTGAACTAATCACACCACCACGGAAGGTGTCATGCCCTTGTGTCAAGAGGACATGCCAGTGGTACCCCCACATGTGGTTAGCTCAAATATACCCTAAGGATCAAACTACAAAATATAAACCAAAAGGGGTTCAAATAACAAGGCTTACATGACCATCTTCGAATGATATCAAATTATCAAATACAAACATACTCAATACCATAGGATATCAACGATCAAAATAACTCCTGAATGTGAACAAAATTATACGAAGAAGGATACAAACGAATAAAATCTCCAAAATATGAATTTTAATGTCAACGTCAAAATAAAATTATCACAATAAATTGGACAACAAGGAATAATCCTGAGAAGCAATACCAAATCTCTGAATGAATAACAAAACGAACGAATTAAATTTAAAAGAGTATCGCTGAAAAAGTACGGAATCCGTACCTTAATATAGTACCAAAATAATTCACCAAATCTAAATGTCAGCTGCTAGACTCCCTCAATCTGATCTAATTATCAAAATAAATTACAATACATATAATTAAATTATAAACTCATACAAATTATATTTTGATAAATTCAATAATTTTAATATATTATATTCAGTTTGTAGTCAAAAGATATATTTTAATTATAATAATAATATTATAATATTATTTATTACTATCCCATTTTTAAATTTTATTATCCTATATATATATATATATATATATATATATATATATATATATATATATATATATATATATATATATAATCTGTAGTAATAAAGGTATATAAATATCATGAAATCAAGTAGCAGTTTTCTAGGTTATACTTATATATATATATATATATATATATATATATATATATATATATATATATATATATATATATATATATATATATATATATGAAAGCAAGTGAAATATATATAACTCACAGGGATCATGAATAATAATTATTAACATAATCATCGCCATAACACTTGATGTTAAACAACTGGATTCATTTGTAAATCAACTATAAATTAAAATTTCTTTAATAAATTCAATTAATCAAATGGCAAAATAAAATTTTAAAATTGATTGTAAACACAATAAGAAAATAGATTGTAATTACAGTAGCAAAATAATTATTTGTATTCAAAAATAATCCAATAATTACCTTTAATTTTAAGGATTTTAGTCTCAAACCCTTTTTAATTATAGCCAAATTCTCTCGTTCTCCTCGTCGTTCTTCTTCCGCCTCTCTCTTTTGTTTGCGCTTTATTCCTACAACTCATCAGGCATAATAAGGTAAAGCTAGGTTTTACTTATTTAGTATTAATTAATATGTTTTATTAATTATTTTAATTTTATTAGGATTTAAAATTACAAAAATATAATTTAGACCCAATTAATTTTAATGGCCCAAATAAATTAACTACAGTTTGACCCAAATATAAGAAAAGTCCAATCAAATATTTTAAAGCTTACTGAAATATTTTATTTTATTTTATTTTTATTTTATTAGGTATTACATCACCTTCCCCTTAAAAAGGATTCCGTCCTCGGAATCAAAAGAACAAACGTACCTACTTTTCAAAAAGATGTGGATATTCCACTCGAATAGACTCCTCCATCTCCCAAGTAGCTTCCCGCTCCGAATGGTTTTTCTACAAGACTTTAACAAAAGGAATTGTCTTCCTCCTCATAATCCATTCTTAACGATCTAGAATCGCCTCGACTTCTTCCTCACAGGTAAGATCTTCTTGAATCTTATATAATGGGTATTGCACAACATGAAGCGGATGATAGTTATATTTCCTTAACAGCGAAACATGAAAGATATTATGCACATGAGATAATTGTGGTGGCAAAGCCACCTGATATGCCACTTCTCCAACTCTCTCAAGGACTTCAAAAGGGCCAATGAAACGCGGACTAAGCTTCCCTTTCAAACCAAACCTTCGAACACCTTTCCATGGAGAAACTTTCAAAAACACGTGTTCACCAGGTGTGAATTCAAGAGCCCTCCTATGAATATCAGCATAACTCTTTTGCCGCGATCTAGCTTCTTTCCACTTTTCTTTAGCCACTACTACCTTCTCCATAGTAATTCTAACCAAATCGGGTCCTTCTATTACCCTTTCTCCAACCTCATCCCAGCAAGTCGAAGCTCGACACTTCTTACCATATAATGCTTCAAAAGGAGCCATACCAATACTAGTTTGCCAACTGTTATTATATGCGAACTCCACCAAACTCAAACAATCATCCCAGTTCCCTGTCCATTCTAAAGCACAAGATCGCAACATGTCTTCTAACGTCTGAATAGTTCTCTCTGATTGTCCATCTGTCTGCGGGTGAAAAGTTGTACTATAATTGAGTTGCGTTCCCCAAGCTCATTGAAATCCATTCCAAAATTGAGAAGTAAACTGCGGATCCCGATCCGAAATAATAGAAACTGGAGTCCCATGAAGCCTAACAATCTCACGTTAAAAAATATCTGCTAACTTATTTACTGAAAAATACTCACGAATAGCCAGAAAATGAGCCGATTTAGTCAAACGATCCACTACCACCCAAATAGTATCATTCTTTTTAAGAGTCCTCGGTAAACCAGTCACAAAGTCCATCGAAATGTCATCCCATCTCCACATAGGAATCTCTAACTGTTGCAACAAACCACCAGGCCGTTGATGCTCAATTTTCACTTGTTGACAAGTAAGACATTTACTCATAAATTCAGCTACATCCCTTTTCATTCCACTCCACCAGAAATTCTCCTTCAGATCCTTATACATCTTTGTAGACCCCGGATGAATATAAAATGGCGAACTATGAGCTTCAGTCAACACTGCCTCACGAATCATTGGATCCATCGGAACACATAACCGTTTACAAAACCATATCACACCTTGTTCATCAATACAAAACTCTGGTTGTCTACCCTCATCAATATTCTGCGCTACAGCCCACAACTCGCCATCCTCCTTTTGGGCTTCTTTGATACGCAAAATATGAGAAGGTTCCACCCTCATACCTGCTACCAACCCATCAGAACCTCTAGCATATAGCTCCAAACGCACACGCTCCATATCCGAGATAAGTTGAGGTTGTGTAACCAAGGCAGATACACTCCCTGAACGTTTCCGACTAAGAGCATCTGCAACCACATTAGCCTTACCGGGGTGATACTGAATCTTAGCATCATAATCCTTGAGAAGCTCCAACCAAAGCCTCTATCTCATGTTAAGCTCCTTCTGAGTAAAAATATATTTAAGGCTCTTGTGGTCTGGTGAAAATGTCACAAGTCTCTCCATATAGATAGTGCCTCCAAATCTTTAAGGCAAAAATAATCTACTTTAACTCTGTGTCGTGGGTAGGGTAATTTACCTCATAAGGTTTAAGTTGTCTGCAGGTAAGTAATTACATTACCATTTTGCATCAAAACACACTAATCCTTCTTCAAGCATCACTATAAATCGATAACCTCCTCGCCCCAAGCGATAATGTAAGCACTTGCGGGCCGACACAAGCCTCTTCTTAAGCTCCTCAAAACTTTTTTCATGTTCCTCATTCCACACAAACTTTATGCCCTTCTTCATCAACTGAGTTAATGGCAAAGCTAACAAAGAGAAACATTCCACAAATCGCCTGTAGTACCCTGCCAAACCCAAGAAACTCCTTACTTCAGTTATCGTGGTATGTCTTGGCCAATTAGTGATAGCCTCAACCTTCGCAGGATCCACCTTAATACCTTCAGCAGACACGACATGTCCCAAAAATGCTACCTATTCTAACCAAAACGGGCATTTGGAAAAATTAGCATATAACTTGTTCTTCTGTAGAACCCCCAAATTAATACGAAGATGCTCTTCATGATCCTCCTTAGACTTGGAATACACCAAAATGTCATCAATAAAGACAATGACAAATTGGTCCAAATACTCGCTAAAAACCCAATTCATCACATCCATAAACACTGTCGGAGTATTAGTCAACCCAAATGACATCACTAAAAACTTATAGTGCCCATACCGAGTACGAAAAGCTGTTTTTGGAATGTCCTCTTCCCTCACCCTCAACGGATGGTACCCTGACCTCAAATCTATCTTTGAGAAGAACTTTGCCCCTTGGAGCTGATCGAAAGGTCATCTATCCATGGCAATGGATATCTGTTCTTGATAGTGATTCAATTTAGCTCCCTATAATCTATACATAATCTCATAGATCCGTCCTTCTTCTTCATAAACAAGACTGAAACACCCCATGGCGATACACTTGGTCTAATGAATCCACGATCTAACAACTCCTGCAATTGTTCCTTCAACTCTTATAACTCTAATGGAGCTATCCTATAGGGTGCCTTAGAGATAGGTTCCACTCCAGGAATGAGCTCAATAGTAAACCCAACTTCCCTTGGCGATGGCTATCCTGGCAGATCCTTAGGAAATACCTCAAGAAACTCTCGCACAACTGGATAGTCATCAAGTTAGGGCTCATTCTTCGAGGTATCCTTCACATAAGCCAAATAACAATCACGTCCCTTAGCAATCATTTTACTCGCCTTCAAAGTTGAGATCAACTTTACAACACCATTCGACTTTGAACATTGAAACTCGAATTCTGGAGCCTCTAAGGTTCCAAAAATAAGCTTATTCGCCTGACAATTAATAGTGGCTCGATGCTTACTCAGCCAATCTATAACCAAAATGATATTGAAATCATGCATTACCATCGAAAGTAAGTTAGTTGCGTACACCCTCCTCCCTAACTTCAAAGGACACTCACGAAATTGCTTAGAAAATAATCACAGAATTCCCCATCGGGGTAGCAATAGACAAATGAGGATCTAATATTTGAGAAGACAATCCAAGATGACGAACAAATGAAAGTGCAACAATAGAGTGTGTAGATCCAATGTCAAACAAAACCGATGCCTCACGATTTCCTACAAGAAGGATGCCTGAAATAATACCTGGTGCTTGGGCCGCCTGATTAGCTGTCAATGCAAATACTCTCCCATCGGTGTTGCACTGACCGCCATTACTAGCATAATCGCCTCCCCCATTACCACGCTGAACTGTGCAGTCCCTTGCTCTATGTCCCATTTGTCCACAAAAGAAACAAGCCTCAGTCTCTCTATAGCAAGCCCTACCAGCATGATACCCACCACACGTAGCACATTGACCAGGTGAAAGTGGCAAAAGGTTCGGATTGCCTCCACCTACTGGTCCTGGATACCGCCCCTGAATTTGATCATGTTGGCGATGCTGACCTTGATTCTGATTTTGCTAAAAACCCTTGTTCTGTTGAAATCCCCTATTTTGATAATGCCTTCCAGCTTGTCACTGACCCTGTTGCTGACCTCCACGACCACCTTGCTGCATTGGGTAAGCAAAATCCCTTCGACGATTAAATCATTGACCCGATGGAGGCTCATTCCAATTATTTTGCCTTCTATTCTGATTTTTGCCAAACTTCCCCATTCCTTGCCCTTGCTGGTCATCTCTATCTCTCTTTCTACTCCCTTCTGATTTGGAAGCTCGAAAGTCCTTGTGTTTCCTTTCCACACTTAGTTGCATTAGCCACCCGTGATACATCTGTAAATATGGTGTGGATGATCGATCTACTATACTCATATTTCAAGGCCCATTTAAACTTTTCTGCCTATTGTGCAGCTATCCCAGCTATTAAACCCGCAAAACCAGCTAATCTCGTAAAACTCTAAATAAAATCGGTAATAGTCTCATCTTTCTTCTGTCAAATGGACACAAATTCCCTGATGTATGCATCCCTATCAGCGTTTGGGAAATACTGTTGATAGAAAAGGTCACAAAAACCGCTCTATATGAGTCCATCCATAAATCCATCTCCCTGTGTAGCCTTCAACGATTTCCACCATTGTTGAGCATCATCCTCTAGCTTATAAACTGCTAATCTCACCTTCTGATTTTCTGAACACCCAATCACATCAAAAATCTTCTCCAAGTGGGCGATCCAGTTCTCCGCATCAATTGGAGTCGGAGCAAAATGAAAAGATTTGGACTTCTGCTTAATGAACCTCTCCAACAACACATATAACGGCTGCACTGGCTGACCCACTTGATCATCGGGAAGAACATTCTGCTCATGTTGTGGTATCTTTGCATTATCCGTCATGCCATTTGCATTATGATTTCCTTGCATCTGCGGAATACCTTGCATAGCCTATGCCACGACTTTTGTGAATCGCCTCATTCACCATTCTTTGCTACCATAGCTGTGGGTTATTGTTGCGATACTGGGCCCCATCATTTCCACCACAGTTAATGACCTCAACACAGGGTTGTCTCGACCCTCCTACTGCTACTACCCCGCCTCCCAAAGAATTCTCAAGACCTACGAGCCATCTATGATACAAATCAAAAAATAAGAACAAACAGATCAAAACAAATAATCGAAGCCAAAATTATTCAAATCGAAGATCAAACGCAACACAACACTATAATAAAATCTTATAACTACCCAGTGATCTACCCATAACTCACAGTTCAAGCCTAAAAGGCAATCTACAAGATCATAACCTAAGCTCTGATACCAACGTAACACCCCCTTCCCGAAAAGGAAAAGGGATGTCACGCACAAACATAATAAATACAAATCTCTAATAAATCTCAAAATATCTCTAATGAAATTAAACACCAAATGTCACATACTCCAATTTATATAGAAGGAACTCCACATTTACATAGTCTCTACAATTAAAAATAAATGGCAATATGGCCCAAACTACCTTATACAAAAATATTAGGAAAACCAAGTCTAATGATAAGTCTCAAAACTAATCTACTCATTTGGATCAAAGGTAGCTCTCATCCCACAAATCCTGATCACCCCTGATTACCTGGCAGAAAAAGAACACATTGTAAGCCAATTGCACAGTACGGATATAAAAATGCACATATATCAAATAATATATACGTACCGAAAGAACTGAATGAACGAACAATTACAACCACTAACCAAATATGAATATATCGAATTTAGTGAGACAAGATATAAATGATTGACACTGTCAAACCGACAACTATAGTCAAAGGAATTCCAAATAAAATAAGGCTGAATCAAATGGTTATAAGGTAACAATTTCATACTGAGCTCAAATACAAATAACCAAAGGCTAACAAAATACATCGGTACCCTGATGTATACAAATCAAATCGGATAGTACACACGACACATACGTCACTAATCCTCCAAACAAATCGAATCAAATTAAATACTGGGTCGACCCATATGTATCCTAAACAAATATATCAAATGGCCAAAGCTCATACCCAGAGCATACAAAAGGATACGTCGTGGACTAATAATACTGCCACGGAAGGTGTCATGCCCTTGTGTCAAGAGGATATGCCTGTGGTACCCCCACAGGTGGTTAGCTCAAATATACCCTAAGGATTAAACTACAAAATGTAAGCTAAAAGGGGTTCAAATCACAAGGCTTACATGACCATCTCCGAATGATATCAAATTATCAAATGTGAACATACTCAATACCACAAGATATAAACGATCAAAACTTCTCCTGAATGTGAACAAAATTATACGAAGAAGGATACAAACGAATAAAATCTCCAAAATACGAATTTTAATGTCAACGCCAAAATAAAACTATCACAATAAATTGGACAATAAGGAATAATCCTGAGAAGCAATACCAAGTCTCTAAACGAATAACAAAACAAACGAATTAAATTTAAAAGAATATCGCTGAAAAAGAACGGAATCCGTACCTTAATATAGTTCCAAAATAATTCACCAAATCCAAATGTCACCCGCTAGACTCCCTAAATCTGATCTAATTATCAAAATAAAATATGATACAATTAATTAAATTATAAACTCATACAAATTATATTTTCATAAATTCAATAATTTTAATATATTATATTCAAATTGTAGTCAAAAGATATATTTTAATTATAATAAAAATATGATAATATTATTTATTATTATCCCTTTTTAAATTTCCGTATCCTATATATATATATATAAAATCTTCATAATTAAGGTATATATATATATATATATATATATATATATATATATATACTCACAGGATCATGAATAATAATTATTAACATAATCATCGCCATAACACTTGATGTTAAACAACTGGATTCTTTTGTAAATCAACTATAAATTAAAATTTCTTTAATAAATTCAATTAATCAAACGGAAAAATAAAATTTTAAAATTGATTGTAAACATAATAAGAAAATAGATTGTAATTACAGTAGCAAAATAATTATTTGTATTCAAAAATAATCTAATAATTACCTTTGATTTTAAGGATTGTACTCTCAAACCCTTTTTAATTTCAGCCAAATTCTCTCGTTCTCCTCGTCGTTCTTCTTCCGCCTCATTCTTTTGTTTGCGCTTTATTCCCACAACTCATCAGGCGTAATAAGGTAAAGCTAGGTTTTACTTATTTAGTATTAATCAATATGTTTTATTAATTCTTTTAATTTTATTAGGATTTAAAATTACACAAATATAATTTAGACCCAATTAATTTTAATGGCCCAAATAAATTAACTACAGTTTGACCCAAATATAAGAAAAGTCCAATCAAATATTTTAAAGCTTACTGAAATATTTTATTTTATTAGGTATTACATCCTATGTCTTCAAGCTTCAAATTCTATCTGGTGTTCTGCCTTGCGTAGTAGTCACTCAGAATTGCAACTCCTTGGTTCTGGTGGGACATTGTTGTGTAGAATGTATGTTGAGATGTTTGTTTTTTGAGACAGTGCCATGTGGGGCTTGAGGTGGAAATTTAACGATTTTACCCTTCATCGGGGTTATCTCCGGTTTTGGCTGATAAAGCAGACGTTGCTCAGGGTTATCTCTAAGATTAGGCTGCTGCAAGTGTTGAATGCCCTCAGTGTTGTCTCTGAGATGTGCTTGTCCTCCCGGGGTTATCTCCAGGTTTGGGAATTGAGTGCCTCGGTGTGAGTCCCGTGGTTGAAGCTGACTACATAGGTTGAAACGAGCATCTCCGGGGTTATCTCCGGAACTGCAACTGCACTCATTGGGGTTTTCTCCAAGGTTGACATTGTCTTTCCCGGTGTTGTTTCCGGGACTGAGATTGAATATCTCGGGGTTATCTCCAAGATGAATCGGCCTTCTCCGGTGGAATTTCTGGTATTTGCACTACTATCTCCGGGGTTATCTTCGAGGTGGAAAAATGATATTCCCGGTGTGTTTTTTGGGGTTGAAACTGAGATTCCGGTGGTATTTCTAGGATTAAGCTGAGCTGTCTTCCAGGGTTATCTCTGAAAGAAGATTTCGAGCTTCCTGCAATGTTAGTAATAGGTAGGTAGAAAATTTTGAGTGTCTACCGTGATTAGAGATCAAGTTCGAAGAGAGTATTTGACTAGAGGTCCATGTCAACCTCTCAGTCATACATTCGAAAGAAACACTTCATGCGTCAATAATTAATTTTTTTAATGATGTATTTTGCCCCCCCCACCCTCTAAAATTGTCCTGGTTCCGCACTTGTTTAAATCCAAAAGGAATAAGGAATTTTGCGCTTAATGTTGTCATTAAATTAGAGATTTAGAGTTTGTTATGCCATGACTTAGAGATTATGTGTTATTATCCTTGAGTTGATATTGTATATTGTTTGTGAACTAATTGAATTAGGTTAGTTGATGAAATTATTATGAAATGTTTAAATTGATGAAATTATTGTGAAATACTATAATTGGGCAAAATGAAATTATTAGTAATTGATGTTTTTATTTATTCTAGATTATGGATAAATACGTGATTAAGCGATCAAGAACTGTTGATTCTTCTAATAATCAATTGCAAAGTTTCGAATCAAGTGATGGTATAAGAAATTAATTCACGTGTGGAGTTCAATCCGAATGATATTGTTAGTGATCTAAGGTTACGTAAATCAATTGAAGACTTTGATATTGTGGTTAGAGATCAAGTTCGAAGAGAGTATTTGACTAGAGGTCCATGTCAACCTCTCAATCGTACATTCGAAAGAAACACTTCAAGCATCAATAATTAATTTTTTTTAATGATGTATTAATTGTCCTGGTTCCGCCATTGGTTTAAATCCAACATCCGATGATCCAGAACTGCATTTGAGCTTGACGCTTACATGCAGATTAGGAACACTATACACATAGTAAACTTCTGTGTCTTTCGGACTCTTAAGGAAACAGATTTTTTCTTCCCATCTAGTCCAGCAACCAGAAGGAAAACTGAATTGTTGCTACCAGAGGAATCTGCTATGCCAAGGCTCTGATCTATTCCTCATTGCGCCACAATAATCCCTGGAAGATCATCTAGCATTACGGATTTCCGTATAAAATCTTCAACTGCCGAAAGTTTGGACGAATTTGAGTCTTTAAAGATGAGTGTAAAAGTGGCATTGACAGAATGATTTGATCCAGGTTCAGGTAATATCCCAACTTTAATGGACTTGTTTGAATTGGAAAGGAAAAATGTTTTGTTCCCGGATTCTTTGGAAAGTGTAATCAGATAAGAATTGTATGAAGCTAGAATTGGAGTAATCCAGTCTGATCCAGTCTGAGAGAGAACCTGCTACTTTTGCATTAATGTTCCTATCACCAATGGTCAGACCGACAAGAAAGTAGGGGCCATACAACATTGCATGATCCGAAGAATATTCAGGCCGATCATCTGAAGTATCATTAACAGTCTCTCAATAATATCCTAATCAGGGAATACTTTAACAACTAAAGTTTTGCTCTAATTCAGATAAATGCAAGTCATCTAGGGATACTGCTAATATCAACATTACAAATAAAATACATTGTAGCATCTAAAGGAAGTACCTTGAATCGCCTCCGTTCTAATAATAATGGGTAGCTCAAGAGTGATCATGTCATTAGTGCTCCATTTTCGAGTTATTGATAGGAAATTACCTACATCAGTTAGTCCAAAGTCATGAATCTATGGACTTTATGACAGACAACAATATATAAAAATGATATCACTCTTAAGAGAAGGTTAACAACATTTCCATTAAGAAATGGCACGATATGAAAAAATAATCTAGAGGTGAAAAAGATACGAATATTGGACGGAGAACAAAAAAAGAACAGCAAAGAGAAGAAATTGAAGTAATACCTGGAATTGGTAGAGACAACTCCTGGCCATTTAAGCCTTTGCAGTATCGGAATGTGCCCAAAAGGGTGTTCTGAAATTCAATGTGGATGATTGGCCTGCCCTTTTCTGCATAAATAAAATTTGGAATTAGGAGATATATATTACAATTAATCCCAAAAATAAGCCAGCCCTTGAACAAAGGATTGATTGGTTGCAGAAAAATGTTGAGAAGATAAAACCATTGATGTAGGACGGGATTGGAAGAAAGAATAAGAGTACATGCAAAAATACACAAAAGTACACAGCTTTAATCTCAAATTAATTCATTCAATAATCTTTAAAATGATGAAGTATTACAATGTTTAAATAGAAAACTTAATATTTGGGAACTAAGTAAAAACTCTAATTTAAAAAGAAAACAATCTCCTAATTAAAATCTACTACTACAATAAAACTCTCATAACTAAAATCTACTACAATAATTAAAAATCTCTTAATTATAATCTACAACCATAATTAAAACTTCTAGAATATCCTACTAAAATAATTACATTAATAATCCAATATTTGTCTCTCAATAACAATACAAACTTAATAATAAATTTCTTATCTTTCGTATCGCATCATTCTCATAGTCTTTGAAAAAAACTCATACTCGAGTTTTGAAATATCAAAAAATAATAAACCACATCCTAGGAGATGCATTCTAACAAAACATGCGCATCCGATGTTTCTTTAGCACAATTTTTGGGAATAGCATACACAAGTAAGAAACTAGATGCAACTTTGAACTCGTATACCAAATTTGGCCTAAGAAAGTCAACATATTGTACCTCAATTGTATCTTTGTGTTCAACTTCTTGGTTAACAGGATTCACCTCCTGTACTGCCTGCACTTCCTTTAATGAAAACCAACATTGAATCTTCAACTGATACAACATCCTTAACTTCAGCCACTTTAAGATCCTCACGAATCTCATCATGTCAACATTTTTGTTCTTGAAGAGTCTCACTAACTCCTATTTTATTTGTAGGGTCTGGCATCATAGCTTTGACATTTGTGTTGATTCCTTGACCACATGTTGGAATTGCGACAATGAATTTTGAGATATTTGTTTGATTTGTTATAAGTGCTGCAATGGATTCTTCTATTATTCTAAGACGGTCCTCCTAATTGTAAGTCACCATAATTGGGAAAAAAAACATTGACCATTTTTATTTTTTTTGCTACCCAAAAATAGTTAACAAACACGAAAATTTTTGAAAATTTTGAAAGTTCAGGGCCCGAAATGAAACTTCAGAAATTTCAGGGGCTGAATTGAAAATTTTAGAAATGTTGAGGGTCAAATTGAAAGTTTCAAAACTTTGGGATTTAAGTTGGTAATTTCATAAACACGAGAGTACCAAACTGTTCTTTGGCAAAAGAATTACTGCGGCACTGTTGCAATTTTATTTTTTATTTTTCAATTTTAGGATAAGTTTGTCATCTCCAATACCAATGTCGATTCTCTAGTAAACTTCGACAACTGATGAAGGCCATAAAACAAGGGTAGAAAGGAATTAGGTAAAATCAAGATATATCAAGAATTTTAGCTCTTGATATCATTATGATGGAGGAAGAAGAAATAAGAGTAGTTATCTCCGCATAAAATCGATAAAAAAACACACACAAAAGTACGTAGTTGTAATATCAAATCAATTCATTCATTAATCTCTAAAATAATAAAGTATTACAATATTTAAATAGAAAACTTAATACTTAGGGATTAAGTAAAAACCCTAATTTAAAAAAAAATAATCTCCTAATAAAATCTACTACTATAATAAGACTCCTAATTAAAATCTACTGCCATTATTAAAAATCTTCTAATTATAAATTTCTTAATTTTCCTATTATGTACCACATCAACCACGACCCTTAAAATTTGTAAGAATATAAATATCTAGATACACCTTTTTTTTTAATCTTAACTTCTTGGCATTAACACTGATATTTAAACTTTTTTAACTAATCTTTTATTCTACCCTTTTTCTTAAATCTTTCTTGATAAAAAATGCAACCTTAGATTTAGTTGTTTATTCTTAAAAGTTTTAATTGGATACAAATTGATGTAATTAGATATTTTATTAGGCGATTTCGGGTATTTTATATATTTTGAATTTATTCATGGTTTAAGCATTCCTATTCCATCATACATTTGGGTTTTGAATACAATAAGGGTTAGGTTTTCCTATTTCATTACAGATTAAGTTTTTGCTTCTCTTTTAAATAGTGATGTTAATCCCCAAAAGTTCATTAACTTGTGAAATATTGAGAGTTTGTCGAACACAGTTGAGATGCGGTGGGATCAATCATTTTTACTGCAAACACAAGTAATCTCTACACAAGTGACCTCAAAAATCTGGAGTGGTGGACGATTCTCAGAAGAGATAGACATCAATCTATCTTAGTTGTGATCAGAGATCCTACTGTTTAGGTGCAGAGCCTAAAACCCAATTACTTTTCTGTAGTTCTACTTCACTTCTGCTTAGACTACCCATCAATGTTTTATTTAAAGTACTATTTATTTTCTTTGTTTAAAGCTAACTTCCTAAAACATCCAAGGAAAAACATGCTTCATTTACAGATAAAAATAAAAAATTTGTCATCTTACAACTGATTCCCTCTGCTATTATACATGTATTGATAGGCCACGAAGATCTAAGAGAGGCCATATGCCAAATCCCAAGTATTTAGGATGAGTTGGGACGTGCAGTTGCACGTTTGTACGTTGCATGCAATGTAGGTGGAGATGAAACCATGCAGGAATGATTATGGACTGGGTCGTGGCCTATGATCATCAGTGGTTGCAAGTTTTACGCAAAGCATTCATAGTTGCTAATTTTACATCATTTTATTTCAGTTTGTTATCATGCTTTGTTTGTGTGTTGAATTACATTTGCTAAGTTGTTATCTTTCCTTTTATTTCGATTGGAGTGTAAACGGCTTTGCTTATATAAGCAACCCATGCTTTTGTAATAGGGCGAAATATATATCTTTGCATTCAAATTATGGTGCGTTTCTCACCCGAAGAGAACAAAATTTATCTTAGTAGTATTTAACACTTGGGGACCTACCATGTATCAAGCTTACATCATTTGGATCATTTTTTGTTTTCAATACCAAGAGTCTCGATTCTTACAGGCTCGGTATGTAGATGTTTCTTTATAAGTATTAACAAAAACATATGAAAGAGATTATATGATTTTCAGGAATCTAGATCTTTTTTTTTTTCATTTCTAAATATCAGTTCAGTTGTACATGCTAAACCAACACGTCACCTGATGCACAAATCAGTCGTAGTTGCAAGTATACTAGTGATTATGTGTAGTATGTTTCGCCAGTGTCTCGAGCGGTGAAACCAAGAACTTTGTTCTACATATTCAAATCTCCATCTAATCACAAAACAATTATCTGTGGGATGATTTTTCGGATCAAACAATAAGCACCTCTTCAAATTGTAACGCTTTGTATATGTCATTCTTAACTTTTATTCTTTCAAAGTAAGAATTGTTAGAAATTGAGCCAAATTTAAAGTGTGTTTCATTAATTATTTGAAATGAATCCACATATCAATGTGTTTTACTCTATTAGTACATTCAAATTAAGTATTTGAAAGTTCAAATTCATGTGATAATAAATGAAAAATTAACCCTCAAAGATCACCTTTGGAAATGAAAATAAACACTTGTGAGAAAAGTCCCACATCGGTTAAGAACTAAAGTTTGAACAGTGTTCTAAAAGGCAACGCCTAGGTGCTAGGCCCCCTGGCACCTTGCCTAGGTCAAAAAATTCCTCCAGTAAATTAGGCGGGACCTAAGCGAAAAAGCCGGGGGAGAGTTTTTTTAATTATTTACAATATTTATAATGTAAGTTGTAGCATATCAAATCACAACAAGAAGTGAACAAGATCAAGTCAAAATGGATAATTTTATCATAGTTGTAATTGTTTGAACTTGTACCAACTTCAAATTATATAAATGATGATACATTTGTAATATTTAGTTTAATTCAATATAATTCTTAAATTTGTGTTTAGTTTCTTAAGTTTTAATATTGAATTAAATTCTTAAAATTTTAAATTTTATTATTTAATAGCAATCTTGTTTATGAATAAAACTAATACGTTTAAGAAATGTGTTTGAACTTTAAGTGAAAACGTTTATTATCTTTATTATAGATTGTTTTGCTTTATATTATTATTTTGTTTAAAAAAATATAAGATAAAATATTAAAATTGGCTTAAAATCTAAAATCTCGCCTAGAACCCCTAGGCGCTAGGCCCCCCCGGCCGCCCACTTCCTGCCTAGCGCCTTTTAGAACATTGAGTTTGAATGGATTTATATACAATAAAGTTGCTCCTGAGTTTGGGCCCCAAGGGGCACCCCACTTTTGTGGAAGGGAGAGAACCTAACCAAGGCTTGCTTTGAACCAACACACGCGCCGTCGTCAACTGACCGGGCTCGAGATTCGAGAAAGCACTAATAATACGTCGTTTTGGGAAGCGCCCTTTCTAGCAAGCCCAAAAGTACATCATTTTTTGTTCTAATGGACGCGCCCATTCTGCAAAGACTCAAAACTGCGTCATTTTGACCGAATGTCTTTTCAAGAGGTTGTGTCCCATCAGATGGGTCACTAACCCCTCCTATATATAGGCTAGGGAGCAGCCATTTCGATCATTCCATTTCCAAGCATTCAAGCATTCTAGTCTTCAATATTACATAAATTATTCATAGTATTTGAGAGAGAAGTTCAGAGCATTTTTTTTGGTTCGTTGTGTATGTTATTTGTAATGCTGCTATAGCATACGTTGTCATTGTATCCTGGGAGACAAGTGCTATTAACTCTGAGCACCGTAAGGAGGGAGGGCATAATTGTCTTAAGTATATAGTACCTAGTACTAGCCTTGACATATTCTGTATATCAACTTTGGTGTACAACATATAAGTTTTATATATAGAGAGCCCTTGTCTATTCAATTTTCCTAACAATCTTAAAATAATTATCAATATATATATATATATATATATATATATATATATATTTGCAATAAATATAGCTACCGATTCTGTAACTATTGTCGGTTCTTCTTCTACACTAATGATACCAAATGTTCCTGTGAACCATGGTGAAAAACCAAAAACGTTCAATGGAACAGAGTTTAAAAGATTGCAACAAAAGATGATTTATCTAATTACGCTCAATTGGCAAGGTTTCTTCATGAAGACCCCCATGTGCTTAATGAGAATGAAACAGATACTGTATGAAATACATGCAGCAAGTATATTAAGAATAAGTTCATGAAGACCCCCATGATTACTTGTAGTTCTTCGAATAGAGACCCCTATGTGCTTAATGGACAACACATTATACAATGTATCTTAGAATGCATTTATATGTACCCTTGAAGTATATTAAGAATATGGTATTAGGATTCCTTTAAATTTATGTGAATTAAATGGTGAAAGAGATTATGAAATAATGTATGTGGAAATTTATAAAGGAAATAAATTTCAAAGGAAGAGATACTAAAAGGCTAAAGAAAATATGTATATGTATAGGTACATATATACTTAAGAATGAGCTACTTATATTTCTAGCCAAATAAGAAAATTGATTAATTAGAAATTAATCATACAAGAATAAATGAAAAGCTTAATTATAGAAGCTTGTGAAAATTATGCCTTGAATGGTAATTTAATAGAACCCAAAAATATTAAATTAGAAAAAGATAAGCTAGGTATTATGGTGGTAATTAAGTTAAGCCTGCCTAGTAGTCAAGTATGAAAAATTTAATAAAAGTCCAAAAAGGGATTAAGAATATAGCAAACCAAATTAGGAGATTTTAATAGGCATTGAATTAAATGTCTAGTCTAATACATGAATATACCAAGGGAGTAAGTATATTGCGACTCATGTGGAGTATGTATGTGATTATATATATAAAGAGAAATAAAACAAAACTATATAACCTAATATTATATATTATGGATGTGAATTAAATAACCTAAGGGTTATAATAATTGAAGAATACTAGTATTTAAATTACATACTAGTAAATTAACTTAAGAGATTTATTTTATATATCTCAACTAATTAATTATTTTAACATAATTATAGAAAACCTAATTGGGTTATATAATTAAATCTATGTACGTAATTATTTAAAATAAAAAATGAGTGGATTAGAAACCCTAGCTAAATAATTCTGGTAAGATAAAATTAGTATGTTAGACCATGATTAGTTACATGGCCCAATTATTTTAATTAATTAGAGAGCCCAAACAATTTAATTAGGGAACCCAAATCTTTAGCCCATGTGGTAAGGGACTTTTATGTCATTTTATTAAATTAAATTAACAATTAAATTAAATCTACATTGGGCCAAAATTATGGCATGATATAGATGGAAGAAGTTAGTATTTATCACATGTTTAATTTTTTTTCCTAGCCAAGTGTCTCCTAAAGCCTTGCTCTAAATATTTTGGTTAGATTTATAAGTTATATTTGTAAGAGATTATGAGAGAGAAACAAAAAAAATAGATAGAAGGAAAGAAAGAGAAAGAGAAAGAGAAAGAGAAAGAGAAAGGAAAACCGTGTGGATCAAAGGGAGGAAGGGAAGAAAAATCCCATGCCATCTAGCTTAATGCTTTGTGGAAGAAGAAGAAGAAAAATAGCATACAACAAAGGTATCAAATCTCTAGAACCATAACCTTAAATTTATGCATTTTATTTTTATGGTTTGATGAAATAAAATAGTTACGTTCTTGAACTCCAAAACTCTCGATCTACATGTTTAAGAGTGTTTTATGTGTAGATCTAACAAATTTGGGTGTTGAAAGTTTAATCAAAAGAAAAAAACTGCTCCAGGTCAGTTCCTTCAAGAGGTTGTTTCATCCATTTTTGTTGATCTAAAAATTCTGGGCTTTGGGAACAGACTAATTCTGACTTCCGAGCAAGATGTTATGATATGTCAAAGGAGGCGTGTCGAATCTTTCCAAAACTGGAGAACAGATTCGGGTTAGTCCTCTTGCACAAATTTTCTAGACTGATGTGTTTGGAATTTGGAAAAAAGTCAGTAAGTAAAAGTTGTAGTCCCAAAAGTTAGCTTCTCGTGGGCTCAAGAATCACTCACAAGTATTAGGATGGGTTATTTGTAATATTAGGAATTAAAATTTTTAAAACATCGGATGGGTTAGTGTTATCACAATAACACTATATCACTATAGTGAGAAAATATTTAGGAAATTCAATCAATACAATTCCAATCATGTTGGAACACCGATAGATATAAATCTACACTTGTCTAAAAATAAAGGGGAGAGAATATCACAACCTGAGTATGCAGAAATAATTGAAAACCTTATGTACGTAATGAATTGTACACATCCTGACATAACATATTGAAAATGATATGCACAGAAGTCAATCATATTTGATATGATATAGCATATACTTTATAATCTTATTCATTTATTAATAAAAAAAATTTATTTATTTAAAGGCATTTTCTTTATTCACATTGTGCTATTGATTTAATTGTGATAAACCCATAGTTTTGAGCAATACATTTAAAATCATCATGATGATCATGTTAATGAGATCTAAATTCTTAAATAGCTCAAAAACTAAAATTGTTCCTAATCGTTGGATTACTAGAAATTGAAGGGGATTAGTGAATCTGGATAGATTAGTACATATTATGCTTGCTCTTATGAAGAGGATTATTAATCTCATAATCATTTGTGTAGAGACACTGAAGAAAGTCTGTTGGTGCTTATTAGAGAATAAGTTCACTGAACGTGACTCGCTAAAGGAACACCTAATGGAGTTTTACTTGTCTATCAATAGAATTTCCTAATGTGATAGTAGTACAAGTGATCCTTGGACTTGAGATCATCATAGTATCTTGTGTATAATGAGTTATGCTTTGACATGTCCCTTAAGACCTTTAGGTTATATCAAAGGGTACACTTGGGTATAATAAATTATATATGGATATAGGTGAATGATCAACAAAAAATCTACCACTTCTAGTAAAATGAGAGAATGTCCTATGTGATTCGATAAATGACAACTCAGTAGTCCTTGGCCAAGGCTGAATGAAATTAGAAATTCTAATTTGTATTATTTAGAGTGGTGCATTTGAGAATTGAAATGCATATAATCAAATAAAATAAGACTTGACAGTAATTGTGACGCTCCCAAATTCGGGTATCTTCCAATCCGACAGATGGTGCTAAACGGTACTACCATTCACACATACATTCAATTGAAATAACTCAAAAAAATGAATATGTCTTCTATATATTACAAAACAATATTCCCTTCCCAGGTTCTTTATAACCAATACATCTGTTTCTTGTCATAATATCAAATAATTACAACATTAAACCTATACTATTACATAGACAGCTTAGTGGTCTGCCTTAGCCTTTCCTTTATCTTTATTCGATCCTTCGGGTCACTCAATCTTAGTTGCATTCATATGGTTCAAGTAAGAGTGAGCATAACTAGCTCACCAAGTATGACAATTTCATTTAAACAACATGCTTGAAACATAGGAATCGTATATCTTTAATAACTGAACAATAGTTATGAAGTACTATCGATAATTCTAAATAGCACTTCTTTTCCTTTAAAACATTTCACAATGAACCACGTTCATTAAACATATATTTTGGTCAAAGACCTTGAGCATTCGTTGTTTTTTTAAAAAGGACAACCCGACACTAAGTCCGTAAGTTCGGTATTACTTATAAGCATGTCTAGGTAATCAACCTATAGTACTCTATATTATATAACACTTCTTCTGTAAATGTATTTACGTTTAAGTTTTGGCAACCTCACGTGTCTATCGTTCGATGACAAAACATTTGTTTATTCATACTCAGTCTTTCTTTGAAATCTATACCAAAATATTTTGGCAAAAGATAGCAACTTTGATAACATTTCAATAGATTATAAGAACTCCAGTAAATATATTAAATCTAGCCAAAAGAACTGGCTTCGACCTCATCATACATTAATTCATGTGCAAGATACTTGAATTGCAAAGCTTGACCAGAATGAACATAGACAAGGGTTAGAACACTTTCCTTCAGCGTCTTCTATAGATTAAATACTTTTCTTTTTGAGTCTTTAAGGTCTCTACAATACATAACCATGTAATATACCATATTAGGTCATAGTTAGACATGTATGATATCTAACTTATCTTACCCTTCTTCTCAATCCAATCGTTCATTAGATTTGTTAACATTGGTTATGGTTTATTGTATTGTTTTACATTCACGTTCAAGTAATCTTTGTGAGACCCCCAAATCTAGGTATCATCCAACCCGACAGATGGTGCTACACGGTGCTACAGTTCACACAATCATTCAATTGAAATGCCTCAAAAGAAAGAATATGTCTGTATATATTCCAAAACAATATTACCATTCCCCAGGTTCTTTAAAACCGTTACATTTTTTCTTGTCATAATTTCAAATATTATCATAACAAACCTATACTATTACATAGGTAATATACGGGTTCGCTTTAGCCCTCACTTTATCCTTGCCGGATCCTTCTGTCCGTTCGGTCTTAGCTGTATTCATATGGTTCAAGCAAGAGTGAGCATAACAAGCTCAGCATGTACAATAATTTCACTTAAACAACATGCTTGAAACATAGGAATCGTATATCTTCAATAACTGAACAGTAGTTACGAAGTACTATCAATAATTTAAAATAACATTTCTTTTCCTTCAAAACATTTTATAATGACAATATTCAGTAAAACATCAATTCTGGTTCAAGACCATGACCATTTTATAATTTCTTTGAAAAGGACAACCCGGCACTAAGTTCGTAAACCCGACATATCTTATGAGCACTTCTAGGTGATCATCCTATAGTACTCTATGTTGATCAACACTACATCCTTTAAACGTATATACGTTTAAGTTTTGGCAACCTCACGTGCCCATCGAATAATCGATGAAAAATACATTTGTTTATTCATACCCAGGCTTACTTTGAATCCATACCAAATAATTGGTGTAGGATAGCGTTATCAATTTTATATTGAAAGACTTATAAAGAAATCAATCAATCTTTCAAGAGTAGTCTAGCCTAGCTAAAACTAGCATCGACCCTTTTGTAAAATAATTCATGCATCTCATAACATGAATCACTAAAAGCCTGGCTAACACGAAGGTTAGATGTTTATAAGAAAAACTTGCCTTGAAATACTTCCCTTTCTACAAAGAAAATTACTTTTCCTTTGAGTCTTTACAGTCTCTACAACACATAACCACATAACATACTACATTAGGTCATGAATGAACATACATGGTTCCTAATGAATCTTACCCTTCTTCCCAATCTAATCATGTATTAGATTTGTTATTATTGGTTCCGGCTTGCCATCGTTCTTTTACATCGTTCTTACCAACTTCTTTCTCTTTTATAACTTAACTGAAATTATTTCATCAATACAACTCGTTTCGAGTTAATTATCCTTTCTCGTGGCTTACTAACGTCCTTACATTATTAATCAAAACTCGATCGTCATTGGTTAAGTACACTTATTGCATACCGTTCGCGTTCACGTAATATTCAACAACTTTTAGTTGTAACTTGCAACATTATTGTCATCAACGAAAAATGTTATTTTAAGTTAATTAATTCATTATCAATTAACTATTTTTCCTTTCGTATTCTTAATCGTACTTACTTCCTTAATGAAACTTGTTTCAAGTACTTATTTTCATTTACGGCTTATTATCATTCATCACTTCAGTATTAATAACGTATGTTCAATTAATCTTTCTTTCAACCTTTAGTGTATTACTTAAGGTTTAAGCATTTTAAACTATGTCATTTTAGGGTTTAGTTCATTACTAATTAATTAGCTTCCTTCTATCTTAACAAGCCTTCATTACTGTACAAAACCTAGTGTTGGTCTTTGCTGGCCACTTTTTCTTCTCTATGTCATGCATGCACATGTTAGTAATTTCAAAACCCGACCTTGGCTGATGTATTTCATACCTAGTTCATTTGGTCACTTGTTGTGCACGAGACTTCAAGAGCTCACGTACCATTCTTGGCATCATGGTTTCTTACTTTACTTTGCTGATGACCAGCATGCACATTTCGATTTCAAAGACCAAAAAAATTTGACAGTTAACTTTTTATGTGAGATTCTCGGGCTCGTAACTTCTTCGTTATAAGTCCGAATTGGCTCATTCAAAAGTTGTTAGATCAAAAATTATATTTTCTACGTAGTCATGGAAGAATTTTACAATTCTGAATCCGTTAACTCAAAATTCACCTTTTAGTTCATTTTAACGAAAACGATAAACGTTCGTGAACGTTCAACGCTCGTTTCTTCGTTCTAAGTCAGAATTCAGTCATTCTCGAGTCCGCAACTCTATAATGTAAAATAAGACTAAACTCCATCAAAAACCAATGTTTCCGAACTCAATATCAAAATTCAACTTCCATTCCTAGAATTTCACAAATTCGACGATTATCGTCCAAACTCGTGAATTCCGCCAAAACTTCGTTACTTGAGATTTTTAAACCGTTTCAAATGGATTCATTCCATCATACTAACATCTAAATATATATACTTCATTTACTTATAATCATGATAGGTTATTACTTGTTCTTCATAAGTTTAGGACTTATAAAAGTATAAACTACTTATGACTTCATTTCACATAACTTATTATAGATTAAGTCTCTTAACCACCAATCTTGCTTCTTATTACCATACAATCTTATTAAGGTAAACATATGAGAAGTTCATCTAGGTTCCTCATGAGTTCATAACTTATTTAGGTTTGAATTACTTATTCATGACTTATACGGCTTAAGTGCATTGATTTATTCATTCTCTTTATTTCTTAGCATACAAATCCTACCACTACTCACTTCTCTAACAATGGAAGAGAAAGAGAATCATGGTTTAATTTCTTACCCTTGAAGATCACTAGTTTAATCCGTGTTCTTCTTCTTGCTTCTTGAAATATAAAATCTAGCTTTTCTAGCTTTTCCCCCTAACCAATAAGCTATAAATTGTTGGTGTTTTTGAATAATGAACAAATGAGCTAGCAAGCTTCCTATTTATAAGAATCACAAAGTGAGGGTAGTTTAGACATTAAACCAATCCCACCTCCTTACTATTCTTAGCTTAAGCACTAAGTTAACTTGGTCCCCAGAACACTTGGCCATTAAGTCTACTTGGTCATTATGTCTACTTGGTTGCCACACTTACTTAGCCATTAAGTATACTTTCTAATCACCTAGCTTATCCATTACTTACTCATCACAACTTTTACTTGCTCACCACAACACTTAGCCATTAAGTTTACTTTACTTGCTCATCACTTTGGATCACCCATGGGTTGCCCCATGGTTCATGCTTACCCATTGGATACTTACCTTGGGCTTTATATTTAATTAGCTTAACTAACTTAACTTATACTTTTGGGCTTGCATTCAACAAACACATGGGCTTGGTCATTAATCCCTGTTGGACTTACCCCTTCCTACGTAATCCTAAAAGTCCATTACATATGGCTTAAAGCCTTAGAACGTATAATCTACGTATTAATCTTGTATTCTAACTCGTATACTTATTCAACATATACGACATACCATCATCCATACATACTCGTATAATACCTCGTATCATACTCGTATTCATTACTTCGTATAATACCTATGTATTATACGATCATCGTTTAATTCATTAATCGCATTTCATTTTCTTCTCGGAACTCACTTTCCCTAACCGTTAGGTTTTAAGTTCGCAGGCGAAAAACTGCGTTTGCCATAACTGAAATATTATTAGATATTCTATCTCATCTTAGAATTCTATCATTACATATTTCTCGGAAGTTCAAAAGTAATTCCCGAGCAGAAATGCATGAATAGTGTTTTTTAGAAAATTTCTCGGAAAGTTTTTATTTTCGTCTTGCAAATTCAAACACTTTAATTCTATCACGTAGCCAAAATACTACGGCGTTCTGACATATCTAGGTTATAGAATGACTTTCAATTAGCTTACTCCCATAAATAATCAATTAAATTCATTTAATCCACATAATCAAATAAAAATTTAATTCTCATAAAATTTAATTTTTCTAGGGTGTTACACTCTCCACCCCCCCCTATAAGGATTCTCGTCCCTCGAATCTTGCTACAATTACATAACCAAATGAGGAAAATTTTCCATCATTTTAATTTCAAGTTTCCACAATGCTTCTTCGGCATTTTGGTTCCTCCAATCCACCTTTACCGAAGGTATTATCTTTTTTTACATGACTTGTCACTTTCTATCAATAATTTGAGTTAGAAGTTAAACACTTATTAACATATTACGCTATCTTCCTTTTATTAGTCCTTCTTTTAACTCGGAATTATATGAAACTCAAATTCATCCTTCAAAACAAGATTATACTTGATCTTCTCTTCATCCCGCATCCTCTTCTTCATTCGCTTGTACTCCTCGTTACATAGTTGTACCTACTTAACTCGTTCCATTTTCGTGGATTGAGTCTATATTGTGAATAACATTTCTACCACTTTATTCCGTAATTTAACTTCTAACTCTGTTCTCGCCATCTCCGTTATTAACTCATTATGAGTCGCTAACATTGATAGCTTTTCCCTACCCTTCCTATACAATGCGTTGGCTTCTACGTTTACCTTCCCTATATGATATAAAATATCACAGTCGTAATCTTTTATCAATTCTAATCACCTTCTCTACCTCATATTCAACTCCTTCTGTGTGAAGATATATTTCAGACTCTTAAAGTCCGTGTATATCTCACACTTCTCCCCATATAAATACTATCTTTAGATTTTTTATTTAAAAACTACAGCTACCGATTCTAGATCATAATTAGGATAGACCTTCTCATAATCCTTTAACTGGCGTGATGCATACACAATGACCTTGCCATGTTACAAGAGCACACAACCTCGTCCTTTAAGCGAAGCATCGAAATACACTACAAAATTCCTCGTATCATCTGATAAAGATAATACAGGTGCCTCACTTAACTTTCCTTTTAGTTCCTAAAAACTATTTTCTTACTTCTCATTCCCGACATACTTATCTGTAACATGTATTAAAGCCTGTAAATCTTTTAAGCTAAAATTCACACTTAGTGAATTTCATACCCAACTTCTCCCTCTGTAGTGTTTCTCACACTATCTATAAATGTTCAACGTGATCTTTTGACGTCGTCAAATAGATTATAATATCACCAATGATCATTACAACACTCTCATCCAAATATTATTTGAACACTCTGTGACGCTAATGGTACTTTCAACCATAGCACCTCACAAGAGTACCTATCAGCTTGCCACCGACTTGCTCGGCGCCCCTTACAAAAAGTCTATCTTCCGCATATTAGTTAACCCAAACAACATAACCAGAAACTCGTCATAAATATAATGAGTTCTGAACGTCGTCTTACGTACGTCCTTCCTTATTCCTTATTTTCAACCGACGATACCCCATACACAAATCTATCTTAGAAAAATACTTTACCCCTTTCAACTGATCAAATAGATCATCGATCCTGAGCACTGGGTATTTATTCTCAACCTCTAACTTACTCCCCTTACGATAGTCGATACGTAAACGTAACGACTCATCCTCTTCCTTAATATCCTCCTAACTTGCGTTGAGATTATACGACAAGAGCATCACAGTGTTTTATTACCGTAAATTACTACCTTAGGTTTTCTTAGGATTATGACAATTGGGGGAAATATGACCCTCCTATCCACAGTTATAATAAACTGATTTCCCTTTCAGACAGACTCCTAGATGAGTCTTTCCACATGTCTTACACACCTCGATCCTATGCTGAGGATCCCCTTGTCCCACTCCCGTATTCCCGGAGTTAAGATTCTTCCTTTTTGGCATACTGCCACTACCACTAGCATTCTCTGTCTTGGTTCCTCCCTCTCTTTTGCTCTTATTCTTTCTCTCTTTGTGGTATTGGGTTAACGCCTCCCTACCACCCTCTGCTATAATCGCCTTTTCCAGAATGGTCACATAGGAAGCACTCTGGAACACAGAAATTCTACTATAGAGCCAGGGTTTCAGGCCCTGCTTAAACCTATGAGCCTTCCTCTCCTCAATAACCACTTGATGTGGAGCAAACCTTGCCAATTCATTGAATTTTGCCGCGTACTGGGGAACCGTCATGTCCCCTTACTTAAGTTCTAAGAACTTAATCTCCCTCCTCCCCTGCATACTTATAGGGAAATAATTTTCCAAGAAAACCTTCTTGAATTGTTCCCATGTTACCGCATCTGTTCTAGCCCCACCCTGGTGAGCCTCCCACCAAATGTTGGTTTCTCCCTTCATCATATAAGTCGCAAAAGAAGTCTTTTGCGCCTCACCTACGTTTGTAATAACAAACGCCTTCTCTATTTCCTTTACCCATGTCTGGGTTTCTAATGGGTCCGTCGTTCCTTTGAACTCCGACAGACCTACACTTTTAAATTTTTTAAAGGTATTCATTCTGGCTAACCTAGGTTCCATGGGTACTCTACCCCCGGTTTGGTTAAATGCAGCCGTTAATAAATTAACGAACTCTTGCATAGGGTTGTTTTGACCCCCTTGATTATCATTAAGTGATTTCGCTTCTTGATTATGTTGTTTTCTCCGTGGCGTCATTTTCTGATTAACTAATTAAAATTTCATTATTATCTATTTACTTAAATCGTTATTATTCGCCACATAACAACTCATACCTTAACAAAGCATATTAAATGAAAACTTTATTATATTCATATGTTTCTTCATAATTTGTTTCCATATCCAAAAGCTATTACATTTCTATCCCGCAATTGATCTTCACAAAAGTTAGGATTTACAAAAAGACTACCCTTTTTATACAAAAGAGGGTTTTACATCACTACACACATATTTATCGATGTAAACTTCTAATAACGCATAACAGTGTCCTCGTATTTCTCATTTGCAATCATCGCTACAGTATCTCGACTAATAGTGTGTCGAGTCTGTCCTGTCTCAATGGAATAACAAGAAATTTTCATCTTGAAATTCTCATGAGTACTTTTATGGATGTAAGACATCCGTGCTATTTTCTAGTCTTTGTCCTCCAGTTTCTTACGAAGCTCTACTACCTCGTTCATATAATCCCTAGCCTTATTTATCATGAGCACCTGTTTATCGTGTTCTGACTCAAAATCTGCTTTTGTAGACACCTTAGCTTCATGGAGATAATTAATCTCTTCACTCTGATTCTACACAACTGTACTCAGTTTCACATTCCTATCAGGCACTGCCAAATACAATGCTCTCATTGCATCTGGAGGTGATGACTCTAGTGTAGGTACCACCGTAGTAACTGATGTTACCTTTCTTTCTTCCTCCTCATCGCTCATCATACTAAGTTATGATGCTATATCCATATCTCCCTCAGAGTAGTTCTCCTCAGAAAAGTACTCCACTTTCTCCGACACCTCTAGAATCACTATTGGTACCTCCGCCACTGGCATGGGTACAAGCTCTACTCTGTTCACAATTTCTTCGCTCACCGCGAGTATGTCTCTATACATCAAGCTATCGATCGACATCCTATAATAACACAATACATGTTGATTAGTACATAACACACAATACTATAAGCACAAATCACATTTAATTTATTTAGGGTTACTTTCCATCTTTTAAATCTTTAGATACTGAGTTTCCTCAATACCTTATTAACTCATTTGAGTTGCGTTCACTTCCTTCGAACCTTTCCTTCCTTAACGAGGTTATTAGCCTAAGGTTATCCCCCTCCCCCTTAAGTTTTATAACCTAATGCTTTGATACCAACCTGTGACGCCCCCAAATCCGGGTATCTTCCAACCCGGAAGATGGTGCTACACGGTGCTACAGTTCACACAATCATTCAATTGAAATGCCTCAAAAGAATGAATATGTCTATATATATTCCAAAACAATATTACCATTCCCCATGTTCTTTATAACCGTTACATTTTTTCTTGTCATAATATCAAATATTATCATTTCAAACCTATACTATTACATAGGTAATATACAGGTTCACTTTAGCCTTCACTTTATCCTTGCCGGATCCTTCGGTTCGTTCGGTCTTAGCTGCATTCATATGGTTCAAGGAAGACTGAGCATAACAAGCTCAGCAAGTACAACAATTTCACTTAAACAACATGCTTGAAACATAGGAATCGTATATCTTCAATAACTGAACAATAGTTACGAATTACTATCAATAATTCAAAATAGCATTTCTTTTCCTTCAAAACGTTTTATAATGACAATATTCAGTAAAACATCAATTTTGGTTTAAGACCATGAGCATTTCATAATTTCTTTGAAAAGGATAACCCGACACTAAGTTAGTAAGTTCGACATATCTTACGAGCACTTCTAGGTGATCAGCCTATAGTACTCTATGTTGATCAACACTACATCCTTTAAACGTATGTACGTTTAAGTTTGGGCAACCTAGCACGCCCATCGAATAATAGATGAAAAATACATTTGTTTATTCATATACTCAGGCTTACCTTGAATCCGTACCAAGCAGTTGGCGTAGGATAGCGTTATCAACTCTATATTGAAAGACTTATAAAGAAATCAATCAATCTTTCAAGAGTAGTCCAGCCGAGCTAAAACTGGCATCGACCCTTTCGTAAAATAATTCATGCATCTCATAACATGAATCACTGAAAACCTGGCTAACACGAAGGTTAGACAAGCGATAAGAAAAACTTTCCTTCAGCGTCTGCTACAGTAAAATTACTTTTCCTTTCAGTCTTTACAGTCTCTACAACACATAACCACATAACATACTACATTAGGTCATGAATGAACATACATGGTTCCTAATGAATCTTACCCTTCTTCTCAATCAAATCACATATTAGATTTGTTATTATTGGTCCCGGTTTGCCGTCGTTCTTTTACATCGTTCTTATTAACTTCTTTCTCTTTTATAACTTAACTGAAATTATTTCATCAATACAACTTGTTTCGAGTTAATCACCCTTCCTCGTGGCTTACTAATGTCCTTACATTATTAATCAAAACTCGATCGTCATTGGTTAAGTAAACTTATTGCATACCGTTCGCGTTCACGTAATATTCATCAACTTTTAGTTGTAACTTGCAACGTTATTGTCATCATCGAAAAATGTTATTTTAAGTTAATTAATTCATTATCAATTAACTATCTTTCCTTTCGTATTCTTAATCATACTTACTTCCTTAACGAAACTTGTTTCAAGTACTTATTTGCCTTTACGGCTTATTATCATTCATCACTTCAGTATTAATAACGTATGTTCAATTAATCTTTATTTCAACCTTTAGTGTATTACTTAAGGTTTAAGCATTTTAAACCATGTCATTTTAGGGTTTAGTTCATTACTAATCAATTAGCTTCCTTCTATCTTCACAAGCCTTCATTACTATACAAAACCTAGTCTTTGGTCATTGCGACGCTCTTCGTCTTCTCTTCTATATCTTGCGTGATTGCATGAAGTCAACAATTACTAGGCAACTCATGGCGCCATGCCTAGTTCATTTGAATGTCTTTGTGTACGAGACTTCAGAGCTCACAGGCCATTCTTGGCCATTAAGCCACTACTCAAACACCGAGAAAAATTTGACAGTTAACTTTTTATGAGAGATTCCCGGGCTCGTAACTTCTTCGTTATATGTCCGAATTGGCTCGTTCAAAAGCTGTTAGATCACAAATTACATGTTTTATGTATTCATGCAAGAATTTTACAATTTCGAATTCGTTAACTAAAAATTCACCATTTAGTTTATTTTAACGAAAACGATAAACGTTCGTGAATGTTCAAAGCTCGTTTCTTCGTTCTAAGTCAGAATTCGGTCATTCTCGAGTCCGCAACTCTATAATGCCAAATAAGACTAAAGTCCATTAAAAACCAAAGTTTCCGAACTCAATATCAAAATTCGACTTCCGTTTTGAGAATTTCACAAATTCGACGATTATCGTCCAAACTCGTGAATTCCGCCAAAACTTCGTTACTTGAGATTTTTAAACCGTTTCAAATGGATTCAGTCCATCATACTAACATCTAAATATATTTACTTCATTAACTTATAATCATGATAATTTATTACTTGTTCTTCATAAGTTTAGGACTTATAAAATTATAAACTACTTATGACTTCATTTCACATAACTTATTATAGATTAAGTCTTTTAACCACCAATCTTGCTTCTTATTATCATACAATCTTATTAAGGTAAACATATGAGAAGTTCATCTAGCTTTCTCATGAGTTCATAACTTATTTAGGTTTGAATTACTTATTCATGACTTATATGGCTTAAGTCCATTGACATATTCATTCTCTTCATTTATTAGCATACAAATCCTACCACTACTCACTTCTCTAACAATGGAAGAGAAAGAGAATCATGGTTTAAGTTCTTACCCTTAAAGATCACTTGTTTAATCCTTGTTCTTCTTGTCTTGAAATATAAAATCTAGCTTTTGTAGCATTTTCCCCTAACCAATAAGCTATAAGTTGTTGGTGTTTTTGAACAAGGAACAAATGAGCTAGCAAGCTTCATATTTATAGGAATCACAAAGTGAGGGTAGTTTAGACATTAAACCAATCCCACCTCCTTACTATTCCTAGCTTAAGCACTAAGTTAACTTGCTCCCCACAACACTTGGTCATTAAGTCTACTTGGTTACCACACTTACTTAGCCATTAAGTATACTTGCTAATCACCTAGCTTATCCATTACTTGCTCATTACAACTTTTACTTGCTCACCACAACACTTAGCCATTAAGTTTACTTTACTTGCTCATCACTTTGGATCACCCATGGGTTGCCCCATGGTTCATGCTTACCCATTGGATACTTACCTTGGGCTTTACATTTAATTAGCTTAACTAACTTAACTTGTACTTTTCGGCTTGCATTCAACAAACACATGGGCTTGGTCATTAATCCCTATTGGACTTACCCATTTCTACGTAATCCTACAAGTCCATTACATATGGCTTAAAGCCTTAGAACGTATAATCTACGTATTAATCTTGTATTCTAACTCGTATACTTATTCAACATATACGACATACCATCATCCATACATACTCGTATAATACCTCGTATCATACTCGTATTCATTACTTCGTATAATACCTACGTATTATACGATCATCGTTTAATTCATTAATCGCATTTCATTTTCTTCTCGAAACTCACTTTCCCTAACCGTTAGGTTTTAAGTCCGCAGGCAACAAACTGTGTTTGCCATAACTGAAATATTATTGGATATTCCATCTCGTCTTAGAATTCTATCATTACGTATTTCTCGGAAGTTCAAAAGTAATTCCCGAGAAAAAATGCGTGAATAGTATTTTTTGGAAAATTTCTCGGAAAGCTTTTATTTTCGTCTTGCAAATTCAAACACTTTAATTCTATCACGTAGCCAAAAATACTACGACGTTCGGACATATCTAGGTCATAGAACGACCTTCAATTAGCTTACTCCCATTAATAATCAATTAAATTCATTTAATCCACATAATCAAATAAAAATTTAATTCTCATAAAATTTGATTTTTCTGGGGCGTTACAATCTTTCTTCAACCTTTAGTTATAATTCACAACGTTATAATGATCATTTAGGATGCTTACTTTAGGTTTATTAATGTATTACTTCATCCTTAATTAACCTTTAGCTTCTTTTCTATTCATGAGCATTCATTTCTATCTCTTCCTTAGTGTTGGCGCTGCGGCGCCAGCTTTCTTTATACTTCTCGCGTTGCGACGCGAATCTCTAGTAACTTTTGCCCGGACCTGGTGTTGCGACGCCATCCTCGATTAATAATTAGCCATGGCTGCGGTATCTCAATCTCCGTGTTAGGCACTACCGGGTCTTTGTCGTGCGCCACCATTTAAGCCTTGGTTGGCGCTGCGGTGCCAACTCTGTGCACTAGATAGTCTTTACAATTTGTTTACTTAGCAAACTTTTTGGACTCATAATTTGCTCATTTTAAGTCCGAATTGGCTCGTTCAAAAGCCATTAGCTCACAAATCACATGAACTTAGTGATCGTGTAAGAATTTTACATTTTTGAATCCGTTAACACGGAATTCACTGTTTAAGTCCATTTTTATGAAAACGATAAACGTTTGTGGACGTTCATAGCTTGTTTCTTCGTTCTAAGTCAGAATTTGACCATTTTCGAGTCTGCAACTCTAAAATACAAACTCAGACTATTCTCCATCGAAAACCAACGTTTCCGAGTTCAATGCTAACTTTTGACTTTTATTCTGAAAATTTCACAATTTTGAAGATTATCGTCCAATCTCGTGAATTCCGTCATAACTTCGTTACTTAAGATTTTTACACCGTTCCAAACGGATTCATTCCATTATCACAACATGTATTATCTAATCCTACAAAGGATGGTTTTAAACTTGTCCATCAACAACAATATTACAATTTTTCAATGACTTTCAATGGTTTATAACTTTTATACTTATGATTTCACTTTCACATGGTTTATTAAGTTTTCATCCATTAATAACCATCCTTATCACTCCATAACAAACATAAAATACCACTACTCACTTCTCTAACAAATGAATTGATGAAGAGTCATGGTTTAAGATTCTTATCCTTAAAGTTCTTTAGCTTAATTCTCCTTCTTCCTTCTTGATATAGCAAAGTCTAGCTTTTACTCACTTTTCTCTCTTAATATATGTGTTGGTGGAAATTTAACAAGCAAATAATGAACTAGCAACTCTCTTATTTATTGGAATTACAAAGCTAGGGTATAAGAGTCATTTAGGTCCTTCCACCTCCTTAATCCACCTCCTTAATCAGCTCCTTATTATTCATCCTTCGTCACCAAGTAAAACCACTTTACTTGGTCACCAAGATGGTTGCCATGTGATCCATGGGGCCCATATGGGTTGTCCCATGGGTTTTTCTTACTCGTTTACCCATCGATTTGATCCAAAGATCCGGTTCTTAATTTGGGCTTAAGTTTTAATAACTTTAACTTAACATTTGGGATTTAACATTAATTCACTTGGGCTTGTAAAACTTCTACACAAATCCTACAAGTCCAATACACTTAGCTTAAAGCTTATAACGTATTATCTACGTATTCCTCTCGTATGCTAACTCGTATACTCATTCATCATATACGACATACCATCATTCATATATACTCGTATAATACCTCGTATCATACTCGTATTCATTACCTCGTACAATACTTACGTATCATACGATCATCATTTACTCATTAACGCTTTACTTTCCCTAACGTTCTCGAATTTAGTACGCAGGCAAAAAACTGCGTTTATCATACTTGAATTATTATTGCATAATTCATCCTTCCTTGTTATTCTATCATTACGTATTTCTCGGAAGTTCAAAAATAATTTTCGAGCAGATATCGATGAATAGTATTTTTCAAAAAATTTCTCAAAAAACTTTTATTTTTATCTTGGAACTTCAAACACTTTAATTCTACCACGTAGCCAAAATACTACGACATTCCAACACTATTAGGTTATAGAATGACATTCATCTTGCTTACTCATTACAAAATAATTTTATTCATTATTTAATCAAATAAAAGTATTTACAAATAATTTGATTTTCTCGGTCATTACATTCACCCCTCCTTATAAGGATTCTGTCCCCAGAATCTCGCTTAAAATATTAAATAAACAACTGAGGATAATTCTTTCTCATCTTTTCTTCAAGTTCCCATGTTGCTTCTTCGGCATCGTGGTTCTTCCATAACACCTTTACTGAAGGTATAACTTTGTTCCGCAGAACTTGCTCTTTTTCTATCGATGATTTGAATTGGCATGTCTTCATACATTAAGTCCTTCTCGATATGAATAGGCTCATACTCTATTACGTGCTTATATTCTGGCTTATAAGGATGTAACATACATACATAAAATACATTATGTATTCATTCTAAGTCTGGAGGTAATGCTATCATATAAGCTACCTCTCCTACCCTTTTTAATACCTCAAAAGGTCCTATAAACCTTGGACTGAACTTTTCCTTCTTTCCAAAGCGTATCTTTCCTTTCCAAGGAGATACCTTTAGAAATAAATATCAGCCTACTTCAAACTCTCGATTTACTCGATGCAAATCCGCAAACTTCTTCTGTCTGTCTTGAGCTGCTACTAGATGCAATCGTATCAGCTTGACAATATCCGCTGTTTGTTGTACCAATTCAGGTCCTAGCGTTCGACGTTCTCTGACTTCATCCCAACACAATGGTTTTCTGCACTTGTGACGCCCCCAAATTCATGTACTTGAAACCCGAATTCAGTGCTTCACGATAACATTTCTTTGAGCGAAATAATAATAATAATGTAATAAATATCAAACTTAATTACATATCAGATTTGTCTAAATCCAAGGTACATGACCTTAAAACATTTCATTACATGAAAGATAATAAATATCATCATCTTATTTAAGTCTAGCTATTACATAAGGTAACACAAACTTATTCTGACAGCTTTCCTTTCCCTTTGTTCCTGGCAGAGCCCTCTGGTTGATCATACTTAACTGAAAACATTTAATTTAAGCAAGGATGAGCATTTGAGTGCCCAGCAAGTAATAACAATTATAAATATTAGCTGAAAGGATTAAATGTTTTCTTTGTACTACCATTATACAACAAATCAAAAGTTGTGAAGTAATCTGAACCGATAATAATAACATAACAACTCTCTATCAAATTTTTGAAACTACATACTGACTATAAATAGGGTTAAGGTGACATACTATGAACATTGTTCTCAATTATTGAATAGGTTTAGCAGAACTTCATCCGCAAAACGGGGGGTGAACAGCCCGTTATGCCCTGTATTGATCAATACTACATACAAGAACGATATTATCGTTCACTCTGTCCGCCTTGGGCGCATAAAAGTTTTTCCTTAATTGGGATGTTCATACTTAGTCTGGAATCCGAATCAAACAATTTAATTGGATACAAAAAGGTTTTATCCTATTCAACAACATTTCTAAATCTGTGTCTAGCTGGTCAAATAGCTTAGACGACTCTTTGTTATCGTATACATCTTTGGGGTCTATATATATATATATATATATATATATATATATATATATATATATATATATATATATATATATATTCCCGGATCTGTAAGGGATCCTTTACTTTCTTAAAATGAGGGACTTTTTTTTTTTTTTTTTTTTTAAAACAACTAAAAAAAAGTTTAATATTATGGGCCCAAATTTTATATAATACAGTGTACATACCTATTTTGGTATAGGTATCCAAATTACACCCAAAACATTATATTATGGAAAAATTTCAGTTCCATAAAATATTAAATTTATTTTTTAGTTGTTTTAAAAAAAGCAAAAAAACAAAAGTCCCTCATTTTGATCAAGTAAGGGATCCCTTACTTGATATATATATATATATATATATATATCTGAATTACAATATAGTACCATGTTGATAATCAATGATCGGATATAACATATATAACAATAGGGTTAATAATCTGATACAATAATAATATAATTCTGAAACTTTCTTACTCATGTCCATTGCATAAAGAAAATGCAAAGATAAAGATACTTGCTCAATAATATTAGAGTTAGTATAGGAAACTTGCCTAGTCTGCTGTTTACACAACTTAGTTCTACCTTTAATTCAACGATCTATCATTTATAAGATGGTTCTATTGATTAGAAAATCATATAATAACACATCGTACTATTATTTACAGTCAACACATAACCTAATCACATTGTCACATAGTTATATCAGTCATTAAGACGCAAACAAACACTTATACAGTCAACTTATAAAGGTTTGGATCAATTTCGGTAACATTTTGTGTACCGACGGCTTTATCGGAAAATTATCGAGTTTAAAACTCTAATCTGTATCTTAAATATTATTCTGGATACTTTAAATATCAATCATAGGACTTATAATAATTTTGAATAATTATTATAATTTATCATGATTTTTCAAACTCTGGAATCATTATTAAATGATTTAAATATTACATAATTCTATTATCATTAATATTTAAATATTAAGGTATTATTCACTAAAATATTAAAAGTCATTTATAATAACTTCATATATCTTTAAACCACTTATATCCTTTTTAAATGATTCTTAAATCAATAAAACCATTTTTAAACTATTTATTTAATATAATTATTAAATAAATCTAATATCATTAATATTAAATAATTAATGAAATTTACATTAAAATATTGAAAGTTACATTTTATAACTTAAAATATTATTAAATACCTTATTATCATTTAAAATGATTTTTAATATAATAAAATCATTTTAGTTAATTCATTTAATGCATTTATTAAATAAATTAAATGTTAATAATATTCAAATAATTACTAATATTTATGAAAAATATGTCAAATTATTAAAAGTTAATTTTATAACTTAAAATAATTTTAAAAGCCGATTTTGTAATTTTTAGAATTTATTTTCTATTTTTAAATAATTTTTAGAAATTTAATTAATTAGAATTAATAAGTCTGTCGCTATAGCCTTTAGTGACAGAAAGTGTCACCTATTGTGTTCTTGAGCACCAAGAACACTCAGATGTAGTTAACAAGTGGCCATGTTTGACCAAGTGTAATTCGCTATGTAAATTGTTTCTGGGCAATCCATAACATGGATCTTGTAGTGTTAATGTAACACTACAAGTATCAACTAACATCTGGGTCAGATCATAACAAACGAGCAAAATATAAAGCCTGGAACAAGCTGTTAGAGTTGTTCATCACGTTTTTGGGCTGTCCAGAAAATAAAGTCATGGACAGTCAACGCTATTGGTGGCCTTCTATCATGCAATCGGTTCATGGTAAAAGTGTTCTAGACGTCGGGCTGGGTATAGTAACTAACAGGGCACACGAATCAAGCATTTATAAGGTTTAGAAATCATCAATTTGCAGATCTCATGTTCTAAAAGAACTTGTCGGACCATCGTCTTAACTTTCTCAGGTTACCCGTAGTAGTAAAACATAACGGTCAACGACTTTTGACCGATTACTATGATCGATCCGTTGCTTTCTAAGGTTTGGAAATGCTTTGTACTTATAGTTTGCATGTCATACTATAATCTAGATACCATTTTACATCCTAAAAGCTTGTCAGAAACGAGATCAAAGCCGGTCAAAGGCTGTCAGAAATAAGGTTCTTCATGTTTCGGAAAATCCCGAAAATGCTGAATCGGTCATGAGTGGCCTTCTTTGACCACTTGCTACGATCGATATATTGATTGTTTAAGAGTTCTAAGGCCATGGATCTAGAGTCCACATTACAAGCTACAATCTGAATACAACAAATCATCAAAACACTAACATGACTGACAGATTAAGGAGCTTAAAGATGTTGTCAGACATTGTTCTAAACTTTCTGAATAACTTGCAATATACAATAGATCTGACTCTGATTCAAGTTCCAGACTAAAGTACTCATGACATACTACAACTTCAAACATTCAAACAACAAAAACACAGAACAGGTAAGGATTAAAGAGGTCTGACATTCATTGTCAGACAACATTTTCAACATTTCCCAGATTTTTAAAATCTTTAAATTCGAGCATATAAATGTTATGGATTCACTAAATACCAACCCAGATCATGGATTAACACAACATATAACATGTTTAAAAACAAAAACAACAAATCCATCATAACGTAGTAGATCAAATCTTATTGGCTTAGGGTTTACCTTTGAGCTTTGATTTTTGATTCTGACCTTCTGATCTGTTAGTGGTAAATGTGGGGCTTACTTATGGGATTGAAATGCTCAAACAATTAGTGGGTTAGAGAGAGAGAAGCTGTAATAACCCGAGATTTTTTATATAAAATAAATAAGAAATTTTGCGTATAAATTTTTTTTTTAATGACGAGACTAAGTGTCAAGTAAAGTGAACGATAAATGCGAATACATTTATTACTTGAAAAATTAGAAATAATTTTGGAATTATTAATTACCACAAATTATATGGTAATAAATTTACGTAAGTTTAAATATTTTTATTAATTATTTTCCATGAAAACATGATTGGAAATAATATATGAAGTGATAATTAGATTTATATAATAAATATTTTATTATATGAATTGTTCGAGAATATTTAAGTTAATTATTTTAACTTGATTATTGATGTTGTGTACGAAGAATAAGTCGGACATGAGATCCAAACCTCGGATTGAGATTGTGATCAAGAGATGAGAATAATAATATTATATTATTTTACAAGATTACCATAATTATATCTTTGGGTATGTGCGACAGAGATAATATTGAGCAATGACGGTCAATTAGGTCATAACATATTACCGTGTTGTGAAACCCTAATTATTAAACTTCGGTTATAGGGGTATTTACGAGTAGTAGTTGTGTATATGAAATTCTTACTGAATAAGAATATCGGTAATTAGAAGAAACCCTAATTATCATTGTACATCGATAATTAGGACAAACCCTAATTATTATAACCCTAACCAGGTTGAAATTAAAAGCAGTAACAAGCGTGTTAGTAACATACATGAGATAATTAAAGAACCACTAATGGTCAATTAGAAACCCTAATTTTAATTAATGTTTAATTTCGATGTTATTGTATAAGTGTTTTAATTTACCAAAGGATAGAAGTTAATTGGTAAATTATAAGAATTAAATCTAGTGATGAAATATTACATTTAATTGCCTTGTACAAGATTGCCCATACACTCTTAAACAAAGCCCAACCATCACCCATAACAAATCGTAAGCAAGAATCAAGAATTTTTTGGCAAAAGGGTATAAGAACACTAAACCTAGAAATCCTTTGATTCGATGTTATTTGATACAATTGATTGTTTAAAGTTGTGTAATAGAATGTTAATTGATGATATGGGTTGATAAATCAAAGACCCATAACATCAAAGTGCACGAATTTGAAGATTTAAGCAAGTTGGAAAACCGAATTACATTATTTTTTTTCACCAAATGTCGAGAGGCCATAACCCTTTGCTCGATCATGAGTTTTGTTCTTCAAAAGTTGTTATGTGTAGCCTTTGATATGTGGTCTTTAATCTGCAAAAAGAATCAAGTCCATATCATGTATAGATTAGAAGTTATAGATGGTCAAACATGGTTGAATCGATCATGATAAACCTGTTTTTGGGCGATCAGAATGGGGCATTCTCGTCCACTTTTTGTGCTTTAAAAGGTCTGGACTTTTGATATGTTGTAGTGCACTGAGTTAGGAAGCCATAGGCTTTGGAATGACCTCATTCCGACCTCGGATGAGGGAATTACGGTGATTGGAAGGAAATGTGTCAAAAGCGAAAGTAAGCGGCGGGATGTGCTATTCGGGACCTTTTTTGATCAGTTAATGTTTTCAAAACTTTCTGGGCTTTTGGTATATTATAGTACACCAATAAGCTTTCCATAGACTCTGAAACGGACTAAATCCGATATCGGAGGAGAGAGTTATGACATTTCAAAGTAGTAGTGTCAAAACTTCCCAACAAGTGCGGTGCAGTCCATTTGAACGGAATTTCTGGGCTGATGTGTTCGGAATTTGGAAATGATCAAAGAATAAAAGTTGTAGCCCCAGAAGTTAGCTTCGTGGGCTCAAGAATCGCTCAAAAATGTTTTAAAATGAAAGAGTTATGACTGTTTTAGCGGAAGAGGTAAAGCTGAAACGAGATTGAAAACTATTATGAACGTCCACTTTTGGCCTTGCTGTTTGGGCTACCTAATGAACCCGAATTGGGTAATTCATTATTTTTAAAAATAGTCTTACATACCATGTATAACATATCCAAAAATCAGATTAATCGGAGTTATGAGCAATGCGTTAGAAAATCGCAAAGTGAGCTATTGAAAATTAGTATAAACCAAGTCCCACATCGATTAAGTTGAGAACTTCACCATTTTCTAAACCTATAAATAGAAGGGCTTGGCTTTTGTTTCATTCACCAACAATAAGGCCTCCAATTTTTTTGAGAAAGGCTTTTGTTGTGGGAGAACTCTTTATAAAGATCTCCTTAGTTAAATTTTGGGCGTGGAAGTGCGTATTCAAATTCTGTGAAATTAGTATTTAAGGTATTTCTTATTTAATTTTTGTAATGTTATTATTTTTAATTGTTAGTTAAAGTTTGAATTTTTGAAGTTTAGTTAGTATTGTTAATAAACTAGTTAGTTTACTATGTTTATTTTGGCTTAGAATTGGTTATGTAAATGAGTTATTTGTGATGACTTTTAATATTTTGTGATGAATTTCATTAATTAATTATTATTAATGATATTAAAGTTATTTAATGATTATATTAAATAATTTAGTTTAAAAATCATTTTAATATTATAAAAATCATTTTAAATGAAAATAAGGTATTTAAAAATATTTTAAGTTATAAAATATAACTTTAAATATTTAAATGATAATTTCATTAATAATTAAATATTAATGATATTAAGATAATATTAATGATATTTAGTTTATTTAATAATTATTATTAAATAAATAGTTTAAAAATGGTTTTACTTATTTAAAACCATTTAAAGAGGATATTAAGGATTTAAAAATATTTTAAGTTATAATTAATGACTTTTAATATTTGGATAAATAGTACATTAATATTTAAATATTAATGGTAATTATTTAAAATGATTTTTATTGTTTTAAAAATCATTTAAGGGTAATATAAATGTTTTAAAAATAGTTTGAGTTATTATAAATAACTTTTATATTTTAGTAATGGTTTCATTAATAGTTTAGTATTAATTAAACTATTAATGATAATGGAATTGTTTAATGTTTAAATCATTTAATTATGATTCCTATAATTGAAAGTTATAAATTTTACCAAACTAGTTTGACTTGAGAACCGATTATGAAGTTCTAAATTTGAAGAAGAACACCTATAGTAATGCAGATTATATCACTATAGGCCCTTTAGTAATGATTTGAATTATTTTAAATTTTCAATTTAAAAATTTCGAAAATGATTAAAAATTAAGACGTCGATATTTACGGATGTTGAGGTATAAAATAAGAGTCTTAGACTCAGATTTTTGCGATAAAGTTGTTAGACGCAATGACAAATGTCGAATTCTATAATAGAAAGAAAAGGCTATTTGTAAGAGCATGGATGAGATATTTGAAAAATGTATAAAAATATTTCAAGTATAGAATAGGAACTAAAAGTATGATCACTTTGTGATTATGTGATTAGACTATGTCTTGTTGTAATAGACATGTCTATGTGTTAAGATATATTGTTCTAATCGAACGAATGATCCGATTATTGATAGGTTGTGATAAAGAGATAAAACCTAAGTTGAGATTTGTAATCGTGAATCGGTGCAAAGTATCCTACCTTTGCATTTTCTTTATCTGATGGACATGAGTAAGAAGTTTCGTAATTATTCTATTCTGTCGCATTATATGCGCTTTGATTATCAACATGTTAGCTCGATATATATTACATTAAGTTGATTTCTAAATGGTTATACAAGTGTCCCCACTTGGATAACCATAGCATTATTCACATGTTGATATACCTCTCACAATTACCCGTATACATATATGTTGAATTACATATTATTGTTGAGCAAGATTAAAACCTTGGGTTTGGAACCGAGCATGTATGAACATCCCTATATGGGAAGATTTTTGCATGGCGGATAGAGTGATGCGATGAATTTCGTTCAAGTTATGTAGTATTGATCAATACAGGTACAACTGGTGATCACCCTCCGTGCGTGCTAAGTAAGCTAGAAGCGGTTTGCGGATGGATTTCTGCCAAACCTTTTCGAAAATGAAAAGAATGTTCATAGTATGATTCTTAAACCCTATTCATGGGTAGAGCGAGCCAAATTTAAATAATTTGGAAGAGATTTGTTATGTGAATTTTTTTATCAAGATGATTACTTCACAACTTTCGATTCATTGTAGAAGTGTTATGTAAAGAGAATACTTATATTCTTTCAAATTTATATATATAATTGCTATTACTTCTTGGGCACTCAAATGCTCATCCTTGCTTAAATTAAATGTTTTCGATTATGTATGAGCAACTTTGAAGGCTCGAGCACCTAACAAAGGAAAAGGAAAGTTGATCGAATAAGTGTGTATCATGAGTTAATGGTTATAGTTGTATTGGTATCTATTCAAGTATTATAAGGAATGTATTTGAAGGTCACGTGCACAGGGAAGTAAACTTTGATGTATGTAAATTAAGTTGAATGTATTATTATTTTAGTATTATTCAACTTAAAGAAATGGTATCGTGGAGAACCGGGTTCGGGTTTCAAGTACTGGATTTGGGGTAAATCACAAAGTTGGTATCAAAGTCATTTGGTTATGAAGCTTAGGTAGAAATACACGAGACTAATAACCGCAATGATTAGGATAAGTATTAACTCATCTAGAGTTAGTTGGTCGATAAGATTCAAAGATGAATCTCGGCGAGTGTAAAGACACGTGAGTTCCCTAACTCGATTATAAAGTTAAACAAAGAGGGGGAATAGATTGAATCTAAAAGACCGAAAGTGCAGTTATGAGAGATCGTAAAATAAAAGCGATCAAGATATTGAACTAAATCGTAATATATACGATGAGATCACCCGTGATCCGATAAGGCTATAACAACCCGGAAGGAATCAATCGATGATTGGAAAGTTTACAGCAAGATTGCTGTGTATGAATTGTACTATCAATTGGTACAGATCCGGAAGAGAATTATAATACGAATTAAATTATTATGGAGAATGGGGTTAGTGTTAGATGGGAATTCAATTGAGGACTCATGTCGGCAGCTGAGTTGTATGATTCTTCGTATGGGAAACCACTTAGTTTCTGGCACTGATAATCATTGAAATGTCTGTGTGGCGCTATTTGTTATATGCACATTAAGAGGATTACTCCATTCTCGGTGTATATACAGTAGATAGGTCATAGATAGAGAATATAAGATTAAGTTCGAGTTCTTAAAACTCATACCTATGAGACATTCTTGACTCATAATTATATGAAATGTTTATGAACCCCTCAAATGAATGGGCCGCCAAAGGTCCGACTAGGATAAGTTCTTAAACTCATATGATTGTGGCAATTTATGAACTCATAAGTGTGGTTTGATGAACTGGGTATAGTTTTGTGTGAATGGAGTGTTATGGATTACGAGAATGTATAGATTGTTAAGTAAATGATTTTTAGTGAAGGTGTTAGGTTTTCCTAAACTCCTAGCTATGTTAAACTTCAAAATTTTTGACATCAAGCTAAATACGCACTATGTGCTTTTGAAAACAAAAATGTAGACTTCGTAATCATTTTTGAAGCGGTTTAAAATACTGGCCTATGCTACTTATTTTGGCTAGACGCAAATGATTTGAAATATCAAAATTGTTTTTAATTATCACTCATGTACCATGTAACCTGGTGTGCAGAGATGATAAAAATGTGATGGAGTTGTAAATACAGGAATACTTAGTGTGAATTTGACCTGAAGTCGTCGTTCCACTATTGTATGATGTGTTATGACAAAGTCATACAATGACGGCATCCTCAACGGATTGTTAATACAGTGCGGCATCATGACGTCATTCTCAAAAAATGTTTTCAAAATTTTAATTTGCCAACTGGGTTTGGCTACATCTAAATAATTGATTGAATTGAATTATTGATATGAGTCTATGCTATTTGAATCAGCTAGACTAATGTTTATGAAAATTCTAAGTGTTCATTGAAAGAAATTTCCCGAACCAAATTGTTTTGGTGCGGAATCCTATGATAAGACTGAGGTGAACGATGTTGTTTGGATAAAATAATCCAATCTAATAGCGTAAATATTCGCTAGGCATGATTAATACGTTATGCATGGCGTAGGGTACAATAGGCTAATCACCTAAAGTACTATTAATGGTAGTTTACCTTCTTTGTGATTGTAAACATACCGTAAATGTTTTATGGTATGAATACCCTTAAAACTATGTGTTCATGGTCTATATGACCCCTCAAAGACAATTTGAAAACTTTTACTCTTGTGAGAGGTGTATTGGGTAGCATGTGATGATATGTGTGAATGTTGTAAGCCAGAGATAGCGTTAAGCCCAGAGTTATGAGGGAGGTTGGAGCAGAGGAGAGATATTCGGATAAGATAGTTGAAGGTTGAAATAGAAGCCAAAGACACCGATATATATACCTTGGCCAGAACTTTAGTCATCACCTTCATGCGATTCAATGCAGTGGATGGAGTACGCCTTTTCGGCAGAGATAGGCGTTGATGAGAATTGAATAAATTTATCGTCAATCAAAATAAGAGACAACGTATATAGAACTCTTTATTGCTGTGTATATATACTATATGTTAATCAGGGTAACTTATGTATATAGATACAAAGGCAAAGTGCAAGATTAAATTATGGCGCAGTTAGATCTATTAAATTTTCTAATGAAAATAACATTGTAAACCTTTTTAGATATTGAAGGTATGTATTTAGTTAAGGTTGTAGACCTTGGGAATGATGTGTAAAAGTTTAATGTATAAACAATTTATGTTTATATCTTCCGTAATAGTTATAGAAATGATGTACCAGATCTGAGGTAAAAAGTACTCGGATTTGGGGGCGTCACAAAGTTGGTGACATTAAATATCTTTGATAATCACCAATTTCTTGAGTATATGTACGAGTATGTATCAAGTCTAAGGCAGTGCAACCGTACCCTTTAATGGTGGATGTATAGGAGTTGCACTAAATGATTCCTTCAGAGAGCATAGGTATATATGAGTTAGTAACCGATCTAATTTACTGTGAAAATAGTGTAGATGAGACGGAAACTAATTTGTTGGTTGTTTATGAGAAACCACTCAGTGTACTATATTGAACACTATTAAAGACTCGATGTGTGCTAGGTTTAGACTTATATATATATACGTTGTTAACGAGAGAAGAAAATCGATATATCTTTAGATAAATATTGGTTAGAGATTTATTGATTAATATTGAGAAAAGGTTAAATGTATAGATTAAAGAAATTGTGTTGAGACAATCTATAGAAGGAAAGAGAAATAATTATAGTATATTTCTAATAAAGGATAATAAAATAAATTCAAGCATTTGATTATTTTAGAAAAAGGGAGAATATTATTTTGATATTACCTTATATAGCTTTGTATGAGATAATGTGTGTGATTAAGTAATATGGTAAATATATTAAAACATATTTACTATATAAGTTGATGGAAACAATTCATCATAATAAGAAATAAACTTATTTTCTATATATAGTGTATACGTGTGTCGTGCATGTAAATATTTTAATACATAGATATTATATTAAGGGTAATATCTTGAGAAAATGAGTAAATCATTTTATTATGATTAGTTCCTATATTTAGAGAAAACATGATAAAAACATCTTATGTTATGTTATGGCGAAATACATAATTTTGATTATAGTAATGTATTTCCAAGAGGGTTAAAGTAATAAAAGAAAACTAAGTTATTTTAATAACTAAGTTATTTATGTGGTGGGAGATGAATAAGTAATGAGAATGAGAATAAGCTTAATGTAAGCTTGTGAGATAGGCCTAGTGTGGCAAAGTGATGGAATAAGCATTCATTAAATAATTTAATGAATGAATAATGGAAGGAATTAATTTGTATGTGCAATGATTATATATTATATAGTAGCTACATCTATATGATATGAAATGAAGTGTGACATCTCAATGGTAACTATATCGCAAAGTGGAATGAGTCGCATGAGTTACATAAATGGACCTCTGTGACAATGTGCCACAGTACATTAATGTGTACTTTATGAAAGATATTAAATTAAACTAAATAAATAATTTTTGTTAATAATTATTTCAAGAATTAAGTATAATTGAAATAATAAAGTTCATGATAATGTGGTGTGACACTACTCAATTAAAATATATTCGGTACTGTCAAATGTACATGGGATATAAGATTATATAGGGGTGTATATTTAAAATATAAGTATACTTTCTATATGTGGGTAGTTACATATATATATATATATATATATATATATATGTATATATGTCCCTGTAAATTAAATCAATGTAGTAATACTAAGTCATTATAATTGACTTAAGGAGCCCCAAAAGGAAATAACCTTAGTACATTAAGTGGCCTTGTTGCTAAAACAGTAAGCTAAAAAGCTTTGTCCCAATTTCTCAATCATTTTCCTTCCTCACATGACTAAGCTATTGGCCTAGTATATCTCTCCATGCTCAAAACTTAGTGAAATCAAAAGGCTAGAAGATGGTGATGATGGCTACGAAAATGGTGGGGAGGGAGTGGTTAGCCACTTTCCACCAACTCCTTCTTATCTAATGGATTCTTCTTCCTTCCACTAGTTTGATTTATAGGGCAAATACCAAAATTGGGTAATGGTTTGGCTATATATAGAGAGCTTACCTTTCAATTTCCAGTTGCTAGTTTTCTGTTAGCTCAATATATGGAGTGAAATAGCTGAATAAAGAGAGAGTCGGTGAGTTGAGAGTGAAGAAGAATTCCAAGAAAAGCTCTTGCATTGATTATTACAGTAAGAGGGAGGAACACTATGTTAATTGAGAAAAATCATCAAAGGTACATAATTCTAACTACTCTACGTTTCTGAAAACATAAATCAAGTATTGAATGGTGAACACATGATGATTGTGTGATTATAATGTAAGAGGGTATAATGTTGAATTTTTAAAGAGTTCATGAATTTCTTTATTAATTAAATTGTGAATTGATGTCATCATGTTGTCTGAGATATGTGTATGTTATGAAGTCAGTGTAATTGGCCTAAGCATGCTAAATTAAAGAGAGTATATTTTATGTGGTCTGAACTCTATAAAAAATAGAGCAAATCCTGAGTCTGCCCCGAAGTGGCATGGCGGCGCCACTTCCCCATACAAAACTAGCGCAGTCGTGCTGGTTGTCTATGGTTGAAAAAAAATTTCTAGCTTACTAGGCAGGTGGACTTAGCTTAGTGAAGTGTAAAAGTAAGTCTGGTATGATGTTCAAGTTGTCATAAATGCAATGTATTATGTTATCCCTTTGAGAAATGAAAAGAACTTAAGTGGAATGAATCAATTTGGTTGAGAAACGAATTCGAATTAAATGAATTCGCTAAATAAGTTTAAAACATAAAAATATAGCATGAACACTGAATTGAAACCCTTAAAATGATTTTTTAATGTTTTTGAAGTGTTATAATTATTCTCTAGATGAGTAGCAAAGAGTTTAACGAGTTCAACGAATCGAAAACCAAATAATTCTGACTTAAAATGAAGAAGTTATGAAGATTTGAAGTAAACACATTGAGAAAACTGTAATCTAGGCAAAAGCCAAAGCCTTGCAGCAATGTCACGCCTTAAAGCGCAGAGCATGAGGCGAGTGGTGCAAAGAAATGGTGTGGGCGCACTGGGATTGTGACGTGCCCATAGTGTGTCTGGTGTGACTATTTTCATCTATTTTGTTAAAATGACCATAACTTTTTCATAAAAACTCCGATTGAGGCGATTCAAGATGATTCGGAACGAGGATGAATAGACCTACAACCTTTTTTTTTAAGTTTTTCAATTTTAGGTTGTTAGAAAGGGTTAAAATAGTCATCTTTAGGACTGATGTGTATTAGGAGGCAATCGGAGGGCGTCGGGCATGCACGTATGCAAGTGTAGTGCTTCGGTAGATAAAAGATGTTGTTATAAGTGATAAAACATAAATATGCATGATAATAGACATGTCATATAACTAAGATTACTTTACTCATAATGGAATACTTTAACATGATTTTTTAAAAGAGAACTTAAAGTTTTTGAGAAATGGAAGTTGATAAATTTAGTGTCCTTTGAGTTCTGACCTTGGGACCTATATATGCATATCAACGTGCATGAAATGTAATTTTAAAGTTACCTTGCATATACTAGATTGATATAGCTTGGTTTAAAATGTTTTGAAAGAAAACTCAGAAGTTTTGAGAACTAATAGTTTCAAATATTATGTAAAGTATACTCTGACCTGTCTAGCATGCATACTAAGACGCCTTATGCCTCTAGACATGACGAATATGTTCATCATCTAGCTAAGCATGAATTGACCTTTCAAGTGTGGTTTAAAATAAGCTTTCAAATAATGAACTATGCTATGTCTATATAAATAAGATATATACATGTGAGCATGCTATTAGAGACTTATTAGTATCAATATATGGTTTAAAAGCTTATGACATCGAATCTTTTTAAAGAAAGTTGTTAAGCCTTATTGATTGAAATAAATCATTATGGAGCTAAGTAGCTTGAATATGAACTTAAAAATATATCACAACCTCCTTGATGTATGTTTACAGCACCTCCCATCCAGTACCCTTGGTATCAGCACATCAAGTAGTATCTACGAGATGGATCTACACCGGCCGAGGCGAATCCTAGTGAAAGAAAGCAGATCCATCGAATGGCTATAAAATTCTACCTAAGCGAAGATGCACTCTACAAACGAGATGCAGGACTAGGTCTCCTCAGATGTCTGGACAAGGACCAAGCTCACAGGCTCATGAATGAAATCCATGGTGGAGTATGTGGCCCACACATGAGCGGCCCTCTACTTGTCAAAAAGATCCTCAGAACAGGGCATTACTGGCTCTCTCTCAAAGCTGACTGTGATGATCACGTCAAGAGATGTTATCAATGCCAAATTCATGGGAATGCTATCCACGCCCCCTCCAAGGGAGCTCCACAATATGAGTTCACCCTGGCCCTTCTCAATGTGGGGAATGGATGTGATCGGGCCCATCGAGCCCAAAGCCAGTAATGGGCATCGGTTTATCTTCACCATGATTGATTACTTCACCAAGTGGGTAGAAGCAGCCTCCTTCCCCAAGGTTACCAAAGAAGTCATCATTAGTTTCATTAGAAATAATGTCATTTATCGATATGGACAACCAGATGTAATTTTGTCAGACAATGCTAAAAACCTTAACAACAAAATGATGGAGGAGTTATGTAGTCAATTTCACAACAAACATCTCAACTCCATCATCTACCGTCCAAAGATGAATGGTGTTGTTAAAGCGACTAATAAGAACATCAAGAAGATCATGCAAAAGATGTCCGCCAACCACAAAGGATGGCCTGACCTGTTGCCTCTAACTCTATTAGACTACAGAACTTCAATGTGTACTTCCACTGGGGCAACCCCCTACTCATTAACCTATGGGATGGAAGCAGTGCTCCCCATAGAGGTGGAAATGGAATCCCTCAGAGTGTTGATAGACGCTCAGCTAGATGAAGACCAATGGTTACAAGATAGGTATCACCAATTATCTCTAATAGATGAAAGGCGAACCAGTGCTATCTTCCATGGCCACTTATGTGACGCTCCCAAAATAGGTATACATCACCCATTTTGAGTCGTCATATACATGGTACAAAATTCAAATACAACTTAATTAATACAACTGTCATGTAAATACGACAAAACATATGTTGAGAGTTTAAATACGAATATTGTCTTCTAGACAATATCCACACTCAAATTCAATCTTATTACAATTATTATCACACTATTTCATAGAATAGTGAGGACTACAAAGACACCCATCTGGACCGTCACTCCGTTCCCCGACTAGTCCCAGCTATATTCTCATTTCCTAAAGAGAACAATGAAAGCAAAGGGGTGAGCTCAACTAGCCCAGTAAGAAATATTATGACTAAGATAATGTAAATAAATTATCATTAGCCTTCAATAGTGTTAAACTGATAGAATATAATAGACAACAAGTTTAACTGCAGTAGAACAAATAATCCATTAGAATAGTCAAGTAGAACATGATATCTACTATCTTTTATAATTTAATAGTTATCATCAATTTTATCGCTGAGACTCAGCTTAATAAATAAACCACATCGCTGAATTATCCATGCACTACGAGCCAAGGATATTCATTATTATCACCTGTTGGTCATGTTCATCTCAACAACTGTCCATCAATGCACTACGGGCCAATGAGGATTTTTACCATATCATTCGTTACATTACAGTCACGATTATACCGAATAATCCCTGGTCATAATCATACCAAGTCCATCTATGCACGTAAGCCAAAGATGACTTTCATCACAATATAAGCATGAGGATGATGACAATGATATAAGAATTCAATAAAACAAGTTCAAGGGTAAATTTTAAAGATTTATAATTTAATTTATCGAGGATTCAATAAAGTCCAAATTGTCAACATGATACTACTTTGTGGAGTAAAATTCAAGAATGCTTAGAAGAATATTTCCATGAAAAGATACTCGAATGAAGCACAAATATCAAGGATATTCTACTAATTTCATGGAGTATAGAAGCCAAAACTTTAACCAAATGAGTATAATAGAATATATGAAACTGCAAATGGATTTTTACCTGCCATGCGGTAATCCACGTAGACAGATTATTCCAACAGAATAATAAAGAATGGAACTAGGTCATGCATAATCTGCACAGACAGGATATTCCAACAGAATAATAAAGATCGAAACCAGGTTATGCGTAATCCGCACAGACAGGATTCTTGATGGTGACATGATTTAACTCCCGATAATCAATACAAAGTCGCATACTTCCATCTTTCTTCTTCACGAATAGAACAGGAGCACCCCAAGGAGACATACTAGGACGAATGAAACCGATGTCTAATAATTCCTGTAGTTAGGTTTTTAACTCCTGAAGTTCAATAGGAGCCATTCGATATGGGGCTTTGGAAATGGATTTTGTACCAGGTTCAAGGTCAATAAAAAACTCGATTTCACGCTCCGGGGGTAGACTAGGAAGTTCTTCAAGGAATACATCAGGAAATTTATTAACCATAGAAATATCATTTAACTCTGACGTATTTTTATTTAAATCCGTGACATGGGCTAAGAAGGCTTGACATCTGTTTTTTAATAAACGAATGGCTTTGTCGCTTGAGATGACAGTGATTGACTTTAATGGCTTGGGTGCTTGACTTCGCATAATAGGTTGGTTAGGAATATGAAAGCTAACAACCTTACGAAAACAGTCAATTTTAGCATGATGAGTGGTTAACCAGTCAATCCCTAAAATCACATCGAATGCAAGTATTTTTAAGGAAATAAGATCGACAGGCAATGTGAGGGTGCCTATTTGAATCAAACAAGATTTATAAATCGTGGATGTAATAAAGGTTTCCCCCAATGGAGTTTCAACAAATAAGTCAAAGTCTAATTTCTCCAGAGTCAAATTTAAACGTTGAGCGCAAGTAGGAGAAATAAAAGAATGTGTAGAACCAGTATCAAATAAGGTATAGACTTCGCTAGAGTTTATGAGTAGCTTACCCGTGATCACCTCGTTCGGATTCCTCGCTTTTTGGAAGGTTACGACAAACGCTCTCCCTTGAACTACCAGTTTTGTCTTGTCTGGACTGCTTTTGATGCCTCCATCCCAGATGGACTTGACTTTGGTGGATGAAAAAATCGGGCTAGGTGACCTTCTTTTCCACAATTATAACATGCTTTGGACTGCTACGTATAGTTTAGACTGATGTGTCCCTCCTGTCCGCATTTGAAACATACGACCGATGGTCGTTCTCCTTCTTTAACAACAGGTGATGGTGCTGACGTCTTTCCATCATTATTAAATCTCCTCTTCTTGAAATTTCCACTTCTATTATCTTGGCCATGATTACCACCAAAGTGGTTACCATTTCTGGCATGTTGATTTCATCCACGTTTGTTGTCACCGCTTCGATGACTACTACCACTGGTATTATCGACTTGTCGGCTGCTCTCTTGGTTGGGTTAACTCATTATCGCGCTCCAATAACTGAGCCCTATTTACAACATCAGAATACAAAAACAGTTTATGGGAGATAAGGTATTGACGTAACTCGGGTTTCAAACCTCTTAGAAACATCCGCGTCATTCTCTCCTCGTTATCAACTACGTTGGACGCAAACTGGGACAACTCAGCAAACTTGGCTTCATACTGCGACACGGTCATGTTATTTTGCTCCAGTTTAATGAACTCTACCTCTTTCATGTGATGAATACTTTCAGGAAAGTACTTGTCTTTGAACAGTTCTTGGAACTTGTCCCAAGTCATCTTCAGTGCGGCAGGTTAAGTACGCTTTACAGATTCCCACCAGTAATCTACCTCTCCTCGCAACATGAAGGTGGCGAAGGGAACCTTTTGCTCCCCAGAGCATCCCAAGACATCAAATATCTTGGTGATCTGCTTTATCCACGTCTCCGCCTTAAGTGGTTTTGGCTCTCCAATAAACTCCGGTGGTCCCAGCTCCTTGAACTGCTTAGCGGTGACCGTCCGAGAGTTGTCAGTGTTCAACCTGTATTTTGGACAGGAGCCGCTCTCGCCTGATGTTGCATGAATTGCATAAAGCTTCTGAACATCCCATCATTCATTATTTGATCGGTATTGTTGTTTATCTAAGGATTATGGCCTTCTTGATGCACATTATCTTGGGTATTGATTGTTGGTGACTCAACGGTCTCATGTGCTCCATTGCTTATTTCAACATTCTCGGATGTTATTTTCAAATACTGCCACAAAACAAGGGTTAATTGACATGCCACATATTATCCCTATACTCTGACCGGCCAATTAAATAACAAATAAGCTTAGGTAGGTCAACTAGCAAAGGAATTACCCGTCTATCCCCTCCTAGTTCTAGTCTCACATCTTAGCCAGGGATCATATCCCTAAGCTTTGATACCAACTGTGACACACCCAAAATAGGTATTCATCACCCATTCTGAGTCGTCATATAAATGGTACAAAATTCAAATACAACTGTCGTGTAAATACGACAAAACATATGCTGAGAGTTTAAATACGAATATTATCTTCTAGACAATATCCACACTCAAATTCAATCTTATTACAATTATTATCACACTATTTCATAGAATAGTGAGAACTACTAAGACACCCATCTGGACCGTCACTCCGTTCCCCGACTAGTCCCAGCTATATTCTCATTTCCTGAAGAGAACAATGAAAGCAAAGGGGTGATCTCAACTAGCCCAGTAAAAAATATTATGACTAAGATAATGCAAATAAATTATCATTAGCCTTCAACAGTGTTAAACTAATAGACAACAAGTTTAACTGCAGCAGAACAAATAATCGATTAGAAGAGTCAAGTAGAGCATAATATCTACTATCTTTTATGATTTAATAGTTATCATCAATTTTATCGCTGAGACTCAGCTTAATAAATAAACCACATCACTGAATTATCCATGCACTACGAGCCAAAGATATTCATTATTATCACCAGTTGGTCATGTTCATCTCAACAACTGTCCATCAATGCACTACAGGCCAATGAGGATTTTTACCACATCATTCGTTACATTATTGTCACGATTATACCGAATAATCTCTGGTCATAATCATACCAAGTCCATCTATGCACGTAAGCCAAAGATGACTTTCATCACAATATAAGCATGAGGATGATGACAATGATATAAGAATTCAATAAAACAAGTTCAAGGATAAATTTTAAAGATGTATAATTTAATTTATCGAGGATTCAATAAAGTCCAAATTGTCAACATGATACTGCTTTGTGGAGTAAAATTCAAGAATGCTCAGAAGAATATTTCCATGAAAAGATAATGGATGAAGCGCAAATATCAAGGATATTCTACTAATTTCATGGAGTATAGAAGCCAAAACTTTAACCAAATGAGTATAATAGAATATATGAAACTGCAAATGGATTTTTACTTGCCATGCGGTAATCCACATAGACAGATTATTCCAACAGAATAATAAAGAATGGAACCTGGTCATGCGTAATCCGCACAGACAGGATATTCCAACAGAATAATAAAAATAGAACCAAGTCATGCGTAATCCGCACAAACGGGATATTCCAACAGAATAATAAAGAATGGAATAACAACGTAATTCACCGTGCATGCGATGGGATCGCATGCAGACGAGTTATTCCAATGAATTATAAAGAATGGAATAATGTAAGAATTTCACCATGTATGCGAAAGATTGCATAGACATGTTATTCCAACATAATAATAAAGAATGGAATAACAACCTTTACGAGTATTGAAAGAAAACAACTCTCTTCATGAATACGAAAGAATAATAACCCTTACATTAGTAGGAGATTGAATACTGCAGTAGTGTAGTAACAGAATACTCTTCTTCTTTCTCTCTTATTCTCTCTATACTTTCTCTCTCTATAGCTTTAATGAATTCATGAAAAATAATGAAGAACTAGGCCTCTATTTATAGAAGATTTCTAGCTTAGCCTTTGCAATGTGAAAAGGAAAGCGGCTTGACGACTGGTGATGTGAAAAGAAAAGTGGTTTGACGCCTGTAATGTGAAACACCAAGTGGTTTGACTCCTGTAATGTGAAACGACAATTGGTTCGACGCCTGTAATGTGAAACGACAATTGGTTCGACGCCTGTAATGTGAAACGACAATTGGTTCGACGTCTGTAATGTGAAATGACAATTGGTTCGACGCCTGTAATATAAAATGGCAAGTGGTTTGACGTCTGTAAAGGCAATTACTATTGGCGAAAGAGACTCTTAGATGATGACATATGGGCCCCCATAGAATGAACCAAACTTACCACAAATGTCTCATAATAGACTTCTTATTTACATCAAGGATTGAATAAATATTACCATAAATCATTTTATTTTTAATCAACATATATTTAATCTTTCAAAAATTATTCATCATTAATATTATAACTCACAATATTGACAACCAGGTCATTCCCAGGAAATAGGGGGCTTTCCGATAAGGATTTCTCCCTATTGGCGTGCAATTAGATTATCTAACCTCTCCTTGACAAAACTTCTAGACATTGTCAATATTGCAAATAATTATATGAATAACTTGTCGTCTCAATTATTGATTCAATAATATAACATATTATACAGATGATACTGTGACAATAATTGAATCAATAATATAAGAGATATGATGCAGCAATTATTGTAGCAATAATTGAGTATAACTAAGTGACTTCTTACGTAAGCATCAATAATCAATACCGTGTGCTACTATGCAACCACACATATTACTGTAACTTTATTATCGGGTATTTCAACAGTTAACGGTAAAACTTCCGCCGTTATTTTTATAAAAAGATAATTTTGTCATTTTCTAACTCCGACAATAATTTCGTTGTGGCACTAATGATTGTGTCGTCGTACGAATATTCCCCGACACAAAGAATATTCCCCGACCAAATGAATATTTTATAACAACTTGCTTACTTTGCAAAATTTATAAATATTATCCACAACTATAACATTATATCAAATCCTCACCATAATATTCAAAAATGATATTTAGAAAAATTAATCTTTATTCATAAAAGTTGGGGTCTTACATCTTATACCAACAAAGGATCGCCAGATCTTACAACAGGAAATTCTGGCTATGGTAGTTTAAACAACATGAATTGGTTTTGAAGAAAATTATTGACAACCAAGATCAATCTAAAGGAAAATTCACAACAAACTGGGAAGGCCCGTTTGTTGTGAAGGAGGTATTGACAGGAGGTGCTCTCAGATTACAAGAAATGGACGACGATGAATTTCAACAACTCATCAACTCGAACATCGTGAAATGGTACTATGTCTGAGGTTACCATCAAGCAAACATCCTGGTTTTGGATCGCCAGATCACCAGTCATTTCAAGTTTTCTAACCCTTCACTACATACAACCCTTGTTCATACCCATCTGCCCCATCAGGGACAAACACACTTTTCAAACCAGCAACCTGGTTTTAGGATCATCAGACTTTCACTCCACTTCATTTCAATCCTTTCAGGTTATCCCATCAGGGATTGAACCTTTTACACCCATAGTTTTGTCCCACTAGGGATAAAACTTTTCACACCTACAGTTTTGTCCCACCAGGGATAGAACTTTTCACACCTGTAGTTTGTCATGTACATGGGATCAAACATTTCACCTGCAGTTTGTCCTAACCATGGGATTAAACTTTTTGGCTGCAATCCGTCCTGCACATGGGGCAAACTACGTCGACCCGATCTCCCCAATACACGGGAGTACGTAGGTAACCATTTTTAATGGCCCAGTCACACTATAATAAAAAAAAACAAAAACACACTTCTACATCCTTCTACACCCTTTCACATACAGTGTTGAACCTCTTATACCAGGTTCGAACTACGCAGACTTGGTCTGCTCTTCAATAGGAGTACGTAGGCAACCATTTATGGTTCAGTCTTACCCCCTATTAAAACACAAAAATTTATCACTTGGTACTGGAATCAACCTTCAATCCACCACATTTCATCAGCTTCAAACCAAAGGGATGGAACTAACAGATCTCCCCACATAAATGGGAGAATTGGAGACCATCTAAGCTGTGGTTGAGTCCTCAAAGAGAAACACCAATCCATAAGAGATGGAACTACCTGGGCTCCCCCATACAAAGGAGTACCGACGACCATCTATGGTGCGGTAAACCTCAAAGAGGAAAGCCATAATCCTCTCCATTACTACATACAGAAACCAATCCCAAGATAGCAAAGGGTAGGGATACACACAGATCAATGATCAATTCAGAAAGATCCTAAGACATCTCAATATCCACCTGTCAAGGATGAGTTCTGTAACGATCGAGAAATTTGTAATTTAATTTAAATATTTATGGAATTAATAAATATTTTAAGTAATTTATTTATTGAGGAAAATAAATAATTGATGAATTGTGGTGAATTAATTTAATAACTAATTGATTAATGATAATTAAATTGAGTGTTGATAATTTTATCTGAACGATTTAATTTAAGGAAACTAATTAAATTAAATCAATTGCTTAATATTTAAGAAGATAATTAAATTAAATAAATTGTTTAATTTAATGGAAATAAATAAAATAAATAAAGTGATGTTTCTAATTTATTAATTAAATTAGATATATAATTATTTAATTATTTATTATAAGCATAATTATAATAAGAATATAATTATTATAATTATAAATTATAAGCTATTAAAATGGGTTACATGTGTGACAAGTGTAACTATATGATATAAATATTATTTAAATAATCTAGTTGGGGGTTTATGTGTTTAGCCAAACAAGGCCTTGTGGCCTTTGGTTTATTCAACTGACACAAACTTTTTATTTTTCTCACGGAAGGGAACGTGGGAGAGGCAAGTTATATTTTCTTACGCATCTTATTTTTCCCTATGGCTAGACAATATAGAAAACACAGAGAAGGTTTGAGAGAAGAAGATAAACACAGAGGGGATTGAGAGTGAGAGCTTGAGAGAAGTTATTCTGTGATTATCAAGTGGAAGAGAAGGGATTGCTAGTTGTTTTGCTAATCAAGGTATAAACTATCCCCATTCTAACTTTTAGTTTCGGTATATATGTATATATATTCTACGTGATTGGAAATCACGTGAATTGTGGTATGTATATATGTTCATATAGGTTTGTAAGACTCTGTGAATCATCATGTATACTTGTTATTTGTTATTAAATTCGTATAATTGGTGTGTAGGAGAGAAATTGAAATATCAGTTTTATTATTCTTATAATATGGCTTAGAAAGTACAAATTTTCATGATCAATACTTGTCATAATTTGTAATTTGTTACTGGATTGTAATAATATGTTAAGAAACGAAAGCGGCATAGTTAGAATCGTGTCAATTGATGGAGAAACGAATTGGTGGTGATCAAATTCGTTAAAAGTGTAAAAATGAAGAAATTTGGAAAAAAATATAGTTTTGATTCTTCAAAATGATGTTTATACAATTTTTTTTATATAGAATGGTGTATAGCATGCTTATCTAGGATATTCCAAAGTTTTAGATGTTGAAGTGTGGTGAAATTCTGTAAAATTGGGATGTTTAGCCTATAGCAGAGTCTAAGTTCGCGTTACAAAAAAATCGAATGCAATGCGCAGCGCATGCGTTATGCTGGGCAAAGTTGTCATGCGAAAGGCATCTGATCTCTGACGCGGCACGCCGCTACGTGGGCGCGCAGAACCCAAGTTGTATTATTAGCACTACCCGATGTGCCAAATCCACAGACAGTGAAGTCTGCTACTTCTGCAGACTTTGATCATTCATTATAGCATGGCTTAATGATTATGTTAACTTGTTAAATGTGTAAAAACAAGGTTAACGCAGAAGTGTATCATGTGGTTAGTAATTCTAAAATGCAAAGTTAGTAAGTGGTGAAAATGATATGTATGATTTAAGGAACTTAGTGAGCAATGAATAAGCGTTGAGAAATGTACACTTGTGGTTCTGAAATATGTATGGTAATGAAAGACTTGTGCTAAAATGATAAGATTAGCTAGAATTGTACATGTTATGGTATCTAATAGATATTGTGATTCCACTAAAATGTGTAGGTGAACGTGAGTTATAATATTATAGCTTACGCTTGAGGCAAGTTTCCTAACTCTACCTTGTGATTATTGAGCAAGTTTATTTACCCTGTCCCAATTACAATTTCTCCTGTTTCATAGCTATGCTACCTTTAAGTCAAGCAATCTATTTGTTTCTAAATTTTTACATTGAAGTTAAGCAAGACTATTGATTCTATCTAGTGTATGATTATACAAGCTCTTGTAACCTAATTCGTTACATCAAGCGAGCTGTACTTTCCTTATTATCATTCGAAGCATATATTGTTCTAATACATTGATTCATAGAATATTGTTCTAACTCCTTTGAATATAGCACTTTGCATGTATACCATGTTTATTCAATTATATATTGTTGTTATTCGATCCTTGATCTTGATAATCTTGTTCAATTCTATATTGATTATATTAAACCCTTATTGATTGAATTAGTCTACTATGGAATAGTGTTCTAAAATTCTAGAACCACTGATAAGTTAGTTCCGAGCTAAACTTTTTTTAGTGCGGAAATTCTAAATTCAAGCTGAGACGAACAACCCTAACATAGGGGATTTTATACGTGTAACATTTAGATGTTTGTGCACAATACATGGTACAAAGGGCTGATCTCCCTAAGTACGTTAAGAAGGGTCTGTATAGTCTAAAAGACTGTTAAGGTTGAGGTAATAATACCTGAATACCAGAGACATAGTTCGTGGTCTTAAGACCCTCAGATATTGATTTCGAACTTGTTTTTTATTTTTGATCTGTAGAACAAGTTCATTATTGTTCAACATTCGTTGTTCATTCTCATGTTGTTATCATTGCTACTTCCTATATCAGTGAGCAATTTATTTGCTCACTCTTGCAATTAACACTGTAGCTAAAGTGGAGAAAGTCGATGAGCCATCTACTAGCAAAGGAAAAGGCAAAGTGTCCAAGTGCTGAAGATGTGTGAGAGTTTTGTCTTAATGAATTATGTTAAAGACTTGTTTTATTTTGTGATGTATTCTGCAAACTTATGTAATAATTTTAAGGTTAGATTACCTGGGATTTATTTGAGATTATGATGTAACCCTTTAATGAGAAAGATTATTGTTTAAGTTATTTAAATTATGTCTTTATCCTTTAAGATGGGTAGTTAGATGTAATGGTTTTGAATAGTGAACACCAAATCTTGTGGGAATGGAGTATCTGGATTTGGGGGTGTCACAAGTTCAGAATACATCAAGATTACAAGCCCTAAAGAAGCAGGCAAATATCAAGCAAGTAACAAGGCACAATTAAAAGGGAAGTGAATCAAAATATATTTCCCTGCCATATATAATGTTATTTAATATATACAATATGTACTGTACATGAAAAAATGGCTAAGCTAGTATGTGCAGTAAAATACAAGTCCATCTACAAATCAGTGTATATGCGAGCTATCAAGTCCAACATGACATCTCTCTCCGAAGAAGGAGGTAACATTGTGAGCTCCTGCCCAAGGGTATCTACACGAGCCAACAGATCCATAGCCAACTACATGGTGACATGGTGCTCATCAATATATGCATTGTGACGCCCCCAAAATAGGTATACATCACTCATTCTGGGTCGCCAAATACATGGTACAAAATTCAAATACAACTTAATTAATATAGCTGTCGTGTAATACGACGAAACATAAGCTGGGAGTTTTAATACGAATATTGTCTTCTAGATAATATCCACACTCAAATTGAATCTTATTACAATTATTATCACATTTTTTCATAGAATAGTGAGGACTACTAAAACAACCATCTGGACCGTCACTCCGTTCCCCGACTAGTCTCAGCTATATTCTCATTTCCTGAAGAGAACAATGAAAGCACACTACAAGAAAGCCGGCTAATTCCGACGGATCTATGTTCGACGGACACATTCCCTCGAAGATAATATGTATTCCGACGGATTATTCAGTCGAAGATACGTCAGTCGAAAATAATATAATTTCGACGGATGTTATCGAACATATATATATCCTATTGGCGCCAATGTTCCCGCCAACGCGAACCTTATTTTTGACTGAATAGTTGTATTCCGACGGACTATTCAGTCGAAGATACCTTAATTTTGACGAATTTAAGTACGACGGACATTCCATCAAAAATAATACTAAAACCTAATTAATCGGTACGTCTTCCGGCCCCCTCGTTTCTCTAGCTAGTTTATCTCATTTCTCTCTTTCTCTCTCTCTCATTTCTCTAGATCTCTCATGAACGCGACAGTCTCACTTCTCTCACTGCTCTCACACCACCACCATCGCAGCCACCACCACCGGTTCCACCACTACCACCACGTACTGCCACCACCACTACGTACTGCCACCACCACCACCTTCGATTCCACCACCACCACATACTGCCACCACCACCACCACGTATTGCCACTACCACCACCACGTACTGCCACCACCACCATCACTGTCGATCGGTTCCACCACCAATAGACGCCACCAACACCGTCGGTTGAACCACCATCACTGACACCACCAGCAGTCACCACCAGGCCCCATCGTCGGTTAGTTTGCAAATTAATTCAATTTCAAGGTTAGTTTTCTGCCAAGTATTAGATTTTTAGGGTTAATTTGTTGCAAATTGTGAAATTTGTGGCTTAATTTGTTTTTAGGTTTAGTTTAAGTTTGAATATGAGATTAACCCAATTTGGATAATATGTTGTTGCTGTGAATTTGTGGGTTGAAAATTTGGGTCCATTTGTTGGAATTGGCAGTGATCTGAAATTTGGGTCCTATTCTTCTTATTTATATTGTTGATTGCTGATATTGGAATTTTGATTTTGGGTTTGTGGACTGCATATTATTTAAGTGCATATTATTTGAAATTTGAAAATTGCATAATATTGATATTATGAAGGGTATAACATATCAAATTTAGGTTCCTTGTCATAATGTAACTGATTTTAGGACTGTTTTTAATCTTGATATATTTGCTATTTACGACTGAATTTATGATAGAAATTCTATCAGAATTATGAAATTGCAGAATATTTGTGGGCCCAATAGTATTAGTAATTAGTTTCCCAATATTAATAATAAATCATAAACTAAGTACCATTTACTTAGTTTCTTACTACTAAAATAAAATAAAGTAAATATAATTTAATTTAGTTTATTAAATAAAATAAATTTTAAAAATAAAATAAATAGCATAATATAATACAAAATAAAGTAAAATAAAATAAAAAAATAAATTAAATTAATTTGAATAAAATAAAAACTTTGATTTAATTTAATAAATAAAACACAAATCAATAAAAAATAAAATTAAATAAAAATAATAAAATTAAATTAAATAAAAATAATTAAATAAATTTAATTTAATTTAATTTAAATAATCTAAATTAAATTAAATTAAATTTAAAATAAATTTAATTTAATTAATTTAATTTAATAAAAAACATTGAAAATTATATAATATAATACAAGATAAAATAAAATAAAATAAAATAAAATAATTTTAATTATGAAATTAAATTAAATTAGAACTTTTATAATATAATACAAAATAAAATAAAAAGTAATAAAAAATTTAATTTAATTTAGTTTAATAAATAAAATAAAATAAAATAAAATAAAATGATTTAATTTAATAAAGTAAATTTAATAAATAAATAAGCCAATTATATAATATACTACAAATTAAAATAAAAAAATAATAATAATAAATTAAGTATGAGTGAATGTCTAATGTTAGTCTCTATAGATTCCAAATAACAATTTTCATAAACTAAGTACCACTTACTTAGTTTATCATCATCAACAAAAATAAACTAAGTATAGCTAGAAGTGAATGTCTAACAAGAGTCTCTATAGATTCCAAATAACAATTCTCATAAACTAAGTACCACTTACTTAGTTTATTATCATTGCAAAATAAACTAAGTAGCATTTGCTTAGTTTGCCACAATTTTCAATATATAAATGCAATAATACTCTCCCTACATATATGTACTCTTTCTTGTATGCAGTTTCGACATAGCGATTCAAATGACTAAATAGTACTCAACCGGTTCCTCGTGACAATTAAAAAAAAGGGTCGTAGTTCTTCATTTGTGTCTATACTCGAATAATAAAGGTAATTGAATTATCGCGAGACATTCCTCATCGTTCCATCATAATGAGATGGCAACATCCGGGAAGGAGTGCCGATGAGTTTTTGAACAAAGTTCTAGGTTAAGCAACCTCTAAATGAGTGAGCGATCACTTCTCCCATATGATTGAATCATCTCCCCATATGGGTCCAATCCATGATATAAACAGCTTCTCACCACTCCGAATTCCTCAAATGGATAGTTCTAACAGAACGTCTCACCTCTTGAATGAGAACTATCCATTTGAGGAATTCGGAGTGGTGAGAAGCTATCTATATCATGGATTGGACCCATATGGGGAGATGATCCATTCCTAGCAGAGAACTGATCGTTCATTCATCTAGAGGGTTGCTTAAGCTGAAACTTTGTTCAATAGCTTAATTGAACTGCTTCGGGATGTTGTCATCTGTTATGATGGAATAGTGAGGAATGTTTGCAGTAATTGAATTAACTTTATTATTCGAGTATAGGACACAACAGGAATTACAACCCTTTTTTTTCCCGGTTGCCGACTCAAGTGGAGATTCCACATAACAATTCTCATAAACTAAGTAGCATTTGTGTAGTTTGCCACAATTTTCAATAAACTAAGTAGCATTTTCAATTATATATGTACTATACTTTGAAACTTAGAAACCTATTTGACATACACTCAATAGGGGTGAATGTCGAACAGTCCCCAGTTTGGGACTGTTATTGGATGTTATGTCTCCCACTTAGGCCGGTGCAAATATGAAACGGTACATTTTTTATTATTTTGAGAATTAATCGACTGTTATCTCTATATGTTCTCCGAGTGCATACTTAGATTAAGTTATCTTAGTCTATTTCGTGTGCTTGGAGACCATGGGGAGGTGCTGCCAAAATTTTCTTGAAACTCATGAAACATACTCAACGTGTTTGCACTAGTGACGAGACACATCCAATAACGGGATAGAAGCCTTACCCCTGTCTTGTAGGGATACTAGGTAAATCTAATTCACGTATGAATATCCAAATTAACTTAATGCGTACTTCTGTGTAGTTAAAAATGTCAGCCGACCGGAGTTGGATGTACTGTAGGATACCCAGTGATTTGAGGGGATTAGTCTTAGCTTATCATGTTGGGGTTTTAGATTTCTTGAACAAAGCACTAGAACATACGAATGATCCGCACGGGAAGATGCGATGCCTGTGTGTCAAGTGTAAAAATCTGATTTGGAAGAAAGTCGACGAGATTAAATTCGACTTATTTTCTCGTGGATTTGTAGATGGGTACTTCAGTATGGACTCATCACGGGAATCGGCGATTAAAATATTGTGGAACAACCAATTCCATGAGATTCATATGTCAAAAACTATGATCCAGTTGAGATGTTGGTCGATGCTTATGGCCCTACTACTATTGACTGGGCTGAATATGAACCTTCTTCAAGCAGTGAGAAGCAAGTGCCAAATGATACAGATGCTGCCTTTTACAAGTTGCTATCTGAATATGGGGTCGCGTTGTATCCGGGAAATGATACAAACACCAAGCTTTCTGTAGTGACGAAGCTCTTACACTTCAAGAATGAGCACGACTGTAGTGAGAGAGGTTTCAACAATTTGCTCACTATAATTGGACAGTTCTTACCCAAGGATCATACTCTTCCTGCGAATTATTACGAAGTGAAGAAGATAGTCAAGGGGTTAAATATGGGGTATCAAAAAATCGATGCTTGTTAGCAGGATTGCATGTTATACTATGGGGAGGACAGCGATAAGGGAAAGTGTGATATATGCAGCTTATCGCGCTACAAGGTTACAAAATATGGGGGGAAGGAGGAACATGTTCCCGTGAAAATCTTACTATGTACTTTCCACTTGCGGCCGAGACTTCAAATGGCTATTCATGTCGTCTCATGGGCTCAACATATGAGTTGGCATCGAACAAGAGATGTCGTGCCTGGTCAGCTGACTCACCCAGCGGATGGATATGAATGAAAGAGATTTGATGTAAATTATCCTGAGTTTGCGGAAGAAGTTAGGAATGTTAGGCTTGGCATGGCTACTGATGGCTTTTGCCCTTTTAATAATTTTAGCCAGCCGTACTCAGTTTGGCCAGTCATTATGGTCGCTTATAATCTTCCACCGGCAATGTGCATGAGGGATCCGTATTTGTTTTTGACTTTACTCATTCTGGGGGATAAAAGTCCTACAAAAGATCTTAATGTGTACCTTCGACCATTAGTGGATGAACTAAAGATGTTGTGGGAGACAGGGGTTTAGACGTATTATAAATCGATATGCGAGAATTTTGTGATGAAGGCAGCCCTGTTATGGACTATCACTGACTTTTCGGCTCTTGGGATGGTTAGTGGTTGGTCAACTCACAGGAAGCTGTCCTATCCAGTGTGTATGGGGGATGTACAAGGCAACTAGTTGCAGCATCGGCGAAAATGTAGATTCTTGCCTCTTGATCACAATTAGAGAAAGATGTCTGCACAGTTCAACAGAAAGATAGAGAAGAAGGGGGTTGTTGGTCGGCTGTCGGGCAGTGAGGTCTTGGAGTGGTTGAATCAACTTGATTTTCCTTTGCCGGGGAAGGAACATAGTAAATTGAGAGCAGTCGGGTACGGGAAGACTCATAATTGGACACACTTGCCTATATGGTTTGAATTGCCGTATTGGGGCACACTTTCAGTTCGTCATTGTATAGATGTCATGCATACCGAAAAAGAATGTTTTCAAGAACTTGTTTTACACCGTGTTAGATGCGAGTGGTAAAACTAAAGACAATAACAATGCTCAAAAAGATTTGGAGGCATTGAACATTAAGCCATAATTGTGGCTTCGCCCTAACACTACGAAACCTAAAGCTCCATTTAGTCTTACTAAGCAACAAGTTGAAGATGTCTGTAAGTGGGTTAGTGGGTTGAAGCTCCCAGATGGATATGCGTCGAACATAACACGTTGTTGTAAGGTTGAGCAATTAAAAAATTCTGGATTCAAGAGTCACGATTGTCATGTATTCATGCAGAAGTTGATTCCAATTGCATTTAAGTGAGATGTTACCCGGAAAAGTTCTCGGATGCATTGATTAGAACTATCAAATTTCTTTCAAGATATTTGCTCAACTATAATTAAGCACAGTGATGTCGAGCAGATGGAGAAGAATATTGTGCTTACCATGTGCAAGCTTGAAATGATCTTCCCTCTGGGATTTTTTGACTTGATGGAACATCTGCTTATTCATCTGTCGTATGAACTAAAACTTGGAGGACCGGTGCAATATCGATGGATGTATCCTTTTGAGAGGTAATATATAAACTGCTATAATTGCTTTATCCTACTCATATTAATAATACTTCAATTTTTCTGCATATTATTTATCGTAGGTATATGCGCCGATTAAAACAAAAGGTCAAGAACAAAGCTCGTGTAGAGGGTTCCATTGCTGAACGATATACAGAGGAAGAGCTTGTCAACTTCTGCTCATTGTATTTTGACGATGTTGTCTCAACGAAGCACAACCGTTTAGGAAGGAATGAGGTTGTTGGTCCAATGACTCATGCCGATGATGAGTTAAATTTGTATTCACATATCCCATAAACCATTTGGCCTTAAGACTCGACTTACTTAAGCGAAAAGAGTTGAAGATTGTATCTACATACGTGCTTTCTAAATATACCCGAAGTATCATCATACATCACGTAAATCTAAGCTTATTTGCTCCAGTTAGTACAATTTACAAGTGTAGTCATCTCTATATATGTTAAAGACATTTTACTAATATCGCAGTTCATTCGAAGAGGAAGCGTATGCTTCTAACCCAACTTTTACTCATCAGAATTGGAAACATTCACTAATGCTAATTTCCAACAGTGGTTTAAGAAAAGGGTTGAAGCGGAGAGTATTTTTGAGCGTTTTATAGATGTCATCCAAGGACCTTACAAAGTTTATAGTTCTTTTCCTGGTTGCATCGTGAATGGGTATAGATTTAGAGTCGATGACTTGCATGAACTCACATCAGTCAATTCTGGGGTTGTGGTATTAGGAAGCTGTTATCAAGATTCTGAGTCCAATTACTATGGTCGTTTACAGGATGTAGTTGTGCTCAATTATCACGACGGCAAAAAGGTAGTTACATTTAAGTATAGCTGGTTTGATACTGAAAAGGGGGTTAAAGTTGATCGTAATAGAATCACAACCATGGATATCAAGTCGGTGTTAAATTCTGATGACGTGTACGTGTTAGCAAGTCAAGTGACTTAAGTGTATTACGCTCCTAATGTCGTAAATACTCGAAGCCCCTGGTACACAGTAGTCACTACTAAAACACGCTCATTTAATGCTGATAACATGTTTGGTATGGATGAGGCGTTGCAAGAAGATGTGAGCAACCCATTGGCCATAGTGTTCTATGCTGAAGATGTGGTGAGTACTGATGTCATTGACGCACCTAACGATGAGGATGTCGAGGCCAACGTACACATGAATGATTATGTAGTCGTTGAGGATGATAACGATGACGAAACTGATCTCAAAACTGAGGATGAGGAAGCTACTGAATCCGAGATTGATATACACGTTGATTCTGATGGGTTTGATGACGTGCGTAATTGAAAATGAGCTTTCATATTAGTCCTTACCACATATTGTTAAACCTTAAATATTCGTAATCTACCAATTTTGTTATTGCAGTAGGATATTCATGGCTAGACATAGCGGTGGAGGTCGCCGAGGTGGTGGGCGATCCCAGTCTTCGAGACTCAGAGCCACGATGGAGGCTCTTCTTCAGGCGCGAATAAGTTATCTTAACTAGGATTTAAATATATCTCAAGCTACATTAATTACAATGATTATTGAAGTACTATGTTAAATACAATTATTATAGATGCACCTCGTCGACGAAACCGAGGGACGAACCTTGGTATCTTTGGTCGTCCGTACGGCAGTTACTACTTTACAAGATCTCTTGGGGATGTCGCTTCCCAAGATGTAAGTGTTAATATATTCGTACTATTTCTATCAGTTATTGCAAAACACAATTCACATAACACATATTGTTATACTTTTTCTGTAGTATACTAGAACCGGTGGCTAAGCACACCCTACACGCGATTTGTTTGACGCATCTCCCGAGAGGGTGCATGCGGTTCAGTCAGTATGTGCGGTACGATGTCACTTTTATGCAGAACGTCTTGCTCCCACGTAAGTTAAGCATATTATCACTACATAGTTGTATTGGGATAACGAAATCAATTGTTCTTAATTTTAAATAATCTTTTGTTATAGGTTTAATATTGATTTGACCCGAGCATCTCTCAATCAGTTGGCGATGATGTGATTGAGCATCATGTCGCTGCGAATTACTCTGGATGGCTGTATGAGATGGACAGAAGGAAGCCCGGGCAGTTGTGGACCACCCCGGGACCACCATCAGAGATCATCAGCCTCGCATAGTCTCTGATTTAGCCTGGGAGGCTATGTGTGCGCACTGGGAGACTGATGACTTCAAGAAAAAGTCTGAGCAGGCGAAGAAGAACCGTGGTCAGCTCCGGATAGTACACACCACTGGTTCTTAGTCGTTCGAGGAGGCAAAGATGGTAAGTGAGTTGTATTTAGTTATTTATGTGTCAAGTTCTCACGCAAATACTTAAGACCTGTTTTATGAATGTTTGCATTAGGCATTGGGGAGGACCTTGGGCCGAGATCCTACCATTCTAGAGTTTTGGGATCGAGCCCACACGCCTAAGGATGAACGTGCTTTGTCTCAGGCAGCTTTAGCTATACGGGTAAAACTCATCTTACTATTTAGCTTTTAATAATATTCAATTGTAAATAAAATGATATAATTAATATACGTATACGGAATACATTACAGGACCGATTTCAGAGGCTTCGGGACGAGTGTATAGCTGAACTGGAGACTATTAGGAGGGTTCGAGTTTAGATTCTCGCCACCCTCTTCCCGATATTTTATTAGATCGGGATGAGGAGCTGAGACTATGGGTCACGTCTCAGGATCCCCCTACTAGCAGTACCGGCAGATATCGACTGTTAGGTCTGCCGAGGATACCCGCATATACACTTCCTGGAGGTAATATTTTTTTATGTTTCATGAAATTATTCGAATTTATCACATTATATAAATTATTATTAGTAATCGAATTTGTATCTCTTTATAGGCTCCAACCAGTGCCAGCGTCCGAGAGCACATGTTGAACCATCTCATATGGGCGCTGGCTTGGATGACGATATCTTTCGGCGGCTGATAGGGGCCGTGTCGGATAGGTTCCATACCGATCCGGTCTTTCGGCGTCAGCAGTTGCCTTCCAGTTCTTGTCTTCACCAGATTGCTCAGAATATTATAGCAGGGGCCTCTGCAGAGAGTACGAGATTACCACGGGAGCAGTTCGACGCTTGGAGCGCCGAGATGCTCCGGATGGTGATTACCCTCTTGGAGGAGGCTCTTCGTCCGCCCCCACTTACTCAGGTATTCTTATTGTTTATGTTTTTCAATTAAGGCTAGTTTGTTAATTCTCACACACACACACACACACACACACACACACATATATATATATATATATATATATATATATATATATACGGACTAATGATTTATATTTTTATTCTATCAACAAGTGGTGGCAATAAGCGGCAGTGGCGATGATGAGAAGAGCACGAGGTGATTTCCATACACCGTAGCAAAGCGTCAACCACCTCCGCACTGATGATGATACTTTTTTTTTTTTTGTTAACCGTGGGTTTCCGATCCGCAGGCCGACTAATCCCCCGAGCCCGATACCAGAGCGGTTTGCTACCCGACTTGCACACGTGGCCACCATGACCATTTCTGGCTTAACACTTGTTGCTAGCGGGGTTCGAACTGACGACGTCCGGGTTTACGGCTCGCCCCCAATCAATCCTTAACCGCTGCGCCAAATGCTGGTGGTTGGATGATGATACTTTTACTAGTTTATAGTTCATTTGTATAGTTTGTAGAACTTTTGTATATATTGTATTGTCTAATTGCGTCTGTACAACTATTGTAAATTATATTGTTTAACATTTATGGAACATTAGCTTATATTTGTAATTGGTTCGCTTATAATATGTTTTGGTGGATATTTGAATGTGAATGTGAATGATAATGAGTTGAAGTTTACGTTTTAGTGCTACGTTGCATATTTGAATGTAAGATACAGGTTTATATTACTGTGTATTGGGTTGTGACAGGTTACAAGTACATTAATGGGTTTAAACACCTGGAAACTGAACTTTTAAAATCTGCATTTAAAAAAAAAATTAGTTACTTCTGACGGAATAGGGTATGTTCGACGGAATGTCCGTTGGAGTTAACAAATAATCAATTTTTAATAAATGTCGAAATGTCCTAATTTTCAGTCGAACATAAGCTAACTTCGACGGACTATATCCGTCGTACCAATAATATCTGATTATTTTAGTTTTCCGTCGGCAATATCTTACGTTCGAGGGAATTAGTCCGTCGGAAATAGGTACTGGTATATTCGACGAGAAGTTTTGTCTTCTGTCAAAGATAGTTTAGGTTCGAGAAACATCCGTCGGAGATACGTTCGTCGAAGATAATAATCATCCGACAGAATTTTTGACGGGTCTTAATTTTGACGCGAATATTTACGACGGAATCTCTGACGAATATTTTCGTGGGAAATAAAATAGTTTCGACAGAATAGGCTTATGTGAGATGGAATATTCCGTCGGAATTAGCCGATTTTTTTGTAGTGGCAAAGGGTGAGCTCAACTAGCCTAGTAAAGAATATTATAACTAAGATAATGCCGAATAAATTATCGTTAGCCTTCAACAGTGTTAAACTGATAGAATATAATAGATAACAAGTTTAACTACAGCGGAACAAACAATCCATTAGAAGAGTCAAGTAAAGCATGATATCTACTATCTTCTATGATTTAAAAGTTATCACCAATTTTATCGCTGAGACTCAGCTTAATAAATAATCCACATCACTAAATTATCCATGCACTACGGGCCAAGGATATTCATTATTATCACCAATATAAACATGAGGATGATGACAATAATATAAGAATTTAATTAAATGCAAACAAAGGATAAATTCTAAAGATTTATACTTTAATTTATCCAGAATTGTCCAAATTGTCAACAATATACTGCTTTGTGGAGTAAAATTCAAGAATAATATTGTATCAAAAATGATTTGGACCAAAAAGAAATTAATTTTTTCCATGAATAGTACCCTGGGTGAATAGTACCTGAGTGAATAGTATCCCATGAATAGTACTTCGAGAATAGTACTCCGGCATGAAACGGTTAAAACTTATCAAGAATGCTCAGAATAATATTTTTATGAAAAGATACTGGATGAAGCGCAAATATCAAGAATATTCTACTAATTTCAAGAATTATAGAAGCAATACTTACCATAGTCAGTTTAAATTTAGGAATATGAAATGAAATAATATCCCTTCCATACTATGGAGTATGAAAGAAAATAATATTTCTTACGAGTATTTAAATAAAATAATATCATTTACCGTAGTAGAAACTAGATTTGACTTGAATATTAGATATTAGTCTCAGAAAATCTTGTAGAAAACTACGCTCAAAGTATTCTTATACTCAAAAGAAATACTCACAATACTATAGTAAAAATGCTTGAGATTTTTGGTGTGATTTAGGATGGAGGGTTGCCCTCCTTTTATAGTGCAATATGGAAGGAGAAAAATTAACCTGCATGCCTAACTTTTCCTTATCAGCCAAACTTTTCAATGCCTAACATCTTAATTTCAATATGGGTGGGGGCCACCCTTTGAAACAAACTTGCAGGCAACATTTTTCACCAACCAAATGGCCTAATAAATCATTTCTTCCTGCCAAATTCTTATTTTCCATCTTTGAGGGCCCACAAAAGTTAAGCAAACCACATTTGCTGACATTTTTCAAGCCACCAAGAAAGAATACACATATTCGTCCCTTTTATCATATGTATATATATATATATATATATATTATTTTAAATAATTATAAAATATTATAATAATATATTTGAATGAATATTTTATCGGAGAAATAATTATAATTCCACAAAAAATATGCCAAACTTTCAACAATTATTTCATGCTTAAAATTCCTTCATTTAAATCAAAATTGAACCTATATCCACCACATAATAATTAATATTATAAGCTCACAATATCAACAACTAGATCATTTCCAGAAAAGAGGGGGCTTTCCGATAATGATTTATCCTTATTGGCGCGCAATTAGATTACCAAACCCTTTTCCTCGATAGAATTTTCTAGAAATGTCAATAATGCTAACTAATAGTATGAATAATTATGTCGCGTCAATTATTGATTTAATAATGTAAAATATTGTGCAGATGATACTGTGACAATAATTGAATCAATAATATGAGATATTGTGCAACAATTACTGTGACAATTATTGAATGAAACCGAGTGACTTCTCATGTAAGCATCAATAATCAAAGATACTATACAATATCGTGTGCTACTATGCAACCACGCATATTACTGTACTTTTATCAACGGGTATTTCAACAGTTAACGGTAAAACTTTCACCGTTATTTTTATAAAAAGATATTTCTGTCGTTTTCTATCTCTGACAATAATTCTGTTGTGGGGTCCACCAATGATTGTGTCGTCGTACGGATATTCCCTGATAAAACAAATATTCCCCGACCAACCGAGTATTTTATAACAACTTGCTTACTTTGCAAAATTTATAAATATTACCCACAACTATAACATTAAAACAAATTCACACCTTAATATTCAAAAATATAATTCGAGAAAAATTAATCTTTATTTATGAAAGTTAGGGTCTTACAACCTCCCCTTCTTATGAAATTTCATCCTCGAAATTAGGGTACATACCTGGTATGTCAAAGAGGTGAGGATACCTTGATTTCATTTTTGATTCTAACTCCCAGGTCATTTCCTCAACATCGTGGTTTCTCCACAAAACTTTAACCTGAGGTATAACCTTGGAGCGTATAATATGTTCCTTCTTATCTAATATTTTAACAGGTATCTCTTTATACGTTAAATCTTTCGCTATTTCGTCTAGTTCTAACTCAATAATATGATTCGGGTCTTCCACATATTTACGTAATATAGATATGTGAAAAACGTTATGAACACGAGATATACTTGGCGGTAAGGCGAGTCTATAGGCCACAGTTCCTACTCGATCGAGAATTTCAAATGGACCAATGAATCAAGGATTGAGCTTTCCTCTCTTTCCAAATCTTGTAACTCCTTTCCATGGAGCAACACGTAACAACACATGTTCTCCAACATTGAATTCCACGTCCTTTTGATGAAGATCAGCATAACTCTTTTGTCGATCTTGTGAGGTCTTTATACGTTGCCGGATCATTTGAATTTTTTCCGTAGTCATACGTACCAATTTCGATCCCAACAACGTTGCTTCACCCACCTCATCCTAGTATAATGGAGAACGACACTTGCATCCATACAACGCCTCGAATGGAGCCATGCCGATACTTGCTTGATAACTGTTGTTGTACGAGAATTCAACCAATGGCAAGAACTTGTCCCAACTTCCTTTAAAGTCAAGGACACAGAGTCTTAATAGATCCTCCAGAGTGTTAATAGTCCTCTCTGACTTCACGTCCGTTTGAGGATGATATGCCAAACTAAATCATAAATCTGTGCCCATAGCTTTTTGCAAACTAACCCAAAACCATGAAGTAAATCTTGGGTCTCGATTAAAAATTATGGATACTGGCATACCATGCAGTCTTATAATCTCATTTATGTAGATACGAGCAAGACATTCAAGTGAATAAGTTTTTCGTATAGGTAAGAAATGAACAGACTTGGTCAATCTATTAACAATGACCCAAATTGCATCTATGCCTTGAGAAACCTTGGGAAGACCGGTAATGAAATCCATGGTAATGTTCTCCCACTTCCATTTTGGAATTTCAAGTGGTTGCAATGGACCTTTTGGAACTTGATGCTCTGCCTTGACTCGTTGACAAGTTAAACACCTTGAGATAAACTCTGCGATCTCTCTTTTCATATTGCTCCACCAAAATGTATGTTAAAGATCATGATACATTTTGGTACTCCCAGGATGGATTGCAAACGGTGTGTTGTGTGCCTCCATCATGATCTTATACTTCAAATCAGAGTCGTTAGGAACACAAAGTCTGGAGTTAACTCTAAGTATTCCTTATTCATCGATTCTTGCTTCCAGAATAGCACCTTCTTGCACTTTCTTCTTCATACGCATAAGCTCCAGGTCTGTAGTTTGAGCAGCTTTAACTTTATCGATTAAAGTCAGTTCTACTCGTATATTTGCCATCATCACGTGGGTCCCTGGAGTCTTTATCTCTATCTCCATCCTTTGCAGGTCATACAAAATGGGCCTTTGCATTGACAATATCGCACTCGTACCCGCATATGATCTTCTACTCAATGTGTCAGCTACCACATTCGCTTTTCCAGAATGGTATTGAATGGTATGATCATAATCTTTCAATAGTTCAAGCCAACGTCGTTGCCGCATGTTGAGTTCCTTTTGGGTGAAGAAATATTTGAGGCTTTTATGATCCATATAGATCTCCACTTTCTCCCCATACAGGTAGTGCCTCTAGATCTTTAATGCGAAATCGACTGTTGCCAACTCTAGATCATGAGTAGGATAATTCCTCTTATATTCTTTTAAGTTATTGTGAGGCATAGGCTATGACTTTCCCATGCTACATGAGAACACATCCTAAACCTTTTCCTGAAGCGTCGATGTATATGACAAATCCCTCCGAACCAGATGGTATTGTCAGAACAGGTGCCGAAATGAGTCTCCTCTTGAGTTCTTGAAAACTCTTCTCACATTCCTCGCTCCAACCGAATTTTATATCTTTCCAAGTCAGCTGAGTTAATGGAGTAGCAATTCGAGAAAATCCTTCCACGAATCTCCGATAATAACCAGCTAAACCCAGAAAGCTACGTACTTCGATTACTGACTTAGGTTGCTCCCAGCTTTGAATTGCTTCAATCTTTGTCGGGTCAACAGATATTCCATGATTTGATATCATGTGCCCAAGGAATACTACTTTCTCAAGCCAGAACTCGGATTTCTTCAACTTAGCATATAGCTTATTTTCACGAAGCTTTTGAAGTATCAGTCCCAAGTGTTGCTCATGATCTTCATGGCTTTTGGAGTAGATGAGGATGTCATCAATAAAGACAACCACAAAATGATCCAAATATTCCTTGAATACTCGTTTCATCATATCCATGAAGGCTGCATAAGCATTAGTCAATCCAAAAGACATGACTAGGAATTCGTAATGCCCGTACCGAGTTCTGAAAGCAGTCTTTGGAATGTCATCAGTTTTAATTTTTAACTGATGATATCCGGAACAAAGATAAATCTTTGAAAAGAATTTGGCACATTGCAACTAGTCAAACAAGTCATCAATAAGAGGTATCGGGTACCTATTTTTGATGGTGATATGATTCAACTCTCGATAGTCAATGCAAAGTTGCATACTCCCATCTTTCTTCTTTACGAATAGAACAGGAGCACCCCAAGGAGACGTACTAGGACGAATGAAACAGATGTCTAACAACTCCTGCAGTTGGATTTTTAACTCCTAAAGTTCAATAGGAGCCATTCGATATGGGGCTTTGGAAATAAGTTTTGTACCGGGTTCAAGGTCGATACAAAATTCAATTTCACGCTCTGGGGTAAGCTAGGAAGTTCTTCAGGGAATATGTCAGGAAATTTATTAACAATAGAAATATCATTCAAATTTGACGTATTTTTGTTTAAATCCGTGACATGGGCTAAGAAAGCTTGACATCCATTTTTCAATAAACGAATAGCTTTATGGCTTGATATGACAGTGATTGACTTTAGTGGTTTGGTCGCTTGAATTCTCATAATAGGTTGGTTAGGAATATGAAAACTAACAACCTTACGAAAACAATCAATTTTTACATGATGAGTAGTTAACCAATCAATCCCTAAAATCACATCAAATGCAAGTATTTTTAAGGAAATAAGATTGACAAGTAATGTGAGGGTACCGATTTGAACCAAACAAGACTTATAAACAATGGATGTAATGAAGGTTTCTCCCAATGGAGTTTCAACAGATAAGTTAAAGTCTAATTTCTCTGGAGTTAAATTTAAACGTTGAGCACAAGTAGGAGAAATAAAAGAATGGGTAGAACCGGTATCAAATAAGGTATAAACTTCGCAAGAGTTTATGATTAGCTTACCCGTGATCACCTCGTTCGGATTCCTCGCTTTTTGGGAGGTTACGACAAACGCTCTCCCTTGAACTATCGGTTTTATCTTGTTTGGGACGGCCTTTAATGCCTCCATCCCAGTTGGACTTGACTTTGGTGCACGACAAAATCGGGCTAGGCGACCATCTCTTCCACAATTGTAACATGCTTTGAACTGCTGCATATAGTTTGGAATGAAGTGTCCCTCCCCTCCGCATTTGTAACATACGACCGGCGGTCGTTCTCCTTCCTTAACAACAGGTGTTGGTGCTGACGTCTTTCCATCGTTATTGAATCTCCTCTTCTTGAAATTTCCATTTCTATTATCTTGGCCATGATTACCACCGAAGTGATTACCATTTCTGGCATGTTGATTCCCTCCACGTTTGTTGTCACCGCTTCGATGACTGCTACCACTAGTATTATCGACATACCGACTGCTCTCTCTTGGTTAGGTTAACTCATTATCGTGCTCCAATAACTGAGCCCTATTTACAACACCTGAATACAAACACAGTTTGTGAGAAATGCTCAGAATGCTCAGAATAAAACATCAAGAATGCTCAAAATAATATTTTCATGAAAAGATATTGGATGAAGTGCAAATATCAAGGATATTCTACTAATTTCAGGAATTATAGAAGCAATACTTACCCTAGTAAGTTTAAATTTAGGAATATGAAATGAAATAATATCCCTTCCATACTATAGAGTATGAAAGAAAATAATATTTCTTACGAGTATTGAAATAAAATAATATCTTTTACCTTAGTAGAAACTGGATTTGACTGGAATATCGGATATTAGTCTGAGAAAATATTACAGAAAACTACGCTCAAAGTATTCTTATACTCAAAAGAAATACTCACAATACTATAGTAAAAATGCTTGAGATTTTTGGTGTGATTTAGGATGGAGGGTTGCCCTCCTTTTATAAAGTCAATCTGGAAGGAGAAAAATCAACTGCATGCCTAACTTTTCCTTATCAGCCAAACTTTTCAATGCCTAACATCTTAATTTCAATATGGGTGGGGGCCACCCTTTGAAACAAACTTGCAGGCAACATTTTTCACCAACCAAATGGCCTAATAAATCATTTCTTCCTGCCAAATTCTTATTTTCCATCTTTGAGGGCCCACAAAAGTTAGGCAAACCACATTTCCTGACATTTTTCAAGCCACCAAGAAAGAATACACATATTCGTCCCTTTTATCACATGTATGTATATATATATATATATATATATATATTAATATTATTTAAATAATTATAAAATATTATAATAATATATTATAATGAATATTTTATCGGAGAAATAATTGTAATTCCACAAAAAATATGCCAAACCTTCAACAATTATTTCATTCTAAAAATTCCTTCATTTAAATCAAAATTGAACCAATATCCACCACATAATAATTAATATTATAAGCTCACAATATCAACAACCAGATCATTCCCAGGAAAGAGGGGGCTTTCCGATAAGGATTTATCCTTATTGGCGCGCAATTAGATGACCAAACCCCTTTCCTCAACAGAATTTTCTAGACATTGTCAATAATGCTAACTAATAATATAAATAATTGTGTCGCATCAATTATTGATTTAATAATGTAAAATATTGTGCAGATGATATTGTGACAATAATTGAATCAATAATATGAGATATTGTGCAACAATTACTGTGACAATTATTGAATGAAACCGAGTGACTTCTCACGTAAGCATCAATAATCAAAGATACTATACAATGCCGTGTGCTACTATGCAACCACACGTATTACTGTACTTTTATCAACGGGTATTTCAACAGTTAACGGTAAAACATTTGCCATTATTTTTATAAAAAGATATTTCTGTCATTTTCTAACTCCGACAATAATTCTGTTGTGGGGTTCACCAATGATTGTGCCGTCATACGAATATTCCCTGATAAAACAAATATTTCCCGACCAGCCGAATATTTTATAACAACTTGCTTACTTTGCAAAATTTATAAATATTACTCACAACTATAACATTATAACAAATTCACACCATAATATTCAAAAATATAATTTGAGAAAAATTAATCTTTATTTATGAAAGTTGGGGTCTTACATGAGTTCATCTCAGCAATAATACCAGTGGTAAAAGATCTCATTGTAGCACTATCTCATGCTTCGCCACGTCTCCGGGCGTATATATAGTGCCATCCATAATTATCAATGCATCTCTGGATGATCTAGCCTCATCCCGCTCAGCAATAGTGGTATCTCTATGAGCTAAGGCATCCTCTCTCTCTAATAGAGCGACATCTCTCCCAGCAAGAGTTGTCAACATCAAGGCCCTAGCCTGATCTCTCTCAAATGTCATCAGATAAAGACTCTGCTCTAAATACTCTACTGAATGTGGGGTCACAATAGCAGTCACACTGGGAGAATCCATTATAGCTGCTGGCAACCCAGCAAAAAGCTCCTCCTTGACGGGAAAATCAATGTCCTCTATGGGCTCTACACCATCATAATCAATCCCCGGCTCTGCGGATACAACCACAGCCGATGTGGTCTTTGTCTCCATCGATGAAGAATACTCTGTCGAACAGCCCGGATGGCTAATAGAAAACTCAACTAGCTCATGTTGATCTCAACAGGTATACACCCTGGATCTGTTTTTTGCTGACAACTGGCGAGAAGTCAAGTGCTGACCAAATGCCCTCTCAAAAGGATGGAAGTCTTGAAACTGGTCGAACAGTGACATCACAACCAGTGGGTGGTAAGTAGTCATGCCCCTCAAACCAGCTAGAGAGAGATAATCCATGCCAGGTGCATGAGTAATGAAGCTATAGGGTGAACTGAGCCATGTACACGACAAAATGTCAAACGGATCTTCGATCCCTGTCAAAAACACCGACCAAGATGTAGCGTTTATACACTCTGCTGTCTGAAAGGAGTGAGACATGGCTATCTCATGGGAAAAGTAGTACCCATGTCGTCGGAAGGTGCCAATCGATCTCAAGTGTGACATGAACTACACGTATAACATGACCGAGCTACCTATGACTACCCCTGCAGGATAGGTGTGGCAATATCTGGCCGATCTCAACGTCTCTATCATAATCATCGGCACAATGGTATAACCCTCCCTGAGAACTCTCACTGCCATAATAACACTGATTTTTAGCTCATCCATGTACACATAAGCCACTACGCACATCATGAGTACATCTAATCTGGCAACACGCCACTGATCCTCCGACGTGGTGAAATCCCCGGAGTGTCATACATAAATGTCCTCTGAACCAAATCTTTCTATCAGAAAATGCTGGGAAAACACATGGTCGGATGTAATCTCATCCTATACTACTCTATGCCATAGCCCGGTGAGGGTCATGAACTGTCGGCTCATGTCGCCATCCACGCGTAAGGTATGTCCAGTGGCAGTGCCATCAACCCCGCATACTCCTCTAAGGTGGGAGTCAACTCCTGGGTCCCGAATTGGAAAACCTGCCTCTCCGATACCCAATGCTCCAGCATACCATCTACAAAGCCCACAGGAACCTGGAACATCATGAGGGTCATAGAATGTTGTAATAATTGATCTACGGTCACCCGGTCTGGAGGTGACAAACTATCATACCATGACCTCAGACGAGAGGCTACCAATGCTAGTGGGGTGTGATCAATGCGGCTAACTGTCGAAGAAGACATCTATGTCGGCTGTATCATAAAGACCATCTAGGGGTCAATGCTTGAATATCTCTGGACATATATATGCATAACATGATACATGCATGATCAATAATAGATGGCAATATGATATAGGAAATGGAAAATAGTACATACATTCCTAAGTACATCATCATCTAATACATCATCTCTGTACAACTAAAAATACAGGGAAATGGGGCACATACGCCCAACAACTAACAGAGGCCTATTAAAAAATATAACGAGAATGGGGCACAGCCACCCAATATCTAACAGAGGCCTATCAAAAGATATAGTGAGAATACACATTAGAAAAAGACAATGGTGTCAATGTCTACATCATCAATCTTGTCCACCTGATGTAACTCCTCCTGAGTCACTAGATCTCCGCCATGAAGGATGTCAGTCCTATACAATGGAGGATCTGCGCTGGCAAAACCATATGGGTCACCTAAAGGGCCAGCCCTAGAGCTGGAAGGATCAAAAGTATCTGCCTCTGAATGATCTCTGCCCAAGTGCCGAATAAAGAAATGTGCCCAGTCCAACTGTTGGGTCAAACTGTCAATCTGTGTCAAATGAGTCGGATCTCGGACATAGGCCATCCAATCCATCATCATCACAGATCTATAAACCATATCCTCCATAAACTGAGTGGCATGGGTCTGGGCTCCGATGGTACGAGGGGACCACCAGCGATGGAACATATCCTGAGTATACGGACCCTCTGACAGTGTAAAACCGTCAACGCCCATCAATGGGATATCAATGATGGGCGACTGTGATACAGGCCAATAACGCCTGGGAGGAGGCAAGATCGATACACGAATCTCCCATGTGGTGCTCCTAATAGCACGCTCTCCTAAATAGAGCTCCCATCCTCCATCTTTGAAGAGAGGAATCCTACGGGTGGATATCACGTACTCGACACTAGTCGGGTACCCATCCTCAAACCCAACGGACAAATGTTCCCTAGAATAGGGAATCCAAGTGATAGCATCAACTGTCAACAACTCCAACTATAGATGACAATGGGTGAAACCCTTAGCTATAGGAACCTCTACCAGTATGGAGTGATGCCATCACCGTCCTCGTGGATAGGTATCTAGACCTAACACACTCACATGATGCAAACATGCGAGCCTCTCGTAGGCCCAGAACTGCCAACACAAAGGCAAACATCTGCTGTCAGTCAACACTCTTAACCTGTACATGGAAAATCACAAGAGAAACACTCACCAGTAGAAATGGGTAAAATCCTAGCCAAGCCTCCGTCAAGCCCTACAAATGCATACGTGTGCCCTTGAGGAAATAGGCGAACGTATAGGAACCCCAGTCATACTCTCCAATACGGTCCACATCCCGTTTAGAACTCACTAAAGCAAATGATACCGTGGAAGAGTTATCCACTATGAAGCAGCCCCTAATGATTATTAGGAACACTCACCGAAGAATGCAATCCCTGACTCTCACATCATCGGGTATGGGCTCACTCAACATCCCGCTCATAGCATCTACGCTCAAAGGACCTATACTAATTGTCTTGCCTTTGAGCGCCTCAGTCGGGACTCCTAGCAAGGATCTAATGGCAGTCGACGTAATATCCGCCATAAGGCACTGGCGCCCCTCCAAACTCCATACTGGTGATAAATCGTCAATCCATCGGCGTTATCATCACCTCATAATCTAACAAATGGAGAGACTGAGTCTGGTGAAACCAGCGCTTAGACAATGCCTTGAGATAACCCTAGGGACAATGACGGGTGAAGATGGAAAAGAACGCCTTGAAGCCCCAGCCATGCACAATCGCTCGATAATCGGGATGCAGAGCCTGATATGTAGAGTGAATGCTGAACCAGTTCCCTCGAGGTTGCGTAAAGCCGAGAACCTACATCACAAAGAGAATCAACATCAGAATCCTTACTCCTCATTAATAGGAAAAAGGAAGATCAAATCCAGCTTGTAACTCGTTTACATGCAAGTAAACTGAGGCGTGTCGACTCAAATCACCCAGAAGCGTTGGGATCGTTACCTGAATGCCTAGAAGATCCCTATGGGGAATATGACCAGCAGGAGTAGGGTCCGTAACCGGTACATCCTCCTCCTCGTCCTCAACATCCGGTACCTCAACCCAGACAGGACGTATCATTGCCTCCACCTGACAACGCGGCTGTCTAACTGAACGGGGTCGAGACACATCAGAAGACCTCCTCCGCACACCTGAAGTAGTCCTGCGGGAACTACTCAGCTGATTTGGATCCATATATCTGGACACAAGTCTCCAAATCACCTCAGAAAGGGTGTGGTAAACTCTAACCTAGAGCTTTTCAAAATGCATTTTATGACTATATGCATGCATTACTTTAACATACGCCTACAGTAGAGTTAAAAATGCATGACTACCCAATACCTACATTTTGGAAAAATTTTGCCATAGTCTCCTTTGTAAATAGGACTATCCATATGCACATAGGCATGACTAGGTGGCCATTCAGTAGCACAACTACCCACAGGCATAAAACATCCTATATGCATAACACTATCAAAGTCATAATCCATAAGGGTAGCCTAATTACTAGGATTACTTTGCTTTACCACCTTTGCTCATTTGTCCTCAAATAGGATAAGAAATAGCAGAAAAAGGTACCAATTTGACTGTTTCAAAAGTCAAATTTTTTTATATCATTATGTTCAGCATGGTTAAAACTAACATTTACTATGTTAAATATTTTTTATCAAGTCATATGAGCATGCATATTCACTACTATATGTTTAGAAGCATTTCATGTGATAACTCATTTTCTAACGGATAAAACTGGAAAACAAGACATGCATAGGTTACCAGGGTAGTGTAGAACACTTTAACGGTGGCAGAATTTGCAGAAAGACGCCCGAACTCAGAAGATCTGAAGAAGAGCTCTCGGATTCTCTGTGTGGCGCAACTTGTAAATGAATTATGAAAACCACCCATGGATGGCCGCAGGTGTACCTTTATCTCCCCTAGGTGGGGCCCACCCCTCTGGCTCGGTTTAATATGAGTTGCAAAGGAGGTATCACAAGTTGAAAAAGTCAAATCAGGAAAAAAGATGCTAAGCGATTGAGTGGAAAAGCCTGAAATCCTGATTTTTAGAGACCAAATTGCGGGTCTACATATCATTCATTGGTATTCGCCCAGACGCAGGGTTTACTATACTGATGATCACAATTATTGCAAACTACAATCGGCAATACCTCACGAAGGTCTGATGCCATCAGTCCGGGGTCGTTACTCCAAAACACTTCCCCCAGCGGGGATTTTATATAATGCATCTGTTGATGTACACGTCAACGAAGGTCAAGCAACATTGACGACATTCAACCGCTGGCAAGTAAATCCAGCGAAGCATCAAAAACCATCTGATGATCTCATCCATTGATGCACACATCAACGAAGGTCAAACAACCTTGATATCATCCACAACAAGGATCTCATCCGTTGATGTACATTTCAATGAGGGTCAGGCAGCCCTGACAATACAGACTATTGGCAATAACTCCGACAAAGCATTAGAAGGACCTAGCGACACAAACCAAAAAGAACCATCCTCATCGGGGAGGACCGATGATGGAATATGTTATACAAGGTCTCCTTAGACAAAATACATCCCCACGGGGTCTCTTGTATATGAGAGATATATCCTCAATGGGAAATCTGCACTAAGGATTAAAGGCTTTGGTGATAACCCCAATGTCAACATCCTGGAAGTTCCTAAGAGCTTTGGAGTACACAACCAAGTAGTTCATCAGAGTCATCAGTGATAACTCCAATCCCCATTAGAAACTATGGGAATAGTCATCACATCCTATTGGAAAATAATCCAACAAACCACATACATCATGCTGCAGTACATTGCATCATGATTATCTTATCACCTTTCAAGTGTCTAGTATTCTTTATCCTATCCATGCCATTAAATTTCATGAATATGATAAAGATGGGCATCTGTAGACACTCGAAATTTTGCATTCCTGTTACTAACATTGCATAAGGGAAGAATCGTCTTTCAGAGATAACCTTGGAGGACAAAGTAGCTCCAATTTCAGGGACAACCCCGGAATTATCAGTCTTACCATCTCGGAGACAACCCTGAGATAACTAGTTCCAGAGACAACCCTCGGGATTTTCAATTTAAACCTCAGAGACAACCCCGAGGAGTGCATTCCAGTTCCGGAGATAACCCCAAAATCATCAGTTTTCCATCTCAGAGACAACCCCGAGATACTCAGTCCCAAAGACAACCCCGAGAGTTCCAGTTCCAACCTCAGAGACAACCCCGAGGAGTGCAGTTGCAGTTCCGAAGATAACCCCAAAAATGCTCATTTCAACCCCTTGCAGTCGGCTTTAACCTCAGAGATAACCCCGAGGCACTCAGTTCAAACCTCGGAGACAACCTCGGGAGGTCAGGCACACCTCAAAGACAACCCTAAGGACATTCTGTACTCACAGCAGCCCAATCTCAGAGATAACCCTGAGTAACAACTGTTATATCATCCCAAATCAGAGATAACCTCGGTGAGAGGCAAAATCATCATTTTGCCACCTCGATCCCACATTGTGCCATCTCAAAAACATTTCAGCATATATTCTACACAATAATGTTCTACTAGAACCAGAGCTCTAATCCCGAGTGACTATTACAGAAGACAGCACACCGGATAGAATTTGAAGCTTGAAGACCTGGCATGGTCCCATCTTCCTGACTTTGTACAACCTCTAATCCCATGTCATTTGTGTAACTCTTGACACCAGCATTCTGAAAAAGGTCTTATACACCTCAATCAGATGCCCGAATTGAAGTTCTAAAAGTTCGAGTGGACATCGCATTGCATGCGTGCGCGTACTTCGAGATGGCAGGACCCGCGGAGCCCGAGGCACCCCGGGCATTCGTAGGTGCATATGCGGTTGCCGTTGGTACACTTGCGGCTCCCCCCCTCTATAAATAAAGGGCTTAGAGTGGCCATTTTGCATAGAGAAAAGGCGAGGAAGCCTTGTCCAATTTGCTCTGTACACACTATAAACTGAGTGCTTTCTCATTTTAGACACTTGTGAGCTTATATTTTGCTATATTTTACCAGTGGAAACCGATTGTTCATCCATTTAAAGCTATTGAAGTCTTCTTTGGCAGTCCACTATAAGCCTTCTTATATTTCTTAAAGTCTTTCTCCACTTTTTGCACACACAGTTATTCACGTTGAAAGTCGTGTGGCGTGTGTATACTTTTAACTTGATGCGTGGCTTTTTATTTCTTTTGTATATATATATATATATATATATATATATATATATATATATATATTTATACTAACATTATCGAGTTATGCCTCGATTGAGCAGGATTCACGTCCGAAGCGTTTATTACTTTTATATATATACTTATATATAAATTGTTGTCAAACTCTGTTCGATGAGCCTGGACTCACGTTCGGAGCTTTTATTACTTTTATATATATATATATATATAAACCGTTATTGAATTTCATTGGATGAGCCTGGATTTATATCCTAGACGTTCTTCGCTTTTATATATATGTATATATATATATATATATATAATTACATTTCTGTCAATTCACGAGTTTACTTATTGGCCATTTATGACTTTTTTTTTATGTTTCATCACTTTGGAGTTTACTTCGTGGCGGTTGATCGTTTCTATATATATATTTACAACTTTTATATATTTACATTTCTAATCCCCCATGGAGTTGCTTCGTGGTGGTTGATCGTTCATATATATATATATATATATATATATGTGCTTACAGCTTTCATATAAACTGCTATATCATCATATGATCACAGATTCAGTCTCCTGAATCTAGATTCGGTTCCTGTGATGGATATTTTCAGCTGTAATCAGCTTATAGATTATTCACGGTGTTTGAATTTCCTTAGATGTCTCTCATGCCCACAAGGAGTTCGGCACTGCTATGTATATTATTTTCTCGAAGATGACTCACATCTCGAAAATAAAAGCAATTAAGCCGAACATATAATAAAATGGAAGTATCAAAGGCCTCAATTACTATTGAGCATAAGAGTTTAAAAAACCTCTTTTACAAAACGTCATTGCTATATCTTGTTAAAACTGAACTTTTATACAAAATTCAAACCCTTTTTATATAGGTGCAAATGAGGCATAGCACTACTTTCAGATAATTGCACATTGACCCACACACACACATTCATATAACAATTTAATTAAAAAGTGGCGGTCACCGTGGTAACATGGATGTCGAGGGGTGCCTAGCACTTTCCCTCTGCATAATCAAGTCTCTGGACCCTAACGAATCTTGGTTTCACAGATCTGTTAAACAGTGTCACATCACTAGGTCAATGTGCAAACCTTTTCTTGGTTGAGTTGGTGCAACCATTTAAAAATACCAACTGGCCACTCTTATAGTCTAATCGTCGACATATACATGTCGGACCTTTTCACAACTTGTTTTTTCAAACAAATCTCACCTAACATGAAAACACCAAAAGACAAGAACAGGAAAGGGACAGTAAAAATCTCGACGTCGACAGAAAATTCCCATTTCCTCTTGCTTCCTCTGCATCTCCAGCATCATGTCCATCATCATCCCTTGTCCTTCCCGTGCTTCCTTCAACGCCTTGAGCATCTCTAGTTCCACAGCATTTGTCTGCTATCTACTTGCATCCTCACCTTTCCTTCCTTCACTTGTTTTTCGTACGTTGGTTTATTGTTGATTGGCTATATATGGTGATGTTAAACTCCCTTCTGAAGCATCTTCAATAATTGGTTGGACAAGATCCAGATTTGCACCTTGGAAAGCCTGATTTTCTTGCCTTCGAACTGAATTCGGTGAGGTAATGCTATTTATTGGTGAAGCTCTTCTTGTAATTCTCCCACTTCGAGTTGTGGACATACCCTTCACGAATTCTACACCTCCCCAACAGAGTCGCTAAAGAAATGTGGGTAAGGAAACTGGGCCTTGCTAGTTAGGGTTTTATGTTGGCTGAGGAGGAGAGAAATCTACGAAGAGCACGGAATTGATTGATTAATTGAAGAGGGGAGAAGAACAGGTGAGTGATTATTCCAATGACATGTGGCATAACTCTCAGAATCTGAAAACCGTGTTAGGGTAGCAGGGATTCTAAGAGCCTTCTTGAGTGCTTCGAGTTGAGAGAATGTCCAAGTCTTGAGTGTTTTGAGAGAGAATGTCCAAGTCTCAAGTCTCAAAAGAGGTCCCCTTCCTTCATTGAATGGAAATGGCTATTTATAGAGTTTGTGGAACTTAAGTAGTCACTTGTCAAGCACATGTCTTCAGGGAAATTTCAAAAATACCCTTTAGTCATTAGGATAATGCCCATATCGCCGTGTCCTTCTAGCCACCAATCCAATCCCTCAATCAATTCCCAAAATGAGCCGCCTCCACGAGCCTTCTACCTCGGGACACGTGGAGGCTTCTCCCGGGTCTAGCACATTTATTTTTGGCTTTTCTGTCTTCATTCAATTAGGTTATGTGAACCCTAATTTATATATTTAATGAGACCGTAGAACCCTAATTGTGCATTTAGTTCAATTATGTCACACGAACCCCAATTTGCACTTCGGCCCACAAGAGTCAAAGGTAATTATGGCCAATCCTTAGTGAAATGAACTAATTAAGTTTAGTTTGGAAAAGAGATTTCTAAATGAAAAGCTAAGGGAGCTTTAAATCTATGTTATAACTCATTTGAATGATTTTACAATTCTATATTCGCATGAATTATTAGCAGACCCTACCATTAGAAATTAAATAGTGCAGTAAAAAACTTTGTCTTGAGTCATAATTGGAGTAGCGCGGTCGCGCCACTCCTTTGTCAAATGGCAGTGCGGTTGTGCCGCACTACAGAGCAACTAAGATGTTTAATTTATGATCTGAACTTGGGGCATAAGAGTATGGATGTTTAAAAGCTTTAAAGTATGAAGCACAAGATGTCTAGCATGTCCAAACATAGAATGACTATATCAAGCAAGGATTGGATAAAAAGTTTCTAAATGAAACCAAATAGCAAAGTAAAAGCTAATAAAGCTTTTGTGTTGAGTTAATAAAAATTAAGTTTGCATTGTATAAGTATGACTGATGGGTATGTATACATGATTATATGATTGTGTAGGAATACATGAAGTGCAGGTAGCTATAAGCTGATAATCTATTTTTATAATCTACAAGCCAGACAAGTCTTTCAGTTCCTATGTGATATTTGAACTTGATATTGTTTAATTGTAAACTTACTTCAAGGAGTATGTTGAATTATGTATGATGCTTGATATATTTGTGAAAGTCCATTTATGACTAAGTTTATTGAGTTAGGGCACTCAGTCTTTACATGATATATGATATGCAGCATGTATGAAATATATAGTAAAAAGGTTATGATATAGGAACTGAGCATAGAATTATGTGTTATGTGATTCATGAAAACTGTTTTATTTGCTGAGCTAGCGAGCTCAATCTTGCAAAAATAACTTTTTTGCAAGTTAAGGATACAATATGATATTATTTTCCATCTAGATGGTAAGGATCAGAAGCCATGCAAGAAAATAAACTTTCTTTATCTAGAAATTGTTTTAAATCATGCCAAGGGTTTTCAATATTTGTAGTTGGCAGTTTATAATGTGTATTTAATTTCAGGTTATAAATATTGAATTATCCGATATATAAAGGTTATTGTAGTGAGACGTGTAAAATTATATAATAAGTCTAATAAAGTGAATTATAAAATAAATATGATTATAAGATATGTAATTGCTAAGGTTGTGATTCCGAGAAATAAAGAAGGAAGATAGAAAAGTTTAAAATTTGTCCGCATTTTATTGATAATATCATCGATTAAGTATGTAAAGTTAGAATGTAAATTTGTTGTTAGTGAGAAAATTTGTGAGTGGATTTGCCCAAATTTTGGGGTCGTTACAATTTCAATGTCTAAGTGGACCAAATAGGGCACGAAAGAAATAGGGCAGGGGGCTTTGTCCATTTTTCAGTTCTGACTGTTTTGGTAGAATATGTCCCCACGAAAATCTACAAGGGATAATCCCGAAATTCCAATTGGAGATTTTAGAGGACTCCCATATCTAACTCTAGAATTTAACCAAACTCAAAAACTCGAAATATGTTAGGAGTTATGATTGTTCAAATTTCAGGTTCTGTTTTAAGGAAAAATAGTTTTTTTTATCTTCTATGTTTACTAAGAAATCTTTCATGATTTCTTGGTTTATCAAGTATTAGCCAACATAAACCAATATAATACATCCTAATCCTTCTTATACTCAATGATCCACCATTAATTTCATCAAACTCCCACAACAACCAAGCAAGAATAAATTCTAAACTTAAAAACATGAAATTAGGGTTATATGATTATACCTTCTTGTTTGTGCTTGGAGATGGAATTCTTCCCTTGATGGTTTGGCTTGTTAAATCCTCTTCTTTTCATCCTTACTCAGCCGTGGGCCTCCCTCCTTTAGCCTCCCAAATTCTCTTGCTCTTTCTCTCTCTAACTCTCTCAAACTTCCTTTATTGAAAAGTGCTAAAAAATTTCACAAAGGCCAAACATTTCCCATTCCTCCTCTATTTATAGGCCTCACTAACCTTGCTTTGTCCTTCCTTAATTATCCTACACATGCTAAGTACACTTAAAGGCTTGATCCGAAGTTTACTTTCACAACATTTGTCAAACAAAATGATGAGCTTTTGGAGATAGAGTGAAGAAATTGGACGAAAATACTTGCAAGTAACCTTTCCTTCTATTTTTTCTTCATGTGGGGCCCACCATTTAACAAACATCTCCACCCCATGTGGGACCTACTATACTCAGCCCCCACCTCCTTATTTTTTGACCAATTAACTCAACCCTTCATCAATTAAGCTAACTAGGGTTAAGTTTTAATCATTTCATCCAAGACTTTATTGCTAAGCATTAAATGCTAGACTTGCAATTGCTTCCTAGCTTATGGATCAATGACGGGTACCCCCCCCCCCCCATATGTTAAATTCCTGCATATTTTAGACCATGTGGGTCCCGCGTTATTGCCTCTTTTTGCGTGCTTAATTCCGTCTTTGACTATTTGGCCAGAAAAATCAAATTTTCCTATTTATAGTCGATTCATACTAAAGTTGACGCTCCCAAGATCATGGACATATTTTCAAATTCATCTCTGAATTTTGAGTTTGACTTTTCTCCGTAAAAAGTCAACCCCTAACACATTTTGTGTTTAAAGTTTATTCTTACTAATTTCAACGTTCCAGACTCAAATATCTAGTCCGTGTCTCCAGGTTCCACTCCTAACTTTGATTTTGACTTTTTTCCATAAAAATCAACTGTTGACTTTGACCAAAAAGTCACCTTAACACATTTTGTGTTTACAGTCTTTTCTTACTAAACTCGACGTTCTAAACTCAACCGAGTAGTCCGTGTTTCAAAATTCTATTCCGATCAAAAAGTTTAAGTTTTGACTTGCTTCTCTTTATTGTCTTTTTGCTAATTTGGTTTGTGTGTATAAAGAACTCAAAAGGTGCAACGGCTAAGGGGCATACCCCAGGTTAAAGCAAGATCATCTAAAGGCATTCCACAGAGGAGCTTACTATAGTGAAACACATTCAACACGATGCGTCTCATGAGAGAGACATCAAACAAAGACAATAAGGTTAAACAAGCCAGTTACAATAATAATGACAGAAAGTTGTGGCTTTGTTAAAGGAGATACATGTAGATAATCTAGACTTAATGATATTGACAACATCTGCTGCAAGACAATTTGGAGGAATGAGGGTGCCATAATGGAGTTTCTTGTTCATAGCTTCCCAGACTTTGTAGAAGACAACTGCAAGTGAGAGCCTCATGATATTCTTTGACAGTTTCGGGCCTTGGTAAGAAATAATCCTAGTGACTAGGCTGATCCAGTCCGAAGGAAAGGAGTTCCAAAGTCCCAACGAGAAAGCTGCTTGTAAGATTGTGCTAGAGTAAGTGCATGTGAAAAAAAGATGGGCAAAGGTTTCGGTGCAAGTGTTGCACAAAGGGAAATTGAAAACTCGACCAGTATAGGATTTAGTAATATCATTTGTTTGAGTTCTACCCAAAAACCCCAGCCAAAGGATAAAAGAAAACCGTGGAACGTGAAATTTGTTCCAAACAATTTGTGCCAATTCACAGTAGCGTTCCTCTTTCGGATGCTGTCCCATATGTGACGAGCCCTGATGCGGAGAATATCGGTAGAGGACCAGAGGATAAGGTCACGGTTGCCAGATGGAACAGCTGCAGATAATATAGAGTTGCAAAAAGTGATGACGTCGTGGTGATTTGAGCTAGGAAGGTTCCAGTGTGATGTGCTTAAAATGTCTGAAACTCGAGCAGTAACAGGGAGTCGAGAATTGGCTAGCAAGGAACTAGAAGGGTTGATGGCATGGCCATTGAGCCAAGGGTCGAACCATAGGCTAAAGTTGCTACCAGATCCAACTTTATAATGCAGGTGCATGAGAGCGAGGGGACGAAGTTTAAGGATTTGTCTCCAAGTCCATGAACAATCCGAGGGTATGTCGATCTGCCAAAAAGACTTACCTTTTAGGACTGTGGACTGTACCCATTTAGCCCACAAAGAGCTTGGGTGAGCATGCAAAAGGCGGGTAAGGTGCAGAAGGGTGAGAGACTTGTTCCAATCCAGGAGGCATTTTAAGCCTAAACCTCCCTCTTCAGTGGGGAGAGTAATCTTGTTCCATGAAACTTTGGCTCCAAAATGGGAGAGTGAAGCTTCCTTCCACAGGAACCGACATAAAATTGATTGTATGGATCGGATGACAGCCTTAGGAAGGATAAAGTGAGCACTCCAGTAGTGTTGGATAGCAAAAAGGACCGATTTAATGAGTTGGAGCTGACCCGAGTATGCTAAAACTTTAGTGTTCCAAGAAGTGACTTGATGAGTGATTCTGTGCAGCAGAGGCATGCAGTCAAGGTAGGAGAGTTTTGAGGAGATGAGAGGCACACCTAAAAACTTAGTAGGGAGGGAGCCAAGGGTAAAGCCAAGGGTCGAGACAACAAATGATGTGGTTTCGGCGTCGGCACAAGATAGAAAGCACTGACTTTTGTGGATGTTTGGGATAAGGCCAGAGAATAAGGAGAAAGAGCTAATGCATGAGTGGATGATGGTGATAGATTTGATATTTGCATAGCAGAAAACAAGGATATCGTCGGCAAAGAGGAGGTGGGTAAGGTCCAAGTTTCTAGTTCTCCAATGGAAACTGAAATCAGGTTTACTGGCACCCCAATGAAGTTTCATGGATAACAATTCCATGACTAGGATAAAGAGGTAAGGAGAGAGGGGGTCACCTTGCCGAAGTCCCCTGGAGCTGCTGAAGTAACCAGTCAAGGCTCCATTTACTTTGATGGAGAACATGGCAGTTGTGATGCAAGCCTGCACCCATTTGATGAAAGGAGTTGGGAAGTTGAAAAATTTAAGAGTATCGAAGAGGAACTTCCAATTAACTGAGTCAAAAGCTTTCTGCAGGTCGATTTTAAAGGCACATCTAGGTGAACCCGAGCTGCGGTGGTAATTTTAGAACAGCTCTTGATCTAGCAGAATGTTGTCACTGATATTTCTGTCTTTGATGAAAGCTGATTGAGCTTTGTCAATAATAGAAGGGAGCACAGATTTTAGTCGGTCCGAGAGAATTTTGGAGATGCACTTGTAAATTGTGTTGCAGCATGAAATAGGGCGAAAGTCAGTCATGGAGGAAGGGTTTTGACATTTGGGGATGAGAGCAATGGCTGTGGAGTTTATGCCTTTCGGGAGCTTGCAAGAGGAGAAGAAAAAGAGGACTGCATTTGTGAAGTCTGCTCCCACAATGTCCCAGCAGTTGAGAAAGAAGTTTACATTAAAGTCATCTGGCCCAAGGCTTTTGTTTTTCCTCATGGCCTGAAGAGCACTCAAAACATCGGCAATAGAGATAAGGCGAGAGGGTTGAAGCTCTAACAGCAGGTGATTTTCTTTGAAGGAGTGACCTCAAATCTTCCATGCTCGAGTAAGGATTTGGCAAGTCAGGGGTTGAAAAGATCTCAGTGAAGTGATTAACAGCAACATTTGCAACATCCTCTTGACCAGAGACAGTAACTCCTGCAGAAGTTTGAATGGAAAGAATTTTATTGGAGTTCCATCTACTCTTCATTAGGTTGGAGAAAAATTTGGTATTCTTGTCTCTAGTAGCAAGCCAAGAGGCCCTAGACTTTTGATGTAAAAGAGTTTCCTCCAGAGATAAAGCTTTCCAAAGGGATTGGAGGTAACATTTTTCTTGGGTAAGAAGAGTTGGATCAAGAGGGTGAGAGGCCAGAAGTTGTTGGATTCTGTGAAGTTCAGCTGAGTTTGATTTGACAGACGAAGAGAGGTTCCCAGCGGATTGGTTGAGGCTAACAAGGGCTCGCTTTGTAAGCTTGAGTTTTTCTGAGAAAATACGAAAAGGGTTTCCTTGCACTTGTTGCTGCCAAGAGGAAGACACACACTCTTTGAAACCTTCCAAGAGGAACATATGGTTGAAGAATTGGAAAGGTTTATGAGATTTGGTATAAGGGATGCCAGTATTGAGGACCACTGGAGAGGGATCGGACATACCCCTAGGAAGATATGTAGCCTGAGCAAGGGTAAAGTGGTTAAACCAAGCAGCATTTCCCATAGCTCTGTCCAGCTTTTTATGAATGGGGGACTCAACCTGGCTGTTCCACCAGGTATGAAAAGGACCATATCCTCGAATGTCATCAACTTCAATAGATTGAAGGCAAGCTTTAAAGTTTTCCATGCCAGAGTCCCAAATTGTGTCAGCGCGGTCAGATTCATTTAAGTGTTGAATAGCGTTAAAATCTCCCAAGAGGCACTAGCAGTGAGAGGATTTCACATTGCTGAGCTCTAGCCATAGCTCTTGTCTTTCACAGATAGAAATCAGTCCATATACAAAAGAAGTAAAAAAGGTACAAGCGGTAGAGACTTGCATTATTTTACAGTGGATAACTTGGGCGGAGACAAAAAGGACATCCACCCTCCACACAGATGGATCCCAACCAACCCAAATACGACCATTACAATGATTGTCATAATTGAAAACCCAAGCCCAGTTTCTGCAGATAGCATTTGAGATACGTGGGGCTTTTAGCTGCTTTACTCTAGTTTCAAGAAGACCAATAAGAGAAATTCTATTGTCTAAAAGGAGTTGCCTAACATAAGCCTGTTTTGGCTTTTTATTTATACCTCTAACATTATAAGAAGCTATATTTAACATAAAAGATAGGATTAGTTTGTGGCCTTTCCACCCTGGTTCTTGCCTTTAATTCTTTTTTTTTGGCATCTTGAGATGGTTCAGTCCCATTTCGCGATTTTTGCTTCAAGTCCTTTCCTTCCTTTTCATCTATAGCTTTCAGTTTATCCAAGAATTTGTTGTTGATAGGAGGGGAATCAGTTTCTGAGATAGAGTTGTTCTCAAGAACCGAGAGATTTGCTATAGGGAAGAAGGTGTTAGCAGAGATCAATTTGGTGGCCCAGATTTTCCTCCTCTAGAGACATTGATCCAACCATCATGGTTAGGAACATTTAAAGTTGAATGGAGAGGGTCAGGGCCAAGGGTAGGATTGTCACCAGGGATTGGAGTAGCAGAAGAGGTGGAAATAACTGGGGCCAAGGACTCCTTTGCAGCGAGCGAAGGATCAGCAAAGGGAGGAGAAGACTTTCGAATCCATTGAAAGTTTTCTTTGGGGCATTTCAAAGGGGAGTGGCCAAAGACACTACAGGTTGGGCAAGAGGGTGGTCTACTCTGGTATTCCACCTCAACAGGGACAACCAATTCTTCAGAGGTTTCGTCATTTAAGACAACAACATTTAGAGAAGGTGGGAAGGAAAAGGATGCATGAACTTCAATACAAACACGTGCAAAAGCCATCCAGTCATTTTTTGAGGTCATCTCGTCAGTAAATAAAGGCTTCCCAATAAGCACCGGGTAATGTAGTGATACCCTCATCGGACCAGTAGGATAAAGGATTATTACTGAGCTTTACCCATATAGGAAATCTGTCACGGCCGACTTTTGAGAACTCAACTCCTTCTTTCCAAGGTTGAAGGACAATAATCTTAGAGGTGAAATGCCAAGGACCCGAGGCTAGGACATTGTCCCTAGCAGAGAGAGAGGAGAACCTGAAGATGTAGTAACCTTTGCTATGAAGAATTACATTTGTGAGCCCCATGTTACAAGGACCTCATCCTGGAATCACTTTACTACCTCATCAACTTACCTTAACATAAGTATTACTTTACTAACTCTTTCATTTACTGTTTATTATCCACTTCCTAGACAGAAATCTATTCTTAGCCCAAGTCTTATCGGATTTGCTTCGACTCATGAATACCTATTTATTCCCAGGTATTATTAACATTTTCATCAACATATCTCATAAACTCGTATATAACATTATCTTTTAATACTTTTTTGTTTTCATCATAATACATCATATCCTTATATAATCATAATATTTCATACCTTCGTCTCTGCATTTATTATTTCTTATAATTTTCTCTTACCTTCTTTACCATTCATAATATGTCTATTCTTTGCGTTTAATTTTCCTTATTCATGTTCAACCGTAGTAAGTTGTACCTTATTATAAACTAATCATCTATCGAGTCACTAAAGTACCTTGCTTTAATGACTGATCTACTAACTTCTCTTTATAGTCTCCTTAAAACCTCTTGCACCAAACATATCTCAACCGTATATGTTCTTCCTAACACATAGATTAGATCAAAATATTTAATCATTCCTCCTTTGTCAATCTAGGTTTTAATCTTTAACCTTTATTTCCTTATTTCAGATCTTATTTTTAAATATTATAAATATTTGGGTTATTACAGACGGTGATCGTCACTTGTCGCGGAGAAGAGGAGAAGAGGAGAAGTCGCAGAGCGATGGAGTCATGGAGATGTAGTGGCGGAGATGTAGTATGCTTTAAAGGAAGAAGTGGAATGAGCAACTGAAGTAGAAACGACTAAACGAGTGCTTCAAGTATGCTACAGAGTCTGTACTTTGTATTTAGAATTAGAATGAAACTTTTTTTGCCCCCTCCAAATTTAAATTTTTCATTAATCTACCCCTTGAATTTATTAACTTATATTTTTCCCCTATGCCTATAACAAAATAAATAAAAGTCAAGCAGAGCTGCCTATGCTACCCTACTAGTACATCTGCTCCTGGCTGCACTGCAAAAAGAGTATTTGTCATAGTTTTTTTTAATCATACAAGATTATAAATGGTATAAAATCCAATGGGCTCCGTCGGTGAGTATCGTGATAATTAACTTGATGAAATATATTTTACTTCATCTGCATTCAAATTAAAGATATAATTTGACTTTTGAGTTCAAGCGACATTATATTAAACTTTAATACAATTATTATAATTGTAACACCCCCTTTCCCAAAAGGAAAAAGGGATGTCACGCACAAACATAATAAATACAAATCTCTAATAAACCTCAAAATATCTCCAATAAAATTTAATACCAAATGTCACATACTCCAATTTAAATAGAATGAACTCCACATTTACATAGTCTCTACTAAGAATAAATAAATATCAAAATAGACCCCAAAACATCCAGTTACAAAATCTTAGGAAAACCAAGTCTAATAATCTCAAAAGCTAATCTACTCATTTGGATCAAAGGTAGCTCTCATCCCACAAATCCTGATCACCCCTGATTACCTGCCGGAAAAAGAACACAGCGTGAGCCAATTGCCCAGTACGGATATGAAGATGAATAAATATATCACAATAAATAATGAATCTAAAAGAATTTAATGAATGAACACATGTAAATTACAAACGATCGATTTAATAGATCAAAATTTGAGAGTCCATTAACAAATGACTAACACTGTCAATCGAATAATTATAGCCAAAAGAATTCCAAATAAATAAGGCTGAATCAAATGGTTGTAAGATAACAATTTCATACTGAGCTCAAATACAAATAGCCAAAGGCTAACAAAATACATCGGTACCATGATGTATACAAATCAAATCGGATAGTACGCACGACACATACGTCACTAATATGCCAAACAAATCGAATCAAATCAAATACTGGGTCGACCCATACGTATCCTGAACAAATATATCAAATGGCCAAAGCTCATACCTAGAGCATACAAGGATACGCCAGGACTAATCACACCGCCACTTTAAGGTGTCATGCCCTTAATGTCAAGAGGACATGCTCGTGGTACCCCCACAGTGGTTAGCTCAAGTATACCCTAAGGATCAAACTACAAAATGTAAGCCAAAAGGGGTTCAAATCACAAGGCTTACATGACCATATTCAAATGAAATCGAATTATCAAATACAAACATTATTAATTATCACAATATATCAATGATCAAAATAACTCCCGAATGTGAACAAAAATATACGAACAATGGTACAAACGAATAAAGTCCCCAAAACATATTGGCACGATTAACTAGTTCAAAGATTACAAATACGAATTCCAATATCAACACCAAAACGAAACTATCTCAATAATTTTGACAACAAGAAATAATCCTGAGAGGCAATACCAAATTTCTAAATGAATAACAAAACGAACGAATTATATTTAAAAGAGCCTCGCTGAAAAAGTACGGAATCTGTACCTTAAAATAATTCGCCGAATCCAAATATCACCCGCTAAACTCCCCCAATCCGATCTAATTATCAAAATAAAATATAAAGCATATAATTAAATTACGAACTCGTACAAATTATTTTTTTCATTAATTTAATAATTTTTATATATTATATTCAAATTGTAATCAAGAGATATATTTTAATTATAATAACAATACTATAAAATTATTTATCATTTTCCCCTTATAAATTTTCTGCAAATCTTTTAAATATATATATAAGAAATTGTGGTGTATAAATATATATATATAAAAAAAAAATAAATTAGGTGAAACAGTTATATATATATATACAAAATCAGTAGGTAATCAATATATATATATATATATATATATATATATATTAAGATCAGCAGCCAACATGCAAAATATATCTTATATATATAAATAGAATCAGCAGGTTAAGCATATATATGTATATATATATATATAAACGTATAAATGCCATAAGAATATAAATATATAAGTAAAATTAATATGCAGGTTACCGCAGTATACATGCAAATATAATGATCATAGTCATGTTGTCCTTTCGAATTCAATTACAGACTTTCATATTGGGACAAATATTAACTACCTTAAATCTCTAACGCAATACCAAGTAAAGAAAGCTTCTCCTTCAATTAAAAAAAATAATTAGTAACTTACCTACTGATCCAATTTTTCCGCTTCCCTTTCAAATCAAAACTTCGAACACCTTTCCATGGAGAAACTTTCAAAAACACGTGTTCACCAGGCGTGAATTCAAGAGCCCTCCTATGAATATCAGCATAACTCTTTTGCCGCGATCTAGCTTCTTTCAATTTTTCTTTAGCCAATGCTACCTTCTCCGTAGTAATCCTAACCAAATCGGGTCCTTCTATTACCCTTTCTCCAACCTCATCCCAACAAGTCGGAGCTCGACACTTCTTACCATATAATGCTTCAAAAGGGGCCATACCAATACTAGCTTACCAACTATTATTATATGCGAAACTCCACCAAACTCAAATAATCATCCCAGTTTCCTGTCCACTCTAAAGCACAAGATCGTAACATGTCTTCTAATGTCTAAATAGTTCTCTCTAATTGTCCATCTGTCTGCGGGTGAAAAGCTATACTATAATTGAGTCGCGTTCCCCAAGCTCGTTGAAATCCTTTCCAAAATCGAGAAGTAAATCATGGATCCCGATCCGAAACAATAGAAACTGGAGTCCCATGAAGCCTAACAATCTCACGTTGAAAAATATCTGCTAACTTATTCACCGAAAAATCCTCATGAATAGCCAAAAATGCGCCGATTTGGTCAAACGATCCACTACCACCCAAATAGCATCATTCTTTTTAAGAGTCCTCGGTAATCTAATCACAAAGTCCATCGAAATGTCATCCCATTTCCACACAGGAATCTCTAACTGTTGCAACAAACCACCAGGCCGCTGATGCTCAATTTTCACTTGCTGACAAGTAAGACATTTACTCACAAATTCAGCTACATCCCTTTTCATTCCGCTCCACCAGAAATTCTCCTTCAAATCCTTATACATCTTTGTAGACCCCAGATGAATAGAAAATGGCAAACTATGAGCTTCCGTCAACACTGCCTCATGAATCATTGGATCCACTGGAACACATAACCGTTTACCAAACCATATCACACCTTGCTCATCAATGCGAAACTCTGGCTGCCTACCCTCATCCATATTCTGTGTTACAGCCCACAACTCACCATCCTCCTTTTGTGCTTCTTTAATACGCAAAATAAGAGAAGGTTCCACCCTCATACCCGCTACCAACCCATCAGAACCTCTAGCATATAGCTCCAAACCCACACGCTCCATATCCGAGATAAGTTGAGGTTGTGTAACCAAGGCAGCTACACTCCCTGAACTCTTCCGGCTAAGAGCATCTGCAACCACATTAGCCTTACCAGGGTGATACTGAATCCTGGCATCATAATCCTTGAGAAGCTCTAACCAACGCCTCTGCCTCATATTAAGCTCCTTCTGAGTAAAAATATATTTAAGGCTCTTATGGTAAGTGAAAATGTCACAAGTCTCTCCATATAGATAGTGACTCCAAATCTTTAAGGCAAAAATAACTGCTGCTAACTCCAGGTCATGGGTAGGGTAATTTACCTCATAAGGTTTAAGTTGTCTGGAAGCATAAGCAATTACCTTACCATTTTGCATCAAAACACACCCTAATCCCTTCTTGGAAGCATCACTGTAAATCTGATAACCTCCAGTCCCCGATGGTAATGTAAGCACTGGAGCCGACACAAGCCTCTTCTTAAGTTCCTCAAAATTTTTCTCACGTTCCTCATTCCACACAAACTTTATGCCCTTCTTCATCAATTGAGTTAATGGCAAAGCTAACAAAGAGAAACCTTCCACAAATAGCTTGTAGTACCCTGCCAAACCCAAGAAACTCCTTACTTCAGTTACCGTGGTAGGTCTTGGCCAATTAGTGATAGCCTCAACCTTCGCAGGATCCACCTTAATACCTTCAAAGAGACACGACATGTCCCAAAAAATGCTACTGCTCTAACCAAAACCGCATTTGGAGAACTTAGCATATAACTTATTCTTTTGTAGAACCCCCAAAATAGTACAAAGAAGCTCTTCATGCTCCTCCTTAGACTTGGAATACACCAAAATGTCATCAATGAAGACAATGAAAAATTGGTCCAAATACTCGCTAAAAACCCGATTTATCATATCCATAAACACTGTCGGAGCATTAGTCAGCCCAAAAGACATCACTAAAAACTCATAGTGCCCATACCGAGTACGAAAAGCTATTTTTGGAATGTCCTCTTCCCTCACCCTCAACTGATGGTACCCCGACCTCAAATCTATCTTTGAGAAGAACTTTGCCCCTTGGAGCTGATCAAAAAGGTCATCTATCCGTGGCAATGGATATTTGTTCCTGATAGTGATCCGATTTAGCTCCCTATAATCTATACACAATCTCATAGATTCGTCCTTCTTCTTCACAAACAAGACTGGAGCACCCCATGGCGAGACACTCGGTCTAATGAATCTACAATCTAACAACTCCTGCAATTGTTCTTTCAACTCCTGTAACTCTAATGGAGCCATTCTATAGGGTGCCTTAGAGATAGGTTCCGCTCCAGGAATGAGCTCAATAGTAAACTCAACTTCCTCAAGGTGGCAATCTCTGCAGATCCTTAGGAAATACCTCAGGAAATTCTCGCACAACTGGATAGTCATCAAGTTGGGGCTCATCCCTCGAGGTATCCTTCACAAAAGCCAAATAACAATCACGCCCCTTAGAAATTATTTTGCTTGCCTTCAAAGCTGAAATCAACTTTACAACACCATTCGGCTTTGAACATTGAAACTCGAATTCTGGAGTGTCTAAGGGTCCAAAAATAACTTTCCTCGCATGACAATCTATAGTGGCTCGATGCTTACTCAACTAATTCATACCCAAGATGATATCGAAATCATGCATCACCATCAGAAGTAAGTTAGCTGCGTACACCCTCCTCCCTAACTTCAAAGGACACTCACGAAAGTGCTCAGAAATAATCACAGAATTCCCCATCGGGGTAGCAATAGATAAACGAGGATCTAATGTATGAGAAGACACTCCAAGATGACGAACATATGAAAGTGAAACAATAGAGTGCGTAGATCCAGTGTCAAACAAAACCGATGCCTCACGATTTCCTACAAGAAGAATGCCTGAAATAGTACCTGGTGCTTGGGCCGCCTGATTAGCTGTCAATGCAAATACTCTCCCACCGGTGTTGCGCTGACCACCATTACTAGCATTACCGCCTCCCACATTACCATGCTGAACTGGGCAGTCCCTTGCTCTATGTCCCATTTGTCCACATAAGAAACAAGCCCCCGTCTCTCTATAGCATGCCCTACCAGCATGATACCCACCACAAGTAGCACATGGACCAGGTGGAAGTGGCAAAAAGTTCGGATTTCCCCACCGGCCGGTCCCGGATCATCACTGATTTGACCACATGGCGTCTTGACCACGATTTTGATTCTCATTGAAACCCCGTGCTCGTTGAAATCCCTATTTTGATCTCGCCTCCACTTTTGCCACATCGACCTCTGCCGACCTCCACGACCACCTGCCAACAGCAAGGTAAGCAAAATCCTTCAAGGATTAAATCACGACCGATGGAGGCTCATTCCAATGATTTTGCCTTCTATTCGATTTCGCTAAATCGCCCCATTCCTTGCCCTTGCTTTGGTCATCTCTATCTCTCTTTCGACTCCCTTCTGATTTTGAAGCTCGAAAGTCCTTGTGCTCCATTTCCACACTCTTAGCTGCATTAGCCACCTGTGATACATCTGTAAATATGGTGTGGATGATCGATCTCCTATACTCGTATTTCAAGGCCCATTTAAACTTTTCACGTCATTGTCATTGTCCCAAATATATGAACCCAAAAAACTACCAATCTCGTAAACCTCGCTATGAAATCAGTAATAGTCTCATCATCCTTCTGCCGAATGGACACAAATTCCCTGATGTATGCATCCCTATCAGCGTTTGGGAAATATTGTTGATAGAAAAGGTCACAAAAACTGCTCCATATGAGTCCATCCATAAATCCATCTCCCTGTGTAGCCTTCAACGATTTCCACCATCGCTGAGCATCATCCTCTAGCTTATAAACTGCTAATCTCACCTTCTGATTTTCTGAACATCCAATAACATCAAAAATCTTCTCCAAATGAGCGATCCAGTTCTCCGCATCAATTGGAGTCGGAGCAAAACGAAAAGAATTGGGCTTTTGCTTAATGAACCTCTCCAACAACACATATAACGGCTGCATTGGCTGACCCACTTGATCCTCGGGAGGAACATTCTGTTCATGTTGTGTTATCTCTGCATCATCCCCCATGCCATTTGCATGTTGATTACCTTGCATTTGCGGAATACCTCATATAGCTTCGTGCATGCCCTGACTGAGTAATCGCCTCATTCACCATTCTTTAACCATAGCCGGGTTATTATTGCATTACTGGCCCCATTATTTCCACCACAGTTAATGACCTCAACTCAACTGCGCCTTTGACCCTCCGATCATATTATTACTACCGCCTCCCAAAGAATTCTCGACGACTTACGAGCCATCTAAGATACAAAATCAAATGATTTAGAACAAACAGATCAAAACAAATAATCAAGGCCAAATTTATGCAGAACGAAAATCAAACGCAATACAAATCTTATAACTACCTAGTGGTCTACCCATAACTCACAGGTCAAGCCTAAAAGGCAATCTACAAGATCATAACCTAAGCTCTGATACCAACTCTGTAACACCCCCTTTCCCAAAAGGAAAAAAGGATGTCACGCACAAACATAATAAATACAAATCTCTAATAAACTTCAAAATATCTCCAATAAAATTTAATACCAAATGTCACATACTCCAATTTAAATAGAATGAACTCCACATTTACATAGTCTCTACTAAGAATAAATAAATATCAAAATAGACCCCAAAACATCCAGTTACAAAATCTTAGGAAAACCAAGTCTAATAATAATCTCAAAAGTTAATCTACTCATTTGGATCAAAGGTAGCTCTCATCCCACAAATTCTGATCACCCCTGATTACCTACCGGAAAAAGAACACAAATATGTGAGCCAATTGCCCAAAGATCTGGATACGAAGATGAATAAATATATCACAATAAATAATGAATCTAAAAGAATTTAATGAATGAACACATGTAAATTACAAAACGATCGATTTAATAGATCAAAATTTGAGAGTCCATTAACAAATGACTAACAACATCAATCGAATAATTATAGCCAAAAGAATTCCAAATAAATAAGGTCAATCAAATGGTTGTAAGATAACAATTTCATCATCGAGCTCAAATATAAATAGCCAAAGGCTAACAAAATACATCGGTATTATGATGTATACAAATCAAATCGGATAACGCATACGACACATACGCTCACTAATCCGCCAAAAAATCGAATCAAATCAAATCTTCGGGTTAATTTCCATACGTATCCCGAACAAATATATCAAATGGCCAAAGCTCATACCCGAGCATATAAAAGGATATACGCCAGTGGACTAATCACACCGCCACGGAAGGTGTCATGCCCTTGTGTCAAGAGGACATGCCTGTGGTACCCCACGTGGGTTTGTAACACCCAGTCCTTTACATCGAAAGATAGGGAAAAAATTTATCTGCATATAAGAAATAAGTTACTACTAATAGTACCTTCAAGTCATAACCTTTTGGGAGCCCGGTGGGCTAGATGACCCAAGAAGATACTATTAGGCCAAAGGGTTCGAGGCCTTATTTGGATGGATTTGATTCGATTCGGACTTGGGATTTGACCCAAGATTTGTTCCAACTCCTGGATTTGACCCGGTTGTTTCATATAGTATCGAGCCACTCTCAAAGCTCCTGCCTGTAATTCGATCGGGTTGGAGGTGGGGACACGAAGGTCGGTGTTATTATCCCACAATGGAGAGATGAAGGTCCTGGAGGTGGGGACACGAAGCCAAATTTAAGTATTATCCCACAATGGCTAGAGAGGCAAAGATCTTTGGTAGTGTGTGTGATCGGGTTCTAACGGGGACGTCAGAATTTAAGTGGGGAGTTTGTAACACCCTCAAATCCCACATCGAAAAGATAGGGGAAAAATTTTTCTGCATATAAGGAAATAAGTTACTACCAATAGTACCTTCAAGTCATGACCTTTTGGGAGCCTGTGGTGGGCTAGATGACCCAAGAAGATACTATTGGGCCAGTGGTTTGAGGCCTTATTTGGATGGATTTGATTCGATTCGGACTTAGGATTTGACCCAAGATTTGTTCCGAACTCGGGATTTGACCCGGGTTGTTTCAATAATTGTATAATATATAACAAAATTTATTAATATCAAATTTATTTCATTCTAAACTTTTACGAGTCATACCAATTTTGAAGTTTAATATGTCGTCGTTTGATCTCAAAAGTCAATTCATATCTCTAATTTTGGAATTGAGCGAGTATAATTTAGAATTTTATATAGACATTTTTAGGGCTTGGAGTTTATAATGCACACCAAAAAAAAGGAGTGACTAAAGATTTTCTAAAATTAATTTTCTTAGAAAAAAAAGTGTAAAATTGTACGTATAATCAAGTGGGTTAAGCATATTTATGTTTATGAACTTTGCATTAAACATACTCATCTCAAAAAAGGAATTTATATTAGGACAAAAATATGTTAATTTTTTCTTGCGAGTAAATTCGGATCCGGTTACCATGAAGTTAACTTCATGATAAGTTGGCCAATTAACCAATACAGTGCTAACACGCAGAAAAAGAGATCACCTCTCGGCCTGCGTGTCAACATTGTATTAACCAATTGCTCAAAGTTAACTTCATTCTAACCATTCATAATTAACTATTCATATATTTGAATTAATGTACATATTATGTGACTGTGCCTATGCGCAACAAGAGTCGACGTAATTGTACTCTTTAAGTCACTGGTGGTGGGGTCTCTAGGGCAATGGGATCCCCACTCCCATAGAGATTTTTGAAAACCTTCTACATATGCGGGTGCTAATTGAAAGTTTAGAAAATAGAAGGTGCATAAGATTTTGATAGATACTTTTAACTATTACATAATACTCTCCCCTCCCCGCCCCCGCGTTTATATAACAAGTCTCCTTTATAAAAAAATTAGAGGTGGCAACCAAGGTGGTAAGCCGAAATAAGCAAGGCTAATCTATGAAAGAAAGGCCAAAAAGGCCCGGGTTTTGTGGGTGAAAATGTTAGGCAAATGGTTCATGGATTTTTGGCCAAACTTACCAGTGGGCTTTTTCCTATTTTTTTTTTTTTTTTTTGCAAAATTTTGCTACACTAGAAATAGTAATAATAATAAATATTAAAAATAATACAATAATTTATAATAAACAATAATTCTAATTACCTACATTAACTACATACCTCAATCAATTAAAATTTTAATAGTATTATACTTTAAAAGTATATAATCAAATTTGATTTTTTAAAATTATACTTTAAAATTAATATAATTTATTTAACTTTTAAAAATGCATTCATGACTCTACAAATATTGTTCCAAGAGATATCTAATTAATTTTCAAGATTTACATGGTTGGAACTTGGAGATGCCAAGATTTTAGCAATTTGAATATTTAAATTGATTTTCAAAAGATTTGCATGACATGATTTTAGGCATTACCCAATATCTCATTATTAACAGCCACATCAATTAAGAAATTTCTAACTACAATTATTATTTACTACAACTATAATAATTAAAAATATATTTTTATATTGAAGATTGCATTAAAAATAAATAGTTGTTGTAGCTCAGTTGGTTTGAACTCTTATTTATTTACTTACAAGTCTTGTGTTTTGCCTCATAACCCATAACAAGAAAGAACATTTTATTTTAAAAAAAAAAAAAAAATACGGGTCATGTCGTCGACCATAAACGGCCCAGATTTTGTGGGCTAAAAATCACTACTAAAGCCCAAATTTCAAGTGGCGGGCAGTCGGCCATTCATAAGCGTGGGCCATCTTTGCCAGGTCTAAAAAAAATGTTCATAATCTCTTATTGGTAATAATATAAAATAACATAAAATCATCGAGTTTAACAACATAATTTCATTATTATATCATCATTATTAAAATAAATATTCATTATATTTAGGGATAAATATGAAAGAAAAACTTATTATTAAAGTTTACAAATTTTATAAATAATACTCTTTTTATGAAACAAAAGAAGTATTTTATAAGATTATTAAATTAAAAAACTCTAGATTTTGGGATCTGTTTTTCAATAATATATCATATTTAACTTTTTGAAAGAAAAAAAAAATTGTTAAAACAACTGATAAATAGTCCAATGTGTACTTTCAGCTTGCCCCACACTTGAGAATTTCCAAGTCTGCCACTGTTGATAGTCCATAATTTTGGTGTTTGATTTGATTGTACAGTTTTACTTGCATGCATTCTAAGAATCTTTTATCAACTTAATTGAAATTAGTATTATATTATCACATGAAAGTTGGAAACTTTTCATTTGGGGGACTCCTTGGACGTATCTTACCAATGAATTTTTTATTTTTATTTTATAATAACGCAACAAAACATACCAATAAAGAACTACGAAACGGAAGGGCTGGGGAAGGAGACTATGTTCTCCTCCAATCTAATGTCATGGATTCTGTCTTTTTCGGTACAGAAACACTTAAGTTGGTGGTTACGGATTTGACTCTACTCCCTTAATTATTCTTTTCTCATTTTCTTTATAATTTTATATAATATTTAGAATATTATTATGAATGAAATAAATGACGATAAGTTTATACTTTTCATCTTTTAAATTAGAGATACAATTTGATTTTTAAATCAAACGACGGTATTAAAATTTAAATGGTATGACTCATAAAAGTATAAAAGTTTAGAATAAAATAATATTTGTTATTAATAGTTTTTGTTATATACTATAAAATTATAATAATTGTATCAACTAAAATTAAATAAATTTACATCAATTTAAAGTTTAATATATTGTCATTTGACTTCATAAATCAAATTATATCTCTAATTTTGAAATGAAGTGAATATCTACGAATATGGTGGGTACATGAAATAGTAGGTCGTAAGAAAAAGATTTATACATTATTATTTTATTTTATCACTTTCAATTTCACGTTCAAATTGTATCTTAATTCATGTTCAACATAAAAATATAAAATAATAACCAACGCTTATCATTTTAAAAAACAAAAAATGATCGAGTCTTGTTGACTTAGTCATATTCTAACTTTATATTTTGATGATGAAATGTTCAAAGTACTAAATTGTTTTATGATGTTTTCAGGTATTTTGGTGATAAAAGAGCTTTGATTGGATATTCAAGAAATTGAAGGATTTTCTTTTTTCTAGGAAAAACAATTGTAAGATCATTTGCATAATAATTGATTTTTATTATATGTCTTAAATGTAAAATGTTTTTATGAAAAATATTTTTTATAGAGTAATGCATATATTTTATTAGTGTTACATGTTTAGCATGCATATTATATTTAATATACACACACTTGGATTACACGTGGTTATATATATCGGTGTGTCTTGTTAGCTAAAAAGATGGATTGTGATATGCATGCATGTAATCATGATTTCCTAGAATAACTAAAGATTATGATGTCATACGTCATTTCAAATGTTCCATTATTAGCTACTGCACGTCACTTATGTGGAGATAAAGTCAAAAGTGTTTTTCAGACTATATAGTTAACAAAGATTATGAATATGGATTGGACTATGTCAAGCTTTATTGTTGTGGGTAATTCTTTTAGTTATTATCTCTTAAGTCTTTTGATTTATTCAAACTTTGGTAACTAACAGGAAGTTGGTTTTGGATAAATATTGTGGACTTAGTCTTAAGCTTTACCGTTGTGGAAATTGCCGTTTGTTTTAATTAGATCATATCTTTTATTAAACGGTAACTTGTGTAAGGGCTATATAAATGTTGTTTCTCATTTAGAAAAGAACAGAACTCACGAATTATACTTGCACTTATTATTGTTATTATCGATGATTTTGTCAAAGTGCAAACTTTTGAGAAGCTAAGCAATTAATTTACTGGTATTATTTGAGCTGGTATTCGGTAAGAAATTAATTGTTTATCTATTGTGTGCTAATTGATCATTGCATATAGTTGAGCCTTTAATTGTTAAATTGATTATTCTTGCATTGATCATAGACCTCTATAATTGTATTGAATTTTCTGTTTTAGACTAAGTGTAGTCTAAAAGTTTTAATCCTAGTGGATTAGAGAAAAGGGTTGCAAACAGGTTCAAGGAAGCAAAGGTGCTTGAAGAGTGCATAGGTGTACAAGGAGCAAGAGAGCTCAAGGGAAATTAATTGTTAATTAATTTTTTGTTAGAATCTGTTTTGTAATCTGTATTTATTTATAAAGAAATAAATAAAGTGAGTCTCTAATACTAGTTGGTATTGGACGTGGACTAGGCTATTATTATAGAGGGTAATAGCTGAACCACGTAAAAAATCTTGGTGTTTGTTTTATTATTTGCTTTGCCTTAAAATCGCATAAGTTACTTAATTATCTTAATTTGACTACTTGCATTATATTAAGATAATTCTTTAACATCAAGTATTTTAGGCTATATTAATTCAGTAAGCTGATTTCAATCATTATAGTAGCCTGAAATTAATAGTTTTTAAAAGTTGGTCATAGATTGCTCCCACACTTATTCAACCCCCCCTTCTAAGTGTGCCTAGATAAATTTCATTTGGTATCGGAGCTTAGCTCTACTTATCTTGGTGTTAAAGGTGACTTATAGGGAAAGATTCTGACATGGCACAGTTCGGGAACAACAATCAAGAAGGATAGTCAACCAATAGAACTCCTTTGCTGTTTGGAACCGAAAATTACAACTTCTGGAAGTTCCGGATGAGGATCTATCTGAAAAGAGATCCTTGGGAATGGTGGGTTGTGGAGAACGGACCAGTTATTCCATGAAGAGATGATGGGACACCAAAGATTCTACTTGAAATGGATTCAACCGAAATCTACATGGTCTCATATGATTCAAAGGCAATGAACACACTTCTCAGCGGCATGGTACAATCTGAGATAGACAAAGTTTCCTCATGCAACACAGCTAAGAAAATGTGGGATAATCCAGTGGTAAGTTATGAAGGTACTTCCAAAGTACGAGAAGTCAAACTGAGTATGCTCATGCATAATTATGAAATGTTCAAGCTCGAAAACGATGAAACCATCAAGCTAGCTCAAGCAAGATTCCTAGTGCTCATAAACTCCTCGAAATTACTGGACAAGACTATTCCTCAAAGTGAGATCAACCGTAAGTTGCTTCGGGCTATGCCCAAAAGGTTTGCTTCTAAAATCACTACTCTTCAAGATTCTGCAACTATTTCTTCCATGGATACTTTAACTCTGTTTGGTGAATTAGAAGAATATGAACATCAGTTAAAGAGATATGATGATGAGGAGGAAATTCCTCAAAGAAAGGTCTTAGCTCTTACTGCAGATAATGAAGAGGAGCTAGATGATGACTCAGACGAAGAAATAGCCATGCTGTCAAGAAGACTCAAAGGACTACTACAAAGGAAGAACAAGAGAAGAAATACTTTCAACTCAAATAAGTCCAAAGGAAAGCAAACTGAGGAGACATGTTTTGAATGTGGTCGTCCTGGTCATTTCAAGAAAGATTGTTTTCAATTGAAGAACAAAGGGAAGACAAACTACAGAGACAACAAGAAGAACAAAGCTCTTGTGACTTGGAGTGATGAGGAATCCGAAGTGGAGATCGATGCCAAAGATGAGATAGCTCAAGTATGCTTCGTAGGAATTGAAGGTGAATCTAATCAGGTATCATTTAATGATTTGAACTCATTAAAACAAGAAAATAAGAAGTTAAAATAAAAGAATGCATGCTTAAAAGGTTTAGTTAATACTTTAATGAGTGAGGTGGATTCACTAATAGATGAAAAGAAAGAAATTGAAAAGGAATCTACTTGTAAAGAAGAAAAGGTTTTGATTGCTAAGATTGATTATTTAGATAATTATAACAAAATACTTTTCAATAAAGGTAAATTTCTTGAATAATGAAGTTCAAAAATTGACTAATGAGTTAAAAATGAGAGTTGTGTGTATTGATGCATTTAGTGATAAATCTCCTTATAAAACCTTTCCTAAAAACGAGCTTCAAAAAGAAATAGCTTCATTAAAATTATCTCTTGCTAAATTTGTCCAAGGTGAAGAAAATTTGAATGTCATATTAGGTAAACAAAGACCTAGTTTTGAAAGACAAGGAATTGATTATGACCCTATGCATAAAAAGAGTAATATAAAAATGCTAAAATCAAAATCACGATTTAGTTTAAATTATTGTTCTCCTTTCACGACTTGTAAGCATTGTGGTATTAAAGGTCATTTAGATATAAATTGTTTTAAGAAACGAAATATGGTTAAAAAGGTATGGATTAAAAAGAATGATTTGCTTGCTACTAACATAAGTGGACCCAAAAAGATATGGGTACCAAAAGGATAAATTATTCTTTCTTGACAGGTATGCTTAAAGGCAAGAGTTCCATCTCAAAAATGGATTCTTGATAGCGGATGTTCTCGGCACATGACAGGTGATAAGTCAAAATTTGTAGAACTAAATATTAAGAAGAAGAATGGAACGGTCACTTTTGGAGACAACAAAACCTGTGAGATAATTGGAAAAGGATTGGTAATGACAAGGTAAGTATAAATAATGTGCATCTTGTTAATGGCCTTGAATTCAATTTAATTAGTATTAGCCAATTAATGGATAATGGTCATCAAGTTAACTTTGAAAAAGATAAATGCACAATATTTCATGGTACTAACAATACTACTCTAGTTGCACAAAGAGAAGGAAATATATATATCCTTGATTTTGAGCAACATGATGAAGAACTGTGTCTTACTTTAATACAAGATGAAGCTTATCTGTGGCATAAAAGGATGGGACATGTTCAGATGGACTTAATCAAGAAACTATCCTCAAAGAATCTCGTCAAAGGATTGCCAAGAATCAGGTTTGAAAAGAAAGGAATATGTATTCCTTGCCAACTGGGAAAACAAGTAAGAACTTCTTTTACAGCAAAGAATATGGTATCAACTTCTTCTCCATTGCAACTACTTCATCTTGACTTATTTGGTCCAGAAAGGCATTCAAGCATTAATGGTAAATTCTATGCTTTTGTAATAGTTGATAATTTTTCAAGATACACATGGGTATTATTTTTGAGAATTAAGGATGAAGCATTCAAAGAATTTGAAAAACTAATAAGGAATCTTGAAACAAAGTTTAGTTATAAACTTATTAGAATTAGAAGTGATCATGGTAATCGAAGTTTCAAAAGATTTTATAACCTTTTGTGATCAAAGGGTATTAGCCATGAATTTTCATTGAGGACTCCTCTCACAAAAGCGGAGTGGTGGAAAGAAAGAATAGGACTCTACAAGAGACCGCAAGAATTACAGGCCGGGTTTCCTCTTGGACCTCGCAATCCCTTTCCTTTGCTGGTAGAGTGCTTTTAATTAGAGTAGTGCTTTTTGCTATCCAGTCTTATTGGGCAGCCCATTTTATCCTTCTTAAATCGGTCTTGAGAGCTATTCAATCTATTCTTTGTAGATTTCTATGGAAAGGTTCTTCTTTTCTTAGCCATGGTACAGAAGTATCTTGGAAAGATTTAGCCCTCCTTTCGATGAAGGCGGTCTAGCCATCAAAATCTCACCGATTGGAATTCGCTCTCATCATTCTCCATCTTCTTAAGGTTATTTCACCTTCTCCAACCTCCTTATGGGATAAGTGGGTCAATTCTACACGCAGCTTGTTTGCTATAATTTACGGCATGTCCCTATTCCTACCGATCGTTTTGGATTTGGCGTAAGATTCTTAAATTATGTCCCACCGCTCTTAATTTCCTTCATTACTCGGTTGAAATGGAAATTCCTTCATTTATGGCATGATCCGGTGGTTGAATGGACAAGCCATTAATCCATCGGCGTCGCTTCTCTGATACCGAATTCGGTGAATGCCCGTATTTCCGATATCGCAACACCTGGGTGCTTGGTCATTACCCTCTAGCAACCACCACGAGGTTATGCAATTTTGAGTCGGTTTGATTCTATCCTGCTCCTCGTCATCCGAGGATAGAATTTTATGGGGTTCTAGTGAGATTAAATTAGTTAAAGCCTCCATCATTTGGAATTCTATTCGATCATCCGCTTAGAAAGTACCTTGGGCTCAATCACTATGGCACCCTCTTCACATTCCTCGGTACTCTTTTTACCCTTTGGTCGGCCTTACGTGGCGATTACCTACTAATGATAGATTTTTATCATACTTGAGTTTTCATCCTCTAAAATACCCTTTCTGCAAGAACTCATGATGAAACTTTTTTCCACCTTTTTTTGAATGTAACTATTCATCATCCGCCTTCTCCTCGCTTACGGTTGTTGGAGGATGGAATAACGTTCCAATGAGGTGGGATGACCTCGTTAACCGTTATCCAATTTAGTGGAAGTAACACTAGGTCCAATATTCTAAAGCTTGCATTGGCTTCTACCGTACAAACTTTGGGCGACTAGAACTCCTTTGTCCATGATCAGATCAAAAAGCCCTTGAGTATCGTGGTCAGGGATATTTTGAATGACATCAAATCAAGGCTTTCTTCATCTTCTAAATTCCTTTTAGCTGCTCAGAGCAATCCTACTCTCAGTGTATGGATGTAGTCCAGATGTTTTGGATGTATGGGAGTTGTAGTACTTGGCACTCGCAGCATTAACAGTTTGGCTTCTTCTGTGTTGGAAATTTAGCTTCCATGGCGGTTCGGCAGTTCGGCTCTCATGGCAGTTCGGCCTCTTCAGCGGGTTGGTTCAATTGTTCGCTTCATTAGTTATGGGTTGAAGCATCTTGATCCGATCTTCGGGTTCGGCTTTACGGCGATAAAGGATCAATGACATCTGGGCTTAGCATCTTGGTTCAACTTGAGGTTTGACCTCGTCTTGGGACGCTGGGGATCTTGGTTTCGGCTTGGTTCGGTCTATGGTTCACCCTCTCCTTACGCACTTTCGTAGTTCTTCCTAAACTTCGCATCCTCTTGATTACTACGGTCGATTCGATTCGGTCTTGAATCATTTGGGGATGCCGGTTTCGACTTGAGGTTGGTTTCTATGGTTCGGCCTTCTCCTACTAGCACTTCGTAGTTCATCCTAAACTTGCATCCTCTTGACATCAGTAGTGCGATTCGATTCGATCTTGGAGACGCCGGGGATCTTTGGTTTTGGCTTGGGTTCGGTTTCTATGGTTCGCCCTCTCCCATCGCACTGTAGTTCTTCCCTATGCTTCATCCTCTTGATCTCTTGCAGTCTCGATTCGATTCGATCTTCGGCTCCATTCATTTGGCTGCTTGGTTTTAACTGATTGGTTGTTTAAGGTTTTCATGCTTGTTTTTCTATTGTCCTGCTTAGTAATGCTCCTTGTTCTTTCATTTGGCTTGGTTGTTAGTCTCTTGTTGTCCATTTTGGGGGTTGTCCCATGTGGTTCTATCAAAAGCTTCTGGAGTATGCCCTTAGCGATTGTTTTATCTCTTTTCTTTTCAATATACAAACAAACTTAGCGAGAAAAAAAAATGATCATCTTGTGAGTGGTTTTCCAAGTGCATGCATAAAGAATTTGATATGAGCTTAATGGGTGAACTCAACTATTTTCTGGTACTTCAAATCAAGCAAACGAAAGACGGAATTTACATCCATCAAACCAAATATACAAAAGAATTACTCAAGCAATTTGGCTTTGAAGGATCTAACTCAAAAGGTACACCTATGAGCACATCAATAAAGCTAACAGCTGATGACAAAGGTATTGATGTTGATATAACAAAATATCGAGGTATGATTGGATGCTTGTTATACTTAATCGCCTCTAGACTTTGATAATGTATAGTGTTTGTCTATGTGCAAGATTTCGAGCAAAACCCAAAGAATCACACTTAAATGCTGTTAAAAATTTTTTGAAATATTTAAGTGGTACCATTAATTTAGGGTTATTTTATCCAATTTCCAATCACTTTGAACTAATAGGTTATTCAAATACTGACTATGCAGGATGTCAAATCGATAGAAAAAGTACGAGTGGTGCTTGTACTTTCTTGGGACAAAGTCTCGTGTCATGGCATAGTAAAAAGCAAACCTCAATGGCTCTTTCAACTACTGAGGGAGAATACCTAGTTGCAGGAAGTTGCTGCTCTCAGATATTATGGATGCGACAAACTTTATGTGATTTTGATATATTATGTGATTGTGTGCCTATTTATTGTGATAATTCTAGTGCTATAGATATATCTAAAAATCCTGTGTTACATTCACGTACAAAGCATATAGAAGTTAGGCATCATTTTTTAAGAGATAATGTTTCAAAAGGTTTAATTAAATTGATTTTTATTCCAACTAAAAATTAAATTGCAGATATTTTTACTAAACCACTAAGTGAAGATAGATTTTGCATGTTGCAAAGAGAACTTGGGATATGTGTTGCATAATTTATTTTCAAATATGTGTTATCCTAACTTGCATGAATATCTCATTATTTAATTAGGATAATTATGTATTTTAAAAATGTCAGCTGCTTACTTAACTCCTTAAATCATGGACACAATAAAGGCTTTTATCATAATTATTTTTGAAATCTGAAATGATTGGGCAAACGAAGGGTTTCTTGGGAGACGTATACATACATGTGTCTGTCATAACTGTTTGAAAACTGAAAAGACCGGACGGCTGAAGGGTTTATTAGGGGCCGTGAGCGTACATGCATATATCATCATGATTTTTGAAAATTGAAAAGACAAAATCGGCTGAGATATTTTTTTTAAAGACGTAAAGCCTTGGAAGACGGACAAACTTGAGAGACATCCAGATACATATATACATTCACATTTGTTTTTGTATGTATCTTTTTATTCTCGTTGTATCTTAGTTTTCGTCTGACTCTCTCTTACTCTCTCATTGTGTTCTTCATTTGAAATCTTCAATCGCTATGAGAACTCGTACACATAAACGGTCAATGAGGGATTCTGACGACGAACAGACCACAGTTCCTCCTCATTCTACTGCTGGACCATCTCACTAGAAAAGGAAACTAAAGAAGGTTGTGCCATCAGAGACAGAGTACTTGGACTCTTCGGCGTCTGATGAGTCCACTTTCAGTCCATCTTTGCCAAAATCAACAGGACCCTCTCGGAAACGTCAAACCATTGACTCCATCTTTTAAGCCAAAGGTTACACCTCCACCGGTCTCGGTAACACCTAATCTTTTCTCTGATCTTCCTGATAACTTCTTTCGAAGTAATGCTTATGAGGTTCGGTTTAAGAATGTAATTTTTCCAAAACAATTGGTTTATGAAAAATCAGTGGATCAAATTTGTTTTCATGAGTCTCCTTTGAAAGTTTTATTTGAGTCTTGTGGTATCTCCTCCATGCTCTTTCCTCCTTCTATTGCATATCCCAGATTAGTTCAATAATTCTATACTAATTTGGAATGTCATGGGGAGTTTTATACTTCATTTGTCAAGGGCAAATCTTTGTATTTCACTGTCATGGATTTCGGTAGCATTTTAAACATTCCTTTCACTGGTGATTGTCCGTTCACTCAAAAAGGGGCTGTTCATTCTCCTTTTTTGCCTTTGGAACAATTACAAATTGTCATGGATAATCCTCTGTTAAGTGATGTTTTTACTCCCAAAACCATAGATGTTTCTCCTCTTGCTTGTGTAATCCATCATCTTGTTCGGTTTAATCTTTTACCTCGTCTAAGTGGTAATACTGATTTTACTTATCAGGATTTAATCATTGTTGCTATGATTTTAAAAGGTCTGTCTTTTAATTTGGCCCAAATGTTGCTTCATCAAATGACAAGTTGTCTGAGAAAAACCAAAACTTGTTTGCCGTATAGTGCTACTCTCACCACTTTCTTCACTCATTTTAAGATTTCTTTTGAAAATGAACTTTCTGTAGATGTGAATGATTCACTCAGTGTTAATACTTTGAAGTTGTCTCGTATTACACTAATTGATGGTCAGTTTGTTCGTGTTAATCCTGATATTCCTGTTCCTCCCATTTCAATTCCATCTTCTCCTGTTCAGTCCTCTACTCAATCTTCTTCTGAGATCTTAGATATGTTGAAACTGGTACTTAGTAATCAAGATAAAATGCAAACTGAAATGTCTGCCCTTCACACCCGAATGAATATGTTGGAAAAAGGAAAATTGCCTTTGGGTGCCCCTGAAATTAACAAACTGTACAACAATCTTGAAGATGTGTTCATTGATTTACAAGCAGGCTTTGAACTGCAAACTACTGCTTTGGCAGAGGTTATGCAAAGAAGGCTTAATCGAAATTCCTGTCAGTTAAGTCAAGAGATAAAGTTTGTCAGTAATCAAATAGGGGAATTGGCTGAGTTTATTTCTACTCGTTTCAATAATGTGGGATCTAAACTCCATATGCAGCGTAAACATTCTATCGTCACAGAATGGGTTCATTGAAACTGGCTTGCTGAATACATTGGTGAATTTCTTGACATGCCCTTACCTCCTGGAACTTTCATTCCAAGACCTCCTCATTTTGCTGCTAATCTGAGTGTGGCTGAAAAGGTTCATCGTGAAAATCATCGCCCCTACTTCACTCAGCGTGCAGCCGTGGTAGAGCTCGACGAATGAATTGCGTCCTTTTTGTTTGATGACAAAGGGGGAGAGTTTTTATGAATTATTTTTGGTTGATTATGGACGGATTTTAAAAAATGTTGGTTTTTGATTTGGTGTGCATCACCAAAAGATTTATTATGTTTAATTTGAGATTTAAATTTAAATTTATATTTGTTAGCATGCAGTAATTATTTTGATATTTGATAAACTAACAAATACTGCAGGTATTCAGGATTGTTTTGAATTGTTTACAAAATTTAGGATTTTGTAAAATTGATTTTAAGTAACCTGAAATTATATTGCATTGATTTAGGGGGAGCCAATAGTGTTATGCATATATTCAGGGGGAGTTTATGGGAGTTAAACAATTTTGGGTTGTCATCATCAAAAAGTGGGAGAATGTTGACTTAGTCATATTCTAGCCTTATGTTTTGATGATGAAATGTTCAAAGTAATAAATTGTTTTATGATGTTTTCAGGTATTTTGGTGATAAAAGAGCTTTGATTGGATATTCAAGAAATTGAAGGATTTTCTCTTTTCTAGGAAAAACAATTGTAAGATCATTTGCATAATAATTGATTTTTCATTTAAAGGCTCTAGGACATATTAATTATTTATATTTTTATTATATGTCTTAAATGAAAAATGTTTTTATGAAAAATATTTTTATAGAGTAATACATATATTTTATTAGTGTTACATGTTTAGCATGCATATTATATTTAATATACACACACTTGGATTACACGTGGTTATATATATCAGTGTGTCTTGTTAGCTAAAAAGATGGATTGTGATATGCATGCATGTAATCATGATTTCCTAGAATAACTAAAGAGTATTATGTCATACGTCATTTCAAATGTTCCTTTATTAGCTACTGCACATCACTTATGTTGAGATAAAGTCAAAAGTGTTTTTCAGACTATATAGTTAACAAAGATTATGAATCTGGATTGGACTATGTCAAGCTTTATTGTTGTGGGTAATTCTTTTAGTTATTATCTCTTAAGTCTTTTGATTTATTCAAACTTTGGTAACTAACAGGAAGTTGGTTTTGGATAAATATTGTGGACTTAGTCTTAAGCTTTACCGTTGTGGAAATTGTCGTTTGTTTTAATTAGATCATATCTTTTATTAAACGGTAACTTGTGTAAGGGCTATATAAATGTTGTTTCTCATTTAGAAAAGAACAGAACTCACGAATTATACTTGCACTTATTATTGTTATTATCGAGCAATCTGATTTTGTCAAAGTGCAAACTTTGAAAAGCTAAGCAATTAATTTACTGGTATTATTTGAGCTGGTATTCGGTAAGAAATTAATTGTTTATCTATTGTGTGCTAATTGATCATTGCATATAGTTGAGCCTTTAATTATTAAATTGATTATTCTTACATTGATCATAGACAGAGCCTCTATAATTGTATTGAATTTTCTGTTTTAGATTAAGTGTAGTCTAAAGGTTTTAATCCTAGTGGATTAGAGAAAAGGGTTGCAAACAAGTTCAAGGAAGTAAAGGTGCTTGAAGAGTGCATAGGTGCACAAGGAGCAAGAGAGCTCAAGGAAAATTAATTGTTAATTAATTTTTTGTTAGAATCTGTTTTGTAATCTGTATTTATTTATAAAGAAATAAATAAAGTGAGTCTCCAATACTAGTTGGTATTGGACGTGGACTAGGCTATTATTATAGAGGGTAATAGCTGAACCACGTAAAAAATCTTGGTGTTGATTTTATTATTTGCTTTGCCTTAAAATCGCATAAGTTACTTAATTATCTTAATTTGACTACTTGCATTATATTAAGATAATTCTTTAACATCAAGTATTTTAGGCTATATTAATTCAGTAAGCTGATTTCAATCATTATAGTAGCCTGAAATTAATAGTTTTTAAAAGTTGGTCATAGATTTCTCCCACACTTATTCAACCCCCCTTTTTAAGTGTGCCTAGATAAATTTCAAGTCTATATATACTTATAAAATCAAAACTGCCGATCTCACCATCAGTGGCGAAACCAGAACATTTTTAGAGGGGGGTCAAAATACATCAATAAAAAAAATTATTTATTGACACTTGCAGTGCTTTTTTCAAATTTATTTTGCCCAATTATTGTATTTCAGAACATCCTATTCCAACTATTGTAAACATATGAGTTGTGAGTCTAATAACTTTAAATATATATATATATATATATATATATATATATATATATATATATATTAATTTTCCCAGAACTATGAGACTATTAATCAGACTTTGAAGTTTTTAGTCAACTGATTATCTACTTTTATAGATAAATTACAAATTATAATATTATATATTCAAAACCTTATATTGTGGTTCTGGTCATCTTCTTTGGAGACAACTGAGAGTAGCCACTCAAAACAAGAAAATGAATTAAGTTATTCTCATTTATAAAAAAATTGATACCAATGTATGATTAAGTCAGTAAGACAAAAGAGTGTAATATTAATTAATTAATTATCAAATTTATTTAATATTATTTTATCTTATAGTAATATTGTTAATTTATTATATATAGGTGAAAAGATATGAAAAAATAAATAAATTAATACCATCTCATAACAAATATCAAATTTAACTAATATTAATATGTTTTAGATTCCAAGATAGGGGGGTCATACGACCCCCTCCACCACCTAGTTCCGCCAATGCTCACCATAGTCTACATAGCTGAAGGCAGATGAAGAACAATGTAGTTGTTGGTTTTCTCTTTTTAAACTTTAAAAAAAAATTACTCGACAACAACCGCAATACATTTTTCATTAATTACTTATCTGCCTAACGCCCTTGAAAAGGAGAAATTTCTTCCTACATATACTTATATAAAATATAAAAAGAAAGAAATACTTTTTGGGGAATTTTTCCTATTAACGAATCGAAGCGATCGCTTTCACCGCTTTTCTGATTAGAAAAAGCAGTGGGGTTAGAGAAAACGCGTCGCCTATAGCCTATAGACTATCACGTTAGGTCATCTCTGATATTAAGTTTATTAGTAATTGTTTATTTCTGAATGTACGACGTAACAAAAAATTAAATTAAAATTTTAAAAATATTACATTACGTAAAGATTTTTTGTTACCGAAAATAATTTACAATCACATATAAAAAATTATCATAATTCACCACACCACCACAATAATTAATTTTCTTTTAAAAGTAGATATCTATAAAAATTTAAACATGTCTATAAAACTTACAAATCATCAATAATAATTTTCATAATTCACCACACCTCCACAATAACAATTATTATTGTTGTTGTTGTTGTTGTTATTATTATTACTATTGTCATAATTATTATTAAAATTATTATTATTACTATTATTATTATTATTATTATTATTATTATTATTATTATTATTATTACTATTATTATTATTATTATTATTATTATTATTATTATTATTATTATTATTCTTATTCTTATTATTATTATTATTATTATTATTATAATTATTATAATTATTATTATTATTATTATTAATATTATTATTATTATTATTCCTATTATAGTTATAATAATAAGAAATTATCATTATTATTATTATTATTATTATTATTATTATTATTATTACTATTATAATAATTATAATTATAATTATTGTTGTTATTATTATTGTTATTATAATTATTGTTATTATTATTATTATTATTATTATTATTATTATTATTATTATTATTATTATTATTATTATTATTATTATTCCTATAATAATAATTATTATTATTATTATGACTATTACAATTATTATTATTATAATAACTATTATTATAATTACAATTATTATTATTATTATTATTATTATTATTATTATTAGAACAATTATAATAATATCATAATTATTATATTACTATAATTATTATTATAATTATTACTATTATTATTATTATATTATTAATACTATTATAATAATTATAATAATATCATAATTATTATTATTATTATTATTATTATTATAATTACTATTATTATAATTATAATTATAATTATAATTATTATAATAAAATTATTATAATTATAATTATTATTACTATTACTATTATTATAATTATTATTATAATTTCTATTATTATTATTATTATTATTATTACTATTATAATTATAATTGTAATTATTATTATTATAATTACGGATTGACGGTCCAGATGGTTGTTTTAGTAGTCCTCACTATTCTGTGAAATACTGTGATAATAATTGTAATAAGGACTCCATTGAGTTTGAATATTGTCTAGAAGGCAATATTCCTGTTAAAACTCTTAGATTATGTTTTGTCGTATTTTACACGACTGTTGTATAATTAAGTTGTATTTGGATTTATGTACCATATATCTGGCAACTCAAGATGGGTGATGTATACCTATTTTGGGGGCGTCACATATTTCCTCCATAGGTTGGCCCAAGTATGTAAATTCCCTTTTATTGGAAAAATCCTGACGGGCTTTAGCACTTGCTCTCTTCGCAACTTTATCCTCCAGTGCTTCGCTTTCTGAAGGTGATGATGGTTCAAAAATGCCTACACATACAGAATCCTCTACACAAGGAGGAACACAAGGTTTGGATAAAACAAATCCAGAACCTCAGTTGGATACGACCAACAAAGACCTTAAAAACACCCATCTCAAAGGAGACCCAGACACCGGTGATATCAGGAAGAAGGTTCTTCAAATGGAAGAAACCACCCGTTCTCTCAAAGGGATTGGAACACACAGGAGTGTTTCATATGCTGATCTTTGCATTTTCCCTGGTGTTCATTATCCAGAGAAATTCAAAACCCCTGACTTTAAAAAATAGGATGGATTAGGGGATCCTTACACATATTTGAAGGTGTTCATTGGAGAACTTGGATCTTATGCTGAAAATGAAAAGCTCAGAATGCAACTGTTCCAGAAGAGTCTAACTGCAGAAGCCCGTTCATGGTATACTAGATTAGACAACTCAAAGATCCATAGCTGGGAAGAGCTAGCTCACGCCTTTCTTACTCAATACAGTTTTCAATCTCAGATGGCTCTTGATCGGTACCAGATTACCAAGGTCAAGAAACAGTCTAATGAGTCTTTTAGAGAGAATGGATGGTGATGAATTTCCATAAATCATCAACTCGGACACCGTGAAATGGTATTATGTCTGAGGTTATCATCAAGCAAACATTCTGGCTTTGGATCATCAAATCACCAGTCATTCCAATTTTTTAACCCTTTTTACATACTCTTCTGCCCATCAGGGAAACATACACTTCAAACCAGCAGCCTGGTTTCACCTTATTTCAAACCTTTCACATAATTTTGGTTATCCCCCCAGGGATTGAACCTTTCACACCTGCAGTTTATCCTGAAGACGGGATTAAACTTTTCTACGCTTGCAGTTTGTCCTGAAAACGGGATCAAACTTTTTCACACCTGCAGTTTGTCCCAAACATGGGATCAAACTTTCTTCTCCTCGTAGTATAGGCTGCACATGGGATTTATACTTCTCTTCGGCTGCAATTCATCCTGAGGGGCGAACTATGTCGACCTAATCTCCCTGATACCCGGGAGTATATAGGCAACCATATTCTATATGGCCCGGTCGCAATAAACAAAAAATAACAAAAACATTTATGCCCTTTTTCTTTAAAAAAACAAAAAATAACAAAAACACTTCTACACCCTTCTTCATTTATAAAGCTTCTACACCTATTTACACCTTTCACATTCAGCGTTGAACCTCTTACACCAGGTTCAAACTATATAGACTTGATCTCCTCTTCAATAGGAGTACGTAGGCAGCCATTTATGGTTTGGTCTAACCCCCTACCAGAACAAAAATACTTGTCACATGGTACTGGGATCAAACTTCAATCCACCACAGTTCATCGGCTTCAGACCAAAGGGATGGAACTACCTAACCTCTCCTCACAAATAGGTGATTCGGAGACCATCTGAGCTGCGGTTGTGCCTCAAAGAGAAACACCAATCCATAAGAGATGGAATTAACTAGGCTTCTCACAAATAGGAGTACTGGAGACCATCTGTGGTGCGGTCAATCTCAGAGAGGAAAAGCCACACTCCTCTCAACATTTCCATATAGAAACCAGTCCTAAGACACCAAAGATAGTAGGGATACATACAGATCAATGATCCATTCTGGAAGATCCTGCGACGTCTCAATGTCCACACATCGAGGATAAGTTTAGAATGCATCAAGATCATAAGCCCTGAAGAAACAGGTAAATATCAAGCAATTATCAAGGCACAACTGAAAGGGAAGTAAATCAAAATGTATTTCTCTGCCATATATAATATTGTTTGATATATACAATATGTGTTGTACATGATAAAATGGCTAAACTAGTCTATGCATGAAAATACAAGTCTATCTACGGATCTGTGTGTATACGGACTATCAGATCTAACATAGCATCCATCTCCGAAGAAGGAGGTAACGCTGCAAGCTCCTGCCCAATGGTATCTACACAAGCTAGCAGATCTGAGGCTAACTGTATGGTGGCATGATGCTCATTAATGTATGCACTTATATCGGCAAGGATGCCAGTCGTAAGGGATCTCACTGAAGCACTGTCTGTGACGGCCACATCCCAGGAAGATAGGAAAGCATCCCGCTCTATAATCAATGCATATTTGGCTGATTTAGCCTCATCTCTCTCTAATAGAGTTGTGTCTCTCCCATCAAGAGTTGTCAACATCAAGGCCCTAGCCTAATCTTTCTCAAAGGTCATCAGATGTAGACTCTGCTCCAGATACTGTGCTGAATGCTGAATCACAGTAGCACTCGTAGTGGGATATTCCATCACAATTGTTGACAACTTAGTAGTCAAATCCTCCTCAATGGGAATATCAGTCTCCTCTATAGGCTCTTCATCGTTGGAATCAGTCCCCTGCACTGTGGATACTACCGCAGCCGATGTAGTCTCTGTCCCCATCCATGCAGAATACTCTGCAGAACAACCCGGATGGTTAACGGAAAACTCAGCTAGCTCACGCTGATCCCAACAGGCATACAACCTTGATCTGTCCTCTGCTAATAAGTGGAGAGAAGCGAAGCACTGACTCGATGCCCCCTCAAAAGGATGGAAGTCCTAAAATTGGTCAAACTAACACATCATGGCCAATGGGTGATTAGTAATCATGCCTCTCAAACCAGCCAAAGGAAGATAATCCACACCCGAAGCATGAGTGATGAAGCTATAGGGTGAGCTAAGCCCTGTACACGGCAATATAGCAAACAGATCTCTGATCCCTGCCAGGAAAGTTGACCAAGATGCAACATCTATACACTCCGCAGGCTAAAAGGAATATAACATGGCTATATCATGGGTGAAACAATACCCATGACATCTGAAAGTGCCAAACGGTCTCAAGTGTGACATAAACCACACGTACAGCATGACCGAGCTTCCTGTAAACACTCACATTGGGTAAGTACAGCAGAATGTAGCCGACCTTAGAGTCTCTGCTATGATCATCGGTATGATGGTGTGATCCTCCCTGAGAGCTCTCACTGCCATGACGACTCCTATGTCCAACTCATCCATATACCGTGGCATGTAGACATATGACAAGACGTATAAAGCAATACATCCACTCTGGCCAAACTCCAATGATCCTCCGGTGTGGTGAAATCCTTGAAATATCATGCATAACTATCCTCTGAGCCAAATCTATCAAAAAAAAAATGCTAGGATATAACGTGGCCAAATGTGAGCTCATCCTGCACCACCCTATGCCTCAATCCAGTGAGGGTCATGAACTGCCTACATGCTCCAATCGCCATATGCACGCAAGGTCTGTCCAGTGGCAACATCGTCAAACGTGCATACTCCTCCAGAGTAGGAGTCAACTCTTGGGTCCTAAATTAGAAAACCTGCCTCTCCGATACCCAGTGCTCCAGTATGCCACTCATTGGTGTTCGTCTAAATACAAGGTACACTATACAGATGAACTCAACTTTTGCAAATCATACTCGGCAATGCCTCAAACATGTCTGATGCCACCAAATACAGGGTTATAACCCTAAAAGAAGTATCCCCGGCGGGGGTCACAATGCCGATTTCAATCGTTGATAAAGTATCCCCAGCGGGGATCACAATGCCGATTTCAATCGTTGATAAAGTATCCTGGGCGGGGGTCACAACGCAGACTTTCACTCATCCACGTATCCCCAGCGAGGGTTACAACACATTATTCATCTATGAACGAATCCCCGACGGGGGTCAGAACGCAGTGCAACCATTGATGTACGTGTCAATGAAGGTCAAGCAGCCTTGACGTCATTTCAACCAATGGCAAGTAAACCCATCGAAGCATTGGAGGCCATTCGATGATCTCATCCATCAGTGCACTTATTCACAACCTTCCCCGGCGGGGGTTACAACGTGTCAACCATTGATATACGCGTCAATGAAAGTCAAGCAACCTTGACATGTTCCTCGGCGGGGGTCACAACACAATTTAACCATTGATACACACATCAATAAATGTCAAGCAGCCTTGACAGTTTGCCCAACAGGGATCTATCCGGTGATACACACATCAGCGAAGGTCAGGCAGCCCTGACAATACATACTATTGGCAGTAACTCTAACAGGATCGTGGTATATGTTATACACATCCTCAAATAGACAAAGCTTTATCCCCACAGATCTCCTGCACACGAGAGGCACATCTTCAAAATAAAAAGTCTATATCAAGGATCCAGGACTTTGGTGATAACCCCAACGTCAACATTCTTGAAGACTTGAATCGTATGTCCAAGACATCACTGATTGTCATCTCCGGCAGGATTAACAGGGAATTGGCAATCATTCCATCATGTTGGGAATCAATCCAACAACCTACATGCACCATGCATTTGCATCATGTTGCTGTAGATAGCATCATGTTTATCTTGTTGCATTTTAAGTGTCTAGGATTCTTTATCCTATACATGCCTTGCATTGCATAAATATGATAAAGAGGGGCATTTGTAGACACTCGAAATTTATTGCACACTTGTTACTAACATTGCAAGAGGGTAGATTCGTCTTTCAGAGATAACCTAATAAGACAACTCACATCCATTCCGGATACTACCGAAAGTTCAGTCTCAACCCCGGAACACACACCAGAAGTATCAATTCCAACCTCAGAGATAACCCCGAGTTTCATCCTTGGAGATAACCCCAAGGAATGCTGTTGAAGTTCCGGTGATAACTCCAAAAATGCTTGTTTCAAATGCATGCAATCAGCTTCAATCTTAGACCTCCTACCGAGGCACTCATTCCAAAGACCCGGAGATAACACCAGGAAGACATGCACACTTAAAGATGACCCTGTGGAATTCAAACATTTGCAGTAGTCCAATCTCAGATGTAACCCTGAGCAACGTCTGCTATCAGGCCAAACCGGAGATAACCCCAGTGAGGGGCAAAATCGTCATCTTGCCACCTCAACCCCAGCATGACATCTCAACATTTCATACATACATTTCTACGCAGCAATGTCCACAAGAGCCAAGGAGTTCCAATCCCGAGTGACTATTACGAGTGGCAGCACACCGGATAGAATTTGAAGCTTGAAGACCATGGGCATGGTCCCCTCTTCCTGACTTCGTACAACCTCTAATTCCATGTCATTGCGTAACTCTCGACAAAAGCAGTTTGAAGAAGGTGTTGTACACCTTGTTCGGATGCTCGGATTGAAGTTCTGCAAGTTCGAACGGACATCACAGTGCACGACTGCATGTACTTCGAGATGGCAGGACCCATGGAGCCCGGACACCTAAGCGTGCAGCAAGTAGTGTATTGCTGGGTCGCCATGAGTATCGTCATACTGGCTACCAAATCTATAAATATAGAGCTTGGGGTGGCCATTTATAAGAAAAAAAAGCGAGGAAACCACGTCCAATTTACTCTGTACACTAATAACCGTGAATCTTAAGTCACCATGTATGTATGTACATTTTTTTTTTTAAACTTTGTATTATATATGGATATATACATTTATGGATTTCATTAAAATGAAAGCCTTGTGACCTAATTATACATTAGGTAAGGATATTAAATAACCTAAGGGTTATGGTAACACCTAAAAGTTAGTATTTTATACGATACTAAACTTAAGTGGGTAAACTTAGTATTTCAAGTGACTAATAATTTTAAACCTAATTTTGTAAATCTAATTAGGTTATGAGATAAAATCATATGTATAAGTAATTAAACTTCATATGATTGGAGATGAAAGCCCTAAATTATCAAATTGGGTAACATTATTAAAATTGTTGGACTATGTTTTTATCTAGCCCAAATCAATTAAAAGAAAAGCCCAAGGAAAATAAATTGTAATCCAATACTTAGCCCACTTGATTGGGGGTATTCTAGACATTTGATTAATCAAAATTGGGCATTTAAAATAAAAGCTAAATGGTGGATATTATGAGGATCCTAAGTGGAATAATTAATCTAGCTTGTCCATTAGTAGACATGAATAAACATAAGGACAATGTTGTAAGGCTCCCATTGGTTGCCACTCCATTATGCACATTTAATCATGTTTAACCTAAGGTAAGTAATAAACAAAGTGTTTTACCTAATGGGCAACAAAATGATTGTGGGAGAATTAATAATGAATTGCCCATTACATTTTGAATTCACATCTCATTCTTCCAACATCTCATTTTCTCTCCATCTTCTTCATCTTCTTCTTCTACCTCTTGCTCCCAAGCTAGCCAACTTCAAAGAGAGAAAAGAAAGAGAGAATTTCAGCCATAGGAAGAAGAATTATAGGAGTTCTAGTGGTTTATGCCCCCCTAAGTTTATTAGTTACTTTGGAAAATCAAGGAAGGTAGCCACTAAGTCAAGGTATAATGTACCTTCATCTTCTTCTCTTACCTTGTTTTGATAGCTTGAGTTTTGATGGGGTTATAGTACAACTACTCAAGATACACTAGTTATACATACCATCATGCATGGAACTAAGTATCTTGAGTGTTAGATCAAAGACTTAGAGGAAGAAAATGAGCATATGTTCTCCAAGGGTGAAAACTCTTGTTTTTCTTCCACTAAATCTTGTGTAACTCAAGTTCTACAACTTGGAATTATGATCCGTCAAGGGGGGTGCTAGATACATGAGTTATCTAGTAAACCCAAGTGGTAGATCACAAATCTAATATGTTTTTTGAACCTTTGAGATTTTTTTTCCCAAAAACAGTCCACTTTATATGCTAAAGCCTTGAAATCCAAAATCAGCTACTGACTTGTTTTTCATGAGGCTGTTTCGGCTAGTTCCTTGTCTTGTAAAAATCTGGAAAAATATTACAGAGGTACCTTTTATGAAGTTATCTACGCCAGAGAAAAAGAAACGACACGCTTTTGAGTTATATATTGTGCGTAATGACTATTTCCGTAAAGGACTCCATAAATATTATCCTACGAATATATCACTCATGTATACACTGGAAAATTCCAAAATTTTTACAGTAGCTTCATATATGTTAAGAGAGCATACCCTGAAAATTTCAGATTTTTTTCTGAGCAAAACTCAATTTTTTAAAAATAGAGCAAGATCTGAGTGTTTTGAGCACTTTAAAAATAGTAAATCATTTTCTAAAATTCTAGAAAAATTAGAGGATCATTGTTGGTTCATATTCTGTTAAAATCCAGAAGCTGAAAATTTTTGGAATCAGTTTGCTATTTTTCCTAAAAATGATTAGGTTATGAATAAAAGGAAATAAATAGTTAAATGATGTCTTTAATGAGAAAAATATGATTTTTATGCTTGAATGCTCATAATATATTATATCATGACTATCTTAGGGCATTTTGGTAATTTATAATAATAAATATTACTTATGACCTTTTATGGATATTAAATAAGAGGTTATTAAAGGATGAACAATTAGAATAAATTGTTTATTAATTTAATAAATCATTGAATATTATTATAATACTAATAATATTATAATATGATGTTGTTATTATGTAAATAAAAATATTAGATTAGAGTATTATTATTAAATAATAATATTCGAGATTAAATAAAATATTATTAAATGATTAATAATATTAGTAAGTGAATAAAATATTATTAAATGATTAATAATATTAAAATATTAGGGATAAAAATATTATTAAAAATGATTAATAATTAATAATATTAGTAAGTGAATAAAATGTTAGTAATGATTTAAAGTATTATTAGTGAACCAATAATACTAGAAGGTGAATTAATATTATCTAAGTTAATAATATTATGTGAATTAAAGGTAGTCGTTAATAACAATAACACTATCTAGATATGATAATGTTTATAAGAACTTATTGTAATGTATGATATCTATGTGATTACATAACTGATGTTATGCAATGACTAATTGAAAGACTAATTATAGGTCTCTCAAAGGAAGATAATTTAACTACATAAAGGATAGAAATTTATTTCAGAAATCAGAACTCACGATCGAGGCAAGTTTCCTAACTCAACTTGAGTTATTATTTTCAAAAGCATATTAGTGAATAATTATTGATGATTATTCACGCCTTTATTGATTATTGAAATTGCACTTTGTGCAATTGAATTCGCTCTCACCGCCATCGAACTGTGAATTAAATTAAAGTTCTTCATTTATGAACTGCTTATGGATAGATCTATGCTAATTGTAGACGCCTAGATCAAGCATGTCTAAATTTGTTAAATCAAATGGATTTTAAATAACTCGTTTTATTAATTGATATGGTAAGAACTCTCGATCGAGAAATGAACAAATTTGATTAAGGCATGATATCAATGTTTGATTATTAAGTGTTTATGCATAAATCACGGGTATGAAAGGTCGATCCCCTCAATACCAAAACTTATTAAAAGGTCCAGCTTTAAATCATCGAAAGCACTCGCAAATGTTCATGGTTATTCAAAACCACTCACCATGTTATTCAATTATCGAATATTCAATTGTTGATTATTAATTCATGTTCCTTCACAATCTTATATTATTGTTGAACATCAAGGCAATATTTCTTTCTAAGTCATGATATATCTCCTTTGTCTTTATAAACTTGTGAAGCAAATTAGTTGCTTACTCTTGCTATATCATGACCTCTATTTTCGCTAAGCCCAAGGATCTAATGCGAAGGACAAGGGCAAGGGCAAGATCCAGTGAGTAATTTTAGAATGAATGTTAAATTAGATATTATCTAATGGAATTTCTCGAGTAAACTATTTGTATTATAAATGGTGTATTTAAAGTTAAGGTTGAGAGAGACCTCGGGGACCATGTTTTGAGACTTTTGTATAATGAACAATGTATGTTTATTATTTCAAATAGTTATAGAATGCTTATGATGATGATAGATCGTGAGCACCGAATCTGAGGTTGTGAGAACCCGGATTTGGGGGCCACAAAGTTGGTATCAAAGTCGAGGTTATAAACATTAGAATGCGAAACCTAGGTTATAACCTTAGTAGAAAACTCTTATGAGTATGTTAGAGATGGATTATGGAAATTCATCAAGTTTAGGTTGTACTTAATAAAATATTATTTCATTTCATCAATGAATATATTTTATTATGGTAATCGACGCTGACTTTTATGGTGTTTGTAGGATGTCCGACGAGCGCCAAGGTAGTTACTCACTGAAAGCAGAACCCATCGAGCATGAGGCCACCCAAGATGTCCCTCATGGTCCCTCCTAGGGGACTTGTTGAGGAGAATCACCAATTAGAAGGCAGAGTGGAAGAATTAGAAATAGAAAACCACACCCTCCAATTTATCAAGAAGAACAATACAAGGATGAGGCTCATCAAGCCCAGATGGAGAAAGTCAATGTATGAAAAATTTGATGAGTCCCAAATTGTAAGTTGGGATACCGATGGTACAAATTAGAGAATGAAAAGGCAAAGTTTGAGAGTCGAGCATGAAGCATCCGGAGATGCAGCCGAGTTTGACGAGAAATTGCCGATAAGATGCGGGGTGGAAGAGGCACCCATGAGCCTGATGAGCCAGGGGCCAATTAAAGATCGAATCACAGCCAGAAAGGTCGAGTAGAAACTTAGGACCGCCCTTGATGCAACAGATGAGGGCCAAAGCAGCAGGGGGCTAGGAGGGTCCACTCGAGATAGAGAGTCTAGTCGATCCGCTCGACGAGAGTCCCGAGAGTCGCTTCCCCCTGAGCCCGCAGGGTGACTGACCGGCAGGCAGGCCACCAAAGGTGATGATGTGATGGCCCAAATAGTAGATAGATGCATTAGTACTTTTCTTGTCAGGTAATAAGGTTTTATGTTGATGTAAACCTCAAAGCAGTGTGAGGTAGTAAATGGTTATGTACTTTCCTAATCAGGTTTGTAGGAGGTATTATTATGAGTTAATCCCATCTTTGTGTTAAAATGGGATAGTAGCATTTATAAAATATACCGTATTAATCGTAAGTCACCAAGATCGTGTATGAATATAAATGCAAGATTATTATGATATGTGTTAGAAAATTTTAAATAGTAAATTTTCTATTTAATGTTATGTGAATCCAAGAGAGACCGATTTGGAAAATGTTCTTTAAAACAAACTTAACCCACTAAGGTGGAGAAAGACTTCCAAATCTCTAGAATTTAAAACTCTCACATAATGATCATCCGATTGTTTAAATAAATAGCGACATATACTAAGTAATCATATGATAATAAATCCGAGTAACGTGTTAGAATTTTTGTTTCACTAGATAATGGCGCCAGCAGACGTGACTCAGAACCAAGATATCAAAGAGTCGCTTAATAATGCAAATGATCTCAACAAAACCCAATGCAAGATTTTATTAATACGATGGTTGAAGCCATGAGGAATCAAGCTCAACCCGCAGGAAATCAAAGCAGCACCCAAATAGTAAACTTTAAGGACTTCAAGGCAAGAGGGACCGCCAGAGTTCGTGAGGAACAATGTAATCTGATAGAAGCCCAAATGTGGGTAAAGGAGATCGAGAAGGCCTTCATTATCATGCAGAGTAGCGTAAGAATGAAGACAATTTTTTTGCTACCTACTTAATGAAGGGGGAGGCTAGCTATCGGTGGATGCCAACCGTAACAAAGCCGAATCGAATCGCGATTGGGAAGCATTCAAGAAGTTGTTCTTCGAGAACTACTTCCCCGAGAGTGTTCAAGCAAGAATGGAGATCAAGTTCTTGAACTCAAACAAGAGAATATGTCAAGACGTAGTATGTCATAAATTCAATGAATCGGCGATTCGCCCCACATCGTGTGGACACAGAGGCGAGGAAAGCGAGAAGGTTTGAAAATGGACTAAAGCCGTGGATTTATAGTAAGGTAGCGGTTTTACAAATCGCATCATTCTCAACTCATGGAAAAAGCTCTTATAGCGTAAGGAGGAAGCGGTTGGCCTCAAGATACAATCGGAGAAGAATAAGAAGAAATCGTAGGTGGGAATCAAAATGTCAAGAGTAGCAGAGTAACAATAAGAAGCTTAAATGGAGCAAAGGGGGGTAGAATCTGAGATGCAAAGCAAGGAAGCGCAAACAAAAGAAGCCTGCAGTGGGAACTCAGGAAAGGGTCACCTGGGGAGGCCGAAAGGAAAATGATATGTTATACATGTGGGCAAGAAGGGCATACCTCACCCAATTGTACTAAGGTGAAGAAAGGAGGTTGCTTTAATTGTGGTGAAGTGGGACATCTGATCAAGGATTGCCCAAGAAGAAAAGCATGGATGGCGAAATGGCAAAGGGGGCAATAACACAAAGACAACCAAAGGAGGACCAAATTTCAAATTAAAACAAGCCAACAAAGACGACATTCAATACGACAAAGGTAAGATGTCAGGCATCCAGGAGGTGGTGTCGTATAATTCATCAATGATATAAATGCCTATGTGTTATTCGATTCGGAGCTTCATGTTCTTTTGTATCCGATGAATTTGCTCAAAGATTAAGTTTACCTCATGAACTATTAGAACACCCAATGAATGTAGAAGTAGCAAACAAAGAAATTATCCCCGTAGACTACATCTATAGGAACCGCTGTGCTAATGTAAGAGGTTTTAAGCTTAACGTGGATTTGATACCGATTCGCCTTTGGAGAGTTTGATGTAATCCTTGGGATGGATTGGTTATCAAGTCATGGAGCGGCCATCGATCGTAAGAAAAAGTGCGCACACCCAAAGACCAATAAGTCAAAGGTGGTATTTATGGCAAAAAATCGCCAAGACAATCTTGTTGTTCGACGATGATGCAAGCAAGGAAGTTGCTTAGAAGGGTCAGATAGGTTATTTGCTCACGCCAGGATACCCGCAGAAATCGAGGGTGAACCGGGTCAAATACCTATTGTAAGGGAATTCGCTGACGCTTTCCCGTATGAAATTCCGGATTGCCACCGACAGAGAGAGAGATAGAGTTTGTTATCGATTTGGCACCGTGGACATCACCGTAGATCCAAAGCGCCAGATCGTATGGCTCCTCGAGAAATGAAGGAACTGATGGTTCAACTACAAGAGTTGTTAGATAAGGGATACATTCACCAAGCGATCACCACGGGGAGCACCACCTTTATTCAGAAAGAAGAAGGATGGGTCATTAAGACTTTGATCGACTACCGAGAGTTAAACAAGGTCACCATTAAGAATAAATACCCATTGCCCAGATCGACGATTTGTTTGATCAACAAGGGGGCAAAATACTTTTCAAAATCGACTTGAGGACCGGTTATCACCAACCAAGGTGAGATATGAGGATGTTCCAAAGACTTTATTCGTAACTCCTGTATGGACACTTTGAGTTTCGTAATGTCTTTTGGGTTAACTAATGCACCAAAGAAAGATTCATGGATTTGATGAACAGAGTGTTTAAGCAAAGATTTGGATAAGTTTGTTGTCGTGTTCATCGACGACATTCGTATATATTCCGAGACAGAGGAAGATCACGCCAACATCTAAGGAAAGTGTTGAGACGCTAAGGAGGGAGAAGTTGTATGCAAAGTTCTCCAAGTGTGAATTTTGGTCATGAGAGTGCAATTTTTGGGTCACGTTATCGACAAAGATGGTGTTTCAGAGATCCAAAGAAAAGTAGAAGCTGCTATCAACCGGGAAAAACCAAAGACACCGGCTGTAAATTAGGAGTTTCTTGGGATTAGCAGGATACTATCAAGATTCATCCAAGATTTTTCAAAGGTAGCATCGCCATCGACCAACCTTACTAGAAAGGCAAAAGGAAGTTCGCTTGACGGAAAAAATGTGAACAGAAGTTTCATGGAATTGAAGAAGAGGCTCACCAAGCACCTGTGGTCAGGCTTTTACCGACAACACGGAGGATTTGTAGTGTATAGTGATGCGCACACAAGGGTCTTGGCTCAGTAATCGATGCAAAGATGGCAAGGTCATCACAGACGCTTCACGCCGCCTAAAGGACTATGAGAAGGGTTATCCACTCATGACCGGAGTTAGCAAAGCAGAGTTTTTGCCTTGAAAATTTGGAGGCACTATTTGTATGGAGAGAAGTGTGAGATATATACTGATCATAAGAGTCTAAAGTATATCTTCACCCGTATGAGCTAAATATGAGGCAATACCGATGGCTAGAATTGATCAAGGATTATGATTGTGAGATTCTCACCATCCAGTAAAGCAAATGTAGTGGCCGATGCCCCGAGCGTAAAAAAGGCAGAGAGAAGTTATCAAGTTAACCATTCAAGAGGAATTGGTGAAGGATTTCAACGACTCCACTTAGACTTAGAGGTTAAGTACCCGACTTGAGGTCAATGAGAAATTATTTATCGCGGCAAATGAGCCCTACTTTATTAGATAAGGTTAAAGAGGCTCAAGAGAAGGATCTAAGATCATGACAAAGATCAAGAAGCTAAGAATCAAGGGGATGAATTGAAATACAAGATTGATGGCACCGACCGCTAAGATTTGAAGGACGAATTTGGGTACCAAGCTATAATACCGTAACTAAGAGAAGAGATTCTCGCAAGAAGAAGCACATAATACGAGGTACTGACACACCCAGAAGCACAAAAATGTATCAAGACTTACGCCAACACTTTTGTGGCCAAACATGAAGAGAGATGTTGCGTAATGTGTCAAGAGATGTCTAACTTGTCGAGAGTCAAGGCGTAACATCAACGCATCGAGTGGACTATTACAAATTTTTAGAGATTCCAGAGTGGAAATGGGAGCACATCACGATGGATTTTGTGGTGGGACTTCCAAAGAACGCAAAAGGACACGATGCCATATGGGTGATCGAGATCGCCTTACGGTCGGCTCACTTTTTTGCCGATTAAGATCGTATAGTCCGGACCAAATAGCCAAACTATACATCAAAGAAATTATATCGAGACATGGCGCATCAAGATCTATTGTGCTCGATAGGGATCCGCTTTCACGCCAAACTTCCGGAAGAGTCTTCAAGAAAGAATGGGGACGCAGCCACGGATGAGCACCGCGATCATCCGCAGAATCGATGGGCAAAGTGAGAGAACGATTCAAACACTTGAAGACATGCTCGTAGCTTGTGTGATGGACTTCAAGGGTAGTTGGGAGGATCATCTTCCATCGGTAGAGTTCAGATACAACAATAGCTACCACGCCAAAGATCGGAATGCCGCCAGACGGCAATCGTATGGGAGGAAATGTAGAACGCCCAGATGCCGGGATGAAGTGGGTGAACGCCAACTGCTGGGGACCAGTAATCGTGCAAAGCAGATCAGAGAGACCATTAAGGTGATTAGAGCCCGACCGGTAGCAAAGATCAAGATCGCCAAGAAGTATGCAGACTTACATCGCTGTAAGCTTAGATTTTGAGGTGGGAAGCCATGCATTTTTGAAAGTATCTCCTTGAAAGGAAAGATAAGGTTTGGAAAGAAAGGTAAGTCGAGTCCAAGATTTATCGACCTTTTGAGATCTTCAAGAAGATAGCGGCGGCGACGAGGTAGCTCTACCTCCCGAATCGAAACATATTCATAATGTGTTTCATGTGTCGCTAAGCACGACCATATAAGCCTCGACATAAGCATGTGATATCGCATTTAGCCAATTCAGTCGAAAAAGATTTATCGTGACGAGGAAATTCCAAATAAGTTTTAGATAGAAAGGAAATGTAAATTGCGTAAATAAGGTTATACATTCTGTAAAAGTTCTTTGAGGAACCACAATGTCAAGAAGCTACGGGGAACTTGAAGAAAGGATAAGAGAAAATTACCCACACACTTTTTTTGAGTAACCTTATATGTAATTCCTGGGACTAATTTTATAAGGGGGGAGGATGTAATAACCGTGAATCTTAAGTCACCATGTATGTATGTACATTTTTTTTTAAACTTGTATTATATATGGATACATACATTTATGGATTTCATTAAAATGAAAGCCTTGTGACCTAATTATACATTAGGTAAGGATATTAAATAACCTAAGGGTTATGGTAACACCTAAAAAGTTAGTATTTTATACGATACTAACTTAAGTGGGTAAACTTAGTATTTCAAGTGACTAATAATTTTAAACCTAATTTTGTAAATCTAATTAGGTTATGAGATAAAATCATATGTATAAGTAATTAAACTTCATATGATTGGAGATGAAAGCCCTAAATTATCAAATTGGGTAACATTATTAAAATTGTTGGACTATGTTTTTATCTAGCCCAAATCAATTAAAAGAAAAGCCCAAGGAAAATAAATTGTAATCCAATACTTAGCCCACTTGATTGGGGTATATTCTAGACATTTGATTAATCAAAATTGGGCATTTAAAATAAAAGCTAAATGGTGGATATTATGAGGATCCTAAGTGAATAATTAATCTAGCTTGTCCATTAGTAGACATGAATAAACATAAGGACAATGTTGTAAGGCTCCCATTGGTCGCCACTCCATTATGCACATTTAATCATGTTTAACCTAAGGTAAGTAATAAACAAAGTGTTTTACCTAATGGGCAACAAAATGATTGTGGGAGAATTAATAATGAATTGCCCATTACATTTTGAATTCACATCTCATTCTTCCAACATCTCATTTTCTCTCATCTTCTTCTTCATCTTCTTCTTCTACCTCTCTTGCTCCCAAGCTAGCCAACTTCAAAGAGAGAAAAGAAAGAGAGAATTTCAGCCATAGGAAGAAGAATTATAGGAGTTCTAGTGGTTTATGCCCCTAAGTTTATTAGTTACTTTGGAAAATCAAGGAAGGTAGCCACTAAGTCAAGGTATAATGTACCTTCATCTTCTTCTCTTACCTTGTTTTGATAGCTTGAGTTTTGATGGGGTTATAGTACAACTACTCAAGATACACTAGTTATACATACCATCATGCATGGAACTAAGTATCTTGAGTGTTAGATCAAAGACTTAGAGGAAGAAAATGAGCATATGTTCTCCAAGGGTGAAAACTCTTGTTTTTCTTCCACTAAATCTTGTGTAACTCAAGTTCTACAACTTGGAATTATGATCCGTCAAGGGGGGTGCTAGATACATGAGTTATCTAGTAAACCCAAGTGGTAGATCACAAATCTAGCATGTTTTGAAACCTTTGAGATTTTTTTTTTCCAAAAACAGTCCACTTTATATGCTAAAGCCTTGAAATCCAAAATCAGCTACTGACTTGTTTTTCATGAGGCTGTTTCGGCTAGTTCCTTGTCTTGTAAAAATCTGGAAAAATATTACAGAGGTACCTTATGAAGTTATCTACGCCAGAGGAAAAAGAACGGACACGCTTGAAAAGTTATATTGTGCGCGAATGACTATTTCCGTAGCGACTCTCATAAATATTATCCTACGAATATATCACTGTGTATACACTGAAAAATTCCAAAATTTTTACAGTAGCTTCATATATGTTAAGAGAGCATACCCTGAAAATTTCAGATTTTTCTGAGCAAAACTCAATTTTTTAAAAATAGAGCAAGATCTGAGTGTTTTGAGCACTTTAAAAATAGTAAATCATTTTCTAAAATTCTAGAAAAATTAGAGGATCATTGTTGGTTCATATTCTGTTAAAATCCAGAAGCTGAAAATTTTTGGAATCAGTTTGCTATTTTTCCTAAAAATGATTAGGTTATGAATAAAAGGAAATAAATAGTTAAATGATGTCTTTAATGAGAAAAAAAATATGATTTTTATGCTTGAATGCTCATAATATATTATATCATGACTATCTTAGGGCATTTTGGTAATTTATAATAATAAATATTACTTATGACCTTTTATGGATATTAAATAAGAGGTTATTAAAGGATGAACAATTAGAATAAATTGTTTATTAATTTAATAAATCATCGAATATTATTATAATACTAATAATATTATAATATGATGTTGTTATGTAAATAAAAATATTAGATTAGAGTATTATTATTAAATAATAATATTCGAGATTAAATAAAATATTATTAAATGATTAATAATATTAGTAAGTGAATAAAATATTATTAAATGATTAATAATATTAGTAAGGAATAAAATATTATAATAATATTATAAAATATTATTAAATGATTAATAATATTAGTAAGTGAATAAAATGTTAGTAATGATTTAAAGTATTATTAGTGAACCAATAATACTAGAAGGTGAATTAATATTATCTAAGTTAATAATATTATGTGAATTAAAGGTAGTCGTTAATAACACTATCTAGTATATGATAATGTTTATAAGAACTTATCAGAATGTATGATATCTATGTGATTACATAACTGATGTTATGCAATGACTAATTGAAAGACTAATTATAGGTCTCTCAAAGGAAGATAATTTAACTACATAAAGGATAGAAATTTATTTCAGAAATCAGAACTCACGATCGAGGCAAGTTTCCTAACTCAACTTGAAAGTTATTATTTTCAAAGCATATTAGTGAATAATTATTGATGATTATTCACGCCTTTATTGATTATTGAAATTGCACTTTGTGCAATTGAATTCGCTCTACCGCCATCGAACTGCGAATTAAATTAAAGTTCTTCATTTATGAACTGCTTATGGATAGATCTATGCTAATCAGATCACCTAGATCAAGCATGTCTAAATTTGTTAAATCAAATGGATTTTAAATAACCGTTTTATTAATTGATATGGTAAGAACTCTCGATCGAGAAATGAACAAATTTGATTAAGGCATGATATCAATGTTTGATTATTAAGTGTTTATGCATAAATCACGGGTATGAAAGGTCGATCCCTCAATACCAAAACTTATTAAAAGGTCCAGCTTTAAATCATCGAGCACTTGGCAAATGTTCATGGTTATTCAAAACCACTCACCATGTTATTCAATTATCGAATATTCAATTGTTGATTATTAATTCATGTTCCTTCACAATCTTATATTATTGTTGAACATCAAGGCAATATTTCTTTCTAAGTCATGATATATCTCCTTTGTCTTTTTATAAACTTGTGAAGCAAATTAGTTGCTTACTCTTGCTATATCATGACCTCTATTTTCGCTAAGCCCAAGGATCTAATGCGAAGGACAAGGGCAAGGGCAAGATCCAGAGTAATTTTAGAATGAATGTTAAATTAGTTATTATCTAATGGAATTTCTTGAGTAAACTATTTGTATTATAAATGGTGTATTTAAAGTTAAGGTTGTAGAGACCTTGGGACCATGTTTTGAGACTTTTGTATAATGAACAATGTATGTTTATTATTTCAAATAGTTATAGAATGCTTATGATGATGATAGGATCGTGAGCACCTAATCTGAGGTTGTGAGAACCCGGATTTGGGGCGGCTTTCATCACAATATAAGCAAGAGAATGATGACAATGACATAATAATTCAATAAAACAAGTTCAAGGATAAATTTTAAAGATTTATAATCTAATTTATCTAGAAATCAATAACGTCCAAATTGTTAACATGATACGGCTTTGTAGAGTAAAATTCAAGAATAATATTCATGTACCAAAAATAATTTGAATGTAAAAAGAATCAATTTTTGTCGTGAATAAGACCAATAGTACTTTGGGAATAGTACTCCGACACAAAAATACCCCAAATACCCGAGTGAATAATATTTGAGTGAATAGTAATTTGGGAGAATAGTAACCCGTGAATAGTAACTCGTGAATAGTACTCTGACACGAAAAGTGCCCGAATACCCGAGTGAATAATACTAGAGTAAATAGTAACTGGGTGAATAGTAACTCGTAATAGAAAAATACCAAATAAAATGATTTTTCATGACGAGTTCAAAAGTAATGATATCTCAAACGAGTATAATAGAATATACGAAACTGCAAATGGATTTTCATCCGCCATGCGGTAATCCACGTAGAAAGATCATTTCCACAATTTAATAAAGAATAAATACGAAAGGTCATTCACCATGCATGCGGTAATCCACATAGACAGGTTATTCCAACAGAATAATAAAGAATGGAATAACAAAAGAATTCACCAGGCACGCGATAGAGTCCATGTGAGAAAGTTATTCTAATGTAATAATAAAGAAGGGAACCAGTCATGCGTAATCCGCTCATACATGAATATTCCAATGTAATAATAAAGAACGGAACAAGTCATGCATAATCCGCATGCATGTGATATTCCAAATGTAATAATAAAGAATGGAATAACAACAAGATTCACCAAGCATGCGATAGACCATACGACATGTGTTATTCCAATGTAATAATAAAGAATGGAATAACATAAGAATTTCACCATGTATGCGGTACTTAGCATGCATAAAAGTTATTACAACATAATAATAAAGAATGGAATAACAAAAGAATTTCACCATGTATGCGGTGTTCGTAGACAGGTTATTCCAACATAATAATAAAGAATGGAATAACAAAAGCTCTCTTCATGAATATGAAAGAAATAATACCCCTTACCTCAGAAGAAAACTGGATACTGGAATAGTGAGGTAGCAGACTTCTCTTCTTCTTTCTCTCTATAATAATTACTCTATAGCTTTTGTGAATTGGTGAAAATTAATGAAGGAATGAGCTTCTATTTATAGGAAAATATAATTTCAATAATTGCACATTTTGGGGCTCGAAATATTACAGTATAATACCTTCATCTTTTCCTTCATTTTTAATTTAGTCATCCAAGTATTATCAAACTTGCACCACCTCCCCTAATAGTTAATCATGTGAATCAATAGTAAATCATGTGACTCAATAATAGTTCTAAACATGTGAAAAAATTAATTACAGTATAGTACCTCCATCTATACCTCCATTTTTTAACTTAGTCATGCAAGTATTATCAATCTTGCACCAACTCCCCTAATAGTAAATGAATGTGAATCAATAGTACACACATGTGAACAAATAGTTATAATCATGTGAATTAATAGCAATTAATTTCTCATTTATCCGGTTAATTACCCGATTGGTAAATATAACCTCCAGACATCAATTATTATCGAAATAACTGTCAATTTCCACTAACACAATTAGATTATCTAACCTCTCCTTGACAGAACTTCTAGACATTGTCAATATTGCAAATAATAATATGAATAACTTTGTCGTCTCAATTATTGATTTAATAACATAACATATTATGCAAATGATACTGTGACAATAATTGAATCAATAATAAGAGAGATATAATGCAGCAATTACTGTAAAAATAATTGAGTATAACTGAGTGACTTCTCATGTAAGCATCAATAATCAATACCATGTGCTAATATGCAACCACGCCAGACATCGTATTTTTACTACCGGGTAGTTCAACAATTTTAATTCAGTAACACTTTCGCCGTTATTTTTATAAAATGATAATTCTGTCATTTTCTAACTACGACAATACTTCCGTTATGGGGTCCATCAATGATTGTGTCTTCGTACGAATAGTCCCTGTTAAAACGAATATTCCCCGACCAATAGAATATTATATATCCACTTGCTTACTTTGCAAAATTTATAAATATTACCCATAACTATAACATTATATGAAATCCACACCATAATATTCAAAAAAATATTTCGAGAATTTAAATCTTTATTCATAAAATTTTTGGGTCTCACACATAGGGTTTGAAAAACCTCTTTTACAAAACTTCACTTCTATATCATGTTTAAAATTAAAATTTTCATACAAATTCAAACACTTTGTATATAGGTGCGAACGAGGCCTCGCACTACTTCCAGATAAATTGTACATTAATCCACACACACACACACATTCAGATAATAGTTTCTTAAAAAGTAGCAGTCACCGTGGTAACACAGATGTCGGGGGGTGTCTAAAACCTTCCCTCCGCATAATCTAGCCCCCGAACCCAAATGAATCTCGATTTCACAGACCCATTTAGCAGTGTCACATCACTAGGTCAATGTGCAAACCTTTTCTCGGTTGCGTTGGTGTAACCAGTTAAAAACACCAACTGGCGACTCTTACAGTCAAATCGTCGACATGATACATGTCGAACCTTTTTCACTTGTTTTTTTAAACAAATCTCACATAACATAAGAACACCAAAAAACAAGAATAGAAAAGGGAAAAATAAAAATCCCGATGTCGACATTCGTTAGTCGATCTATGATAACCCAAATGGTATCAAAACCCTTCTACATGACTAGAAGTCCCACCATGAAGTCCATCGTAATGTGCTCCCACTTTTACTCTGGCATTTCCAACAGTTAAAGTGGACCACTTGGCCTCTGGTGCTCTCCTTTGACCCATTGGCAAGTAAGACATCTACTAACGCACTCCTCAACTTCTCGTTTCAGATTGGGCCACCAAAAATGTTGCCTCAAATGTAAGTACATCTTTGTGCCTCCTGGATGAACGGAATATGTCGTATTATGTGCCTCGTGCAAAATTTCTTCCCTCAACTCGGTTACCGCTGGCACCCATACTCTCCCTTTGAATCTCAAAATCCCGTCTTTATCCATTTTAAATCTCTCTTCTTCATTTTTTGTGATCCTCTTCCTGATTTTCTCGCTCTCTTTATCCTTCTCTTATGCTTCCTTTACTCTGTCCAACATGGTTGGATGAGCTTCCACTCCAAATAATTTTTCTTCATACCTCCCCGATCCCTTTACCTGATCTCCATTTCCCTTATTAGCTCCTCTTGAATTGTCAGCTGAAACAACTTCTCCCTTCCTTTCCTGCTTAGCGTGTCAGCTACTACATTTTCTTTTCCCAGGTGATAGAGAATCTCGCAGTCATAATCCTTGATTAATTCTAACCACCTTCTCTAACGCATGTTCAACTCCTTATGTGTAAAGATATATTTCAGACTCTTGTGGTCCGTGTATATCTCATATTTCTCTCTGTACAAATAATGTCTCCAAATCTTTAATGCAAAAACTATTGCCGCTAACTCTAGGTCGTGAGTAGGATATCATTTTTTGTAATCCTTCAGTTGTCGCGATGCATATGTAATGACTTTGCAATGTTGCATTAGCACACAACCAAGTCCCTTATGTGATGCATCACTATATACCACAAAACCTCCTACATCGTCTGATAATGATAATATAGGCGCTTCGCTTAGTCTATTCTTTAGCTTTTGAAAACTTTCTTCGCATTTGTTCATCCACACAAACTTCACCATCTTCCTCGTTAGATTGGTCAATGGGGTTGCTATCTTAGAAAAATCATGGATAAATCTTTGGTAGTACCCAGCTAACCCTAAGAAACTTCTTATCTCTGTTGGCGTCTTCAGTTGTTCCTAGTTACTTACTGCTTCCACTTTTGCAGGATCCACAGAAATTTTATTTTGATCTATTATATGTCCTAAGAATTGAACCTTCTCCATCCAAAATTCACATTTCAAAAATTTTACGTCATCTTTTCTCTTCTCAGTTCTTCCAAAACCATCTTCAGATGTTCGACATGCTCTTCCTTAGTCTTTGAATAAATCAAAATGTCATCGATAAATACTACTACAAACTTATCTAAGTATGGCTTGAAAACTCGGTTCATCAAGTCCATGAATGCTGTCGGAGCATTAGTCAATCTGAATGACATTACCAAAAACTCGTAATGTCTATAACGGGTTTAAAATGCCATCTTTGGTATGTCCTCCTCCCGTACTTTCAACTGGTGATAACCCGTCCATAAATCTATCTTCGAGAAACACTTCGCTCCCTTCAGTTGATCAAAAAGGTCGTCTATCCTTGACAACGAATATTTATTCTTAATCGTCACTCTGTTCAACTCTCGATAGTCAATACAGAGCCTCATCAATCCATCCTTCTTTTTAATGAACAGCACTGATGCTTCCCAAAGAGACACACTCGGTAGTATATAACCTTTATCTAGTTACTCTTGCAGTTGTATCATCAATTCTTTCATTTCTACTGGTGCCATACGATATGGAGCTTTCAAAATTGGTGTCATACCCGGTGCTAAGTCTATTACGAATTCAATTTCTTTGTCTAGCGGAAAATCAAGCAGATCGTCCAAAAATACATCTAGGAATTCTCTCACTACGGATATATCTTTAATTCCCACTCCATTTTTCTGAGTGTCAACAATGTAGGCTAAGTTACCTACACATACTTTATTTAACAATTTCTTGGCCTGCATCATCGTAAGATAACACGATTGCTAAAGCGATGAGCTACCATAAAACACTACCTTAGACTTATTCGGAGTCTGAAGGTTTACACTTTTATTCTGACAATCAATTATCACAGCATGGTTATACAACCAATCTATTCCTAATATTACGTCAACTCTCCCAATCTTATAGGAATCAAATCTATGTTTAGTTCGTGACCTCTAATGTTTACACAACAGCTTCGGTAAACAAATTCTACAGGAATTACTTCCTTATTTGCAATCTCTATGTTCAACGAATTTTCTAAGCGTTCATGGGGTATGTTTAGTTGTCTAGCAAATTCTTCAGACACAAAGGAACAGGTAGCTCCCGAATCTAATAATACATAGGCATTTATATTATTGATTGGGAGAATACCTGACACCACGTCCTTCGCAGCTACTACATCTTGGACAATCATGTTAAAGGTTCGGGCAATCGGTTTGTTGGATTGTGTTGGTCCGCCGATCATCAGCTTGCTGCCCCCTCCCTGTTAGTCGCTTCCTCCGCTGCTCCTCTTCTTTGGATAATCTTTGATTTGATGCTCAGTTGAGCCACACGCGAAATATCCCTTGATCTTTTTTAGCCTTGGGCAGTTGGGTGAAATGTGCCCTTCTTCACCGCAGTTGTAACAGACAATGAACCCTTTCCAGCACTCCCATTGATGGTTCTTCCCATATTTCGAGCAAGCTTCACTTATTTTCTTAAACCCTCCTTGGTAACTTCATGACTGGCTAATATTTTGATTGTTAGTTTTGTTGTTGTTGTTATCCCATTTCCTCTTTCCCAAATTGCTTCCACCACTGCTACTCCTTCCATGAGTTTCTCCCCAAACATTTGTGTTCTTCTTCTCCTTGTTATATTGGCTCAACGCCTCACTACCTCCCTCAGCAATTATCGCCTTCCCCAATAATGTAGCAAAAGAGTCGATTTGAAGGATCGGCACCTTGTTGAACAACTAAGGTTTCAGTCCAAGTTTGAAGTATTGAGCTTTCCTTTCTTCGGTGTCTACTTGATGCATTGAAAAATGCGCGAGTTCATTGAACTTGGCCTCGTACTACATCACTGTCATCTCCCCTTGATTTAGTTCCAGAAACTTTACCTCCATCCTATTCTTCATTCTCTTTAGGAAGTAATTCTCGAAGAACAAACCTTAAACCTTTCCCAGGTTATAGTCCCTTCTCCCGCTCTCTGTTGGTTTGCTTCCCACCAGTAATTTGCTTCACCCCTCATCATGTACGTAAACACTATTTTCTGATCTTCACCCACACGAGCAATGGCGAAGGCTTTCTCTATCTCTTTGATCCATGTTTGTGCACGATAGGATCGGTAGTACCAATGAATTCCGGAGGTCCTACATTCCTAAAGTCCTTAAAGTTCATAACTGGAACAGCTTGGGTATTGGGTTACACAATTTTTTTTATTTCTTCCCTGCAGGGCTTCTCTTAGTAAGTCTAGTCTACTAGTCATTGGATAAGGTCCACTTGTTCCCTCCCGCTATTGACTGATTCTTTTGGTGTTGCTAGTCTACGTCTGGGTGGCATTTTTATGCATCAAAAAATTTCATCCTTAGTCTCTAATTATATTAATTAAGTATTTCTTTAATGCAAAAAGAAAACAAAATTTTATGACACGATTTCTGAAATAAGAACATTTATATTCATATGTCAAATCATTACATTGATATGATCATTCCTAGCATACTTCTATAAACGTTAACTTTAACCCCCTAATATCCCGAAAAATGGGGAAACACTAACATACTATCCCTCTAACACTTTACAAAAAGTTGGGGTTTTCATAACTTATCCCACATCTCACACAAAAGATTGGGATTACAATAACAGATCATAGATAAATACCAACTACTAGACTACTAATATCTAGGCCTCAATCTAGCATTCCGCGCTCCACAGTGCTCTTGTACTCCACTTGAGTGATGTGTGCCACCAAATCTTTACTTATGGTATGTCAGGTCTATCCCTGCTCTGCTGGGTAATGGTATGCACTATCAATCAATCTCTATATGGTCGTGCAAAAAGCATACACCTCACTTCAACTTCTAAGTCTCATGCCCTATCATTATCTTTTTTCCACTTCTCCTCGAAGTGGATCATCTCCATAACCTCTAGCTCAAGCTGAGTGTGAAGAGCCTCTTTCTCGGCTTTCTCACTCAACTCCTTCTGCTCGAAATCCTCCAGCTTATCCACCAATTCCACGTTCCTGGATACCGATCGGTGAAAAAGGGTTCCCATCTGGATACCTGCTTCTTTGCGATACGTAATCTCTACCTCCATTTCTTGCATCTTCAGTTTCCTCTTAAGGTCTTCCTCCCTCAGTTTTTGTATCTTAGTTTCCCTCTCTTGAGTCTGGATCTCTAGTTCCTCAACTCGGCACTCGAATTCCAAAATTCGCTCCTCATATTCCCCCAACATTCGGTCTTCGAATTTAGCCTCATCAGAATCTTCCATGGGCTCTTCCTCCATAGGATCCTCCTCGGGATCCGACTCTACGAGATCTAGCTCCATCTCCTCTTCCTCATCATCATCATCGATAGGAGCCACCACTGAAATGGGCTCAGCTATCAATGGTGCCTCATACACCATGCACACGTGGCTCCTCCTCTACCACTCTACTGGGTCCTCCCAAGTCCATCATCCTACAACCACAAACATAAGACAAACAACCAACAAACTCCATCAGAACATAAATTTGTAGCATAGAATGAAAATACATTTCATAATGCCACTAAGTCGCTAGGAAAGCTCTATATGAGTTTTATCTCTTTCTATTCCTCTAAGTTCTTCTAAGGTTATAGTCTAAGGATTCTCGCTCCTAAGGTTTATAACATAAGGCTTTGATACCAACCTGTGACTCCCCCAAATTTAGACACTCATATCTCGAATTTGGTTCGTCACGTGCTAATTCTAATATCATACTAAAATCTCCAACAACGGAATAATAGAATAATTTACATTGATATAATATAAATCTTCACGTCTTAAGGTCTCGTGACCGTTACTACAACATTACAGTAATATAAACTGAATATGAATTAAACATAAATTTAATCATCCTTAATACATCATTATAATAATAAAAATAACAATGGTTCTCCTACGCATAAAGAACTAAGATAATCCGTAGCCTTGCCCTTTCATTTGTCTTTTCCCGAACTACCTCCTTGCTCTACCTTAACTGTAATGTTTTTAGGGAAGCAAGAATGAGCAACAAAATTGCCCAACAAGAAATATAGCAATAGGGGTGAACAATTATAAGTTCAAATCTTAAGGGTATGACAGTGAATAGTGTTAGGAATAAGTATGTGAATGATATTCCTATTTATGTATGGTTTGATTATGATATAAATGAATGAATATGCAAGTATGCTTGCATTAAGAAAAGATGTAAAGTCCTTTGATAGATAACAGGAACATATGTACAAGGACATAGAATGAATTGATTAAATATGTTAGGTTGATCCTACATAAGCAAAACAGCTTTGTAAAGTTCTTAAAAAGAAATGATGTACAAGGACTATAAATATAGAATAATCAAGCTTGTTAGGTTGATCTTATAATGTAATAGATAGGCTTGTCTGATGGAATATTTGGCCGTTTTACCCTAGTCGACCAATGTATGGAGTGTTGTTCCAATTTTCGAGGGTAAAGTCCTGATGGACTGCAATGTTGGAGGGGCTATCATCGTCCTCCTTTTCCCTAATGATGACCATAACATCTAGGCAATCATCATCTAGGGTGTATCTGTTTGTATACTTATGAGGATTCCTGCGACTAGAGCTAGCAGAATAGCCTAATCCTGTTGTCCCTATTTGACTGGGCACTTGAATAGGGTGCTTAATACCCTGATGTTCTTTGCCCAACCCTTGTCCAGGTTGATGACCCAATGATATCATCTCTTGAGTAGCCGACATTACTTCGACAGAAATCTTGGGTGTGAGAGGTGGCGCCCCAATGGGATGGTAATGAGTGTTGCTCACCTCCGGGAATGGAAATCCCACCTACTCAACTTCAATTGAAGTCGATGAGTGGTATGTCACCTTGTTCGTGACATTCCTACCAAAGATTAATAAAGAATTAGGCTATTGTTGATAATGTACTTGAGTTGTTAATGAAGGGTGGAAGGGACGGCACCAGCCATATGAATCCATGGTCTTCCCAAAAGAAGGTTGTATCCTGTGGCTATTTTGAGAACGTGAAAGGATACATTGAATGTATGTGGACCAATCTCCACTGGTAATTCAATCACTCCAACGACGTTTCGTCGGGACCCATCAAAAGCTTTGATAATCGTATGGCTGCTTTTGATCCTCTTGGGGTTTATATTCATCTTCTCTAAGGTAGCATAAGGACAGATATTCAGAGATGAACCTCCATCTATCAAGACTCCTCCTATCCGGAGGATAAAACCGTTATGTACAACAGCTTGCAATGACCGATCCCTTCAGCGGATATGTCTTCATCAGTGAAAGATATCACATTGTTGTTGAAAATGTGATCAACCAGATGTTGGAATTTTTCCACGTCCATTGATTTCGGTAAATGGGATTCTTCCAAGACTCTTAGCAATATCTTCCTATGATCTTCGGAAGAGAAAACTAAGTCCAGTATGGAAATTTGTTGTGGAGCTTCTCTCAAGCTTAAAACCACTTTGGCTTCGTTATGGTCATGGTACAGAGGAACTCTTCAATCTTCTCCATGGGAACTTTCCCAATTGATTTGGTGGTGGGCTTCATCACCCGATGGGGAAGATATGCTGATTCTCCTTCACATCGCAAAGAATTGTAGATGTGATGTAGATCCTTCACCGCCCATAATTCCATGGGACTTTGTGTAGGGTGACAACAGATATCTTGGGTCTGAATGGTAAGTTAATTGACTCTGGTGCAACCACTTTCAAAGGATTGTCAGAACCTTTAAGTTGAATTGCTTGTATTATGAGTGGTCTGGCAGCCAAATCATCCTCAGCGGATATAACTGCTACGATGTCCTTCCATTTTGTAGGACATGTGTTCCCACTCTCGAGTAACAAAGTGTCGTCGTCTGCCATCTGTAGGACATCGCTATCAATTAAATTTTGAATGAGTTGGCGGAGTGCCCAGCATTCTTCTGTGTTGTGACCGCGAGAGTGGGAGTGATGTTGGCATACTCCTTCGGAATTAAACCGTCTGGAACGAGGATTGATTGGAGGTAGAAGGGATGTAATTCTTCCTTTATTGATCAACATTTGAAATATCTCCTCCATAGGTTGGCCAACATATGTAAATTCCCGTTTGTTGGCAAAGTCCCGACGGGCTTTGGCACTTGTTCTTTTCGCAACTTTATCCTCCGGTATTTAACTTTTTGAAGGCGAGGATGGAATATTCATGACAAAAGGAAGGAGACTAGCGTGCTCCTAACTGATTAATTAGCGTGTGACTTGGTGTTGATGAATCACCAGTTCTGCTAATTGATCTACTTTTTTGCAAAGAGCCTTAATCTTTCGCTCCATCATAAATTGGTAATCTTTCGCTCCATCATAAATTGGAACTGCGCATAATCCCATCTGTCAGCACCATCTTTGCTGGTCTGGGAAGATTCAGCAACGTAATTGGAACTCTGTCCACTGCTCCAATTAATCATATTGACATCTCCTTCTTTGTGTTGATGAAGAGGATTGTCTTGCACATGAGGTTGGTCGGGTTTAGTCATGACAATCTCCCCATTGTCGATTAAGTCCTGGATCTCGTGTTTCAAGGCCCAGCAATCCCGAGTGTCATGTCCCGGTGCTCCGGTATGATAAGCACACTTCCGAGTAGCATTGAAACCTTTCCCATTCGGGTTGGCTAGTGGAAGAAGATGTGTAACTTTCTTTTGAGTAGTCAGAAGAGTAAGGATATTCTTGAGTAAGTCCCCTAAGGGTGTGAACACTCGGGGGCGTTCGACTTCTCCACCTTTAGGCAATGGAGGGTTTGAAGACTGTGCTTGCAAAGGGGAGTAGTTTCTCCTCTGGATAGGCATATTCTGACTACCTTTTTGACCTTGTAGTATCAAGGAAACATCTTCCTCTTTCTTTTTATGGACCATCCAGGGGTTGTTTCCATATGTTCCAGATTGGATGTGCTCAGCAACTGCTTTAAGAGCGGCTAGGTCTTGAATCTTTCCTGACTTCAATCCCATCTCAGCCATCTCTCCATGTTTGATCATTTCAGAAAATGGCTTGCCAATTCCAGCTAAGACTCTTTCATAGAAAGGAGCTTCTTGTATGTCTATAAAGGTCATGACCATTTCTGATTCCATCATAAAAGGAATGACTTGAGCAGCAAGGCGCCTCCACCTTTGAGCATACTCTCTGAAAGACTCAGTAGATTGTTTCTTGACCTTGGTAATCTGGTACCGGTCAGGAGCCATCTAAGATTGGAAGTTGTACTGAGTAAGTAAGGTATGAGCTAGTTCCTCCCAGCTATGGATATTTGAGTTGTCTAATCTGGTATACCACGTCCGGGTTTCTCCAGTCAGACTCTTCTGGAACAGCTGCATTCTGAGCTTCTCGTCCTCTGCATAAGATCCAAGTTCTCCAATGAACACCTTCAAATGTGTATAAGGATTCCCTAACCCATCATACTTTTCAAAGTCAGGAGTTTTGAACTTCTCTGGATAATGAGCACCAGGGAATATACAAAGGTCGGCATAGGAAACACTCCCATGTGCTCCAATTCTTTTGATAGAACGGAGGGTTTCCTTCATTTGAAGGACTTTTTTCCTGAAATCACCGATGTCTGGATCTTCTTTAAGATGGGTGTTTTTAGGAATTTTGTTAGTCATATCCAATTAAAGTTCAGGAATTGTTTTATCTGAACCTTGTGCTCCTCCTTGTGCAGAGGATTCTGTATGTACGGGTATTCACGAACCCTGAGTAGATTGATGTAGTTCTTTAAGCAGAATAGCCAAATCTATAATTTGCTTGCTTAATCCATCAAACTCTTCTCGAGAGACAGGAGCAGGATTAGACTGGTCAAATGAAGACATGATTGGTTGTAGGCTTGTGGCATTTTTGGATTTTAAGCGGGTAACATGCCCAATTGTTTCCCTACAAAAAACTTATATAGTTTAGTCTTAGAGAATGTATAAATGTTTACATGCTATCATAATGTGTCCATTTTAGGAATATTATCCTACAAAACGGGTGTCATTTGATAGCATGTTAAATCTTAATATGCATGTGCAAATATTCTTCATATTTTCCATTACATAGAGATGAACATGGAATGAAATTACAAGTAATTGAAAAATGGAAAGCATGAAGAGACTTTCCTCAGCGTTTGGTTTATCAGAGGCTGACCTATCTTAGGTTACTCTAGCGGCTTTTTGGCATGAATGTTCCCAGATCATCGCAATCTACTTGACGGGAAGTTAATCTAGTCTTTCAACTGGAGCGAATCTGGGTGGTGCCTTTCCTGAGCCTCGTTGGAATTAGTCTTCCTACAAGTCTAGTAATCAAACACCGACAGGATAGCCTCCTGGTGGAGGAACCACACAACATACATTCACATATAACGTGTCTCACCGTTTATGAAAATGATGACACGTGCGAAGCACTAATATCACATATAGATATATTGCAGTACAATAAGTAAAATGCATTCATACACATTCATCAAAAATGTAAATGCAACATTCACACACAAGCATATAACAGTTTTGAAAAGCTTGTAGTAGTGGCTTAAGCCCTCTTACTGGTATCCCCAACAAAGTTGCCACCTGTCGACGTCGAGATTTTTATTTGTCTCTTTTTCTGTTCTTGTTCTTTGGTGTTTTCATGTTAGGTGAGATTTGTTTGAAAAACAAGTGAAAAAGGTCCGACATGTATATGTCGATGATTTGACTGTAAGAGTCGCTAGTTGGTGTTTTTAACTAGTTGCACCAACACAACCGAGAAAAGGTTTTCACATTGACCCAGTGATGTGACACTGCTAAACGGGTGTCTAAAATCGAGATTCATTTGGGTTCGGGGGCTTGATTATGCGGAGGGAAGGTGTTAGGCACCCCCTGACATCCGTGTTACCACGGTTACTTCTAGTTTTTAAGAAACTGTTATATGAATGTGTGTGTGTGTATGGGTCAATGTGCTATTATTTGCAAGTAGTGTTATGCCTCGTTCGCACCTATATACAAAGGGTTTGAATTTGTATAAAAATTCAATTTTAAACAAGATATAGCAATGAGATTTTATGAAAGAGGTTTTTCAAACCCTGTGCTCAATAGTAATTGAGGTCTTTGATACTTTCATTTTATTATTAAATGTTCAGCTTGGTTGCTTTTATTTTCGAGATGTGAAGCATCTTCGAGAAAATAATATATAGCAGTGCCAAATTCCTCATAGGCATGAAAGCCATCTACGGAAATTTAAACACTATGAATAATTTACAAGCTGCTTATAGCTGAAAATGTCCATCACTGGAACCAAATCTAGGTTCAGTAGACTGAATCTGTGATCACATGATTCCTAGGCTCGCATGATGCCACAGTTTGTATGAAAAGCAATAAGCAGTTATATATATATAAGTTGTAAATATATATATACAGACATGATCAACCACCACGAAGCACCTCCATGGGGGATCGAAAATGTAAATATATAAAAGCGGTAAATATATATATAGAGACATGATCAACCACCACGAAGCAACTCCATGGGGGATCAAAAATGTAAATGTATAAAAGCGATAAATATATAGAGAGAGAGACATGATCAACCACCACGAAGCACATCCATGGGGGATCAGAAATGTAAATAAAGCAGTAAATGCGATCAACCTCCACGAAGTAAACTCCAGGCAGGACGGAATGTAAATAAAACAGTAAAAATGATCAACCGCCATGAAGTAAACTCCAGGCGGGACAGAATGTAAATAAAGGAGTAAAAGGTCATGAAGTAAACTTCAGCTGACAGAGTGTAGATATATATATATATATATATATATATATATATATATATATATATATATATATATATATATATATATATATATATATAATGATAACGCACCGGATATATATCGATCCTGCTCGCTTTATTATTTTAGCGATTTGTCGCTATATATATATATATAAGCAATAAACGCCTGGATGTAAAATCCGTGCTCATCAAACAAAGTTCGACAACAATCATATATATATATATATATATATATATATATATATATATATAAACAAATAAACGCTCCTAGGACATGAGTCTGTGATCAATCGAGGCATAACTCGATAATGCTAGTCCATATATATATATATATATATATATATATATATATATATATAAAGCAAATAAACGCTCCTACATGAGTCTGTGATCAATCGAGGCATAACTCGATAATGCTAGTCCATATATATATATATATATATATATATATATATATATATATATATATATATATATATATATATATATAAAAACAAAATAAAACCACTAACCAAAGTCCGGGTATATACACACAACACGACTCTCAATGTGCAGAAGAGTGTGTGCAAAGATGAAGAGAAAGGCTTTAAAGTGTGTAAGAAGACTTACAGTGGACTGCCAAAGAAGACTTCTATAGCTTTAAGTGGATGAACACTCGGCTCCCGCCGATAAAAATATAGCTATATGTGAGCTCACAAGTGTTTAAAATGAGAAAGCACTCAATATAGGGTGTGTACGGAGCAAATTGGACAGAGCTTCCTTGCCTTTCTTCTCTTGAATATGCCTACCCAAAGCCCTCTATTTATAGAAGGGGAGCCACAGGTGTACCTGTGGTAGCCGCAGATGCACCTGCGGCTGCCCGGGGTGCCCCGGGCTCAGCGGGTCCTGTCGTCTCGAAGAACGTGCACGCATGCAACGTGTTGTTTGCTCGAACTTGTAGAACTTCAGTCTGAGCATCCGATTGAGGTATATAAGACCTATTTCAGACTACTGTTGTTGAGAGCTACGCAGTGACATAGGATTAGAGGTTGTACGAAGTCAGGAAGATGGACCCATGTCCTATATCTTCAAGCTTCAAATTCTATCCGGTGTTCTGCCTTGCGTAGTAGTCACTCAGGATTGCAACTCCTTGGTTCTTGTGGGATATTTTGTGTAGAATGTATGTTGACTGTTTGTTTGTTAAGACGGCGCCATGTGGGGTTGAGGTAGCAAATTGACGATTTTTCCCTTCACTGGGGTTATCTCCGGTTTTGGCTAATAAAGCAGACGTTGCTCAGGGTTATCTTTGAGATTGGGCTGCTGCAAATGTTGAATGCCCTCAGGGTTGTCTCTGAGGTGTGCATGTCCTCCCGGGGTTATCTACGGGTTTGGGAGTTGAGTGGCTCGGTGTGAGTTCCGAGGTTGAAGATGACTGCATGGGTTGAAACGAGCATCTCCGGGGTTATCTCCGGAACTATAACTGCACTCCTTGGGGTTATCTCCAAGGTTGACATTGTCTTTCCCGGTGTTGTTTACGGGACTGAGACTAAACATCTCGAGGTTATCTCCAAGATGAAACGGCCTTCTCCGGTGGAATTTCTGGTATTTGCACTGCTATCCCCGGGGTTATCTCCGAGGTGTGGAAATGATACTCCTAGTGTGTTTTCTGGGGTTGAAACTGAACTTCCGGTGGTATTTCTGGGATTAAGCTCAGTTGTCTTCCAGGGTTATCTCTGAAAGAAGATTCCACGCTTCCTGCAATGTTAGTAACAGGCAGGCAAAAAATTTCAGAGTGTCTACAATAGTCTAGCCGAATTAATGGCTTAGATAACTTTTATAATGCATTTAAGAATGATATGTTCAATGCTAATAACAATCATCAAGATATACCAATGATTTTCGAATAGTAATAGACATTTGTTGGAAATAAATATGGTTGATATAACAACAATTTGGATTATACAATATATACAGTGTAAGAATTAGGGAACTTGCAATAATGTAGGAAGTTCATGGTGAGAGACTTGCAATAAATGTGAATATCCAATAATAATCAGTGAATGTGGACTAATCAATAATAATTATCCACTAACATACTTTGAAAAATAATAACTCGAGTTGAGTTAAGGAAACTTGACTTTTGCGTTGATTACCACTTTTAGAACAAACCACCTCAATGAACTATATTATCCTATTTATGTACGTATAGATTTTCATTATTCACACACACTCTGACATATATATCCACATGTACTTATCACACATATTCTTATTCATGTATGCTACACACATTAAAACTCATAGATGTATAATCCACATTGTTCTTACTTTTGACAACCTTAGAACATTTTAGAAATTTTAGTCTCATATACTCATTTCCTGTTTTTACAAGTGAAATATTACTTAAGTCATGTATTCTGGTTCAAGTTGTTTCACTCATACATGTTAAGGAACTCTTAAACTAGGTTTTGTCCTTTCTATTTACTTTCAACAATAGTTAGTTTTACCCAATAAAATTTCCATTTTATAGCTTAAGAAAGTTCATTATGTCAAAGGTTAACGATAACATTCATTAAACCACGCCATAATGCTAAACAACATTTCCTACACATGCTTGCATGTATCCGATCTATTTGCTCGTAACTAATAAAACTTTCTACTTAGAAACTCATTTAGTTCATATGTGAGTAATTTATAACAAAAAAATAACATTTATCACATTAATCCAGCCTTTTCCATGGTCACGACGCTATCTCCGAATCCGAAAACATCTTCTGAAGTCAAAGACATCATCTCCGAAGTTGAAGACATCATCCGAAGTCGAAGACATCATCTCCAAACCCGAAGACATCATCCAAAGTCGAAGAAATCATCTCCGAACCCGAAAACATCATCTGTAATCGAAGATGTCATCTCCGAACCCAAAGACATCATCCAAAGTCGAAGACGTCATCTCCGAAGTCAGCTCTTTGGAACAGCTTCAGTCCTTGAGGATTATGACCGCTTCTTCAGCTGGTCCTTCTATCCTGACTCCTAACTAACTCCTCTTCAGACTCCATAGCTAGTTGTACTATGTGTCTAACTAGAGGTGTGATCATGTCTGTTATCTCTAGAGGCATATAGTAATTCATTATTTTAAAAGTTCACAAGATTTATCGAGTCTGGTTTGCTAACTAGGAGGCAAGGACCCGAAAGGGAAAATAATAATAACTAAATCATAGCCGTTCCTGAGGCATGCCATGCAATTAACTTGGATCTATTTCTCTTCGACAGAGACTAAGTTCTTGGATTTGTTTATTCATGGGTACACAGATAGCCAACTTATCACTTCACTCAAGTTACTAGTCCGTTTAATGCTTTTAATGTTTGGTCTTAGATACAATTATCATGATAATTAATAGGACTACTTCTTATGCCTACTACATTACTTAACCAAAAGAACTAACTGGCTAAAATTGATAGGTAATACTTAAGGTAACAAGGTCATACCTTTATGCCTTCACAGTTGTTCCCCTTGGATTCTGCCTTCCTGAATAGCAAGAGCTTCCTAGGTTTCCTTCTTTCCTCTCAACTCTTTCTCTGGCTCTCTCTTGTACTAGAACTTAGCAACTGAAATGTGGCAAATTTCCACCAACACTCCAAGGCTCCTATTTATAAGAAAATCATTATCTAATTATTTGGGTAATAACCAAGGGTAAAAGTGGAGTTGGTGTAAAGTTCTACCAACCCACACTATTCCTAGTACTTGCACCATCATTTCCCCCATGTGGACTTTGCTTGATAGCTCAATTAGCTTGGAAGATCAGCATTTGGCAAGGGGAAGGGGCATGGTCGGTCATGGGGCTTATTGCCCTATGTTACATTTTATTTAATCCACAATTTGTACCATAAGCTAGTATATTGGCTTCCGAATTGTATACATATACATATACCCATATAATTATATGACCCAAGTGTATTGGGCTAATACAATAAAATGCCCCTTGGGCTACTAGCACAATTTTAATTAAATCTTGGATCAAATACTCATCGTGCTCTTCTTAAGTTAAATCAAGTTTGTGTTAAGCACAAATACTTATACACATTGGGCTAAACATTAGTCCACTAATTCAATTTCTTGGGCTAAAGTACCAACTTATCAAATATGTTACATTATTAAGGTTGGGCTTGGATATATCCTAGATCCAACACTTCATTAAGCTATCCATCAATTAATCTCATTAAGAAATTAATCATGCCGCAAAAGGCTTAGCACTTTAGCTTAATTGAGATGAAATCTGAACTGTCCTTGTGCTTTGTCAAATGAAAGATTCAAAATGGATTCTATTTTATTATATAGATGTTTAGATTAGGGTTTGTTTAATTTGGCTTGTGTTTGGATTACGGTTTGTTTGGCTTGTGACGATATCATTTACGGCCTTCAAATAAGCTGCATTTTATAATAAATTGGTAATAGACAAACAAGATTTTCAAATATGTTTAAACTTCTAAAAATATATAAAATATTTAATTATAGGTCATACTCTCTATTTTATTTCTTTTTTATATTGTGTGTGCACAATTATATTTAGTTGGTGTTCCTAGCATACTCAATTTCTAAAGCTCTAACACACCAAATGTTGCAACTGTGTAACCAAATATACACTAAAAAAATGAAGCAAGAATGAAATAGTCTATTTCAACAAAATAATATATATATATATATATATATATATATATATTGATAAAAATTCAATACATTCTCGTAATTATAATTTTGTTGGTGAGGTGATGGAATTAGATTTATTTTAATTAAATAAATTATGAAGAGTTATACCCTTCATAATATCCATTGTATCAGTCACTACCATCATCACCACAACCCCGACGCCACTACCACCACTACTAGTTGTTGTCACACCGATCATCACCAATCACCACCTGTCACTACCACCACCAACGTCCACAATCCCCACATACCACGACCACTAAATATCACTACAAAAAAAGGCTTAACAGCGACCACGACTATCAGCGACCGCATATTTTGTTGTTGATATTAGAAATAGCGACCGACATATGCGACCGTAATCTACTACAGTCACTATATTATATCGTGATGACGCATCGATGCGTCACCGAAATGATCGCTTTATAAATTTGCCTCCCAAAAATTGGCGTGAAATATTGGCGCAAAGGTTTTATGTGACCACTTAACATCAGCGACCGCATGCGGTCGCTGATAAGTCCATGTCATTAAAAATTAGCAACCACATGTGGTCCCTGATCAATTTTAATGTAATCAGTATCAGGCATTCGCTCGACACAGCAGGCGAAGGAAAACAAAAAGAGGGAAGAGAAGAGAGAGAAGAGGGACGCCACCCGCCGCCGCCACCGCTGCCACCGCCGCCCAAACCGCCACCACACAGGTAACCCTTTTTAATTTGTTTTGTATATGTATCCTATATTAGAAAAAGTATGTATCCTTTTATCCAATAAGATAGGCCATTGTGATTATGAGTATTATGTTTATGAATTTTTATTATAAATTAAATTAGTGAGTTGGTATAAATGGACATTAATTGTAAAAGATAGTTAGTAATGCTCGTATGTGAATTTATCTATTGGAATCTAATGCGAACTAATTTTAGAAGCTAAAGATATGGAAATTAAGTAAAGTTAGTTAATATATATGAGTTAGTATGTAAATTAGTTGTTTGTGTAATTTGATTGTGAAAATAGTTGGTATTGATTGAATTAGAGACAAAGGAGCCTAGTTGTTGTGCAGAATAATAAGGATGACAAATTGGGTTTAAAAAGAAATCAAACAACATAGAAATCAGTCCATTAAAGTGATGCACATGCCGTATTCGATAAAAGTCCTAATAGGGACTTTTTTGCTAAAAAATCAAATTTTAATGAAGTTGAGCCCTCAATCAAACCCTTGAAAAATCCCTCAATCAAACCCTTGAATAATCTTTTTTATACTTGTGTTTAAGGAGAATGAAATTGCACGACAAAGTCAAATATTAGTTGATTCCAACAAAATAAAGTTGAGATATGTAAATGTACAAAACAAAAATGCATGTTAAACTTGATCATTTGGTAACTAACTAAACTTTTATTCCCAATGCCTGAAGTTGAAATCTCCTTTGTGATTAACTTTCCCCTGATGAAATCTCAATTCCAAGTCCACATAATAATATCAAGAAATACTCCAAAACTTCAGAGTTACTGATCAAGTATGCTATGTGCCTAGATTATAAGACACATATAATAAATATCAAGAGAACAAACAGGCCATAAAAGCATATAGCATACAGAACAGAACTCACATAGAAAATAAGGGCAAGAAATAAATATTCTTAATGAAAGTGAAGAATAAGGTACAGAATTCTAAATCCTAGAAAATTTTATCCCCAAATAGAAAGAAATGAAGAAATAAAGGGAATCAATCTCTTTCCTACATCTACTAAGATATCAAGTCTTAACATCTCATTTATCAATGCTCGTCTATTGTAAACCTTCACATGGACTATATCAAAAACAGAACTCATGACTAAAAGAAAAACAAAAAAAGTTGAAAATGAACAGTAAATAACACAAGAATCCAAAATTATGCCCTTATTCTACATTTTTTGCATAGTTATAACTAACATACCACCAAGCCAGGGGCAGCCAGGCCCAGTCTGATGCTGCAATGCAGTTTTTCAAACAAAATGCAATATTTAATGTCGTGCCAAGTGTTTCAAAATGGTGACACATATTTCGAGATTTTTAATATAATTTAGCATTCCCGAGGCACCGAGATGGACATATAATGCAATTTAAAATATAAATAGCATATGTCTATCTACAAGCTATGCCAAAGCATAGATATAAGGATTAAGTTTGCATTGCGGGTAAAGTATATCTGCAAAAGCATAGATATACCTTATAAATACATGGAATCGTTGAAATACTAATATGTGGACATGTTAACCATGGAATGCTATTATAAATGTAAAACAAAGTCCAAGTTACTCGCGAAAGTGAAGTTAAGCTATATATACACAAAGAAAGGCCTAAATGCCTTATAAAAGGTTTATAAACTATAAAAGCAATGTTATGACGTTTAAAAAGTTATATTAACACTTTTTTCAAGTTTATGGCTATATTACGCCAAAACCTCAAAGATTCTAACAAGTATGCTCAAGTCATATGGTTACAAGTATGCTCAAGGCATATGCTTACAATCATACTATACATTAATAAGCTCATGTTGTCTATAGTAGGTACCGTGGTATCATGGACCTCTATTCAGACCGTAGTTGGATGACACAATGAAAGTCAAGTGCCCGGATAGGTGCTACAGCTGAATTTAGAGTTGATTGCCAAGTGTTTTTGGAGTATGCGTATAGTCACCCGGAATGTGTGAATGGTCAGAATAAGATAAGATGCCCTTGTTTGAAGTGTAAGAATGTAAATTATATGGATAGAGACGTGGTAAACTATCATTTACTTGTTTCTAGGTTCATGAAAAATTATGAAGAATGTTGGTGGGCACATGGGCAGAGAAGAGATGGTCACAAAAGTACACAATCCGAGCAGTAGTACTCATCATATGAATGAAATGGTTCATGATATTGCAGGGCCAGATTTTGATTAGGAACAAGGCAAAGAGCAACCTATAAATTATGATGCCAAATACTTCTTTAAGTTGTTAGACGAGGGTAGCGAGCCATTGTGGTATGGTTGCACCAAACACACTACATTGTCTGCATTGGCGACATTACTTAACATCAAGGCTGATCACAACATGTGCTATGAGTGTTTTGAGTCGCTCTTGAAGGCCATTAAGAGTATGTTGCCTAACGGTGAGAAATTACCTGATAACTATTACTATTGTAAGAAAATGGTGAAGAAGTTGGGTCTTGGATACCAAAAAATTGATGCATGTCCCAACGATTATATGTTGTTTTATAAGGAAAATGAACAGATGATAAGGTGCATGTTTTTCAGTCATGATCGGTTTAGGCCTTTTAAAGAGGGTGTGACTACAAAAAACTAACTATACATTTAAGATTTTAAGGTATTTTCCAATAACACATCGGCTAAAGATTGTACATGTCTTCAAGAACAGCTGAACATATGAATTGGCATGTGAAATCTCCAGCTAAAGATGGAGAACTAAATCATCCCGCAGATGGGCAGGCTTGGAAATATTTCAACTTAGTACATCCTTGGTTTGCATTGGAACCTAGAAATGTGAGGCTTGGATTGTCCACCGATGGTTTCAACCCGTTTGGCCACTCAGCTGTTTCGTACTCATGTTGGCCTATGATTGTTACTTCATACAACTTGCCTCCTTGGATATGTATGAAACATCCATACTTGTTTCTTTCACTCGTGGTTCCTGGTCTTAAGAGTCCTGAAAAGAACTTAGATGTTTACTGGAGACCTCTTATAGACGAGTTGAAGGTATTATGGGAGGATGGAGTACAAACTTGGGATGTTGCAATGAAAACAAATTTCAACCTTAGGGCAGCGATTATGTGGACTATAAGTGACTTCTCAACTTATGGTATGTTAGTTGGATGGAGTACACATGAGAAGTTGGCTTATCCGTATTGTATGGAGCATACAAAGTCTTTCAATCTATCAAAAGGTCGAAAGCCTTGCTAGTTTGACTGTCATCATCAGTTCTTACCAGTAGATCACCCGTTTTGAAGAAATAGAGAACACTTCAGGAAAGGGAAAATAGACAATGATATGCCTACATCGCGATTATCGGGAACGGAAATGCGAGACCGTGTGATGAGATTGCCGGTAATCCCATTTGGTAAGATTGATGCCACAAACATAATCAATGGGTTTGGCGAATCTCATAACTGGGTTCGGAGAACCATCTTTTGGGAACTGCCTTATTGGTCTACAAATTTGATTCGTCGTAATCTAGATGTGATGCATATTGAGAAGAATGTGTTCAACAATGTATTTAGCACTGTGATGAATGTTACGAAGAAGACAAAAGATAATGATAAGGCACGGTTGGACATGAAAGATATTTGTAAGCGTCCTGGATTAGAACTTTATGAATCTCCTAATGGTAAGATTGTCAAACCATATGCAAGGTACACATTTTTCAAAAAGCAAGTTGAAGATGTGTGCATATGGGTTAAGTCTCTGAAACTACCAGATGGATATGCGTCAAACATTGCAAGGTGTATTACATTTTGGAAATTGCAAGGGATGAAGAGTCATGACTGTCATGTGTTCATGGAGAGACTCATGCCTATAACATTTTGGGATCTGCTTGATATACCAATATGGGATGCTTTGATGGATCTTAGTCGTTTCTTCAAAGACTTATGTTCAAAAAAATTAAATGAGAAGCACATATCCGTACTTGAGAAGAACATCATAGAGATCACATGTAAACTTGAAAAAATATTCCCACCTGGTTTTTTTGACCACATGGTGCAATTGCAAATCCATCTTCCATATGAAGCTCGTGTTGGGGGTCCAGTTCAATATAGATGGATGTACCCTTTTGAGAGGGTGATGGGAAACCTTAAGAGGAAGGTGAAGAATAGACCTTGTGTCGAGGGGTCTATATATGAGGCATACAGTTTCGATGAGATATCTACGTTTGTCTCAGACTATTTTTTGGACAAAGTTTTGACAAAGGCCAATCGAGTCTCAAGACATGATGATGGGGGTAATGTTGAACTAAATGGCCGACTTTTCTGTATTTGGTTTATCGGGCCGCGCTTATGAAAAAGGGAAGCACATATTCCTCTCTGAGCAAGAATTACATGCTGCACATACTTACATTCTTCTCAATTGCGAGGAGACTAACGAATTTATGAGGTACACATGTAAAATTCATATTTATCCCTTAACTTTCAATGACATTTAATATACATTCCGATATGTTACTTTTTATAATATTGTATAGATTGTACGATGACGAGTTAAAAAGTGAATCATCCCGACATAACTGATAAAGATATTCAAATCAATCGTGATAAAAAATTTGCACTTTGGCTAAAGGACAAAGTAAGTTAAGCACGACATATATATACTCCATATTAACTATGACTTCATTTAATAGGATGGAGTTTTTGTAGGCTTTGACTGAGGGATCAACGATTCCGGCTAATGTACAAGTCCTAGTTATGAGACCAGACAGGGACCAGGTCAGCCGCAATGGTTACAAAATAAATGGTTGTGAATTTCATACAAAGGCATATGGGCGCGGTAAAAGAACAACGAACTCTAGAGTGTGAGTGTCCAAGGAGATTGTTACAATGAGCTTGGTCGTGCCTTTTATGGGGAGTTGGAGGAAATCGTAGTGTTTTCGTACAAGGGCACGTACAGGGTCATATTAACTTGTTCAAGTGTCGTTGGTTTGATTCAGAAAAAGGGATACATGTTGACAGACATGGAATCGTTGATATTGACCTCCATAGGTCCGCGTACTCCAATGAACCGTTTGTTTTACCAACTCAAATAGTACAGTATACTACACTCCTAGTCCTGTTAGGAAAAAGGATAGACCGCCTGCAGTTTGGCAAGTTGTAATTCATACTCTCGCACGCAGTCGTGTAGAAGTAGTTGACGGGGAGATTTACCAAGAACAGATGCTTTGTAAACAAACTATAATAAATGTAGAGGAAGACAATGAAGTAATCCAGTTAGATGGTGGAGATGAACCACATGAATTAGATCCTGAGTCAATACTCGTGTCAGATGACATTGATACTGAGGAATAAGAGTTATTGACTGACACTGATACTGAATCTGAAGTAGATGATGGTTATGAATCTGCAATATGTATACAAGATGATTCTGACTCAGACATTAACACTTGAACAAATATAACTCATACTAACATCTTGAAATTTGTAATATATAGATGGCTTATAAAGCAACGCAAAAAAAGCGCGGCTTGTGTAGGGGTCCTAATCATGTGCCAAAGGTCCCTACTAATCCGGATGATCGGATTCTTATACAAATTCGTCCTCCTCCGAATAGCACATACGTCCACATCATTTATATATAAGCATTTTAGATTTCCATTGTTACAGATATATAACTAATGTAAATTACTTAAAATATTATAATAAATCTACTTATCTTTAACGTAAATTGTTGTATATTATAGTGATTTTTCAGATAACAAGATCGTCAAGTGAATTTCATAGTTGTGCTTACAAAACTGGCTGACACATGTGATTACGTGGGCTAGCATACCTATCGCCCACAAAAATGCAGTTTGGGCTGAATTTCAGGTATATTTTTTTTAATTATGACAGATATTATACTTATTAAACTAAAATTGTTTAGTAGTGTTGGATTATATGTTAATAGTACCATTTTAATATTATTATTGTTATTTTATTTGTAGAAAAGGTATAGATGGGAGGACGCCCAGGCTTCAATGATACAGACACTATTCTAGCAGAAGTGCGTCGTCCGCACTAAAGACAACTTTGTTGGAAGAGTGCATATTTTGATTTGATGTTTAAAGTAAATGCTCATGATTATATGTGAAGTCCTTCAAGGAATATATGTACAAGGACTTAGTGATAGATCAAAATTGTTAGGTTGATCTAAGCTTTTAATGTTTATCATTCTGTAAATGAATGTATAGATAAAGAGATCAAAGATGTTAGGTTGATCTATATCTTAAAATGTAATAGATAGGCTTCAAATAGAATTGTAGTCTATTGAGCCGATTAAGAGTTTGCAGAAGCCAAGGTAAAATCGTAGAGCATCAAGGGTCGTAGTATGACTGCCTTGAAGGGCCTCTCCAGAGATCGTAAAGTGGTCCAGATATTTGCCAAAGCCAACTCAGAGATCATAGTGTGCTCTCAGAAACGTAGAGTCTGCAAGACAAGCAAGTGAAGATCGTAGTGTGCTAGTCCTTAAGAGAAATCGTAGTGTTCTCATTTGCTTGCATCAAGCATCAAGGTGGCAAGACACCATGATCAGAATCGTAGAGTATCATCTAGCTGTGTCAAAAGCAGTGGGCCTTGACCATTTGTTCAAAGATAAAATCTTAACAAATGTGGAATGGGTTACAAACATTGAAGTAATCACCAGTCCCAATGGCATAAAAAATATCCTTAGTATGCAACAAAGAAACGTATTGAAGAAGCTAAGGAAAGGACCATGGGTCAGAGGAAACCACCTATTCAGGTGTTAGGTGAGAAAGCAGTCTGCTATGTTAGTGGGCTAGAATGCAATTCAGAAGATATGTAGAAAAGTCTCCATCAAAGTTCAGAAATGGCAAATGCATTAAATGCTCCACTAGATGGATTCAACAGATAGATTTCAAGGATCACATTTATGCAAGACATCTGCAGATGATTCAAAATAAGCAAGCAAGCATTGAACCAAAAAAAGGAAGAACACTCAAAGCACAACTCTACGATCTAAGAAAAAGAGAAATCTTACTCAGCTACTCAGTTCTTTCGAACAAGAGCTTAATGGCAACTGAGTAGCACCGATCAAGAACTCAACAACAGCCAAACAAGTGAAGTAAGAAGTTCCAAGTCAAAAGGACTTGAAGAGTTCTAAAGTGAACTGTGAAGAACCAAGTCTGCTGGACTTGAAGAGTTCAAGAGTGAACTAAGAAGTTCCTAGACTGCTGGTCTAGAAGGAATCTGTGAGATTCAGAACGTGCAAAAAGACATCCTTAGTGGATTTTCTACTCGAGGAGTAGAAGAGTGGACTAGGAGCTTTAAGTGCTTTGAACCACTTAAAACTGTTGTGTCTATTGCACTCTTGATACAACTGCTATAACTGCTATAACTATTATAACTGCCTCACTCTCATTAACTCACTATATCTAAAAAGGGAGATTAAACAAATCTTAATTCCGTTGTGTTTAAATCATTATCAAAACTAACAAAGTAAAACGAAAAGAATTTTAAATATCTATTCAACCCCCCTTCTAGATAACTATTGTGCCTCCGAGAACTAACAATTTCTATCAGAGCAGGTTTTACTCTATAGCCTACAAAGCTCAAGTAGATCCAATGGTACACTTACCAAGCGAATCAAAGACTGGAGGAGGCAGCAAGCCACCTATGTGCAACAAAGATAAATTCGCCAACTAGAAAGTTCGGATGCAAGCATACATGGATTCAATAGATGAAGATCTATTTAAAACTATTCAAAATGGGCCCTACGTTCCTACAAAGCTTGCACCAACTACAGACGACCCAAACAGGATACAGATCAAGGTCAAAGGAGAATGGACAGAAAATTAGAAGAGAGTTATTCAACTCGACAAAAAGGCCAAGAACATTTTATTCCAATCCTTAAAAGATGATCTGTTCGAAAACGTGGTCAACAGCAAAACAGCAAAGGAGGTTTGGGAAGCATTGCTCATCATGTATGAAGGAACAAAAAAAGTCAGAGAAAACAAACAATCTCTCTTGACTCAGCAATATGAGATGTTTGCACACATTCAAGGAGAAAATGTCACTGCTACCTACGAGAGATTTAATGTTCTGCCCAACTCTCTACGAGCCTATGGAAAGATCTATCCAAACAAAGATCTAATCATAAAATTCATGAGAGCCTTACCAAGCAAGTGAGATGCCAAAACCACTGCCATTAGAGAGTCAAAGAATCTACATGAAATGACTGTTCTATAATTATATGGCAACCTTCTTACATACGAACTGGAGCTGACTCAACGAGCAGAAACTCTATCTGAAGGAAGAAAGAAGGATAAAGGTGTTGCTCTCAAAGCAACTGAAAACACCTCCAAAGTTAACACTGAAGTTGACTCTGACTATGATGAAGATGACGATGAGGACTTTGCAATGCTAGTAAAAAGACTTAGAAGGTTCATGCATCAAGGCAAAATCAGCAAGCCAGAGAAAGTCAACAACTACAGCAGCCAGGAGCAGACAAATGATCTATGCTACAACTGCAAGAAGCCTGGTCATTTCATTGCTAACTATAACAAACCTCTCATAGAAGAACTAAAGAAGAAATCACATCCAAAGAAGGAATTCAAAGGCAAAAAAAGACCTTAGAAGAGAGATAAAGGCCTTGTTGCTGGAGGATCGTGGAGTGACTCAGACAATGATTCAACTCCCGAATCTGGAGATGATGAAGATCCTCAAATGGCAAATCTTTGCCTGATGGCCAAGCATGCAAAGGACAAACATAACTACAACATACATGAAGTAAGTATAAATGAGGTATTTGACTTCAATTCTTCTGATGTAGACATTGATGATTTAAGAACTGCACTACATGGCATAACATCTGACCTGCATCAATACATGAAATGGTTTAGAGTTCTGTCTAAGGATTATTCACTTCTTTAAAAGGAGAAAGAGAAAGTTCAAGAAGAACTGGAAACAGCCCTTCTAAGTACTGACTCACTCCCCAAGTTTGAAGCTGAGAATAAGCTTTTAAAACAGACCAATGAGCTCAATGCACAAAGAGAGTCAAGTTTAACCTCTAAGATTGAGTAACTAGAGAAGACAATCTCTGCATGGAATAAATCCTCTTCATCCATGGACTCCCTGATCTCTAGTCAGAGAAGTGTCACTGACAGAACAGGTTTAGGCTTTGGGGAATCCATCTCAGAGTCATGTGTGGAAAAGGTAAAGGAAACTAGCACTAGTAATGCGTCAAGTTTTAGTAGAGGCATTATATTTGTGAAATCCTCACAAAAGGATGAGCCATTCCAACTCTGCTCTACTGATTCAATCCACATTCCAAGAAGTAAAGGATCTCATGTTGGCTTGGGTTTTAGAAAAGAGAAGAGTAACCCAGCCACTACTCACCAACCTCTCAGGATCGTAGAGTCGAGTAAAATCAACTCCACGAACCAACTAGGAAGGAACAGTAAAGGTAAGGTATACTCCTCACAAATCATGAAACACAAAAACACATGGAAAAAAGAAAATTAGTTTAACAGAAAGATGATTAAAGATCCACAAAAGTTCAAATGGAGGAAGAATCCTCACACACACACAAGCATGCATCATATTAGATGCTTTGTATACAATAAGGTTGGTTACAAGGCTGCAATGTGCTATTATAATCCAACTCATGTGAAACCCAAAATCAAGCAGATTTGGGTTCCTAAGGGTACTAACAAAGTAGGACCCATGAAAGTATGGGTACCAAAATAAGAGTTTCATCTTACCACGGGAACCAAGCTCCACGACCAGAACTTGGTATCTGGACAGTGGATGCTCAAGGTACATGATAGGAAACAAAACCCTTATGTCCAACTATATAGAGAAGGAGGGTCCTGCGGTCATCTTTGGAGATAATGGCTCTGGCAAGACAAGAGGATATGGCTCAGCTGGAAATGGTGCAGTATCTTTCAGCAAAGTGGCCTATGTGGAAGGACTACAACACAATCTTCTGAGCATAAGTCAACTCTGCGACAAGGGTCATCAAGTAACATTCCTCAACAATCAATGTCAAATCAGAGATCTGAAGACATCTGCCATAAAGCTAACTGGAATAAGAGAAGGAAATGTCTACATAGTAAATCTTGGACAACTAAGCTCAGATGAGACAATATGCTTTCTGGCTAAAGCATCTGAAGAAATGAGCTGGCTATGGCATAGGAGACTATCTCATCTCAATTTCAAGAGCTTGTCTAAACTAGCCTCAAAAGATCTAGTTGCAGGCTTACCCAAGTTTAACTTCGTCAAAGAAAGGTCATGTAATGCCTGTCAACTTGGAAAGCAGACCAGAAGCTCATTCAAGAGCAAAACTGCCAACTCAATTGACAAGACCCTGCAGTTGCTTCACATGGATTTGTTTGGGCCAATTCCAACAACGAGTCTTGGAAGGAAGAGATACTCACTAGTTGTAGTAGACGATTACACCAGATTCACATAGGTATTCTTTTAGACCTCGAAAGATGAAACAAGCTCTCAACTGATCAAGATGTTCAGACTAGTAATAAACGAGAAAGAGGAGAAAATTAAGACTATAAGGAGTGATCATGGCAGAGAATTTGACTTCTCTGAAATGGACCAGTTTTGCACAGACAATAGCATCAGTCATAACTTCTCAGCTCCATGAACTCCTCAACAAAATGGAGTAGCTGAAAGAAAGAACAGGACACTAATAGAGGTTGGAAGAACTCTACTAGCAAAACTTATCCGCTTTTGAGTACTTTTTAGGCGTAAGTCATCAACACTGCATGCTACACTCAGAACAGATCACTGATACACTCTATGATTAAAAAGACTCCCTACGAACTGTGGAAAGGAAGAAAACCAAGTGTCAGCTACTTCCATATATTCGATTATGCATACTACATTCTCAACAATGGAAAGCAGTATTTAACAAAGTTTTAACCCAAGTCAGACGAAGGAATCTTTCTTGGGTATGCCACAGACAGTAAGGCCTATAGAGTGTTTAACAAAAAGACACTGAGTGTTGAAGTTTTAATTCACATCATCTTTGATGAGACAGACTTAGACAAAACAATGCCTCAAGACACTATGACCGACAGTTTAGACACTACGAACGAGGTCGTCGAGCTCAACACTGTGATCGTAGTCCTAGAAAATGAGATCGTTGAGCAAGAAGAGGAGATCATAGAGAGGACTATGCAAGACAGCGAACCTCCACATTTAGAAGCTGAAATTGATCTCGAAGGTCTTAGACAAGAAGGCATCAGGACAGATGTTCCAACAGGAAATAGATGGGCAAGAAATCACACTCAAGACTTAATCATTGGAGATCCAAATGTAAGAGTCAAAACAAGAGCTGCCACCCAAAATGAGTGCTTTTATCTGAGCTTTCTGTCACAGATGGAACCTAAGAAGATAGAAGATGCTATGGAAGACTCCAGCTGGATAGAAGCCATGCAGGAAGAACTAAATCAGTTTGAAAGAAGCAAAGTATGGAGATTAGTCCCAAGACCAAAAAATCATCCTGTCATCGGCACCAAGTGGGTCTTCAGGAACAAGATGGATGAAGATAGAGTAATAACCAGGAATAAATCAAGACTAGTGGCCAAAGGTTACTCTCAGGAAGAAGGCATTAACTATGATGAAACATTTGCAACTGTTGCCAGACTAGAAGCCATCAAAATATTCCTTGCCTTTGCTGCTCATATGAAGTTCAAAGTATTTCAGATGGATGTCAAAAGTGCATTCCTAAATGGTGAACTTCAAGAAAAGTATATGTAGAGCAACCTCCAGGTTTCATCAATCCATCTCTTTCCAATTATGTCTATAGATTAGATAAAGCCTTATATGGTCTTAAACAAGCACCTAGAGCATGGTAGTAAACATTAACTTACTTTCTTGTTAAAAATGGGTTCACTAGAGGTAGAGTAGATACCACATTATTTCTTAGAAAGCATAAAGACAAAGTCTTATTAGTTCAAATATATGTTGATGACATTATTTTTGGATCTACTGATGAAAAGTTATGCAAGAGATTTTCCAAGCTTATGCAGAGCAAGTTTCAAATGAGCATGATGGGTGAGCTGAATTTCTTCCTTGGACTGAAAGTAAAGCAGACTAATGAAGGAATCTTCATAAACCAAGACAATTACATCAAAGACTTACTTAAAAAATATGGCATGGAATCAGCTTGTCCCATGAAAACTCCAATTGCTCCAGCAACCAAGCTTGACAAAGATGAAAACGGTAAAAGTATTGACATAACTCAATACAGAGGTATGATAGGCTCTCTTCTATATCTAACTGCTAGTATACCAGACATAATGTTTGCAACATGCATATGTGCTAGATTTTAAGCTAATCCTAAGGAATCACACTTAACTACTGTGAAAAGGATTTTCAGGAACCTTAAAGGCACACCTCACTTGGGGCTTTGGTATCCCAAGGAGTCCTCATTTGAACTAACATGATATACAGATGTTGACTTTGCAGGTTGCAAAATAGACAAAAAAAGTACCAGTGGCACATGTCAGCTGCTAGGAAACAGACTTGTGTCCTGGTTCAACAAAAAGCAAAACTCAGTGTCTACTTCAACTGCAGAAGCTGAATATATTGTTGTTAGCACCTGTTGTGCTCAAATCCTCTGGATGAAAAATCAACTAGCAGACTATGGTTTTGAATTCAAATCTATACCTGTTCACTGTGATAACACAAGTGTCATAGCAATAACACATAATCCTGTCGTGCATTTTAGGACTAAACATATAGAAATAAGGTATCATTTCATTAGGGATCATGTGCAAAATGGAACCATATCTTTACAATATATCCCTACTGAAAATCAACTTGTTAATGTCTTTACAAAGCCTTTAGATTAATCCAGGTTTAACAAACTAATAAGTGAGCCAGGCATGCTTAATTTATAACCATGAAATCTATGCTCTAGTTTGTGCTAACCATGCAGATATAAGGGCTATGTTCGAAATCATAGACACGATGAAAGGAAGTCCACGATCGTAGAGCTGTAGCAACATGAAAGACAACGATCGCAGTACGGACTCAACGATCATAGTACAGACTCAACGATGGCAGAACAAAGGAGCATCCTGTGATGACAAAAAGTTCAACAAATCTACACAATCTCTCTATCAAGCGCCTCAGGAACAAACCTAACCCTTGATGCACTCTATGAGGTTAGCCCTTCCTGAGCTACCTTAAACCGAGAAGAATGCTAAGTCAAAAGTTCTTCACAAGGATCCGGACAGACTCAACGATCGCAGTTCAGACACGACGATTGCAGAGCAGACACGATGATTACAGAGAAAACTCGATGAATACAGAGCAGACTCGACGATCATAAAAGCTACCTCAACGATCGTAGTCTTTCCAAAGGACACATCAGCTTAGGAGGAGCTAAGGGGAAAATTAGTATTTTCTCATAAATTAAAATCGTGGAGCCAAGCAGCACTCAACACATGTCTCTCTAATCAGATCGTGTGGAGGGAAGTTACAAGAATAGTTTAAAAAAAACCATTTTTGAAAGCTCAGAAGTTTAAAAAGCTCATATATATCTCTCTCTCTCTCCAATAGCAAAAACCCTAGCTTTCAAAATCACAAAATCATCCTCAGTACAAATAAATCAATGGCAGCCTCAAATGTCATCTCTGGTTACAGACTCTGTTTCGATGAGTTCAAGACAGCTGATCCCAAGTTTTTCAAAACTATGTCTCTAATAAAGAAAGATGGTCTTGAAGAGGCTCTGGGTACGAGCACGATAATCTACCCTAAGCTAATAAAAGAATTCTACAGAAATGGTGTGTTCGAGAACGACGTCATCACTACGAGGGTCAAGGACGTGGAAATCAAGCTCAAGGCTGAGGATATAAATCTAGCCCTAGGCTTCAAATCGAAAGGGTTTTCGTTCATAAATGGCATCGATTTCCATGAAGGACTTAAGAGAATGCACCACAAAAAGTTCCCCACTGTCACAGGGTACAAGAAGAAAGAGTTCCCTCAGAGGTAAGAATTTCTGGCAAACATTGTTGGAAAATGCATATGCTGCAAGAGCTCCGGCCATGACTCTGTAAATGAAGTGCAACTCAATCTCATGACAGCTATCAGTTGTGGGATACAACTTAACTATGGAGCCCTACTACTTGAATGGATTGGGAAGTGGATTATTAGCTCGAAGAAGTCAAAGAGCTCTGGGAAGATGCTATACGGATGATTCATAAGTATTATCGTACAGTCCGCCTTGGGAGATAAGATAGGGGATGATGAAGGAGAGTCCATTAATTCGAACAAACGAATGACCGAGCAACTGTTCGAAAATTGGAAAAGGAATCTAGCAGAAAATGTACGAATGATGTCTGAGTCCAATGGTAGGACTGGTGATGCAAAGGAGTCGGGGATTCCAGGGAACATGTCTGTTGTTAAGGAAACCGAAAAAGATGAAGAAGAAACCAATAAGGAGGAACCAATTGCTTTAGTCAGAAAAAGTAAAGGAAAAAGAAAGATGAAGGCTCAAATGGCAGAAGAACCCCAGGGGTCAACTACTGATATACCACAAGAGCTTTCTGACATTAAAACTCTGAGGATATTGAGAAGGAAAGAATAGCTGGCTAAGGCAGATGAAGGCAGAGCTACCATCTCTCAGCTGCTGAAGAAGAATAAAAATAGTCACAAGTCCAAGAGGCCATCTGTCTCCTCGATCGTAGAATCTCTACCGATCATAGAGACCAGACTGGACGCCTCTCCCAAAGAGGTTGCTGCAAAAGATACTCTGGCTGATCAACAGTTCAGAGCTGAAGCTGAAGGAAGTATTGAGGCTGTGGCTCAGCCTAAAAATTCAAGAAAAAAACTTGTCAAAAAATACATTCTTGTCAATGAAAAGGCCTTAAAGGAGGAAGATAAAAGGATAGCTGCAGAAAAGAGGCTATCCGAAGCAAGTCAAAAGAACATAGCTCAAATTGAGGGGGAGCTACCTAAAATTCTCACTCTGGAGAATGTTTCAGCTGAGGGGGAGCTGCGTGAAATACAGATGGAGGATCATGTTGAGGGGGAGACTCATGATATCCTTATAGGAGAAGAGGCTGCTCCTGAAGAAAATGTGAATGCACTAGAGCAAGAAAGTCACAAGGAAGTGATTGATGTAGTGGAATCCTTGAAAGAAGATAGAGAAGAAGAAGAAGATGACATCGAAATCATAGCTGTGGGCTATGATGGGTATAGGAGAGCCAACTACAATCAGTTGTTCTCCTACCGACCCATGATGCCTTTTCACAGAGCTCAAATTCTCAACTGTTGGGATCACATGTTCTGGAGCTTCAAACCATATCCAGCAATCTTAGTACTAGCTCATGGATTTCCAAGCAACTTTAACTTTGCCAAAAAGCTGATCACAAATAACCCTTCTTCAAAGAATAAGCATGAGGTACTATCTATCCCAATCCGTTTCAGAGTTAATCACTATCCACCATCATTTTTCAGTCAATTTTATGAATTCCCAAGCTGGTTGGAAGTGATCCAAAATCCACTAAATCAATTCCCAGTTGCAGAATCCCAAAATTCTGTAGCTGATGAGTCAAGGGCCTTCTCCCAGCTCACACGAAGTGACCACCACAGGCTTAAGAATGCCAATTGGAGATCCTGCATTCATGAATAGGCACGATCATAATGGAAGACTAAGTCAAAGCGAGCTGGAAGAAATAGCACAGAGAGATGAAGCTAGCAGGAGAAGAAGAGCTGAGGAATATGCAAATCCTCCGAGAAGAAAAAGGCAAAAGAAATAGAGATAAGTTGAAACTCAATTCTTATTGATGTAACTAAGTTTAAATGTAATATCTATCCTCAAACATCAATAAATTCATACTTATTCTCTAGAAATTTCAGATTCTCACTGAAATATTAAGTCATATTTACTTTGCTGCAACTGCATATAGAATTTGATAATCATGACAACAAATCTCCTTGGTTATGTCAACATCAAATAGGGGGAGATTGTTGGAAGAGTGCATATTTTGATTTGATGTTTAAAGTAAATGCTCATGATTATATGTGAAGTCCTTCAAGGAATATATGTACAAGGACTTAGTGATAGATCAAAATTGTTAGGTTGATCTAAGCTTTTAATGTTTATCATTCTGTAAATGAATGTATAGATAAAGAGATCAAAGATGTTAGGTTCATTTATATCTTGAAATGTAATAGATAGGCTTTAAACAGAATTGTAGTCTATTGAGTTGATTAAGAGTACAGAAGCCAAGGCAAAATCGTAAAGCATCAAGGGTCGTAGTATGACTGCCTTGAAGGGCCTCTCCAGAGATCGTAGAGTGGTCCAGACGTTTGCCGAAGCCAACTCAGAGATTGTAGTGTGCTCTCAGAAACGTAAAGTCTGCAAGATAAGCAAGTGAAGATCGTAATGTTCCAGTCCTTAAGAGAAATCGTAGTGTTCTCGTTTGCTTGCATCAAGCACCAAGGTGGCAAGACACCATGATCAGAATCGTAGAGTATCATCTGGCTGTGTCAAAAGCAGTGGACCTTGACCATTTGTTCAAAGATAAAATCTTAACAAATGTGGAATGGGTTACAAACATTGAAGTAATCACCAGTCCTAATGGCATAAAAAATATCCTTAGTATGCAATAAAGAAACGTATTGAAGAAGCTAAGGAAAGGACCATGGGTCAGAGGAAAACACCTTTTCAGGTGTTAGGTGAGAAAGCAGTCTGCTATGTCAGTGGGCCAAAATACAATTCAGAAGATATGCAGAAAAGTCTCCATCAAAGTTCAGAAATGGCAAACACATTAAATGTTCCAACAGATGGATTCAACGGACAGATTTCAAGGATCACATTTATGCAAGACATCTGCAGATGATTCAAAATAAGCAAGCAAGCATTGAACAAAAAAAGGAAAAACACTCAACACTCAACTCTACGATCTAAGAAAAAGAGAAATCTTGCTCAACTACTCAGTTCTTTCGAACAAGAGCTTAACGTTAACTGAGTAGCACCAATCAAGAACTCAACAACAGCCAAGTTCTAAAGTGAACTGTGAAGAACCTAGTCTGCTAGACTTGAAGAGTTAAAGAATGAACTAAGAAGTTCCTAGACTACTAGTTTAGAAGGAATCTGTGAGATTCAGAACGTGCAAAAAGACATCCTTAGTGGATTTCCTACTCGATGAGTAGAAGAGTGGACTAGGAGCTTTAAGTGCTCTGAACCACTTAAAACTGATGTGTCTATTGCACTCTTGATACAATTGTTATAACTGTTATAACTTCCTCACTCTCATTAACTCACTATATCTAAAAAGGGAGATCAAACAAATCTTAATTCCGTTGTGTTTAAATCATTATCAAAACTAACAAAGTAAAACGAAAAGAATTTAAAATATCTATTCAACCCCCCCCCCCCCCTTCTAGATAACTATTGTGCCTCCGGGAACTAACAAAATTGAATAAAGAACGATAAAAAGCCCTACAAAATGCATCGATCGACCATCCAGGCCAGGGAGAGGAGTACATGCATGAGCATAGCCCCTGGTGGTGCACCCAGTCCATATGCACTAAGATGTGTGCCCAATGGAGAGCTGAGAGCTGGGTCAAAAGATGCAAGACTGTCGCCACTAACAGATCCTCGGGTGTAACTGATGGCGAAAAGGTGAAAGGAACCTACAGAGGCAGCAGTATATCACAGTTGCAGCATATCACTGCCAGGGTACGTATAAATAGTTTTAATATATTTACAATCATGAATTGTAGAATATAACATGTTTACTTAGTAATATTGGAGTATATTTTGTATAGGAGTCTCAGTCTCAAGGTCAGCCTATTCATTGGCTGGATGTGTACGTGGCCACCCGTGATGGTCTGCTTGATGCTATCTAGATAGCGGTAATAAGTTTTGACAACTTTGATCTTTTTTAACAAGTTTTACGTCATTCTTTAGAATTTTATATTTATTTTTAACTATTTAATTATTAACATGATGACAGGATACTTATAAGAGTTTATTAAATGAGCGTTATCCTGAAGTCACCCCACGTCCGTCGATTGATCAAGAATTGTGGGAGAGGGCGTCTGTTGTGAAGAAGAACTATGTCAAAGATCATGGACAACGACGACACCCAACCTTCAGTAGCTCAGGCAGCTCTGCTACCCAGTCTTCACAGTTATCAAGTCATCCAGCTATTCATACTCCTGCTGACTGTGTGAGAGCTATATGTCGAGATCGCGATCTTCTTCGTATACTCGGTGGGCATCTGGCGGCTCTAAGTCCTGATGAGTTAGCTGATGCAGTGGCGGCAGCAGCAGCATCACATCATGAGGATGACAAGGAGGTAATCAATCATATTTATTACAATCAAATTAGTGACTTATATATATATATATATATATATATATATATATATATATATACACACACACACACACACATATATATATATATATATATATTGTTGTGTTTAATTTGTTGTATATTGTTGTAATATCGTAGATCAACATATATACTATATATGTAACTTGTTTTATTATTTTGTTAGTTATAGTGTGATCAACGAGAAACTAATTTGGACAATGATACATGACGACCGGCCTAGTCTTTTTTCTAGTTATTTATGAGTCTTGTACTTTTATATTCATTCTTTGGATAATTGTATGTTACTTAAAGATTAGATTTGTTTATATTTCTTCAGTTCATATTGGGTTTTTAATGTTTATATAGTTTATACTATTTTGGTGTATGTGTAGGTATATGGATGGATGTTTATATTATTGTGCATGTGTTGTGTGACGCCCCCAAAATAGGTATACATCACCCATCTTGAGTCGCCAAATACATGGTACATAAATCAAATATAACTTAATTATACAACTGTCGTGTAAATACGACAAAACATAAACTAAGAGTTTAAACAAGAATATTGCCTTCTAGACAATATCCACTCTCAAATTTAATCTTATTACATTTATTATCACACTATTTCATAGAATAGTGAGGACTACTAATGCTATCATCTGGACTGTCAATCCGTTCTCCGACTCGTCCCAGCTATATTCTCATTTCCTGAAGAGAACAGTGAAGAAAAGGGTGAGCTCAACTAGCCCAGTAAGAAATATTATGACTAAGATAATGCAGAATAAATTATCATTAGTCTTCAAATAATGTTAAACCGATAAAATACAATAGACATCAAGTTTAACTACAATGAGTAATGCAATCCATTAAAATAGTCAAGTAGAGAATAAAATCTACTATCTTTTATGATTTAAAAAGGGTTTTCATCACTTTTATCGCTGAGACTCGGCTTAATAAATAATCAACATCATCCCTGCACTACGGCCAAGGATATTCATTAAGATCACGACCACAAATTATCCATGCACTACGGGCCAAGGATATTCGTGTATTCATCAATCAGTCCCCGATCATGCCATAAAATAATTCATCTTTGCACCCTTGGCCGAAGAGAATCCATAGCCATAATCATACCAAAAATTATCTATTAATGCACTAGGGACAATGAGGACTTTTTCCACATCATTTGTAACATTACGGTCATGATTATACCGAATAATTCCTGGTCATAATCATACCAAGTCCATCTATGCACTACAAAGCTCTGGATGACTTTCAACATAATATAAACATGAGGATGATGACAATGATATAAGAATTCAATAAAACAAGTTCAAGAATTAATTTATCCAGAACTAATAACGTCCAAATTGTCAACATGATACTTCTTTGTAGAGTAAAATTCAAGAATGCTCGTAAGAATATTTCCATGAAAAGATATTGGATGAAGCGAAATATCAAGGATATTCCACTAATTTCATGGAGTTTAGAAGTCAAAACTTTAACCAACCGAGTATAATAAAGAATGGAATAACAAAAGAAATCACCATGCATGCGGATTGTGATGTATGATGATTATTCCAACGAGTAATAATAAAATAAAACCAGTCCCCATGAAAATGCATGAGATAAGATATTCCAATAGAATAATAAAGATTTTAACCAATCCCAAGCATAAAACGCATGTATGGATATTCCAATGTAATAATAAAGACGCGGAACCAGTCCGACGTAAAACGCACAAACAAGAAATTCCAATGTAATAATAAAGAATGGAATAATGTAAGAATTTCACCAAGTATAGGGTAGGTCACAGATACAAGTTATTCCAATGTAATAATGAAAAAATGGAATAATAGAAGTTCTCTTCATGAATACGAAAAAAATAATACATCTTACCTCAAAAGAAGATCGGATAATTTGGAATAGTGAGGTAGCAGACTTCTCTTCTTCTTTCTCTCTATAATTTCTCTCTATAATAATGGCTCTAAAGCTTTAGTGAATTGGTGAGAAATGAAGGAAGAATGAGCTTCTATTTATAGAAAAATATAGTTTCGATAATTTCACGTTTTGGGGCTCAAAAAATTACAGTACAATACCTCTAACTTTTCTTTCATTTTTAATTTAGTCCTGCAAGTATTATCAAACTTGCACCACCTCCCCTAATAGTAAATAATGTGAATCAATAGTTTAATCATGTGAATCAATAGTTATAATCATGTGAAAATACGAAAAACACGAGATAGTACTCTCCATCTATACCTCCTTTTTAACTTAGTCATGCAAGTATTATCAATCTTGCACCAACTCCCCTAATAGTAAGTGACTGTGACTCAATAGTACACACATGTGAACAAATAGTTATATAAGCATGTGAATTAGTAGCAATTAATTGCTCATTTATCCGATAAATTACTCGATTTATCAATATAACCCCCAGACATCAATTATCATCGGATTAGATGTCGATTTCAACTAATACCAATAATCCCAACACAATTGAACTATCAAATTCATTTTTAATCAACACGAACTTATTCATCATTAATATCATAACTCACAATATTTAACAACCAGGTCGTTCCCAGGAAAGAGGGGGCTTTCCAATAAAGATTTCTCCCTATTGGCGCGCAATTAGGTGACCAAACCTCTCCTCGACAGAACTTCTAGACATTGTAAATATTGCAATTTAATAATATGAATAACTTTGTCGTCTCAATTATTGATTTAATAATATATAAAATATTATGCATGATACCATTGTGACAATAATCGAATCAATAATATGAGAGATATGATCACAAAGAATTATCGTAGCAATAATTGAGTATAACCGAGTGACTTATTACGTAAGCATCAATAACCAATACCGCAGTGTGCTACTTATGCAACCACGCCAGACATCGCATTTTTTAACACTGGGTGTTTCACAAGTTAACGATAAAACTTCCGCCGTTATTTTCATAAAATATTTTTGTCGTTTTCTCAACCCGACAATAATTCCGTTGTGGGGTCCACCAATGATTGTGCCATCGTACGAATATTTCATGTTAAAACGAATATTCCCCTACCAATCGAATATTATATAACAACTTGCGTACTTTGCAAAATTTATAAATATTACCCACAACTATAACATTATATCAAATCCACACCATAATATTAAAAAAATATTTCGAGAAATTTAAATATTTATTCATAAACTTTGGGATCTCACATGTTAAGTTATATAAAACTTGGTTAGAAGTTTATATATATTGTTTGTTGTGTGTTGAGATATAAAGCAGGTACAAAACAGGTACAATTTTTTGGAAAATCTATAAAACAGGAAAAAATAATATTTTTTTGTGTCATTATACATTAGCGACCTCAGGCGATCGCTGATACTTATTAGCGACTGTTAATTGGATTAGGGTATTAGCGACCGCTTCGGTAGCTATTGGCGATCGCTGACAAGTGGCCCACGTCAGCCTTCGGCCCTGAACTATGTTATAAGAACTGAATCCCTGGTTGGGTTATGAGATAAGTTTCTTATATAAATTTACTACTAATTGTCCGTACATGAAGGCACGACGTAACGAAAAATTAAATTAAAATTTAAAAAATACTACATTATCTAAAGACTTTTTGCAATCTAAAATAACTTACAATCATACATAACAATTATCATAATTCACCACACCACCACAATAATTAATTTTCCTTTAAAAATAGATATCCAAAAAAATTTAAACTTGTCTACAAAACTTACAAATCATCAATAACAATTTTCATAATTCAACACACCACCACAATTATTATTATTATTATTATTATTATTATTATTATTATTATTATTATTATTATTATTATTATTATTATTATTATTATTATATTATAGTAGTAGTAGTATTAATTATTATAATTATAATTATAATTATTATTATTATTGTTATTATTATTATTGTTATTATTATTATAATAATTATTATTATTCTTATTCTTATTATTATTATTATTATTATTATTATTATTCTAATTATTATAGTAGTAATAATTATTATAATTATTATTATTATTATTATTATTATTATTGTTGTTGTTGTTGTTATTTGATTTGGGCGAGAATTTTTAAGGGTGAATTTAATTTGGACGAAATTTTTTAGTATAAAATGAAATGTGAGCCTTTAGATTAAGTTGGAAGAATTGAGATGAAATCTGAACCTTTGTCAAATGAAAGATTCAAAATAAATTCTGTTTTATTATATAGATGACCAGATTTATCTCCTTAGTCTTCCAAAGAAATTTATAAGAAAATAATTTGTGTCAAACAAATTTCATAATAAAATTAAATTACGACTGATCTAAAACTTTAAAACGATTAAATAGAATAAATTAATATAATTTTTTTTTTAAAAAAATTCATATTCCATATATCCACTTGTTATTTACTATTGATATAAATTTAAAAAATGACTCGGCAAATATAAACTTATGCTATTAAACAGATAAATGGTCAATTCACTTCTTAACTTCACCAATCCAGATCCATTCCACCACCTTCTCCTCTTTTTTTTATCAACCATTCTCTTCCCTCCACCAAATCATAATCCAATTCAAACCCCACCACCACCACATTCTCTCTCCCAATCACTCTCCCTCATTAACACCAAAATAGAAAGAGATACAAGACTCGGACCCACTTTTCTCCACCAAACGACACCTCCCCCTTCTGTCTCTCTCCCTACACTACTCATGTTTCTGTCTTCTTACTCCAAATTAATCAATCTCCTCTCCACCCCACTCTCTCCCATTTTCCACTTCATTCTTTTTCTTTAATCCTACTCCCTCTCCTCTTCCTCCAACTTCTCAACCTCCAATTTACCACTAAAAACTCCACCTATACTGCTGGTCAGAACTATGGCTAGACTTGTAGTAGAAGTACTCGACGCCAGTGATCTCATGCCAAAAGATGGCCAAGGCTCGTCAAGTTCGTTTGCAGAGGTGGAGCTGGACGAGCAGAAACAACGAACCCAAACTAAGCCTAAAGATCTCAACCCGTATTGGAACGAAAAGCTCGTGTTCAATATCAATAATACTCGAGATCTTCCAAACAAAACCATTGAAGTTACAGTCTATAATGAAAAAGACAGTCATGGCCACCACAAAAATTTTCTTGGCCGGGTAAGAATATCCGGCGAGTCGGTCCCACTATCTGAGTTGGAATCGGCGGTACAACGATACCCACTTGATAAACGGGGTTTATTTTCTCATATCCGCGGGGATATCGCGCTTAGGCTATATGTAGTTCATGGTGGTGATGATCGGTTTTCTTCTTATGTAGCTGAACCGGAGGAAGTACATTTCATGAATGACTTGGGAAAAAGAGAGACACCATTGCCAGAGCAAGAAATGAACACTAATTATAAGGTTCATGATGAGGAGTACAACTACAAGGAAACTGAAAAGAAAAAGAAGGAAAAAGTAGTGCGAACTTTTTACTCTGTTGGAGCTGGTGGTGGTCCACCACCTGTTCCGCCTCCCGTGCAAAAGTCAGTAACAGTTGAATCCGAAATCAGAACCGACTTCGCCAGACCGGGACCGGGTCCAGGCCCAGCTACGGTAATGCATATGCAGTTTCCGGGGCAGAAGCCGGAATTTGGGTTGGTGGAAACTCGGCCGTCGGTAGCCGCCCGGATGGGTTACCGAGGAGTTGACAAGATGGCAAGTACTTATGATTTGGTGGAACAGATGCATTACTTGTATGTAAATGTTGTGAAGGCTAGAGATCTTCCCGCAATGGACATAACCAGAAGCCTTGACCCGTATGTGGAGGTTAAGCTAGGAAATTACAAAGGCTTGACAAAGCATTTGGAGAAGAACCAGGATCCAGTTTGGAACAGCGTGTTTGCATTTTCTAAAGAAAGATTGCAGTTCAATTTGATTGAAATAATTGTGAAGGATAAAGATTTTGGAAAGGATGATTTTGTTGGGAGGGTGGTGTTTGATATTGTGGAAGTTCCTCTTCGTGTGCCACCAGATAGTCCCTTGGCTCCTCAGTGGTATAAATTGGTGGACAAAAAGGGTGAAAAAACTAGTAGAGGAGAAATTATGCTTGCAGTTTGGATGGGAACACAAGCAGATGAGGCCTTTCCCGAGGCCTGGCACAATGATGCTCACAATATCAGTCACCAAAACCTTGCGAATACGCGATCAAAGGTTTATTTCTCGCCAAAATTATACTATCTTCGAGTTCATGTAATTGAAGCTCAGGATCTTGTGCCTAATGATAAAACGCGGCAACTGGAGACCTATGTGAGGGTACAGCTAGGACATCAGATCAGGCTCACTCGACCTTCCCCAATGCGGCATATAAATCCTGTCTGGAATGAGGAGCTTATGTTTGTAGCCTCAGAGCCATTTGATGAGATAATAATTGTAAGTGTTGAAGATCGGGTTGGACAGGGGAAGGATGAAGCCATAGGAAGAATGATCGTACCTGTTAGAGAGGTTCCACCAAGAATGGATTCGAGTAAGCTCCCAGATGCTCGCTGGTACAACCTTCACAAGCCTTCACATGCTGCAGAAGAAGCTGATAAGAAAAAAGAAATAAAATTCTCGAGCAAAATTCACCTTCGGGTCTATTTAGAGGCCGGTTACCATGTTCTGGACGAATCAACTCCTTTTAGCAGTGACTTTCAGCCATCATCGAAATTTTTGAGAAAATCCAGCATTGGAATTCTCGAATTGGGTATTTTGAGTGCTCGAAATTTACTTCCAATGAAAAGCAGAGATGGTGGATCTACAGATGCTTACTGTATAGCCAAGTATGGGAATAAATGGGTACGTACCAGAACACTTCTCAACACTCTGTCTCCTCGATGGAACGAGCAATATACCTGGGAAATTTATGATCCCTGCACAGTAATAACCATTGGTGTATTTGACAATTTCCACGTTAATGGAAGCAAAGAGGATGCAAAAGACCAGAGAATTGGGAAGGTTAGAATCCGTCTGTCAACTTTAGAAACTGATCGGATTTATACCCATTATTACCCATTGCTGGTTCTGCAACCCTCTGGTTTAAAGAAACACGGGGAACTTCATTTAGCCATACGGTTCACTTGTGTAGCTTGGGTCAATATGGTGGCACAATATGGCAAGCCATTGCTACCCAAAATGCATTATGTCCAGCCCATATCAGTGCGCCACATTGACTGGCTTCGACACCAGGCAATGCAGATAGTAGCTGCACGACTATCCAGGGCAGAACCGCCTCTCAGGCGGGAGACAGTTGAGTACATGCTAGATGTGGATTATCATATGTGGAGCCTCAGGAGAAGCAAAGCAAACTTCTATCGTATAATGTCCCTGCTCTCTGGAATTTCGGCTGTCTGCAGATGGTTAGATGGAATCTGCACCTGGAGAAACCCGTTGACAACATGTCTCGTGCATGTACTTTTCCTAATCCTGGTTTGTTACCCGGAACTGATCTTGCCCACAATTTTCCTCTACTTGTTTGTGATTGGATTATGGAACTACCGGTTCAGACCAAGAAAGCCACCACACATGGATGCACGGATTTCACAAGCTGAGAACACACATCCAGATGAGCTGGATGAGGAATTTGACACATTCCCAACTTCAAGGCTAACAGAAATTGTGAGGATGAGGTATGATCGGATGCGGAGTGTGGCAGGAAGAGTGCAAACAGTGATAGGAGATTTGGCAACACAGGCAGAGAGAGCTTTGGCAATACTTAGCTGGAGGGATTCGAGAGCAACGGCAATCTTCATCATCTTCTCGTTGATTTGGGCAGTGTTACTGTACGTAACCCCTTTCCAAGTCATCGCAGTGCTAGTTGGGCTGTTCTTGTTGCGCCATCCTCGGTTTAGGAACAAGATGCCTTCTGTACCTGTCAATTTCTTCAAGAGACTTCCAGCCAAGTCAGATATGCTTCTATTATAAGCAGATAATTACATATTTATTCACTCTTTCAACTGTAAATAAGAATGGTGGTTCAGATGAATCCAGTAAAATCACAAGGGCAGAAGATGAATCATGGAAAACCTAACACGGGTATTCCCTTCAAATACGATGTATTTGACTGTTATTCTTTTGGCATTTATCAATAAATTGTTGAATCAGATGATAGATACTGTGTAACTGTTGGCTCTTAATCGAAAGATGTTGCTGCTAACTGTCCTATTAATCTTCAACATAAGATTATATCCAAAGTCAAAAAACAGCTCAAATTATAGAAAACTGATAGTCTTTAAATTTATTTGAGTCATGGCTATCAGAACCTCAACAAAATAAATACTTAACACACTAAATCATTCTTGTAAGCAGCAGTTTTAACCCATTAGGATGACAAAATCCTAGATCCCAAGTACAAAAATAAAGCTAAAACTGTTACCAAGCTCACACACATTCCACCCAAAAGAGCCCTATCGACAGCACCCCATGCAGGTATGCTGCCTATGGCTCGTTCTTGCTTCGCTAAAGGTTCCAATAAATACACATTCTCTGTCCTCTTCTGGTTACGATGTTTCCTCTTCCTCAATAACCATCCAAAGATGTTTGAACCATTTTGATTTTCTGCCCAAGTGTCATTCTTCAGAAGTGGCACTCCTCTTTCCACTGATGAGTTTTGTCCTCCACAGCTATCAGGTCCACAAGCACAAGCTTCTGGCTCCCCTAAACATGCGGAAGGCTCATCTAGGTTGGAGCGGGAAGAACACTTATCGCCACAATCACTTCTTTCTTGTGAACCTGTATCAACATTTACTGCAAGTGTCTTGATCACTTCCCCGAAAACTGACCACCTTCCTACAGACGTAATCCTGACAATTGCTGAAGACCCCAACATGCTTCCTGGCCCAGCTACCAGCACCTGCATGTATCCCTTTGTGTGGCCCACCTGGAGGAAAGGAACATCCTCAGTATCTAAGGAACAGGAATAAAAGGAATATTTCTGCAAAGCATCATAATAATTGAACCAAAATGCACAAAATGCGGGGAGATGACTTCTTGTTAATTAATTGTGTCTGCGTGATGTGTGATGTGTGATGTGTGATGTGTGTGTGAGTGTGTGTGTGTGTGTGTGTGTGTGTGTGTGTGTGTATTCAGATGTAGAAACATTATGTGAATGGTTTACATCATACTCCCTTTGTTCCAAAATATAGACCATTATTAACTTATTAACATCAACAACACAAATATATATATATATATATATATATATTCAAATTCAAAATTGACACAGATTCATTTAATTTTAGTTAATACAATAATGAATATTGTAAACTATGTAAAAAGTGCTACTAATTGACATCTATTGGTTCTTAATTGTTAATGATTCATATCAATTTTGAGTTCAAAATGACTTTCAAACGTTAATAATGATCTTATAATTTGAAAAGGAGAGAGTATGAATTAATTAATAAAATACAACTTGGAGTTGTAGAAGGAAAAATGAATATATCAGTCTCTTGCTTAACCAGAAGAAAGAACCATACTCCCCAAATCATGTGCAATTATAGCACTGAATTTGGATATTTGTAATGCCATTGATGCCTGATGTGTTAAACAAATGATAACAATAAACAGTTATAGAACACACACGTTATAGGTAATCAACGTAAATTTAAATTATAAATTAAAAGGTCGGCCAAAGCTATCTAAACTAAATACTCCCTCTATCCTCAAAAGTACGAGTAAAGTACAAATTTTACACATTAAGAAAGTAAAAGTAGAGAAAAGAGATAATAAAGTTCCATATTTCTCCTTAGTGGCCCCACAAGATTCATAAAGTGAAGAGTTATTTTATTTTTTATACTAATGGACCCACTAAATGACATAATTACCCTTCACTTTATGTACTTTATCTCATTCTTTTAGGGACAAAAATAACTGTACCTTTAGTCATCCTTTTGAGAACAGTGGGAGTATAAAATAGGCTGAGAACAGCTCTTCAATAAGAAATTTTGAAACAAGGTGACAACTCTTAATATCCCATTACCAAATTTCTGTATATTAAAAGTCTTACCAAGTGATTTCCATCTGTGGCAATTTCAGTAATCCATATTCTCTCTATTCTGCCTTCCAAACCATCATGCGGTGTGAATGATTCAAAAACAGAAGTCAGTTCACGACTCCGCTTCTTCACTATAGTACTTGATACCTTTTTCATCCTTGCAGCAGGGGTTCCTGGGTGTAAAGATCAGAAACAGATCATTGAAAGAAACACTAGTATATAGGTGGTTAAGAAATCTTAATTAAGGTTGCGGAATACCCATTACCACAACTCTAAGAGAGAGAGTGAGGGGCGGAGGAGGGAGAGAGAGAGAGAGAGAGACTGGGAACAAATTACAGTACATGTATCAGATATTACTGTTGTTGTCTTTAATTAGGAAGTCAAACCCAATACAGATATGTGTATTAGAAACAAAGACTGGTTGAGTTTCTTGCTATGTAATGATAACAGAGAACCTAAACCTTATTTCATGTCAAATATATGAGTTGTTCTCTCCCTTCAAGAAAAAATAACATGCAATGGATTGTTTCGAATTTAATATCTCGTTAGTTAAAGCAGATGGTAAATAAGTAATATACTAATGTTGAGCAACATTTCTGTATAACATGTTACCTTAGACTCAGATATAAGTCGTAATCACTGGAAATAGTTTTTAAATTAAAAGTGAATTCAAATAATGCTTATGGATATGCTTTTTATATACCTTAATACATAAATAAATAAAAACAGAAAGAGACCGTGTGATTTACACCATGCTCACGCACACCATTTATACCCTAGTTCTTAAAATTAAAGTTTAACACTTCAAATTAAAGCATAAACCCTTAAAACCCCAAAACCCCTAAATTGAACCTAAATCCTAAAATAATCCTAAAATTAAGCCATAAACCCAAAAACTAAACCCAAAAAATTAAAGCATAACCCATCCGTAGTGGCCCTCCCTCCGCCGTGGTCTTGCAACGATCTGGTCTTCCCTTCGCCTTCAGCAATCCAAAGGGAGAGGTAACAGAGAGAACTTGATCTACCGCCTCAATCGCCAAAAATAACTTAGGAAGTCAGATCCACTCAAATCCACCATCCTCATTACCACAACCACCACCATCACCATCTTTAAACTTCCTTTGTCTTAGCTGTGAGTGGATTTGAAATTGGGAAGAACGCTGTAAAAAAATTTGGGGATAAAAAAGATTGAGATTAGAAAGAAACTGAGAGGGGCGTCAACAATTTCATCTTTGTCGGAGAGGGAGTCGACTATGTTCAGTAGATGAGGAAGAGGAAGTCGAAGTGTAAGGTTTCAGTAGAAAAGGGTTTCAATTGGTCTGATACATGAGGGGGAGAGGGAAGTCTAAAGCATTTGGCTATTCTTTTTTAACCAAACAACGCATTTTTTGTTAAACGGTGTATCCTGAGCATAAACTTGAGTCATTTTGGCCTACCACAAGCCCATCCAAAGGTCATACTGTTGGTACTATAGGTAGTAGAGTTAAGCCCGTCCAAAAGAAAGTAAAAAGATATAGGAACAAGCATAATGCATACCATGCTGGTCAAAATAAAAATGAACATATTCAGTTGGAACAACATTGTGATTAATTTCCCAGAAACCAGCTCTAATCAGGAAAAATATAACATAAAACAAGAATTTATATGATTTTTTGAGGTATTTGCTGGGATAAGAATTAGTTAATAGAAGATGGACAACTTCAGCATACCAGGCCGAGGATAGAACTGTGATATATGAACTTGAGGAAACTTGTACTGCTTCACGAGGTTGACAGTTTGAACAAAATCATCATCAGTTTCACCTGAGAAATTTGCATCTTTCAGCTCAGACTTTTGTACATTTTACTGGTAAAGATTCGTATATATAAATGTTAAAGGTATTTTTGAATTACCAAATTATATGAAGATTCCATATATATATATATATATATATATATATATATATATATATATATATATATATATATATATTCCGATTTAAACAATAAATTTATTGATTAATACAAAAAGACTCAAGTCCTCATTCTAGAATTTGTTATATCTGATAAGGATGACTTAACATAGAGGTCTGTCAAGCAAACCACTAATCAGGAAGCTACAAGTATCAATTACAAATTTTTATTTGCCACAATTCTTACACACTTCAAAGGGGAAAGGTTAATATATTTGAGGGGGATCTAAAAAATAAGAGGACATGTGCTTGCAGACTAACCAGGAAATCCACAAATTATATCAGTAGCAATCTGCATCCCATGTACAAGTTCAGTCAATGTATCTACTACCGTCATGAAATCGCTTACTGTGTACTCCCGATTCATTGCCTGAAAAACATTATCAAGCCAAAGAAATTATTACAACATGAAATATGTACCCTATCAGTGAACATACCACATTTCAATCTATAGCCTATAGTTCCCATTTTCTGTCTTTCTTTATTGAGGAAAATGCGCAGGCACAAACAAAATCAAAAACAAAATAAAATAAAAGAAGATCCAATAGATTAAATTATACTTCGAATTGTGCACAGACAAGAATAATATCGTCTTGTACTTACACTTAAGATGGCATCGCTCCCAGATTGGACTGGTACATGAAGAAAAGAGTACACACAAGGGTGACGCAACACATCTGCTATTTCCTTCAAGTGTTCGAGAATATAAGGAGGATTAGTCATCCCAATGCGAAGCATCGTGCTTCCATCCGTGGGAAGCACTGCTACTATAGCGTTTAATAAAATTGGAAGATTAACTCCAATGTCACGACCTGCAAAATTTCCACAGATAACATATAAGTCTTTGTCATGATTCTATATTGGTATGGGTAATTTGGTGCGACTTGATAAGGTTTCGGGCTCTCCCTCTCCCTAAGCTAACTTTCAGAGATGGAGACTAGAGCAGTGCGTACAAAGCGCTACCTAGAGGCCAAATTTATATGTTGATAGGTATATTTGAGACATAGGTCAATAGAGTATGACAGGACACTGTCGCTAAAGTGAGCCACTGTGGACCATAGTTGTCATGGCACCATGGCGAAACGGCGGTAGTTGACTGCTAGGATGTCTAGGCGATAAGGCGCCCGCCATGGCATCCATATGGCGACAAGTCGTTAATAATGTGCAATTTATACATTATTTATTTTACTTCAAAAATATATTGAACAATAAAAAAATCATTAAAACCCAAAACATAATAACTAACACTATGAAATACAATTAAAAACACAATTATATGAATACTTCATAATCAACATTCAGAAATAAAACACTTAACATTAAAAACTAGTAGAACAAGTCAACAAACACCATGTAGAAAATAAAAAATCAACAAATTCATCATCCATCACACATTATAAGTCTAATAAGTAGTAAAATTACACCATGTAGCAAGTCCATTCGTTATGATTGATGAGTGGGTTTCATACCTACGAAATGGATATTTTTCGGACGTAAATAGTTGCTATTCTATGTGTTTTAGTATTGTTTTTATGTGTTGTGTTGTGTTTGTATTGCAAGGTCAGGTTGAGATGGGTAAAGCAGCAAAAGAAGGGCAAAAGTTGGAAATTTCAGAGTAGATACCCGCCGGGGCAGGCATTCACTAAGCCAAGTCACAAAACACCTGCCGGGGCAGGTACGCGGAAGCCAGTTGAAGTTTCATGATGCGATTTTAACTGTGGACATGTGTAGCTGGTGGATTCAGGACGTGATTAGGAGAGGATAAAAAGCATATTCAGGGGCAGAGAAGGTATCTATGATCAGAATAACAGAACCCTAACTTTGGATCGTGATTTGGAGGATTGAAGCGAGGATTTGGAGCACGAAGGATACGAATTACTGTTTTTATTCTTCATATTCATCTTTGTAATTAGAATGCTAGTTTTTTCTGTGGATTTCAGTTTTTAATTCATTCGTCATGAACTAATTTACTCTTTAAGCCTACAATGGATCTTTTTGTGTAGCGAAGGTTGATACGTTTTTATTTTAATTCATTGATGCTATTTTTAGTTTCGTCTTTATGCTTAATTTATGAATTGCTTGATCACTAATTCTTTGTGAACCTATATGAACTCGAGAGATAAAGTATGGGTTTAGACCTAATCATAGTAGCATGTGATTGTGATTTTTGCGTATAGTTGGGATTCATAATTTATGTCTAGGATAGAGATATACATATACATCGCGCGTAATCTTGTAAGAACTAGTGATTAAACCTTCTTTAATTGTAATTCACATAGAGATATAGTGAGTTAGTTGATTAGGATATTCTTAATTCTATCATCTGTGGATTTAAGTTGATATGAGTATAATGCATTGAGAGATGGTTATATCTATTGGTGTGTTCTTGATTAACGAACTGGAATAGTTAATGTGAATTAAAAAGAAGTGGGTCATTCTAAGTGAAGTATCAAGTGAAATTGTAGGCTTAATTCTCCAATATTTGATTATAGTTTGTGGTAATTAGTTAATTTTTCCTTAATTAGTAGTTTTTCATAAATATCATCACTTAATCATTAGTTTAATAAAATTGAGATAATATAAGATTGGTAATTGTTAGGATAGAATTCAGCTATTTTCTCCGTGGGAACGATACTCTATTTATCACTTTATTACTTGTTGACCACGTATACTAGCATGTTGTGCGTAATTCGATTGGATTTTATAAATTAGCCAACGGATTTTTGGCGCTGCTGCCGAGGAGAATAATTGTGTTATTACTATCAATATCAGTTTAATTATATCAGTTTTAGTTAAACATTTTTCTTTTTCTTTTTTTTTCTTTTTATTTCTTGTTTCAGGTTTTCTTGAATAGTGCATGCAATCGATCAAAGAAGCCAGAACTAGTACCTTACGAGGACAATATTGAGATAAAGTTTCAGCGGTCGAGTAAGTGCATAAAAGAGACTAGAGAGAACTTAGAAAAACAAGAGACGAGACAATGGTTGCGGATGATCAGAAAGCATTGCCGGATTATGCAACACTAAGGGTTACTGAGATTCAGTCAAGTATTACCAGACCTACTATTACTGCTAATAATTTTGAGATAAAGCCTGGTACAATACAGATGATTCAGAACTCGGTGCAGTTTGGGGGTTTGGCTAATGACGACCCGAATGAGCATCTTGTGAGCTTTCTAGAAATATGTGATACCTTCAAATATAATGGAGTATCGGATGATGCAGTGATACTTCGGTTATTTCCATTCACGCTTAGAGATAAGGCGAAAAGTTGGCTACATTCATTACGAGCAGGTTCAATTACTACTTGGGATGACCTGGCTCAGAAGTTCTTAGCGAAATTCTTCCCACCGACGAAAACAACAAAAATGGGGAATGAGATTACTACTTTTGAACAACAGCATGGGGAGTTACTGTATGAAGCTTGAGAGAGGTATAAAGAGTTATTGAGGAAATGTCCACATCACGAATTACCCAAGTGGTTGCAGATGAACTCCTTTTATAATGGGTTAAACAATAATCTTCGGACTAGCATAGACACAGCGTCGGGAGGAACATTCATGACTAAGAGGTTTGAGGAGGCATACGATTTGATAGAGACTATGGCAGCTAATAACTACCAGTGGCCAACAACAAGGATGACGCAACCTAAGACAGTTGGAGTGTTAGAAGTGGATGGAGTTACAATTTTAGCGAAATCGATCTATATCCAGACCGTCAAGAAAATGGATGCCCTCACGGAGTACAGTTCAACGTCTGAACAAATCCGGCGGTAAAGAAGACAATTTGTGGGTAGTTACAATCAGCCACCAAACCTGTATCAAAACACCTACAATCCGGGGGCAAGAAACCATCCCAACTTTTCATGGAGCAACAATCAGAATCAACATCAAGCTCCACGACCATCATATCCCCCGGTTTTCAAAATCAGCACCAACAGTCAGCTCCGCAACATGAGAAAAAGTCAGATTTGGAGGAGCTACTTTTGAAATACATAACGGGTAATGAGGCGGCGATGAAAACTCAGGCGGCTGCAATTAAAAATCTAGAAAATCAAATGGGGACAGTTTGCAATTGCTTTGAACAATAAACCGCAAGGGTCTTTGCCGAGCGACACCGAAAAGAATCCCAGGGGAAATCAAGAGCAGTGTCAAGCTATTACACTTCGGAGTGGAAAACAGTTAGTTGGGCAAAGTGCAGATAATTCAACGCCAAGGAAAGATGCTGAGGAAAGTGAACTGAAAATAGTTGAAGAGAAAAAGGGTGAAGAAAGACCAGTGGCTAAGGAACAGGCAGTTGTTGTACCAGTTGTCTATCCTCCACCACCTTTTCAACAACGGGTCCAAAAGCAGAAGTTGGATAAACAGTTCTCTAAATTCCTAAAAATCTTCAAAAAGCTACAAATAAACATTCCATTTGCAAAAGCCCTAGAACAGATGCCGAGTTATGCTAAGTTTATAAAGGTATTTTGTTAAGAAAGAAAAAATTGGAGGATTACGAGACAGTAGCATTGACGGAGGAGTGTAGCGCGGTATTGCAAAGGAAGTTGCCTCTGAAGTTGAAGAATCCGGGTAGCTTCACCATTCCTTGCACTATTGGAAGCATATCCTCAACAAATGAACATTTCGTTACAGCTTGCGGATAGACTATGGCAGCTAATAACTACCAGTGGCCAACAACAAGGATGACGCAACCTAAGACAGTTGGAGTGTTAGACAGTTAGCAACCCGAAAGGATCACTTCCCCTTACTTTTCATTGATCAGATGTTGGATAGATTGGCGGGACATGATTACTATTGTTTGTCAGAGGGCTATTCGGGGTACAATCAGATTGTAATTGCACCGGAAAACCAAGAGAAGATAACTTTCACATGCCTATATGGCACCTTTGCCTTTAGGAGGATGTCATTTGGACCTGGGTAACGCACCGACAACTTTTCAGATATACATGATGGCAATATTTTCAGATATGGTGGAACACAATGTAGAGGTATTCATGGATGACTTTTCAGTTTAGGGGGATTCTTTTGATAGCTGTTTAGAGAATCTGGTTATGGTACTTAAAAGATGCGTTGAAACCAATTTGGTGCTTAATTGGGAAAAGTGTCGCTTCATGGTTGAAGAAGGAATCATCCTTGGGCATAAAGTTTCTGCAAAAGGGTTGGAAGTGAACCATGCCAAATTAGAAACAATTGAAAATCTTCCTCCACCGACATCAGTAAAGGGAATTCACAGTTTTCTCGGACATGTTGGATTCTACTGCCGGTTCATAAAGGACTTCTCCAAGATCGCAAAACCATTATGCAGTTTATTGAAGAAAGATGTACATTTTAGATTCGATGAAGAGTGTTTGTCGGCGTTTAAGCAGCTAAAGAAGAAATTGACGACAACACCTGTAATCATAGCACCGGACTGGACCATGCCATTTGAGCTAATGTGTGATGCTAGTGATTATGCGGTAGGGGCTGTTTTGGGACAACGCCGAGACAATTTTTCACGCAATCTACTACGCAAGTAAAACTCTGACAGATGCTTAACTGAATTACACAACCACCGAGAAGGAATTACTTGCGGTCGTTCATGCCTTTGATAAATTTCACTCGTATTTGATTGGAACAAAGATTGTAGTTTATACCGACCATTCGGCTATAAGGTACCTAATTTTCAAAGAAAGACGCAAAGCATAGACTGGTTCGCTGGATTCTTGTGACGCCCCCAAATCCGGGTTCTCAAACCTCGGGTTTGGTGCTCACGATCCATCATCATCATAAGCATTCTATAAATTATTGCGGAATAATAAACATACAGTGTTCATTGTCATAAAGTCTTCCAACATTATCCCAAGGTCTATTAACCTTAACTTATACATACCTTAATTAAGTTACCCTTAGTAACACAAAAGGTTTACATTACAAGACACCGATCGGATTCATATAACTCCGAAAAACCCAAATATTGAAATGGCCATAACTTGGTCATTTTAAGTCGGAATGAGCTCATTTTTGGACAGGAGCTACTTTATATCATATATTTTCATATCCCAAAAGGCCGGAATTTATTTCAAAAATTAAGTGGCCGAAACTGCCCTTGCAAAAGCCTGGGCAGTATGTTTTGGGGATTTTCCTCTTTTACCTACTTTGCTAAAATCAGTCCATACAAAAATCTACAACTCTTTTTTCAGTGATTCCACTTGGGTTTGAAAGATAACTCATCATATTAGCATCTCAAATTTTTTTCATATTTTTTGAATGTCAGAAAAATGACGAAACTGCCCCTGGCAGTGACTGTCCAAAAACAGTTTGTTTCACTTTCTAAAAACAAAACTGTTTTGGATAAAACAGCCACTGCGGCTTGTGTACCCTAACCCACATTTTTGAGTGCTACCACTTGAATTTAGTAGTTAACTTACATATCTAGCATCTCTCTTTTACGGATCGCAAAAAGGTGTAGATTAAAAACGGTAGTTGATCAAAGGAAGTGAAAAAAACTAGAGTTTTCTAACAAAACAAAACTAGTTTCTTTTCTATCCTTTTGATTCACTTTCTAACACACAAATATGTTCTAACCATACATGAAACCAAACCACAAAGACTTGGCGCAGCTTTGAAAGCTTCGACTGGGTGAGCCAGACCCGGACATCCTAGGATCGAGTCCCGCCGCCTCCTAGTGTGAGAATTCTTTAATTCGTGTGGCCCACTTGACTGGCCGGTATAAGTCAAAAGAAAGCCAAAAAGGGTCGAGTCCGGCCTGGGGGATTAGTCCGACTGCGGTTGGGAAACCCCACATTATCAAAAAAAAAAAAAAAAAAAAAAAAAAAAAACCATACATGAAACCATATAAAACATGTAGATAGAGAGTTTTAGACTTCAAGATCATAAACTTTAAATCACCAAACTCAAACAAAATAAATTGGAATAAGCTAGTTTAATTTTTCACCTTGATTTTTGGGCACACTTTCTTTCCCTTCCAAAGTAGAAGATGAACTTAGGGTGCATCAAGAGTGGATTCGTCCTTCTTCTTTCTCTTCCCACCAAATTTCTATCTTTCTCTTGCCCCTCTCTCTCTCTCTTGCTTATATTGGTTAAAAAATGAAATGGAAGAGATATTAGCTTAGAGTTTTTTTTTCTTTTGATTGTAGTAAAAATGTATAGATATATTGTATATATCTATCTATTATTACCACACTCTAGCTCTCTCCTTAATCATCACATATTAACTACTAGATTAGTTTAATGTGGTGGCTTCTTACAAAATTTGACACCTATCTAAGTGGTAAAGATCTTTTGCAAAATTGTGAGGCTTAAAATGATGACAAGCATGTCTTTTTTTTCTCCTCCTCATGAGCCGGCCAAGTGGCCAATTCTTCTCCAAATTTGGTTTTGTTTTTATTGTAATATCTAATATACTAAAGGTCCAAAATATCCCTCCTTAATTGGGCTAAGTTTGGGCCATCTTATTTAATGTTTTGGGCTACAAGTTTGGGATATTATATTTGATCTCTTGGGCTTTTAAAATTTAATTCTTTGGGCCATAGCAAAACTAACATATTCCAATGCCTTCCGTTTTATCCTACCCTAATTATTTAATTAGGGTTTCCATTCCACACATTTGGAATTTAAATCATTACTCTTGTACCTTAAATTTTATAACCCAATTAGACTTGCTTAAATTAAGTTATAAAAATTAATAAATTGAGATAGTAAAATATATCTCTTAAATTAATATAATTTTAAATATCATTATTCTCCCACACCATAACCCTTGGGTTATTTAAATTTCCATACCTAATGTATAATTAGGTTATGAAACATTTCCTTTTAATTTACTTTATAAAATAAATAAACACATACATAATTACAATTCACATATGTATATTACTTAATCATTCCACACACATTTCAAGTTTTCGATATCATTAATATTTAATTAATATATCTATTTACAAAGTGACTTGGAATTCTTGGCTATTACAATTCTACTCCTTCAAGAGTTTAACTTAGAAATCAAAGATAGGAAGGGGACAGAAAATCAGGTGGTTGACCACCTTTCGAGATTGGAAAATCCGGACCAAGCAAAGGCAGATAAAGTGTTAATCAATGAATCATTTCCGGATGAACAGTTGTTTGGGGTAAGTTCCGAATTTCCATGGTATGCAGATTTTGCCAACTATTTGGTGAGCAATATCCTTCCTCCAGACTTCACACGTCAACAAAAGAAGAAATTCTTACATGATGTAAAATGATATATGTGAGATGAGTCGTTTTTGTTTAGACAGTGCAGATAAGATGATTCATCGGTGCGTGCCATAAAGCGAAATGGACAGTATCTTGCACACATGCCACGCATCCTTATACGGGAGACACTATGGAAGCGAAAGATCGGCCGCCAAAGTTCTTCAAGCAGGATTTTATTGGCCCACCTTGTTCAAAGGCGCACATCAGTTTGTGAAAATTATGACCGATGTCAAAGGGTGGACAACATTTCCAAAACGGAATGAGATGCCACTCAACATGATTCTGGAAGTAGAAGTTTTTGATGTGTGGGGGATCAATTTCATGGGACCTTTTCCGCCTTCATACAACAATTTGTGTATCTTGTTGGCAGTGGACTACGTGTCGAAATGGGTTAAAGCTGTAGCACTCCCAACGAATGATGCCAAAGTCGTCTTGAAATTTCTGCAAAAGAATATCTTCACAAGATTTGGCACCTCAAGAGCAATTATCGATGATGAGGAAGTCATCGCGAATAAATATTTCACAAATATTGGCTAAATCTGGGTTGACCATAGAATTGCTCACGCTTATCATCCCCAAACTAATGCCCACGAGTATCGAATAGAGAGGTGAAGAGAATTTTGGAGAAAATAGTCAACCCGAACCGAAAAGATTGGTCTCTGAAATTGAATGACGCTCTATGGGCATATCGCACATCATACAAGACACCGATCGGTATGTCTCCGTATCAGCTCGTCTATGGAAAAGTGTGTCACCTCCCAGTCGAACTTGAGCATAAAGCATATTGGCCATACAGAAGCTAAATTTTGATCTCATAGCATCAGGGGAGAAAAGACTTTTACAACTCAACGAGTTAGATGAATTTCGCCTGCAGGCATACAAGAACTCAAAATTGTATAAAGAAAAGGTCAAAGAAGTGGCACGACCAGAAAATTGTGAACAAGAAGTTCAAACTTAGCCAAGCAGTGTTATTATTCAACTCTCGACTGAGACGTCGGGACCATTCACAATCAAAACAGTCTTTCCACATGGCGCCATTGAATTATTTAGCCGGAATCCGACAGAAACCTTCAGAGTAAACGGACAACGCTTAAAGCATTATTGGGGTGGTGATCTCGATCACCAGGCAACCTCAATTACTCTTGTCGATTCACCATAAAACAGGAAGTAGTCAAGCTGAAAGACTCAAAATCAAGCGCTTACTGGGAGGCATCCCAATTTTTACGTTATTTCAGTATTTAGTTTGCAATTGTGCAATTCAGTAGATTAGTTATCAGTGTCAATACTTAGTTGTCAATTTTTGTAATTTATACGATTGTTTATTAGATAGATAGTTAGTTGTAGATTTGCATTAATCATAGCTTTCTTGCTCATTCTCCATAATACTCGCTTTGATTTTGGTCTATGTATGATTTCAGGTAATGAGGATGAGACTAATGCGTGTGCAAAGCACATCAGAAACAAAGAAAAATTCTTTGCAGGAATCCATAGCCCGCCTCGGCGGGCAATTTTTGCCTACAAACACCTGCCCCGGCGGGAGGTCCTCTGTCCAAGCCATTCCCGGCGGCAAAAATACACTAGAAATCACCACTTACGTGGAGGGTCCTTTAATCCGAGCTGCCCTAAACAATTGCAATACAATTCATGCCAATTACGGTATGGTACCACGAAAATCAGTTTTATAAACTCCCATTCCAATCGACTTTCTCCATTCCAAGCACAAAAATAGGAGCCCTAACCCACGATTTCTCTCCTCAACTTCCATTCTCCACCAATTTCGACCCTCAATCACCCTTCCTATACATAACCCACTTCCAATTTCAACATTCATCGCCAATTTTAACAACTCTTCACAAACTAGGGTTTCCATCATCTCTGTCAAAGCTCTCAAGCAACAAGGGACTGGAGTAAGGGTTTGTGCAACACTTTGAAAGCATCTCCAACTAGCAACAACAAAGAATCAAAACCTGGGTAAGCATTCAAATTTGGGTACTATTGTCTATTTGGGTGAACACCAAGTTTGGGGGTAGTATTGCCAAGCATTCTTCATACCCATACCACATGTTTGATAAAATAGCTAAGCGAATAAGTTTGGGGGAATTGTTTGAATTGCAACCACAATGGCTCCAAAAACGCCAATAAAGAGACAAAGGGGGCGAGGGCTCATCACCACCAACTAAAAATTTTGATAAGAGGAAGTTCGTGAGTGTCGCGGCGGCAGACAAATTTGATTATTTAGCTACGAAAGCACTCCCACCGGAGCGAGGTTTGAGGCCCGAGTCTTTTGATGGGCATATGAGGAGACAAATCCATGAACAAGGTTGGGATACCTTCACAAATTAGCCTGAACCGGCAGTGGTGACAATGGTTAAAGAGTTTTATGCGAACGTCGAGGACAAAGCCCCGTTCGTAACATTCGTAAGAGGAAAGATGGTGCCATTCAATGCTGAGGCAATCAATCAGTTTTACGATGTGAGGACCCCAACAGTTTGGCAGTATGCACAATTACGAGACAGTGGTCCTGACTATGACCAGATTTTGAAGGAGATTAGCAAACCTGACACTACCTGGGTGAAGGGCAAGAAGGGAGGTACTTTATTCATGAGCAAGGATTTGAGTCGGTATGGCAAAATATGGTATGCCTTCCTGTGTGCAAAACTCATGCCATCTCAACACACCAGTGAAGTTCGAAAGAAAAGGTTTTACTGTTATATTCAATTGTTAAGGACTTTGACATCAACATTGGAGAAGTCATCAGTTTTTGTATCTGACGTTGTTTGAGAAGACCAATTTCAGGAGGGCTGCCACATCCATTGCTTATTTGTGGTCTGTGTATTTGTGGTCTGTGTCAAGCAGGGGTTAAGTGGACTGCTGACGAGCCTGTACAACAACCTCTTCAGCTGCTGGATCCTAGGCTTATAGCTAGATATTCTGTGTGGCCAGGAGGTGAGTCTCATCCACGAGGACTTGGGTTCATATTTCATATTCATCTTTGTAATCAGGATGCTAGTTTTCTCTGTGGATTTCAGTATTTAATTCATTCGTCATGAACCAATTTACTCTTTAAGCCTACAATGAATCTTTTTGTGTAGCGAAGGTTGATACGCTTCTATTTTAATTCATTGATGCTATTTTCAGTTTCGTCTATTATAGTTTATGCTTAATTTATGAATTTCTTGATCACCAATTCTTTGTGAACCTATATGAACTTAAGAGATGAAGTATGGGTTTAGACCTAATCATAGTAGCGTGTGATTGTGATTTATGTGTATTGTAGGGATTCATAATTTATGTTTAGGATAGAGATATACCTATACATCGCGTGTAATCTTGTAAGAACTTGTGATTTAACCTTCTTTAATTGTAATTCACATAGAGATATAGTGAGTTAGTTGATTAAGATGTTCTTAATTTATCATCTGTGGAAAGTTGATATTGGTATAATGCATTGAGAGATGGTTATATTTACTGTTGTGTTCTTGATTAACGAACTGGAATAGTTAATGTTATTAAAAAGAAGTGTGTCATTCTAAGCAAAGCATCAAGTGAAATTGAAGACTTAATTCTCCAATATCTGATTATTATAGTTTGTGGTAATAAGTTAATTTTTCCTTAATTAGTAGTTTTTCATAAATATCATTACTTAATCATTATTTTAATAAAATTGAGAGAATATAAGATTGGTAATTGATAGGCTAAAATTCAGTTATTTTCTCTGTGGGAACGATACTCTACTTATCACTTTATTACTTGTTGACCACGTATACTTGCGTGTTGTGCGTATTTCGATTGGAGTCATGGGTAAAAGATGACTTAATCACTTAATTTGGGCCACTACCCAAGGCGTGAGCCTTGACAGCTTGGCATCTAAGGCGTCGCCTTCTTCAGTGTCAGGATGCCTACGTGATGCCATGGCGTCGCCGCCATGACAATTATGTTGTGGACCATAAGGAAGCATGATGGACTATCATGACTCTATAGTGGATTGTGGGGGTTACTCCACATTGCTTTTACTGGCAACTTGGTGTGAGTTCATATGATCTTGGGTTCTCCCACCCAATGCTAGCTTGTGGGGATAGGGTCTCCTAAGACTATAACAATCTACCTATTTATGTACTTCACTCTATTTTTACTAGTTATTCACTTTCAAGGGGTAAGTATATAGGTATTAGCTAATTAAAGCTTTCAAATTACTATTATTGTTGTTCACCAAGCAGAATAGCCAAACCTTGACCGATAAGATGTGCAAACCAAACAAGATGCAGTTAATATTTTGCTTATTTTTTTAAAAAAATTTACAAAAACTTTGGTATCCTGCTGCACATGTATTACAACAGAAAGAGCACTACTACATACCATATGCTCCGGTGTCTTCACTACTCAACCAAATCTCCTTCACCCCATCAGCTACGACAGTTCTAACACGCCCAACCTGAACTTCTGAGAATTAATCAGGACGGCAAATGATTCAAATTAAACATGAAGAATAAATGTGATGGCACGTACAAGGCTGTCTACAGTATAGCTTCCTAGATGACCACGAGCATGCTTCGTCTTGCAATACGTGCAAGCACCTAGACAACCAACATTAATTGGAAGGATCTCAACAAACCTGTTCTTTCTAACCTGTTAAATAATCAAGGTAAAGTGTTATCTATCCTAAACATAAACAAAAATATCACAAATATCCAAAACATGTTTAGAATGCATCTTACCTTTCTAAGGAAAGTGATATAGTTAATGGAAATAAAGTTGTACCTTCGGAAGATCAAGCGCTGGTAATGTCTTACGGTTCAGAAGCCGCACCTCATGACCTTTCAAAGTCTCCTCTACAACTTCTACCACACGATCAATTTGTTGGACTCCAACTATGCTGACTCCTTCTAACTCTTTTAAATCTCTACTTCCTTGAGGCACACATCCTGCCACTACAAGGGGCTTTTTTGCATTTTTACATCTTGATATCAGAGTGTCCATGGCAGACTGGCTTGGAGATTTGACAGTGCAGCTGCAAATGTAAAATGAATCATAACTTAAAAATGGCATAGTGGCAGTACTATATATATATATATACATATATTTATATATATATATATATTACAAGTGACATAACTGAAGTAAACTGAAAATCAGAGCTCGGTATCAAAAAAATTAATCCATACATGGAAATCATCATAGTAAAAGGTACAGAAAATCCAAGTCTGTAATCCTTGCAGGCTAACATGCGCTTAAAGACTTTGTAATCCATGCAGACTTTGACAATGCTCATAAATTTATGAAGAAATCAAATACGTAGGTCAGTAACTACTTCATTCTGATATTATAAATTATCACTAAGCAGGGAATATAAACATAAGAGGAAGAAAAAAAAGAAAAAAAAAAGGAACAAACTCCCACTTTTCAAGAATCAAACATTCAAAACACATAAAATAACATTGTATAAATTAAGTTTGTTTTTTTTGGGGTGGGGTGGAGAGGGAGTCCTGTTAGACTTTCGGTAGCTTCTGTAATGAGGCCATTTTATTTACTCAAGTAAATGTGTAAATCCTTAAATTTAACTGGATGAGACTGAAGTTGTACCATATGGCTCAGCTGCAAGGCACATTCCATAAATCTTCACGAAGGAAAATTTATCTGGATGTTATGAATTTACCAGCATTATATAAAAAATGGAAACTTTTGGGAATTCTAAATTCCTAGCATAGTGTACCATTGTGGAAGAATTTTGAGCTAAGGCAGCACATTAGGAGCTTTGATAAGTGTATAGTTGGTTATCGTAATAGAACAAGGCTTTAGTATGTGTATTGGCAGTACGTTTGTTGTTTTTTGGATATTTGTATTTCATTTATTTATGTACTTTTATAAGTGGTTATGAGAAAGCTATTATTTGAGATATTTTTATTTCATTTGTTTCTTTTTTATAAGCGGTTATAATAAAATTATGAACTATGAAAGATGAACCCATTGTGACACCCCCAAATCTAGGTACTTCATTCCCACAAGATTTGGTGTTCACTTTCCATTCATTTATATCTAACTACCCAAATAAAATAAAATTAAACCATAATTCCTCCCATAATTAGGGTTACATCATTAATCAAAAAGTCTACCAGGTTATCTAACCTTTACATCAATCAAATGCGAAAATAAAATAATTACATCACATCATTAACTATAAAGTCTATCATCATGACAATAAATAAATTACAAGTCTTCATCACTTGCTCATTTTTCCCTTTCCTTTGCTAGTGGTAGGTTCATCGACCTTCTCAACTTTAGCTGCAATAATTGTATTTATGCAAGAGTGAGCAAAACAAATGCTCACTGGAAATAGCAATGAATAACAATAGGATAATAAGTGTTAATGAATAATACCCTGTCAATGATAGTCAAAAACTGATATCAACATACAAAAATGTAACTGAGGGTCACAAGACCACGAACTATGCTCTAGGTTATCAAGTATTTCTACTTTAACCTTTAACAGTCTAAAAGACTATAATCATCATCTATGTCCTAGGTTAACAAGTGTTTTTACTGTAACCTTTAACAGTCTAAACGACTATATGGACCATCATCTCGTACTCCAGGTGATTAGCCTTTTGTACTATGTATTGCGCAAACATTTTAACGCCAATGCGTAACTTTAAAATGATCTCCTGATATAGGGTTGTTCTTCTCAGTTTTTTTTTTTTAGAGTACAAGTCCGCACCAAAGAAAGTTTGGTTTGGATAAGTTTCAAGGGTAATTTAGGGTTTCACGACCATCAACTAAGGGATTAGTTGAATCAACAAGACTTAACAGCACTATGAGTGATCAATAACAGTTTAAGGCAAAATGTTTAAGAATCGTAAGCATGCTTGGAAATAACCAAAAGCATAAGCATTGAATAAAACAATAAACCTTGCTGGAACAATATTAAGCTAAGGCTATAATCTTATTAAATAAGAAATGGAATTACTGAACATGTATAACTGATAGCAAGCTGAAAACAAAACTTGATCAACATGATAATAACTTGTGCAAAGTAATTGAAATAAGACAGTTCAACATTGGGAATTGGAATTCAAGAAAGCACATTCACTATACAAGAGTGGAACTAAAGCAACTTGCTTAACTATAAACAAGTTAGAATAAATCAATAATGATTAGAATTCAAAACTTGTTCAAATAAAGTTAGGGTTATAGCTTGCTCAAATAAAATTTAGAAACAAAGAATTTGCTCAATAAAAGTTTAGAGTAAGGAACTTGCCTCGTGCATAAGCTATAAATTTACAACTCACGTTCACCTACACATACTATTAGAATCACAATATCTATTAGATATACTAACATTCACTTTCCAAAATAACACTCAATTCTAGTTAAACTTGTTATTTTAGTACAAGTCTTACTTTACCATATACATTTCAGAAATTATAAGTGTTAACTTCACAACACTTATTCACTATTCATTATGTGTGTTAAATCATAACATCTAACTTTCCTAACTTGCTAAATTTTTACAACGTTGAAATTACTAATGACACGGTACAATTCTGTTTTGACCTCTTCATTACATGTTTGTCACCTTAACATACCATTAGACTAAGTTACATTAGGTGTTCAAAGTCTGCGAGTAAGTGAGACTTCACTGTTCGATCGTAGTATGCATGCAAATTTGCGCATACATATATAGGCTTGGGACCAAAGATAAAGATACCAGGTGCACGCATGAGGAAAAACTCTGCAGCCTTTTTAACAAATTATTCTGTTTAGCCCAACTAACACGAATTTTACCCACAAAACAATAAATTTAACATATGCAATTGGTATAGGACTAACACAAACATGATTCCTCACATATTTACCAACTTAGAACAATTAAACAACAACTCCAACTAATTTAAATCCTTGAATTTCATGTTTTTGTACAAAAACTCCAATTTTGACATCCTCCACAAAAATCATCACTGTGATCACAATTCTTGTCCAAATTAACTCATTCAAACTACGTTCTCTTCGTTTCTTATCGAATTAACATATTCAAGGCTCAATTTACAGATTAACTTACAAATTAACCACCAAATTTGGTACTTTCACAAGCCATATGTATAAACATGCACTGTAAATACTTTTCTTCCTTTTTAAACGTAATTAGAATAATAATTCTTGTCTAAATACCATCTCTAACATCACAATTACTCACAAATGCAACAACTCAGTTAATATAACAACAATTCAAGGAAATTGAATTCACAGAAACTTGGAAATTATGCTGTAAAACATATATATATATATATATATATATATATATATATATAATATCAAGGTTATGTAAATTACCTTCTCTTGCTTTGAATAATCCTTGCTAAACACCAAGAATTTCTTTGGAATCCTTAGACTTTTCTCTCAAACTCTCTCTCAATTTCTCTCTCTGTATTCTTCTTCTCACACTCAATATAAGCCAATTATCACTATGCGTAAAAAAAATAAAACTGATAGCCAGGCCATAATACGCATACTTAATAATATCAGTTACAAAACTTAACGCTCATCAATTATAAATATATTTTATTTATTATTTAGTTTATTTTATTTATTATAATTAAAATTCAAAAGTCATAATTCAAAAAACTCTTTTAAATAAAGACTTAATATTTTAAGCCTTGTTTGGGTAAATCCATTCAATATATTTTAATAAATCTTTACACTAAAGTTTATAATCTCATATTATTTATTTGGATCTCCATATCCAACATTAGTTAAATAAATTAATTACTCATACTAAATTTTAAATAAATTTTCACTAAAAACAAATATCACAAAATTATAATCTCATAATTTTACTTAATAAATTCACATACCATTTTAATTATTAAATTAAAACATAGCATTCCATCTCTAACTATTGAATTAAATTAGAGTATTATCTAATAAATTTAATTCAAAAATATTTACTAACAACAACCACATCAATAAAATATTTATTTAATTTAATAAATATTTTAAATTACAAATAATAAAATCTTAGATTGTTACACCCATGATACCAGATTGGTTAGATGTTATTTAGAATATAATTTTAGCTCACAGTCTATGCGGCTAGTTCTGCCCTTATTTATTTATAGACAAAAATCTTTTATGTGATGAAAAGAAGGAATACAAGCATAGTAGTACCCTTAAAAACAGGACTTATCAAACTACGAGCTTTGAGTATCAGCTACAAGTTTATCACTTTCTCTTTTAAGTTGAGATAATCTTTGTTTGCATCCCTACCCAATCTATAGTATTTAATTTGAAAACTTCAGGAAAAGAATAATGTGGACTGTAAGGCTAAGGGCCATTAGTACATTAGGCACTATTTAGTTAGTTACAAAATATTCTAGAAGATAGTAGTCACATGGCTGATAAGTAGGTTTTATACCTACTTATCAGCTATCGAGTAACTTCATTTGTTGATTAATCCCGTGTTTATAAGTAGCTTTTCATGCATTTTTTTTCATTTTGTAGGATTCATACTCAGGAACTCTCTTGGTGGCAAATGAAGCTAAAAGGGGTGTGATGGAGCTTAAGAGTGATCAAGTACTGATGCAATAGGAAACAATGACGAGAAGAAACCATAATCACATCTTTGAAAGCTTCATGGCGATCGCTAAAAATAACCTTTGGGTGCAGCGCGGCCACGCCTTACCCCATTCAAGAATTCCACATGCTGCTTGTGACGCCTCTTTGAACTATAAGCGACGGGCCACGCCATCCTCGTCTAGCCAAATTTTATTTTTACTTAATTGTCCAATTAGATTGTATTTCAGATTGTATTAAGTATCTAAGCCCTAATAAATCCCTTTGGGATAGATCCATCTTGTATATTCCATCTTTGATTTCTCTCTTAGACTTGGATTAGATTAGATCTGAAGATTAAAGCAATTGAAGATAATTGGAGATTTAGATTGAAAGCAAGGGAATTCAAATATGCTTACCTCAAACCCTAAATTCTCTTCTTATCTCTTTATATCTTTCAATATATAATCAAATGTGGATTGTAGATTTTGTTTCTATCATGAATTAAACTCTATTTTGAGATTGCAATGAATCTTGTTGAGTAGTTTATTTTGATATGCCTCCTTGTTAATCTTATTAGCTATTCTTGGATTGTCTATTATGGTTTGTGATTAATTGCTTAATTGCCTAGCTAACAATTACCGTAATAATCTATATGATATTGAGAGACGTATTATGGGTTTGGATCTGATCATAGTAGCATGTGTTTGTGACTTCTACATGGCGATGGAATCCATAATTCGTGCATAGGATAGAGATATACCTATGCACCGCATGTAGTCTATTGAGAACTTGAGCTTCAACCTTATTTAATTGTAATTCACATAGAGATATAGTAAGTTAGTTAATTAGGGTGTTCGCATTCATTCTATCATCTGTGGATTTAGTGTGATATGGGTATGGTACATCGAGAGATGATCATATCTTCTCTCGTGTTCTAGACTAACAATCCGGTATAATTAATTTAGCTTAACAGGAAGTGTGTTGATTTAAATGAATCAATAGGTAAAATTGTGATCTCAAGTCTTCATTATCTATTCTCATTCTAGGGGTAATTAGTATTAGCTTAATTTCACATTTTTAAATATTAAATCAATCGTTTAAATAAGATTAAGTTGGTTACGGGTTAGTGTTTGGTAGATTTTGTTAAGTAGTTCTCAGTGGGAACAATACTTTACTTACTCTTTATTACTTGTTGACCGTGTATACTTGCACGCATATATTTATCGAGAAAACTACCAACAATGGCTAGTACTATTTCCTTTGTTGCCAAGTTTTCTCTATCCCCAAGTTATCACATATTAGCTAAGTCCTATTCTAGTAAAACAGTGAGCATGTAATTTGTGATTTTATCATGAACGAATATGAATGTAACATAACTCTTCACTTTGCCCTAAAGTATATGTGTCTCGACATTCGACACTCGACACTCGGACAAGGGTATGGGTATTGGACACTTCATGTTAGTACAAATAATTGGCAAAATTGAGGAGTACCATACCAGACTCTTCAAAATACAATGTCCAACTGAATACTCCATCCGAGTTCGTGTAACATAGATATGAATTGAATAGAATTAGCTAGGTCATTCTCTATCTCCCACCATCTACCTTATTCTCCAAACTATCTCAATTTCTACCCATTACTCCTAAATTCTCTGCCTTATTTCTCATTTACTTCTACTGATTATTATTTATTTCTCATTAACTAGCTTCATTAATAAGTTAAGCTTCCAATTTTTGAATTAAAATCCCATTTGGACCAAGCGTATACTGACAAATTGGTATCGTAACTGCTTGATAGCAAGAAACTTCATCTTCTTCATCTACTTATGCTCTTAAACCTCAAATTCTAGTCAGATTCTTCTCTCTCTCACTTCTTCAAATTCTCTTTCCATCTTTAATCTAGTCTCATTCTCATTTTCTTCATCTGCTTCTCTTTTAAAATCCCCTCTAAATTATCATTTCAATCCTATTTTTATTCCTGGACACCAATTGTTTGGTGTAACGTGAAAGTGAAAATTCCGTTCTCTTATCAAATTCTCTTTAAAAATTCCGTCTACTTCTTACTTCTTCTGCATGAAAAAACAAAGTACCAAAAATAGTCGCCGTGTGTGAATACTCATGGCCTTTTAAAACATTCCCTTCCCTACAATCTATTGTGGATTGTTATGTCCTCAAATTTTTGATAAAGATCCAAGTGAAACTGTTTGCTACAAGAATGTGGTGTACGTTTCACTGTGAGGATCCGGAATTTTACGAATAATTTTTTTTTATTTAATATTTATATTGATCATCAATATTTTGCTAAGTATCTATGATATAAGTCTAGAGAGGTGGTCAATTTGTGTATTGACTAAGAAATATGAGTGGAGTTGTGCTTAACAGAGTATAGAAACCCTAATCCTAAGTCCGGATAGGGATTCAGTAGAAAATACAGTTACAACAATTGTATTGATGAATATGTGTTTGTACGATATAGAATTGATGATCAGTGATTGATCGGTTAGGGTACAAACTTAGTAAACCCTAACAAGCGATTAGGAAACCCTAACTCGGATTACCAAACCCTAATCGGTAAACCCTGATTTTAATTTTGGAACCCTAAAATCTAATTAGGGAACCCTAATACTGGTTATCAAAACCTAAGGATTAAAAATATTAGGGAAGTATGTGAAATGACTAAAATGACCCTATGGATAATATGGAAATTACCAAAATACCCTTAGTAGGGCTAAAAAGACCAAAATACCCTCGAGCTTATCTTTTAACAAAAGATAAACACAAATCTTGGTGACTCATCAGCAAGATTTGCCATGTGTCTAATTCCATAACATAAATGACCAAATTAACCTCAAGGTTGAATGGGAAATCATAAAAGTACCCTTAGTACATAGGAAGTTACTCAAATACCCTTTTATCTTCCAAATTTTGGTGATAAGCTTAAATCTATGACTCACCACTCTAAAGATTTGGCACATGTGTTAAATTAGACTACACCAGCCATAACATGACATCTAGCAACAATTGGATGCAATGAATCAAACTTAAGATGGATTAAAATCCATTTAACCCTTACTTTAAATACCCATGTGTGGCTATACTTATGCTCTCTAGCCTCACAAATTCTACACTTAAAATATCTCATGTTATCACCCCAAATCAGCCCATATCCAGCCGGATCAGAATCATAAAGGAAGGAATCAAAGTTTTGCTTAAAAGGTAAGAATACAAACCCTAATCCTAAATCTTGGAAGCTATATTAAAAGTTGTTATTTAATGTTTATATATATGATATAACATGTTAGTAAGTGATCTGGGTTGCTAAAACACCAATCCATAACATTTAAAAGCTTCAAAATGAAGATTTGAGAAAACAATCAAGAACCCTAAAAGTGTATCTGACAACCGAATGTCAGGCCCCTTGATCCGAATCTGTTAGATGATGGAGTTGTTTGATGTATTATATTTGTAGTATGTTGTGAGCTTAGTAATCTAGAAGTGAAAATAGGATCATAGGATTTTTAGACTGCAAGATATTAGTGGTCAAAACCCGTTGACCGATCAGGTTTGTATTTTCTAGAAAACCCAGAACTCAAGAACAGCGTCTGACAAGATGTTTAAAGGTCTTGATCTTCACTCTGACAAGTGTTTGGATCGTATAATTGTTATACTGTTGAACCCTGTCATGTAGACTACCAGCCCATGACCATATATCACCCATTACATCAAACAAGGGTAAGATATGATAGATTAAAAGTAGGGTCTGGAAACTGGTTACCCAGATTTCTATAACCCAGAAAGTTCTTGGACACGCCTGACAGTCAGGTTGACCCGTCTAGATTCTGATCCTCTAATGTTGTTATGCACCTCTAGATGTTGTATTAGTGTACTATGACATGTATACTATATAATGGTTACCTTATAACACATATCTAATACATAGGATTCAAGTTATTAGATGTTGAAACAGGAGGTTTGACATTGATCGAGTTTCTGGGTAGATCAGGCCTTGAGGGGTATTTTGACCATCTATAACTCGCTTATGTGATGTAATTAGATCACCCAATTAGCTTATTCTCATGGTACTACATCAGTACTACACCTTTGAACCATTTGCATGATCAAAAACATCATCAGCTAGGAATTAAAGTCGGTCAAACCTACCTACTGAACATTGACTTTTGTGTTCTTCAATTGGCGAAGAACACCAATAGCGACAGTTCTGTCACTATAAGTGACCTTTAGCGATAGTTTGGTTTAAAAATAATAAAAATAACATTATAAATAGAAATAAATACCAAATAATTATTATAAATTAATAATTAATTCCTAAAATACATTTTAAATCATGATAAATAAGTTTTAATATTTTGACAAGAAATTTCATTAATATTAAATTTATTTGAATATTAATGATAATAAAATTAATTAATAATGCTATTTAATAAATTAATAAAAATGATAACAAATTATTTTAAATAATAATAAATGAAAACTAATGATTTAAAAATCATTACCAAAGTGATAATAAATTATTTAAAGATAATATTGATGATTTAATAATTATTATGAATAATTAATAATTATATTAATGACTCGCTAAAATCATTTTTAATTGGTAATAAATTAGATGATAAAAATAATAAATTATTTTAAATTATTTAAAAATGAAAATAATGATTTAAAATCATTATCAATAATAGTAAAATTACTTGAAAATAATAGTGATGATTTAAAAATCATTACAAATGATTATTAATTACTTAAAAATAATATTAATGACTCTAAAGTCATTTTGATTATTAATAAATTAGTTAAATTTAATATTAATCATTGAAAATGGTTTTAAGCCTCTAGAAATTATTATAAATAATACTTAAAGTAATATGTAAATTCTTAGACAAAGTTTACTCGAAAGACAATACAATAACTATCCGATCAAGTTATAAAACACCGAATAGATATCGAATACAACCCAGACTATTAAATTGATTAAATATCAATTGTTATTGGTTCTAATTACTATAATGAACATATTTAGGTTGCGTAGACAGTTCTGAGTATTATAAATTAGTTGATCGTCGGGCAGACAAGTTTTTCTGCACTTTGTGCAAACCTCATATTTCAAATGCAGCTTCATTTAAATTACTTTATTAAATGAAAATTTGATATTTATCAGTTATGATCTGGTAATACATAGTGTTAATGAATTTTGTTATTCAAAGGTAATGAATTCTTGTTCAAACATAACCAAGTCATATGAGTTATTAGTATTGAAAAATGCGTTTGATTTGATATCAAAGCATAGTTTGTGAGAAACCAATTTTGTTTGGTACCAACGTATAAAAGCACAGTTTGTGAAAAAAGAAATTTTGTTTGGTGCCGATATATATACTGACACTATTAGAACCGGTAGTGAGGAACTGTCGGGTGGGCAATTATGGTTGTCCTTGGCAGTAGTAAGTTGTCTCCGACATTTATAGCAATGATCGGATAATATTTATAATAGGATGATATGCATACTCCTAGTTTTGTTTGGTTGAGCGGATTAACCCGGGTTGCTAAGTCTATAGGACTGACAGTAACTCGTAATGTGGGGGGTTTGGCAGATAAACCTCAGTATATATTTATGGCATTACTCTGAACTTTATGTTCATTTATTTCAGAATTGATATATATAACATTCGTTTATTGTTCAAAACTTGCTGAGCTTTCTGTAGCTCATCCCTACAAATATTTTCTTCATTTGCAGATAGAAAGAATATATTCCAAAAGTTCCGATATTGTGGATAAAAGGCTTAAGAAATGGATACCCTATTGAGAACTATAATGTAATAGTAACGATATTTTTTTTTAATCAATGTAACGGTATATTATTGGTTTAGTGTATTATTAGTTGAGGTCTTTAGGTGTTATTCTAATGGAATTAGAAAAGTGTACAGTATCTATATGAACTATAGATGAATGATAGTGTTAACTGACATTGGTCTCTGATGCACTGAGGTAGCGCTTCACTCGGTTCCAAGAACTCTAACATTAACACTATGGAGGTCAGATAGATAAGAATTATAGATATGGAAGAAATATCTATAAGATACTAAACCTGTACATCCAAGTGAGGGTACTCAGTTACAATGATTGTTCTGACGAGAACTACTATTTACTATGAGTACTGTGAATCTAGGATTTATAGGAATTATTATCTTATAGAATATTTACGTGAGCACCAAATTGGCTACAGTAGATGTAGAGAATTTGGGGGCGTCACATTCACCACCAAGTTGTGACGGTTGCTTTGGAGATTGCAAAATTTATGAGTCGCAATGTATTTCAAATGCTGAGTAACTGGCAGTGCCCCGAAAAACACGGACAAGCAAAACTCGTATTTTTTTAAAGTAATAGGGGCTCTTTACAAAAAAAGAAACGGACTTATTCTGGCTAGCTCGAAGGGAAGACTCAATCGGCAAGGACTGAAGACAGGAGGATTAACTCCGTCTTCATTTTGAAGATCTGTTTGATGATAATTGTTTCTTTATTCTGTTGTCGTCTTTTAATCAAAAAATTAATCATGAAACACATCGCAATTCGATGGTTACACAAGTTTGAAAGTTCAAAGTATGTAAAGTTCAAAAATGTGTATTCATGTTCAAGAAGACAATAAGAGGAGAACAGTGTTACCAACCTCAATCAAAATTAGAGGAGAAATTTCATTTGATCGAGGGAAAATGCTAAGCCAACAAAAACTCAAAATTCGTGAGATACGGATCATTAAAGAAGAAGGCAACATAAGGCTAAGGAACATTTATAGAATTAATTAGGGTTTAGGTTAGGGACTGTTTAGTTTGTTAGAGGCCTTGTTTATTTCCAATTATTTTTAACAGTGCTTAGCTTGTTTCAAGTAAAAAGCTGATTTTTCAAACACAAAACTTATTACAAATACTCTAAAAGTTGAGTACAACACCTACAAGAACAAATAATAAAGCTAGATAAGGGGTATTTTTCTGCCACTAGTAACTTATTCTGTTATAAAGCTGGTTTAAAAAAGTTGTTTCAAATGGGATATCCAGCTTCTTGAAATGCTGCTTTAAAAATAAGTTATCAAAAAGCTAAAAGATATATTTAAAAGAAGTTGCAGCAAAAGAGTATACAAAATAGTAGTCACATGGCTAGTCCTATTTCCTTAGTCAAGTTCTGCCCCAATGTTGACTTCCCGAAGATAGCAAATATTAGCTATGTCCTATTCTAGCATAAACTAGTTATGAAGCAGGGTTGCAGGAGATTGTACACACACTACGCACGGGGTGCGAATGCGGGGGGTGGGGGATGGGAGCGTACAGGGTGAAGGGTTAGCTGTATGTAGTGTGTTTATTGATTGGGGTGCGCCAGAGGTGCGTTTATGTGGTGCGGCAGTGGCAATTTTTTGTAATTATGAACCCACCAAATAAAGAACTTTACAATAATCCCTGAGCTGTTTTGCATGCCTTTATACTTGCTGACTAGCTGAGGCAACGAGTCATGAAGTCGTAGTAGCTGTTTCGTAATGGACTTTAATGTCTGGTTGTAAAAAATGAATTTTAATGCTGGGTTATACATGAACTTAAAAAAATGTTAGTGGCATTTAAAATAATGTTGTTGGCATTAAAAAGAAATGAACCTTAGTGCTGGTTATAAATGTTGGGTGATGTTTTGTAATGAGGTCATAGTTTCTGTGTTACTAAGTAAGACATATTTAATTATTTTTTATATATATATATATATATATATATATATATATTAAATATGTGTGTATCCCTGCCACATCCGAATCCTCAATTTTTCATACTTGAACCATTTGATCAACTCCCATTTTCATGAGTCGGGCACCCGTATCCTTGCTTCCTAGTAAACTAGACCAACAGTGAGCAGGTGATGTGATTTTATTATGAATTAATATGATCTGGATAGAATTGGCTTGGTCATTCTCTCTATCTCTATCTATCTTCTTCTCCATACTATCTCAATTTCTACCTATTTCTCCTAGATTGCTAAAATTTTCTGACTTCTCCTTTATTCTACTGAGAATTGCTAAGTTCTCATTACTAACTTCATTACTTATTTAAAGCTTCCAACTTCATGAAATCAAGTTTGGATCAAACTTAATTTCGAAAAGGATACCAAAAACTAGTAACTGATATCATCTATCTTCACCCAAATAATTTGTTTGCGATCTTTGTGGATTGAGGAGCGAGTACAAAGAGGAATGCCACAAGAACATTGAGCATAAAAGTTACTTCTTAGCAATATCAAACTCCAAAGCACCTATTTTTTGTCAAAACAGTTGTTTTGCTCTCTCTATGGCCATGTGTCTACTCTCTCTAACTCCTCTTCTATGCTGTTAGACTTAAGAGCGAATGTGATGCGTGGCTCCTTACTCTGACTCCATCCATTATTGGTATTATGAATAGTATGATTGATTTATTGAATTCTTGTTTTGATCTGTTCTAAGCTGCACATGAATGTGATATATGCAAGGGGGGGAGAGAGAGAGAGAGAGAGAGAGAGAGAGAAACAGAAGACGGTGCTTGAAACATCTAAGAGTACTAATGCCAGTTAAGTAGGAAGTTTGAGTTCAATATGTTTAACCTATCTAGGGGTCTGACTATCAAAGCACTGTGAAAAAACCACACAACCACTGTCGAATCAAATTAATAACAGACATGCATATTGGTAGATTTATGTTGGCTCTTCAACTTTTAGATTTATTTTGATGATAACAAATAATTAAATAATATAAATTGTTATACTTGTAGATATTTGAATTATCTCATACTTGTAGATTTACAAATATAAATTATTATACACATTTATATATATATATATATATATATATATATATATATATATTTCATCTATTTATATCTCATAATAGGTTCGTACTTGGACACTGAGACTATAACGGAGATATTCCTCGTAAGTGGAGGAATTAGTCGAACGAGGACTCAAAGTCTAAGTGATCTTTTATTGATGTAATTCATTTTATAAATATCGTAAAGTAGGCTCGTACTTAGACACCAAAAATATAGAGGAGATATTCCTCTTAAGTGAGGGAATCAGCCAAACGAGGACTCAAAGCCTAAGTGATCTATTGAAAATATTTATATAAATATTTGATAGTGATAACTATAAATTTGGTTCGTACTTAGACACCGAAGCTAAAGCGGAGATATTCCTCTTTAGTGAGGCAATTAACCGAACGAGGACTCAAAGTCTAAGTGATCTTATTTAAAGTGTTCACATCATAGATCCAATGTAGTATTATATATATTTTTGAGTTAAACAAATTTATTTGTTATATTAAGTATTATTTAATTGATTAATTTATTATACTTGATATCTGATATCACAAGCATTTGAATTTAATCTCATTTATTCATAAATACGTGTTACATAATATAAAAGTTATTTAAACTTTTATATCACAAACATCATTGAATATATTTACTTACAAAGAAGCATATCATTCACTATAAAAGTTACTTAAACTTTTTTATATGAAATTAAATTTATATCAGTTTGACATAAAAAAAAAAATTCTTTATTTATAAAGGAAAAGTAAACCTTCATAAATCTGCACTAAATTATATATTTGCTTATGTAAGAAGCATCGTTCAAAACAAACTTTTATTGAAAAGGTTTTCAAGTGAGTTAGTTGTTTTTATATATATGTGAGAAAGAGATTGATCCTTTGACCAAGACCAGAGTCATAGAGAGGTCAACGGGTAGTTGGGTCTCTAGCAAACATGTGAGGTGAGGGACAAACTTCTTGTTTCAAGATCAGATTGTAAAACAGAACTAAACTCAAAAAACAAGTAAAGCTACGTTTGAGGAAGGAGCGGGAAGCTGCTATCCAAGATTAGTAGTTGTACGAATCGTTGAAAGTTGATCTAGAAAACTTTGTAAAGGTTTCTCCGCCAGAAGGAGTGTTTATTACAGATATTAATACGATCTCAAGTCCTGGAGAGGAGATTGAGACTGGACGTAGCAACATACCCTGGATGTATGTTATGAACCAAACAAATCTATGTACATTGTGTGATTATTAAATTTTATTGTCTTGCATATTAATTTCTGACATTGCAAATTAATTAATTCAAAATTTCAAAAAGGCCTAAAATAAATTTTTAATTAGTAATAATTTATTCAACCCCCCTTCTAGATTATTATTAAACTTTCAATTGGTCTCAAAGCATTGCTTTGTAACTTTTTTTTTTAGTAAATACAAGCATATCTAAGAGTAGAATGGCCTACACAAAAGCTATTGGTTGCGAAGGACTATCGATGTCCAGACCTCCATTATTCGATCGCACAAATTTTGCCATCTAGAAAAATAGATTTAAAATCTATGCCAAAGCACAAGGAATCAATGTTTGGCTTGAACAAGGTGTAAAAGTTCTTACAAAAATTGAAGAAGAAAAGGTCGTTGAAAAAGATGTTGATGAGTTCACTACTACTAATGATGAAGAGGTTATGACATAGCATCCAAAGCTGAAATGGTGTTAACTAGTGCTCTTATTGAAAAAGAGTACCAAAAAGTTAGCAATTGCAAGAATACAAAAGAAATATGGGAAAAATTAATTGTAACCTATGAAGGAACTAATCATATTAAAGAAATAAAAAAAGATGCTCTAATCCAAGAGTATAAAAGTTTCAAGCTGGAAGAAGGTGAAAAAATCATTGATATGGAAACACGTTTTTCCAAAATCATTGATGAATTGGAACAATTAAAAAATACATATACAATTAATGAGAAAAACAGAAGAATTCTCAAAGCTCTTCCATCCTTCTAGAACATGAAGGTTACAACCATTAAGGAAATGCAAGAAGTAACTACTTATCCTCCTGATAGCCTTATTGGAAATATTCGTGCCCACGAAGTCGACATGTTAGTTAAAAAAGCATGATCGGATAAAGATATCAAGAAGAAAGGAATTGATTTCAAAGCTCTACTTGTAGATCAAGAAAGCGATGATATCAGGACAACTCAGGAGAGTGATCCAAAGCAAAGCCAGAAAATATGACAAAGGTTTTTTGAAGACAAACAACAACTTCAAAGGCGAACGGGTCTTTAAGTCAAAAGCACAAGGAGGAAATTTCAAAGTAAATAATAGCAGCAATTTCAAAAATGACAGCTCCAATGAAAATTCAAACTTATGTTTTGAATGCAAACAGCCTGGACATTTTAAAAAAGACTATCCAAAACTAGCCAAAGTGTTAGTAGCTGAGGAAGGCTGGGATCTGAGTGATGATGAAGAAACTGTTGAACAAACCGAGGAAATTGCAAATCTATGTTTAATGGCAGACAATGATTCATCGCCAAGATCTAAGGTAAATTCTAAACATCAATTATCTACTACTTCATTTATTACACATACTTTCGATAGTATAAGTGAAGAACATCATGAACTACAAGAAGCTTATAATTATTTATATGAAGATAATGAAATTATTAAAGAATATTTTATTAAATTAAAAATCTCATTAGAAAAATTAATCAAAAGTAACAAAAATCTTAAAATAGTAAATTCAAATTTAATTATAGTTGATGAAAGTTTAAAAGAAGAAAAAGAAATGCAAGAAAATGAGTTTTCAGAAAGTTTATTACTAAACAAAGAATTAGAAAAATTAAGCTCGAGATAGAAAAATCAACACTTATCATTTCTATTGAAGATCTCGAAGTTGAAAATTCAACACTTGTTGTAATTAATGAAGACACTCAAACACAAAATCAAGTGTTAAGTGAAGATATTAAAAATCTCAAGTTTGAAAACTCATCTTTAAAGCTAGAATTAGAAAAAACAGAGTGAAGATTCTTCTTTAATCGATCAAATTAAAATTTTGACTAAAGAACATGACGATTTAAACTGTAACACCCCCAAATTCGGTCTATCTTCAAACCTGGATTCGGTGCATCACTAGTGCTTCTCATTCTTTACATACATCATTATATCATTCAATATAACAATATATTTCTTCAATTCCCATATTCTATTACCTTAAAATCTTCATACATTACAAATAATGATAATTACATTATTATTAACTTCTTTACACGTGTGACTTTCATCCGCCACAACAGCTACATAACAGTTTATTAAACTACTTTACAGTTTAATTAACTACTCTACATTACAAGTCTTGACTTGATCTTCACTCTCATTCATATAATAAATGACACTTCATCAGGATACCGGTCAGCTTGATCTTTCCAGGATCCTTTAGTTCATTCTACCGTCGTTCGCTGAAAATGTTTTTATTTTAAGCAAGTGTGAGCACTCAATTGCTAAGCAAGTTCTAGCAGTTGAATAACAACAATCTCAAGAATCACATATTCTCTTAAAACTTCAATAACCGAACAAAGGTTATGAAGCAGCTTGAATAACAGGAATACATCTGATTCCTATCATTTTAAAACTTCACTAACATCTGCATCAATTCTTCTAGGACTTAACGCATCCTACATGACAATATATGAGAAAAGAATCACATTTTCTACATATATTCTCAAAACACATTACATAGCACACATCGAGTTCTCAACAATAAACAGTATAGTAAGCTGAGTGGCTCCCCACCAAAAACTAATGAATTAACTTCTCGTCTCATCTACACTGTCTTTCACAGCGAGTTAGATCGGTTACTAGTTCATCTTAAACCTCTTACCATAATCGAGGAGTCATTTAACTCGGTCACTACAAGCTAACAGTTAAAAAGCACGACTGTACGTACACCTTAAGCCAATTAACTTCTTTACATTCAACCTAACTAAAAACTATTAGCATAAACTTAATCTTAAACAGTTCATGAATAAATAGAACTTCACATTGAACAGTTCAATCACAGAACAGTTCATCTTACAGAAACACGTAAGTGTTGAAAATTTGGCACATTGCCTCATGCATATTAACACCTTGTACAAATATAACACATTTGCACATAGGTAAAACTTTCTCAAATTCAACATCTGAGTAAGTTTAAAAAACTAGCATTCATTTAAAATATGAATGAAGTTAGGAAACTTGCTTTAAGAGCTGCATACAATTACAGTTTACGTTGTACAGCTCTTCGAAATCCCTATATATCACATAAGGATAATACATACCAATTAGTCATATATTTGACTTACACATTGGTTTAAATTAGTTTTACTTCTTATGGTGCGCGTTCTACAACTTAAGTCCACGCAACCAACTTTCTTGACCATCTTTTGGCGTTACGACATACAGAGATGTCTTAATTCTTACAATTATTATCTATGATAGATTTACATTACCTTTCCTTCTTTCTAGCTCAACTTGTCTGAAGCATTACAACTGTAATGTTTGTTACGTCAATCATCATTCCTTATGGCTTTCTGACAAATAAATGTCATACCTCAGGATTATTCTTTATCGTCTAAGTCATACAATCTTTAGTATGCTAAGAGCGATCATTCAATGTCAATACTATGCGTTCATAGCGTCCAAGCATTTTACATTACCTCATTTCATATCTTAAAATGTTCAGTTCAGTTCAGTTTACTCGGAACATTCTTCAAGTTAATATCATTAACTCGGCTTCACTACGTTTACACATCGTTCATAGATCTTCATTACTTCACGTTCAAACCATACACAGTTGTGTATGCTCAGCACGATTATCTTTACACGTACACGAACCGCTTTTGTCGGTTTACGTGTTTTAACGCTTACATTCTTCATCTTTTAAACATTCATAAACATTTACTTAAGGTTTAAATCATTTATTTAAGTGTTACATTACATGAACTTTACGTTCATTATCTCTCCATACACATCCCCCAAGAATTGAGCAATTAAAAGCTCATTTTTGGGCATCACCCTACACCGGCGTTGCGGCGCCGGTTCCCTTTGTTATAGCTGCCAAGGCTGCAAAGACGACTCTCCAAAGAATCGTTGTGCGGATCAAAGCCGCGGCTTCCCAAGATAAAACTGGCTGCCGGCAGTCACGGTATTGTTTCATTGAAAAATTCTGCAGAATTCTCCTACGTACGAATCGCATACTTTGCAATCTCGTAACTTTTTCGTTATAACTCGAAACGGATTCATTCCGAAGTCATTTTCTTACTCCCATTACATACTACAACTTCACCGGACAGAATAATTTTCTAAATCCGTTAACGAGGCTTTCACTCGGTTCAAATTTCATGTTCGTTCGTTTTCCGTTATTAATGTTCTTTGTTAATTCATCTGTAATTCGATCATTCGTTCGTTCTTGACTCCACAACTCACATTTTCAATGTTCTCTAACATTCTTATGAAAACTCAGTAATTAGGGTTCATTAATTTACTTTATAACTTTCGTTCGTCTTTTACGAAATTTCGTCATTACTTCGTTATAGGCTAATTTCAATCTGTTCCAAAGGAATATTTCTTTCAATTCTCTAACTCCTAACCAAACATATATCAATCAATAAATATATATTATGGTTTTAAACTTGTCCATTAACAACAAGCTCTAATTATATAGTTTTAAATTTGTCCACCAACAACGTTCTTCGTGTTCTTCGTTCGTTCTTCGTGTCTTCGTTTTTAATCGATATTTTGATTACAATTTCACTTTTTCATGTATTTTAGTGTTATAAAACACCAATCCTTCCTTATTATCCCGGATCGTTCATATGATTCATCCAGATCGTCCATTAACATCAAGCAATTCCTACTTCTTATGAATGCTTTTATAAGAAATTTATAAACTAAACTTCAAATTCTTATTATTTCATTTTCTTATGATTAAACCATAAGAAAATCATTTCTTAACCTCTTTTACTTCCATAATCCATAACTTAAATAATTTTACATATGAAACTTAAAGGAAAAATAGATTAAGTTAGGTTTTGAATTACTTTTCTTCTTTATTCTTCTTTCTCTTGACAAAACTTACAATTTGCTAGCTTTTCTATTTCTGAATCTTCTTCGATCCGAGCCATCAAGTTCCCTCTCTTCCAATATTGCTCTCTCCTCTTTTCATGTGTAAGTAAAAAACTAACACATGAATGGCTTGCCTTATATAGAATTTCAAGGCTTAGGGGCATTTTGATCATTTGGCAGCTTTTTACCATTTTGCCCTTGCTTTCACTATTCCCACCTCTTTCAAAAGATCAACCAAGACCCCTGGAAGCTTCGTTGTTCTGTATTTCAGAATTCGTCTGACAGTTGCAAAATTGCGATTCTCCGTTTCCAAATATTTTTGGATATTCCATCTTTCCTTTACAGATTAACTTTTACGCATTCTTCGAAAAATCAAAAACCTGAAAAAACACATTTTGATGAAGTGTTTTCCGCGACGTTTTCTTAAAACATAGCTAAACGTTCGAAAAGTACATAACTATACTTTTCATCATTTTTATTTCGTCCGATTTCTGAACATTTTTCGAGAAAAACTTTTATCGTCTAATATGATACGACTCTTCACGACATATTACCGTCAAATCTTCAAAAAGAATGTCATTTCAACATACCAATCTCTTAAAAAGACTTAAGTTAGTCATCGAATATATAGTGTCTATTTCGTCTTTTTCTTGAAAAAATTATTTCCTTGAAATTTTTTTATTTCCGTCTACAAAATTCTTACGCATTTATTCTATCTCATAGTCAGAATCTTCCCGTTTTATAATCATCTTAAGTTATAGAACGGCTAATAAACATATAACACAAAATATTATTAATAAAAATTTATTTTATTAATTAATAATTCTTTAAACTTAACTTTCAGGACAATCCGATTTTCTGAGTTGTCACATTCTTCCCCTTATAAGGATTTTATCCTCGGAATCACCATTACATAATTACATCCATATATAGATGCATTATTCTTACCACCTTTATCAAAGGTTTAATGTTCTTCCCTTCTTCTCTTTCTTGTTTCATAACCTCAACTTACTATTTCAATTAGGTATTACCTAATTATTTCTTTTCTTAACTCATTCACTTCTTTTTTCCAATGATTATCTTCTGACATAATCGTCATTAGCTAAACATCATGTTTAACTATTCTTCCAATCATTCGAGATATCACATAAACACTATAGTTCTTATGTTCACAAAAGAGAAAGAAAACCTTGATGTCATGCTTAATCAACAAAGATGTAGATTTAACAAAGAATGATTAAGATATATTGGAGAATCTAGTAAAACAAAAGATAAAGGACTATCATGTTAAAAATAAAGAAAAGAACGTCATACATCTCCCTTTACTCTTACTATAATAGATGTGGTTATTCTATTCACATGTACAATATTCGAAATGAAAACTATAAAGGAAAAATGATTTAGGTACCAAAAGGAACTTGCATGCACCAATTATTATAAAGAATATAAGGAAAGAATTCTATAATTATCAGAAAAATGAAAGTCAAAAGTCTTATAGAAATTATTATCAAAGTTCTTCATGATATAAAAATAGAGTAAATCATACATTTTATAGACCTGCTACTCGTAAAATGCTTGTCTACTAAGACTGATTATCCTGTACCCAGTTTTGTAAACAATAACACAAATGCTCCTTATACAAAATGGAAAACTTACCCAAATGACCCTTCTTATTAAAAGGGTACCATGTCGTGAAATTAGTATATGTTGCAAGTCTGTCTTGCAACTAACTTTAGTAAAAGTAAATGATATCTTGATAGCGGTCATTCAAGACATGACTAAAATAAAAATTAAACAATTTACAAACCACAGACTATGGTGAGGTAAACTTTGGAGATAGCAATAAAGGTAAAGTAATTGGAATTGGAAGTGTTGGTAATAAGCACATAACAATTTCTAACGTTCAATTAGTCAAGGGACTCTAGTACAATTTTCTCTCTGTTGGCCAACTATGTGATAGCGGTTTTAAAATATCTTTTAGTCCTTATAATTGTTTAATATTTGATCAATCTGGTAAATTGGTTTTACTATGTCCTAGAAATCAGAATGTGCATGTGATCTAGATGTATATTCTCACCTAGATATTGTTCGACTAGTATCTGCAAATGATGATCCATGGCTTTTGCATTGCAGATTAAGAGATATTAACATGAAACTAATCAACAACAGTTCATCTAAAGAACATGTTTGTAGTCTTCCAAAACTACAATTTTTAAAAGATCATATTTGTGAAGCATGTCAACAATTACATGCATCTCACAAACCTAAACTCACAGTGTTAACCTCTCGACCTTTAGAACTCTTACATATGGACCTATCCCTAAACATAGCTTTGGTTGATGACTACTCTCGATTTACATGAGTTAATTTTCTAAAATTTAAAAGTGAATCTATAAATTCTCTCTGCATTGTGCATGAAAATTCAGAATCAACAGGGAAGCTCTATTGCTTATATTCGTTCTGATCACGAAAGAAAATTTGACAATTCTGATTTTATTATGTTCTGTGATGAGTATGGTATAAGTCATAACTTCTCTGCTCCTTACATACCACAATCAAATGGTGTAGTTGAAAAATCAAACCCTAAAGGAAATGGCTAATACCATGTTAAATGAATATTGTCTTCCTAAATATTTTTTGAGTGAAGCAGTGGCAATGTCCTGTTATATATTAAACCAAGTATTATTAAGACCAATTTTGCTTAAAACTCCCTATGAGCTTTACTATAAAAAAACTCCAAAAATAAATTATTTTTGTGTTTTGGGGAGTAAATGCTTTATTCTAAATACTAAAGGACACTTGTCAAAATTTGATCCCAAATCTGGGATAATCACTTAATAGTAAATCATACAGTTTTTAACAAAAGAAGTCTAGTTATTGAGGAATCAATGAACATAACCTTTGATAAGTCTCAGCCACCTCCCAAATACAAAGAGTTAGTTGACAATGACCTTGTCATTGAAGACAATCTCAAAAATCACCAGAACTAAATAATGCATCTCCGTCAGTCAATATAAATCCTTCTGAAAATCTCAATCCTCAGTTAAATGACCTACCCAAAGAATCACATATGGCAAAAAAGAGTAATACCCCACAAAGGTTGTCCACTTGTAAGGATTACCCCACTAAATTTTAAAAAAATGAAATTGACACACTGTACGTTTTAAAAGTTATTAATTGGCTCATTCCATCCAATTTGTATGACAGACGTTAAATATGTTATGCTATTTTCATACGTGGCTTTTCAAATGAAAAGGAAAAAACAGGTAAATGTTGAGATGTCCAAGTTGGTTCCAACGTGGATTGGGCGAGGAAGAAATAAAGCTCCAGATTGAAACAATTCTTAATCTGGGTTTCTTTTTCTTCTTCATCAAAACCATTCTTCATCTGCATCAAACCCAAAGAGCATTAAACACAGTATTTTATTCTCTCTAAAACAGGGGAGCATCGAAGCTTCACATCCAAACATAGGCATTGCTATTTCTCTCTCTAGACCTCATCAGAGCTTCACATCCACAATCTGACCTTCGTCTCCTTCAAACATCGGCATCGCAAAATTCAAAATACACAACTCCGACGGGACAGGGGAGACATTAATTTGATAAAAAAAATCTACGGTAGGAGAAATTAATTTGTTAATTTTTTAGCATATCTGGGTCTTTAAAAGATATGGGATTATGTTAATTAATTTGTGTCAGAAATTGAGGATTCAAATAACAACCATTTTAAAAATATCTATGAGCATGTACGGAGAGGAAGAGTGAAAGTGCAGATCTGAAGCTAAAGAGATACTGGCAGTACCAGCTTAAATTTAATGCAAATCCAACCTAACTATCCTCTGAATTTCCTCTCATCTTTTTAATCACGTTTCCTGTAAGCACTAATTAATTTAGAGAATATGCAACATTTCAATTTGGGATGATTCATTCTAATAATCTCATATGATGGAGGAATAGTGGATGATGATTTCAGATTATTTTCAATGTCTTCATGGCTGCTGTGATGAGAAAATATGGAGGATGGTGATTTGAAAAATATTTGGGTCTTTGGAATACAAATGGATGAAAAGAGGGGGATGTGTGTATACATATATATAATGAAAAAAAATATGATTCTTAAGTTTGAGATGCAAACTTGCAGAAATTTGTAAAAGATTGGTGTTGATTCATATGATTTCATTTTCAAAAAGGAAAGAAATAATGGTGATTATGGAGTTTTGAAAGTGGCTTGGGCTGCTCCTTCTAGATCTAAAGTTTAGAAAGGTTGAAGATGAAGAACAGAAGAGAGAGAAAGAAAAGAAAAAAAAAGAAAAAAGAAAAATAAAGAGTTTATTTCCTATATCAATTGAAAAAAACAAGATTCTTCCAAGTCAGCATTTACCTCTTTTTCTTTTTCTTTTAAAAGCCACGTCTGAAAATAATGGAAGGAAATTGGCATCCATCCAATAAATCTGACAGAATGGGCCAATTAATAAGTTTTAAAAGTATAGTGTGTCAATTCCATTTTTTTTAAAGTTTAGTAAGTAATCCTTACAAGTGGACAGCTACAGTGGGGTATTACCCCTTTTCGCCAAACACATATTATCAAAAATCATCCTATAGAAAATGTAATTGGTGATTTTGATAAAGGAGTCCTTGCTAGATCACAAACGCATAACTTGGCAGGTCATTTATCTTGTGTCTCAAATTGACCTTAAAAATATAAAAGATACTTTATTGGACGAGGATTGAATAATAGCTATACAAGATAAACTTGAACAGTTCACGAGAAACAAAGTCTGGGAGTTAATTCCAAAACCCGAGGATACTTCCATTATTGGAACTCGATGGGTTTTTCGTAACAAGTTAGATGAAAGTGGAACGATAATACGTAATAAGGCAAGATTAATTGCACAATGGTATATTCAACTAGAAGGTATTGATTATGATGAAATGAATGCTCATGTTGCTAGAATTGAGTCTATACATATGTTATTAGCTTTTGCATGCCATAAAAATTTTAAACTATTTCAAATGGATGTCATAGCTGTATTTTTAAATGGTGTTATTGAAGAGGAAGTTTATGTTAAACAACTTCTTGGCTTTGAAGATTTTGATCATCCTGAATATGTTTATAAATTGCATAAAGCTCTATATAGTTTAAAACAGGCTCCCAGAGCATGGTATGAACGCTTAAGTAAATTTCTGTTAGAAAATGAATTTAAAAGGGGTGATGTCGATACTACTTTGTTTACTAAATATAAAAATAATGATATTCTTATTATACAAATTTATGTTGATGACATCATTTTTGGTCCTACTAATATTACTATGTGCAATGATTTTTCTGAAAGCATAAGTAAGGAATTTGAAATAAGCATGATGGGAGAATTAAACTTCTTCCTAAGATTGCAAATCAAACAAGATGAAAAAGGTATTCATATTTCCCAATCCAAATACTACAAAGAAATGATTAAGAAATTTGGTTTACAGTCTGTTAAACCTCTTAATACTCCTATATCAACTACTAATAAATTAACTGTTGATGAAAATGGAAAAAGTGTCGACACAAAGAAGTATAGAGGAATGATTGGAAGTATGTTGTATATCACAATTAGTAGACTTGACATTATGTTCAGTGTTTGTAAATGTGCTAGATTTCAATCAGATCCTAAGGAAACACATTTGGTTGTGGTAAAAAGAATATTTCGATATCTTAAAGGGACCACAGACTTAGGACTATGGTATCCTAAAGGCCAATCATTTGATCTTGTTTGCTTTTCAGATTCTGATTATGCCGATCATCATGTTGATCGTAAAAGTACAAGTGGCATTAGTCAATTTCTAAGTGGATGTTTAGTTTCTTGGTTCTCTAAGAAACAAAACTCTATATCTATTTCCACCGAAGCAGAAAGCAGAGTAAATATTTGTTGCACGTTGTTGTGCATAGATGTTATGGATGAAACAAAGTCTTGCAGATTATAACATAAAATTTGATTGTGTCAATATTATGTGATAATACAAGTGCTATTAATTTAAGTGAAAATACTGTATTGCATGCTAGATCAAAACATATAGATGTTAGGCATCATTTCTTACGTGATCATGTAAATAGTGGCATCATTAAATTAGAACATATTAATACGGATTTAAATATTGCTGATATATTTACCAAGTCTTTAAGTTCTGATAGATTTTGTAAATTGCGTACGGATTTAGGAATGTTAAATTTTTCCTCATAATTATTTATGCATTTAAATAAGTGTTTCAAGGATTATTGATTAATTTGCTATATAATGCATAAGAACATGGTAGTAATATTTAATCCTTAATTGTGTAGAATTTTATTATATAAATACATTTAAAAAATATATATATATATATATATATATATATTTATAAATATTATTAATATATTTTAATATTTATAAGTTTTTATTATTTATATATAATATTTAATCTGGACTGTTTATTTGAATGTGCATAAATCTAAAGGTAGATAGTCACTATCCTTATATATACTGATTTGGACTAATTCTGAGCAACCACACAGATTAGTCTTTTTGAAAGCCTTCTACAATTTGATTCAATCGTGAGCCAGAAACAAATCTCAACCTTCGGACCAAAGTCAACTAGTTAACTGAAGTTTTAAAAAAATTCAGAATCCATCTCGGTGGTTGATTATTTTCACGATTTGTTTCAAGCCATTGGATCACTCAGGTGGTTCTAACTATAAATACTAAATATTAGATTTTTAATTCATTTCTTTCTCTTCTCTCTCTTCCGCCGCTTCCTCTTCCGCTCTCCCCAAATTCTCTCTAACCCTAAAATTTCTACAACAAAAATCGTGAGTTCTAGGTCATTTATGAGAAATCTAATCAGATCAATCGATTCCTTATCATCTAAATCATATTTCTACCAACCAATTTCTTCAAAAATGGCTTTACAAATTTTCATCTCTTGATTTAAACTGGAAAAAAAAATTAATCTAGTTTTACAGTTCCTAGATTCATCGATCTAGGTCACGGATATTTCAAACCTTAAATTTTTTTTGGCTAGATCTCAGCATTGTCACGAAAAGGATCTTTCAATTTTTTTCAGATCTGTTAAATCATTATTGTTTCATGTTTTTCATTTTGCTAAATGCTAAATCTCAGATCTACTATATCATTAATCAAAGTTTTCAATATTTCAAACTCTTATCATTTTTTTTGTGTATATATGGAGAATATATATATTCCACTCTGAAATACAAGTTCTTTTTAACAAGGTTAATCTTGTGTGGATTAACTAAGAGTGAGTATATATTTTCTTCTTGTCTGCTCAAAAACTAAGTCATACAGTTCACATGGTACTGAAATAAAGAAGCTGTGCATGAACTATCTATCACTCTTACAGAAGAATACTCTAATCATGCTAAGGTAACACTTATGTGCAGTGTTCTAAAAATCTCCGTCTAAGCCCCGCCTAGGCGCTAGACCCCCCTGGCGCCTCACCTAGGCGGCAAAAAAATCCCTCCAAGAAATTAGGCGGGGCCTAGGTGGGGTATAGCGGAGAGGTTTTTTTATATTTTAATAACTACCTATATTTATTTTTCTAATGATTTACCATATTCATAATACATGTTATAGCATATCAAATCACAACAAGAAGTGAACAATATCAAGTCAAAAAGGATAATTTTATTATAGTTGTAATTTTTTGAACTTGTACCAACTTCAAATTATATAAATGATGATACATTTGTAATATTTAGTTTAATTCAATATAATTCTTAAATTTATGCTTAGTTTCTTAAGTTTTAATATTGAATTAAATTCTTGAAATTTTAAATTTTATTATTTAATAGCAATCTTGTTTATGAATAAAATTAATACGTTAAAAATATGTTTGAACTTTGAATAATTACATGTTTGTATTTGAACTTTGATATTAGCAATATGGATATGTGTTTGAACTTTAAGTAAAGCCCTTTATTATCTTTATTATAGATTTTTTTGCTTTATATTATTGTTTTGTTTGGATAAATGTAAGATAAAATATTAAAATTAGCTTAAAATAAAAAATCTCGCCTAGGCCCCCTAGGCGCTAGGCCCCCCTCGGCCGCCCGCCTCCCGCCTAGCGCCTTTTAGAACATTGCTTATGTGGCTATCTGTTTGTGGTTTATTACTGTCAAACCTCTGTGTTTAACTCTTCATCTTATCTAGACTAATCTTCTAGAAATGTTTTGTTTGGACGGTTTTATTAGGATTAAAACTTTGCCGTATGACTTTGGGTATTGATACAGATGTCTAGCTACTACATACTGTGTTTCTTCTTATGTGTGGGCTGAAATCTGTTGTCAGCTATATATTTGATATGATTCGACTTCTAGTTGGTCTAGTTAAAACAAAATTCTTCTCTTTGAAAATTGTGATCAACTGTGAAAATAAACTAAATTGTTTAGTCAACGGTTGGATAAAACTGACATATTTTCACTACTTTGGATCCGAACTTAACTGACAATGATTTTCTTTAGTTTCTTAAATAGTGTCTTACGGCTACATCACTGTTTATATTAAATACTCCTACATTCCTTGGGTAGAATCATCTACAGTTAAAAGTATGGTGTGTTTACTTGCAAATCTATCTAAACATTTAATAATAATCTTTCTGCCCTTGCTTGTGTATCTTAGACAGTAAGTAACCTACCACATCTTTGCATTAATTCTTGGACTGTCATCTTTGATTATGTATAAATTGCATTTGCTGAAACATACTGCATTCACATCTGAGACTCATCTTATTTTCATTATGCATATTGTTTTTGTTTTAAACATGGAACAACCTTACTCTTCCAAAAGAAAGAGGTTAGCACTACATTCCGAACTTCATCCTGAAATGATTGTGCCTCAGTTAGTCACTCCTAGTGCTCATTCCAAATATAGGCTTATGAGACACATTTCAAATTTAGGCTCATGAGACACTGTCTCATGCATGGTCTGGGAATAACTTTAAACAGTTTTCCCAACCTACTTGAACAAATTAGAAGTATAGGGTGGAATTGTTTAGTTGTTTTCTCTGATAGACACATTTATCCAGGTCTTATAGCTGAGTATTCACACATGGTTTTTAATAGATATGAAACTGGTTTCTTAATCAACATTTCTACTTGCATTCAAGGACAAGATTACACTATTGATGAACAACTACTTGTCAATGCACTGCATCTTAGAGAGTCCATGATAGATCTACCTAAGATAAATGAATATGTGTATCCTATGGGTACTTCTGTGAGTGATTGTATGATTTTTAAACAAAATCTTGTTGTTGTGACTGATCAATTAGTTCCTGCTGTGTTTGATTTTCCTATCAAAGTTGGGTTGGAATAATTAACTATCCAGAGTTGGTTTTTGGGAAAAAATATTAGACAAAACTTTATGCCTATTAGAAAAGATAGGACTTTGTTTCCTTTTGATTTGGAGATGATTAAGTGCATCTTAAATGAATGCATGCCATATAATCTGCCCTATTTTCTCTTGACTTCATTTGAGTACTGTTTTCATAACAACAGTCTCGGATATGGTCTTCTTCTTACTCATGTATTCAAACATCTTGGGATTGATGTCCTTAATCATCATTCTCAAGTTGTCCACAATAGCAACAGTCTCTCACCTTAATCTTCTCCAAGACCTCTGTTTGTTTTCAAAGAATCTGACCATGACTCTATTGAGTCTCATTTAAATATGCTTTCTCAAATGGGTACTTTGAGCAACATGCACCAGCTCATGTTACATAATCAGAGTAACATGATGGTTCAAATGGAAGATATGCAACATATCATTCATCATCTCAAGGACATGATGTAAAGTTTGATGGATAATGATAGACATGTAATTCATACATTTTATTATCTCTAATTTTGTCCTTTTAATTATATTAGTTTATTAAATTAATATGTTTTATTTTATTTTGTAGGATTTAATATTTGTTGCAATAAAATCAAAATCTTGGTGATCAAGCGATATTTAATGCTCTTATTCATATATGGAATATCCAAGAAGAATCCGACAAGGAGAAAGAAAGAGGTTGAACAATCTTAGTGTGCAAGTCAAATCCAACAAGAGAAAGAAAAGTCTATCTAGAAGATCTTTTTGAGAAGTTGATTACCACTAGGAAATTGAATCCTACATGGAAAGGGAACAAAAGTGTCCAAGTTCAATGAATCTAAATTAGGGTTCAAAGTTATTTTCCCTATAAATAGGTCTCTTGTTTTAGAGAGAAAGGTATTAGGTATTGTATTACTTTAGGTTAGGAGTAGGAGTAAATTAAATTACGTTTCATTGTACGCTTGTTGGAGGATCGTGAATAAAGGGAGTTTTCTTATTTATTTTCAAACTTCTACTTCTTCTTTATTTTAATTTATTTATTTATTTTCATGTCTAGATAATTTCTTTAATCTAGGATGAAGATGAAATTAAATAATTATTCGTAATAATATTTTTTATCTCTTCTATTATTTATGCTTTTATGTTTAATTGATTTCGTCTTCATGTTTCGTTATTGAAATACCTTCGTTTTATAGTTCTTATGTGATTTTAAATTAATTAAGAGGTTTTGATAGATTATTGTTAAGATATGAGTTTTTCATAATCCATGCTTGCTCAAAAAAGTTTTGATGGGTTATAGTTAATCCTTAAATTTTCATAGTCTATGTTTGCCCACATTAATTGTAAATTACGAAATTAAAGGGAAGGGAGATCAAAATCATAATTTGAGTTATAAAAATAGAAGAGATTGAATTATATGTTATGTTTATTATTTAGTGGATTCAGATTCCTAGATTGTTTTCTCATTAATTGTTTTCATATTCTAGTTAATTAATTCTCGATCTTTATTTCTAATTCGCCTAAAATAAATATTAAGAAAACATTAAAATTAATCTAGTCTCTGTGGTTCGACCTGCACTTGCCAAATCTAAAATAGACGTTGTGCACTTGCAGTACATATTTTTAACACATCAGATAACCAGAAACTTCCCATGCCTCCTCAACACTTCAGTGTCGGCACTAGCTCAGCCAAAATTGAACGAATGGACCAGTCCCCTCCTGATGCTATCCTCCCCACTCTTGGACTTCACTTCTCTCCTATTCACTTGGGAGATTTCTAACTCTTTCTCTAACTATTATGAAAAACTTGTAACATATTATATATATATATATATATATATATATATATATATATATATAGTATCTAAAACTAACTATTTTGGATGAATGTAGCTAACTAAATACTAACTCTAGTTGCAAGTATCTTATATTTTTGTTACTAACTTTTCTGCGGGAAACTACTTTTCAGATACTAACCACTCTTCTGCAGACTCTGAAAAGTACATTACGGTGGTCCTTCTCCCCATTAGATTTTATGATGACAAAGGTGGAGAAGAAAAATATTGATGGGCAACGAAAATATTATATTCTGCCATATATATTTTGTCATGTATTTTCCTAACTGTATTCATAAAATTAGGGGTAGATAATAAACTTAGGGGGAGCTACTAAAGAAAATATTTTTGGATAATTGTCATCATCAAAAAGGGGGAGATTGTTGGGTCTCCAATTTTTAGAATTATTTTGTTGATAACAAATAATTAGTAAATAGGTTAAGTAAATATTAGAACCCTCGCCATAGGATTTATATTATAATTGTTTTTAATTCTTATTTACTTTGACCAAAAATATTTTCAAATCTTATTGAATTAATGTTTTCTTGACCTTGATAATTTAATATCAAGTGTTAAAGAGATTAGTTCATAAAGGAACATTTCCTCAGGCACGAAAACTCCTATTCTTCCTAAATGATTTTTTATACTCTAAAGTTTTCAAAATACTATATTATATATTAAAGCTATTTTTGACAAAGAACAAATAGAAGTTACAAAAAGCAAAAGGCTAAAAGCCTTTTACTCGATTCGAATATGCATGTGCTGGAGCTTAGAAACTTGTGAAATCTAAATTAAGCATGTGCTTGGAATAAGTCTTGGAAAATGAAAACTTAGAATGCATTTTTTCAAAATTCAAAAATGTAAGTGTGCTCTCTTGGCAGGCCAATCTGTGTGATCATTTTATAATCCATCCTAGCCTTAGATTTTAAAATCAAGAAATCCTATCCTTTAATTTTTCAAATGAACCTCCAAATGACCTTTATGCCCTAAGCTTGAAGAATCTATAAATAGTAGGCTTTACATTCATTTTAACTTGCCAATTCCAAAGAAAAAAAAGTAAATACTCATTGTCTACATTATCTCTCTAAGTTCAAGAAGCTTTCTCTCTCTTCTACTCAAAGTTCCTATCTTTTGTCAAAGCGAAAATTAGTCAAAGTATTTGAGATAAATTCTTAAATTGAATAATTTGAATTATCTCATACTTATAGATATACAAATATAAATTGTTATACACATTTATATATATATCTCTATATTTCATCTATTTATATCTCATAAAAGGTTCGTACTTAAATACCGAGACTATAGCGGAGATATTCCTCTTAAGTGAGGTAATTAGCCGAACAAGACTCAAAGTCTAAGTGATCTTTTATTGATGTAATTCATTTATATAAATATTGTAAAGTAGATTCGTACTTAGACACCGAGACTATAGCGAAGATATTCTTCTGAGGGAATAAGCCGAACGAGGACTCAAAGCCTAAGTGATCTATCGAAAATATTTATATAAATATTAGATAGTGATAACTATAAATTTGGTTCGTACATACACACCGAGACTATAGAGGAGATATTACTCTTAAGTGAGGCAATTAACCGAACGAGGACTCAAAGTCTAAGTGATCTTATTTAAAGTGTTCACATCATAGATCAAATGTATTATTATATATATTTTTGAGTTAAACAAATTTATTTGTTATATCAAGTATTATTTAATTGATTCATTTATTATACTTGATATCTGACATCACAAATATTTGAACTTAATCTCCATTTATTCATAAATACTTGTTGCATAATATAAAAGTTATTTAAACTTTTATATCACAAACATCATTGAATATATCTGCTTACAAAGACGCATATCATTCACTATAAAAGTTAAACTTTTATATCTTAAATTAAATTTATATCAGTTTGACATAGAATCACATTCTTTATTCATAAAGAAAAAATAAACCTTTATAAATCTGCACTAAATTATATATCTGCTTATGTAAGAAGCATTTTTCTAAACAAACCTTTTTTGAAAAGTTTTATAAGTGAGTTAGTTGTTTTTATATATCAGTGAGAAAGAGAGTGATCCTTTGACAAAGACCAGAGTCATAGAGAGATCAACAGGTAATTGGGTCTCTAGTGAACTTGTGAGGTGAGACAAACTTCTTGTTTCAAGACCAGATTGTAAAACAGAACTAGACTCAAAAAATAGGTACAATTACGTTTGAGGAAGGAACGAGAAGCTGCTGTCCAAGATAAGTAATTGTATGAATAGTTGAAAGTTGATCTAGAAAACTTTGTAAATGCTTCTCCACCTATAGAAGGCGTGTTTATTACAGATAGTAATAGGATCTCAAGTCCTAGAGAAGAAATTGAGACTAGACGTAGCAACATACCTTGGATGTATGTTGTGAACTAGACAAATCTTTGTGCATTGTGTGACTGAATTTTTATTGTCTTGCATATTAATGTTTGACACTACAAATTAATTAATTCAAAAAGACCTAATATAAATTTTTAATCAGTAATAATCTATTCAACCCCCTTCTAAATTATTATTGAACTTTCAATTTATAAGATTCTAGTTGCACCAAGACACTTACTGTGTTATTTACAAACACTAATCACCATACAAATTAAATACCAACTTAATAATTGACCTTTAAAAAAACACCAGGATTCTTCTCAGCTGACCCGATTTGGGATCTAAGAAACTAGTAGAAGTCTTCGCATTCAGAGGGAGATATTTCAAATTAAGTAGCAGATAGAAGTATTAACTTCTGCTTCTCTTAGTACCAAAATGTTGTAAATTTTCTCCATTTAGAGTGCAATGAATAATGTGGTAAGTTATGATCAAGCCAAAAAAAATAGTTTTTGCTCACTTTGCTTATCATCCAAATATTGTATCCTAGGTCCTCTCCAAAGATCTTGACTTATGTTTATACTCTAGTTCTACATCACTTTGTTACTGAGAAGTACCAAACCTTATGCTTTCAACTCATGACTTATAACATAAAAGACGCAGATTGGTCGTGCATAGAGAAGAACTTAAAAATTATGTATTATTTTCCTCTTTACTTATTTGGGTGTCTACTCCTTTTCCTTTCTGATAAATGTAAAAAGAAGAAATTAACATATATAAGTGAAGGCTCTCACGTATTAATCAGCCACAAGTCTGCCTCCTCCGGATTTTCACTTAAGAGCATAACCAAAAGATGAAAGCTGGCCTGCCATATACTCGCTATCACTCTGAAAACCAAAGAAAATTAGTTTACCAACAAAATCAGATCAGTTAAATAATTATCAAAAAATAAATAAAAAATCAGAACAGTTATATTTGAATCATTGTACTAAACAAACATTCACAATTTGGGAATCATTGTACTAAACAAAAATTCATAATTTGGGATTTTTCAGTCAAAATTATTCCTTTATTATTTAGCACCAAAAAAAAGTATTTCTTTATCTTTTGGGAACTCCCTAATTATACTAACTCATAGTGGGGTGGGGTGTATGCATCAAAAATTACCTGATTATGTGAACATCCAAAAGTTTTCATATAAATTGTAATACCCGGGAAAAATAAAAATAAAAATAAAATAATAAAAATTATTTAATTTTAAACCGTATTAATTGGACTTTGTTTTTTTTATTTGGGCTATTACTTTGTTTGGGTCAAATTAATCAGTAAAATTTGTGGACTATAATAAGTAAATGGATTATATTAATTTGGGCCTTTATATTAATTGGGTTAATTTATATTTGTGTAAAAAAAAAAATTTAATCCAATTAATTAAGAGGATTAATATAATATATAATTAATAAATAGGCAAACCCTAACTACTCCTTTTATTTGATACGAACTACTTAAAAAAAAAAAATTAGTTGCGGCTGCTTTCCTTCATTTATACGAACTGGGCAAAAAGTGAAAGCAATTTTTGGGAGTAAAGTGAAAGCAATTTTTGGGAGTAAAGAAAGCATAACCAAGGTTAGTTTGCAATTTGAATTATATGCTTTCTTCATGAAATTGTTTTATCTAAGGTTGCTAATAATAATAATAATAATAATAATAATAATAATAATAATAATAATAATAATAATAATAATAATGATTTGATCGGTGAAAAGGCTGCAGAATAGATATTTGTGTATCTATAAGAATTAGAGAATTATCACTTATCAATTGTGACTACTATACTTTTGATTTTTTTTTTAAGTTATTGAACCCGCTCATTGCTTAAAAAAAAAAAAAAAAACTAGAAATGAAAGGTAATCAAGTTGCTGCTGTATAGTATATATATATAGTTAATACGGTGTATATATATATATATATATATATATATATATATATATTTTTTGATTTGTCGATTCGTGAGTTGTTAAGCGATATATGTAGATGTGGTATATTGGTATGTTATTAATAGTATATATTATATTATTTATATTATTTTACCAACCTATATTTTTTTTTTAAAATTAAATTGAAAATTTGGTATATAAATTAGTAATTCTAATGATAGATTATAAATTTACTTAATAATAAATTAAATAATATTATGTTAGTAATGGTTAAATTTGTAATAAATTTTATTTTATTTTATTAGATCGACTTGAAGGAGACTAACATAATCTTATTTAAATTTTGGGTATATGAGCTAATATTAAAATGATTAAATTTATAAAAAGAAAATGCATAAATTTTGTAAGTTAGTAATTTAATTAATGGTCTTGTGTTATTTTGATAATTATATAGATCGAATTAAGGAGGTCTAGCAGCAGGTGATATTTGTGTTCAAAGAATTATTTCAAGATATATTCGAATACGGATTCCGCACTTTTTCAAATGAGACTTTTTGTTTTTGATTTATTCGCTTTACGTTATTCGTTTCAAATTCAAAGATTACATCTCATAATTATTCCTTGTCAATTTATTTGATAGTTCGTTTGGTGTTCATAGTTAGAATTCATAATTGTACTCTTTTAGACTAAAGACAACATGTCTAAATTTATTTTGATAGTTCCGTCTTGGTATTGATACTTAGAACTCGTGTTTGTACTCTTGGTCTAGTGTATCATCTTTTGTATTTGTTTTGATTCTCTTAGAAAGTACATGTTAATATTTTTGGAGACTTTGAGTTGATGATTCATTTCAGTTTAACATGTACATATTAGAAACTCTTTTTATTGATATTATGCCGCATGTGTTGTGGCATGGTATCCTTTTTAGAATACCGTAGAGTATACCGAGCTATAACCACCGTGGGGGTACCACACACAGCATGTCCTCTTAACGCACCGAGGCATGACACCTTCCGTGGCGGTGATCACCCACCACGTCTCCGCTTTGTGCTCCGTGGGAGTTGGCCATTTGGTGTTTTGTTATGGGGCGCGTGGGGTGCGATTCCTAGTTTTCTGCTACGTTATGTTCTCATGGAGTGGTGATGTTTGTGCCAAACACGCCTTCCGATTTTACATGCATTGGATTCGCGGTCCAATGTATGTAACTTGCCTGTGTGGCATTATTTTGACTTGCCTGTGTGGCATTGTTTTGATGTGCCTGTGTGGCATTATTTTGGTTGCCTACGTGGCATCATTTGATTCGCCTGTGTGGCATTATTTTGACTTTCCTATGTGGCAAGGTATATTTCTGAGCTCATTCGGTATGAAATAACTCCAGCCATTTGTTTCAGTCTATTATTTTATTGGATTAGCTTTGTTGATTTCTGTTCAATTCAAGTCATTGAGTTAGTTACTTCAGTTCGTTATTTCTTCATTCTTTTATTGATTTCATTCAATTATATCGATTCGTATATATTTCATTCAAATCTTTGGAGATTATATTTTCGTCTCGTATTTACACTTGAGGCTTTGTTCAAAGATTTTGTCTCGCTTATTTTGTATATCGCCAGTATATCTTTTGTATATCTCAGATCCGTCTCGGGCAATTGCTCACGCTGTGTTTTTCTTCCCAAGCAGTTTGCGGGGTGATTGATTCGAGTACTAGTGTGATGAGAGTGTTACCTTTGACCATCTAGGTGGATTCGAATTTTAGGTTTTGATTATTTTGACTCTATGTTGAGAATCGTATTTAATGCCTTATTGATGGATATCATTATTACATATTTGAAGTCATTAGTGCTCTGTTTACTAATTTTGAGGTTTGTTGTGCTTTGCACGTGATCGCCCTTTCCTTTTCGGGAAGGGGGTGTTACATAAATTGTCTGCAAACCACAATAACAAAGAGATGCATATCAGCTAGATAATTATTACATATACATATATATATAGGTATAGAACACAGGAAAAACATAAAATAGAATCTCTAAACAAAAAAATGATAAAAAAATATATAAAAGACCTGGGTGCCAGGGATTTTGGGAGATTGATGTGAAGTGAGAAAGTCTTGGATTGGAGAGCGTTTCTTCTTGGAATTTACGCCGACGGCCGCCGACAAGGGCAACCGGAATCCTGGTGGTGCTCCGCCAGCCCCCATCAACAAATCTTCTATGTCTTCCATTTTGATTCTGAGTTGTTGAACCCGCTCCACCGGAAGATTTCTACCCTTTCCGAGCAGTGAGAGAGTTCAGTACTGTTTTTTTCCCCTTCTTCCGTTCTTTCTAACTTCGGCTAAATTTAGACGTGCAACTGCCGGGCTGGATCGGGTGAGGAATGCCTGTTGCACCGCCAATTCGGTTATTTTCAGGTTGGGTTGGGTCGGGTTGGATTTGGAGAATCGGACCGGGCTAAACTAGAAATACAATAAAATTTCTATTTAGGAATAGACTTGGACCAAATTATTTGTATTCTAATTTAGAGGTTATTACTAAATAGAGGTATTGGTACAAAATATTTTCCGAACACCCAAAAATATTCACTTTAACAAAAATATCAATAAGAACTCCCTAATAATTATTATTCAAAAAATATTTATGCAAAGTAGTCTTTTATAGAAAAATGTGGTCTTTTATAGGAAATGTATTCTTTTATAGGAAAATGTAGTCCTTTATAGGAAATGTAATCTTTTATAGAAAATGTAGACTTTTAAAATTAATAGTGTCTCTCTCTCTGTCTCTCATATATATATATATATATATATATATATATATATAATTATTATTATATATAGAGGTATAGTTTTTAATACTGGAACTTAAAAAGTATATAACATATTACAATTTAGAGGTTATTCCTATTTATAACTAGCCCAAATTGGGACCAAATTTTTTTATAATATTGTAGAGGTTATTCTTATATAGAGTATTCCTAAATAGGGGTTTTACTGTAGTTATAAACTAGATATAAACTCGTGCATTGCGGCGGGATTATTCAATTTTTTAATAATAAATATGTACGTACAATTAATAAATTAAAATATAATTAAAAGATGGTCATGTATGCCAGATTAACCAACATGTCCTCAGCAAGCCATAAAAGAATGACACACAAATTAGATTATGATAAATCTGTAGACCAACAGTTGGTGATGGATAATTCCTCCTTGTAACTTGTATATCTCTCTCTTGCAGATTGAAAAGACTCTAAATGTTGCTGAAAAGCTTATTCGAGCATCCCCAAATGAACTTAAATATGTAGTGGTGATCCGTCTGTAACTCTCATGTGTCCGCTGCTTTGATTCAACTATAGAAAAGGAAGAAGAATCAGTCGAAGAAAAGAGACAAAAAGCTCTGGTTGCATTGATTGTCACATCTCCTTTAGAGTGCATTAATACTCTAAATAAACTCCTATATTCACCTAATGTAAATGTCAGCCAATAATGATCCTTGATGTCATGACAGAAGCAGCTCAATAGCTTGTTCATGCAACAACCACATAGCCAAAAGCTCTGTCAAGAGCCCAAAAATCAACCATTTAATAACCATATTTTGCGATATGCTTGGGCTGCTAGAGTATGCACTTGCTTCTGCAAAGGAAAATGAGGATACAACGATAGCAAGGCATAACTCCTCATCATAGAAATCATTGTAAAAGTTATGTAGCAACCATGACTCCTAAAATCATTAACAATCATTTTGAAACTGAAAAATGAAAACTTTTTCAAATTTAGATAATAACCTAAAGTCGACAACACACTCATAATGCTCTTGACGGTATTGTCAAAATAAGGATTCCAACAAATACTCATGACCATCTTGTAAACGCCTCGGGTTGATAATCCAGCCCAACCAAAGTAAACACCCGGGGGGAGTTCTGAAAGGATGGTTGAGTAGCTTTCTATGGATAAATTAGCTAAAAAAGCAAATACAACCAGTAAAAACTGAACTTGATGAGATTAGTCAACAGAAGAGAAAATTATAAAAAGGATCACACCATCGGTAAGCAAAGGTAAGATCTCCTCATGGTCATATCAAGAACAACCCACCAAACCATCTTTGTACAAAACTGAAGTGAAAGATTTTATAAAGAAACTAATTGCCACATAACAATCTAGATTTTGAAATGCAAAAAATCAATTAAAGCAAGGTATAACAAAAGAAACATTGTGATTTCACACCAATAACATTTAGATGGGACAAAAACCATAAGCTCCCTTTGTTCAAAGAATATAAGAGCAACTTACTAAAAGTCTAAAAAATTGTAAAAATTAAGGAGATAGCTTATCCTCTTCAGAAATGAGGCACTTACTTTTATATTTATAATTTTAAAAGTCATTTTGCTAATAATTTTGGAACAAAATTAAAAAACAATTTTCTGTTGCACTTCCTCCATTCCAAAATATAAGACCATTATTGACTTTTTTAAGTCAACTTAAGACACTTTCAACCTAAAAATTGACATGTTTCATTAAAAATTAAGAAATAATAAATCTTACAATAAGTAGTACTTATTAGAAAGTTTATAATGCTTGGAATGTACATACTTGGAATGTCATACTTCAATACCATATTTGCATCAGAGCATTTAAGTAATTTTATTGACATGTTTAGAACATTTCTTTGTTTAAAACTGCACTCTAAATGCTAGAGAATATTTTTGAAAGATTATATTAAGTACTATTTCTAAATGTGTTCTTTAAAGGACTAAAAATTAGTTTCTGAAACATGGTTTTGAACCATGACATTCAAAGTGGAACTGAGGTAGTATATAAATAACCAAATGTAAAATCACTTTAAAAAAGAGGAAATACACAAACCTCTCTGCTCCAAATTTATACCCATAAGAAGTCCAATGTCCGCCTCATGCAAAGAAGGAGCATCATTAGTTCTATCTCCAATTACCGCTACCACCTCTTTATGTATGTTCCTCAAATTCTTAACCAGCATGTGCTTGTCTAAAGGCAAGGATCGAGCCATTACCTGTAATGCCATAAATTAGAAATCAAGTGCATCTTCTCAATTTACTGATTTAGCAAGTACTATTAAAATCAACTGTGAGATCCCGAATTTTATGAAATGAAATTATTCAATTTTCTTATAATTATTATTTTGTTTAGTAAATGGTTAAATTGAGAAAGGGTTAAAGTTAAGGGTGATATGTGAAAATTTTGCAAAGTAAGCAAGTTGATATAAAATATTCGTTGTGTCGTGGAATATTCGATTGGTCGGGGAATATTCGTTTTTAACAGGAATATTCAGATGACAAGACAATCATTGGTGGACCCCACAACTAAGTATTGTCGTAGTTAGAAAATGACAGAAATATCTTTTTATAAAAATAACGGCTAAAGTTTTATCGTTAACTCGTTGAACTACCCCGTAGTAAAAGTACGATGAATACGCGCTGGTTCGCATAAGAGACACTCATTGATTATTGATGCTTACGTGAGAAGTCACTCGCTTATACTCAATTATTGCTACAGTAATTGCTGCATAATATCTCTCATATTATTGATTTAATTATTGTCATAGTATCATCTGCATAATATTTTATATTATTAAATCAATAATTGAGACGACAAAGTTATTCATATTATTATTTGCAATATTGATGATGTCTAGAAAGTTCTGTCAAGGAGATGTTTGGTCACCTAATTGCGCGCCAATAGGGAGAAATCCTTATCGGAAAGCACCCTCTTTCCTGGGAATAATCTGGTTGTTAAATATTGTGAGTTATAATATTAATGATGAATAAGTTCGTGTTGATTAAAGATGAAATTGATATTTCCATTGTGTTGGGATTATTAGTGTTAGTGGATATCGACATCTATTCCGATAATAATTGATGTCTAGAGGTTATATTGACCAATTAGGTAATTAATCGGATAAATGAGTAATTAATTGTTATTAATTCACATGCTTATAACTATGTGTTCATATGTGTGTACTATTGATTAACATGCATGTACTATTAGGGGAGGTGGTGCAAGATTGATAATACTTGCATGACTAAATTAAAAATAAAGGAAAAGATGAAAGTATTATACTATAATATTTCGAGCCTCAAAACGTGTAATTATCAAAACTATGTTTTCCTATAAATAAAAGCTCATTCTTCTTTCATTCTCACCAATTCACTAAGACTCACAAGAGCAATTATAAAGAGAGAAGTTATAGAGAGAGAAGCTATAGAGAGAAAGAAGAAAAGTAGTCTGCTACTTTACTATTCCAGTATCTAGTCTTCTTTCAAGGTAAAGGGTATTATTTATTTCATATTCTGAAGAGATATTCTTTTTCGTATTCGTATGAATATTATTTTCATTCAATATTTGTAAGGAATATCATCTTCGTTCAATATTCGTAGGAATATTATTTTTGTTCAACAATCGTAAGGGGTATTATTTATTTCATATTCTGAAGAGATATTATTTTTCGTATTCGTAAGGAATATCATCTTCGTTCAATATTCGTAAAGAATATCATCTTCGCTCAATATTCGTAGGAATATTATTTTCGCTCAACAAATTGTAGGGGTATTATTTCTTCAGATTCATGAAGAGAGTTATTTTCTTCAATACTGTAAGGGTTGTTCTCGCGTTCTTTATTATTCCGCTTGAATAACCTTTGCTTACGCGGACTATCGCATGCATGGTGAAATTCTTCATTATTTCATTCTTTATTATTCTCGTTAGAATAACCCGCTCACGCTGACTCTCTGCATGCATGGTGAAATTCTTCCATTATTCCATTCTTTATTATTTTATTAGAATAACTTTGTCTCACGCGAACTCATCAGCATGCATGGTGAATGACCCTTCAGATTCATTCTTTATTAAATTGTGAAAATGATCATGTCTACGTGGATTACCGCATCATGGATGAAAATTCATTTGCGATTTCAGATATATTCTATTATACTGTATGAGATATCCTTTCTTTTGTACTCGCCATGGAATATCGCTTTTCTTTTGTATTTTGTAACGCCAGAGAAAATCGGATTTTTATGACAATTAAATTTTTATTTGATTATGTGAATTAAATGAATTTAATTGATTTATTTTGTGAGTAAGCTATGTGAAGGTCGTTCTATGACCTATGATGTGTTTATACGGTTAGTAATCTGGCTACGTGCTAGAATTAATTGTTTAGAATTTCCAAGACAAAAATAAATATTTTCCGAGAAATTCCCGTAAAAATACTATTCATCCATTTCTGTTCGGGGAATTATTTTGAAATTTCGAGAAACGTGTAATGATAGAATATGTAGATGAGATGAAATATCTAAAAATATTTCATTTATGGCAAACGAAGTTTTTGCCTGCGGACTTAAAACCTAAGGGTTGAGTATATTGATTTCCGAGAAGGAAATGAAACGCGTAGAAGGAATTGCGTTATGGTTTAAGCGTGTGTTATACAATTAAGATACTATTTAGTATCTATGTATAATACGATGAGTTAATACTAAGTACAATACGATTATCGTACTAGTATTATACAAATAGAATATGTGAATTGTACGCATAAAATACGATTTGTATTATAGAATTAAGTTAAGACTTAAGGTTAATTCATTTGGGTTGGATTATGATTAGTCCAATCACTTGAATGAGCAAGCCCAAGGGATTAGGTGTTAAGCCCAAATCAAGGCCCAATATTAGATTGGTTAAGCCCAATGTAAGGAAATCGAACCGTGGATCGAACCGGTGGATCACCGAATGGGTAAAACCCATGGGGCAACCCATGGGGATAACCCATGGGCATGGTGGGCCTACTTTGTGTGTGTGAGGCAAGTTTAACACTTGGTCACCAAGTATTTTACTTGGTGACAAAGTGTTGAATAAGAAGGTGGGTGGTGTATTGTCCAATTTGCCTCCATTTCATTTTCTATAAATAGAAAGCTAGGTTTGGTCTTTTGTGAGTTTTCTAAATTGCCAACCTAGATTATTGAGAGAGAGAGAGAGAGAGCTAGACTCAACCAAATCTTACACTTTGAAGCTTTGCTTAAGAGTTTTCAAGATTTCCTAAGAGTTCTTAAGGTAATATTCCTTAATTCCAATTCCATCTCTTTTAGTATTCTTTTAGTATGGAGAATCATAAGTGGGTGATGTATGTCTTGTATGGTGGAATAAGAATGACTTACCATAGATTCAATCTCTATAAGTCATGAAATCATAGAAATCATAAGGTTTGATATAGCTTAAAATCATGAAAATATTGATTGTTGATAAACAATTGAACTCCATCAATACGTAAATATGTGCGTCTTGCTTGGTTAGGATGTAGATATGAAGTCCATGGAGTATTCCATGTGATTTGGCTTAGAGAACATTAGTAACGAAGTTATGGCGAATTTCACGGAAATAGACGTTAAACGTCGAAAACGTTGAAATTCCGGAGTAAGACTTGAAAACGTTGTTTTTCAATGTCAACACATGAGATAGGGTATTTAAGAGTTGTAGACTCGAGAATTGTCGGATTCCTACTTAAAACGAAGAAAACGAGCATTGAACGCTCATTAACTCTTATGAACGTTTAGAAAATGAACTCAATAGTGAATTTTGAGTCGACGGATTCGAAAGGGTCGAATTCTTATATGAACACGTAGAGTATGTCATTTATGACGTGTAGGATTTTGAATGGACCAAATCGGATTTATAACGAAGAAGTTATGGCTCCGAGAAGTTCACCCAATTTAAATGCCATGTCACAATATAATTAATACGTGTAGTTGGCTCTATCATAAGTGGTAAGCATGCCATCGATAGAAGAGAATCTCAACAAATACGAGACCTAACTCCTAGAGTATCGCTAATCAGCCAGCAAATGTTGGCCTTTGTACTAAGATGTCACGCCGTATGCCAAAAGTGCGGTTTTTTGATAGATGACTTAGGTTTTGAACTTCAATTGTTCAAGGACCTATAGGAGTAAAGTATGCACTTTATAAGTGTATTAAAACTATTCCTATACTACCTATACTAATGTATATGGTATTGAACGTAGGAATTGAATGCATGTTAATAATGTATGAACAAAGATCGCAAAGTGTTATCAATGAACCATAGTCGGGAAACAACATTGGTACTTTGCCAACAATGTTAGAGTCTGGTTAATAACGTAAGTTGATTAATAAGTTGGGACGAAGGGTAATAAGTCGAGTTGACTTTATTAATGATATTAAGTTAACTAAGACATAGAAGAGAAAGAAGTTGGTAGGAACAATGTGAATAATTATTTGATTACAACGAACTATGTAATCGGTTTATGAACCTAGGAAGGATTATACTTTGATTGTAATAAGAAGATAGTAATTACATTTATTATATTGTATTTCAATGGAATGATTGTATAGTTATGAGTACCGTATAGCACCATATGTCGGGTTGGAAGATACCCGAATTTGGGGGCTTCACATATTTTCCTTTTATGAGTACTATTTATGAAGTACTATTCATGGGTACTATTCACAAAGTACTATTCACGAGTACTATTCATAAAGTACTATTCACAGGGTACTATTTAGCTGGAGTACTATTCATGATAAAAATTGATTTCTTTTCGGTCCAAATCATTTTTGATACAATATCATTCTTGAATTTTACTCCTCAAAGCAGTATCATGTTGGCAATTTGATCATTATTGAATTCTGGATAAATTAAATTGTAAATCTTTAAAAATTTATCCTTTGTTTTCTTTTAATTGAATTCTTATATCATTGTCATCATCCTTATGCTTATATTGTGATGAAAGTCATCTTTAGCTTACGTGCATAGATGGACTGTTGATTGGTATGATTATGACCAGGGATCATTCGGCATAATCATGACCCGTAATGTTATAAATGATGCGATAAAAGTCCTCATTGGCCCGTAGTGCATTGATGGACAATTATTGGTATGATTATGACCAGGGATTATTCGGTATAATCACGACCATTGATGATTACATGAATATCCTCGGCCCGTAGTGCATGGATGATTCGATGATGTGGTTTATTTATTGTCGAGTCTCACGATAAAGTTGATGAAAAACTTTTAAATCATAGAAGATAGTAGATATCATGCTCTACTTGACTCTTCTAATGGATTGTTTATTCCATTGCAGCTTGTTGATCTAAAACTTGTTGTTTATCAGATTCTATCATTTGTTATAATCGTTGAGGCTAAGGATAATTTCTTCCTCGCATTATCTTAGTCATAATATTTCTTATTGGGCTAGTTGAGCTCACCCTTTTGCTTTCATTGTTCTCTTCAAGAAATGAGAACGTAGCCGGGACTAGTCGGGGAACGGAGTGATGGTCTGAGATGGTTGTTTTAGCAGTCCTCACTACTTAGTGTGATAATAAATGTAATGAAAATTGAATTTGAGTTTGAATACTGTCTAGAAGACAATATTCATGTAAAAACTCAGCTATGTTTTGTCGTATTTTTACACGATAATTGTATTAAAGAAGTTTGTATTTGATTTCTATACCATGTTGTCGATGTCGGGATTTTTATTTGTCCCTTTTCTGTTCTTGTTCTTTGGTGTTCTCATTTTATGTGAGATTTGTTTGAAAAAACAAATGAAAAAGTTCCGACATGTATATGTCGACGATTTGACTGTAAGAGTCGCCAGTTGGTGTTTTTAACTGGTTGCACCAACGCAACCGAGAAAAGGTTTACACATTGACCCAGTGATGTGACACTGCTAAACGGATTTGTGAAACCGAGATTCATTTGGTTTCGGGGGCTTGATTATGCAGAGGGAAGGTGTTAGGCACCCTCTGTAACATCCCCTTTCCCAAAAAGGAAAAGGAATGTCACGCACAAGCATAATAAATACAAACCTCAATAAATCTCAAAATATCTCCAATGAAATTGAACACTAATTGTCACATACTCCAATTTAAATAGAAGGAACTCCACACTTACATAATCTCTACTAATAAGAAATAAATGCCAAAATGGCCCAAACATCCATATACAAAATATTAGGAAAACCAAGTCTAATAATAAGTCTCAAAAACTAATCTACTCATTTGGATCAAATGTAGCTCTCATCCCACAAATCCTGATCACCCCTGATTACCGCCGGAAAGAACACAAACAGTGAGCCAATTGCCCAAAGACGGATATAAAAATGCACATATATAAATATATATATATGTATGAAAAGAATCGAATGAATGAATAATTATAACTACTAACCAAACATGAATATATTGAAATTGGTGAGACAAAGTACAAATGATTAACACCGTCGAACTGACAAATATAGTCAAAAGAATTCCAAACAAAATAAGGCTGCATCAAATGGTTATAAGGTAACAATTTCATACTGAGCTCAAATACAAATAGCCAAAGGCTAACAACAAAATACATCGGTACCATGATGTATACAAATCAAATCGGATAGTACGCACGACACGTACGTCACTAATCCGCCAAACAAATCGAATCAAATCAAATCTTTGGGTCGACCCATACGTATCCCGAACAAATATATCAAATGGCCAAAGCTCATACCCAGAGAGCATACAAAAAAGGATACGTCAGACTAATCACACACACATCACAAGGTCAGGTGTCATGCCCTTGTGTCAAGAGGACATGCTCGCGTGGTACCCCACAAGTGGTTAGCTCAAGTATACCCTAAGGATCAAACTACAAAATGTAAGCCAAAAGGGTTTCAAATCACAAGGCTTATATGACCATATTCAAATGAAATCGAATTATCAAATACAAACATTATTAATTATCACAATATATCAATGATCAAAATAACTCCTGAATGTGAACGAAAATATACGAACAATGGTACAAACGAATAAAGTCTCCAAAACATGTTGACACGGTTAACTAGTTCAAAGAGTACAAATACGAATTCAAATATCAACGCCAAAACGAAACTATCTCAATAATTTTGACAACAAGGAATAATTCTGATGGGCAATACCAAATTTCTAAATGAGTACAAAACGAACGAATTAAATTTAAAGGAGTATCGCTGAAAAAGTACGGAATCCGTTCCTTAATATAGTACCAAAATAATTCACCAAATCCAAATGTTACCCGCTAGACTCCCTCAATCCGATCTAATTATCAAAATAAAATACAATACATATAATTAAATTATAAGCTCATACAAATTATATTTTCATAAATTCAATAATTTTAATATATTATATTCAGTTTGTACTCAAAAGATATATTTTAATTATAATAACAATATTATAATATTATTTATTACTATCCCTTTTTTTAAATTTACAAATCTTATATATATATATATATATATATATGTATATATATATGTGTGTGTGTGTGTGTTAACTTCATGATTATCTATCTATCTATCTATCTATATATATATATATATATATATATATATATAAATAAATTTTGCAGTTTGATTATATATATAAAATAATTAATTGCAGTGTTATATATATATATATATATATATATATATATATATATATATATATATAAACCTTCCGCCTCTTTCAACCACGTTCCCTCGTTCTTCTTCCGCCTCTTTCTTTTGTTCTCGTTATATTCCCACAACTTATCAGGTGTAATGAAATATAACTAGGTTTTAGTTACTTAATTATTAATTAATATGTTTATTAATTCTTTTAGTTTTATTAGGATTTAAAATTACACAATTATAATTAGACCCAATTAATTTAAAAGCCCAAATTAATACAATCCTTTACTTATTATGGTCCACATTAATTAAATAGAATCTGACACAAACATAAGGAAAGCCCAATTAAATATTTTAAAGCTTACTTAAATATTTTATTATTATTTTATTGGGTATTACATCACCTTACCCTTAAAAAGGATTCCGTCCCCGGAATCAAAAGGATGGAACGTACCTAATTATCGAAAAGATGCAGATATTCCGCTCGAATAGACTCCTCCATCTCCCAAGTAGCTTTTCGCTCTGAATGGTTTTTCCACAAGACTTTAACAAAAAGAATTGTCTTCCTCCTCATAATCCATTCTTGACGATCTAGAATCGCCTCGGCTTCTTCCTCACAAGTAAGATCTTCTTGAATCTTATGTAACGGGTATTGCACAACATGAAGCGGATGATAGTTATATTTACTTAACACCGAAACATGAAAGATATTATGTACATGAGATAACTGTGGAGGCAAAGCCACTCGATATGCCACTTCTCTAACTCTCTCAAGGACTTCAAAAGGGCCAATGAAACGCGGACTAAGCTTCCCTTTCAATCCAAACCTTCGAACACCCTTCCATGGAGAAACTTTCAAAAACACGTGTTCACCAGGTGTGAATTCAAGAGCCCTCCTATGAATATCAACATAACTCTTTTGCCGCAATCGAGCTTCTTTTAATTTTTCTTTAGCCACTGCTACCTTCTCCATAGTAATCCTAACCAAATCGGGTCCTTCTATTACCCTTTCTGCAACCTCATCCCAACAAGTCGGAGCTCGACACTTCTTACCATACAAGGCTTCAAAAGGAGCCATACCAATACTAGCTTGCCAACTGTTATTATATGCGAACTCCACCAAACTCAAATAAGCATCCCAGTTTCCTGTCCACTCTAAAGCACAAGATCGCAACATATCTTCTAATGTCTGAATAGTTCTCTCTGATTGTCCATCTGTCTGCGGGTGAGAAGTTATACTATAGTTGAGTCGCGTTCCCCAAGCTCGTTGAAATCCTTTCCAAAATCGAGAAGTAAACTGCGGATCCCGATCCAAAACAATAGAAACTGGTGTCCCATGAAGCCTAACAATTTCACGTTGAAAAATATCTGCTAACTTATTTACCAAAAAATCCTCACGAATAGCCAGAAAATGCGCCGAATTGGTCAAACGATCCACTACCACCCAAATAGCATCATTCTTTTTAAGAGTCCTCGGTAATCCAATCACAAAGTCCATCGAAATGTCATCCCATTTCTACACAGGAATATCTAACTGTTGTAACAAACCACCAGGCCGCTGATGCTCTATTTTCACTTGCTGACAAGTAAGACATTTACTCACAAATTCAACTACATCCCTTTTCATTCCACTCCACCAAAAATTCTCCTTCAGATCCTTATACATCTTTGTAGACCCCGAATGAATAGAAAATGGTGAATTGTTAGCTTCGGTCAACACTGCCTCACGAATCATTGGATCCATTGGAACACATAACCGTTTACCAAACCATATCACACCTTGTTCGTCAATGTGGAACTCTGGCTGCCTACCCTCATCCATATTCTGTGCTACAGCCCACAAACTTGCCATCCTCCTTTTGGGCTTCTTTGATACGCAAAATAAGAGAAGATTCCACCCTCATACCTGCTACCAACCCATCAGAACCTCTAGCATATAGCTCCAAACCCACACGCTCCATATTCGAGATAAGTTGAGGTTGTATAACCAAGGCAGCTACACTCCCTGAACTTTTTCGACTAAGAGCATCTGCAACCACATTAGCCTTACCGGGGTGATACTGAATCCTAGCATCATAATCCTTGAGAAGCTCCAACCAATGCCTCTGTCTCATGTTAAGCTCCTTCTGAGTAAAAATATATTTAAGGCTCTTGTGGTCGGTGAAAATGTCACAAGTCTCTCCATATAGATAGTGCCTCCAAATCTTTAGGGCAAAAATAACTGCTGCTAACTCCAAGTCGTGGGTAGGGTAATTCACCTCATAAGGTTTAAGTTGTCTGGAAGCATAAGCAATTACCTTACCATTTTACATCAAAACACACCCTAATCCCTTTTTGGAAGCATCACTGTAAATTTGATAACCTCCTGTCCCCGACAGTAATGTAAGCACTGGAGCCGACACAAGCCTCTTCTTAAGTTCCTCAAAACTTTTCTCACGTTCCTCATTCCACACAAACTTTATGCCATTCTTCATCAACTAAGTCAATGGCAAAGTTAACAAAGAGAAACCTTCCACAAATTGCCTGTAGTACCTTGCCAAACCCAAGAAACTCCTTACTTCAGTTACCGTGGTAGGTCTTGGCCAATTAGTGATAGCCTCAACCTTCGCAGGATTCACCTTAATACCTTCAGCAGACACGACATATCCCAAAAATACTACCTGTTCTAACAAAAACTGGCATTTGGAGAACTTAACATATAACTTATTCTTCTGCAGAACCCCCAAAACAGTACGAAGATGCTCTTCATACTCCTCCTTAGACTTGGAATACACCAAAATATCATCAATGAAGACAATGACAAATTGGTCCAAATACTCGCTAAAAACTCGATTCATCATATCCATAAACACTGACGGAGCATTAGTCAACCCAAATGACATCACCAAAAACTCATAGTGCCCATACCGAGTACGAAAAGCTATTTTTGGAATGTCCTCTTCCCTCACCCTCAATTGATGGTACCCCGACCTCAAATCTATCTTTGAGAACAACTTTGCCCCTTGGAGCTGATCGAAAAGGTCATCTATCCGTGGCAATGGATATTTGTTCCTGATAGTGATCCGATTTAGCTCCCTATAATCTATACATAATCTCATAGATCCGTCCTTCTTCTTTACAGACAATACTGGAGCACCCCATGGTGATACGCTCGGCCTAATGAATCCACGATCTAACAACTCCTACAATTGTTCCTTCAACTCCTGTAACTCTAATGGAGCCATCCTATAGGGTGCCTTAGAGATAGGTTCCGCTCCAGGAATGAGCTCAATAGTAAACTCAACTTCCCTTGGCGGTGGCAATCCTGGCAGATCCTTAAGAAATACCTCAGGAAATTCTCGCACAACTAGATAGTCATCAAGTTGGGGCTCATCCCTCGAGGTATCTTTCACATAAGCCAAATAACAATCACGTTCCTTGGCAATCATTTTGCTCACCTTCAAAGCTGAGATCAACTTTACAACACCATTCAGCTTGGAACATTGAAACTCGAATTCTGGAGCTTCTAAGGTTCCAAAAATAACCTTCCTCGCCTGACAATCAATAGTGGCTCGATGCTTACTCAGCCAATCCATACCTAAGATGATATCAAAATCATGTATCACCATCGGAAGTAAGTTAGCTGCGTACACCCTCCTCCCTAACTTCAAAGGACACTCGCGAAATTGCTCAGAAATAATCACAGAATTCCCCATCGGGGTAGCAATAGATAAATGAGGATATAATGTATGAGAAGACACTCCAAGATGACGAACAAATGAAAGTGCAATAATAGAGTGTGTAGATCCAGTGTCAAACAAAACTGATGCCTCACGATTTCCTACAAGAAGGATGCCTAAAATAGTACCTGGTGCTTGGGCCGCCTGATTAACTATCAATGCAAATACTCTCCCACCGGTATTGCGCTGACCACCATTACCAGCATTATCGCCTCCCCCATTACCATGCTGAACTATGCAGTCCCTTGCTCTATGTCCCATTTGTCCACATAAGAAACAAGCCCATATCTCTCTATAGCACGCCCTACCAGCATGATACCCACTACAAATAGCACATGGATCCGGTTGAAGTGGCAAAAGGTTCGGACCGCTTCCCACTCCTACCGGCCCCGGATATCGCGCCTAAAATTGACCTTGTTGGCGATCTTTGACCCTAATTACGATTTTGAAACCCCTATTCGTTGAAATCCCTATTTTGATATCGCCTCCAACTTTGCATCGACCTGCTGCACGACCTCCATGACCACCTGCCAGATTGGGTAAGCAAAATCCTTCGAGGATTAAATCACTGACCCGATGGAGGCTCATTCCAATTATTTTGCCTTCTATTCTGATTTCTGCCAAACTGCCCCATTCCTTGCCCTTGCTGGTCATCTCTATCTCTCTTTCGACTCCCTTCTGATTTGGAAGCTCGAAAGTCTTTGTGTTCCATTTCCACACTCTTAGTTGCATTAGCCACCTATGATACATCTGTAAATATGGTGTGGATGATCGACCTCCTATACTCATATTTCAAAGCCCATTTAAACTTTTCTGCCTGTTGTGTAGTTGTCCCAGTTATTGAACCGGCAAAACTAGCCAATCTCGTAAACCTCACTATGAAATCGGTAATAGTCTCATCTTCCTTCTACCGAATGGACACAAATTCCCTGATGTATGCATCCCTATCAGCGTTTGGGAAATACTGCTGATAGAAAAGGTCACAAAAATAGCTTCATATGAGTCCATCCATAAATCCATCTCCCTGTGTAGCCTTCAACGATTTCCACCATCGCTGAGCATCATCCTCTAGCTTATAAACTGCTAACCTCACCTTCTGATTTTTTGAACACCTAATAACATCAAAAATCTTCTCCAAATGGGCGATCCAGTTCTCCGCATCAATTGGAGTCGGAGCAAAACGAAAAGATTTGGGCTTCTGCTTAATGAACCTCTCCAACAACACATATAACGGCTGTACTGGCTGACCCACTTGATCCTCGGGAGGAACATTCTGCTCATGTTGTGGTATCTCTGCATCATCCCCCATGCCATTTGTGTTATGATTTCCTTAAATCTGTGGAATACCTTGCATAGCCTGTGCCACAGCCTGCGTAACTGCCTCATTCACCATTACTGCTACCATAGCCGGGGTTATTGTTGCATTACCCTGGTTCCCATCGTTTCTACCCTGATTAATAGCCTTAACCTGGGGATGCCTCTGACCCCTCCTACCATTATTACCCTGCCTCCCATCAATTCTCGAAGACTTACGAGCCATCTATGATACAAAATCAAACAGACGAGAACAAACAAATCAAAACAAATAATCAAAGCCAAATTTATGCAAAATGAAAATCAATCGCAATACAACTCTATCATAAAATCTTATAACTACCCAATGGTCTACCCATAACTCATAGGTTAAGCCTAAAAGGCAATCTACAAGATCATAACCTAAGCTCTGATACCAACTCTGTAACACCCTTTTCCCAAAAAGGAAAAGGAATGTCACGCACAAACATAATAAATACAAACCTCAATAAATCTCAAAATATCTCCAATGAAATTGAACACTAATTGTCACATACTCCAATTTAAATAGAAGGAACTCCACACTTACATAATCTCTACTAATAAGAAATAAATGCCAAAATGGCCCAAACATCCATATACAAAATATTAGGAAAACCAAGTCTAATAATAAGTCTCAAAAACTAATCTACTCATTTGGATCAAAGGTAGCTCTCATCCCACAAATCCTGATCACCCTTGATTACCTACCGGAAAAAGAATACAGCGTGAGCTAATTGCCCATTACGGATATAAAAATGAACATATAAATAATATATATATGTATCGAAAGAACTGAATGAATGAACAGTTGCAACTACTAACCAAACATGAATATATCAAAATTGGTGAGATAAGGTACAAATGATTAACACTGTCGAACCGACAACTATAGTTAAAAGAATTCCAAACAAAATAAGGTTGAATCAAATGGTTATAAGGTAACAATTTCATACTGAGCTCAAATACAAATAGCCAAAGGCTAACAACAAAATACATCGGTACCATGATGTATACAAATCAAATCGGATAGTACGCACGACACGTACGTCACTAATCCGCCAAACAAATCGAATCAAATCAGATACTGGGTCGACCCATACGTATCCTGAACAAATATATCAAATGGCCAAAGCTCATACCCAGAGCATACAAAAGGATACGCCGTGAACTAATCACACTGCCATGGAAGGTGTCATGCCTTTATGTCATGAGGACATGCCTGTGGTAGCCCCACATGTGGTTATCTCAAGTATACCCTAAGGATCAAACTACAAAATGTAAGCCAAAATGGTTTCAAATCACAAGACTTACATGACCATATTCAAATGAAATTGAATCATCAAATACAAACATTATTAATTATCACAATATATCAATGATCAAAATAACTCCCGAATGTGAACGAAAATATACGAACAATGGTACAAACGAATAAAGTCTCCAAAACATATTGACATGATTAACTAGTTCAAAAGAGTACAAATACGAATTCAAATATCAATGCTAAAACGAAACTATCTCAATAATTTTGACAGCAAGGAATAATCCTGAGAGGCAATACCAAATTTCTAAACGAGTACAAAACGAATGAATTAAATTTAAAGGAGTATCGCTGAAAAAGTACGGAATCCGTTCCTTAATATAGTACCAAAATAATTCACCAAATCCAAATGTCACCCGCTAGACTCCCTCAATCCGATCTAATTATCAAAATAAAATACAATACATATAATTAAATTATAAACTCATATAAATTATATTTTCATAAATTCAATAATTTTAATATATTATATTCAGTTTGTACTCAAAAGATATATTTTAATTATAATAACAATATTATAATATTTTTTATTACTATCCCTTTTTTTTAAAATTTCTGTATCTTATATATATATATATATATATATATACATATTAATTGTAAATTGAAATTTTATTAACAAATTCAACTAATCAAGTGGCATAATAAAATTTTAAAATAGATTGCAAACACAACAAGAAAATAGATTGTAATTACAATAACACAATAATTGTTTTGTATTAAAAAAATAGTCCAACAATTACCTTTGAGAAGAAGAATATGGTGAATAAAGTTTAAAGATCTTGCTCTCAAACCCTTTTGTAATTCCAGCCGCATTCCCTCGTTCTTCTTCCGCCTCTTTCTTTTGTTCTCGTTATATTCCCACAACTTATCAGGCGTAATGAAATATAACTGGGTTTTAGTTACTTAATTATTAATTAATATGTTTATTAATTCTTTTAGTTTTATTAGGATTTAAAATTACATAATTATAAATTAGACCCAATTAATTTAAAAGCCCAAATTAATACAATCCTTTACTTGTTATGGTCCACATTAATTAAATAGAATTTGACACAAACATAAGGAAAGCCCAATTAAATATTTTAAAGCTTACTTAAATATTTTATTATTATTTTATTGGGTATTACACCCTCCGACATCCGTATTACCACGGTGACCGCCACTTTTCAAGAAATTATTATATGAATGTGTGTGTGTGTGTGGGGGGGGGTCAATGTGCTGTTATTTGGAAGTAGTGCTATGCCTCGTTCACACCTATATACAAAGGGTTTGAATTTATATAAAAATTCAGTTTTAAACAAGATATAGCAATGAGGTTTTATAAAAGAGGTTTTTTCAAACCCCGTGCTCAATAGTAATTAAGGCCTTTGATACTTCCCTTTTATTATTAAATGTTCGGCTTAATTGCTTTTATTTTTTAAGATGCGAAGCATCTTCGAAAAAATAATATATAGCAGTGCCGAACTCCTTATGGACATGAAAGCCATATAAGAAAATTCAAACACCGTGAATAATTTACAAGCTGCTTACAGCTAAAAATGTCAATCACGAGAACCGAATCTAGATTCAGTGGACTGAATCTGTGATCATATGATTCCTAGGCTCACATGATGCCATAGTTTATATGAAAAGCAGTAAGCAGGTATATATATAAAAGCTGTAAATATATATATATATACAAACATTATCAACCACCACGAAGCTCCTCCATGGGGGATCGGAAATGTAAATATATAAAAGCGGTAAATATATATATAGAGACATGATCAACCACCATGAAGCACCTCCATGGGGGATCAGAAATGTAAATAAAGCAGTAAATACGATCAACCGCCACGAACTAAACTCCAAGCGGGACGGAATGTAAATAAAATAGTAAAAATGATCAACCGCCACGAAGTAAACTCCAGGCGGGATGAAATATAAATAAAGTAGTAAAAGGCCACGAAGTAAACTCCAGGCCTGACAGAAATGTAAATATATATATATATAAAAAAGCAATAAACGTACTGGATGTAAAATCCAGGCTCATCGAACAAATTTCGACAATAGTTGATATATATAAGTATATATATATAGAAAAACAATAAACGCTCCGGACGTGAGTCCAGGCTCATCGAACAAAGTTCGACAACAGTTCATATATATATATATATATATATATATATAGAAAAGCAAGTAAACGCTCCGGACGTGAGTCTAGGCTTAATCGAGGCATAACTCGATAATGTTAGTCCATATATATATATATAAGTATATATATACAGACAGAAATTAAAATCACGGACCGAAGTCCGCGCATACACACACAACACAACTCTCTATGTGAAGAAGAGTGTGTGCAAAGATGAAGAGAAAGGCTTTATAATGTGTAAGAAGGCTTACAGTGGGCTGCCAAAGAAGACTTCTATGACTTTAAGTGGATGAAAACTCGGCTTCCGCCGGTAAAAAATGTGAGCTAAAAAGTGTTTAAAATGAGAAATCACTCAATATGGGGTGTGTACAGAGCAAATTGGAGAGGGCTTCCTCGCATTTTTTCTCTTGAATATGGCCACCCCAAGCTCTATATTTATAGAGCTGGGAGCCGCAGGTGTACCTGTGGCGGTAGATGATCTCATGGCCGCCTGGGGTGCCCCAAGCCATGAACTTCTGAGTCCCAACAGATCGAGCACGTGCACATATGCAATGTGATGTCTGCTCAAACTTGCAGAACTTCAATCCGAGCATCCGATTGAGGTGTATAAGACCTATTTCGGACTGCTGTTGTCGAGAGCTACATAATGACATAGGATTGAGGTTGTACGAAGTCAGGAAGATGGAATCATGTCCTATCTCTTTAGGCTTCAAATTCTATCCGGTGTGCTGCCTTGCGTAGTAATCACTCGGGATTGCAACTCCTTGGTTCTTATGGGATATTTTTGTGTAGAATGTATGTTGATTGTTATTTATTAAGATGGAGCCATGTGGGGTTGAGGTGGCAATTTGACGACTTTGCCCTTCACCGGGTTTATCTCCGGTTTTGGCAAATAAAGCAGACATTGCTCAGGGTTATCTCTGAGATTGGACCGCTACAAGTGTTGAATGCCCTCAGGGTTGTCTCTGAGGTGTGCCTATCCTCTTGGGGTTATCTCCAGGTTTATAAATTGAGTGCCTCGGTGTGAGTCCCGAGGTTGAAGCTGACTGCATGCATTTGAAACAAGCATTTCCGGGGTCATCTTCGGAATTGCCACTGCACTCCTTGGGGTTATCTCCAAGGTTAACATTGTCTTTCCCGGTGTTGTTTTTGGGACTGAGACTGAATATCTTGGGGTTATCTCCAAGATGAATCGGCCTTCTCCGGTGGAATTTCTGGTATTTGCACTGCATTCCTTGGGGTTATCTCCGAGATGGGGAAATGATACTCCCAGTGTGTTTTCCGGGGTTAAAACTGAACTTTCGGTGGTATTTCTGGGAATAAGCTGAGTTTTTTTCCAGGGTTATCTCTAAAAGAAGATTCTGCACTTCCTGCAATGTTAGTAACAGGTAGGCAGAAAATTTTGAGTGTCTACAGATGCCCCTCTTTATCATATTCATGCAATGCAATGGCATGGATAGGATAAAGAATACTAGACACTTGAAATGCAACAAGATGATTATAATGTGATGCATGACAATATGATGGAAATGTATGTGATTTGTTAGATTATCCTCCAACATGATGGGATGATTGTCGGCTCCCTGTTGCTTTTACCGAGGACAGAAATAACCAGCCTGATGAACTGTCTCGGATGCGTGATCCACAGCTACCAGGAATCTCTAGGATTGTTGACGTTGGGGCTATCACTAAAGTCTTGAATCCTTGATACAAACTTTATCCTGAAGATGTATCTCTCACGCACAAGTGACTCTATGGGGATGGGTTTTGTCTGTTGAGGATGTGTATAACATATTCCATCATCGGTCCTCCTCGATGAGGATGTTTTTCCCTGGATTGTATCGCTAGGTCCTTTTGTTATTCTGTTGGAGTTACTGCCAACAGTCGGTGTTGTCAGGGTTGCCTGACCTTTAATGACATGTGTATCAATAGATGAGATCCCTGCTGAGGATAATGTCAAGGCTGTTTGACCTTCATTGACGTGTGCATCAATGGTTGACAAATGCATGACACCCCCGTCGGGGACCATGTCAAGGCTGCTTGACCTTCATTGACGTGTGCATCAACGGCTGAAAAATGCGTGATACCCCCGCCGGGGACCATGTCAAGGCTAATACCCTGCACTGACGGCATCATACCTTTGTGAGATATTGCCAAATATAGTTTGCAACAACTAAGATCATCGGTATAATGTACCCTATGTTTGGGCGAAGACCAATGACTGGTATGAAAAGCCAGAGTTTGGCCTGTGAAAACATGATTTCAGTTTATTCCGCTCAATCGCATAGTGTTTTTATTCCTAATTTTGCCTTTTTAGCTTGTAAGAACTCCTTTGCAACTCGAACTGGACCGAGCCAGAGGGGTGGGACCCACATAGGGGTGCCATAGGTACACCTGCAACAGCCGCAGGTGGACCTGTGGCCAACCATGACTGCCCTTAAATGGGTTGGTTGCTTTCCCAAGTCATTTTCAAGTTGCGTCGCGAAGGAAATCTGAGAGCTCTTCTTCAGATCTGCTGAGTTCGAACGACTTTCTGCAAATTCTATTACCGTACAAGTGTTCTACACTGTCCTGGTAACGTATGCATGTCTTCTTTTCCAATTTTTATCCATTGGAAAATGAAATATCATATGAAATGCATCTAAACACATAGTAGTGATTATGCATACTAAAATTACTTGTTAAAAAATTTTCAACATAGTAAATGTTAGTATTAAACCATGCTAAACATAATGATGTGAAAATTTTTGACTTTTGAAATAATCAAATTGACACCTTTTTATGCTATTTCTTATCCTATTTGAGGACAAATGAGCAAAGGTGAAAAAAGTAAAATAATCCTGGTAATTAGGCTACCCTTATGGATTTTTTACTTTGATGTATTAATGCATGTATGATGTATATGACTGTGGGTAGGTGTGCTACTAAATGGCCACCTAATCATGCCTATGTGCATGTGGATAGTCCTATTTACAAAGGGGACTATGGCAGGAATTTTCCAAAATGTAGGCATTGGGTAGTCATGCATTTTAACTCTACTGTAGACGTATATTAAAATAATGCATGCATGCATGTAGTCATAAAACTGCATTTTGAAAAAGCTTCAGATAAGAATTTATCACACCCTTTCTGAGGTGATTTGGAGACTTGTTGGCCAGATATATGGATCCGGATCAGCCGAATAGTTCTCGCAGGACCACTTCTGGTGTGCAGAGGAGGGCTTCTAAAGTGCCTCGACCCCGTTCCGTTAGACAGCCTCGTCGTTTAGCGGAGGCAGTGATACGTCTTATCCGGGTTGATGTACCGGATGTGGAGGACAAGGAGGAGAATGTACCGGTTGAGGCTCTCACTCCTGCTGCATATGTTCCCCGTAGGGACCTCCCGAGTATTCAGGTGGTGAACACAGAGTTGTTGGGCGATTTGAGTAGACATCCCTCAGTTTACTTGCATTCAAATGAGGTACAAAGCTAGACTTTGATCTTCCTTCTTTCCTATTGATGAGGAGTAAAGGATTCTGATGTTGATTTGCTTTGTGATGTAGGTTCCCGACTTTACCCAGCCTAGAAGGAACTGGTTCATCATTTACGCCATGTACCAAGCTCTGCATCCTGACTATAGAGCGATCGTGCATGACTGGGGATTTGGAGCATTCTTTTCTATTCTTCCCCGCCGTTGTCCCCGGGGTTACCTCAGGGTATTATCTGAGCGCTGGTTTCACCAGACTTAGTCACTCCATTTGTTAGATGTGAGGTGATGATGACGCCAATGGATTGCCTGTAATTTGGTGACTCATCACTTGGATATTACCATGTGCTCAAATCTTCACAAATCAGATAAGTCTTGCCACTTAGCAATATTAGATACATTGAATCATAAATCAAAAGTTAAAAAGTTAAGTAATAAACTTACTTTACTTGCTAGCCTTGCCAAGTCTTTTCTCTCTCCTCCAAAAGTGTTAAGGAAAGCCAAGAACATCCTTTAGCTCTCCTATATCAGATCATCAAGGACATAAATCAAAGATCAAGGTTAAAGAGGTATAAAACTCTAACTTTGCAAATCTATGTGTTTTATGTTAGATGTTGTTAGTTGTTGTTGAATGTTGGATGTTATTTAGTGATCTATGATGTTACATCATAGATCCATAACATCTAGATGTTAGAAATAGGAATTTTAGTAACTGACCAAGAACCCTAAAATATGGCCTGACAGCCATATGTCAGGGCTCATAGATCCTTGTGTGTTAGTGATTTATGGTGTTTTAAGTTATAGATCTGTAGTATGCTATGTGGACTATGATCTGGAACTGGAAACAAGGTTAGATCAAGTGTAGATTACAAGTTATTAATGGTCAAAGTTAGTTGACTAACCATGACCAAACTATTTCTGGAAAACCCAGAAACCCAGTTTAGGTCTGACAACGTTTTTCAAGCCTCAGATCTTGCTGTGTGTTAATAGTTTGTCCATGTTGTTATTTTGATGTTTTAGTCTAACATGAGTACTACACAATAGAATCATTAGATCACTTAGATCATAACCAGAGTGAAAGATAATCAAGATCAAACTAGAGTTGACCGTTTGTTTTGTCAAATTTCTAGAAAACCCAGATTCACAAAGAACAAGTTTTTTGACATGGTTTGACCATGCCAGATCTTGTTCATATAATGTTGTTAGATGGATTTAGTGTTATGATATTATACCCTGACATGTATACTTCTGGTGTGAACTCTTAGATCACACAAAGCGAACATGGAATTCAAGTTATAAGAATCTAAAGTGGGTAACTAGCAACTATTCTTCATTTCTGGAAAACCCAAAAATGAAGAACATCTTTGTCAGAGTTTTTGAAGGCTTAGATATCTCTGTTGTTATGTTGTTTAGCTATGAACTTGATTTTTAGATGTAGTATTACAGTTATACTACGTTATTGATATCATTAGCTGCCCAAAAAACATTAGGATCATAGATCAAAATGTGGTCAAACATGCTAACTTGTTAACTAACATTGCATGTTCATAGTTGCTCAATAACACCTATAGCGACGGTTCTGTCGCTATAGGGCCCTTTAGTGACACTTTATTTTTCGAAAATTATTATTTTATTAAATAAATAGAGAAAATTAGTTTTTAATTATTAAAAATACAAAATAAATTCCTAAAAATTATTTTAAAGCCTAAAAATGGGGTTTTAATAATTTTGAGTATATTTCATAAATATTTAATATTTTTGAAATATTAAAGGTATTTAATTTATTTAATTATAATATTAAATAAATTACTTAAAATGATTTTAATACTTGAAAAATCATTTAAAAATATATTATGGTGTTAGAAAATATTTTAAGTTATTTTAATAACTTTTAATATTATTTAATATTATATTTGATGTTGACAGCTCTTGATGGGAGAGACGCGGCTCTATTAGAGAGAGACGAGGCTAGATCAGCTAGAGATGCATTGATTGTAGAGCGGAATGCTGCCCTATCTGCCCGGGATGTGGCTGTCACAGACAATACTTCAGTGAGATCCCTTACGACTGGCATCCTTGCCGTTATGAGTGCATACATCATGCCACCATGCAGTTAGCCTCGGATCTGCTAGCTCGTGTAGATACCATTGGGCACGAGCTTGCAGCGTTACCTCCTTCTTCGGAGAGGGATGCTATGTTAGATCTGATAGTCCGCATACACACAGATCCGTAGATAGCTTTGTATTTTCCTGCACAGACTAGCTTAGCCATTTTGTCATGTACAACACATATGTATATATCAAACAGTATTATATATGGCAGAGAAATATATTTTGATTTACTTCCCTTTCAGTTGTGCCTTGATACTTGCTTGATATTTGCCTGTTTCTTCAGGGCGTGTGATCTTGATACATTCTGAACTCATCTTTGATGTTTGGACATTGAGACGTTGTAGGATCTTTCAGAACTGATCATTGATCTGTGTGTATCCCTACCATCTTTGGTGTCTTGGGACTAGGTTCTGTATGAATATCGAGAGGAGTGTGATTTTTCCTCTCTGAGAATGACCGCACCACAGATGGTCGCCAGTACTTCTATTTGTGAGAAGCTGATAAGCGGATTTTATATACGTGATTTAATATCCATTTCATGCTTATTTGTTGCTATTTTCGTGTGTTCATATTCGTTTTTACTTGTGTAGTGTTCTTATATGTGTAGGATGGTTGTTGCGGCGTTTAACGAAGATTTGGAATCATTTGGAGCGATTTTGGAAGAATTCATGAAGCTATAGCAAGTCATTCTTCGTAATGCATCACCCCGGGCAAGCCTTTTGCTTTATATATACCGCCGGGTGGGGTTCTTCATAAGGAACTAACAGAATGGTAGCCCGCCGGGGTGGGCCTATTTTAGCCTTGCACCCTCGGCGGCGGGGTCTTCATTCGACTACAAGAGCCTAGCCACGGGCAAATGGCGTTTTATAGCTTACACCCCAATCGGGCTGGGGTCCGTAATTATGGCACTCCTAATATGATACTAATACTGCTGGAACTTGGATTTTTGAGCTTGCATAGCAATAGGACTCTAGTTGGCTTGGAACTTGGCTTACATTGTTGAGCATCTTCGTAGCTTTTCGGAACATCTTGAATCATTCTAATCGGAGTTCGGAAGCAAGAGTTATGATTTTTGTACCAACGGACGTCGAACTTTGCTGTTTTGGTTAGCCATTTTCATAGCAGTCACTTCCAGACCAATTCAAACCTTCATCCGGCCAACATTTCTCAATTCTCAAAGAATGAAGTCGTAGAGCTTGTCGATATCTTCGATTTGATAGGTGGCAGGCCCCGTAACTCCTCCCGGATCAAAAGTTATGGCCATTTTACCAGAGGACGCTGTGATAGAAAAATGATGCCCGCCGGGGCGGGCTTTTACTAAGGAAAACCCATTGGGCGGGGTACCAATGCAGAGAAGCAATAACATAGCCAGCCGGTGGGCCTTGACAAGTATAAACCACCGTCTTGGAAGGGGAGTACGCAGCGTAAAGAGACGTTTTTTTGGCCAAATTTGAGTTCGGGAAGGATTGTTTCGATCCAATTGACTCAAGTACTTCCAAAAGGACTTAAAGACATGTAAAAAAGCTTATAAAAGGAGGAGAATAACAAGGATTAGAGGGGAGATTAGAGGAGAAATATGATTCCATTAGATTAGATTAGAGTAGATTAGATCAAAACCCTAGTTCTAATGAGTTTTGGAGATTGAAGCAACTTAGAGACCATTGAAGATTCAAAGTAGGAGCAAGGAGGGAGCTTCAAATCTACAGACAATAGATTATATCTTCTCATCTTCTTCTAGCTTTGTCTTTTATTGTTTATTCAATTGTGAATTCTTAGTTTTAATTCAATAATCATGAACTAATTCTTTGTTTGAGATTACAATGGATCTTATTGTGTGGTTTACTTTGATATGCTTCTTTGTTAGTCTTCTTAGCTATAGTTGGATTGTCTATAATGATTTGGACTTAATTGCTTAATTGCCTAGCTAACAATTACCGTGATAATCTATATGAACTCGAGAGATGAAGTATAAATTTAGATCTGATCATGATAGTATATGTTTGTTATTTCTGCATAGATGGAATTCATGATTCGTGTTTAGGATAGAGATATGCCTTTATGCCATATGTAGTCTAATAAGAACTTGTGCTTAAACCCTTTTTAATTGTAATTCACATAGAGATATAGTGGGTTAGTTAATTAGGGTGTTCAATTTGATTCTATCATCTGTGGATTTGATTTGATATGAATATGGTGCATTGAGAGATGGCCATATTTTACTTTCGTGTTCTTCATTAACAATCTAGTATAAATAACTTGGCTTAATAGGAAGTGTGTTGACTTAAATGAAATAATAATTGAAATTGTAATCCCAAGTCTTCAATATCTTGTTTCATTCTAGGGATAGTTAGTAATAGTTTATTTAATTATTTTAAATTAAATTATAAAATCATTTGTTTAAATAAGATTAAATTGGTCATATGTTAGTACTTGGTAATTCTTATTAACTAATTCTCTATGGGAACAATACTCAACCTATCACTTTATTACTTGTTGACCACGTATACTTGCGTGTTGTGCGTAATTATATTTTACCCAACAAGTTTTTGGCGCCGTTGCTGGGGAATTAGTTTAATATATTTTTGCCAATATTAGCTTCAATCAAATTAGTCTTAATTTAAACATTTTTTTCTTTATTTATTATTATTTTTTTATTATCTTCTTCTTTTTCTCTCGTTTTAGGTACCATGGCTGGATTCAATTATCAAAGGCCATATTCGAGTATACCTCAACCAAGGGGAGCGGGGATTGATGAACTCAATGTATTTTCTACATTATCAGCACAACTTGATACACTTTCGAGGAGGTTGGACGTTATTGCAGCCCAACGTAATCGAAGGATAGCAGTTACTTGCAATTATTGTGTTGGTAATCATCCGAGTCATCAATGCACCGTTAGTTTTGGGCCGGGACAACACGGTGGTGAATACCTCAACGATTATTCATATGCTAATTATCATCAAGTTTGGGGGTATCACCCGGATTCGTCATGGAGCTATATTTATGAAGACCAATACTACGCTCCAAATCCAACATACACACTTGAATTTTCATGTCCACCTCCATTGCCACAAGAAGAAAAGCCAAATCCGAGGGATGTAATATTGAAGGGCATAGCAAACCTAAAGGAGATGAGGATTAGCCAAGAGCTGTCAACCCAAAATTTTAATAATCGGATGGAAAAACTCGTCACTACCTCAACCAATGGTCCTTAATACATGGCTTCCGAGACTGAGACAGATAATTCAAGGTTGGAGGAATTATTTTCCAAGTTCGTAGCATCAAATGAGGAGAGAATGATTAATCAAGAGAAGTCAATTCAGAATCTTCAGAATAAGATAGATCAAATGACCAAAGTCGTAAGTAACCTTCCTCCAAACAATTGGTGTTATGACGAGGATTCCGAGATTGTTGAAGTGCCCGAGCCAAATCTACAACTGGATGAGCCACAAGACGTTGAAAAAGAGGAGACAAGTGGGGATAATGAAAACAAGGTCCGTGAAGAACTAATTGTGAGAACCAACAATGATGAGCTGGTGTTATTTATGCCTCAAGTGCCTTCTCCTCCATAGTTCAAGAATCCGGTTAGATTTGCAAAACCTTGTCCGATTGGTAGTCATGTCATCAACAATACTCCTTGTGACGTAAAAGCGAATACAACTTCGAAGCCATGGTGCGATAAGCTGGAGAAGATAGAAGAAGAGATTGTTGTGTCTGACAAGCCTCAATGCCAGAATCTATTCGCAGACACAATGGAGAAAACACCTAGATGCTGGACGTTCTTGAATGTGATATTATCTAAAGAAAGCATGCTAGGTGACTTTAATACAATGGCTATCACAAATGGGAACCTACCAAAAGCTACATTATTTCTGATGGATGGAGGGTTCCTCAACTTTCGAAGAGGAATTGGATAGCGTTGACCAGACAAAGTAAGGCTGAAAGACTGTGAATCAAGCGCTGACTGGGAGGCAACCTAGGAATTTATATATTTATATGCTTTACTAGTTTATTTAGTAGATAAGAAGTAATTTGCTTATTAAGTTCTCTTACCAATCCAAGTGCTATTCTAATCCATGTTGTCTCTCTTCATTGCAGGTATTGAAGGTTTAATGGATAGGAAAATGATCGTCGCTGCCATCGCCACCATCACTTCATGCTTAGCTGATTACATAGAAGTTCTCTTCTACTTATCGCTATATTCTTACAATGAGGACATTGTAATTGCTAAGTTTGGGGGAGTTTAGTTTAGTTCTTTATTTCATGTTTAGTTTCATGTTTATGTTATGTTATTTTGCATATGTTGTTAATTTAGTTTAGGTTCATTATTAAAAAAAATCAAAAATAATAGTTAGTTACTATGTTCATCTTGCATGATTCCAGCTGTTAGATAGTTCAGTTTATTTTGGCCAATGATGAGATTGGAATTGAGTAGACAAGTATAGTACTAATTATTAGAGCTTTGATGTGATTTCTTGTTATGAGTTGAATCTTTTTCTGTTTGAATCTGGTATAATCAAGGTTAGCACGTTAGAAACAATCTTGTTGATTGATTGAGTTTAAATTGATACATAATGGGACTCTAAAGGATAATGCTAGTTTGAATGAAAGAATGAAAAGAATAAGTAGTGATGGCTAAAGTTAGACAAGAACCTAAGTTTGGGGGAATATTTGGGGTATATAAGCTATATTGTTAAAAAAAAAGATAAAAAAGTATGAATAAACACCGTGGCGTGCTTGTCTAGTTTTGTGGCCTTTGTTACTTGAGTAAGTAAGCCCGAGGGGATTGTCTTTACACCTAGCGCCCTAAGGTCTTAATGGTCTGGGAGTCGTTGGTCGAAAGCTCGTTAAGGTAGCATTGAAAAGCCTAAGGGAATAAGACATTGCATAGCTATGTGTATATAAACCAAAAGAAAAGAAAATGAATAAAACGGGAAATAAGAGTAAAAAGCCCCCGTAGATGAAAATAAAGCATAAGTATCCCATGTTGACCCTCGATATTGGTAATTGTTTGAGTTTAGTTGGATCTAGCTTGTTTTTGGATTTCTTGAGTTTGCACTGTATGATGCCTTCGAAGAGACTTGTTATGTGTTAAATTTAATTTTATATTAGTTAACATTGTTGTGGAGCACAACCGCACTATATTAGTGATAACAGTCTAAGATTTGATGATTGATTGGGAAGTTACTGATGAGTTTTGATATGATGTATTATCATGTTTACTTGATTTCTCTAAGGTCGGTTGAATAGACTTGTTTCTATCATTACTGTTGGATTCCTAGGCATGTAGATTAGTTGCATTGCATAACATTATTATTTTACTGTGTTACTTGGGGACAAGCAACGGTTTAAGTTTGGGGGATTTTGATAAGCGGATTTTATATACGCGATTTAATATCCATTTCATGCTTATTTGTTGCTATTTTCGTGTGTTCATATTCGTTTTTACTTGTGTTGTGTTCTTATATGTGTAGGATGGTTGTTGCGACGTTTAACAAAGATTTGGAGTCATTTGGAATCATTCAGAGTCAATTGGAGCGGTTTTAGAAGAATTCATGAAGCTATAGCAAGTCATTCTGCAGAACAGACCCCTGCCGGGGCGGGCCTTTTTGCTTTGTATACCCCCGCCGGGGCGGGGGTTCTTCATAAGGAACTAACAGAATGGTAGCCCGCCGGGGTGGGCCTATTTTAGCCTTGTACCCTATTTGGGCTGGGGTCTTCATTCTGATCATAGATAGCCTAGCTTCACCAAGGGCAAATGCGCTTTATAAGCTTACACCCCGTAAAGGCGGGGGGTCCAGAATTATGGCACTCCTAATATGATACTAATACTGCTGGAACTTGGATTTTTGAGCTTGCATAGCAATAGGACTCTAGTTGGCTTGGAACTTGGCTTACATTGTAGAGCATCTTCGTAGCTTTCCGGACCATCTTGAATCATTTTAATCGGAGTTCGGATGCAAGATTATGATCTTTATACCAACGGACGTTGAACTTCGTTGTTTTGGTTGGCCATTTTCATAATAGTCAATTCCAGACCAATTTCAACCTTTATCCGGCCAATATTTCTCAATTCTCAAAGAATGAAAGTTGTAGAGCTCCTCGATATCTTCGATTTGATAGGTGGCAGGCCCCGTAACTCCTCCCGGATCAAAAGTTATGGCCGTTTTACCAGAGGACGCTGTGACAGAAAAATGATGCCCGTCGGGGCGGGCTTTTACTAAGGAAAACCCCCACCGGGGTGGGGGTACCAGCTGCAGAGCAGTAACATAGCCCATCGGGGTGGGCCCTTGACAAGTATAAACCCTCGCCGGGGCGGGGGTACGCGTAAAAGAGACATTTTTTGGCCAAATTTGAGTTCAGGAAGGATTGTTTCGATCCAATTGACTCAAGGACTTCCAAGAGGACTTAAAGACATGTAAAAAGGCTTATAAAAGGAGGAGAATAACAAGGATTAGAGGGGAGATTAGAGGAGAAATATGATTCCATTAGATTAGATTAGATCAAAACCCTAGTTCTAATGAGTTTTGGAGATTGAAGCAACTTGGAGACCATTGAAGATTCAAAGTAGGAGCAAGGAGGGAGCTTCAAATCTACAGACAATAGATTATATCTTCTCATCTTCTTCTAGCTTTGTCTTTTATTGTTTATTCAATTGTGGATTCTTAGTTTTAATTCAATAACCATGAACTAATTCTTTGTTTGAGATTACAATGGATCTTATTGTGTAGTTTACTTTGATATGATTCTTTGTTAGTCTTCTTAGCTATAGTTGGATTGTCTATTATGATTTGGACTTAATTGCTTAATTGCCTAGCTAAAAATTACCGTGATAATCTATATGAACTCGAGAGATGAAGTATAGATTTAGATCTGATCATGATAGCATATGTTTGTGATTTCTGCATAGATGGAATTCATGATTCGTGTTTAGGATAGAAGTGAGACCCCAGATTTTACGAATAAAGATTTAATTTTCTCGAAATATTTTTTTCAAAATTATGGTGTGGATTTGATATAATGTTATAGTTGTGGGTAATATTTATAAATTTTGCAAAGTATGCAAGTTGTTATAAAATATTCGATTGGTCGGGAATATTCTTTTTTCTAGGGAATATTAAATGCGACACAGACAATCATAGTGGACCCATGCAAATCGGAATTATTATTTGATTGAGAAAATGACAAAAATATTTTATAAATAACTACGAGGTATTACTGTTAAAACCGCTGAACTACCTAAGGTAATAAAAGTACTGATGTCTGGCATGGTTGCATAGTAGCACACAAGATTGATTATTGATGCTTACGTGAGAAATCACTCGCTTATACTCAATTATTGCTACGATAATTGCTTTGATCATATCTCTCATATATTATTGATCCAATTATTGTCACAAAGATCATCCGCATTATATGATATGTTATTAAATCAATAATTGAGACGACAAAGTTATTCATATTATTAAATTGCAATATTTACAATGTCTAGAAGTTCTGTCAAGGAGAGGTTTGGTCACCTAATTGCGCGCCAATAGTTTATTGGAAAGCCCCCTCTTTCCTGGGAACAACCTGGTTGTTAAATATTGTGAGTTATAATATTAATGATGAATAAGTTCGTGTTGATTAAAGATGAATTTGATAGTTTCATTATGTTGGGATTATTTGTGTTAGTAGAAATCGACATTTATTCCGATGATAATTGATGTCTGGAGGTTATATTGTTCAATCGGGTATTCGGGGAACTTTTTATGTCGGAGTACTATTCACGAGTTACTATTCATAAGTTACTATTCACGAGTTACTATTTATGAGTTACTATTCACGAGTTACTATTCACGAGTTACTATTCATGAGTTACTATTCATGAGTTACTATTCACCCGATTACTATTCACTCTAGTATTGTGCATTCGAGTATTTGGGTACAATATTATTCCATGAGGAGATGTGCTAATTTTTCAGACCGTTGGTTGAAATTATATTAGTGAATCAATATGGACCGCTGGTGGAAAGTTATAATAGTGAATCATTATGGATCGCTGGTTTAAAGATTTAATAGTAAATCAGTATGGACCGTTGCTTTAAGTTTTAATAGTAAATCAATCTGGACCGTCCGTTTAAAAGTAAATCAATCTGGACCGTTTAGGAATTAGTTACTATTCAATCCATTCTTCTATAAATAGAAGCTCATTCCTTCATTATTTCTTACGAATTCACTGAAACTCTAGAGAGAAATTATTAATTATTTCTTACGAATTCACTAAAACTCTAGAGAGAGAAATTATAGAGAGAAAGAAGAAAGAGTATTCTGCTACTTCACTACTTCGATATCCAATGTCTTTTACGGTAAGGGATATTATTTGTTATACTCGTAAGGGGTGTTATTCTTTCTTATTCATGAAGAGAACTTCTGTTATTCCATTTTTATTATTCTGTTGGAATAACTCAGAACGCCAGATACCCTATACATAACTTTTGATACGCCAGATACCCTATACTTGGTGAAATCATTCCATTATTCCATTCTTTATTATTACATTGAATAACTCAGATACGCCGCATACCCTATACATAACTCAGTATCGCTGACATACCCTATACTTGGTGAAATCCTTATGTTATTCCATTCTTTATTATTCTCATTGGAATATCCTCATCATGCGCTTTTCACGGACCGTTTAAAATCTTTATTATTCTGTTGGAATAACATGTATACGCAGACTCCCCTATACTTGGTGAAATCCTTATGTTATTCCATTCTTTATTATTCTGTTGGAATATCCCGTCTGTGCGTTTTACGCAGGACCTGGTTCTGTCTTTATTATTCTGTTGGAATAACCTATATACGCGGACTCCCATATACTTGGTGAAATCCTTATGTTATTCCATTCTTTATTATTCTGTTGGAGTATCATGTCTGTGCGTTTTACGCCGGACCTGGTTCCGTATTATTTATTCTGTTGGAATAACCTGCCTGTGCTATCTATCATATGCCTGGTGATTTCTTTTGTTATTCCATTCTTTATTATACTCAGTTGGTTAAAGTTTTGACTTCTATACTCCATGAAATTAGTGGAATATCCTTGATATTTGCGCTTCATCCAGTATCTTTTCATGGAAATATTCTTCTGAGCATTCTTGAATTTTACTCTACAAAGAAGTATCATGTTGACAATTTGGACGTTATTAGTTCCTGGATAAATTAATTCATGAACTTGTTTTATTGAATTCTTATATCATTGTCATCATCCTCATGTTTTTGAAAGTCATCTGTGGCCTGTAGTGCATAGATGGACTTGGTATGATTATGACCAGGGATTATTCGGTATAATCATGACCATAATGTTACAAATGATGTGATAAAAGTCCTCATTGGCCCGTAGTGCATTGATGGACAGTTGTTGGCATGATCATGACCATTGATGAATAGACGAATATCCTTGGCCCGTAGTGCATGGATAATTTGTGGTCGTGACCCTAATGAATACCCTTAGCCGTAGTGCAGGGATGATGTGGATTATTTATTAAGCTGGGTCTCAGCGATAAAAGTGATGAAAAACGTTTTAAATCATAAAACATAGTAGATTTAATTCTCTACTTGACTCTTTTAATGGATTGCTTATTCCGCTGCAGTTAAACTTGATGTCAATTGTATTTTATCAGTTTAACATTGTTGAAGACTAATGATAATTTATTCTGTATTATCTTAGTCATAATATTTCTTCTTGGGCTAGTTGAGCTCACCCTTTCTTTCACCGTTCTCTTCGTGAAATGAGAATATAAATTTGGAGCAGTCGTGAAACGAGTGACAATCCGAAGATAGCATTAGTAGTCCTCACTATTCCATTAAATAGTGTGACAATAAATGTAACGAGGACTGAATTTGAGTTTGTATACTGTCTATGAGGACGCCATTGAGAATGGATATTGTCTAGAAGGCAGTATTCTTGTTAAACTCTCAGTTTATGTTTTGTCGTATTTTACACGACAGCTGTATAGTTAAATTTGTATTTGTATTTTGTACCATGTATTTGGCGACTCAAGATGGGTGATGAATACCTATTTTGGGGGCGTCACAATAGAGATATGCCTTTACGCCATATGTAGTCTAATAAGAACTTGTGCTTAAACCCTTTTTAATTGTAATTCACATAGAGATATAGTGGGTTAGTTAATTAGGGTGTTCAATTTGATTCTATCATCTGTGGATTTGATTTGATATGAATATGGTGCATTGAGAGATGGCCATATTTTACTTTCGTGTTCTTGATTAACAATCCAGTATAAATAACTTGGCTTAACAAGAAGTGTGTTGACTTAAATGAAACAAAAGTGAAATTGTAACCCCAAGTCTTCAATATCTTGTTTCATTCTAGGGATAGTTAGTAATAGTTTATTTAATTATTGTAAATTAAATTATAAAATCATTTGTTTAAATAAGATTAAATTGGTCATATGTTAGTACTTGGTAATTCTTATTAACTAATTCTCTGTGGGAACGATACTCAACTTATCACTTTATTTCTTGTTGACCACGTATACTTGCGTGTTATGCGTAATTAGATTTTACCCAACAGAAGCCTAGTTAATTCCATCTCTTATGGATTGGTGTTGCTCTTTGAGGCACAACCGCAGCTTAGATGGTCGCTGAATCTCCTATTTTTGAGGAGAGGTTAGGTAGTTCCATCCCTTTGGTCTGAAGCCGATAAATGTGGTGGATTGAAGTTTGATCCCAAAGATCGCGGTGATAAGTATTTTTTGTTCGGTAGGGGTTAGACCGAACAATAAATGGCTGCCTACGTACTCCTGTTGAAGAGGAGATCAGGTCTGCGTAGTTCGAACCTGGTGTAAGAGGTTCAACGCTGAATGTGAAAGGTAGATGGGTGTAGAAGCTTTATTGATGAAGAAAGGTGTAGAAGTGTTTTTGTGGTTTTTTGTTTTTGTAGAGAAAGGGTAGAAATATTTTTGTTGTTTTTTTTATTGCGACCGGGCCATATAGAATATGGTTGCCTACGTACTCCCATGTATCAAGGAGATCAGGTCGACGTAGTTCTCCCCTTAGGATGAATTGCAGCCAAAGAGAAGTATGAATCCTATGTGCAGGCTATACTGCGGGGAGAAGAAAGTTTGATCCGATGATTGGGACAAACTGCAGGTGTGGAAAAAGTTTGATCCTGTCTTCAGGACAAACTGCAAGCGTAGAAAAGTTTAATCCCGTCTTCAGGATAAACTGCAGGTGTGAAAGGTTCAATCCCTGGGGGGATAACCAAAATTGTGTGAAAGGTTTTAAATGAGGTGAAACCAAGCTGCTGGTTTGAAGTGTATGTTTCCCTGAGGGGCAGAAGAACATGTAAAAAGGGTTAGAAAACCGGAATGACAAAAGTGCACCTCATTAGAATGAACAAGATAGTAATCTTCTCGTTCTTCTTTGGGGTCTTGAAATATTTGCAACTGTATTTTATATGGCATTGTAATAATTTGAGTTTGGATGTTGTCTACGAGACAATATTGTAATACAGAAACCAGTCCCAAGACACCAAAGATGGTAGGGATACATACAGATCAATGATCCGTTCTGAAAGATCCTGCAAAATTTTTTTATGATGTCTGACAACGAATTTCAGGCATTCTAGATCTCATTCTATTTATGTAATTTGCTGTTTAAATGTTTTAACATGTAGTATGTTGTTAGATCTTTAGTCTGGAACTGGAAATAGGGTCATACGATGCACAAATTTCATGTTATTAATGGTCAAAGACTGTTGACTGACCATGACCAACTGAGTTTCTGGGTAGCCCAGAAACCTAGAAAGCCTCTAACAAAGTTTTTCACGCCTTTGATCTTTCTGTTGTTGGATATTTTGGTTATATTGTAATTGGATGTTGTAGTCTGACATATATACTACATATTAAAGCCTTTAGACAACCTAGATGCTTAATGGGATCCAAGTTATGCAAGGTCAAAAGTGGGTTGACCGTCTCCCTATGAACATTTTTGGGTTTTCCAGAAATGTTCAAGAACAGTTTCTAGGGACCACTTTGACCGGCCTTGATTTCTTAAATGTGTTGATGTTAGACCTATATTATGTTATGTAATTGCTCTTTGACATGTATTCTACATGATTGAATCTTCATATTACACAGACCAAGCCCAGAACGCTAGAGTCAAAGCCTGCAAAATAGGTACCTTGGCTGTTCTTCATTTCCGGGAACAAAAATAATTTCGGGGAAAAAGATGAAATATGCACTATTCCCCCGACGAAACCCTAAGGGTTAGGGTTTGAATAACCTAAGCCTTTCCGAGAGTTCGGTATGTCGAAATGACATTCCGTCGAAAGATTTGACGATAATATATCGTGAAAAGTTAAGTAAGCTGATAAAAGTTTTCTAAAAAAATGTGCCGAAATCAGACGAAATAAAAATGACAAAAAGTGCTGTTATGTACTTTTCATTCATTTAACTACGTTAGAGGAAAACGTGAAGAAAAACGCTTAACGCCAAAAAGTGTTTTTCAGTTTTTCGGAGATCCGAAGATTTTGTAAAAGTAAAGGAAAGTGGCTAATCCGAGGTTTCAAAGAGAGAGGTGAAATGAATTTTAGAGAAAGTGGTGAATCTAAACAGAAAGGGCTGGTCTCTAAAGTTAGACGACGCTTTATGGGCATATCGCACATCATAGAAGACACCAATTGGGATGTCTCCATATCAATTGGTTTATGGGAAAGCATGTCATCTCCCAATGGAACTTCAACATAAAGCATATTGGGCCATTCAAAAGCTAAATTTTGATCAAACAGTTGCAGGCGAGAAAGGACTTCTACAACTTAATGAGCTTGATGCGTTTCGTCTGCAAGCCTACGAAAACTCTAAGCTGTATAAAGAAAAGGTCAAGAAGTTGCACAATCAGAAGATTTTGCAGAGAAATTTGAATCGGGCCAATCTGTTTTATTATATAACTCATGACTGAGGTTGTTTTCCAATAAACTCAAATCACGATGGTCAGGGCCATTTACCATCAAGACAGTATACCCACATGGCACCATTGAACTCTATAGCAGGAATCCACATGAAACGTTCAAAGTCAACGAGCAGGGTTTAAAGCATTATTGGGGTGGTGACATCGACAACCAAGCCACCGCGATCACTCTTGCCGATGCGCCATGACACAGGGAGTATTCAGGCTCAAAGACTCAAAAACAACCGCTCATTGGGAGGCAACATAATTTTCTTGTCATTTATAGTATTTTAGTTTCTTGTTATTCAAATTGTAGTTTAGTAGTACATAGTTCAATTATGTACAATTCTTAAGTAGTTAGTTAGTGATTTTTAGTAAGTTTCAACATTCTTGCTTAAAATGTATTTACTTATCGTATATTTTGGGTTTCAATGGTTTTCAGGTACTAATGATAAAGTTATGCATGCTTGCGGGGCATATTTGTTGAAAATTACAAGTTATACAGAAGATGACTTCCCCCACCTATGGGCCTTTTTGACCACTTAACACACACCGCCTTTAGGGGGGGGTCTCTCAGATATGCCAACCTTGATGGGCTTTCTAGGCCAAAATGACCCCGCCGGGGGGTACGGGAAGTTATTTTTTTTAAACGCCTGCAGAACATGGTTTTCCCCACTTCATCAACCATAATCGAAACCCAGCCATGAAATCCCCCCACGTAATCCCCCATACTCCCTTATTCTCCATAAAATTCGTCCATCACTTTCATTCTATATAAATCTATAACCTATTTCTTCCGTTACACAACATATATCCATCAATTCCTTTGATTTCCATACATCTAAACATAGGGTTTCATCAAGCTTCAGGTTTGCATCTAGGGAGGAGAGGAAATTCCAAAATTGGTCAATCAAACACTGAAACATCATGATCAAGAGAGGAAAATTAGTTTAGGTAAGCAACTTGTCTCAATGTTCTTTAAACTTGGATTGCAATCTTCAAATTTAGGTACTGTGAGTGGTTGTGCACACCAATTGTTTGTGAATTTGCCTGAGACAAAGTTTTGGGGAGTTGTTGATGGCATAGTGATATCATGGCACCGAAAACTATTGTTAAGCGCCAACGTGGTGAAGGTTCATCTCCACCGACTCGAAGCTTTGAAAAGCACAAGTTCGTCAGTGCAAATGTGGGAGACAAGTATGATTATCTCACACCAAAGGCACTGACACCGGAAAGGGGCTTAACGCCAGATGCATTCGATGGCCAAATGAAGAGACAAATTCATGAACAGGGTTGGGAAGTATTCACTCATGAACAGTGTTGGGAAGTATTCACTAATGAGCCCGACCCTGCAGTGGTGACTATTGTGAAAAAGTTCTATGCCAACGTCGAAAATAAAGCACCATTTGTGGCGTTTGTGCGGGGCAAGAAAGTGCCTTTCAGTCTAGAGGCAATAAATAAATTTTATAGCGTGCGAGTCCCTACAATGTGTTAATATGTCCAGCTGCGTGACAGTAATCCCAACTACGATCAGATCCTCACAAAAATTTCAAAACCTGGCACAACATGGGTGAAGAGGAAGAAGTGTGTCACCTTGTTTATGAGCAAGGACCTAAGCTTATATGGAAAGATCTTGCATGCGTTCTTATACACGAAGATATTTCCTTCGACACACACCAGTGAAGTTACTAAGGAAAAGGTGCTACTCCTATATGCTATAATGAAGGATTTTGATATAGATGTTGGGGCAATAATCAGCTTCTGAGTTTAGCGATGTTTGCGTTGGCCATTCTCAAGAGGATTGCCACACCCATCACTTATCTATGGGTTGTGTAGACAGTCTGGGGTTAGATGGTCAGGCGATGAGCCTGTGCAACAACCTCTTCAACTACTTAATTCTAGAATGACTGCACGATATTTGGTTTGGGCTAGAGGGGAGTCGCATCCTCGAGGTTTAGGTTTTGTATTTTTTGATGCTCCTGAGGAGGAGGAGGCAGAGGATACCTCTGAGGATGACGAATTCAGAACTGATGAGATTTCTGGTGAGGAGGAGGCTGCGAGGGGTAGTAGGTCTACCAAGTACATGTTTAGTACCCAATTCTATAGTCAGCAGAGGCATATTGATATGAGAGATAAATAAGAAGATAGAAAGCTAAAAAGAATTCCAGTGAGGCAGGATCACATGTTTAACACGATGAATAATTACCATGCTTCATTGACTGAGGCAATTCACAGAATGAATCCTTCTGCTGCCCACCAGTTTCAGCTTCCAGTGCCTGAGCTAATGCCACAGTACCCACCTTCTGACTCTTATATGGAGGAGTTTTCAATCCCAACACCACCACCACAGGCTTAACATGCTATAGGGAAGTCCTCTTTTTCTTTAATATAATATTTTCACAATGAGGACCTTGTGTATGTTAAGTTTTGGGGATTTTTAGTTAGTTGTTTAATGTTTTAGTTTTGAAAATATGTCATATGTTGCATGTGTTAGTTTTGCATTGAGTTAGTCATATCAGTTTATGTTTGCATTCATGTAGTTGCATTGTTAGTAGTATAGTTATGTTTTATGTAGTTAAGTAGTTTAGTATTGTAAATAGTTTATGTTTCTATTTTTGTTGAGTCATATATATAAAAAAAAATGAAAACTTATAAAATCGCAAAAATATTAGTTAGTTTACTATTTTTGTATTGCACTTAGTTCATATTTGCATGCTTTTAGCTATTAGATGGGTTAAAGTCTGTTTTGGCCAATGATGAGATTGGAATTGCTCAGACAAGCATAATATTGACTGTTAAGGCTTTGTTGTGATTTCTTATCATGAATTAGATCTTTATCTATTTGAAACTAGAATAATCAGTATAGCACATTACGAAATGACTATGTTGACTGATTGAGTTTAAATTGGCATATAATGGAACTCTTAAGGCTAATGCTAGTTTGAATGAAAGAAAATAATGAATAGGTAGTGATGGCTAAGATTAGACAGAAACCTAAGATTGGGGGAAAATTTGGGATATATAAGCTATATAAAAAAAGGGAAAAAGAAAGAAAAAGGAAAAAAAAAGTATGAATAAACACTGTGGTTAGTCTAGTTATGTGGCCTTTGTTACTTGAGTAAGTACGCCCGAGGGGATGTCTCTACACCTAGCGCCCTAAAGCCTTACGGTTTGGGAGTCATTGGTTGAAAGCTCACTAAGGGGTAGCACTGAAAAGAATAAGAGGACTAGACATTGCACATCCATGAGAAAATTGAAAAGTGAAAAATGGGAAAAATAGCGAAAAGTGTGACGCCCCCAAATCTGGGTACTTTCAACCTACAGATATGGTGTTACACGGTACTCATAAATATACATTCATTCCATTGAAACAACATCAAAATGATTGTACTTACTACATTCATATTACAATCGTAATGAATCCTTTCCCAGTTTCTGTAACCGAATACATTCTTCCTTTATCATAGTATAATTCATACAAATATACTAGTCTATTATAGGATAATCTAATAATCCATCTTAGCCTTGCGGTTATCTTTACTAGAACCCTCGGTTCGCTCGACCTTAGCTACAATCATATAATTCAAGCAAGAAGTGAGCATAACTAGCTCAGTAAGTCTATCAATATATAATACAAGTACCACATCGAGAATTATATGATTATTCTTCAATAACTGAACAAATAGCTATGAAGTACTATGAAACATTTAATAGCACTTTTCATTCTCTTAATATCATTCCAAAGTACATACAATAACTTAGGAATTCTGAGTAGGTAAAAAGACCATGAACATTCTCTTTTGGTTTTCATTCATAAAAAAGGACAACTCGGCACTAAGTTCGTAAGTCCGATATATCTTACGAACACTTCTAGGTGATCAGCCTATAGTACTCTATGTTGATCAACACTCATCCATTAAACGTATCTACGTTTTAAGTTTTGGCAACCTCGCGTGTCCATCGAATAATCGATGTAAAATACTTTTGTTTATTCATAATCAGGCTTACCTTTGAATTCGTACCAAACAATTGACATAGGATAGCGTTAACAATACTATATCGAAAGACTTGTAAACAAATCAATCAAAATTTTAAGATTAGTCTAGCTAAGTTAAAACTGGCATCGACTCTTTCGTAAAATAATTCATGCATCTTATAACATGAATCACAGAAAACTTTGCTAACACGAAGGTTAGATAAGCGTTAAGAAAACTTGCCTTCAAGTGTCTTCAATTAAAATTCAACAGATCTTGATCTTTACAGTTTCTACATGATATATTCACATAGCACACTCAAATTAGCTGCCTAACAATCTAATAATATTATTTTTACCAACTTCTTTCTCTTTTATAACTCAACCGAATTTATTTCATTAATAAATCTCGATTTGAGTTACTATTCTTCCTTACGGCTTATTAACGTTCTTATGTCCCTAAACCAATACTCAACGACCCTTGGTTAAATACCATAGTAATTAAATATGATTTACCTTTTCACACTTTACGTTCTTCATTTAATTACTAGTAAACACTTCATTTCCTAAAGTCATCACCATACACCTGATTTAAGAATGGTCTTACCATATATATTAAGTATATACATGCCCCATTATTTTTAGGTAAACAATTGGGTTCAAAAATAACTAAGTCCGACATTTCTCCTCATCCTTAGGTACAACATTGGCACTGCGGCGCCATTAAGCAATATCTAAACCCGCTCAAAGTAATGGCCCATGAGACTTCTATACACGAGTGGTGTCATGGCGTGACTTAGCGAGAGCTTACTCCCCAACCCGACGCTATGCACGACGGGTTCATAAGCTTGGGGCGGCACTACTACGGCTTGAACAATCGAGCCCTTGATTTTTTTTTAATTTTCCAGTTCAATTCTTTTCGGACTCGTAACTTGGTCGTTATAAGTCAGAATTGGCTCGTTAGAAAGCCGTTATCTCACACATCCCATATACTTCGATTTCATTTGGATAAAAGTAGTTTTTAAATCCGTTAACAATGAATTAACTATTTAATTTCCTATTACGCGTTCGTTTAACGTTCGTGAACGTTCATAACTCGTTTCTTCATTTTAAGTCGAAATTTGACCATTCTTGAGTGCACGACTCTTAAATACGTTGTCCTACGATACACCATCAAAAACCAAGGTTTCCGAGTTAAATGGTGAATTTTGACTACTAATCCAGGAATTCTACGATTTCAATGTTTAACACCTAATCTCGTAAATTTCGCCATAACTTCGTTACTCGAGTTTTATACGCCAAATCAAATGGAACCAATCCATTGATTTGTTATCTATAACCTAACCAAGCAATATGCACATAACCTATACTTGATGGTTTTCAATTTGTCCATCAACAACTGAGTCAACGCTTAATGGTTCTTACTTATACATGACTTATCAATGTTTTAATTCACTAATAACCATCCGTATTACTTCAGAAGAGACATGCTCCACCAATTCATACTTCTCTACAAAAAAATAAATAGAAAAGGATCGAAGACTAAGGTTTAATTATTATTACCTTAACGTTATTCGCGTTCTTGACTAAAGCTTGAATGTTTTGCTTTGAATTCCTCTTGATTACTTGTTGTTAATATCTCTTTTCTCTCTCTAAATATATTGGTTCAAGTTTTGTAAAAATAACAAATGACCAACATTAGCTTCCTTTTTATAGAAAACCAAATAGAGGGCAAAATGGTCAAGTGGTCTACCTCCTTACTATTCATTTTATAGCCACCAAGTAAAACCACTTTACTTGGTCACCAAGTGGCCGACCCACATGGCCCTTTGGGTTCCACATGGGTTGTCCCATGGGTCTTACCTATGTGGTGATCCATCGGTTCGTTCCGCGGTTTGGTTTCTTGGTTTGGGCTTAAAATTAAATCGTATTGAGCCTATCTTGGGCTTTATTTACATGACTTTGGGCTTGGCATAATCCAAGTCCAATTGGAATTAACAAGGTCCAATTACTAAGAGTCCATTAGGAATAAATTGTATTTTACTCGTATAACTCTCGTATTCTCCTTGTATACTATTCTTACGATATTCGTATTATACATCGTAATAATCTTCCTACTATACTCATATAATTACAAGTATCATACTCGTATTTGTCACGTATAATAACCCTAATCATTATACATAATCATTTCATTTTTGAAACTCACTTTTCCTAACCCTTAGGTTTTAAGTCCACAGGCAAAAACTTCATTTGTCATAACTGAAATATTATTGGATATTCCATCTCGTCTTAGAATTCTATCATTACGTGTTTCTCAGAAATTCATAATTAATTCCCGAGCAAAAAGGGATGAATAGTGTTTTTATGAAAATTTCTCGGAAAACTTTTATTTTCGTCTTGGAAATTCAAAACAATTAATCCTAGCACATAGCCAGAATCCTAACCACATGACATTCTAGGTCATAGAAGGACCTTCAAATAGCTTACTCACATAAATAAACAATTAAATTCATTTAATTCAAATAATCAAATAAAATTTAATTCACATAAAAAAATCCAATTTTTCTCGGGCGTTACATAAAAGACCCTGTATATGAATAAATAAAGCATAAGTATCTCATTTTTGACCCTTGAATTTGGTAACTGTTTTATTTTAGTCGGATATTGCTTATTTTTTGGTTTTGTTGACTCTACGTTGTATGATTCGTTTAAAGAGGTTTATTATGTGTTTTATTTAACTTTATGTCAGTTTGCATGGTTGTTGAGCACACACGCACTATGCTAGTTATAACAGGTTAAGATTTGGTGATTGATTGAGAAGTTATTGATTTGTCTTGTTATGATGTACTATCATGTCTATTGTGATTTCTCTAAGGCCACGCAAATATATTTTATTTTGTCTTATTGTTGGATTCGTAGGCATGTAGTTAGTTGCATTACATTGCATATTGTTGTGCTCGAGGACTAGCACGGTTTAAGTTTGGGGGAGTTTGTTGAGTGAGTTTCATACATATGAATTGGGTTCCTATTTGGACTTAAAAAAGTGTTTATTTTGTCTGCTTTAGTTTCATTTTACGTGTTTTTGTGTTTGTTTTGTTTGTAGGTTTCATTACGTGTTAGCTTTGGAACAATGGTGGCAATGTGGTGGAAAATAACATGTAAAAGCAAGGAATCAGTAATTGCAGTCTTGGTATTATTTGGGTGTGTTTTACAAAGGAATTACCCACCCAAGAGGGGTACACATGGCGTAAAGTTAGCACCTCACGAAGCGTATTTCAGGTTAATTACCCACTTGTATAAAGTGCTGCGATGAAGGAGAGTTTGGATGTAAATTAATCACTGTTGTGGCGTGGACTGAACGAGTTTGGCTTCAATTAGGACATGATTATGGATGTTTATATCGGCTATTACAGTGACTTATGCCAAGTAATACAAAATTCAATCAATCAAGTATCAATGGCAACTTTTGAAGCCCTAATTTTTGAAGATTATGGAGGAACAGAGCAAGGAAGCTAGAATCACAAAGATTTCAAAACTGAGTGTAGAGAAGGGTGGACTTATACTATTCTTACTCTCTATTTTAGGTTCTGTAGTTGGGATGATTTATTCTTTAATCTACTCAATTTTTAATTCATTAGTTATGAACTAAATTTCTTATTAAACTTGCAATGGATCTTTTAGTGGAATGATGATTATCATACTTTGATTTCAGTTTAATAAAGCTATCTTTTCAGTTCATCTATTGTGATTTGTGCTTAATTTATGAATTACTTGATCACCAAATCTATGAGGATTTGTATGGATTCGAGAGATGAGATATGAATCTAGACTTAGTCATAATAGCACGTGTTCATGATTTCTGCATTTTGATGGAATTCTTGATGTATGTTTAGGATAGAGATATACCTAATATCACATGTAATTGTGTAAGAACTTGGAATTTAAACCTTCTTTAATTGTAATTCACATAGAAATATAGTGAATTAGTTAATTAGGGTGTTTGGCTTAATTCTATCAATTGTGGATTGAAGTTAATATAGTGTTAATGCATTAAGAGATGGCTAATTCTGCCTTCGTGTTCTTGATTAATGAAATGTGATAGTTAATTGAATTGAAAAGAAGTTTGATCATCTGAGTGAAACTTAAAGTGAAATTGTAGGCTTAATTCTCCATTATCTAATTAAAATTTGTGGTACTTAGTTGTGTTGATTTTTTTGATTTTTATTTATTAGTTTTTCATTATTTCCAATAATTAATTTGAATAGTACTTTAATAAAATTGAAATAATATAAAGCTGGTAATTGTTTGATTAAAATTAATATTTGTCTCTGTGGGAACGATATTTGACTTATCATTATATTACTTGTTGATCACGTATACTTACGTGTAGTGCTTAATTAGAATTCACTCCAACATATATGCTTTATCATCTAACATGATTGGCTTGTGTGCATACTACTTTCAATCTCCCACTTGCACTAAAGCCAATCGCCATGGTATCTTATACCCTTCTACTCTAAGTGGCTATCATCTTGCTGTTGGATAAGATTCAGTTAATAGATATGTAATATTATTTTTGAGAGTCCACTATCTGTATAGTAACTTCTCCTCTTTTAATGATTCTCTAATCAAATGAAAGTGTCTCAATACATGTTTAGATCTAAGATGAGACTTAGGAACTATTCCTAGTTCTATAATGAACTTTTTATCCAAACAATCAATGTGCAACTTTATTTAAATCTATATACTGTCTTTATCACTAACCTTGCAACTCTTTGCCGTTTGGAACTTTTCCAATTCACTGCACCACCGTTCAAGGTAACTCTGTACCCTAAAGTGGATTTACTGTTGTCTTGTTCAGTATGAAAAAACTTGAGTCTGTTAAGCCTTTAGTTTTAATTCAAACCCACCATGAATATGATCACATCCTTAGTGTCGGTTAAGTATTTTAAGATGTTTTCACTTTCTGACAATGATCTGCTCCAAAATATGATCGATCATTTCATTGCATACATGATAATTACTCATGCGATCTCTCTTTTTAGGAGTCTATGGGGACTATTAAGAGAGATAAACTCCATTGCTCATCATCATGAGACATCTCTTGGAGTTTGCCATGCTAAACAACTTTAGCATCAAATGAATATACGTTCCTTGAGTTAAACCGAGCATCCTTTTAAATCTATCTATATAGATTTGTATCCCTAATAGAGATGTTCTTTCCAAATCATTCATGGAGGAATGTTTAGACAACTTTATCTTTACTGATTATAGCATTGGTATGTTATTCCGTATCTGTATTACATCAACATATAATACTAGGAATGTCATGACGCTCCCACTGACCCTTTTGTACACACTAGGTTCATTCTTTTTTTTTGATAAAATCAAACTCTTTTGATTATCTCATCAAAACAAATATTCCATTTTTTAAGAAGCTTGCTTCAATCCATAATATGAATTATTGTAGCTCATATACATGATTTGCTTTAACCATTGAAACAAATTCATCTAACTATATCATACATACATTCTCCTCTAATAATTTATATTTGAGGAAGGATGTCTCCATGTCCATTTGCCAGATTTAGTACTAATAAACCACAATCGCAAGTAAAATCCAAATGGACTCAAGCATTACTACATGTAATAAAGTTTTACCACAGTCAACTCTTTGACTTTATTTAAAATATTTTCAAACCAGTTTGGTCTTATAGGTCTCCACCTTTCCATTTGCTCTATAATTCCATATCAGATTTTTTGACTATTTTTCATTTCTTTGAGTGTCTATAACTCTTAGCCTCATCGTATGTAACTGAATCATCATCTTCTATGTTGTATACCTCATTATCATCATCCATGATGAATCCATACCTCCCTGGTACCTTTGGTACTATTCCAGATTTATGATTCGGTTGTGGCACAATAGGTCTATCTACAGGTTCCTTTTTTTGAGTTATAGTGCTTTCTGATTCTTAAACTCTTCAAGATTTATTATCCTACCACTATCCCCTTTAATGATAAACACCTTTATCATAGAAGGCAGCGTGTTTTGAAATAAACACCTTTTGCTCAGTAAGATTATAGAACATATACCCTAAACATACTTTAGGATGTCCCACAAATCTGTACTTGTCAAATCTTTGTCCCAAGCTTATCCCTTTGAAACCTTTTTCACATAAGTTGGACAACCCCTTATCATAACATACTTAAGATGAGGAATCATCCCTATCCATAACTCTTATAGAGTTTTGGGCCGAATTTTGAGGTTACCTTTTCTTAGATATGCAACCATTTCTCGGGCATTACCTCAGAAGGATACTAGAATGTCGATAAAATTATTATGGACCACACCATGTCTAACATGGTACGATTTTTCCTTTCAGATATATCAACCAATTGTTGTGTATCAGGAAGTGTCCATTGTGAGAAAACCATTTAAGATTATCTAGAAACTTATTGCGCAAGTATTTCTTCCTCGATCTAATTGAAGAATTTTAATATTTTTCCAATTAGTTTCACTTTTGAATTCTTTAAACATTTCAAATGTTTAAAACTTGTATTTCATCAAATATAAATATTCAACTCTTTGAATGATCATCTCCTTTTCTTATACTAGTTTGTTCAATTTGCAAAATCATTTTCATGTAAATCAAGTATTAAAAATTCCTTAAGTAATATTCCTGTGACGCCCCAAAATCTGGCTTACCTAACCCCCGAGTTTGGTGCTCACGATCCATCATCTAACTACCCATTCAATTATGAATAACATCATACATACCATTAATTAACATCATTAATACAACATCCCAGGTTTTCTAACCTTAACATAATGTACATACTTCGAGATATAAAAAAAGGTTTACACACCATAACATAATAATGCCCCTCTTGCTACCTCATCCTTAGCTGAAATGTTATATTTAAGCAAGGGTGAGCAACGAGTTTGCTCAGCAAGTTAAACATATAATAAAGAATATGAATCAAGAATATTAGAGTCTAGATTCAATAGGACTTCAACAATGTTTAAAGGACTTTGAATTAGCTGAATAAATCATTTATCAATAACAAGACTTTATCGAATTTCATGCTAAACAACAATTCAACGATGAAAGTGTAAAATGCTTTCGAAGTTTCAATAATTTTCAATCGATTATCAAGAGATAATACAATCACAAAAATACAAAGTGGATTATGTCCAGATTTTATGTTGAGTGATCACAATGGATCATGAACCGATCGAGTAATTAACAGTTATTTAATGCTGAAATTACCCATGTGTATTAGATAACCATAAAGATTAAATCATACCCCTTTGCAAGTACATAAAGTGATCAGCTTCATTGTACCCAATATTATGCATAATACTCAAGCTCGCGCAACAGCCGTATATCTGACCACAAAGTCCCTTTTATATAAAGGTTGTTCATCTAAGTCTTACATCAAAAGTTCGTATCACTACAATATAGTTTGGATTTAAAAAATGCTATGATTTTAACATTTAATACCTATATCAATATAGCCGAAAATAAGTGGCATTGATCTTTCAATAACAATTGAGTTATAACGTATCAAGTTTCAACAAATATTCGTCTAGCCAAAATAATTAGCTGAGACATAGCTCAAAAACTGTTCAATAATAGACAGAAATTAACTGAACTATTTACAATCAACAATAATACCTATAGATGTGAATAACCCCACAATAATTATTCACCAGTCACGCTTTTGAAATTTAAAACTCAGTTCAAATTAATGAATTTTCACTAATTGCGAATAATCAATAAAAATCTTAGACGTGGTATAATCAGCAATAATTACCCACTACTATGCTTGAAAAGTAATAACTCGAGATTTAGTTAAGGAAACTTGTCTTAGTTCTTGACTACTTCTACACAATATAACTTAGCAGCGTTTGAAATATATATAATCAATAATATTGATCTCGCAATTAGTGTAACATATCACAACACATAACACTATCATTTAAAGTCACTATATCACTTAGACATGTAGCCATATAGTCACAACAGTGTTTAGAACTTAGACTAACACTTACCAGGTCTAACTAGTTCAGTCTGGTTGGACTTCGGTATTAATACTAAGTCTTGATTGCTAAGTCTGATAATAAATGAGTTTATTTTCAATAAAACTCTATTCCAAAGCTTCAATATTATTTTAGATAATCAAAATATCATTCATAATATTTTTCGGAAGCTTATAATAATTTTCAAATAATTATTATCTTTTATAATAATTTATCAAACATTGATATCATTGTTAAATGATTTAAATAATTTAATAATCCCATTATCATTAATATTCAAATAATATTAAAATATTAATGAAATCCTTATCAAAATATTAAAGTTATTTATAATAACTCAAAATATTATTAAAACACTAATATTACCCTTAAATAATTTTTAAAATATTTAAAATTATTTTTAAATAATTACCATTAATGTTCAAATATTAATGTATTTTTTATGAAAATATTAAAAGTCACTTATTATAACTAAAAATACTTTTAAATCATTTATATTACTTATAAATGATTTTTAAATCATAAAACTATTTTTAAACAATTTATTTAATATAATTATTAAATAAATCTAATATCATTAATATTAAATTATTAATGAAATTTATCTCAAAATATTAAAAGTCATCTTTTATAACTTAAAATATTTTTAAACACTTTATTATCATTTAAAATGATTTTTAAAATATTAAAATCATTTTTAACTAATTTATTTAATATAATTATTAAATAAATTTCATATCATTAATTTTAAATAAATTAAATTATTAGTGAAAATTATGTCAAATTATCAAAAGTTAATTTTATAATTTTTAAAACTCATTTTTTAATTTTTAGAAATTATTTTCTATTTTTATTGATTTATTGGAAATTAATATAATTAATTTTAATAAAATTATCGCTAAAGGCTTTAGCGACAGAAACTGGCACTATTGGTGTTCTTGAGCCTCAAGAACATTCAAAGTCAGTCCTTAGGTACTTACTTTGACCAGCTTCAATTCTCTATTCATGATGTTTCTGGGCTTGTAAATGTACAGATCATGTAGTATTGATGTAATACTACATGTACTAACAATGTTCAAGGTCAAACTACATCACACAAAGGAGATCTAAGAGCTCAAAGTGGCTGTCAGGCCTGTTCTGGGCTACCTAGAAACCCATACAGTGCTTGATACCTACTTTGTGCCTTGATTAATTTGGTCTCTGGTCATTGTTTAGGTGTTTAGGTGTTTAAGTGTTACATTCTTGTAGATCTCATGTCAAAGAACAAAAGTACTACACTTAGGTAGCCTAACTACATCACAATCTCAAGATCTAAGTGGGTCAAACCATGTCAGAAAACTTGTTCATCAGTTTTCTGGAATTTCCAGAAAACCCAAATATGCTAGGTCAACCTAGTTTGACTGCCTACTACTTTGATCCTGTTTGTTGTTTATGTGATCTAAAGCCATGATTCTATAATCCACATACCAGAGTATAACATTGATACATTAACACAAGCTAAACACATAACATCTGACAGATCTGGGCTTATGAAAATCTTGTCAGACTAATCTGGGGAATTTATGGGTTACCCAGAAACTCAAACCCATGATTGGTCAACCTACTTGGACCATTAATATCTTGTAATCTGGACATGCTATGAACATGATTGCACTTCCAGATTACTCCCCTCATAGCATACTACAACTCTAATACAACTAACAAGTTTAACCATTAACAGATCTAGATTTATGGCCTCTGACATTCGGTTGTCAGGCCATAAATCTAGGGTTCTTGATAGTTTTGAAAACTTCATTTTAAGCACTTTGATGTTATGGATCCATGATATATCATCATAGATCACTAAATAACATCTTATAACACATAATTAAACACAGAAACATAAAATCTATCTTAGCATACAAGATTAAACATAGTTAGGGTTTATACCTCTCTTTGAACAAACTTTGATCCTTGCTTCCTAATCTGTTCTTTAAAGGACTTGGTTATGTGTATGGATACAAATGGGGCTATCTTTTGGTTTTTCTCTCTCTTTAATCTCTCTATTTTGATTCAATGAATCTATAGGTTGCAAGGTGGCACTAAATGATCAGATTTGCTTTAGATTTTTGAGCACATGGGATAATCCAACATGGCGAGTCATTAGATCTAGAAAATCTTTTAACTTATAAGTTAAGTAAAAGGGTATTTTAGTAATTTTGCCTCTAAAAGGGTATCTTGGTAATTTCTCACATGATTCCCTTTAATCTTAATCCTTAGGGTTTGATAATCACAATTGGGGTTTGTTAATTAGGGTTTAGGGTTCCCGAATAGGAAATTAGGATTTCCAAAAATACAATTAGGGTTCCTAACTGATCGTTAGGGTTTCTTAATCACAGATTAAGTGTAATAACCCGGGATTTTGAATAATCCAAATTTTATGAATAAATTTTTATTTTTTTTATTTTAACTAATATTGATATTGATTATCAATATTGTGATGTGTATCTGTGATACGAGCTGTGAGAATTAGTCAATTTGTGTATTGACTGAGAAATAAGAGTAGAGTTGTGCTTAACCAAGAATTAAAAACTCTAAACCTAAGTTTGGACATGGATTCGACAGAAATCGCAGTTATAATAAAAGTATCTGTGGGTATGTGTTTGTGCTATATGGAGTTAATGACCAATGATTGATTGTATAGGGTTTAAACTTAGTAAACCCTAATAAGGGATTAGAAACCCTAATCTCAAGTTTAGAAACTCTAACACACAGTTAATAACCCTAATTGTATGCCGGGAAATCCTAATTTAAAATTCGAGAATCCTAAACCCTAATTTGAAAACCCTAATTCTAATTAGTAAGCCCTAATGTGTTTGATAACCTTTAATGTAATTAGGAAACACTAATTATATTTTTGTTATCTTAATTTTCTATTTTTAAAACCCTAATTTGAATTTTTTTAAAACTAAAGTTGGAAAACCTAAGGGTTAGAACATCAGGGTTTGATAATTGTCTAGATTGCCATTAAAATAATGATGCAAATGACCATAGTGCCCTTTTCACATTCTTTAATTGGTAACATGTAAGATTAGACAACAACTTTAGTTGTTCACCTACTAAATTGACTTTGTGGCTTATATCTCCACCAAATCAGCAGCAACTTCATTTATATACTTTGCATCTAAGTAATTATAAAAGATATTGAGAGAGAAAAGCTACTAAAGTTGCCCATTTATGTACTAATTCTCAACAACTCTTTCTCTCTCTCAAACCTCCGAATTCATTGAGTATTTTAGTCACTAAATAAACCCTAGAAACATCAAGATCATTATAGGAGATCAAAGATTAAGGATTGGACATTAAAGGTAAAACCCTAAACTCAACCTAGATCATGTATACTAAGTTCATGTTTGTGTTTATGTGTTAAAATCAGTGCTAGAAGATGTTTTAAGATGATGTATGATGATATATCATAGATCTATAGCATCAAAAGGCTTTAAAATGGAGTTTTTGAAAAACTGTTCTTGAACCCTAAAGTGACCTGACAAGCTAATGTTAAAGTCCATAAATTCATCTCTGATGTTGATTTTTGTTGTTTTATGTGTTAGATTTGTAGTCTGGTATGAGGTCTTTGATCTGGAAATGGTATCACAGTCATTTGATGTCTAGATTGTAAGTTATAATCGGTCAAAACCCGTTGACTGGGCATGACCAGACGAATTCTGGGTAACCCAGAAACTCATTTTCAGTGTCTGACAATGTTTCGGAAGGCATAAATTTGTCAGGTTGTAAGTGTTATGATGATGTTGTTGTATCCAGATTGTAGACTGTTATATGAACAATAGATCCATGCTATTAGATTTCTTCAGCATGAAACGTGATGGTTGTAGTGGATGGTGAAACAAGGCTTGTCGATCACGGATACCGTTTCTGGAAAACCCAGAAAAAGGATGAACACAACTTCTGGCAGCCTTTGACCGGATTGGATCTGGAGTTTATGATGTTGTTGGGCTAATAAAATGGTATATAAATGTTCCTTGACATTAATACTATAGTTTTGAACCTTAATAACATCAATACAATAACTAGAACTGGAAGAAAATTGAACTGCAAAGTGGGCAGTCGAAGCTGTCTGGGTTTCTGGGCAACCCAGAAAGCTTCTGAAAACCACTTTGAAGCTCTGGATTGTGAAGCTATGATATTGTATGGCTTGGATGATGGTTGATTCATTTAGTGCTACATAAACACAACATGATCAATGTTTAACGTGGCCCAGAACATGCTTAGGCTGAGAATTAAAGGAGGTCAAACCTTGACCCTTGAACACTGGCATGTCAGTGTTCTTGAGCTCAAGAACACCAACAGCGCGGTTACTGTCGCTATAGCCTATATCGACAGTTTTAATATTTTTATTTTCCTAATTTCTGGAAAATAATTAAAAATAGAAAATAAATTGTAAAAATTACCAAAAATAGTTTTAAAAATTATTTTAAATTATGAAAATTAACTTTTGACTATTTGGGATATTTTCATTAATATTTATAATTATTTGAATATTAATGATATTTAATTTATTTAATTATTATATTAAATAAATTAGAGAAAATGATTTTAATATTATAAAAATCATTTTAAATAAGAATAAAGTGTTTAAAAATATTTTGAGTTATAAAATGGAACTTTTAATATTTTGGAGAATTTTCAATAATAATTTAATATTAATGATATTAGATTTATTTAATTATAATATTAAATAAATGAATTAAAAATGGTTTTATTTATTTAAAATGGGAAAAGTGATATAAAAATATTTTAAGTTATAATTACTAACTTTTAATATTTTGATGATAAATTCATTAATAACTAAATATTAATGGTGATAGTTTAAAAATGATTTTAATTACTTTAAAAATCATTTAAATAAATATTGGTGATTTAAAAATATTTTAAGTTATTGTTAATAGCTTTAATATTTTGACAAATATATCATTAATATTTTAATATTATTAAATATTAATGATGACTTTAATTAAATGATATTTAAATCATTTAAAATGATTTTGGTGTTTGAAAAATTATTATAAATTATAATAATTGTTAGAAAATTATTAAAAGCTTCCAAAAAATATCATAAATGATATTTAACTTATCTAAAATAATATTGAAGCTTTAAAATTGTGTTTAATTGACAATATAAGTGTTAATTATCGGATAGGGTGACCAGTACACCGAGAATAGACCGAAGTCCAACCAGACTGAACTAGTTAGACTTGATGAGTGTTTAGACTATGTGGTAATGTGTCTAGGAGAAGTATTGACTATGAATTATAGTGTTACGTGTTATAAATTATTGTGCTAATTATGAGACCGATATTATTGGTTATAGGTCTTTCGAACGCAGATAAGTATATTGTATAGCAGTAATCAACGAGAAAGGCAAGTTTTCTTAACTCAACCTTGAGTTATATTCGTTCAATTATTATGGTGGTTAATTATTATTGATTAGACCATGTCTGAGAATTATTGTTGATTATTCACATTTAGTGCATATTTATTAATTCAAACTGAATTAGTGATTCTGAAAATATACTTAAAAAATATCTGTTGTTGGATACTTACATCCGATGGACAGTTGTTGCTATGATTATGACCATGGATTATTTGGTATAATCATGACCATTGGTGAAAACACGAATATCCTTGGCCCGTAGTGCATGGATAATTCGTGGTCGTGATACTAATGAATATCCTTAGCCGTAGTGCAAGGATGATTCCATTATGTGGATTATTTATTAAGTTGAGTCTCAACGATAAAATATTGATAATAACCTTTTAATTCGTAGAAGATAGTAGATATCATGCTCTACTTGACTCTTCTAAAAATATAGTTGCATGTCTTTGGCCTGTAGTGCAAAGATAAACTATTAATGAATCTTTTTGGCCCATAGTGAAAAGATGAATTTATTAGTATGATTATGAAGAGAAATTGTGATTTAGTATAACCATGATCTTTGATGTTTCAGGTAAAGACAGTTGATGAAAATTATCTTCGTCCTTGGTGCGAAGAGAAATTTAGAATCACAATTATGATTATGATTTATTCACATAATTGTGGACAGGAACTGTTGATTGATGTTACAGGGATAAAACATGGTTGGTGGACTTTTAACATAGAAAAGATAATATACTTTATGACCAAGGATCATTCGGTATAATTATGACCCATAATGTTACAAATGATGTAGTAATAGTCCTCATTGGCTCGTAATGCATTGATGGGCAGTTGTTGCTATGATTATGACCATGGATTATTTGGTATAATCATGACCATTGGTGAAAACACGAATATCCTTGTCCCGTAGTGCATGGATAATTCATGATCGTGATACTAATGAATATCCTTAGTCATAGTGCAAGGATGATTCGATTATGTGGATTATTTATTAAGCTGAGTCTCAACAATAAAATATTGATAATAACCTTTTAATTCGTAGAAGATAGTAGATATCATGCTCTACTTGAGTCTTCTAAAAATACAGTTGCATGTCTTTGGCCTATAGTGCAAATATAAACTATTAATGAATATCTTTGGCCCGTAGTGTAAAGATGAATTTATTAGTATGATTATGAACAAGAACTATGATTTTGTATAACCATGATCTTTGATGTTTCAGGTAAAGACATGTGATGAAAATTATCTTCATCTTGGGTGCAAAGAGGAATTTTGAATCACAATTATGATTATGAGTTATTCACATAATTGTGGACAAGAACTGTTGATTGATGTTACAACGATAAAACATGGTTTGTGGACTTTTAACATAGAAAAGATAATATACTTTATGGTCTATTTGACTCTTCTAATGGATTGCTCGTTCCGCTGCAACTATGGTTGAAAAGTTTTATCATCTACCATATGTTTTAAATCTTCTATTTATTATTGATGAAGGCTATTGATAATTTAATTATCTTTAGTCATGATATTCTTTACTAGGCTAGTTGTGCTCACCTTTTTGCTTCACAATTCCTTTCAGGTAATAAGAATGTAGCTGGGTCGAGCGGGCGTAACAGGGGAATAGAACGATAGTCTATAGCTGTTGAGATTTCCCCTAAAATAGTATTGAAATAATTTTATTGAGAATTATAGATAAATGTGTCGTATTTTATACGTCATTTTAACCGTTGATTTTGGTGAACTGAATAGGGTGAGGTGAACCCAACTTTGAAAGGTCATTTTTCCACTATCATACAAGATGTCTAATGACAGTCGACTTATGTTATCATAAGAAAGGGTTGTGCACATGCACTTGATGATTATATCTATGAGCACTACCTATATAATCTTGGAGTTTTGTTGAAATATAATTCATTTAAGATTTTTCTAAGATAGCGACCTCGTTGACTAATTTGACGAGGAAGACGGTGAAATTTTAATGGACCGACAAATACGAAGAGATTTTTCAAGAGTTGAAGAAGAGATTAAGCGAGGTGCCTGTATTATCATAACCAGATGATACGGGAGGATTTGTGGTGTACAGTGATGCGTCACATAGAAGACTTGGTTGTGTGCTTATGCAACACGGCAAAGTCATTGCGTATGCATCACGACATCTAAAGGATTACGAGAAACGATACCCTACTCATGACCTAGAGTTAGCGGCCGTAGTTTTTGCGTTAAAGTTATGAGACATTATTTGTACGAAGAGAAATTGTGACGCCCCCAAATTCGGGTATCTTCCAACCCGACAGATGGTGCTACACGGTACTCATAACTGTACATTCACGACATCAAAATGTTTGTATCAATGACATTCTTATTACATTAATAATATCACATCTCGTTCCCAGGTTCTAAAATCATTACATTCTTTGTTCATCATTCTATAATATATACAACTTACTAGTTTATTACAAGGTAAACTAATCGTTCAGCTTCGTCTTGCCTCTATCCTTGTCAGATCCCTCGGTTCGTTCGATCCTAGCTGCATTCATATGGTTCAAGCAAGAGTGAGCATAACAAGCTCAGCAAGTACAACAATTTCTTTTAAACAACATGCTTGAAACATAGGAATCAGATATATCTTGAATAAGCTGGATAATAGTTATGAAGTACTATCAATAATTCAAAATAGCATTTCTTTTCCTTCAAACCGTTTTACAATAACAATATTCAGTAAAACATCAATTCTGGCTCAAGACCATGAGCATTTCATATTTTCTTTGAAAAGGACAACCCGGCACTAAGTCCGTATGTCCGACATATCTTACGAGCACTTCTGGGTGATCAGCCCATAGTACTCTATGTTGATCAACACTACATTCTTTAAACGTGTTTATGTTTATGTTTGGCAACCTCGCGTGCCCATCGAATAATCGATGAAAATACATTTGTTTATTCAAACTCAGGCTTACCTTGAATTCGTACCAAACAATTGGCGTAGGATAGTGTTAACAATTCTATATTGAAAGACTTGTAAATAAATCAATCAATCTTCAAGATTAGTCTAGCCGAGTCAAAAATGGCATCGACCCTTTCTTTAAAATCATTCATGCATCTTATAACATGAATCACAAAAAACTTGGCTAACACGAAGGTTAGACAAGCATTTAAGAAAAACTTGCCTTCAGCGTCTGCTACAGTAAAAATAACTTTTCCTTTTAGTCTTTAAGGTCTCTACAATACATAACCACATCACATACCACATTAGGTCAAGAATGAACATACATAGTTCCTAATGAATCTTACCCTTCATCTCAATCTAATCATACATTAGATTTGTTACTATTGGTTCTGGCTTGCCATTATCTTTACATCATTCTTACCAACTTCTTTCTCTTCTATGTCTTACGTAGATTTACTTCATTAATCTAACTCGTTTCGAGTTAATCATCCTTCTTCACGGCTTACTAACATTCTTATCTTATTCGAAACTCGATCGTCATTTGTTAAGTACACTTTATTGCATTTCGTTTACATTCACGTATTATCATTATTGAATATTGTTCACGTTCTCTATACTTTACATTCGTCGTTTAACTACTCATTAAACAACATTAAATTCCTAAAGTCATCACTATAACAGTGACTTAGGAAAGGTCTTATCATGTTCATTAAGTAATTACATAATACATACTGGTATTGCAAACCATTGGATTCATAATCAACTTGGTCAACAAATTCTTACAGTCGGCTTAGCACATTACGTTGTTCTCATTACGTTCATCTTTCAATTGATTATTAACCTTTAATCATCATACATTAAGTGTCTAACAATGCCTTAGCAATGTTATGTTAACACCTTATTTCATTACTAATGAGTTATCTTTCTTTCTATACTTGTAAACATTCTTGTGTCTCGTCAAAACTGGACTGGGCGCCTCTGCCGCCACTCTTAGCTCTTTTTATCTTGCTCATGACGCAAGTTAGCGATGAGTGATGACACTGTGTGCTTGGCAATCATGGGCGCCACTATTTGGCCTTAGGTTGGCCATGCATGGCTGACTCTGCCTTAGAAAATTTACTGACTTTTGAAATTTTGTGAACTTCCCGGACGCATATCTTCTTCACTATAAGTCTGAATTGGCTCGTTCAAAAGCCTACGGTTCACAAATTACATGCTCTATACGTTCATGTAAGAATTTTATCTATTTGACTTCATTTGCTAAAAATTCACCTATTAGTTCATTTTTAACGAAAACGATAAACGTTCGTGAACGTTCAACGCTCGTTTCTTCATTCTAAGTCAGAATCTGGTCATTTTCGAGTCCGCAACTCTATAATGCCAAATATGACTTGTCTCCATTGAAAACAAATGTTTCTAAGCTCAATATCCAAATTCGACTTCCATTCTGAGATTTTCACGAATTCGACGATTATTGTCTAAACTCGTGAATTCTGCCTTAACTTCATTTCTTATGATTTTTTCATCGTTTCAAATTGATTCAATCCATTATATTAACATCATGACATCCTCATCTCATTAATCTATAAACATGCTAAGTTATTACTTGTTCTTCATTAGTTATAACTTATAAAAGTATAACTACTTATGATTTTACTTCACAAGACTTAACACGGTCTAACTCTTTTAATTATCATTTTCTCATCTTCTAATCATATCAATTTCATTATAGTAACATATTACAAGTTACTACAAATTCTTCATTGATTCATAACTTATTTAATTACGAATAGCTTATTCATGACTTATACGGCTTATTAAGACTTAAGCTCTTTGATTACTCATTCCTATCATTCCTTAGCATGCATGTTCTACCACTACCCATCTCCCTACCAATGGAAGAGAAAGAGAATCATGGTTTAAGTTTCTTACCCTTGATAATCACTTGACTAAGCTTTGTTCTTCTTCTTGCTTCTTGAAAAACTCATAATGGAAGTTTGACTTATAAGTGCTTATTCTCCCTAACCAATAAGTTGCTTAACTTGAGAGGATTTGGGAGAAAATTTTAACAAGCAACAAATGAAATCCTAAGCTTTGTTATTTATAGGAAAGTCTAAGTTAGGGTATAATGGTCATAAAGCCACTCCACCTCCTTAGTCACCTCCTTACTATTCCTTATTTGCTCACCAAGTTTACTTGGCCTCCACAACTTTTATCTCTTGCTTGCTCACCACAAAACTTATCCCTTACTTAGCTTTTAAGTTACTTTGGTCTTCTCATTAACCAACCCCTTGGGCTTACACCTTAATTCTTATTGGACTTATCCATTCTTACATTTGGGCTTTACCAAATCTCATTGGACTTTACAATGTTCTACAAAATCCTATTCATTTAACTTAAAACCTTATAACGTATACTTTACATATTAATCTCGTATTCTAACTCGTATACTTATTTAATATACGACATTCCATCATTCATACACGCTCGTATAATACCTCATATTATACTTATATCCATTACATCGTATAATACTTACGTATTATACAATCCTTGCTTTAATTCATCCTACGCATTTAACTTCCTTCTCGGAATTCCCTTTTTCCTTAATCGTTAGGTTTTAAGTCCGCAGGCAAAAAACTGCATTTGCCATAACTGAAATATTATTAGATATTCCATCTTGCCTCGATATTCTATCATTGCATATTTCTCGGAAGTTCAAAATTAATTTCGGAGCAGAAATGCGTGAATAGTGTTTTTTGAAAAATTTCTCGGAAAGTTTTTATTTTCGTCTTGGAAATTCAAACACTTTAATTCTACTACGTAGCCAAAATACTACGACGTTCCGATATATCTAGGTCATAGAACGACCTTCAATTAGCTTACTCCCATAAATAATTAATTAAATTCATTTAATCCACATAATAAAAATAAAAATTTAATTCTCAAAAATCCAAATTTTTTGGGGCGTTACAGAAATGTGAGATATACACGGACCACAATAGTCTAAAATATATCTTCACACAGAAAGTGTGACGCCCCCAAATCTGGGTATCATCTTCCAACCCGACAGATTGTGCTACACGGCACTACCATTCACACATACATTCCATTGAAAAGTCTCAAGAGAACGATTATGTTATATATATATATATTCAAATTAATATTACATTTCCCCAGGTTCTTTATAACCCATTCATTCGTTCTTGTCATAATATTCAATATATTACAACATTCACCTATACTATTACATAAGTAATCTAAGGGTTCGTCTTCGCCTTGCCCTTATCTTTGCCGGAGCCTTCGGTCCGCTCGATCTTAGCTGTGTTCATATGGTTCAAGCAAGAGTGAGCATGACTAGCTCAACAAGTACTATAATTCTAATAAATAACATGCTTGAAACATAGAACTCATATATCTTCAGTAACTGAACAATTGTTACGAAGTACTATCGATAATTCAAAATAGCACTTCTTTTCATTCAAAACATTTTTCAACAACAATATTCAGTAGAATATCAATTATGGCTCAAGATTATGAGCAGTTCATAATTTCTTTTGAAAAGGACAACCCGGCTCTAAGTCCGTAAGTCCGGCATATCTTACAAGCACTTCTGGGTGATCAGCCCATAGTACTCTATGTTGATCAACACTACATTCATTAAACGTGTATACGTTTAAGTTGTGGTAACCTCACGTGCCTGTCGTTAAACGACAAAAACATTTTAGCATACTCAGTCTTCGATTGAAAACTATACCAATATAACTCGGTAAACATTAATCATGTTTAACAGATTCATAATACAAGTCTAGCCGAAAGAATTGGCTTTGACTTCATCATTCAAGACTTCATGCAAAAGAATACATGAATTACAAAGTTTGTCTAGACTGAACCGGAACAAGGGTTAGAATACTTGCCTTGATGCGCTTCACTTTATCGATTATCACACGTACACTTTAAGTCTCTAAGTCTCTACAATACATGATCATATAACGTACCACATTAGGTCACTGTTGGGTAAAATCTAATTACGCACAACACGCAAGTATACGTGGTCAACAAGTAATAAAGTGATAAGTCAAGTATCGTTCCCACAGAGATAAATTAGTGAATACCTTAACTTACAATTATCAATCTTTTATTAATCCTAATTTTATTAAACAAACCAAATCAATAATTTAAATTAACAAAACTAAAATTAAGAATAATTAAATTAGCACAAAACAACTACGAATATCAAAATCTAAATTTTCAAACAATTGATGGAGAATTAGACTTATGATTTCACCCTAAGCTTCACTTTGATTTTAACACCTTTATTCCAATTCAACGCACTATCCCAGTTTATTAATAAACAATAACTTCAACTCATTACACAATATGTTCCATAAAAAGGCTTATATTGATTTACTTCTTGTAGTATAATACTACATCATTTGTCATTACACAGCCTAAGCTAATTACATTACTATCCCGTAATTGCTTTCCAAAAATTAGGATTTACAAAAGACTACCCTTTGATATACAAAAGAGGGTTTTACATCACTACTAGATACATCATATTTATATATCTAACTCTACTCTAGCTAATACTAGGTTATATCTGCCATATGGCATTCTCAAAATCTGAATTAGCAAGACCAGCTATAACATCTCGGCTGATAGTATGTCGAGTCTGCCCTGCTTCTATCGGATACCCAGCTACTTGCTGCTGAAAATCTGCATGAGAACTCCTATGTATATAGGACATCTTCCCAATCTTCTGCTTCTTGGTCTTTAGCTCCTGCCTGAGCTCAAAGACCTTGTGTTTCAACTCATGGACCTTGTCCTTCGTCAAAACTTGTTTATCGTGCTCCTCCTCCCACATAGTCTCCATATTTACATTCACGTTTGAGTACTCTTTCTTAAACCTTTAATTGTATTACTTAAGGTTTTAATCTTCATTACGGATGTTACTTCAAGTTAATTAAGGAAATTTAATTTACCCTAATTAATTTACTTTCTTTCTTTACTTATAAGCCTTCCTTACTATCTTCATTTTAGTGCTAGCGCTGCGACGCCAGCTTCTCTTCTACAACTCGCGCTGCATCGCGGGTTTCCATTGTGTCATGTTTAGTCTTGGCACTGCGGTGCCACTCTCAGTACTGGGGGTCACAATGCGGCGCCACTTCCCAGTATCTCCCATTCCAACCTCGCGTTGTAGCGCCGGCCATAGCTCTCTAGGTCGCGCTGCGACGCGGACCCTGAGCCCCAAAATATTTTTACCGTCTTTTTGTTTTGATGAACTTCCCGAGCTCATAAATTGTTCATTTTAAGTCTGAATTGGATCGTTCAAAAGCCATTAGCTCATAAATCATATGCTCTACGTGTTCATAACAAAAATTTATATTTTCAAATATTTTAACTTGGAATTCACTGATTAGTTCATTTTAACCAAAACGATAAACGTTCGTGAACGTTCATAGCTCATTTCTTCATTCTAAGTCGTAATTTGACCATTTTCGAGTCTGTAACTCAAAAATGCAAACTTGGACTATTCTCCATCAAAAACCAACATTTTCGAGTTCAATATCAAAATTTGACTTTCATTTCGAGAATTTCACGATTTCGACGATTATCGTCTAATCTCGTAAATTTCGCCATAACTTCGTTACTTGAGAATTTTACATCGTTTTAAATGGATTCATTCCATCATACTAACATCCTAACCAAACATATTTCATTACTGTAAACACATGATAAGTTCTTACATGTTCTTCCTTAGTTCATAACTTAAATAAGTATGAATTGCTTAAACATGGCTTATTAAGGTTTAAGTCCATTCATTAGCCATTCTTATAACTTCTTATCATACATGTTCTACCACTACTCATTTCTCTAACAATTGAAGAGAGGGAGAATCATGGTTTAGGATCATTAACTTTGAAGTTCAACTTTGTTGTTCTTCTTGCTTCTTGAATTAACAAAGACTAACTTTTCTTGTTTTTTCCCTCTAACAAATAAGCACTTAGATGTTTGTGAAATTAAACAAGTGAAAAATGAACTAGCACATCTCTTATTTATAGAAAATCTAAGGTGAGGGCATTCTAGACATTAAGCAATCCCACCTCCTTAATTAACCCCCTTATTATTCATTACTTGGAGTCCACAACACTTATCATTTGCTTGCCCACCAGGATCATGTCATGTGATCATGGGACCCACATGGGTTGCCCCATGGGTCATCCTTACCCATTGGATCGATCCACGGATCCGATTCTTACTTTGGGATTTAAGTTTAATTAACTTAACTTATGCTTTGGGCTTGCATTAACAAACATTTGGGCCTTAACATCAATTCCAATTGGACTTTAACCATTCCTACACAAATCCTACAAGTCCCTTTCAATAGGATTAAAGCACTAACATATAATCCTCGTACTCTTTATGTATACTAGTTCGTATAATCTTTCGTCAGACACGTTATACTAACTTTCATACATACTCATATAATACCTCGTATCACACTCGTATTCATTACCTCGTACAATACTTACGTATCATACGATCATCGTTTAAATCATTAACGCTTTACTTTCCCTAACGTTCTTGAATTTAGTCCGCAAGAGAAAAACTGCATTTGCCATATGTGAATTATTATTACCTAATCCATCTTCCCTTGATATTTTATAGTTACAAATTTCTCGGAAGTTCAAAAATAATTCTAGAGCAGAAATCAGTGAATAATGTTTTTCGAAAAATTTCTCGAAAAACTTTTATTTTTGTCTTGGAAATTCAAACACTTTGATTCTATCACGTAGTCAAAATACTACGACATTCCGACATATATAGGATATAGAACAACTTTCATCTTATTAACACATAATAATAACATATAATATAATTTTATTCATTATTTAATTAAATAAAATTATTTTACAATAAATTTGAATTCCTCTGTCGTTACAATTTCCATCGTATGATTTTATTCATGTCACACTTTACATTAATATTCCATTTCATTGCTACATTAAAACTAATTTTCTCCAGATTTGTCATCGGGCAGCACAATTGCGTCGGTTTAAATCATTGGGAGGGCGCAATTGTGTCAGAATTTTGATAATTGCCAAGTCGGTTTAGCTTCAAGCCAGTTTCAACATCCATCTCCACAATATTTTTAGACACCATGAATTAACTGTCATATTGGCGATATTACTAGTTTAAGAGTGTATTCTTTATATGGAATCACATAATTATATGCAATTAATTACTATTCTTTAATAACTATCAATTAATTGTTTGCCTTAACAATTCTTTTGTTAATTAATATAATCACAACTATTTCTCATCACGGTGCCACACTAGGCATTTCAATGAGTTTATTACAACTCCACATTAATTAATATAATTGAGTTAACTCATCTAATAACATGAAATCATTTATATTCAAATAAATATTTATTTCCATTAATATATTCATTTAATAAGACATGGAAATTCTCAGGTATTATAGAGGGAATTTACATACCTTGGCTAACCGATGGAGGAGATATTTCTGATGTTGATCAATGAAGGAAGAAGCACAGCTCTGTTACCTCTAATTAATCCTCGTTCCATACGGTTCAATTCTAATGGAGTACGTCAGTATCACTCCCATTCTCGCAGACACAACACAGAAGAATGATGGGCACTGCACCACCTTATTAAGAATTTAATTGATAGCGGTGTCCTGCGGTTGGCAGACGATGACACTGTTCTCCTTGAGAGTGGGAACACAATTCCTACAAGATGGAAGGAGGTCGTAGCAGTTATATCCGCTGAGAATTATTTGGCTGCCAGACCACCCCCAATACAAGTAATTCAACTCAAAGGTGTTGACAATCCTTTGAAAGTGGTTGCGCCTAAGCCAATTACATTTCCATCTAGGCCACAGTATCCTGTTGTCAACCTAAAAAAAGTTCCATGGAATTATGGAGAGACTAAAGGATCCACATCCCACATAACTGCTACAGTGTTGAAGGAGAATCCACTTATATCTTCCACATCGGGTGATGAAGCCTACCATCTAATCAAAGGGGAAAGTTCCCATGGAGAAGATTGAAGATTTCCTCCATACTATGGGCCATAACAAAGCCAAGGTGGTTCTAATCTTGAAAGAAGCTCCACAACAAATTTCCATACTAGAGTTGGTTTTTTCTTCCCAAGATCACAGGAAAATCTTGCTAAAGGCTTTAGAAGAAACCCATTTGTCGAAATCAGTGGATGTTGAAAAGTTCCAACACCTGGTTGATCACATTTTTAACAACAATGTGATATCTTTTACGGATGATGACATACCTCCCAAAGGGACTGGTTACACATAGCGGTTTTCTCCCCTAGATACATGGTGGGAGGAGTTCTGATAGATGGAGGTTCATCTCTAAATATCTGTCCTTATGCCACTTTGGAGAAGCTGAACATCAATCTCAAGAGGATCAAAAGCAGCCATACGGTTATCAAAGCTTTTCATGGATCCCGATGTAATGCCGTTGGAGAGATTGAATTTCCTGTAGAGATTGGTCCACATACTTTCTGCGTATCCTTTAACGTGCTCAAAATAGCCACAGGGTACAACCTGCTTTTGGGAAGACCGTGGATTCATATGGTCGGAGCCGTCCCTTCCATCCTTCACCAGCAACTTAAATACATTATCAACAATAGCCTAGTCATTGTTAATGTTGAGCCAAAATGTCCTGAAAAAGGTGATATACCACTCATCAGCTTTAATGCAGAAGTTGAACCAGTCAGTTTTCATAACCCGGAGGTAAGTAACGCTCACTATCATCCTATTGAGGGACCACCTCTCACACCCAAGATTTCTGTCGAGGTAATGGCATCAACTCAAGAGATGATGTCATTGGGTCATCAACCTAAACAAGGGTTGGGCAAAGATCATCAGGGCATTAAGCACCCAATTTAAGTTCCCAATCAAATCGGGACAGCCGGACTAGGCTATTCTGCCAGTTCCATGTTGGGATTTCAGCACAAAAACGCAGCGAAAATAAACCAATTTAAAACAATTCCGAAACCTAAAACAGGATCCATGCGAAAACAGAAATTAATTCAGTGGTTTAGATATTATACCGATTATGAAATATTTCTTAAACGGCTTCAAATCCTTTACGCAATCCAATCGAATCATACCTCTATGGTATCCACATTTAACGCCACACCTAATCGAGAACGATTCTGCAATAAGAGGGATTGCGGTACTAGCCACCAAAGGAATAGGATTTTAGAACTATTTTCTCTCTAGTCTCTCTCTAAGAGTGGCTAGGGTTTTCGATTATGATGTAACCCTAAGTAGCTGCTATATATCATATATATATATAGTAGTTAAAAGGAATTAATCAAAACCTAATTTCATAAAATCTGAATTTATATAAATATATCTTAATTAAGTCTTACTTAATTAATATACATATATACAAATTATCCTTTTAATTTAAATTCGTGATTTAAATACTATTAATCATATTAATATATTTAAATCCTTAAAATTTAAATTAATTCCCTTTTAAATTACGTTCTATGTGTGTGACCCTATGGGTTATTATTACGTTGGCAATAATTTTATAATCATATTATAAAATTATAAACAGTGAGCGGCATCTAGTAATGCATCACTGCTACCCAAGTAATAATAATAAGATCGATGATTTGATGCAACCTTTTTGTGACCAATGTTTCAATGTAATTTAATCCTTTTAACCTTAATATCCTAGATTAAACTCGAGTCATGGAATGTGTCATACTCTTCATAATTTAATCTGAAATTTCTTGATCAATGAGTAGACTATATGAAACAAATCACTATTTAAGCATGGTCATGCATTTCATAGTCCTACTCAATCAAGAGGCCTATGGATATCACCCTTAATATATAGGAAGGTTAAATTCTATCTACCTCTAGATCACTCATATTCCTCACATGGTTCATGATGTACCCAATAATCATCTTTATAGTCCACCCTATTAAAGGTGACATTTGATGATATCAAAGTACATAAATTCCCGTGTAGTAATATAGCGATTTCAGGTCAGAGGACCATTACATCATTGTCACTATGAGAATTGCTAATGACACTTTGCATAATGCTCCATATATAATTCTCATGGTGGGTCTGTCCAGTACATCGTTCTCTAACATGTACCTATGCATTGACTTAATATCTCATATATTTATGACCAATGAGATTTGGTCATCAGTCAATGTACATACTAGTCTTAATGCATCATTATTGTCCCATCAACAATAATACTCGACTAGGGACATTTAAGAACAATGATACTAATTATAATTATATAATCTCATGTTCAAGTCACATACTTGAAACTGTATAATTTGTATCACTATTCTAAGGAATTTTATTATGTTAACATTTATATAACGCAGTAAATAAAACCATAATAAAATCATTCATTTATTCAATCAAATATAATATCAAAATGTTAAGCAATTATATAAAATAATTGGCCTCTAGGGCATAAACTCTAACAGTCTCCCACTTGCACTAGAGCCAATCACTCATGTATCTAATACCCATGGAACTAGTGTGACCGTCGTGTAGCTTCACGCGACAAAGCCTTGGTCGATGGGTCCAAACATTATCATCTGTTGGCACTCTTCCTATATGTACATCTCCTCTATCAATGATTTCACGGATGAGATGGTACCGCCTAAGTATATGCTTGGATCGTTGGTGAGATCTGGGTTCTTTAGCATGTGCAATGGCTCCATTATTATCACAATATAGAGCAACCGGATCAACAATGGTTGGAACAACACCAAGTTCAATGATGAACTTTTTAATCCATACAGCCTCCTTGGCAGCACTAGAAGCAGCAATATACTAACCCTCTGTTGTAGAATCGGATACTGTCTCTTGCTTCGAACTCTTCCAGCTAACAGCACCACCATTAAGGCAAAACACAAAACTTGACTGAGACTTATAGTCATCATTGTCAATCTGGAAACTAGCATCTGTGTAACCCTTTACTGCCAGTTCGTCTTCACCTCCATATACCAAGAATGAATCCTTAGTCCTCTTTAGGTACTTGAGGATATTCTTGACTGATGTCCAGTGACCTTCACCTGGATTTGACTGGTATCTGCTCGTCATGCTCAAAGCATACGAGACATCCGGACGAGTACATATCATTGCATACATGATAGATCCAATTACCGAAGTATAAGGGATCTTTCTCATACGCTCCTCATCATCTTGTGATTTAGGACATTGGGCCTTAGAGATCTTTATACCATGAGTCATGGGTAAGTGTCCTCTTTTTGCCTCTTGCATGTCAATCATTTCAAAGACTTTATCAATATATGTACTCGACTTAGGTCGAAAGATTTTCTCTCGATCTATCTCGATAGATCTTGATACCTAAAATTTAGGCTGCATCGCCTAAATCTTTCATAGAGAAACATTTTCATAACCATGTTTTTACAGCCTGTAATGAAGGAATGTCATTCCCAATTATTAATATGTCGTCAACATATAATACTAGGAATACAATGTGACTCCCACTAACCTTCTTATATACACAAGGTTCATCTTCATTTTTAATAAAGCTAAACTCTTTGACTGCTTCATCAAATCGAAGATTCCAACTCCGAGAGGCTTGCTTCAATCCATAAATGGATCATTGCACTACACATACCTTTCCAAAGATCCTTTGGATTGTCAAATCCCTCGGGTTGTGTCATGTACACATCCTCAAGGAGATTTCCGTTAAGGAAGCGCTTTTTGACATCCATCTGCCAGATTTCGTAATCGTAAAAGGCTGCAATAGCAAGTAAGATCCTAATGGATTTAACCATTGCCACTGGAGAGAAGGTTTCATCATAGTCAACACCTTGAACTTGTTTGTAACCTTTTGCTACCAAATCGACCTTTATAGGTTTTGTACATTACCATCCATGTCGGTTTCTTCTTGAAAACCTACTTGCACCGATTGGTTTTACCCTTCGGGTGGATCAACCAAAGTCCATACTTGGTTAGTATACATGGAGTCCATTTTAGATCTCATGGCTTCAAGCCATCTCTCGAATCCGTCCATTCATAGCTTCTTGGTAGGAAGCGGGCTCATCCCGATCTATGAACATCACATCGCTTTTTTTGAGTCACAAGATATCCATAATATCTCTCGCTCTTGGCGTGTCCTACCAGATCTACGAATTCCTTGTGTAATTTGAGCGGTGTTCACTTTCCACAACATCTTGTGGTTCCCGCCACGCTCCAACTCGAGTTCAATGATATTCTCGTGGTTCTCGAATTTCTTCGAGTTCTACTTTCCTCCCACTCGCTTCCTTTAGAGACAAATTCTCTTTCTAGAAAAATACCGGTTCGAGCAACAAACACTTTGTTCTCAGAAGGTTTGTAGAAATAATACCCTTTTGTTTCCTTTGGGTATCCCACAAAATTACATTTGTCAGATTTGGGTCTGAACTTGTCAGAATCTAGACGTTTACAAAACCCCTCACAACCCCAAATCTTCATGAATGACATACTAGGACGTTTCCCAGTCCACATCTCATATGGTGTCTTCTGAACCGTTTTTGTAGGAACACAGTTAAGTGTGAATGTAGTTGTCTCTAGGGCATGACCCCAAAAGCTTATTGGAAGATCTGCATGACTCATCATTGATCGTACCATGTCCAATAAGGTTCGATTCCTCCTCTCAGACACACCATTCCATTGTGGTGTTCTCTAGGTGGAGTGAGTCGTGATATAATACCACACCCTTTAGAAGGTCATCAAAGTCTTGGCTTAAGTATTCACCTCCTCGATCGGATCAAAGGGCTTTTATGCTTTTGCCAAATTGGTTTTGAACTTCATTCTTGAATTCCTTGAACTTTTCAAAGGATTCGGATTTGTGTCTCATAAGATACACATATCCATATCTCTTCAAGTCGTCGAGAAATGTAATAAAGTAATAAAACCTACCTCTTGCTAACGAACTCATGGGTCCACATACATCACTATGTATAAGTCCCAATATATCGCTAGCCCGTTCACTGTGTCCAGTGAAAGGGGCTTTAGTCATCTTGGCTAATAAACAAGATTCACATTTTTCATATGATTCAAAATCAAATGAATCCAAAAATCCATCTTTATGGAGTTTTGATATGCGTTTCTCATTTATATAGCCCAAACGACAGTGCCAGAGATATGTCGGATTTGAATCATTTGATTTAAATCGTTTTGTATTTATGTTATAGATAGGCATTTCCAAATCAAGAATATAAAGACCATTAAACAATTGTGCAATACCATAGCATATATCATTTAAGTAAAACGAACAACGGTTGTTCTTTATTATAAATGAAAAACCTTTCTAGTCCAAACAAGAAACAGAAATAATGTTTTTGCTTATAGGAGGCACAAAATTACAATCTTCTAATTCTAAAACTAGCCCAGAGGGCAAAGATAAATGATAAGTTCCTACGGCCAGTGCAACAACTTTTGCTCCATTCCCAACACGTAGGTCAACCTCTCCTTTTGCCAAAGTCCTACTCCTTCGGAGTTCCTGCACATTAACACAAATGTGAGAACCACATCCAGTATCCAATACCCATGATGTAGAAGTAGACAAATTGACTTCTATAACACATATACCTGAATCAGAAGTCCCACTTCCTTTCCTTTTCTTCACTTCTTCCAAATAAGCAAGACAATTCCTTTTCCAATGTCCAGGTTTTCCACAAAAGTGATAATCACCTTCTTTAGCCACCCCGCCTGTTTGGTTTTGGAATTGGGTTTGGCACCAGATTTAGATCCTATCTTCTTCTTGCCTTTCCAATTTCCCTTAGCATTCCCCTTTTGCACCATCATTATGGGAGCGGGTCCTGCCTTTTTCATGTTGTTCTCGGCAGTTCTTAACATACTCAACAACTCAGTAAGGGGTTTCTCAATTTCATTCATAAGATAATTTATAACAAATTGAGAGTAGCTACTATTCAAGGATTATAAAACAAAATCAGTTTGGGCTTTCGGAGTGATTGGAAAACCCAACCTATCAAGGTACTCAATATACCCAATCATTTTTAGCACATGTGGACCAACTGGATCACGTTCACCCATCTTGCAGTGATACAACGCCTTGCTTGTATCATATCATACCTCTCCCGTAGAGAGCATGCCCTTCAACAATTTCTTGAGATGCTCGATCATTTCATAAGCATCCATCAACTCATATTGCTTCTGAAGCTCAGCGTTCATGGTTGCTAGCATGAGACAACTCACGTCCAGAGCATCATCTTGATGCTTCTTGTAAGCATTATGCTCCGCATGTGGTGCAGTGATAGCCGGTGCTGCAGGAATGGGCCAATCAAGGACATATAGCTTACGCTCTTGTTTGAGGACAATCCTCAAGTTCCTGTGCCAGTCAAGGAAATTAATCCCACTCAGCTTGTCCTTCTCAAGGACTGATCGTAGTGAAAAACTACTTGTGTTGTTGTTGTTTGCCATTGATATCTACAATTTATAAGTGCCAAAATAATAAGTCAAATTGCAGAGTTGATATTATGTAATTGATAATAGTACATTCAAAATATACTTCCCACTATTTTATTCAAATTAATAGCCCTCACCATTAATTCGGAAAGCATTTTCTATTAAATCTTTCTAGTGAGCAAAGATCCATATTTCATTATGACTTAAGTTAGCTTTGGCTAATCTCTTAAAACATAATTATTTAGGTAGACAACCCTTTTGTCAATTATATCATATATAACTCTTGGATAGTTTGATAAACAACATTTGTTTCTAGTCCATCTAATGGTATCAACCAAACTCTATGCCTCTAAGTCCACAATCCTATTGAGATAACTTAGTTAAGTCAGGCCCAATGATTTTAACAGTTTGGATATCACAATTATCCTATCGCATCTTACTTAGATAAATAGGGTACTTTGCTTTGGCAAACCTACATCTATTGATCAAGGTCTTGATGAGTGTTATTCATTGGAAGGCATCTGATTTAGACTTAATAATTTAATGAGGGATTTTATTAAAAAAATTAGATCTCACCAATTTTAATCTTATTAAGCATGCACATTATTTATCATATCATATCGCATACAAGCATAAATAAAGTGCAAAATTAAATGTGTCACAGTTATGGCTCAATCCACTGTTAATCTTTTCAAGCTAATGAAAGATTGAAGGTCAACCTAAGGTGGTAAAAAATCTTAAAATAAATAGCTTCCTTGGATCTTCCTCAAGCATGTGCCTCCTCTCCATCATCATCTTTCCATTGTGTTCTCCATCTTGACATCTTCATCAATTACAGATTACTACATGACATAAAGAAACCTCGACTTACATTCGAGGGGATTTAGATGAGAAGAGAATATTACATTAGAATTTATAGGAAGGCACGACATGCAAGCCGTATTTCAAAACCAAAACCACTAACCTATGGGTCAAAAGGCCATAACTGTGCACCATGCATATCACAATAAGCATATAACAGTTTATATAAAATTAAAAATATATAACAAATTTGGGATCACGACCATCGTGCGCAACGACGGGGGGTCCATAGGGGTCTCTCCTCACAAGTGGTCCTATTTGTCCGATTGCGAATTTTTTTCCATACGAATCTCTGAAAAAGTTTCAAAATCATACATTTTAATCCACCAAAACACCCATAATAACAAATCATATATGTCCAGGGGCGATTTAATCATATTAAAACGAATAACAGTACACCCAGAATTTATCATATATGTCCAGTTTTGATTATATTAAAACGATTCTTCATGCTTCTAATCCGATTAGAACAGTTATATTGTTATTCCACCGATTAAAGATACGATTAACAATATCATCATATATATTACCAAAGAATACACATACAACGAAATATCATATATTTAATTTCATATCGGTAAACATGCATCATCATATATCATATATATCGAATACAATTAAAACACGAATAATCAATTAATCTTTTTCGCAAGTAGCTCGATACCACCGTTGGGATTTTGGCACAAAACGCAAAAAAAAAATAAACCAATTTAAAACAATTTCGAAACCCAAAACAGGATCCATGCGAAAACAGAAATTAATTCAGTGGTTTAGATATTATACCGATTATGAAAGATTTCTTAAACGGCTTCGAATCCTTTACGCAATCCAATAAGAACCGCGCCTCTATGGTATCCACACGAACGCCGCACGAACTGTCGAACGATTCTGCAATAAGAGGGACTGCGGTACTAGCCACCAAAGGAATAGGATTTTAGAACTATTTTCTCTCTAGTCCCTCTCTAAGAGCGGCTAGGGTTTTCGATTATGATGTAACCCTAAGTAGCTGCTATATATCATATATATAGTAGTTAAAAGGAATTAATCAAAACCTAATTTCATAAAATCCGAATGTATATATATATATATCTTAATTAAGTCTTACTAAAGTAATATACATATATACAAATTATCCTTTTAATTTAAATTCGTGATTTAAATACTATTAATCATATTAATATATTTAAATCCTTAAAATTTAAATTAATTCCCTTTTAAATTACGTTCTATGTGTGTGACCCTATAAGTTATTATTACGTTGGCAATAATTTTATAATCATATTATAAAATTATAAACAGTGAGCGGCATCTAGTAATGCATCACTGCTACCCAAGTAATAATAAGATCGATGATTCGATGCAACCTTTTCGTGACTAATGTTTCAATGTAATTTAATCCTTTTAGCCTTAATATCCTAGATTAAACTCGAGTCATGGAATGTGTCATACTCTTCATAATTTAATCTGAAATTTCTTGATCAATGAGTAGACTATATGAAACAAATCACTATTTGAGCATGGCCATGCATTTCATAGTCCTACTCAATCAAGAGGCCTATGGATATCACCCTTAATATATAGGAAGGTTAAATTCCATCTAGATCACTCATATTCCTCACATGGTTCATGATGTACCCAATAATCATCTTTATAGTCCACCCTATTAAAGGTGACATTTGATGATATCAAAGTACATAAATTCTCGTGTAGTAATATAGTGATTTCAAGTCAGAGGACCATTACATCATTGTCACTATGAGAATTGCTAATGACACTTTGCATAATGCTCCATATATAATTCTCATGGTGGGTCTGTCCAGTACATCGTTCTCTAACATGTACCTATGCATTGACTTAATATCTCATATATTTATGACCAATGAGATTTGGTCATCAGTCAATGTACATACTAGTCTTAATGCATCATTGTTGTCCCATCAACAATAATACTCGACTAGGGACATTTAAGAACAATGATACTAATTATAATTATATAATCTCACGTTCAAGTCACATACTTGAAACTATATAATTTGTATCACTATTCTAAGGAATTTTATTATGTTAACATTTATATAACGTAGTAAATAAAACCATAATAAAATCATTCATTTATTCAATCAAATATAATATCAAAATGTTAAGCAATTATATAAAATAATTGGCCTCTAGGGCATAAACTCTAACATTCCAGTCATAGGAATCCTCATAAACATAAACAAATTCCTTCAGCTTCAGCCACCTGACGATTATCTCAACCTACAGATCCTGAGCCTGTACAGTCTCTGGTAAAGGTGCTTGCCCATGTAATGGCTATGCTATTTCCCAAACCGATACCGGTTAAAGCAAAAGAGGTCTTAATTCCTAATCCCCAAGTGGAAGAAAGAGAACAGAGACGTAAAAAAGACATTGCCAGGAGATTGTCTCACCTACGCATCATTTCCCATGATGAACATATAAATAGATACACCCCAGATGATGATTGTCCAGATATTATGGTCATCATTCAGGAAAAAGAGGATGATAACAAACCCTTTATCACTGCAGTCCAACGGGACTTCACCCTTGACAATTGAAGCAGTACTCCTTGCATTTGTTGACAAGGGAAAAATAGGCACTACAAAAAAATGGGGCTTCAGCAACAACCGATTTTCGTTGCTAAAGGTGCCAAATTTTGTTGCTAAAGGGATTTGGCAACGACTTTACTGTCGTTGCGTCTTTCATTGCGCAATGAGCTTTGCTAATTATTCCGCAGCGAACGTATTTTTTTCTTTTTCAAAAGTAATACATTTTGCAATTTGGCTTTAGTACATAGACATCGATCCTTTAGCAACAAAATGTATTGTTGCAAAATAATTAAAATTTTGTTGCTAAAAACCCCTTTTCGTTGCAAAAGCCTGCTAATTGGCAACGGAATGAACTTTTTTTTTTTGCAACGACAATGCATTTTCGTTGCAATTGACACCATTTTGCAACGACATTTTTCGTTGGAGTAAATTATGAAAATTGTTGCCTAAGCTTGCTTTCGTTGCGGAATGTAAATTTTTTAGCAACGATTTTCGTTGCTGATTATATTATTTGGCAACGACATTATGCTGAATCAGCATCGAAAATGTTTGTTGCTGGTTATTTTTCAATAGCAACAAAAGTCGTCGATTAGCAATGACATTATATGTTTTCGTTTCTTTATATGTGCAACGAAAGTTGATATGATTTGCAACGATAAAAAATGTTGCCTTTTATTTTAGTATTAGCTATTATATCCTCTCCGTTGTTATTAGGTTAATTTTTCCTTGTCAAATATTATATTTTTAATGTCATTAGCAACGAAAATTTGTTGCTAAATGTATAAAAAATTGTTGCTATATTAAAACTTGTTCAATGCTTTGGTAATGAATTATATTGTTGCCAAATCAAAATTTGACATTCTTTTTGTGTACCTGGCTAGCTCAATGTCCCCATAGCAAATAATGGCAAAAATACAAAAAACTAAAATATTATTAACTTAATAAAATCATCCACTACATAATCATTCATTATCTTTACAATTAACCATCTAAAATTACCACAGTTCTTCAATCAAAGTATATATCTACATATATAGAGAGTACACTTCATAATTTTGTCCCTTGTCTTCCGTAAACGTAGCACGGAAAAACGTTGAACTATATCCGAAATGACACCGAGGAACAAAATCAGCATAAAGTCAACAAAGCAGCCCACGGAATATAAGCGCTTTGGAGAATACCGATAATCAAAACAAAGTCCATTATAAAAACCAAACAATGCTATACATAACATATAAGAATTGAAATATGCAAAGAGAGAAACATTTACTACTGGTATAAATTGGCCATAATCAATGGACAACCTCTTTCATAGTTGCTTCCTCACCGATGATAGGTTTCATCCATTAAATACTGTATACACATTTTATTGCCCCTATAGAAGTACCAATTTTTCAACAGCTTTCTACATACAATTACAAATGGTTTATATATAAAAGTATGAGATAATCGAACTTCATACTCTTAAATTCGACAATTTACTGGATTGGCAGCTAGTTTCTATTGCTTATTCTACCTGCCTTATTCTCATTTCATTCTCTTTTTACTCCAAATTAAATTCTCCATTCCACAATAAATATCCTAATTTGACTTTTCATGATTAAATTGACGAATGACCATTATTAAGCATATTTATTTAAATTTTTGAAATAAAGAACATTGGGGTTAGTAGTAAATTATATGAGTTTATTATGGTCATAGTACCTCCGCCTATATTTTTTTTTAAAAATAGTAAAAAATACTTCAATAAAGGTTAATTTGACCTTAAAAGGTTATATTAGGACATTTATTTTGGGACAGAGCGCGTACATTAGAATTTGGTATCTAAATGGTTGTTCTTCAGTGTCAACTTAATACATATGCATGTGTTTTGACTTCTGACATTTTAAGTAGATATTCATTCAGTGTAGTCTTTGTTATATAAGTTTTACTCTAGCATGGTCTTACTTCAACAAGGAATACATTAACTACGTTATGACATAAAATCAAATGTTGCAATTCTTAGACTTAGTTAGCTGATCTTCAGTCATCAAAACTACGTGTTCTAGTGCCAAAATCAATACACAAAGACAACAATGTTGTGTTATTTTCTTACTAATCAAGGGACATGAAAGAAGGTAATACCCTTTTTATTGACAAATATCCTGAAGAAGACAAGCATGTGCTTCGTGAACCTCCTCCTGGTGGGTATACATCGACACACGGATAAAGATAATAATTAGTGCTCATAAATAATACTACAAGTGAACAGACATTTTACAGGCTTATAATGATGATAGTACAACTTGATAAATATGTTCGTGCGTGTAGCGAAAGTCAGAAACATACTTGATGATTCTGCTGGAAAGGAAATTGCTGATTGCGATAACTGCTTTTCTTGCTTAATTGCATGATGTTTCTGGAACGAGTCTGATGTTTGGTGCCTTAGCAGCATGTCTTGTTGTAATATATTTGTTGTTGTTGCTATAATTGTCGTTGTGAATCTTGTTGTGGCTCTTTTGCTCAATTCACCTTCTCTAAAACATATATTGTGAAACTTCACCAAATTAAACTATGAAACACATATAACAGTAAAAAAAAGTGATTTACAAAGCAATGTGCTAGTCATATGGGAATGTTGGATAAATCATTCATCATTTTCAGAGAGAACCATCATATATGATAGTGAAGCCATATGGAAATCAATAGACAAGTCTATCAATTTAGCTAGTAAAAACTTGTTCAATGTTGAGATAATATCAGCTGACATACATCTAGATATACTTATCAATATTATATATATATGTAAAATCTAGACGTGGATAAAAAGTACAAGAAGAAAATCACTAAACAAATTTCAAAATTACCTTGTAAGAGAAGCGTCTCCCATCATAATAAACTTTTGGGTTGTTTCTTAAACTGTCAAAGATAGTCTTGTTGGCATTCACATCAACATAACATGATTCATTTATTCACATCAACATAACATAACTAATTTAAGTGGTAATTTACGAGAGAAAATGGATTATTGTGGTGTATGACTTCAACTACAGATTAGTCAATTCATACATGATACGTATCTGAATTTATCAATAATCCTTAATAGGATTCACAAACAAACACGCCTTTCATATGACAATCCCTTGAAATCTGCACTTAATGACATTCAATGTGCAATACACCCACACCCACACCCACACCCACACCCACACCCACACCCACACATATATGTATATATAACATCAAAAGAACCATATATGATGAATAAAAAGATATATCATTAAGAAATAAAAAAAATAACCTGAGAATAGCATTGCCCCTGAGCATATCTTCCATCTGCACGGAAACAAATTAAGTGCTCTCTCCTCAAGCTTATCATAATCTATATATCCAGTTTGTGGGTTAGCAACATAGTGCTACTGTCCTCTTACTTGAAAAAAAATATGTACACAAAAAAAAAGACTGTTCTTATGTTAATTTGTAATATCATATAGTTGACTACAAATGAAATCATCATCAGACCTGCCATCAAGCCATGGAGGAGGGGTGCTGCCAGGGAACTAGAGGGGCCTTTCAGGGTCAGCTACAGCACAAACAGTACTGACTGATTGTGTTCCATGTCGTGCGGTAAACTTGCTCACTCTCAGTCTTCTCCCACCAAGAAAAGAAGCCTTTGTTGTTCCCACAATGGATCCATTTTTCTGGGAACTGTAATTTAATGAATTGATTACTTGATGGATGCACGTGCATTAATATCGTGTTTTTATCATTATCCATCTTTAAACAGTACAATCATGTAGCTTGGAAATGATATATAGCGGTAACCAACAAATTATAAATAAAAATTCCCATTTAGAGTTAACATTGATTTTTTATTCCTAAAACTAAAGTTAAATATACAATCATAGACATACACACGCAATCAATCAATGATTCATGAATTTATCATGTATATATATAGTTTTTGTATAATTGAGTTTTATTCTGGCAGGAGGGTGATGATAACTTGCCTTGGGGAAGAGAAAGCAACTGCTGCAATGGCTGAAGAAGCACGGGAGGTGGCCATGTGGGCAAATTTTGCTTGAATGTTGTGCGTTTGATCGGTGAGTATGAGATCTGGACAGGAGGAAGCTGTTAATGTATGCAGAGCAGGGGCTTATCTTAAACAATAGGGAATTTAAGGCCTGATTGGTTGTTCGGGTTGCCATCTGGCCTGCAGAATCTAATTTCTAGCCCCTCCACCTCCGGTCCATGGAGGCTGGAGCTTACCTGGAATTATCACAAGCTGGTGGTTCACATTCCAATGGAGTCACTCTCAGCTTCAATAAGCCACAACATTTTGAAGGGCAATTTTGTCACAGAAGAAAATATGGTTTTGATTTTGCTTGGATATTTCTTGGGGGGGTCTGTTGGCTTTCTGTGTACACAGTCTTGAATGTTGTAGAGGTTAAGCCTAGAAATTACTTTGGAAGTATGCATGCAAGTTTTTGTTTTTCCTTATTATTTAAAGCGCTCAAAAGAGTTTTTCATGAAATAAATTTCAAGTGATTTGTTTTTATAAATAATATTTTTGTATGTAATAATGTTTTATAAGATATTAAATTTAATTAAGCTCGAGTTATCAAAAAGTTTTAATCTATGAAATGATGTGACAATAAACATTTTTAATAATATTCTATAGCATAAGTAATTAAAAGATATTTACCCTACCTTACTTTTAAATTGTAAGAATTCCATGTTAGAAACCGGAGTAAGTTCTTATATCTCAACTTAAGAATAGAAGAAGAGATGATAGCTATGGGCCTATGGCTAAGACAAAATTACATATGGACTACGCCTCAATAGATTAATGGGTTTGTATAATAGCCATGATTGCAATGGGCCTATGGCTAAAACAAAATTACATATGGACTACGCCTCAATAGATTAAGGGTCCTTAACACTAATATACAACAATTAAAAAGTAATTACAAAAACAAAACATCCACAAAATAATTACAAAAATAACGCAATACAATATTACCTTGCTAAAATTACGCGTCATTAACTCCCTACACGTCAGTTACCGACTTTCATATTTCCAACTAACCGATCCTAAATTCACGCTAATGAAGAAAAAAGATTGCTCTTATGTTTGACCTTATTGGATACGCTAAAACGACTGCTCTTATGTTTGACCTTATTGCCTCCCACAACTCAGAAAGTATACGCTAAAAGTTTGACCTTATTGGATCAACTTTCTACTTGTTTAATTCTAGTTCCTCAAAATGAGAAGGAAATTATTCATAAGTACGTACATAACTGAACATATTTTTAATGGTTTACCTATCTCACATTTTATTAACAAAAAAAACACAAACAAACTCACTTATAATGTGGGGCAATTTAGAGAGAGTAAGTGAGATTGATGCGGTTCTAAAACAGACTGAAGTGAAGAATGAAGGAACAATAGAATTCAATAAAAATATAAGTGGTCTTATTGATAAAAAGAATAATCCAGCTATTCCACATTAGACAGAGTAACCAAGCAAGTGAGATTGCCCATCATATAATTTTTTTGAATGGAATGGAATCAAAACTAACCTCCCCCATGGTAAGCACTTCCAGTGCATCTTCAAACTTTTGCCTTCTAATTAGCTGTTATGCATTTGCATGAAGCATAAGACCCATCATGATTGCCTGGGTAGTAGCTGTACAATAAGGGATATTAAACAAATATATAAGAACTAACTAATCCTGCTAATTATAATACCAACGAATATGTGGAGATTATTACTGGAAAATTCCAAAATTAGTAGTTATGCCCAAGTGTCGGTACGGATTTAATATGTTACTTTGGCATCATGCGTAGAAAATACTGAAAAGTTTTTTATCAATACCAATCAAAGTTCAAAATAAAATTGTTATGGTGAGGCTTAAATCTGCCATTTATTCAAATAAAAAAAAAACAAAATACTGTATGCAGAAGGGGCCATAAGTACTAGGAACTACAGACATGTACAAATTGCTATTATGCACATAAAACCAACTGTTGGTCAACGTAACATAACATAATAATGTTAAGGAAACTAATACTGCTGAGGTGAATGAATTTAAAGTACAAACCTTCCTGAAGTCATCCCTTGAGAAATTCTCAACCATTTTGGGACCTGATGAGAAGAAGCCGAGGGCTGTATGCAACAATTCCAACGTGGAGTTCTCTGCAGAATTGCAAAGATTATTACAACAGATTTTTGATATCGGAGGGGTGTGTAGCCTGCATATATATGGATTAATGTAGGACATAGTAATTTCTCTCCTACAAGTCGGAACAATTTCTCACCTACTCTGCGTTATTTCCCCAAAGGCCACAAAAACTATTACAAATTACCCTTTAATTATTCCTTGGAAAACAATTTAAACAACAAAAAAAATTGAAATTTTCATCAAATTAACATATACCCAGTTCTCAAAACCTCCCAATCAACCAAATAACGTAAACCAAAACATCTGATTCCGAGTTCGAGATCTGGATTCGAAGAAGTTGCAGCAAAAGAAGAGAAGACGACAAGAAATTAAGAAAAGGAGGACTCACCAGAGAAAAGAGATTCAGAGAAGAAGAAAGGTTCTGATTTTCGATTTCGAGTTCGAGATCTGGATTCTGGCCTTCTTGGTTTGGGATGAGAGTATTCAGAGATTCAGATCGATTAAGATTATGTATATTCTATAGCCGTGTATATTCTATTAAGAAAATATTTTAAAATTAATTTTTTTGTTTATTTCTATAATTAATTATTTTATCAAATATTATGTTTGTACTACAACATTTAATTAGTATAACACATGCATATACTTATAGAATTTATTATAGCATACAATATATTATTTTATAAAGAAAATTATATACCTTTGCTATTTAAAAAATATTTTTAGTAAACTAATGTGTATATCAATATATTAACTATGATTATGTAAAAAAATAATATTTTTTATAAAAAAATATTTCAATTAATAATATATATTATTATAAAAATAATATATTTAAAAATTATTTCTACCAGTTATTATACAAGAAAAAATTACATTTGCAATCTTTGACTTTTAATCGGAGAAATGTTCATCCTCTTGTATGATAACTTTAAATACCCAATTTGCCTACAACACAATCTAACTAGATCGAAAAATAAAAAAAAATAAAGGATTATATTTAAAAAAAATTAGTTTAAATAAAACTCTAACAAGCCATCACAAAATTTCATCCAAATTAATTGACTTATACCGACAAGAATATAAAAAAAAATTTCAATTATTCATGTGTGCACGCCAAATAATACTTAGGGCTCATATAATTGTATGTGACTATCAAATTAGTAAATTATATGTTACAATAATTATAATATGTCAAAAAAATTAATAAATAAATAAATAATCTCTTACTTCAAGACCAAACCTCATTTAACAAACCCAATAAATAATTTTCTCACTTCATTTATTCATTGTCTTCTTATTAAATAAGATGATCAAGTTTATCAAATTTAGTTTGTTAACTTTGTATTATTTATTTGAATCTTAACTTATTTTATTAACTTTAATGTAATATTCTTAATTAGATAATGCATAATTTACCAAACATAATTAAAAGATATTTTTATAGATTTATAATATACCAAAATATTTTTTTATTATTGCTTTTTTTAACCCAATACACATATAATAAATATCAAACAAGGTTAAATAAGTATATATAAATTCAAAAAAAATTAATACTTTATTATTTATCTCTTGCAAAGAAAACTCAATAATACTATATAGTGAATCATATTTTTTTGTAGATAATATTTTTCTTTGTAAAATTACATCGTAAAAATGGCAGTGGCAACTATTTTTCTACCACCTCAATTTTGCGAAAGCCAAAAATAAATTGTGAACAATGTTTCCTTCGTTAATAACTATATTATCATTGATTTTTTTTTCTTTTCATTATCCCCTTGCTAGAACATTCTCATTTTCTAAGTAGTAATAATTGTACAAAGTGATACGATATACTAAAGTTTGTCGTCATAATTTTTATCGTACCAATCTATTAGACCAATATAATTTACTATTCTTAGGGGTATACATTCTCATTTTAATATTCAAATATTTGTATTTGGAACTCTTTTTTTTAAAAAAAGGAATCATAATTATTTATATAGTTTATGAATAATTGTATAATGATGTAAAACATTAATTAATGAAATTATGAGCATGAATGTAGAAAATAAATCTATCATGTGATTAATAAATAAAAATTTATAGATAATACAATATTAATGAAACTATAAGTATCATTCTATGAATTTAAAATTCCAACTTCTACATGATATGTGTTTGATAATTATTTCAAATTTCCGAATTAGAACAAGTAAATACATTTATGTAATTAATAAATAAATAAATACATAATGATATAAATACAATATTACATGATATGTGTTTGTTATTGTTATTATTATTGTTGTTGTTATTCTTATTATTATTATTATTATTATTAGTACTATAATTATTATTATTATTATTATTATTATTATTATTATTATTATTATTATTATTATTATTATTATTAGTTATGGTATGTAGTGAAGGAGAAGAAAAGAATATATGGGGGAAATCTCATATTTTGATATAAATATTAATCCTTGCAAAATATTAACAATTGACTCATGTTGCTTTAGTGGTCATATAACCAAAATTTCAAATGAGAGGTTGTGAGTTCAAATCTCTAAAGAGGCAGTTTTTGGAAAAAATTCAAAAGACGCCACGTCAGCAGCGGACATGTGTCAAATTACAATATTAAATACCACGTCAAGCCTGCCACGTAGGCGCCACGTGTGCCACGTCAGTAGGTCAACACACATGTGGCGCCTGGGGGTTCAAAGTCTAAATTTTTGAATAGAAAGTGACTCAGTTTGCGTTGACCAGAAGAAAGGGGCTCAATACCCAAATATCAGAAAAGTTCAGTGGTCGACTTTGTATTTAACCCCTTATAAGTCAAAAAAAGTTAAAATTTAAGTTATTGTCAAACACTAAATAATAACAAATGACTTATAAGTTAGTTTGACCAACTTATAAGTCATTGACAAACACCTTCTAATTCAAGATATAAAGAGAAATTAATATTTGCTTATAAAAAAAAATTACAAGTCAAGAAAAAAGAGAATTTGAAAGAGGGGAATTTCCATTGTTCTACAAAAAATATCATTTCTAAAAGAAAAATAATTATTTTAAAAAAAAGAATCTACTTTTATTTTTCTTTGATAGTAATATAAAATATATAATATATTCTCAAGTTTATCGTTACCATTTTATTATCATATCACACTCATAAACTAACCGTTATAATCGTTAGGAATTTATATAAAATTAAAATACAACTTTAATATTTATAAATTAAATAAATAAAAATTATTTTCGTGGAATGAAGAAGAAAGTATAATATTTTGTAACTCCAAGATTGTTGAATCCAAATAGAATGGTTCCACTGTAATAACTCGAGATTTTCTATATAAAATAAATAAGAAATTTTGCGTATAAATTTTTTTTTATTTAATGACGAGACTAAGTGTCAAGTAAAGTGAACGATAAATGCGAATACATTTATTACTTGAAAAATTAGAAATAATTTTGGAATTATTAATTACCACAAATTATATGGTAATAAATTTACATAGTAGAAATGTTTTTATTAATTATTTTCCATGAAAACATGATTGGAAATAATATATGATGTGATAATTAGATTTATATAATAAATATTTTATTATATGAATTGTTCAGAATATTTAAGTTAATTATTTTAACTTGATTATTGATGATGTGTACGAAGAATAAGTCAGACATGAGATCCAAACCCTAGATTGGGATTATGATCAAGAGATGAGAATAATAATATTATATTATTTTACAATTACCATAATTATGTAATTTGGGTATGTCGTGAGACAGATAATATTGAAAGCAATATTTACCAATTAGGTCATAACATATTACCGTCTTTGTGAAACCCTAATTATTAAACTCGCTTATGGGATATTTCGAGTAGTATTGTGTATATGAAGTTACCGTGAATAAGAATATCGGTAATTAGAAGAAACCCTAATTATCGTTGTGACGTCGATAATTAGGACAAACCCTAATTATTATAACCCTAACCTATTGAAATTAGAAACCGTAACGACTCGTGTTAGTAACATACACGATAATTAAAGAACCACTAATGGTCAATTAGAAACCCTAATTGATGACGTTGAGAAACCCTATTTTAATTACTGGGTTTTAATTTCGATGTTATTGTATAAGTGTTTTAATTTACCAAAGGATAGAAGTTAATTGGTAAATTATAAGAATTAAATCTAGTGATTAAATATTACATTTAATTGCCTTGTACAAGATTGCCCATACACTCTTAAACAAAGCCCAACCATCACCCATAAACAAATCGTAAGCAAGAATCAAGAATTTTTTTTGGCAAAAGGGTATAAGAACACTAAACCTAGAAATCCTTTGATTCGATGTTATTTGATGCAATTGATTGTTTAAAGTTGTGTAATAGAATGTTAATTGATGATATGGGTTGATAAATCAAAGACCCATAACATCAAAGTGCACGAATTTGAAGATTTAAGCAAGTTGGAAAAAACCGAATTCTGTTATTTTTTCACCAAATGTCAGAGGTCATAACTCTTTGCTCGATCATGAGTTTTGTTCTTCAAAAGTTGTTATGTGTAGCCTGATATGTGGTCTTTAATCTGCAAAAAGAATCAAGTCCATATCATGTATAGATTAGAAGTTATAGATGGTCGGATATGGTTGATCGATCATGATAAACTATTTTTGACCGATTCAGAATGGGGGCATTCTCGTCCACTTTTTGTGCTTTAAAAGGTCTGGACTTTTGATATGTTGTAGTGCACTGAGTTAGGAAGCCATAGGCTTTGGAATGACCTCATTCCGACCTCGGATGAGGAAATTACGGTGATTGGAAGGAAATGTGTCAAAAGCCGAAAGTCGCAGAATGGATGTGCTATTCGGGACACTATTTCAATCAGTTAATGTTTTCAAAACCTTCTGGGCTTTTGGTATGTTATAGTACACCGAATAAGCTTTCCATAGACTCAAAAGCGGACTAAATCCGATATCGGAGGAGAGAGTTATGACATTTCAAAGTAGTAGTGTCAAAACTTTCCAACAAGTGCGGTGCGATCCATTTGAACGGAATTTACAATGATGTGTTCGAATTTGGAAATGGTCAAAGAATAAAAGTTGTAGCCCCAGAAGTTAGCTTCACAAGCGGGCTCAAGAATCGCTCAAAAATGTTTTAAAATGAAAGAGTTATGGACTGTTTTTAGAGAAAGAGGTAAAGCTGAAACGAGATTGAAAAGCTGTTATGAACGCCCATTTTTGACCTTAATTGTTTGGGCTACCTAATGAACCTGAATTGGGTAATTCATATTTTTTAAAAATAGTCTTACATACCATGTATAACATATCCAAAAATCAGATTAATCGGAGTTATGAGCAATGCGTTAGAAAATCGCAAAGTGAGCTATTGTAAAATTAGAATAAACCAAGTCCCACATCGACTAAATTGAGAACTTCACCATTTTCTAAACCTATAAATAGAAAAAGGCTTGGCCTTTGTTTCATTCACCAACAATAAGGCCTCCAATTTCTGAGAAAGGCTTTGTTGTGGGAGAACTTTTTATAAAGATCCCCTTAGTTAAATTTTGGGCGTGGAAGTGCGTATTCAATTGCGTGGAATTCGTATTTCCTGTATGTTTCTTATTTAATTTTTGTAATGTTATTATTTTTTAATTGTTAGTTAAAGTTTGAATTTTTGAAGTTTAGTTAGTGTTGTTAATAAACTAGTTAGTTTACTATGTTTATTTTGGCTTGGAATTGATTATGTAAATGAGTTATTTGTGATGACTTTTAATATTTTGTGATGAATTTCATTAATTAATAATTATTAATGATATTAAAGTTATTTAATGATTATATTAAATAATTTAGTTTAAAAATGATTTTAATATTATAAAAATCATTTTAAATGAAAATAAGGTATTTAAAAATATTTTAAGTTATAAAATATAACTTTTAATATTTAAATGATAATTTCATTAATAATTAAATATTAATGATATTAAGATAATATTAATGATATTTAGTTTATTTAATGATTAATATTAAATAAATAGTTTAAAAATGGTTTTACTTATTTAAAACCATTTAAAGAGGATATTAAGGATTTAAAAATATTTTAAGTTATAATTAATGAATTTTAATATTTGAAAAATAGTACATTAATATTTAAATATTAATGGTAATTATTTGGGTAATATAAATGTTTTAAAAATAGTTTGAGTTATTATAAATAACTTTTATATTTTAGCGATGGTTTCATTAATAGTTTAGTATTAATTAAACTATTAATGATGATGGAATTGTTTAATGTTTAAATCATTTAATTATGATTCCGATATTTGAAAGTTATAAATTTACCAAACTAGTGACTTGAGAGAACCGATTATGAAGTTCTCGAATTTGAAGAAGAACACCTATAGTAATGCTTATATCACTATAGGCCCTTTAGTGATGATTTGAATTATTTTAAAATTTTCAATTTCGGAAATTGCGAAAATGATTAAAAATAAGATGTTTGATATTTACAGATGTTGAGGTATAGAATAAGAGTCTTAGACTCATTATTTTACCCGATAAAGTCATTTGCATACAACGACAAATGTCGGACCTTATAAAAGAAAGAAAAGACTACTTCAGAAGAGCATGGATGAGATATTTGAAAAATGTATAAAAATATTTCAAGTATAGAATAGGAACTAAAAGTATGATCACTATGATTATGTGATTAGACTATGTCTTTAATTGTAATGTATGCGATTACTATGTGTTAAGATATATTGTTCTAATCGAACGAATGATCCGATTATTGATAGGTTGTGATAAAGAGATAAAACCTAAGTTGAGATTTGTAATCGTGAATCGAAAAAGTATCCTACCTTTGCATTTTCTTTATGCAATGGACATGAGTAAGAAGTTTCTAATTATTCTATTCTCGCATGCATTATGTACGCTTTGATTATCAACATGTTAGCTCGGATATATATATTCTTAAGTTGATTTCTAAATGGTTATACAAGTGTTCCCACTTGATAACCATGGCATTTATTCACATATTGATATACCTCTAATTACCCGTATACATATATGTTGAATTACATATTATTGTTGAGCAAGATTAAAACCTTCTGGTTTGGAACCGTGCATGTATGAACATCCCTATATGGGAAGATTTTTGCGCCAAAGCGGATAGAGTGAGCGATGAATTTCGCTTCAAGTTATGTAGTATTGATCAATGAGGTACAATGAAATGATCACCCTCGTGCTGCTGTAAGCTAGAAGCGGTTTCATGGATGGATTTCTGCCAAACCTTTTCGAAAATGAAAAGAATGTTCATAGTATGATTCTTAAACCCTATTCATGGGTAGAGCCAGAGCCAAATTTAAATAATTTGGAAGAGATTTGTTATGTGAATTTTTTATCAAGATGCAGATTACTTCACAACTTTCGATTCGTTGTAGAAGTGTTATGTAAAGAGAATACTTATATTCTTTCAAATTATATATATAATTGCTATTACTTGCTTTGGCACTCAAATGCTCATCCTTCTTAAATTAAATGTTTTCAAGATTATGTATGAGCAACTCAAGGCTCAGTACACGAACAAAGGAAAAGGAAAGTCGATCGAAATAAGTGTGTATCATGAGTTAATGGTTATAGTTGTATTGGTATCTATTCAAGTATTATAAGGAATGTATTTGAAGGTCACGTGCACAGGGAAGTAAACTTTGATGTATGTAAATTAAGTTCGAATGTATTATTATTTTAGTATTATTCACTTTTAAAGAAATGGTATCGTGGAGAACCGAAGTTCGGGTTTCAAGTACTGGATTTGGGGTCGTCGAGGTTTGGTATCAAAGTCATTGGTTATGAAGCTTAGGTAGGAATACCCGAGACTAATAACCGCAATGATTAGGATAAGTATTAACTCATATAGAGTTAGTTGGTAAGATTCAAAGATGAATCTCGATTTAGTGTAAAGACACGAGTTCCCTAACTCGATTATAAAGTTAAACAATAATAGGGGAGTAGATTGAGTCTAAAAGACCGAAAAGCGATTATGAGAGATCGTAAAATAAAACGATCAAGATATAGAACTAAATCGTAATATATACGATGAGATCACCCCGTGATCCGATAAAAAATATAATGACGGAAGGAATCAATCTGATGATTGGAAAGTTTACAGCAAGATTGCTGTGTATGAATTGTACTATCAATTGGTACAGATCCAGAAGAGAATTATAAATACGAATAAATTCGTATGGAGAATGGGGTTAGTGTTAGATGGGGATTCAATTGAGGACTCATGTCGGCAGCTGAGTTGTATGATTCTTCGTATGGGAGCTGAATTGTACTTGGTGTAAAAACCACTTAGTTTCTGGCACTGATAATCATTGAAATGTACGTGTATGCGCTATTTGTTATATGCACATTAAGAGGATGACTCCATTCTCGTGTGTATAACGGTAGATAGGTCATAGATAGAGAATATAAGATTAAGTTCGAGTTCTTAAAACTCATACCTATGAGACATTCTTGACTCATAATTATATGAAATGTTTATGAACCCTCAAATGAATGGACGCCAAAGGTCCTGACTAGGATAAGTTCTTAAACTCATATGATTGTGGCAATTTATGAACTCATAAGTGTGGTTTGATGAACTGGGTATAGTTTTGTGTGAATGGAGTGTTATGGATTACGAGAAGCAGATAGATTGTTAAGTAAATGATTTTTTAGTGAAGGTGTTAGGTTTTCCTAAACTCCTAGCTATGCTAAACTTCAAAATTTTTGACATCAAGCTAAATACGCACTATGTGCTTTTGAAAACAAAAATGTAGACTAAGTAATCATTTTTGAAACGGTTTTAAAGTCTGATCTATGCTACTTATTTGGCTGAGACGCAAATGATTTGAAATATCAAAATTGTTTTTAATTATCACTCATGTACCATGTAACGAACTGTGCGAGAGAGATGATAAAAATGTGATGGAGTTATAAATACAGGAATACTTAGTGTGAATTTGACCTGAAGTCGTCGTTCCACTATTGTATGATGTGTTATGACAAAGTCATACAATGACGACATCCTCAACGGATTGTTAATACAGTACGGCATCATGACGTCATTCTCGAAAATGTTTTCAAAAAGTTTAATTTTCCAACGGGTTTGGCTACATCTAAATAATTCGATTGAATTGAATTATTGATATGAGTCTATGCTATTTGAATCATTTAGACTAATGTTTATGAAAACTCTAAGTGTTCATTGAAGAAATTTCCGAACCAAATTGTTTTGGTGCGGAATCCTATGATAAGACCGAGGTGAACGATGTTGTTTGGATAAAATAATCCAATCTAATAGCGTAAATATTCGCTAGGCATGATTAATACGTTATGCATGACGTAGGGTACAATAGGCTAATCACCTAAAAGTACTATTAATGGTAGTTTACCTTCTTTGTGATTGTAAACATACCGGTAATGTTTTCATGGTATGAATACTGTTAAAACTATGTGTTCATGGTCTATATGACCCCTCAAAGACAATTTGAAAACTTTTACTCTTGTGAGAGGTGTATTGGGTAGCATGTGATGATATGTGTGAATGTTGTAAGCACGAGATAGAGTTAGCCGAAGTTACGAGGAGGTTGGAGCGAGAGGAGATATACAGATAGATGATTTGAAGGTTGAGATAGAAGCCAAAAACACCGGATATATACCTTGGAGCAGTGCTTTAGTCATCACCTTCATGCGATTCGATCTTGAGTGGATGGAGCGCCTTTCTAAGCAGAGATAGGCGTTGATGAGAATTGAATAAATTTATCGTCAATCAAAATAAGAGACAACGTATATAGAACTCTTGATTCTTTGTGTATATATACTATATGTTAATCGTGGTAACTTATGTATGTAGATGTGCTGGTAAGAAAGATATGTGGAATAAGAAGGATCATATTCACACCCCGAGCTAATATCAAGGCCAACAGATGAAATAGAAGCTCACTAGGAACCCAAATCGGACGAGGTGGCTATCGTGGAAAAAACGTAGCATCGATCGATCCGAAATATTGAATTTGATGAGATAGTGATTCAGACACTAAAGTTGAAGCTGCTCAAGCATCAACGGAGGTGTAGGATTTGGAGAACAAGGTTTCTTCATTGGAAAGGTTGTGGGAGATAGAAAAGTTGATGCGTCGGCGTTAATGGAAACAATGGAAGAAGCGAGGATAAGCTCAAAATCCAAATTGACCGGATGGAGCCTCAAGCGACACATCCGTGAAGGACACACCTCTCCTCGTTGCCCCGACTATAAGAAAGGTGGATGTTTTAATTGTGGGATGGAAGGACATCGAAATGAATGTCAGTCCGAGAAAAACTTGGTAAATAAGTGGTATGGGTTATGTTGTGTGTGTGATAAGTAATGAACTATTTTCAACTTTTATGTTGGTCAAGATTTTAAATCCAGACTTTCGTAGTCACAAAGGGATAAATTTGTTGATTTAAAGCGGGATGTCTTTGTGTAAATATTCGATAAATGAATATGAATCTAAGATTGAGAAATGAAATGAGTTTAATACATTAATCTTATGCAATAAGGTTTAAAATGTAAGGTATAATTTATGGTTTTATTTAACGAGATAATGCCGCCAAGAGCGTCAAACTCGAAACCAAAGGATAGAAGAATCTACTAATCTTTGAGGAACGATGAATGAATCGATGCAAAACTTTGCAAACATGGTAGCTTCAGCTATGCAAATAGAGGAACACCGATTCTGGAAACCAAATGATAATCGCTTGGTAAAATTCAAAGACTTCAAAGTCAGTAGTACCACCCGAATTTAGAGGATCACCGACCTATAGAAGCCCGGACTTGGGTGAATGAGATAGAGAAGGCGTTCAGAATCGCTAAAAGTAGATGAGGGAAAAAGACCACTTTTGCCACTTATATGATGAAAAGGGAAGCTAACTTTTGATGGGAGGCAAATAAGACTCAAAGGCAGAGAAGAAGAAATTACTTGGGATAGGTTTAAGGATTTATTTTTTGAAAACTATCTCTCCGTTAGTATGCGCCTAGAATGGAGGTGAGATTCACGAGTTAAAGCGGATAACATGGTAATTCTTGAGTATGCTTGCAAAATTTAATGAGTTAGCTAGGTTTGCTCCACATCAAGTGGATACAGAGGCTAGGAAGGCAAGGAGATTTGAGCCGGGCTTAAAACCACAGCTCTCTGATAAGGTGTCGATCTTGCAAATCAATACTTTTGCGAAACTCATGGAGAAGGCTATCATTCTTTGAGCAGGGAAGTGAGGCCATGAGCCTCTACCATAAGGAGAAGAAGAACAAAAGCAAGTCGAGGAACAAAGAAAGATAGAAAGTAGTAGTGGGAATAGGGGTGAGAAAAGAATGAGGAATTTTTACGAGAAAATGCAAGTAAAGCGGAAGGTATAAAGAAGCGGTAGTGCGAAGGTCTGAGCTGGGAAGAATCACTCTGGCGAGTGTCTGAAGGCAAATTTGTATGCTACTGAAGTGCGGGCAAGAGGGTCATATCTCTCCAAACCGCCCCAAATCAAGGATGATCGATGGATGCTTCATATGTGGATCGATCGAGCATAAGGTGAGGAACTGTCCCACAGAGGGGAATGGAGGCAGGGAACATAACCACGGGGAGAAGCAGTGGGACGTTAGCAATTTCAGGACCAAACTCAACCAAGAACTCCAACGAAAAGCAACTCCGAGGGTTTACAACATGACGGTCCCGATATCGATGATGGCGATTGGAAATGAACTCCAGGTGCTATTTGAATAACTTATATATCTTATATTTCTGCTTAATCGGATAGACAAGTGTTATGATGAATAATTAAAGATCAGTTCGATCAAGTATGATCGAGACCTACGTACAATGATTATATGCTATTTACCCTTCTGCATATGAGTTTTTAAAGAGGTGATTCCGGGACTTTTAATCCTTATAAAGGAGGGTGAATGTAATAACTCGAGATTTTTATATAAAATAAATAAGAAATTTTATATAAATTTTTTTTATTTAATGAATGAGACTAAGTGTCAAGTAAAGTGAACGATAAATGCGAATACATTTATTACTTGAAAAATTAGAAATAATTTTGGAATTATTAATTACCACAAATTATATGGTAATAAATTTACGTAAGTTTAAATGTTTTTATTAATTATTTTCCATGAAAACATGATTGGAAATAATATATGATGTGATAATTAGATTTATATAATAAATATTTTATTATATGAATTGTTCGTAATATTTAAGTTAATTATTTTAACTTGATTATTGATGATGTGTACGAAGAATAAGTCGGATATGAGATCCAAACCCTAGATTGGGATTATGATCAAGAGATGAGAATAATAATATTATATTATTTTACAAATTACCATAATTATGTACTTTGGTATGTGCGACAGATAATATTGAAAATGACCACCAATTAGGTCATAACATATTACCGTCTTTGTGAAACCCTAATTATTAAACTTCGCTTATGGGATATTTACGAGTAGTATCTGTATATATGAAGTTACTTGTGAATAAGAATATCGGTAATTAGAAGAAACCCTAATTATCGTTGTTTATACGTCGATAATTAGGACAAACCCTAATTATTATAACCCTAACCTAGGTTGAAATTAGAAACCGTAACGAATCGTGTTAGTAACATACACGATAATTAAAGAACCACTAATGGTCAATTAGAAACCCTAATTGATGACGTTGAGAAACCCTAATTTTAATTACATGGGTTTAATTTCGATGTTATTGTATAAGTGTTTTAATTTACCAAAGGATAGAAGTTAATTGGTAAATTATAAGAATTAAATCTAGTGATTAAATATTACATTTAATTGCCTTGTACAAGATTGCCCATACACTCTTAAACAAAGCCCAACCATCACCCATAACAAATCAGAAGCAAGAATCAAGAATTTTTGGCAAAAAGGGTATAAGAACACTAAACCTAGAAATCCTTTGATTCGATATTATTTGATGCAATTGATTGTTTAAAGTTGTGTAATAGAATGTTAATTGATGATATGGGTTGATAAATCAAAGACCCATAACATCAAAGTGCACGAATTTGAAGATTTAAGCAAGTTGGAAAAACCGAATTTACATTATTTTTTCACCAAATGTCGAGGTCATAACTTTTGCTCGATCATGAGTTTTGTTCTTCAAAAGTTGTTATGTGTAGCCTGATATGTGGTCTTTAATCTGCAAAAAGAATCAAGTCCATATCATGTATAGATTAGAAGTTATAGATGGTCAGACATGGTTGACCGATCATGATAAACTATTTTTGGACGGTCTGTAATGGGGGCATTCTCGTCCACTTTTTGTGCTTTAAAAGGTCTGGACTTTTGATATGTTGTAGTGCACTGAGTTAGGAAGCCATAGGCTTTGGAATGACCTCATTCCGACCTCGGATGAGGAAATTACGGTGATTGGAAGGAAATGTGTCAAAACTGAAAGTCAGCAGCGGGATGTGCTATTCGGGACACTATTTCAATCAGTTAATGTTTTCAAAACCTTCTGGGCTTTTGGTATGTTATAGTACACCGAATAAGCTTTCCATAAACTCCGAAACGGACTAAATCCGATATCGGAGGAGAGAGTTATGACATTTCAAAGTAGTAGTGTCAAAACTTTCCAACAAGTGCGGTGCAGTCCATTTGAACGGAATTTCGGGCTGATGTGTTCGGAATTTGGAAATGGTCAAAGAATAAAAGTTGTAGCCCCAGAAGTTAGCTTCAAGGGCTCAAGAATCGCTCAAAAAGTTTTAAAATGAAAGAGTTATGACTGTTTTAGCGAAAGAGGGTAAAGCTGAAACGAGATTGAAAACTGTTATGAACGTCCACTTTGATGCACTGTTTGGGCTACCTAATGAACCCGAATTGGGTAATTCGTATTTTTTTAAAATAGTCTTACATACCATGTATAACATATCCAAAAATCAGATTAATCGGAGTTATGAGCAATGCGTTAGAAAATCGCAAAGTGAGCTATTGAAAAATTAGTATAAACCAAGTCCCACATCGACTAAATTGAGAACTTCACCATTTTCTAAACCTATAAATAGAAGGGCTTGGCCTTTGTTTCATTCACCAACAATAAGGCCTCCAATTTTTGAGAAAGACTTTGTTGTGGGAGAACTTTTTATAAAGATCTCCTTAGTTAAATTTTGGCGTGGAAGTGCGTATTCAGTCTGTGGAATTCGTATTTCCGGGTATGTTTCTTATTTAATTTTTGTAATGTTATTATTTTTAATTGTTAGTTAAAGTTTGAATTTTTGAAATTTAGTTAGTGTTGTTAATAAACTAGTTAGTTTACTATGTTTATTTTGGCTTGGAATTAATTATGTAAATGAGTTATTTGTGATGACTTTTAATATTTTGTGATGAATTTCATTAATTAATAATTATTAATGATATTAAAGTTATTTAATGATTATATTAAATAATTTAGTTTAAAAATGATTTTAATATTATAAAAATCATTTTAAATGAAAATAAGGTATTTAAAAATATTTTAAGTTATAAAATATAACTTTTAATATTTAAATGATAATTTCATTAATAATTAAATATTAATGATATTAAGATAATATTAATGATATTTAGTTTATTTAATGATTAATATTAAATAAATAGTTTAAAAATGGTTTTACTTATTTAAAAACCATTTAAAGAGGATATTAAGGATTTAAAAATATTTTAAGTTATAATTAATGACTTTTAATATTTGGATAAATAGTACATTAATATTTAAATATTAATGGTAATTATTTGGGTAATATAAATGTTTTAAAAATAGTTTGAGTTATTATAAATAACTTTTATATTTTAGCGATGGTTTCATTAATAGTTTAGTATTAATTAAACTATTAATGATGATGGAATTGTTTAATGTTTAAATCATTTAATTATGATTAGATATTTGAAAGTTATAATGACCAAACTAGTGACTTGAGAACCGATTATGAAGTTCTCAATTTGAAGAAGAACACCTATAATAATGATTATATCACTATAGGCCCTTTAGTGATGATTTGAATTATTTTAAAATTTTCAATTTAAAATTGCGAAAATGATTAAAAATAAGATGTCCGATATTTACGAGATGTTGAGGTATAGAATAAGAGTCTTAGACTCGGATTTACCCGATAAAGTCAGTTTAAGATCTTACGACGACAAATGTCGAACCTTATAAAAGAAAGAAAAAGACTACTTGTAAGAGTATGGATGAGATATTTGAAAAATGTATAAAAATATTTCAAGTATAGAATAGAACTAAAAGTATGATCACTATGATTATGTGATTAGACTATGTCTTTAATCGTAATAGACGATACTATGTGTTAAGATATATTGTTCTAATCGAACGAATGATCCGATTATTGATAGGTTGTGATAAAGAGATAAAACCCTAAGTTGAGATTTGTAATCGTTGAATCGTGCAAGTATCCTACCTTTGCATTTTCTTTATGCAATGGACATGAGTAAGAAGTTTGAAATTATTCTATTCCCAATACATGATTATGTACGCTTTGATTATCAACATGTTAGCTCGGAGATATATATTACGTTAAGTTGATTTCTAAATGGTTATACAAGTGTCCCCACTTGGATAACCATGGCATTTATTCACATGTTGATATACCTCATCAATTACCCGTATACATATATGTTGAATTACATATTATTGTTGAAAGCAAGATTAAAACCTTCTGGGTTTGGAACCGTGCATGTATGAACATCCCTATATGGGAAGATTTTTGCGCCAAAGCGGATAGAGTGAACGATGAATTTCGCTCAAGTTATGTAGTATTGATCAATCACAGGTACAATGTGGTCGATCACCCTCCGTGCTAAGTAAGCTAGAAGCGGTTTTGCGGATGGATTTCTGCCAAACCTTTTCAAAAATGAAAAGAATGTTCATAGTATGATTCTTAAACCCTATTCATGGGTAGAGCCAGAGCCAAATTTAAATAATTTGGAAGAGATTTGTTATGTGAATTTTTATCAAGATGATTACTTCACAACTTTCGATTCGTTGTAGAAGTGTTATGTAAAGAGAATACTTATATTCTTTCAAATTTATATATATAATTGCTATTACTTGTTGGGGCACTCAAATGCTCATCCTTGCTTAAATTAAATGTTTTCAAGCATGTATGAGCAAAGCAACTTCAAAGGCTCGAGCACGAACAAAGGAAAAGGAAAGCTGATCGAATAAGTGTGTATCATGAGTTAATGGTTATAGTTGTATTGGTATCTATTCAAGTATTATAAGGAATGTATTTGAAGGTCACGTACCTGGGGAAGTAAACTTTGATGTATGTAAATTAAGTTCGAATGTATTATTATTTTAGTATTATTCAGCTTAAAGAAATGGTATCGTGGAGAACCGAGTTCGGGTTTCAAGTACCTGGATTTGGGGTCGTCACATCCACCATTATAGAATTCCTATAATGTCTGATGTAAGATGAATGGTTCCACCATTATAGAATTCCTTGGTCTCTAAGGCTTCAATTTTTCGATGTTAAGTTATGTCTGAGTTGCAATTTATTTGGAATTTTAATTGTGTTTAACTTAACAGGTTTATCCAAACGTAGTAGTAGTAGTAGTAATAAAGGAATATATGAGAGAAATCTCATATTTTGATATAAATATTAATCCTTGCAAAATATTAACAATTGACTCATGTTGCTCTAGTGGTCATATGACCAAAATTTCAAATGTGAGGTTGCGATTTCAAATCTCTAAAGAGGCAATTTTTGGAAAAAATTTAAAAGACGCGACATCAGCAGCGGACACGTGTCAAATTACAATATTAAATCCCGTCGGGCACCTTACCACGTAGAGGCGCCACGTGAGTCACGCGTCGGCAGTCAACGCATACGTATGGCGCTCGGGGTTCAAAGTCTAAATTTTTGAATAGAAAGGGGCTCAGTTTGCGTTGACCAGAAGAAAGGGGCTCAATACCCAAATATCAGAAAAGTTCAGTGGTTGATTTTGTATTTAACCCCTTATAAGTCAAAAAAAGTTAAAATTTAAGTTGTTGTCAAACACTAAATATTAACAAATGACTTATAAGTTAGTTTGACCAACTTATAAGTCATTGACAAACACCTTCTAATTCAACATATAAAGAGAAATTAATATTTGCTTATAAAAAAAATTTACAAGTCAAGAGAAAAGAGAATTTGAAAGAGGAGAATTTCCATTGTTCGACAAAAAATATCATTTCTAAAAGAAAAATAATTATTTTTAAAAAAATAATCTACTTTTATTTTTCTTTGATAGTAATATAAAATATATAATATATTCTCAAGTTTATCGTTATCATTTTATTATCATATCACACTCATAAACTAACCGTTATAATCGTTAGGAATTTATATAAAATTAAAATATAACTTTAATATTTATAAATTAAATAAATAAAAATTATTTTCGTCGAATGCTATTTATAAATTAAATAAATAAAAATTATTTTCGTGGAATGAAGAAGAGAGTATAATATTTTATAACTCCAATATTGTTGAATCCAAACAGAATGGTTCCACCATTATATAGAATTCTATAATATCGATGTAAGATGAATGGTTCCACCATTATAGAATTCCTTGGTCTCTAAGGCTTCAATTTTCCGATGTTAAGTCATGTCTGAGTTGCAATTTATTTGAAATTTTAATTGTGTTTAACTTAACAGGTTTATCCAAACGTATTATTATTATTATTATTATTATTATTATTATTATTATTATTATTTTCGTTGCAATGAATTAGCAACGAAATGTTGCAATGACTTAGGAATTTCGTTGCAAAAAGTGAAAGCCTGACACAATCTGAAACGAAGGACAAATTTCGTTGCTAAACATATACTTTTAGCAACGACTTATAAAGTCATTGCTCAAAAATCGCTTCTTAAAGGCCCATTTTTTTGTAGTGAGGGCAGAAACTCCCTCTGCCCTATAGATAACTATAATCATTTACTTTTCTATACAATATTAGCGCTTATTTTGTCATTACAAAGCTAACACTATGTATGATTGAACAGTTTCATATATTAAGTGAAAACATATTTTGTTTCGGGACTCTTAATATAGATGTGCATATACTTTTCGATGAGGTGCCTTTTCTCAACAAGGATCAGAACTTTGATAAAAAGTTAGACTCGATTTGATGGAAATACAAGAGACAACCGAGATACCCGAGGAGATCAAAGAATGGGTAAAGGATAAACCCAAACTAAATCTTGATCAAACCACCTCATTCAATCTTAGAACCTTAAAAACCTTAGACTAATCCAGTTAGCACGGACCTCACTCCAAACAAAAGGAATGACTTGGTTGTACTTTTAACCCAATTCCGTGATGTGTTTGCATGGTCTCATGAAGACATGGTGGGCTTATCAATCGATCATAATGCCCCATATCTATACTCCCACCAGATTTGATATGGTGCTTACTATGAATCAAAATATAATGCATTTAAATCTATATACCCATGGTATTTGATTATACGCTTATATCCATTAAGTGACTATCGATATAATTCTCATAGATCAAAGATTCACAAAGATCCCATAACGTAAAACAATTCCCAAGAGAACTATTCCTGTGTTTGGATACCCTAACTTGGATATATGAACTGTATTTGTGAATAGAATCTATTTATCCAAAATTTAGAGTACTAGTAATAACATGATCAGTCCATATTACCAATACCCTCACCTAGATATATAGTCTATGCCATGCGAATTTACACTATCGTATCGATAGTAACTATCTATCCGAAATTCAGAGTATTAATAATAACATGAACAGTCCATGATATCAATACCCTCACTCAGATAAATAGTTCCCAAGGATCTCAAACTAGATTTGAAGAATTCTTAATTACATATATATATATATATATATATATATATATATGTAAGAAAACATGGTTGCGGAAATTAAATATATTATATAAATATTAAGGTTCGATTACATGATTCTCATAAAGAGTTTCTTATTACAAATTATTCAGCTACACATAAATATAACCTAGTCTAGGAGGGACGCTTCCCTTTGTCTACTCCTGTGTTCCAGGTTACCATTTAATCTTTAAAAGGAATAATTTGCAAGGGTGAGCTATAATGTGCTCAAAGAGGTTTTATGTTTATAACAATATATGATTTGAAGAAGTATAACAATTCAAAATTTGACTGATAGTAGGTACCATTTTCAATCACACAGACTTAGAAATTTTGTTTTAGATACGAGATTGGGGATCAGCCTACTCAATATCCTAGGAGTATGCATCTCATCCTACCAGTGCTCAAATGCACCCAAATTAATGTCAATATATTATTGACCAAATATTGATCCCTTACGGGATACCCAACTTCAGTATAGGATGTCTTACCAAAACAATTTGGTTTGACACAACAGTTTATACTCAATAAACAACATCATATGAATAAATACTTCATTTCTTAGTTATGCTGAAGCTATAGCAATAGCTTTACAATAAGAGGTAATTCAAATGTAGGTGTAGTATATCATATCAACAGTATATCAAGATAAGAATTTTGTTTAACGAATAAACAGGGTTTGAGAAATTTGCGTAATAAGAGATTTAGGATAGAGAAGTTGCGAAAGTAATAATTTGGGTATAGGAAACTTGCTTGAGCGTAGATCAGTCAAGTTATGCTACTTGATTCGTTTAATAAACAAATACGATGTTCATTCATATAAACCTAACATGTTAGTATTGATAACAATACTCAAATACAACGTTTACACAAGTTCGGGTTAGATTTGATAGAGTTTTGGTGTTTAATGTCTTTACCGAATATTAAATAAGTTGATAAATTAACTAATTTTTATTTATAACATTTATTATTTATTTATATAATTTATATATCCCTTATAATAATTTCTAGAAGCTTATAATAATTTTTAAGTATTTATTTATCCTTTAAATGATTTTTAAATCATTTATTTCTATTGTTAAATATTTAATATTTACTTAGAATTTTACAAAAAACATTGTTTATTATTTTTAAATAATTTATATTCATTTATTATGATTTTATATCATTAATATTATTTTTCAATAATTATTTAGTATTTATAAGTAATTATTTTAATTACTTCATTATTAAATTAGTTATTAATAATATCCAAATAAAATAAAATATTTATTGAATTTATGTAAAATATCGTAAATTAATTATAATAACATATTATAATTTTTAAAAGCTGCTTTTGGTATTTATTTGTATTTATTATTAATTAGCTTTAAATTTTTTTATTAAAAAAACAATTTCATGTCTGTCGCTAAAGCCCTATAGTGACAAAAAGTGTCGCTATAGGCGTTCTTGAGATTCTAGGTTTCTGGCCAGTCGTTGTCGAGAGACCAGTTTGACCACAATCTGACTCGCTATTGTTTATGATTCTGAGTTTGAAAAAGTGTTGGTGTTATAGTACTCATACAGTAGTATAACATAACCCTAATTTCATGCTTAAATCTACATATAACAAGAAGTTATAGAGGCTCAAAGTCACTGTCATAGATGTTCTTGAGTTTTTGGGTAACCGAGAACATTGGTCATGGTCGGTCAACGGTTTTGTGGCTTCAATATCTCTGATTCTGTGTAATAGATTTGTGTTGTGTTTGTTGTAACATGTAGTATATATGTCAAGGTCCATATACATAACATTGGTTTGAACAAAGCATGACAGTAAGGTCATGATCTAAGTTAGTCAAAGTACATCCAACAGCTGTTCTTCGTGTTCATCAGTTTTCTAGGTAACCCAGAAAACTTGGTCAAGCTTGGTCAACGACTTTTGACCATTAATTCCAGTAATCATACGAGTTGTTTAAGTAATTTAAGACTATGGATATGTAGTATATATATCTCAGAGCTGAGAGAATGGCTTCTCTCTCTAGATTTTTTTCTCCCCCTTCTCTCTACAAATTTTTCAACCGGTTAATCTCACCCTTTTACCGTTAACTCCTCCTTCAACCCCTTCTTTCCCCTTTGAGTTTAAGGATCTAACTGACGAAAAATGAACTTTAAGGACGACTTTGAAAGTGAGTGACAACTTAGAAGGATAAAAGTGTTATTTTGCCAATTCTGTCACTTCTTCGCTTAACACTTGATAAAAGTCTACAATTGCACATGATAACGGTTGCTCTGCAATTGGACTTTATATTTATGTTTCATATTTTACAACCTACTTTTAAAGTCTTACCATAATCACTTTACTTTCGTATAACAATAGAAATTAGGACTTTTTCCTATATTAGTTTTGTTCAAGGGCAGTGTGGACTTTAACAAACTTGATATGACTCATCTATTCCAATTTCTTTATGCACGACTAGTTGGAGTGTTAAGCAAGAAGGTAGAGAGATTGTTTGATTTTGGATTTGTTCCTCGAACGATTAAGTCTTCATCTAACGATCGAGAAAGATAAAGTATTCGCACCATAGTTTAGATTATTATTAAAAAATTTGTGTTTCAAATATATTATTTTCATAGGACTACACAATCAAATTAAATTTCACAACAAGAAATCCATAAGTCTTGTTATATCTTACATACATAAAACGATGCTCAAAATAATTCAAATACCAAATTTAATTCATAAAAAAACTTTAAGAATCACCCTCGCACTTTTAAATAATTGAAATCTCATTAAATTTTTTTACTTCACAATATTATGCTCACTACTTAAAATAAATTTTAAATTAATTAAATTTTTATGTGACAATGTTCAGAATATTGAGGAACACTTCTCAGAACAAAAAAAATAAGAAAACAAACTCTTATTTTTTGAAATTTCATAAAATTATTTAACTTAAGCACTTAAAATTATATATGTATATTTTTTAAATATACCAATACGTAACACTTGACTATATGTAAATAGAAAATAATACATGTATATTTTTTAAATATACCAATACCTAACACTTGACTATATGTAAATAGTATAAAACTCATTATATAAAAATTATAGCGTAACTCATCATATTATACAAATTTATTTGCATATAAATCATAAAATATAAAAATTTATATTTACTTTCTAAAAATTAATTTATCGTAAACACTTTTTAGATAATTATTTATTTTATAATTTCATTAATATTGTAATGCATATTATATATATATATATATATCATTAAATATTGTTTGATTTTCTACATCCACACTCATAATTTCATTTATTAATACAATTATTCATAAAACTCTATAAATAATTTTTATTTCTTTAAAAAAAAGAGAGTTATATTTACAAAATTTGTGAAAAATAGATTGGTATGATTAAAATAGTTTATTTAAAAAAACAAGAGTAGGAGATCAGCGGTGATCAATCTCCTAAATTATCTTTTCTCAAATTAATTTTTCCTATACCAAATTACCAAAATCTTCTCTTCCCTATCAATATACCAAACTTCTCCCCCAAATCAGTCGATCTATAGTGGAGAAACTGAGAAAAAGATAGAAACATGAAAACTAGAAGCGAGGAGAAAACTAAGCACAACGAGAAATAGCGATTAGTTGCAAAAAATCCCTAAAGCGTTCAATTGGTGTAGAGCCAACAGTTGGTTTACACAATATATTTTACTTTCTCTATATATTGAATTTTTTAGGTGTATATACCGAATACATGTCTTACTTTCATTGTAATTGGGTGTTGGTGGTTTGATTTGGTGAATTTATTTTCATTTACAACTAACCCATTCAGTAAATTTATTACTATAGTTATGTTTGTTTTAATCTATAGTTATATTATGTCACTAAAATACTCAATGTGAAATTACAAGATGTTTCAGTAATTGGCAGAACTGGAGTTCCTGTTTTAATAAGGTGAGTCTTAAAAATTATGATTCTTTAGCATTCGCTTAAGGTCACCTCATCCTCTCCCTTCTTTCCTTAATTATGGTAGACCACTCTCACCTATCTCTGCTGGGAACTCTTCTAGTTCTGCTTAGGGATCTCTTTGCGAGATGGGGTGTCAAACCCAATCTCCCTCCCAGCCACCTCACCGATCCCTTCTAGGGATACTCGTCCGTCCAAGTGTTAGCATGGGCGAATCAAATCAACCCTATCCCCATGGCTCTCGACAAGAGCTTTCTAAGACTCACTGCAAGGACTCGGCTTGACCCCTTCGTTGGAGGTTAATTTTGGCCCGGCTCTTGGCGTGCACGCAAAAAGAAATTTTGTAGTCATTCAACATTTCTCCCAAAAGGACGGGGATGAAGCCTTGTTCGAGAGGAGGAGGAAAAACAGTCACCTTATGGACTTCCTCTCGGCTCATGGTATATCCTCCTCGGATGTACAAGCTTATCTTTCTGAAGGCAAGATTCAAAATCTTGGACATGCTCGCCAAGTAATTGCCCCTATTTCTTCATCCCCTTTATCTGGCTCTGCAGCGAACCTTTCTATCTTAGGGAAAGGGTCTGATGCTTTTATTTCGAACCTTCGTCCTATATCCCATGCAGAGGAAGGCGAAATCTCCCCACCAAATTTCTCGGTTGAGGTCCCTAAAAGTTGAGTCTTTGAGTTACAAAAAAACTTGGGGAAAGCCAAAGATCCCTCTCTTTCCATCCTCCCATTATGGAGAATGGTGACATTCGTAAAGCCTCCTCGATGACATGCTAGCGAGGGGAAACCTTATCTGGTCGACTAGCTTGGTTGGCTATTTCCTTCACTCTAACCTTCCCTTTAAGGTCGTTGAACCTATTGCCAAACGGTTGTGGGGGAACCTGGGTCTTACCAAAGTTTTTATGCACAACAAGGGTTACTATATATTCAAGTTCAAATCCTCCACTAATCGTGACAATATCCTTGCATCTGGCCCATGGCATTTTACCTCCAAAGTGATTGTTCTGCAGAAATGGCAAGAAGGTGTGGAGTTCACTAAGTCTGACTGTGACAAAATCCCCATCTGGGTTAAGCTTAGCCAAATCCCTCTCTCATATTGGTCTGATGAGGGGATCAGCTATATAGCTAGTGCCATTGGTAAGCCTCTCTTCACCGATGAGATGACAACTAATAATGACTTCCTAAATTTTGCACGAGGTGTGCATTGAAGTATCTGCCACATCCTCTTTCCTTCCTCCATCAAAGTTGTTGTTATGCACTCGAGAAATCGAAAAGACCTTTGTTCCGTTGATGTTGAGTATCAAAGTAGACCACTTGCGCCCGCTTCTTCTCGCAAAGTATTTGGCCACTCCCAAGTCAAATGCCCTAAAGCCAACTTCAAATGGGTACCTAAAAGTACACCGGCACCCCCTTCTGGAGCCACAGATACTGTAATGGTTAGCCATACGAAGTTGGTTGTCCCTTCACCAAAGGTTTCATCCTTCTCAATAGAAATGAGAACCCCCTCTCATGAGTGGGTGACAAGGGCTAGGGGGCCAAATTTATTTCTATAACGCCACCCCAAATGCTTTCACATCTGTGTCCAATACTTTTGATCCAATTGACCAACCTGATCCCACCCTTGGGTCTGACTCGGACTCCCCAACTGCCACAAATCCCCTAGTTAATAGACTAAAGGTTGTTGATGAAAAGGAAGGCAAAGACTTGAAAACAAATGCATTGGTGGTATGGAGAACCCCAAAGTCGCAAAAAGAGAAAGGCAAGGGTAAAAAAACAGCAACACCCCCCACCATCGGTTTAATTTATGTTGGCAACCTACAACATTCGTGGTCTCAATAAATGACTCTAAACAGGCCTATGTAAAGCAACTTATTGCTTGATTATAATTTATCCATTGTTGGATTAATGGAAACGAGTCAAGCATACTAATGCCAAGAAAATCTCCGAAAAGTCGTGTCCCTCACGGGAATGGGCTTTCAACTATGATTTTCATGGCAATGGTAGAATTTGGGTGGGTTGGAATCCTAATCTCTGGAATTTGGATGTTTTGTTTACCTCCTCCCAAGTCATACAATCGCAAGGTGCAATCCTTAGATTTTACTAGTACTTCTTTTATTATCTCCTTTGTTGTTTATGGGTTTGAACTCCTATATCGAAAGAAGAGACTTATGGAAAGAGTCAAAGTGCGGTGTCTCCCTCTGGAAGTTGGTGCTTAATGGGTGATTTCAATATTATCAAAGATCTTTCCGAGACTAACCAACCTCGATGATTTCTCGGGATATCGGAAAAAATGATTTCAAAGAATGCACCTCCTCGATTGGCATTGATGATCTCGAGGCATTGGCCCTTTATTTACTTGGTGGAACAACCAATTATCTAGGCTGTACATAAAAAGCTTGGACCGAGTAATGGGTAATTCGGCTTGGTTCTCCAACTTTGATCTCTCTCTTGCCACCTTTGCCCATCGTGGTCTCTCGGATCACTCACTTGTTCTTCTTAATACCGCATTAAGTTCTCCAAACCAAGAAGGCATTTTCAATTCTTTAACCACATGGCTCTCCTTGAGGGCTTTATAGAGGCCGGGGGTTCTGCATGGAACACCCCCATACATGGGAACCCCTTTATGTCTTCTCCGAAAAGTTGAAACGCACCAAACATGCTTTATCCTCTCTTAATCTCACTCTTGGCAATCTCACTTCTTTAGTAAAGTTGGCTAGAGATGATCTACATTCTATTACAATCTCTCCTTCATGACCACCCCTCGGACCCTAGCTAACCTATCCTTGGAGAAACATTGCACCCAAAGGCTTTTCCAGTGCCATTGATAGGGAGGAAGTCCTAATGCAATGTAAATCGAGAAAAAACCGGTTAACTTTGGGTGACCTAACAATCACTTTTTTGCTAATATGATGAAGAGCGATGGAACTCCAATAAAATATTTTCTATCCTTAATGATGATGGAGTTATGGTGTATGGCAAGGACAATGTTGAAGTCAGAAGTCAGCTTGACTATTTCAAATCCTTATTTAATGCCTCGGACACCCCTTATCTTTGGGTTTGACACTTTTGGTATTTTCCCCACGAATCTGGTGAGCCCTCTCCAAGCTTCAAACTCATCGCTCCCTGCTTTACGACTCTGAGAGATCTTTAAGGTTCTAAACTCCATGAAACGCAACAAGAGTCCCGGACCTGGATGGTTTTAATGTCAACTTTTTCCTTAGCAAATTGGGATATTGTTGGACCTAATTTTTTTAAAAGTCGTCCATTTCTTCTTCTCCAATTTAAGCTCACCAAAGGGATTAACTCCACAACGCTAGCATTGATCCCCAAATGCCCCAACCCTTCATCAATGGCGGACTTTCTTTTATTTCTGCTTTCAACACCATTTACAAATGTATTGCAAAGATCATCTCTAACAGACTCAAGGAAGTCTTTGCTCCATATTATTGACACAGCACAATCAGCCTTTGTAAAAGGTAGGAGTATTAGTGACAATATTCTAATTGCTCAAGAACTGTTCCAAGGGTACACCAGGACGACAGGACCTTCTAGATGTGCACTCAAGATTGATCTTAGGAAAGCTTTTGATACGGTTCCGTTGGGATTTTCTGTTGATACCCTCAAAGCTTTTTAGTTCCCAAATATCTTCATAGAATGGATCAAAGCTTGTACTACCTCACCGTGTTCTCTATTAAATTGAATGGAACTCTTCTTTGGATTCTTTGGTAGCTCACGTGGGCTTCGCCAAGGAGACCCTCTGTCCCCTTTCTTGTTTGTCATAGTTATGGAGATGCTTTCCCTTCATCTTAACAAAGCTACCTCCGCCACTGAATTCACCTATCATTGGAAGACAGAGGCTTGCAAACTTACTCACCTCCTTTTTGCCGATGATATCCTTATTTTCAGCCATGCAAGCCTACCCTCCATTGCTATTGTCAATTCTTGCATCCTATCCTTCTCTCTGGTCTCTGGTCTTATTCCAAATACCCACAAGAGTCACTGTTACCTAGCCAACTCTGATGAAACCTCTACTCGCAGCATTCTCTCCCTCCTTGGGTTTCAATTAGGATCTTTACCTGCTAAGTTCCTAGGAGTACCCTTATTATCCAAAAAGCTCTCTTACACGATTGCATGCCTCTTATTCAACGGATTACCAACCGGGCCACTTCTTGGACATCTAAGGTCCTTGCCTTCCTGGGGAGGTTACAATTGATCCATTCCATTCTCTTCTCCTTACAAGTCTCTTTGGTGCACTCATTTCATACTCCCGAAAGGTCTTAAGAGACATTCAAGCATTACTAGGCGATTCTTGTGGAAGGGTCCAACTTTGTGTAAGTATGGTGCAAAGGTTGCACGGCTAATCTCACATTACCCAAAGATGAGGGAGGGTTGGGACTAAAAACCCATTAGATTGAATAAAGCTCTGCTTTGTTGCAACATTTCCTCCGCTTTATCATTATCAATCCCACTCTCTCCGGCAAACCGGATGAAAGCCACTATCTTAAAATCTAAGACTATTTGGCAAGTTCCTATTTCCCGGTTGCTCCCGGATATGGAAGCAATTCCTCAAATTACGCCTCTCGCTCTTCAACATCTAAAGTACATTGTGGGGATGGACAACACATAAGCTTATGGTATGATCCTTGGTTGAATGGGGCAACTATTAACCCTTCTCATTCTCTCCTTTCCAATTCGACTTCCCCCACTTGCCACTTGCTAGCTTTCTCCTCTGCAACTCCCAGGGCCCCCAACAAAAACCACCACGAAGTCATTCTCCTCCGACAAAAATCATGCCACCTTCCCATCCCTTCTCCTAGGCTGACCAAGTTTTTGGGAACTTGTAATATTAAGATCATTAAGGCCAAACAGATTTGGGAATCAATCCGAAACAAGATCTCCCAAGGTTCCTTGGAGCTCTATTCTTTGGAATAAGTTTCATGTTCCTCACTTTTCCTTCATTCTCTCGGCTTGGGCTCCTTCAAAACTCTCCACAAACGAATGGGACCAAACACTACACTGGCAGAACATGGAACTGTCCTCTCTGCAATCAACTGTTAGAATCCTTTAACCATTTGTTTTTTGAATGTGATTACTCTTCAACCATTCTCCAAAGTGCCGTGACTTTAGGAAATTGGACCACTTTTCCATTCTCTTGGGATGCTATTATTGCTTACGATTTCATACCAAAGGCTCGCTTTTTGTCCAAGAATATCCTATGCTTAACTTGGCCCACTTGCTTCATAAAGTCCGGGAGGCTCTTAATAACAAGATCTATAATGGCTCCATTATTCCTCCTAGGATCCTAGCCAAAGATGTTATCCATCTCATTAAGTCTAGACTTTCTAAATGCAACTCTTTATCAAGGCCACAAATTGTAATCATTTCAGTAATTGGTTGTTAGTTTAGCCATTTTAGCTAGTGGGTAGCTAGCTACGTGCAATCTCCACTCTGCTGACAATTGCATTGATTAGGTTGGATGGGTGCTTGAGACGAGCTGGCTTTCAAGTAGCATGGCTTCAAGCGAGCAAGGCTTGAGCGAGCTAAGCTTGAGCCAACTTTTAGTTTGAGCAAACATGTGGTGGTCGATGATAAGCCCAAGGTATGGCTTCTAGCGAGCATGGCTTCTGCAAGCAGCAAGACTTGGAACAAGGCTTTGGCGAAGCTTGGCCTCAAGCGAGCTTGGCCAGACGACGAGCAAGGCTTGGAGCGAGCTAGGCTTCGGGCAAGCATGGGGTGGTCGATGGTAAGCCCAAGGTATGGCTTCGGTCCAGCATATAGTTTTGGGAGAGCATGTGGTAGTCTATGGTAAGCCCAAACTATGGTTTCGGGCGAGCATGTGGTTTCGAGTGAGCTTGGCAAGCTTGAGGCTTCGGCCGAGTAGCTGCTGTGTTTTCGAGTGGTGGACGAGCTGGGACGACTAGTTTTAGGCTGCTCTCAATTTGTTTCAAATTACTGTATTGGTTGTTAGTTTAACCTTATTTTGGGATCTCTTCCGTGTTTCAGATCATCACCTATATTCTGGGGTATGCCCCTTAGCCATTGTATTTGGTCCTTTTTACAATCAAACAAACTTAGCAAAAAAAAAAAAATAGTATATATATCAGGATATTAGTCTATCACAAAAAGTTACAAAAACAACAAACCGAAAGCGATCAAAAGGCTTGGTCAAAGTAGCCGGCTCAACCTGTTCTTGAGTTTTCTGGGTAACCCAGAAAACAGAACTTTGTGATTGGTCAACCACCTTTGACCACCTATAACTTGCAATATATGGTTCTAATGAACCTACTTTTTTCCAGATTAAAGATGTACTATCAGGCTACAAATAACATATAAATTACAGACCTAATCATAAACACATATGAATCTACAAGCTCTGACATTCGACTGTCATGCTTGATTTTCAAAATTCCCAGATTACTAAAAATGCTTAATTAAGACATCTAGATGTTATGAAAACGTGTTCTATCAACCTAACATAATTTCTAACATACTAACACATAATTCTAAACATCTAAACAACAAATTTATCAAAGCATTAAAGATCTATCTAAGAATTAGGGTTTGCACCTTTCTTGCTTGATTTTGGATTCTAGCTTCTGAATTGGTTGTTGCTACCACTCAGGCTTGATTTAGTATGTTTATAAGAGTGTCTTGGCTTATAGAATTCATGAGTTTACACTGAGCTTTGGTATCCTTTTATAGAATTCTTTAACTTGGCTTTTTGGTCATTTTTTCCATCTACTTGTTTCCTAAAAGATCTGATCTGTCACTCTTCTGGTGTTTGGGAGTTTGGAAGCATGTCATGTGAGGTTTTGGGACTTGTGTGGCTGATTCATAACCTACTTGTGAGCTTCTTGACAAATTTAGTAGCTTAATTATGCCCTAATCTTCATTAATCTTGATTAGGGTTTTGTTTTTAACGATTAAGGTTGTTTAATAATGTTTATTAGTATCTAATTGAAGTTTAGTAATCATGACAGGGTTTTAGTATAACCTAATTAGGGTTAGGTTTACAAATTAGGGTTAGGGCTTTATTAATTAGGGTTAGGGTTTGTTAATCTAGGGTTACTAACCTAGCTTTCCCACTAATCCTAACAAGCACGAAAAAGCGTCTTGTCAGTTTAAGCACGCCAAAGCAGTTTGTCCAAAAAAATGTACCAAAAAGTCTGTTTTTGGAAGAAAATTTTTAAGCGCGAGGTGTCAAGCACGTCAATTTTTTGATAAAATTTTATTTGACCAAATTTGTTAAATATAGTATATATTAACACCTAACACTTTCAGAATGGAGAGATTTTATTAATATAACTGAATTTTACATATCCGAGTCTTATTAGGGTTTTGGATTTTTACATTCACCCCCACTAATAAGAATTTCTTCCTCAAAATTATAGTACAGTTTAAGTAAATATTTGGGGATAATTCTCTCGCATTTTATCTTCGAGCTCCTATGTACCCTCTTCCACGTTCTTATTTCTCAAGATTACTTTGACCGATGTTATAACTTTATTTCTCAGGACTTGCTATTTATGGTCGACGATCTGCACAAGATCTTCTACATAAGAAAGATCTTCTTCGATTTGGATTGGCTCATAATTTATAACGTGTTTATAATCAGGTTTGTATGGTCGTAATACGGACACATGGAACACATTATAAATATTGTTCAACTTAGGAGGTAGTACTATTTCATAAGCAACTTCACCTATTCTTCTTAAAATTTCAAAAGGTCCAATAAATCTCGGACTTAGTTTTCCTTTCTTGCCAAATCGTATTTTGCCCTTCCAAGGAGATACTTTTAAAAATACGTGACTTCCTACGCTAAAGTTTTGTTGTTGATGATGTGGATTAGCGTATTTCCTTTGTCAATCTTGAGATGCTTGTAATCGTTCTTGTATAATTTTGATTGCTTCAGTAGTTTGTTGAATTATTTTAGGTCCTAGCATTTATCTTTCCCGGCCTCATCCCAACACAAAGGTGTTCTACATTTTCTCCCATATAAGGCTTCATAGGGTGGCATACCTATGCTAGCATGATAACTATTGTTATAAGAAAATTCTACCAATAGTAACCAATCTTCCCAACTTTCTTTGGAGTCTATGATACATGTTCTCAACATATCCTCTAATGTTTGTATGGTTCTCTCACTCTGTCCATTGGTCTGAGGGTAATAAGCTGTACTCAATCTTAATTGTGTACCAAAGTGTTTCTGAAGGCTTTCCCAAAAATTTGAAGTAAAACGTGAATCTCGATCTGATACTATAGAATTAGGTACTCCATGCCTGGAGATGATTTCATTAATGTACAACTTGGCAAGGCGGTCTAAGTTATAAATAACTTTAATAGGTAAAAAGTGAGCTAATTTGGTTAAACGGTCAACTATTACCCAAATGGCATTATGGCCATTTTGTGTAGCTGGAAGGCCTACAACAAAGTCCATAGTTATATGTTCCCACTTCCACTCAGGAATCGGTAAGGGTTGAAGTAAACCACTCGGCTTTTGAAGCTCAGCCTTAACCCTTTGACACATGAGACATTTGCTTACCCATTCAGCTATTCGACCACCAAAAGTGTCGACTTAAGTCCTTGTACATTTTAGTACTGCCAGGATGAATGTCAAATTTAGAATAATGAGCTTTGCTTAAGATTTCTTCTTTTAATGCTTGATTTAACGGAACCCAAATTCTATCTGTATATCTTATTATTCCATCCTTATCTATTCTAAATTTATTATACTTAATATGAGTTATATTGGAATTATACTTCTGACATTCTTCATCCTTTCCCTGCATCTCTTTGATTTTATCAAGTAGAGACGAAACTCCCTCTATAATGAATAACTTTTGGGTAGAGGTAGTTGGACATTCCACCTCAATTTCTAGGTTTTCAAAATCTTTTATTAACCTATCATTGGTGGTTATTGCGTTCAACTTTTCTTGATTCTTTCTACTCAACGCATCAGCTACAACATTAGCTTTACCGGGATGATATAAGATTTCACAATCAAAATCCTTTATCAGTTTTAACCATCTTCTCTGCCTTAAGTTTAGCTCTTTTTGTGTAAAAATATATTTCAGACTTTTATGATCTGTATATATCTCACACTTCTCCCCCGTACAAGTAATGTCTCCAAATCTTTAAAGCAAAAACTACCGCGGCTAACTCTAGGTCATGAGTAGGATACCTCTTCTCATAATCTTTGAGTTGTCGTGATGCATAAGCAATCACTTTCCCATGTTGCATCAGCACACACCCTAAACCTTTGTGTGAGGTGTCACTAAATACTACAAGGCCTCCTGTATCATCTGGTAAGGACAATACTGGAGCCATGCTAAATTACTTCTTCAACTCTTGAAAGCTTTCTTCACATTTATCCGTCCAGACGTATTACACCGTGTTTCGAGTTAAATTGGCTAATGCGGTTGCTATTTTTGAAAAATCTTTTATAAATCGTTGATAATAACCCGTTAAACCGAGAAAACTTCTTACTTCTGTTGGAGTTGTTGGTTGTTCCCAATTCACAACCATTTCGATCTTAGTTGGATCTACTGATATTCCATTCTTGTCAATTACATGACCTAAAAATTGAACTCTCTTTAACCAGAATTCACACTTGGAAAACTTTGCATAAAGTTGTTCCTTTCACAATATCTCCAAAGCGACACTCAAGTGTCCAGCATGCTCTTCCCGTGTCTTCGAGTATACCAGAATATCGTCGATAAATACTACAACAAATTTGTCCAAGCATTGTTTAAACACTTGATTCATTAAATCCATAAATGTTGCCGGTGCATTTTTCAATCCAAAAGACATTACAAGAAACTCATAATGTCCATAGCGTGTCCTAAATGTTGTTTTCGGCACATCCTCCTTTCTTACATTTAGTTGATGCTAACTTGTTCTAAGGTCAATCTTTGAAAAGTGTTCGACCCCTTTTAATTGGTCAAACAAATCATCAATCTTTGGTAAAGGATATTTATTTATTTAACCACAGCACTTAGCGCAGCTGAGAAGCTTCGACACAGGGGCGGCCGTGAGACCCCGACATCCCGGGATCGAGTCCCTTTGCCCCCCAAGTGTGAGAATTCTTTAATTAAGTGTGGCCCACAGACGGCCAAATAAAGTGATGCGAAAAGCAAAAAGGTCGAGTCCTACTGGGGATTAGCCCATCATGGTTGGGAAACCCCACATTATCAAAAAAAGAAAAGAAAAAAGGATATTTATTTTTAATGGTTAACTTATTTAATTCTCTATAGTCTATACATAACCTCATAGTTCTATCCTTCTTCTTTACAAACAATATTGGTGCTCCCCAGGGTGAAACACTAGGTTGTATCTACTTTTTATCTAAGAGTTCCTGTAATTATATGAGTAACTCTTTCAGTTCTACAGGTGCTATTGTGTATGGTGCCTTAGAAACTGGTGGCGTTCCTGGTGCAAGATCAATGACAAACTCAATTTCGCTATCCGGAGGAAAACCTGGTTAGTCATCCGGAAATACATCGGAAAAATCCCTAACTATAGGTATTTGATTTATTTTTACTCCTTCCTGTCGAGTATCAACTATATAGGCCAAATATCCTAAAAACCCTTCCTAAGAAATCTTTCTGCCTGAACTATGGTCAAACATCGAGATTGATTAGGTGAACAACTTCCGTTGAACACTACCTTTGACTTCGATGCAGTCAAAAGGTTTATACGTTTTTGATGACAATCAATCATCGCGTTATGGTTAACCAACCAATCCATTCCTAAAATTACATCAAATTCTCCCAATTCGATTGGTATAAGATCTACGCCAAAATTGCGTCCTTTAATCGCCACACTATAGTTCCTATGTATGGTCTTAACCAGTATCTTTTCATTATTTGCAATTTCTACACAAAATGGTTTGTCTAAATTTTCACATGGTATAATCAAGTTTTTAGAAAAACTTTTAGACACAAAGGAACAAGTAGCACCAGAATTGAATAACACATATGCATTTAAAGTGTTGATAGGGATGATACCTGTAACCACGTTCTGTGAAGCAACAACATCCCTCACCGACATATTAAATTTTCTCGCGGTAGGTCGATTTTGAAATCTAACTGCAGCTACTGTTGACTGATTAGTGTTATTCTATGGTACTCTATTCCCCTTTCCTCCTTGGTTCTTGGGTTTGGGACAATTCTTTGAGAAATGGTCTGACGATCCACAGTTAAAATATTTATTTTTATTTGGAAGAGGACACTGTGGAGAAAGATGTCCCGATTGTCCACAATTATAACATTTACTATGAAAACATGCTCCTTTATGTTTCTTTCCACGGGTAGAACAAGGTTTAATGTTATTATTACTAAAGTTATTATTATTGTTACCCATCTTTTTTCCCGAGTTGTTGGAAAAAGTATTATCCCATTTCTGTTTATTATTAAACCTACCTGAGCTGGGTTCGGTTCTAAGTTTCCCTTTCTCATTTTGACTATTCTTTTCCTGGTGAAATTTGGCAAGACTTTCATTTTCACTTTCAGCTATAGAAGTTTTCTCAAGTATTTTAGAGAAAGTTTTTATTTGAAGTACCGACAACTTACTTCGAATCTGAGGTTTCAAACCTTCCTGGTACTTACGAGTCTTTCTAAGTTCAGTAGTCACCTAATGTAGAGCAAACCTGGACAACTCATTAAACTTGGCTGTATACTGAGTTACAGTCATTTCTCCTTGTTTTAATTCTAAAAAAATTTCTTCCATACGATCTTTCAGGGATTGGGAAAAATAGTTTTCAAAGAATAACTCTTTAAATCTATCCCAAGGAACAATTTCTGTTTGTACCCGACCCTTAGTTGATTCCCACCAATAATTAGCCTCACCTTTAAGAAAAAGGTTGCAAAAGTGGTCTTTTGATTATTATTGACATTAGTTACTAGGAAAAATTTCTCTATTTCAGAAATCCAAATTTGTGCATCGACAAGTTCTAATGTACCTTTAAATTTAGGTGGTCCAACTAATTTGAAATCTTTAAAAGGTGTGTTTTGGTTCATCGGTCTATTCATAGCTCCTAACATAAGGTCTACTAACTGTTGGGTAGAATTATCTTCATTATTCATTTCTCTTTGGGGTTGGTTGGTCACATGATTCTATATAAAACAACAACAAAGATTCACATAAGAATTTGAATAACACAAACATATTTGTTTTATTTATATTTCTCAAGAGTCGTACAAAACAACTTAGTAGTTTACACATACTACTAACTTAAACATACCACAGGTTATATTACAAACTTTGAATGCTTCTTTATTCATATTAATATAGAGCATTCAACTCCTATACTTTCCTCTAGAATTCATTTATATCATCAAAGGAATCATGGATAATGTGGCATACCATAGATCGATCTATTAGATAGGCTATTTTCTTCTCCTCCATTTGGATATCGTATTTACTTTCATTACAAGCAAATCATTGAAAGTGTTTCGAACACCCAAAGATGTTTTAAGAAGTTGTGATGCCCCCAAATCCGGGTCTCTTCCAACACGACATATGGTGCTACACGGTGCTACAGTTCACACAAATATTCAATTGAAATGCCTCAAAAGAATGAATATGTCGTATAAATATTCCAAAACAATACTATCATTCCTCAGGTTCTTTATAACCGTTACATTTGTTCTTGTCATAATATTAAATATTATCATTACAAACCTATACTATTACATAAGTAACCTACAGGTTCGCCTTAGCCTTTCCTTTATCCTTGTCAATCCTCCTTGATCTGCTTCGATCTAAGTTTTGCATTCATATGGTTCAAGCAAGAGTGAGCATAACAAGCTCAGCAAGTACAATAATTTCTTTTAAACGACATGCTTGAAACATAGGAATCATATATCTTCAGTAACTGGATAATAGTTACAAAGTACAATCAATAATTCAAAATAGCACTTCTTTTCCTTCAAAACATTTTACAATAACAATATTCAGTAAAACATCAATCCTGGTCCAAGACCATGAGCAGTTCATAAATTCTTTGAAAATGACAACCCGACACTAAGTCCGTAAGTCCGGCATTACTTACGAGCACTTCTGGGTGATCAGCCCATAGTACTCTATGTTGATCAACACTACATCCTTTAAACGTATGTACGTTTAAGTTTTGGCAACCTCACGTGCCCGTCGAATAATCAATGAAAAATACATTTGTCAATTCATACTCAGGCATACCTTGAATCCATACCAAACAATTGGCGTAGGATAGCGTTATCAATTCTATATTGAAACACTTGTAAATAAATCAATTAACTGTTTAAGATTAGTCTAGCCAAGGTAAAACTGGCATAGACATTTTCATAAAACAATTCATGCGTCTTATAACACGAATCACAGAAAACTTGGCTAACATGAAGGTTAGACAAGCGTTTAAGAAAAAATTGCCTTCAACGTCTGCTACAATAAAATTACTTTTCCTTTCAGTCTTTACGGTCTCTACAATACATAACCGTATAACATACCACATTAGGTCATGAATGAACATACATGGTTCCTAATGAATCTTACCCTTCTTCTCAATCTAGTCATGTATTAGATTTGTTATTATTGGTTCCGGCTTGCCATTATACTTTATAGTGTTCTTACCAACTTCTTTCTCTTCTATGTCTTACGTGAATTTACTTCATTAATAGAACTTGTTTCGAGTTAGCCTTCCTTCCTCACGGCTTACTAACGTTCTTACGTAATTAATTGAAACTCGAAAATTAAGTACACTTATTGCATACCGTTCACGTTCACGTATTACTTAACAACTTTTAATTGTAACTCTCAACGTTAAAGTCATTATCATTATCGAATACATTTCACTTTCTTATACTTTACGTTCTTCGTTTAATTATTCATTAAACAACATTAAATTCCTAAAGTCATCACTATAAAAGTGATTTAGGAAAGGTCTTATTATGTTTATTAATCAATTATATGACCCATACTTGTCTTGCAACCCATTAGGTTCACAAACAACTTGGTCAACAAAAATCCACTGTCGGCGCCGCAGCGCGGCATCCCTTTGTACTAGTGGCGCTGCACTTTCTAGTACATGATCCTACTATACACGGTGCCGCGGTGCGAGTGTTATAACTAGAGTTGGCGCTGCGACGCGAAATTCCAGTAGCCAACCCCTTCGCTCCGTACTGCTGCATGATTGATAAAGCTACATAAATGTTGCGGCTGGGACTTCAATCCCGTAAAAATTTGATGAGACAAATTTTTATGTGAGATTCCCGGGCTCATAACCTCTTCGTTATAAGTCCGAATTGGCTCGTTCAAGAGTCACGGTTCACAAATTACACACTCTACGTGGTCATGCAAGAATTTTATCTATTTGACTTCTTTAACTAAAAATTCACCTATTAGTCCATTTTTAACGAAAACGATAAACGTTCGTGAACGTTCAACGCTCGTTTCTTCGTTCTAAGTCAGAATTCGGTCATTCTCGAGTCCGCAACTCTATAATGCCAAATAAGACTTGTCTCCATTGAAAACTAATGTTTCCAAACTCAATATAAAAATTTGACTTCCATTCCGAGAATTTCACGAATTCGACGATTATCGTCTAATCATGTGAATTCCGGCATAACTTCGTTACTTATGATTTGTTCATCATTTCAAATGGATTCAATCCATCATATTAACATCTTAACATACATATTTCATTAACTTATTTACATGATAAGTTATTACTTGTTCTTCATAAGTTTAGAATTTATAAAAATATAAACTAATTATGATTTTACTTTACTTGACTTAACATGGTCTAAATGTGACACCCCCAAACCCAGGTACTTCATTCCCACAGGATTTGGTGCTCACTAAATCAAACATTCATATATAACTACCCATCACAATAAAATTGGATAAATAAAACCTTTCCCATTAAAGGGTTACATAATAAAAATCTCCCAGGTTATCTAACCTTTAAATACAATCATTCAAATGCAAAAAATTAATAAACTTCATTACAACCATTCAATTAAAATCTAAAAATCAAATATCAACATATTACAAGTCTTCAATACTTGTTCATCTTTCCTTTTCCCTTACTGGTGCTAGGTACATCAACCTTCTCATCTTTAATTGTAATAGTTATATAAGCAAGAGTGAGCAAACAAAGCTCACTTGAAACAACAATAAATGAAAAAAAAATCTTTACAACAACTGTCAAAGAAGAGGTTAACCACAGCACTTGGTGCAGCGGTAAGCTTCGACCTGGGGTGAGCCGTAGACCCGGACATCCTGGGATCGAGTCCCGCCTGCCTCAAGTGTGAGAATTCTTTAATTCGAGTGGCCACAGACACCAAATAAGGTGATGCGCAAAGCCAAAAGGGTCGAGTCCTACTGGGGATTAGTCCGACCGCGGTTGGGAAACCCCACATTATCAAAAAAAAAAAAAGAAGAGGCTCGAAAGAATTAAACAATATGATTTATCAACATTCTGAAGTATAGAACTGAGGGTCCTAAGACCACGAACTATGTCCATAATTATAAGTAATTTTTCAACTTAAACTTTAACAGTCATAAGACTAAAGGGACTCCTCGTACTTAGGGGGATCAGCCCTTCGTACAATGTATTGTGCACAAACATTTCAACGCTAAGCGTAAGCTACCCCTAAAAATAGGGTTGTTCATCTCAGTATTTAGAGTACAAGTCCGCACCAAAGTGAGTTTGGTTTGGAAATATTTCAGGGTAATTTGGAATTCAACGAACATCAACTAAGGATTAGTTGAATAAAACCAATAACGTCATACTATAGAATAATCGTAATTGAATAAACATGGTAAATTAAAGTCATGCTTTAGGAATAATCTAATAACATAAAACTTGAATAACTATATCACACCTTGCTTGAACAACATTAAGTCAAGGTTATTTAGAATTGAATACTAAGCATGCATGGTAATATGAACGATAAAACTATTCAAATTTATCTGGGCATGCTAAACAACAAGTTAAATACAAGAATAACTTGTTCAATATCAAAAATCAAAGTTTAGAAACCTTGCATTATTATATTGGAAACAATAATTGATTCAACAAGATAATGGATTAGAAAACTTGCATCATTTATAAGGTAATCGAATTGGAAACAATAATTGCTTCAATAAGAAAATAGATTAGAGAACTTGCCTTGCTCTTGAGCTAAACTGAACAATTCAAATCACAATATCCTATAAACATATGTCATCATGACATAATTAGTCACTACCACTTTACAAACTTAACTAACTACATTCATCATGTAGGTTTGATTATTTAATCACATAATCAAGTTATAACACAAGTTAATCGTTGATAACATGCTTATTCATAGTATAGAAATACTAAAATTAACATTTTACGGTCCTACTATTATCCCATAACAATTCCTTCAAATTTCGAGTACAAAAAGTACACTGTCAGACCATTCGCTTTAACTTCATGGCTGCGGCTTTCCACGATTTATCTTTGTAGTGCGTATATTGCAAGCGTGAGAGATAATATTGCATAAGACGACAATAATACTATCAGTCGCCTCACATATGAGAGCCGTTGGCCCGTATTTATTAGATTAATACTACTAGACGCCTTGCGGCATGGCTATGAATCTAGCACTTTCGATCGATGGCGGCTTGACATGAGTATGAACAAAAGCCAATTTTGGCCTACAAGCTCCTTTCTAACAGTCTAATTCACATGTAATTCATACAAAGACTTCATGTAAACATAATTCAAGAACTCCTAACATGTTTCTACCCATACATCATAAACAACAAATTTAAAACATCCAATTTCACTGTTTTTGATAAAAACTCATTTTTTTTATGTTTTTAATGAAAATAAACACTGTGATTTTGTTTTCCAACCAAAATAGTTAATTCAAAGTACTTTATCAATGTTTATACATACTCTACCACATTCAATAATCAATTTATCAACTAAACAACTAATTAACCCTTAATTTCTACCTTAAACCAAACAATATATATTCACAAAAACTCTTTGTAAAAAAATATTTTTCTTCACAAATTACATACATATTATCAATTCATTGACTATAACTTATGAAAATAGTTTTAACATCATTAGTATATCATATAAAGCCACATAACAACAACAATTTATCCTTGCACAAGGATTCTACAGAGAATTAGGGAAGAGAAAAACTAAACATTTAAAACTAAAAAAAAATAGGATGATACCTTGAAGAAGATGATGATACTATCTCTTTGATTGTCAAGCTTTTCTCCTCTTCACTCCCAATTCTCTAGGATTCTCTCTTTTTTTCTTCTCTTCTTCTTCTTCTTCCTCTGAGTTTTTCTTTTCTTCTCTCTTACCTCTCTTTTTTATTCTTACGTCTTAGAATATAACGCATATAAGATATAATATATATTAATTATATAATATAATACTAACTTAACTGACATCAATTATTTTTATTTTGAAAACCAAAAGCCATAAGGCTTGTTTGGCTAACCACTAAAAAAAATAATCAATTAATCCTTATGCCTTGTTTGGTAAAACACAATTAGATTAAAGACTTAATAGGCATTAGGCCTTGTTTGACAAAACTGAATTAAAACTCCTTTAAGTTATTTTAATAACTCCTTTATAAAAGGTTATTTGTCACACTTTTATTTAATTACTCTAACACATAAATCAATACCACAAAATTATAATTTTTTGTATAATTATAACTTTATTTAATCAACTAACACGTCCTTTTAATTACAAATTCAAATAAAAAGAATAATAATTCAATTAATCAAAACTCTCTAACTTAATAATTAAATTAAATTATCATATAATAATTAATTTCCTTAATTATTTATTTAACAAATAATTAACAATTATTCAACAATGAACACATCCATTAAATACTTAAATAATTCAATAAATATTTAATATAACAGTTAAAAAAATTCTAGAATGTTACACTAAATCTTTTAACCACCATTCTTGCTTCTTATTATCATTCCATCTTATTAGGGTAAACATATGACAAGTTCATCTAAGTTCCTCATAAGTTCATAACTTAATTAAGTTTGAATTACTTATTCATGACTTATACGACTTAAGTCCATTGATTAATTATTCTTATCATTCCTTAGCATACATGTTCTACCACTACCCACTTCTCTAACAATGGAAGAGAAATAGATTCATGGTTTAATTTCTTACCCGTGATAATCACTTGGTTAATCTTTAATCTCCTTCTTGCTTCTTGAATTCTCAAAGGTTAACTTGTTCTAGCTTTTATAGCTTTTTCTCTCTAACCAAATAAGCAACTTATAAGTTGTAAAGTGTTGGATGAAAAAAACAACCAACAAATGAAATCTAAGCTTGCTATTTATAGGAGTTGCTAGGTTAGAGCATAATGGTCAATAAACCAATCCCACCTCCTTAATTCCACCTCCTTAAGCCACATCCTTACTATTCCATTCTTAATCACCAAGTTAACTTGCTCCCCGCAACACTTGGCCATTAAGTCTTCTTGTTCACCACACTTACTTAGCCATTAAGTTTACTTGCTCACTACTTTGGATCATCTATGGTTTGCCCACGGGTTTAAACCATCTAATAACCCATAAGTTCTTACTTTGGGCTTTTATCTTAACATATACTTGGGCTTGCAATTAAACAACCTTGGACCTTAACTTTAATTCCAATTGGACTCATCCATTCCTACCTTTGGGCCTTATCAATTCTTATTGGACTTTACAATGTTCTACATAATCCTATAAGTCAAATTCATTTAACTTAAAGCCTTATAACGTATAATTTACATATTCATCTTGTATTCCCACTCGTATACTTATTCATATACGACATACTATGCTTCATTCATACTCGTATAACACTTCGTATTATACTCATATTCATTACTTCGTACAATACCCACGTATTATACAATCATCACTTTAATTCATTATACGCATTTAAATTCCTTCTCGAAATTCACTTTCCCTAACCGTTAGATTTTTAGTCCGCAGGCGAAAAACTGTGTTTGCCATAACTAAAATATTATCAGATATTCTATCTCGCCTCGATATTCTATCATTACGTATTTCTCGGAAGTTCAAAAATAATTCCCAAACAGAAATGCGTGAATAGTGTTTTTCGAAAAATTTCTCGGAAAGCTTTTATTTTTTCTTGAAAATTCAAACACTTTAATTCTACCACGTAGCCAAAATACTACGACGTTCTGACATACTTAGGTCATCGAACGACCTTCAAATAGCTTACTCCCATAATAATCAATTAAATTTTTATTTAATCCACATAATCAAATAAAAATTTAATTCTCAAAAAAATTCAAATTTTCTTGGGCGTTACACTCTTCCCCCCTTATAAGGATTCTGTCCCCAGAATCTTGCTAATAATATATACACTATTGAGGAAAATTTTTCTTTCATTTTTAATCTCGAGTCCCCACGTTACTTTAGCATTGTGGTTCCTTACATTCATCTTCACCGAAGATATTATCTTACTTTACATGATTTGTTACTTCCTATAAATACTCTGAGTTGGAAGTTAAGTATTTACTAACACATTACGTTATCACCCTCTTATTAACTTTTAACTTTGAATTATTTGGAACTCAAATTCCTCCTTCAAAACAAGATGATACTTAATCTTCTCTTCATTCGCTTACCTTTCTCGTTACATATTTGTACTTACTTAACTCGTTCTATTTTCTTGGATTGAGTCTATATTGTGGATAACATCTCTACCGCTTCATTCCATAATTAACTTCTAACTTTGTTCTCGCCATCTCCGTTATTAACTCACTATGAGTCGCTAACATTGATAGCTTTTCCCTACCCTTCCTACACAATGCGTAGGCTTCTATGTTTATCTTCCCTGTATGATATAACATATCACAGTTGTACTTTTTATCAATTCTAATTACGTTCTCTACCTCATATTCAACTCCTTCTATGTGAAGATATATTTCAGACTCTTAAAGTCCGTGTATATCTCACACTTCTCCACGAAAATACTATCTTTTAAGCAAAAATTCACACTTAGTGAATTCCGTATCCAACTTCTCCCTCCGTAATGTTTCCCATACTATCTTTAAATGTTCAGCATGATCTTCTAGCGTCTTAAAACAGACTAGACTATCACCAATGATCCTTACGACACACACTCGTCCAAATATTATTTGAACACTCTGTGACGCTAATGGTACTTTTAAACATAGCACCTCACAAGGGTACCTATCAATTTTTTTTTGCTAAATTTTGTTTGTATAGAAAAGAACCAAATTACATAGACAAGGGGCATACCCACAGTATAGCTACATCATCTATGGACAAGCCCAAGATGAGGAAATTATACAAGGGACTATACCAGAAACCAAACTAGCTAGTAATAGGCCTATGATGTAATCATTAAATATTTCTATCTTAGATAAGAGAATTACAAGGACCTCGTCACCCCACTTGCTCAAGGCGTAGACACAACCACTACCTCTTTCGAATCCAAAGCGACATTTCCTTTGCCACCTCGCCTGAAGACTTGGGTTCTGCCTTAAGCCCGAAGCCAGAAGCCCGAAGCCCGAAGGACCTCGATCAATGGACCTCACCCGAAGCCCGAAGCCCTCTCGCCCGAAGCCCACCTCATTGTCCTCGCTCGGAAGACTTCGCCCGAAGCTATAACATGGCTCGCCCAGCTTCGCCCCACTCAAAGGATCTTGCCAATATTCGCCAGAAGCCACAAAAAAGGAAACGCCCAAACTTCTCTAACTAGTTAATAGCCAATTACAAAAATATTGGTTATTTGTGGCTTTGATAAATGATTTGCAAGTGGAAAGCCTAGACTTAATAATGTGGATAACATCCTGTGTGATCCTGGTGAGTGGAGGGAGTTGATCATCATGAAGCTTTTTGTTCCTTGCTTCCCAAATTTTGTAAAAACAGACTGCCACCGTCAACCTTAGGATATTACGTGACAATTTAGAACCTTGATAAGAAGTGAGAAACTCCATAATGTCATCCCACGAACTAGGAAAAGCGGTCCAATTTCCAAGGCTTATAGCATTCAGAAGAACCGATTTGGAGAATACACAGTTGAAGAACATATGATCAAAGGTCTCCAGATGAAGGTTGCATAGTGGGCAGTTCCAGGATCTGTTAGAGAATCATTGCTTACATCATTGGTGGGGAGCTTTTTAAGAATGCCAAGCCACAAAATAAAAGAGTACCTTGGAACATGGCATTTATTCCAGACAATGGAGCACCAAGAAACCGATCACGCCTCGTCATGAATAGAGTCCCATAATTGGTTGCCTTTATATTCTTCAGTATCCCAAGAGTCCCAAAGTATCTTATCCATTTCTTTGAGAAGGAGGGGAAGGAGAGCTAGTTTTCTCCTCAGGATGATCATATCGTGGTAATTGCCTTGGGGCATGACCCATCTGTTGTTACTGATAAGGTGGCTAACAGTTGCAGATCGTTGTAGCCCAGAGGAAGACATTAAATATTGAGGAGGATTGATAGCTGTGTCATTTAACCAAGGGTCGAACCATAGGCTTGTATCCTGCCCATTACCAACATGATAGTGAAGGTGTCGAAGAGCAAGTGGTCGAAACTTTAAAACTTGTTTCCAGACCCAAGAACATGTTGCTGTGTTGCGAACCTGCCAAAAGGATGTATGTTTTAATGAAGTTGCTTTAATCCAATTCACCCATATAGAGTTGGAATTGGGTTGAATAATGCGAACCAAGTGCTGGAGGATAAGAGCAGAATTCCATTCCACCAGATTTTTGATGCCAAGACCACCTTCAGCGAGGGGAAGTGAAATAGTGGACCATGCAACCTTTGCACCATACTTGTCAAGAGTTGCTCCCTTCCAAAGAAATCGTGTCAAGATTGATTGAATATCTCTGAGAACCCCTTTTGGCAACAGAAAGTGGGAGCTCTAGAATATTTGGATAGAACAAAGAATGGATCTGATAAGTTGAAGTCTACTCGAGTAAGATAGCACCTTTGATGTCCAAGAAGAAGCCCGATTTGTGATCTTATGGATTAAGGGGATGCAATCACCACGACGACTTCCTCGGACGGAGAGAGAACACCCAAAAAATTTTGAAGGTAAGGTTCCAGAGTGGAACCCAAGGATGAGAGAAATATCACTAACATCTATGTTTGCCGAGTTTGAGAGGAAAAAATGACTTTTGTGGGAGTTGGGAATCAGACCAAAGTATAGAGAGAAGGAAAGAATGCATGAGTTTACGATAGAAATAGATTGCAAGCAAGCTTTACAGAAGATCATGATGTCATCCGCAAAGAATAAGTGAGTAAGCTTGCATACTTTAGCTTTCCAATGGTAAAGGAAGCCCGGATCAGAGGTAGCATTATTGAGCTTTAGAGAGAGCATTTCCATGACAATCACAAAGAGGAAGGGAGATAAGGGGTCCCCTTGTCTGAGACCTCTTGAACTACCGAAAAAACCGGCTAGAGCACCATTAACCTTAACTGAGAACATGGCAGAGGTGACACAGGCCTTGATCCAACCAACATAGCAGTCTAGAAATTTGAAAGCTCTTAGGGTGTTAAAAAGGAATTCCCATCTTACCGTGTCAAAAGCTTTGATGAGATCAATCTTGAGAGCACATCGAGCAGGACCAGAATAGCTATGGTAGCCTTTGAACATTTCTTGGGCCATAAGGATGTTGTCACTAATGCTTCTTCCTTTCACAAAAGCAGATTGAGCTTTATCAACCAGAAAGGGAATAACCTCCTTCAAGCGGTTAGAGAGAATTTTAGCGATGCGTTTGTAAATTGTATTGCAGCAAGAGATGGGTCGGAAGTCAGTCATTGAAGTAGGGTTGGAACCCTTAGGAATAAGAGCAAGAGCCGTGGAATTGAGGCCTTTAGAAAGTCTACTATTGGCAAAGAAGAAGTGCACATCCTTTGAAAAATCTGTCCCCACAATGTCCCAGCAGCTGAGGAAGAAGTTGACATTAAAACCATCTGGTCCCGGGCTTTTGTTCCGTTTCATGGATTTGAGGGTCTCCAGAATTTCCAGATCAGTGATAGGTGCAATTAGCTTAGAGGCTTGGGCGAGGCCCAGAGCACATTAGTAGGGGTTATGGCATAATTATCAAACCCAGGATAGGGATCTTCAGAGGGGTTGAAGAGTTTGAAAAAATAATCCACCGCCACATCTTCAATGTTCTTTTGACCATGAATCGTATTACCTTCATTATCAGTGATTGACAAAATCTTATTGGCATTCCATCGATTTTTCATCATATTGGAAAAGAAGCTAGAGTTTCGGTCATCCAAGGCTAACTAGTTGGCCCTTGATTTCTGTTGAAGAAGAGTTTCTTCTCTATCCAAGGCATTCCAGAGTTGCTGTTGGCTGGAATTTTCACGAGCCAGAAGGTTTAGATCCAATGGATGGTCATTTAGAAGAGATTGCACTGCGTGCAGGTCCTCTTTTGCAACCTTTACAAGAGTGCTGAGGTTCCCATTGAGAATATTGAGAGATACCAAAGCAAGTCTAGTACGTTTCAATTTCTCAGTGAAAACATGAAACGGATTGTCCGATATGGATGAGGCCCAAACATTGCAGACCGAGTCCCTGAAGCCATCAATCATAAGCATATGGTTGAAGAATTGAAACTGGCGTCTAGGTTGATTAAGATGAATTCCAGTTTGAAGTAGAGTCAAAGAATGATCCGAAAGACCACGAGGACCATAGGTGACATGTGACATGCAGAAGATAGAAAACCAATCTGAATTCCCCATTGCACGATCCAACTTTTTGTGAACTAGCCGAGCAGTTTGCATGTTCCACCAAGTGAATAAGGTACCAACTCCCCTGATATCATCCACCCCAACAGAGGTAATACATGATTTGAATTCTTCCATCCCAATATTCCAAGTTTCATTATCCTGATTAGTTTCTGTTAGGTCCTTAATTACATTAAAATCACCCATCATACACCAGCTAGCATTGGGAGCCAGAGAGAGTAAATCATTCCATAAGTCTCTCCGCTCCAAATAGGAGTTCAAATTTATGTACGAAAAGAAATCAAGAAAGAGGTGCTATTAAGATCAACAGATTGGACCTTACAATGTATGACTTGAGAGGACACAAAAGGATATCAACAAGCCATAAACTTGATTCCATCCAACCCAGATTCTACCATTGGAGTGAGAATCATAGTTAAAGGCCCAATTCCAAGAGTTGCAAAGATTCCTAGATATTCTTTGAGCTTTATGTTGTTTGACCCGTGTTTCAAGAAGACCCAACATAGAAATTTTATTATCGGCTATTATTTGCTTAACATAAGCCCTCGCTTAGGCTTTTTATTTAGACCTCTAATATTATAGGATGCTAACATTAAGGAAACTAAGAAGTAGGGAATGACCAAATTTTCCTTTCCCTTTCCTTTTCTTTTCACGCTGCCTGCAAGTTGACAAAGCTAGAGTCTTGTTTGTTCTTGATCTCTTTCCTTCCTTTTCATCAATAACCTTGAGTCCGAGACCCGGAAGGTTCTTACCAATAGGAGATTCATCATTCGAGATACTGCGCATCATTTATTGGAGCAAAGGCATTGGAAATATTTAGAGTCGGTTCAAGGAAATATGTCCCATCCTTGTTTGACACCTCGTGAGACATTTACCCAATCATTTTTAGGAGGAGGCGAGGGGCGAGCGTAATACCCAAGTGGTGACATTAAGAGGAGGAGTGGAAGAGGTGGTAGGGCCAGAGGTAGATTTATTGGTGACTTTCGGCACCCAGATATAGTGAGCTTTGGGCACTTAAATTGAGAGTGCCCGAATACATTGCAAGAAGGGCAAGAAGGAGGTCTACTCTGATATTCCACTTCAACTGGGACAAAGATGTTAGCCGAAGAGTCATCATTTTTAACAGCAACACGGATTGAAGAAGGAAAGGAGAAGGAGGCTTTGACTTCTATGCATACCCTTGCAAAATTTAGGAAATCATTTTTCGCAGTCATTTCATCAAGTTGAATGTAGGTTTCCCAACAAAGATCAAGCTATATAACTTATGCCCTCATCGGACCAAGAGAGAGTGGTATATTGGATAGCTTCACCCATATAGGGAACACATCACATTCGGTCTTTGAGAATGCCACACCTTCTTTCCATTTTGCGGGACCATGCCTTTAGAAGCGAAATGCCAGGGGACCTGGAGGCAAGGATGTTGTCACAATCGAGAGATAGAGTCAAATTTGAATATGTAATATCCTTTGTTATGTAAGAAGACCTCGAAAAGCCTAAGATGTCCCCATAAACGTCTAGCAATAGGTTCTACAACTTTGTATGGTAACGAGGACTGTAGAAAGTTTCCTACAAGACTAGAAGCCCAAACCTTGTTGCCTCTAGAAAGTACTTCATCAGGAGGGATGACAGTAAGGGTCTTATCAGCCGAGGAAAGGAGGGTGGTAAGAGAGGAGACGTTGTGGATTTACCAGAGATTTGCCCACTATATCACTCCAAGATTTGGCGGGCTCCTTGACCAAGGCAAAGAGTATTTCACCTTCCTCAAGAAGGTGGCGAAGGAGTAGTAATGGAATTTTGAAAAGAGAGGACCCTCCGACCCAATAGCGGGAAAAGTCTTGTCCATGATGGACTTCTTTGAAAGGATAGAAACATTTGCTTGGGAAAAGAGTCTTCTCCCACACACAAACTAATGGGAGATAGTATTCCCCAAGAAAGAGGTCGGAGGAATGATCCCCGACATCTTGTGGGCATTATCAAAACTAATGTTTTCCTTCCGGAAAAAGGAAAGTTTGCACGTCATTAGAAGAAATGCCATGGGCGGAGATAAGAAAGACATAAGGTGAAGGTTTTTCCTCCTTTCAAAGATAGCCTCTTCACGATCCTTATGAGAGAAATGTTGAGCTGCAGAAAAAATCTCTCAAAGCATTCTCACCCAAAACAGAGCCCAATTGAACCTCCGTGCAGAGCTCAAGAGAAGCCGAGTTTTGAGCTAGCTTGGTTACCCACCAGAGGAATAAGGAGGGCATCGATTCTCCCATTTCCTCAATGTCTAACTTATTTGGAGGCGAAGAGTGGCTAAGGCGGGCTTGGTTTGGAACCCATAAACCCCAAAGGTATCCTTAGACTCACTACTAACAGAGTTACTGAATTGAAAGATGATTATAACTCACCATAGAGGCGGACGGATCGAATATAGAGAAGAGGGAGGAGAGGAAGAGAAGAGAGGACCTGGGAGTAGAGAAGGGAAAGAAGAGGGAAGACCAGGAAAAGTTAGGTGATGGCTAGAAAAATTAGGTGAGGAGAAAGGCGGGGGAAGTTTTGAAAAGGTAGAGAGAAGGCAGAGGAAAAAATCTAGAGAGAAGAAACATCGTGAGTAAACCTATCAATTTTCCACCGACTTGCTTAGTGCCCCTTACGAAAAGTCTAACTTCCATACACTAGTCAACCCAAACAACATAACCAGAGACTCGTAATAACCATAATGAGTTCTGAACGTCGTCTTAGGTACATCCTCCTGACTCCTTACTTTTATCTTACGATACCCCGTACACAGATCTATCTTAGAAAAATATTTTGCCCCTTTTAATTGATCAAATAGATCATCGATCCTGGGAAATGGGTATTTATTCTTAACCGCTAACCAGATAGTCATATATTTGACTTATGTATTGGTTTACTTAACTTTACTTCTTATGGTTCACGTTCTTTCAACCTAAGTTTACGCGACGTACTTTCATTACCAGCTCACAACTTCATGACATACGGAGATGTCTTACTTAATATGCTCATCATCGTCAATAATTTACATTCTTATCTTCTTCTCATTATTTCTCTAGGACTTGGCACACATCGTTTCTCTGCTAGTAGTCCATATGGTACTCTGAGTGGTTTCCCACAAACAACCAACAAACAAGTTCCCGTCTCATCTACACTGCCATCATAATGAGTTAGATCGATTGCCAGTTTCGTATATACCTTCGCTCTCTGAAGGAATTATTTAGCCCAGCTCTCATATGTCAACCATCAAAGGTTACGATTGTGCCACAACCTAAACTTATCTTAACATTCTTCTAGATTGCGTCAAGTTTAGAAAACAAGAGCGTCCCGGTGATTTATTACCATAAAATACTACCTTGGGTTCCTTAGAAATCCAAAGGTTTACACTTTCCTTATAACAATTTACTAAAGTTCTATGGTAAATTAACCCATTCATACCGAGAATTACTTCAAATTCTCTTCACTTTATCGGTACTTATCTACCGATACTTGCTTACATTCCTCATTCATGAAACCATTTCCACGAATATAATTAACCAAAGTTATTTCCCCATTCTCTACCTTATAGTATAAAGGTATTTATAATCCCTTCTGAGAATGAACTTAATCACTTAGCAAACTCTCATGCTATAAAAGAACAAGTAGCACTCCAATCAAACTGCACATAAGCATACATTTTATTGACTGAAATGATACTCGTTACTATACCCAATGATGCAACAGCATCTTGGACTGCCGTATTAAAAGTACGGCCCATAAGTCTACCCGACGATAGTGGTCCAATAATGGCTAACTTACCACTACTAACACCTTTACTTTCCTCTGATCCCTTCTTTGGAAATTTCTTGACCTGTGGTCCAACGACCCACATACAACGAAACTATGGGTTTTCTTAGGATTAAGACAATTGGGTAACATATGACCCTCCTGTCCACAGTTATAACAACCGACTTTCCCTTCAGACTGACTCCTAAATGAGTCTTTCCACCTGTCTCACATGCTTTGATTCTCTTCCTTGGTTCCTCACTCTCCCTTGCTCTTATCTTTTCTTTCTATATGGTATTGAGTTAACACTTCACTACCACCCTCTGCTAAAATCACTTTCCCCAGAATGGTCCCATAGGAAACAATCTGCACTACATAAATCCTACTATAGAGTCAGGGTTTTAGGCCCTGCTCAATCCTACGAGCCTTCCTCTCCTCAGTGTCCACTTGGTGTGGAGCAAACCTTATCAATTCATTGAATTTAGCTGCGTACTGGGGAACCGTCATGTCCCCTTGCTTAAGTTCTAAAAACATAATCTCCCTCCTCCCCTGTATAATTATAGGGAAATAATTCTCGAAGAAAACCTTCTTGAATTGTTTCCACCACAGTGAATCTGTTCTAGCCCCACACAGTGAGCCTCCCACCAAAAGTTGGCTCTTCATCATATAGGTCATAAAAGAAGTCTTTTATGCCTTAGCTCTCGTTGTATTAACAAACGCCTTCTCTATTTCTTTTACCCATGTCTGGGCCTCTATTGGGTTCGTCGTTCCTTTGAACTCCGGCAGACCTACGCTTTTAAATTCTTTAAAGGTAGTCGTTCTGGCTAACCTAGGTCCCGCAAGTACTCTACCCTCGGTTTAGTTAAATGCAACCGTAATAAATTAACGAACTCTTGCATAGGGTTAATTTAACCCCCCCTTGATTATCACATGATTCCGCTTCCACGATTACGTTGTCTTCTCCTTAACGGCATTTTCGATTAAATAAATAGAATTTCATTATTATCTATTTACTTACTTGGTATTATTCACCACATACCAACTCATACCATAACAAAGCATATTAAATGGAAATTTCATTATATTCATATGCTTCTTCATAGTTTGAAACTATTTACACTTTGCTTCCATAGCCAACCAGCTAGTACATTTCTATCCCGCAATTGAACTTCTCAAAAGTTTAGATTTACAAAAGACTACCTGTTATACAAAAGAGGGTTTTACGTCACTACACACATATTTATATATTCTAGACTTCTAATAATGCATAACAAATAAGGTTGTGTTTTCATTCAGTAATCATCGCCATCTGATATCCCGACTAATAGTGTGACGGGTTTGTCCTGACTCCATGGGATGACAAGCAACCTTCAGCTTGAAAAACATATGAGCACTCTTATGGATGTAAGACATCTGTGCTATCTTCCGGTCCTTCTTAATTATTTTCTTGCGAAGCTTATCGACCTCTCCCTTATAAACCCTAGCCTGCTCTGTCATAAGCACCAGCTTATCGTGCTCTGACTCAAAATCTGCTTCTACAGACACCTTAGGTTCATGGAGATAATTAATCTCTTCACTCTTGTTCTGCATAGCTGTACTCAGTTGCACATTCCTGTCAAGCACTGCCAGATACAATGCTCTCATTGCATCTGGAGGTATTGACTCTAGTGTAGGTACCACCGTATTAACCGATGCTACCTCCATTTTCTCCTCCTCATAGACCATCATATTAAGATATGACGCTATATCCATATCTCCCTCGGAGTAGTCCCCCACAGAAAAGTACTACACTGTCTCTGACTCCTCTAGAATCACTAATGGTACCTCTGCCACCGGCATAGGTACAGGCTCTACTCTGTTCACAATAACTTCGTTCACTACGTATATATCTCTATACATCATGCTATCGGTCGACATCCTTCAATAACACATAACATATTGATTAGTACATAACACACAATAGTATAAGTACAAATCACATTTAATTTATTTAGGGTTACTTTCCATCTTTTAAATCTTGCGATACTGAGTTTCCTCAATACCTTATTGACTCATTCGACTGAAGTAAAGCTTAAGTTTACTTCCTTCAGACTTTTCTTCCTTAACGAGGATATTAGCCTAAGGTTCTTCCCCCTTAAGTTTTATAACCTAATGCTCTGATACCAACTTGTGACGCCCCCAAATTCGGGTCTCTTCTAACCCGACAAATAGTGCGACATGGTGCTACAGTTTACACAAACATTCAATTGAAATGCCTCAAAAGAATGAATATGTCTTATAAATATTCCAAAACAATACTAGCATTCCCCAGGTTCTTTATAACCGTTACATTCATTCCTGTCATAATATTAAATATCATTACAAACCTATACTATTACATAAGTAACCTATAGGTTTGCCTTAGCCTCTCCTTTATCCTTGTTGAATCCTTCGGTCTGTTCAGTCTAAGCTGCATTCATATGGTTCAAGCAAGAGTGAGCATAACAAGCTCAGCAAGTACAACAATTTCTTTTAAACGACATGCTTGAAACATAGGAATCGTATATCTTCAGTAACTGGATAATATCAAGCAAGTACCAAGGCACAACTAAAAGGAAGTGAATCAAAATATATTTCCCTACCATATATATTGTTGTTTGATATATACAATATGTATTGTACATGACAAAATGGCTAAGCTAGTCTGTGCAGGAAAATACAAGCCCATCTACAAATCGGTGTATATGCGAGCTATCAAATCTAACATGACATCTCTCTCCGAAGAAGGAGGTAACATTGTGGTCTTCTGCCGAAGGGTCTCTACACGTGCTAATAAATCCACAACCAACTGCCTGGTGACATGATGCTCATCAATATATGCACTCATCTTGGCAATCATGCAAGTAGTAAGGGATCTCACTGTAGTACTATCTACAACGGCTACGTCTTGGACAGATATGGCAGCATCCTGCTCAACAATCAAAGCATCTCTGGATAATCTAGCCTTAGCCCGCTCAGCAATAACGGTGTCTCTATGAGCTAAAGCATCCTCTCTCTAATAGAGTGGCATCTCTCCCAGCAAGAGCTGTCAACATCAAGGTCCTAGCCTTATCTCTCTCAAAAGTCATTAACTGCAGACTCCACTCTAAATACTCTGCTGAATACGGGGTCATAATAGCAGTCACATTGGGAGAATCCATAACAGCTGTTGTCAAACAAGCAAACAACTCCTCCTCGGTAGGAGAATCAATGTCCTCTATGGGCTCTCCACCATCAGAATCAATCCCCGACACTATGGATACTACCGCAGTGGATGTGGTCTATGTCTCCATCCATGAAGAATACTCTGTCGAACTTCCCAGATGGCTAATAAAAAACTCAGCTAGCTCTCGCTGATCCCAATAGGCATACACCCTGGATCTATCCTCTGCTGACAAGTGGCAAGAAGCCAAACGATGACCTAATGCCCCCTCAAAAGGATAGAAGTCCTGAAACTGGTCAACCTATGACTTCACGGCCAGGGGGTGGTAAGTCGTCATGCCCCTTAAACCAGCTAGAGGGAGATAATCCATGCCAGGTGCATGAGTAATGAAGTTGTAGGGTGAACTGAGCCTTGTACACGGTAAAATGTCAAACGGATCTTGATCCCTGCCTAAAACACAGTCCAGTCAAGGATGTAGCGTCTGAACACTCCACTGGCTTAAAGGAGTAAGACATGCTTATCTTATGGGTAAAAAAAATATCCATGTCGTCGGAAAGTGTCAATCGGTCTCGGTGTGACATGAACCACACATATATACATGGTGAGTACACTTTATGAATACCCCCCGAGGGATAGGTATGACGAGACGTAGTAGATCTCAGTGTCTCTGTCACAATCATCGGCACAATGGTATGACCCTCCCTGAGAGCTCTCATCGCAATGATGAAGCCAATGTCCAACTCATCCATATTCAGTGGCATGTACACATAAGCCATTACACACATAATGAGTATATCTACTCTAGCTACACGCCACTGGTCCTTCGGTGTGGTGAAATCCCCCGAGTGCTGTGCATAACTGTCCTCTGAGACAAATTTGTTTGTCAGAAAGCGCTTGGATATCACATGGCCAGATGTAATCTCATCCTCAGACTTTCACGCCTCGGCCGGTGTCCAATAGTCATCCGCCAAGGTCTCTCATCCAAAAAAGGATCTTGTCGATCGCATATACTCCTCTAAGGTGGAGTCAACTCTGGATACTAGAACTCGAATACCGCCTCTCCAAAGATCCAATGCTCCAAAGATACCCTCTACAAAGCCTACGGGAACCTGAAACATCAGGAGGGTCATAAAATGTTGTAATGACTTATCTATGTTCACCTTGTCTAGAGGTGACAAACTATCATACCAAGACCTTAGACGTAAGGCTACCAACACAGGTGGGGTGTGATTAGTGTGTCAAAGTGTCGAGGAAGACATCTGTGTGGGCCGTATCATAAAACCATCCAAGGGTCAACGCTGAATATCTCTAGACATACATATATATACATAACATAATACATGCATGATAAATAATAGATGGCAATATAATGTAGGGAATAACAATATATACATTCATAAGTACATCATCATCTAATACATCTCTTTACAACTAAAAATACAGGGAAATGGGGCACATAAGCCTAACAACTAACAAAGGCCTATCAAAAGATATAACGAGGATGGGGCACAACCTCCCAATATCTAACAGAGGCCTATCAAAAGATATAACGAGAATTTACATCAGAAGAAGACAATGGTGTCACTATCTATATCATCAATCCTATCCACCTAATGTAACTCCTCCTTCGTTACTGGATCTCCATCAACGGGGATATCAGGCCTATACAATGGAGGATCTGCATCAGCAAAGCCATATGGGTCACCTGAGGGGCCAGTGCCTGAGCTGGAAGGATCAAAAGTATCTTCCTCTGAAGGATTTCTGCCCAAATACCGGATAAAGAAATGTGTTGTAACGATCCGAAATTTTAAATTGTAATTTAAATATTTATTGAGTTATATAAATATTATTTGAGGTGTTTATTGTTAAATGAATATTTTATTGATGTGATGGTTGATGAATCTAAATGTATTAGAGAATTTTCTAAATTAAATTAATTTATAATTTAGAGGTTTGTATTGTAACATGAGGTGTTATGTTGTTGTGTTGATTTAATAATTTAGATGGTATATTAAAGTAATTAATAAAGTTATAATGAAAATTATACTTTGGTGATATTTGCTATAAGGCTATATTTAATTAAAATATAGTATGTGGTTAATTTGAAATTTAAATTTAATAATATAAATAAAATAATAAATATAATATATTTATAATATATACGTTACATGTTATAACTGATGAGGCTTATTATGGCCATATCAGTTTTATATCTTTGTTGTTACGCATACTAGTATTATCAATTGCTTATTTGCTAGCCTAGAGTTTAGAGAATTGAGAGTTGAGAGAAATTGAGAGAAAGCTTAGGATTTTCAAGCAATTCTAGTGGGTTAGCAAGAATTACACGCTAATTGAAGGTATCTTCACAACCTTAGAGTTATATATGTGTGTATATATGTGTATATGTATTTCACTATAAAGAATTTCTCATGTTACGTTATAAGCAATTGTTGAATTGTGGATTTATATAGTTGGTAATTGCAATTGTATATGTTTATAATGCTAGAATTTATGTCAAATAGGGTAATCACATGTTAATTTTCTAGGTAACAAAGAAAAGAAAATTTTGACAATATATGTGTTCTTCATACGGCTTGAATAATTTTCAATTATAGTGGCTAATTCGAGTGTGAAACTATAAATTTACACTTGTATATGGTAGTTCATTAACAAATGAGCATAATGTAATTTGAATGAGATGATTTGGCCATGTTTTGAAATCACAGTGTTAATTTTTGGATGAATATCAAAAATATTGAGTTTTATATGAAAAATATGAATTTTGAGAAATTAAAATAGTTTTAGTTGGTGTTAAATTGTTCCAATTGGTTGTAAATGTGAGCAATCATGTTTATGATAGTTGTATATTTATTTTGCGTGTGAATATCATTGTTTGATGGGTGAAATTTGTGTTAGTTGGCTTAAGAAAATGTGCCTTAGCTCTATTTTGAGAAACTGGGTTCTGCAAGTCGCGCGGGCACGCAGCTCCTTAGGCGCGGGCATGCGGTATCCCTATATAAAACTTGCGCGGCCGCTCGAGTGTCCATTTTCAGACACTGAAGTCTGTTTATTCTACAGACTTTGATTGTTCGTTGTAGCTTAGCTTAATGTTATGGAATGTGAGAATCTTGTAACAACAAGGTTAAATAGAGTCATGTTACGTGGTTTATGAATTCGAAATTTTAAAAGTGATTAGTAAATCGAGAATGCGTTATGTGATAGTTTAGTATACATAATGAAAGTTAGACAAGTATTGCAAAGTAAAACACTTAGAGTTTCTAAAATGTGAATGGTAATGAATAGGTTATGATATGTTAGCATGTATAATAGGTATTGTGGTTCTAAAATTATGTGTAGGTGATCGTGAGTTTAACTTTATAGCTTACGCTCAAGGGCAAGTTTTCTAACTCTATATTTACATTGAGCAAGTTTCTTAATTCTTTATTTTTGTTGAGCTAGTTCCATTATTACATTATGAAGCTTTATTCTTTGATTGAGCAAGCTTTCTATTTCAACTGTTGATCTAATAAATCAATCGTCCTAGTTCGTTCGAACTAACTTTAACTCTATTGTTATTGAATCCTCATTTTGTTGATTCATTCTAACTTGTTTATAGTTAAACAAGTTTTCTTAAGTTACATTCTTGCATAATGAACACAATTTGAACTCTCGTCTTTATTTTTTTGAATTGTTTTTATTCCTTGCTTGAATTTAATACCATGTTAGGCATGTTTATAGTTTCTAGCTTGCTACCAATTAATGTATGTTCGAGAATTTCATTTCTAATGTTATAAGACTCTAACCTTAGCTAATTTATTGTTCAAGCAAAGGTTTACCATCTTCTTCATTTTATTAAATACTTATGCTCTATAGTTGTTTCAAGCATGAGTTATAGTCAGTTCATTTATAATTCTCAATTGTTCTATGTTATGTTGTTATTAAACATCTACACTGTGATTATCAAACACTATTGATTCAACTAGTCCTCTAGTTGATGTTCGTTGAACTTTAAATTACCCTTGAAAGCTTATCCAAACCAAACTTTCTTTGGTGCGGACTTGTACTCTAAATAATGAGATGAACAACCCTACTATTATTAGGGGTTAACTTACGCGTAGCGTTAAAATGTTTCTGCACAATACATTGTACGAAGGGCTGATCCCCTTAAGTACGAGGAGTCCTTATAGTCTTATGACTGTTAAAGTTAGAGTAGAAAGATTACTCGCAACTGTTCATGGTCTTGTGACCCTCAGTTAGATGTATTCCATATTTTGGATTCTAGTTTCTGATTATCATTGTTAGAGCACTATTCATCTTGATGAGCCTATTATTGGCGAGTTATTATTATTATACTCTGTTGATTCATTATTATATTCAAAGTGAGCAATTGTTTTTCTCACTCTTGCATATTTAGAAACTCATTGCGTAACTAAAAAAGGAGAAGGTAGATGAACCTTCGCTCTAGCAAAAGAAAGGGAAAAATGTACAAGTGATGAAGACTTGTAATTTTGATTATGATTACGATGTTAGACTTTTATTATGATGATCTTAGACTTTATTTTAATGAAGTTATGTAATAATTTAATTCCGCATTTGAATGACGCTTAAAGGTTAGATAACCTGGGATGTTTTTGAACTTAGTGATGTAACCCTATTTAAGGGGGAGGTTTTGTGATTCAAATATTATTTTTTTGGGTAGATAGTATGAATGTTTGAATAGTGAGCACCAAATCTTGTGGGAATGAAGTACCTAGATTTGAGGGTGTCACATAAGCCCGGTCCAACTGCCGGGTCAAACTATCAATCTCTGTCAAATGAGTCGGATCTCTGACACAGGCCATCCAATCTATCATCATCATGGATCCAGGAACCATATCCCCCATAAAATGCGTGGCGTGGGTCTGGGCTTTGATGGTACGAGGGGACCACCAATGCTCGAACATCTCCTGAGAATAAGGATCCTCTGATAGTGTAAAGCTGTCAATGCCCATTAATGGGATATCAATGACAGGCGACTATGATACAGGCCAATAATGCCTGGCAGGAGGCAAGATTGGTACATGGATCTCCCCTGTGGTGCTCCTAATAGCACGCTCTCCTAAATAGAGCTCTCATCCTCTATCTGTGAAGAATGGAATCCTCCGGATGGATATCACATACTCAACACCGATCCCGTACCCATCCTCAAACCCAAAGATCAAATGCTCCCCCCGGTAGGGAATCCAAGTGATAGCATCGACTATCAACAACTTCAATTGAGACGACAATGGGTGAAACCCTTGGCTACGGGAACCTCCGCCAAGATGTGAGGTGATGCCACCGCCGTCCCCTTACGGATAGGTATTTAAACCTAACGCACTCACAGGACGCAAATATGGGAGCCTCTCGTGGGCCCAAACCCGCCAACACAAAGGCAAACATCCGCTCTCACCAACATTCTTAACCTATACATGGAAATCACAAGAGAAACACTCACCAAAGTGAGAATGGGTAAAATCCTAGCCAAGCCTCTCGCAAAGCCCTCGCGAACGCATGTGCATGCCCCGAGGAAATAGGCAAAGGTGTAGGAGCCCCAATCATACTCTCTGATACGATCCACATCCCGTGTCGCGCTGACTAAAGCGAATGATATCGTGGAAGAGTTCTTCGCTATGAAGTAGCCACTAATGATTATTAGGAACAATCGCTGAAGAATGTGATCCCTTCGTCTCATATCATCGGGTATGGGCTCACTCAACAGCCCGCTCATAGCATCAATGCTCAAAGAACCTATACAAACTGTCTTGCCCTTGAGCGCCTCAGCCGAGACTCCTAGCAAGGATCTGACGGAAGTAGGGGTAATATCCGCCGTACATGGCACTGGCGCCCATCCAAACTCCATACTGGTGATAAATTGCTAATCCATCGGCGTCATCATCACCTCAAAATCTAATAATGGAGAGACTGAGTGTGGTAAAACTAGCGCTCAGACAACGCCCTGAGATAACCCGAGGGACAACGACGGGAAAGGATGGAAAAGAACGCCTCTAAGCCCCAACCATGCACAATTGCTCGATAATCAGGATTCAGATCCCGATATGTAGAGTGAATGCTAAACCAGTTCCCTCAAGGCTGAGTAAAGCTGGGAACCTACATCATAAAAGCGGATCAACATCAGAATTCTTTAATCCTCATCAATAGGAAAGAAGGAAGATTAAAATCCAGCTTGTACCTCGTTTGTATGCAAGTAAATTAAGGGGTGTCGACTCAAATCATCCAGAAGCTCTGGGATCGCTACCTCAATGCCTGGGAAATGCCTATGGGGAACATGAGCAGCAGGAGCGGGGTCCGCAACAGGTACATCCTCCTCTTTGTCCTCAACATACGGTACCTCAACCCGAACAAGACGTATCACCGCCTCCGCCAAACGACGAGGCTATCTAACTAACCAGGGTTGAGGCATATTAGAAGCCCTCCTCCGCACACCTAAAGTGGTCCTGCAGGAGCTACTCGGCTGATACGGATCCATATATCTGGACACGAGTCTCCAAATCACCTCAGAAAGGGTATGGTAAACTCTAACCTGGAGATTTTTCAAAATACATTTTATGACTACATGCATGCATGCATTACTTTAACATACGTCTACAGTAGAGTTAAAAGTGCATGACTACCCATTGCCTATATTTTGGAAAATTTTTGTCAGAGTCTCCTTTGTAAATAGGACTATCCACATGCACATAGGCATAACTAGGTGGCCATTCAGTAGCACACCTACCCATAGTCATAAACATCCTGTATGCATTATCACATCAAAGACATAATCTGTAAGGGTAGCCTAATTACTAGGATTACTTTGTTTTACCATATTTTTCTCATTTATTCTCAAATAGGATAAGAAATAGCAGAAAAAAGATGTCAATTTGACTATTTCAAAAGTCAAAATTTTTCATATCATTATGTTTAGCATGGTTAAATACTAACATTTACTATGGTGAATATTTTTTATTAAGTCATATGAGCATGCATGAAACCCAAAACCTTTCTCCCCAGCAGAAACCCTATCAGCCTTTGATCAACATGTTAACAAAGGACAAGCAACCTTGATGGTATTCAGCCGCTTGCAAGTAAATTCAGCGAAGTGTCAAAAACCATCTGATGATCTCATCAGTTGATGCACACGTCAACGAAGGGCAAGCAACCTTGACATCATCCACAACAGGGATCTCATCCGTTGATGTACATTTCAGCGAGGTTCAAGTAGCCCTGACAACACAGACTTTTGGCAATAACTTCGACAAAGCATTAGAAGGACCTGGCGACATAAACCAGGGAAGACCACCCTCATCGGGGAGGGCCGATGATGGACTATGGTATACAAGGTCTCCTTAGAGAAAACACATACCCACAAAGTCTCTTGTACGTGAGAGATACATCCTCAGTAAAGTCTGTACCAAGGATTAAGGACTTTGGTGATAACCCCAACGTCAACATCCTGAGAGTTCCTAAGAACTTTGGATCACACATCCAAGACAGTTTATCAGGGTTGTCAGTGATAACTCCAGTCCTTATCAGAAGTCATGGGGGCAAAAAGTCATCACATTCTATTGGAAAATTATCCAATAAACCACATACATCATGCATATACATCATGCTGCGGTACATTACATCACGATTACCTTGTCACATTTCAAGTGTCTAGTATTCTTTATCTTATCCATGCCATTTCATTGCATGAATATGATAAAGAGGGGTATCTGTAGACACTCAAAAAATTTTTTGCACTCTTATTAATAACATTGCAGGAGGGCAGAATCGTCTTTCTCAAATAACACTAGAGGACAACTTTCACCAATCCCGCAGAGATAACCCCGAGATACTCGGCTTCTTACCATCTCGTAGATAACTCCCCGAGATACTCGGTTCCATCCCTAGAGAGAACCCCGGAGTTCTCTGCTTTTAACCTCGGAAATAACCTCGAGGGATGCAGTTCATGTTCTGGAAATAACACCGAAGAAAGCTCTTTCATCTCAGAGACAACCCTGAGATAATCAGTTTCATCCCAAAAACAACATACATTCTCAATTCCCAGGGAGATACCTTTAGAAATACCTTTAAAAATACATACGAGCCTATTTCAAACTCTTTATTTACTCGATGTGAGTCCGCATACTTTTTCTATCCGCTCTTGAAATACACGCCCAAAATTCTATCTTATCTACATACTCTAATTCCGTACGTCATGAGTACATCATTCATCCAAACATACATCATTATATACTGAAATATAACAACATACATTCTCAATTCCGAAGTCTAATACCTTATAACCTTATTCATTGCAAATAATGATAATTACATTATTATTTACATCTTACACGAGTGAGTTTCATCTGCCATAAAGGATATATTACAGTTCATTAAACTAATCTATATTTCAATTTCTTCTTTCTACATTACAAGTCTTCACTTGATCTTCACCCTCATTCATCTAATGAATAAGACTTCTTCTAGATACCGATCAGCTTGATCTTTACAAGATCCTTAAGATCTTTTACTCGTACGCTGAAAATGTTTTTCATTTAAAGCAAGTGTGAGCATTCAATTGCTCAGCAAGTTATAACAGTTGAACAAACAACTTCAAAAGGTTAAAACATTCCTTTAGAACTTCAATAACCAAACAAAGGTTATGAAGCAGCTTGAATAATAGGAATAATCTCGATTCCTATCAATTTAAAACATTAATCACCGTGACACCCCCAAATTCGGGTACTTCAATCCTACAGATTTGGTGTTCGCTATCCAATTAAATCATAACTAACTACCCATAAACAAAGGATATAATTAAACTCAAAAGCTTAAACAATAAATCTCCCATCAAAGGGTTACATAATCTCAAATAAATCCTGTGTCATCTAACCTTTATTACAATCATCACGGAAAAACTAAAACATAAGTTTCATGGAATACATCACATATTTAAAACAAGTCTTAAAACATAAAACATAAAATTATCATAAGTCTTCATCATTTGACATCTTGCCCTTGCCTTTTAAGCTAGTCGACGACTCATCAACTTTTTCCACTTTAGTTGCAAAGAAAGAATTGCAAGAGTGAGCAAACAAATGCTCACCGATATACAATGTAGCAAAGATAGTAACATGAGAGTGAACAACGAAAAGTCGAACAATAAGGAACTTGTTCTACAAATCAAACTAGAAAACAAGTTCGAACCTTAATTATCTCGAGGGTCTTAAGACCACGAACTATGTCCCCTGCAGACTTAGGTATTATTACCCAACCTTAATAAATATTTAGACTATACTTTTACCCTTCTTATCGTACTTAGGGATCACAATTTTGTACCATGTATTGTGCACAAACATCTAAATGTTACACGCATAAAATCCCCCTATGTTAGGGTTGTTCGTCTCATTGATTTAGAATTTCCTCACTAAAGAAAGTTTAGTTTGGAACTAGCTTATCGTTGTTTCTAGAATTTTAGAACACTATTCAATATAGATTAATTCAATCAATAAAGGTTTGCTTACTACTTGAAGGTTTAATAAAACGATAAAGCTTTGAACAAGGTTATCAAAGTCAAAGATTGAATAACAATAATATATAATTGAGTAATCATGATATACATGCAAAGTGCTATAGAAGAGTTAAAACAATCTCCCTTGAATCAATGTATTAGAACATTACATGCTTTGAATAATAATTAGAAACTAAATCTCGCTTCAATGTAACGTAATTAGGTTACATAAGCTTGTACAAACATACGCAAGATAGGTTAAGCTTGCTCAAATTCATAAAGAATGTTAGAAACTTGCGTAATAATAATATAGGAATGGAAACTTGCGTTCGATATGAAAAGAACAAAGTTCAAAAGCTTGCTCAATTGTAAAGAGATAAGGTTTAGAACTTGTACAATTATAAAAGTAGGGTTAGAGAACTTGCCTCGTGTGTAGGTTAAACAATCACTACTCACGCTCACCCCAAGTCCTACACATACCATATGTATTGACAATACACATTAGTTACACTAACATTACCTTCATGAGTTGCTTTCTACTTTTAGTATAGCTAATAACTAAGTTTAAGTTTAAACAACATCGCATCTTTTCATGAACATTACTTTTTAGCTTTATTACAACTACTTAAGTGATCATGTCATTGCACCACATACACATTAACAACTTGATACAACATCCTATTATATGTCCAACATGTTATCATTAAGTTATACTAATACACAAAGGATTGCACTTGCATTAGCGCATCCCGACGCCCTCCGATTGGCTCCAAATACACAACAGTCCTAAAGATGGCTATTTTGACCATTCATAAAGATTTCAAATTGAAAACCTTAAAGAATACAAGTTATAGGCCTATTCATCCTCTTTTCCGAATCATCTTGAATCACCTCAATCGGAGTTCGTATGAAAAGGTTATGGCCATTTTACTACAGAGGTCAAAATTGTTCAACCTGCACCACTTTTCCTACAAAGGCGCGAGAGATACATACTGGGGCGCGAATTCCAAAGGTCGGGGCTCGAACTTCGGCCTATTTGTATATCATGAAATTTGTAACAGGGTTCAATTACGTAATACCCATAACCGTAAACAAAACCATGTCTTAATTTCTAACACCAATTAATATGTATAACTTATGTAAAGTACACATAAATATTTCCAAGCATATATATACCAATTTAAACAACTAAACAAAAATTTTAGAAATTTTAAATTTTGAAAACACTATTAAAAAACCCAAAACTCCATATTTGATATATTTTAACACAAGAAATAATGTAAATTCTAATAACAACCAATTTGTTTACTTTAACTATAATTCTCCTCAAATTGTGAATAAAACTAATTAACATAATCACAGCTTTAATTTCTCAATTTTCATGTTTTTCATATAAAATTCCATTTTTTTTTATATTCTCATTCAAAAAAATCATCACTGCGTGACTCATTACTTGACCAAATCATTCCATTCAAATTACGTTATGTTCATATCTCAATGAACTACCATATACAAGCATCAATTTACAGACATTACACACACATTGACAAGAAATTTGGTACTTTATAAGGCCATATAACAAGAACACAAACACCGTGATTTTCCTTTTCTTCCTCAACCCAATTTCTCATGAATTTGATAATGATAACATGTTTACATATTAATTAATGTAGTTTTGAAATTCTACAAGAACATGTATACAAATCTCGTGATTTCCAAATCATACCAAGAAGATATATACATAAACAACCAAAACTAAAGAATAACAATAGGAGTAGTTTATACCTTAATCATTGATGATATGATAGCCAAACTTAGAGAAATCCTTTCCCCACAACCCTTCTTCTCTAACCCTCCAATATCACCGTGTTTTCTTCTTCCAAGCTCTCTCTCTCAACACTCGATATTTTACCTTAAAAATAGACGTGTAGAATAATATAACCGACCTCCCACAAACGCCAAAGTTGAAAAACAAAAAGGTAGCGTCAATGAATAATGCCAAAGGCCATAAGGCCTTGTTTGGCTAACCAACTCTCCCAACTAAATTATTTTAATAACATTTATATTATATAGTTTTATGTCACACTTTTAGTTGATTAATTTAAATAGCATAGTTAAGTTAATTTAAATAACTTATAATACTAATAATAATAAAAATCTTATTATCATTAATAAATAATTATATATCTAATTTAATTATTAAATTAGAAACATTACTTTATCTAATTCATTAATTTCCATTAAATTAAATAATTCATTTAATTTAATTATTTTATTAAATATTAAGCAATTGATTTAATTTAAATATCTCCTTAAATTAAATCCAACAAATAAAATTATCATTACTCGATTCAATTAACATTAATTAATTTAGCTACTAAATCAATTCATGACAATTCATCAAATATTTATTTTCCTCAATAAATAAATTATTTTAAATATTTATTTAATTCTATAAATATTTAAATTAAATTACAAATTCCTCGATCGTTACATCCTTCCCTCCTTAAAAGGATTCTGTCCCCAGAATCACAACTCAAAAAAATTTATTCGTTACATTCTTCCCTCCTTATCAAGATTCTCATCCCCCATAATCGCTATATAAAAATCAAGCAAACAACCGAGGATAATTCCTCATCATAACGCTTTCAAGTTCCCACGTAGCTTCTTCAAAGATTGTGGTTCCTCCAGATTACCTTAATGTAAAGGTATCACCTTATTCCTCAGTACTTGCTCTTTTTTTGTCAACAATTTGAACATGGACTTCTTCATATGATAAATCTTTCTCAAATTGTAAGGGCTCATATTCTATAACATGTTTATAGTCAGGCTTATATGGTCTCAATACCGAGACATGGAAAACATTATGAATATGCTCCAACTCCGGATGTAAGGCTACCTCGTACGCCACTTTGCCAACACGTCGAAGCACTTCGAAAGGTCCTATAAATCTAGGGCTTAATTTCCCCTTCTTGCCCAATCGAATTTTCCCCTTCCAGGGAGATACTTTCAAGAAAACATAACTACCGACATCAAATTCCTGATTCTGTCAATGCTGATCGGCATATTTCTTCCGCTTCATCTTGTGCAGCAATATCGGGCCTCGCTCAATCACTTTGATGATCTCGACAGTCTGTTGCACCAATTCTGGACCCAATAGCTGACGTTCACCAACCTCGTCCCAACATAATGGAGTTCTGCATTTCCTGCCATATAACGCTTCGTAAGGCGGCAATGCCAATACTTGCATGATAACTATAAGCAAATTCCACCAATGGCAGATAGTCATCCCAATTTCCCTTGAAATCCATAACACACGCTCTAAGCATATCCTCCAAAGGTTTGGATGGTTCTCTCACTTTTATTCGCTTTGGCCCGAGGATGGTACGCCGTGCTCATTCTCACCGTGTTCCCAAACACTCTTGTAATCGCTTCCGTAAATTAGATGTGAAACGTGGATCTCTCGTCGATACAATAGACATAGGTACACCGTGTCTTGACACAATCTCTTTCACGATAGTTTTGCTAATCGATCTAGAGTAAATCGAATCTTGATTGGCAAAAGTGTGTCGACTTCACAACCGATCGAAAATCACCCAAATGGCATCGTAATCCTTGTTTGAAGTCGCTGGAAGACCTACCACAAAATCCATTGTGATATGCTCCCATTTCCATTCTCGTATCTCTAACGGTTGTAATAATCCGCTTGGCCTTTGATGTTCAAATTTTGACTTTCTCGACATCGCTAAGCATTTTGCCACACACTCACCACATCCTCTTCATATTTGGCCACCAAAATGATGTTTAAGATCTTGGTACATCTTTGTACTCCTAGGGTGAATAGAATATCGTGAGTTGTGAGCTTCATTCGTAATTTCTTCTTTAACTTCATATCAAGGAACCTAAATCCTCCCTTCAATCAAGTAACCCTTCCGAATCGATTTTGAATTTGTCTCCCTCACCTACGATATCTTCTGCTTTTATCTTTTCACGCCTTCATCCCGGTTGTGCATTTTTCACCTTATCTACCAACGTTGAACTATTTCCTATCCGAATAACTTTTCATCGGATTCTCGCTTGATATTTAATTTCCAACTCCATCTTAGCCATTTTTCGACACTAACTTTTCTTGATCGCTTAACATCATTAACTTCTCCCGTCCCCTTCCTACTTAAGGCATTAAAGAACAACATTCGCTTTTCTCGAATGATAGAAAATCTCGCAATCATAATCTTTGATCACCCCAACCATCTTCTTTGTTGCATGTTCAAATCTTTTTGTGTAAAGATATACTTCAGACTTTTATGGCTCAGAGATATATCTCACACCTCCATAAAGATAATGTCTCCAAATTTTCAGGGCAAACACTATCACGCTAACTCCAAGTCATGAGTCGGATACCCCTTCTTATAATCTTTCAACTAACGTGATGCATACGCAATAACTATGTCGTTCTGTATAAGCACACAACCTAGTCCTTTATGTGATGCGTCACTATACACCACAAAATTTCCTCAGATTATCATCAACAACAACACAGGTGTTGAACTCAACCTCTTCTTTAACTCTCGAAAACTTTCCTCACACTTCTCTGTCCAAACAAACTTAACCATTTTTCTAGTTAAATTTGTCAATAGAGTTGCAATCTTGGAAAAGTCTTCAATAAAACGCCTATAAGAACTCCGCCAATCCTAAGAAACTCCTCACTTTTGACTTGTGTCTTCCGTTGATCCCAGCTTATTTACAGCCTTCCACCTTTGATGGATCTACCAAAATTCCGGCCTTATCAATAACATGCCCGAGAAATCAGACATCGCTCCAACCAAAATTCACATTTTGAGAACTTAGCGCATAACTTCACTTTTCTCAACGCTTCCAACGCCAATCTCAAGTGTTCCACATGTTCCTCCTTGGAATACACCAATATATCATCAATAAACACCACCACAAACTTGTTTGTGGAATGGTTTAAACACCCTGCTCATCAAGTCCATGAACGCCGCAGTGCGCGTAGTTAAACCAAAAGACATAACCGTAAACTCAGAAGTGACCATACCGAAGTTCTCAACGCCGCCTTCTAGACATCCTCCTACTTCACCTTCAATTGATGATAACCACTTTTCAAGTCTATCTTAGAGAAATACCTCACTCCTTCAATCGATCGAACAGTCATCGATTTTAGGTAATGGATACTTGTTTTAATCGTGACCTTATTCAATTCTCTCAGAATCAATGCAAAGTCAAGATCGATCCATCTTTCTTCTTAATAAACAACACCAAAGCTTCTCTACGGTGAAACACTCACCGAATATACTTATTGTCAAGAAATTCTTGCAATTGCACCATCAATTCCTTCATCTCTCTATGGGGCCATTCTCAGATGGTGCCTTAGATATCGGAGCTGCTCTCGGTAGTAGGTCAATCACAAACTCGATTTGTCGATCCGGCGAAAGACCCGACAAATCGCCTAGAAATACATCCGCAAAATCTCTTATGATCGGTATCTCTTCTAACTTTGCACTCTTTTTCTCGTGGTATCGACTATGTAGGCTAAAATCAATCAATCTATATCATACGACGAGTAGTCTAGCCAAATAAATCGCATCGAATTCTTTCTTTAAAACCCGTTATGCAATTCAATTCAACGAATCACATACAACTTGGCTAATATGAAAGTTAGACAAGTGTTAAAAAAACTTGCCTTTCAAAGGTTCTTCAAACAATTTACTCAATCGACTACGCCTTTTTACAGTAATCTACATGATATATTCACATAGCACACTGTAATTAGCTAACAAACAAATGTTCACATTGTGTACCAACTTCTTTCTCTTCTATGTCTTAGTTAACTTAATAACTTTATTAAAGTCAACAAGACTTCTTACCCTTCATCCCGCTTATTAATCAACCGACATTTATTAACCTGACTCAACTTCGCTGATAAAGTACCAACTCGTGTTCATCGCTTTAACTTATTAACATACATTACATTCCTAAATTTCATACCATATACCATAGTATAGGTAGTATAGAATAGCTTTAATACACTTATGAAGTGTACAAACATTGCCCTTTAGGTCCCCGAACAAATGAAGTTCAAAACCTAAGTCATTGTCTAAAGTTCACCACTCACACAAGGTCATGACAATCATAAGATTAGATCAAGGCCAAGCACCAGCTAGTCATGGCAAAGCTTCTCGACTTAATTACAAGCCATGAATAAGAAAGTCATGCGCCACTCTATATAAGTAGCTCATAACATAACATCAGGCCAAGGGCATGCACATGAATAATGATTATGTCTAGAAATAAGCTACCAAACTTCAAACTTCAGAAAAAACTTTAATAATTTTCAAAAGTTTTAGGAAATTTCTGGGCCATAACTTCTACGTTATAAGCTCGATTTGGTCCGTTCAAAAGCCTACACGTCATAAATAACATAATACACATGTTCATATAAGAATTCGACACTTTCGAATATGATAACAAAAAATTGACTATTGAGTTCATTTTTAGACGCTCAGAACGCAAAGAGCCGCTCAATGCTCGCTTTTCTTTGTTTTAAGCTCCAATCCGACGATTCTATAACCTACAACTCTTAATCACCCTATCTCACGTGTTGACATTGAAAACCAATTTTTCAAGTCTCACTAAACTTTTGACCCAATCCGGAATTCAACGCTTTCGACGCTTAATGTCTAATTCGTGAAATCCGCCATAACTTCACATTATCGTTTCTGCCAAATCACATGGAATACTCCATGGATTTCATATCTACATCCTAACTAAACAAGATGCAAATACTAACGATTGATGGAGTTCAATCGCTTATAAACGATCAATCTCAACAAACAATATTTCATGGTTCAAAACTATATTAAACCTTATAATTTTATAATCTCATGGCTCAGAGATCAATCTATGGTAAGCCATCTTTAATCCTCATACAAGACATATACCACCCATCTATGATTCTCCAAAATAAAAGAAAAATCAAAAGAGATGGAGATAAAAGGTAAGGATTATACCTTAAGAACTTTTATGAAACTTTCTTGAAAAACTCTTTGATCAAGCTTCCAAAGTGTAGGATTTATAAGTATACCTCTCTTTCTCTCTCAAATAATCTAGGTTGGAATTTTTAAAACTCTCAAATGGCCAACCTTGCCTTCTTATTTATAGGAAATTAGAATGGAGGGTAACTCTGACATTACACACACTAACCTCTTTACTATTCACTCTTGGTCACTAAGTATTTCCAAGCCTTATGCTTGAGTCCACACCAAGGTAGCCGCCCATCGCAGTTACGGGTCATCCCATGGTTGCCCCACGGGTTTTACCCATTCTAAGATCCAATCGGATCGATCCACTGGCTTGGTATTAACGAATCGGGCTTAACTAAATAAACATTGGGCCATGACTTGGGCTTAACCAACTAATCTCCTTAGGCTTGGTCATTTAACAATTGACTAATAAAATCCAACTCAAATGACTTAGTCATTAAGACTTAATCTTAATACTATAATACTACTAATCATTTTCTAAACATATAATTCACAGATTCTCATCGTGATACTACACGCATAATAATCGTATCAGATTGTGATTTACACATCGATCAGACACACATAGATACTAAATAGTACCATAAATGTATAACACTGCATTAACTCTAATGCCATTCCTTCTACGCATATTATTTCCTCCTCGAAAAATCAATATACTCAACCCTTAGATTTTAAGTCCAAGCAGCGAAAAATCAAGGCTTGTCATAAATGAAATATTATCGATATTCAATCTTATCTCGATATTCTATTATTACGCATTTCTCGCAATTTCAAAATAATTCTTTGAATGTAAACGGATGAATAGTGTTTTTACTTTAAATTTCTAAAATATTTATTTTCGCCTTGAAATTCCAAACAAATATTCCTAGCACGTAACCATAATACTAACCACGTTAGCACATTCTAGGTCATGTAATCCACCTTCACATAGCTTACTCACAAAATAATCAATTAAATTCATTTAATTCACATAATCAAATAGAAATTTAATTGTCATATAAACCGATTTTCATGCTACATTCTCTCCCCTTATAAGGATTCTCATCCCCAAGAATCTTAGCTTATTATTACATAAACAAATGAGGAAAATCTTCCATCGCTTTTACTTTCGAGCTCCCACGCTGCTTTCTTCAAAGATTGTGGTTTCTCCATAACACCTTCACCAAGGTATTACCTTATTTCTTAAAACCTGCTCCTTCCTATCAATAATTTGAACCGAAGTTCCTCATAGACAAGTCTTTCTCTATTTGATAGATTCATATTCTATCACGTGTTTATAGTCCCATTTATAAGATTTAAACATCGACACACATGAAACACATTATGAATGCTGCTCCATCTCGTGGAGGTAAAGCTACTTCATAAGCTTACTTCTCCTACCCTTCTTAAAATTTCAAAAGGTCCTACAAACCTTGACTTAACTTCCTTTCTTTCCAAAACGATCTTCCCTTCCAAGGCGATACTTTTAGAAAAACAAAAGATCCTACATCAAATTCTCTCTTTTTCTTTGTGAGGATCGCATATACTTTCTCCGCCTATCTTGAGCAAAGAATAATCGAGTACGATTAACTTCACTTTCATGTCCGCCGCCCCGCCGTATTCATCTCAGTCCCAACATCCGACGCTCACCACCTCATCCCAACACAATGGAGTTCGGCACTTCCTTCCATACAACGCTTCGTAAGGCGGCATGCCGATACTAGCGTGAAAACTATTGTTGTATGAAAATTCCACCAATGGTAGATATTCGTCCCAACTCCCCTTGAAATCCATAATTCAAGATCTTAACATATCTTCTAGCGTTTGAATTGTCCTTTCACTCTGACCATCCATTTGAGGATGATACACCGTACTCAATCTTAACTGCGTTCCCATTTGCTCATGCAAACTCCTCATATAAGGAGAAAACATAAACCCAATTAGTCATATACTTGACTTACGCATCGGTTTACTTAAATTTACTTCTTAGGGTTCGATTCTTGCAAACTAAGTTTATGCGACCATCTTTCATTATCGGCTTACTATTTCATAACATATGGAGATGTCTTACTCAATACGCTCATTATCTTTGATTTAGTTCTTCACCGCTCATGGTTTAATCATTGATCTTCATTATCTTACTTGGCCAAACCATACACGGGTGTAGATTCTATCCGCTTAGTATTTGCGCATACACTCAACCTTCACGCTTGCTAAAGTGTTTAACACATACATTTCATTCTAACATTCTCTATCCTAATCATGATCATCTTCCATTAATCTTCTTACCATTCGCTACGCCTTTCTTAATACCATTCATTATTCTTCCTTAATGTCAAAGCCATATTATTCATCAGTATGCTAAGACCCATTGCTCATCACAATCTGCATTATGCTCACAAATACGCCTATACGCTTTTACACTTATCTCTCATTACCACTTCATAACATCGAAATGTTATTCATTACCCTCGCCACTCAACGCCTAAGGAATCACAATCATAGAATCCCCACCTTCGCTTATCGTTACTACTATTCCCAAATATCACCAGAACTCCGCTCACATTCTTTATCATTTAATATCGCTTAATATTTATGTTCAACCTTTACTAAAGGTTTAAATCACTTGATTAAGTGTTACTTTGGTTGAACATTATGTTCTTTATCTTCCTTTACGTTTCCCCCAAGAGTTGAGCAGTTAAAAGCTCTTTTTTGGCTTTTTCCCTACACCGGCACAAGGGCGCGCCACTCCCCTTCTATCTCTCACGTCAGAGCGCTGAGTCTCCAAAGACTGCCCCCTGCCCAGCCACAAGAAAGACCACCTTAAAAGGCATGGCTAGCGCTGTGGTGCCAAGGCCTAATTTTGGAAAAAATTTCTAAGTGTTTACACTAGTTTGAGACTAAGCATTTTCTCGATCTCATAACTCCTTCGTTATAACTCAAAACGAGGTCGTTCAAAAGACATTCTCCTCCTTATCTTTTGTACTTCAATCCCCCTTAAATAGAACTTCATTTTGAATTTGTTAACATTCAATTCGATTGGCTTGATCTTCATCCTTCATTCATTTTATGTTGTTAACGCTCTTCAATCGCTCGTCTGTATCTTCGGCCATCCGAACTTAGAACTCGCTCATTCTTGAGTCCACGACTCACGCTTTCTATGTTCTCTTACTTTCTTATGAAACCCTACACCTTCGGGTTCATTTACATGCTTTCTAATTCTCGTTCGTCTTTTACGAAATTTTCGCCATAACTTCGTTATAGCTTAGTTTTAATCCGTTCTTCAGGAACGTTTTTACCGTTCCTAACCAAGAAATAAGTATCTAACTTATACGCGATAGTTTTAAACTTGTCCATCAACAAAAATTATACTATGATGGTTTTAAATTTGTCCATCAACAACGTTCTTCGTGTTCTTTGCGTGTTCTTTGCGTGTTCTTCGTGTTCTTCATTCGTTCTTCATTTTTAATCGATATTTTGATTAAGATTTTACTTTTTCTTAGAATTCGATGTTATAAAACACCATTCTTTCACCGTATCATTCATATGATTCACTCAGACGCTTCAAATTCATTACTTAATCTTATACTTTCTTAAGAAATTCTTAACATAAACTTCAAATTCTCATTTCTTCATTTTCTCATTATTTCAACCATATGAAATCATTCCTAACATTATTTAATTCTTATTCTCATTAACCTTTTTTTTAACATATAAAACTTACGTAAAATTTATTTGAAGTTCGATTTTGGATTATACATCTCTTCATTAATCTTCCTCCGTTGGACAAAGGCGCGTACACTCTGCTAGCTTTTCCTCTTTCTCTCTCTCTCTTCATCCTCAACTCTCTCTCTTCAAGTGTTGGTGATTTTCAAAATCACCAACAAATGAATTAAGCTCTCCTTTTATCGATTTTCAAGGCTATGGCCATTTTGGTCATTAGGCCAAACCGCCTTACTATTCACACCTCCTTACTATTCCCACCTCATTACTATTCACGAAACTTCCGTTGGAAGTTTTGTGGTTCCGTCTTTCGGGTTTCATCCGATAGTTTTAAAAACTACGATTCTCAGAATCCAAATATTTTTGGATATTTCTTCTTTCCTTTACCGATTAACTTTTATGCATTCTTCAGATCTCAGATCTCCGAACTACTAAAAAACACATTTTGGCTTGAAGCATTTTCCTTCACGTTTTCCCCTAACGTAGTTAAACCAATACTTTTCATCATTTTTATTTCGTCCGATCTCTGCACGTTTTTCGAGAAAAACTTTTATCGGCTTACTTAACTTTTCACGACATATTATCGCCAAATCTTTCAATGAAATGTCATTTCGACATACCAAACTCTTCAAAAGGCTTAGGTTATTCAAACCCTAACCCTTAGAGTTTCGTCAGGTGAATAGTGCTTATTTTTTCTTTTTCTCCAAAAATATTTTTTGTTCCCAATTTTTTTTTATTTTCATCTTAGAAATTCTGGGCTTTTGGGACATGAAAGTATATGGTATAAAGTACCTCCTGTCCAAAAATGAGCTCATTCCGACTTAAAATGAGCAAGTTATGACCATTTCAATATTTAGGTTTTTTCGACGAAAAATACTATAACCGGAGTACTATAACTCCGATGACCATGAAATTTAAACTGGAAGCTCAAGTTAACATGTGTAAGATTCTGCCAAGATTTGGGAATTCCTGGAGTTAAACTTGAGGTAGCTAATTTCTTAAGGAATTAATTAGAAATTGATTTTTGAAAAATAGTAAATAAATTTTAAAAATTTCGAGAAAAATATATGTTCATTATGGGACTATATTCTGCTAAATTCCAGAAAAGAAATATTTTTGGGACTGATTTAGTATTTTCATGAAAATGCACTAGTTATGAGTATATGAGTTAAATATGTTATGTAATGTAACAAAATTGGAAAATAGGATTTTATGGCTTGGGAATCCTATATAAGGTATATGTAGATTTTTGATAAGGGATTTGATCATTAATCTTATGAGTATGGCATTTTTGAATGATTAAATGTATTATTTGGTAAAGTACAAACAATTGAAAAGAATTGTTTATAAGTTTAAGAAGTGATTAAAATATTGTTATAATATTAACAAAATTAGATTATGATTTTATTAAGTGATTGATAATATTTGGATAAATTTAAAGTCTTTAATATTTATCCTTGATTTCGTTTGAGTAATGCTTATAATATTGTCATCATCCTCATGCTTATATTATGTTGAAAGTCATCTGTGGCCTGTAGTGCATAGATGGACTTGGTATGATTACGACTGTGGATTATTCTGTATAATCATGACCGTAATGTTACAAATGATGTGGAAAAAAAGTCCTCATCGTCCCGTAGTGCATTGATGGACAATTTTTGGTATGATTATGGCTATGGATTCTCTTCACCAAGGGTACAAAGATGAATTGTTTTATGGCATGATCAGACTGTTGATGAAAACACGATTATCTTTGCCCGTAGTGCATGGATAATTCGTGGTCGTGATACTAAAATAATATCCTCGGCCTATAGTGCAGGATGAATTGATGATGTGGATTAATTATCGAAATGAGTCTCAAAGAATGAAATATTAATTCATGGATGTGATAATAATGAATATCCTCGTCAGTAGTGCATGGATAATTCATGGATGTGATATTAACGAATATCCTCGGCCGTAGTAGTGTGGGTGATTCGATGATGTGGATTATTTATCGAAATGAGTCTCGTAAATGAAATATTAATTCATAGATGTGATATTAATGAATATCTTTGGTCAGTAAAAAGCAAAGATGATTTAATTAGTATGATTATGATCGAAATTGTGATTTGGTATTACCATGATTTTGATGTTTCGTAAAGATATGTGATGAAAATTATCTTCGCCCCGGTGCGAAGAGGAATTTAGAACCACGATTATGATTATGAGTTATTCATATGATTGTGGACATGAATTGTTGATTGATGTTACAGGATAAAACATTATCTGCGGGATTTTTAAATATAGAGAAGATAATAGATCCGATGGTCTATTCGACTTTCTAATGGATCGCTCGCTCTATCGCAGCTTATGGTTAAAAAGTTTTATCATCTACCATATGTTCTAAATCTCGATTTATTATCGATGAAAGCTATTGATAATTTAATTATCTTTAGTCATGATATTCTTTATCGAAGTTAGTTGTGTTTCACCCTTTTGCTTCACAATTCCTTTCGTAATAACAAAGGTAGCCGGGTCGAAATGGATAACAGGAAATAGTGCGATGGTCCGAGACCTGTCAAGTTTCTCAAAACTACATTTACATGCAATGATAATTGTATTGAGGACCTAAGATGTGTGTCGATTTTATACGCCACTTAATAATTGATTTTGGTGAACAACAATAGGGTGATGAGAACTCACTTTGAAAGCATCAAAAGTGCACCTCATTGTAATGAATATGATAGTAATCTTCTCGCTCTTCTTTGGGGTCTTAAAATTTTTGTCGCTTTATTTTATATGGCATTGTAAATAATTTGAGTTTGATACCGCCTACTAGATAATATTGTATTAAAACTCACAATTTTAATCGGGGTCGATTCTATATTTATAGCTCAACAGTTGTATACATGAAGTTTGTATTTGATTTTTATAGTGTGATATCTGGCGACTCAGAATGGGTCGTGTATACCTATTTTGGGGGTCGTGTATAAACTACGAAATTTCATGTACCATCGGGTAATGACAATACAGGGGCTTTAATTAATCTTTTCTTGACATTTCCCAGTCCACACGTACTTTACCGTGTTTTTGTCAAATTAGTCAACAAAGTAGCTATCTTAGAAAAATCCTAGATGAATCTTCGATAGTATCCCGCTAACCCGAGGAAACTCTGCACCTCAGTCGGCATTTTTGATTATTCCCAATTCATCACTGCTTCCACCTTTGCTGGATCTACTGAAATTCCCTCATGGTCAATAACATGACCTAAAAATTATACCCTTTTCCAACAAAAATTCACACTCAGTGAATTTCGCATATAACTTCTCCTTCCTTAGTTTCTCTAACACTATTCTTAAGTGTTCAAATAGGATCTTCTAGTGTCTTAGAATAGACTAGAATATCATCGATAAACACTACGATGAACTTTTCCAAATATTATTTGAACACTGCATCATCATATCCATAAATGCAAATGGCAGCATTAGTCAACCCAAATGACATCACCAGAAACTCGTAATGACCATAACGAGTTATGAATGCCATCTTTGGTACATCTTTCTTCCTATTAACTGATGATACCCCATTCACAAATCTATCTTAAAGAAATACTTTTCCCCTTTAAACTAATCAAAGAGATCATCGATCCTGGGCAATGGGTATTTATTCTTTATCGTTAATTTGTTCAACTCTCGATAGTTAATACAAAGTCTTAACGATCCGTCTTTCTTCTTTTTACAAATCCAGATTAGTGCTCCCCAAGGTAAAACACTTGGTTGAATGTACTTTCTGTCCAATAGTTCTTGTAACTGAACCATTAACTCCATCATCTCCACTGGCGCCATACGATACCGTTCCTTGGAAGCTGGTGCTGCTCCTGGCACAATGTCTATTATAAATTCGGTTTCCCTATCCGGTGGAAGACCCGACAATTCACTTGGAAATACATCCATGAATTCTTTAACTATAGGTATTTGTTCCATAGTTGCTCCCACTCTTTGGGTATCAACAATATGTTACAAATAACCTACACATCCCTTCCTCAACAGTTTCCTAGTTTGTGTCATAATAAGACAACACGAACGCCCCGACAATCTATTACCGTAACATACTACATGAGGTTGTCTCGACGTCTTAATGTTTACACATTTCTTCTGATAATCTATAATTGCACCATGGTTAAACAACCATTCCATCCCGAGAATTACATCAAATTCGCTCAACTTTGTCGGTATCAAATCTACAAATAATTTATACTATCGTACTTCTACACAATAACTCCTATGAATATCTTCAACATGAATTATTTCTTCGTTTGCTACCTTGATATTCAAAGATACAGGAAACTTTTCGGGAAGTAATCCTAATCGTCTAGCAAAATCAAATGCTATAAACGAATAAGTAGCACCCAAATCAAACAACACATAAGTATTTATATCATTGATCGGGATAATACCTGCAACTACATCCCCAAATGCAACTGCATCTTGGATCGTCATGTTAAAGGTGTGGTCCACGGCCTACCCGGCTATGCTGGACCACCAATAGCTAACTTACTGTTATTAACGTCCTTATTCTTGTCCGTCCCCTTCTTTGGACAGTTCTTCGCTACGTGGTCATTTGATCCATATACGACGCATCCATGGTTCTTCTTCTTCGACTTGGACAAGCATAAAAATGTGCCCTCCCCGTCCCACAACCAGTAACACACCGCTTTCCTTGAGATAGACTCCTAAGTGAGTCTTCCCACGCTTCTTGCATGCCTCTATCCTCCTCTTAGATCTCCTCGCTTCACTCGTATTCCCAGAGTTAAATCCTTTCCTCTTTTGACCTTCGCCACTCCCTACCGCTCCCTCGATTTTTACTCCCCATCTACCTTCCCTTATTTTTCTTCTCTCCTCAGGTAATCGGGCTTAAAGCCTCATTCCCACCTTCTAAATTATTGCCTTTCTAATATGGTCCCAAAAGAAGTACTTTGGAACACCGATATCCAAGAGTAGAGCTGTGGTTTCAAGCCCCGCCAAACTTTCTAGCCTTCCTAACCCACGCTTCCACTTGTGTGGAGCAAATCTCACCAATTCATTGAACTTGGCAAACAGATTGGGGAAATAAATCTCCCTTGTTTTAATTCCAGAAATCGCATCTCCATCATTCTTTGCATACTCGTGGGAAAGTAGTTCTCAAAGAAAATCTCCTTGAACCGCACCCACGTAAGGTTCTCTATACCAGGCCTAGCCTGGTTTGCCTCCCACCAAAAGTTGGCCTCTCCCTTCATCATATAGGTTGCAAAAGCAACCTTTTGCCCCTCGTCGACATTTGCAATGACAAATGCCTTCTTTACGTCTGGGCTTCTATGGGGTCCATAGCTCCTTTGAACTTCGGCGGACCGACACTCTTAAAATCCTTAAAAGTAGTAGCTCATACTACTGCAGGATTTATGGGTATATTATCCCCATTTCTATTAAAAGCGGTTGTTAACAAGTTAACGAACTCTTGCATCGGTTAACTGCATTCTCCTCCGTTGATTAACATTAGTATCTTGATTTTGTTGTCTCATTCTTGGTGGCATTTTGCTATTAAGATAAACAACACATCATTATTACTTTCTTCTTGTTACTTAGTTATTATTCATGATTAAACAATAACTTCAACTCATTATACAATATGGTCCATAAAAAGTCTTATATTGATTTTCTTCTTGTAGTATAATACTACATCATTTGTCATTACATAGCCTAAGCAGATTACATTACTATCTCGCAATTGCTTTCCAAAAAATTAGGATTTACAAAAGACTACCCTTTGATATACAAAAGAGGGTTTTACATCACTACTAGATACATCATATTTATATATCAAACTCTACTCTAGCTAATACTAGGTTACATCTTCCATATGGCATTCTCAAAATTTGCGTTAGCAAGACCGACTATAACATCTCGGCTGATAGTATGCTGAGTCTGCCATGCTTCTATCGGATACCTAGCTACTTGTTGCTGAAAATCTGCATGAGAACTCCTATGTATATAGGACATCCTCCCAATCTTTTGCTTCTTGGTCTTTAGCTCCTGCCTGAGCTCGAAGACCTCGTGTTTTAGCTCATGGACCTTGTCCTTCGCCAAAACTCTTTTATCGTGCTCCTCCTCCCACATAGTCTCTATACTTTTCTTATCCTCTAAGACAGGATGGAGCTCATCTTTCAATTCATTTACCTCCTTACAATACTGGATATTTATATACAATACTGTCATAAATAGTGCTATCATTAACTCCCCGAGTCATCTCTTCCTCAAAAGCATGTTGTTAAACGACACCTCCTCCACCTCTTTCTCGCACATTCCATCGAACACGTATATATGAGGTTCAGGTTCTCCCAGTCTCCGCACTCAATAACTACCACTTTAGGCTCTTTCTCTCGCTATATGGTTTGGTATAATCTCTACTTGATTTACCGACTCTCACGCATTTCATATATATCCCTATATTTTTGTTTTCTCCCCGACATCTACAACAAAACAAATTTAGTTTGATTAGTACACGCCAAGAGAATAAGGTTACGACTTAAGGTTCATATATAATGCATTTTTAGGGTTAATTTCATCTTTTACTTTTTTCGACTTTTCTTTAGGTTATGACTTAAGGTTCTAATTTCCCTTAAGTTTTATAACCAATTGCTTCGATACTCAACCTATGACGCCCCCAAATTCGTGTATCTTCCAACCCTATTATGGCGCCACACTTGTACATACTATTCACACATACATACATTCAATTGAAATGCCTCAAAAGAACGAATATGTCTTATATATATTCCAAATAATATTGCCATTCCCCAGGTTCTTTATAACCATTACATTTGTTCTTGTCATAATATCAAATAATAACAACATTCAACCTATACTATTACAACAACAATCTATAGGTTTGCCTTAGCCTTCCCTTTATCTTTACCGGATCCTTCGATTCATTCGGTTTTAGCTGCATTCATATGGTTCAAGCAGAAGTGAACATAACTAGCTCAGTAAGTATGATAATTCCATTTAAACAATATGCTTGAACATACAAATTGTATATCTTCAATACTTGAACAATAATTATGAAGTACTATCGATAATTCAAAATAGCACTTCAATTTTCATAAAACGTTTTACAGTGAACAACATTTAGTAAAACATCAATTCTAGTCCAAGACCTTGAGAATTTCATACTTTCTTTGAAAAGGACAACCCGGCACCAAGTCCGTAAGTCCGGCATTAGTTACGAGCACGTCTAGGTGATCAGCCTATAGTGCTCTATGTTATATAACACTACTTTCTTTAAACGTATGTACGTTTAAGTTTTAGCAACCTTGTGTGCCTGTCGTTTGACGACAAAACATTTGTTTAGCATACTTAGTCTTCTTTTGAAAACCATACCAAAATAGTTTGGCAAAACTTGATAACATTGACAATAGTTCGATAGATTATAAGAAATCCATAAAACATCTTAAGTCTAGCCGAAGGAATTTTCTTCGACTTCATCATACATCAATTCATGCGTAAGATACATGAATTACAAAGCTTGTCCAGATTGAACATAGACAAGGGTTAGAATACTTGCCTTTAGCGCTTGTTATTGTAATTATACTTTTTCTTTGAGTTTTTAAGGTCTCTACAATACATAACCACATAACATACCATATTAGGTCATAATCAGATATATATGGTTCCTAACGTATCTTATTCTTCTTCTCAATCTAATTTTTAGTAGATTGTTTATCATTGGTTACGGTTTGTCGTTATGGTTTACATTCACGTTCGAGTACTCTTTCTTCAACCTTTAATTGTATTACTTAAGGTTTTAATCTTCATTAAGGATGTTACTTCAAGTTAATTAAGGACATTTAATTTACCCTAATCAATTTACTTTCTTTCTTTACTTATAAGCCTTCCTTACTATCTCCATTTTAGTGTCAAGGCCATGATGCCAACTTCTCTTCTATAACTCGTAGGCCGCATCGCAGTTTCCATCAGTCATGTTTAGTCTTCGCACCGCAGTGCCACTCTCAAGATCGGGGTCGATCATGCGCGCCACTTCCCAATATCTCCCATTCTAACCTCGTGTCATAAATACGGCCATAGCTTCTTCGGGACGCATCAAGCATGCCGACTTCCTAACCACAAAATATATTTACAGTCTTTTGCTTTGATGAACTTCCCGAGCTCATAAATTGTTCATTTGAAGTTTGAATTGGCTCGTTCAAAAGCCAATAGCTCATAAATCATATGCTCTACGTGTCCATATAAAAATTTTATATTTTTGAATCTTTTAACTTGGAATTCACCGATTAGTTCATTTTAACGAAAATGATAAACGTTCGTGAACGTTCATAGCACATTTCTTCATTCTAAGTCGTAATTTGACCATTTTCGAGTTCGTAACTCAAAAATGCAAACTTGGACTATTCTCCATCGAAAACCAATATTTTCGAGTTTAATGTCAAAATTTGACTTTCATTCCGAGAATTTCACGATTTCGACGATTATCGTCTAATCTCGTAAATTTCGCCATAACTGCGTTACTTGAGAATTTTACATCATTTTAAATGAATTCATTCCATTATACTAACATCCTAACAAAACATATTTCATTAATGTAAACACATGATAGTTCTTGCATGTTCTTCCTTAGTTCATAACTTAAATAATTATGAATTGCTTAAACATGGCTTATTAAGGTTTAAGTCCATTCATTAGCAATTATTATCACTTCTTATCATTCATGTTCTACCACTACACATTTCTCTAACAATCGAAGAGAGGGAGAATCATGGTTTAGGATCAATACCTTTCAAGTTCAACTTTGTTCTTCTTTTTGCTTCTCAATTAACAAAGACTAACTTTTCTTGCTTTTTCTCTCTAACAAATAAGCACTTAGATGTTGGTGAAATTAAACAAGTGAAAAATGAACTAGCTCATCTATTATTTATAGAAAATCTAAGGTGAGGGCATTCTAGACATTAAGCAATCCCACCTCCTTAATTAACCTCCTTATTATTCATTACTTGGAGTCCACAACACTTATCATTTGCTTGCTCACCAAGATCATGACATGTGATCATGGGGGCCCACATGGGTTGCCCCATGGGTCAACCTTACCCATTGGATCAATCCACGGATCTGGTTCTTACTTTTGGCTTTAAGTTTAATTAACTTAACTTATGCTTTGGGCTTGCATTAACAAACATTTGGGCCTTAACATCAATTCCAAATGGACTTTAACCATTCCTACATAAATCCTACAAGTCCCTTTCAATAGGATTAAAGCACTAATGTATAATCCTCGTACTCTTTATGTATACTAGTTCATATAATCTTTCGACATACATGTTATACTAACTTTCATACATTCTCGATAATACCGTGATCACACTCAGATTCATTACCTCGTACAATACTTATGTATCATACGATCATCGTTTAAATCATTAACGCTTTACTTTCCCTAACGTTCTTGAATTTAGTTCGCAGGAGAAAAACTGCATTTTCATACGTGAATTATTATTACATAATCCATCTTCCTTGATATTCTATCGCTATTTAATTTCTCAAAATTTCAAAAATAATTCTTGAGCAAAAATCAAAAATAATGTTTTTCGTAAAACTTTTATTTTCGCCTTGGAAATTCAAACACTTTAATTCTATCACGTAGTCAAAATACTACTTACATTCTCGACATTTATAGGTTATAGTAACAACCTTCATCTTATTAACACATAATAATAATATATAATATAATTTTATTCATTATTTAATTAAATAAAATTATTTTACAATAAATCAATTCATCTGTCACATACAATTTCCATCATATGATTTTATTCATGTCACACTTTACATTAATATTCCATTTCATCACACTACAAGAAAACTAATTTTCTCCAGATCGGTCATCGCACAAATGCACGCCATTTTGTATCATTGGAGGGCGCAGCTTGTGCTGCACTCGACAAAGGCTAAATCGTTTAGCTTCAAGCCAATTTCAACATCCATCTCCATAATATTTTTGCACAACTTGAATTAACTGTCATATTGGTGATATTACTAGTTTAAGAGTGTATTCCTTATATGGAATCACATAATTATATGCAATTAATTAATATTCTTTAATAACTATCAATTAATTGTTTTCCTTAACAATTCTTTCGTTAATTAATATAATCACTACTATTTCTCATCACGGTGCCACACAAGGCATTTCAACGAGTTTATTACAACTCCACACTAATTAATATAATTGAGTTAACTCGTCTCATAACATGAAATCATTTATATTCAAATAAATATTTATTTCCATTAATATATCATTTAATAAGACATGGAAATTCTCAGGTATTGGCCAACCGATGGAGGAGATATTTTCGATGTTGATCAATGAAGGAAGAATCACAGCTTTGTCACCTCTAATTAATCCTCGCTCTGCATTTGCCTCAATTCTAATGGAGTATGTCAATATCACTCTCATTCTCGCGGGCACAACACAGGAGAATGATGGGCACTCCACCACCTTATTAAGAATTTAATTGACAACGATGTCCTGCAGTTGGCAGACGATGACACTGTTCTCCTTGAGAGTGGGAACACAATTCCTACAAGATGGAAGGAGGTCATAGCAGTTATATCCGCTGAGGATGATTTGGTTGCCAGACCACCCCCAATACAAGGCCACAGGCCACATTGACAATCCTTTGAAAGTGGTTACACCCAAGCCAATTACATTGCCATCTAGGCCACAGTATCATGTTGTCAGCCTGAAAAAAGTTCCATGGAATTATGCATAGGCTAAAGGATCAACATCCCACATAACTGCTACAGTGTTAAAGGAGAATCCACTGTATCTTCCACACCGGGTGATGAAGCTGTGAGACCCCAAATTTTATGAATAAAGATTTAAATTTCTCGAAATATTTTTTTTAATATTATGGTGTGGATTTGATATAATATTATAGTTGTGGGTAATATTTATAAATTTTGCAAAGTAAGTAAGTTGTTATATAATATTCGATTGGTCGGGGAATATTCGCTTTTAATGTAAAATATTCGTATTTATGGCACAATCATCAGTGGACCCCACAATGTAAGTATTGTCGTAGTTAGAAAATGATGTAATTAACTTTTTATAAAAATAATCTACGAAAAGTGTTACCGTTAAAACCGCTGAAATACCCTTGTGAGTAAAAGTACAAGAATACGCAGGGTTGCATAGTAGCACACTCAGATTGATTATCGATGCTTACGTAAGAAGTCACTCATTATACTCAATTATTGCTACAAAGAATTGTTGCATCATATCTCTCATATTATCGATTCAATTATTATCACAAGATCATCTTCATAATATGATATATTATTAAATCAATAATTGAGACAACAAAGTTATTCATATTATTATTTGTAATATCGACAATGTCTAGAAGTTCACAAGGAGAGGTTAGATAATCTAATCAGGCGCCAATAGGAGAAATCCTTATCTGAAAGCTCCTCTTTCCGAGAACGACCTGATTGTTAAATATTGTGCGTTATAATATTAATGATGAATAAGTTCGTGTTGATTAAAGATGAAATTGATAGTTCCATTGTGTGGGAATTATTAGTGTTAGTGGAAATCGACATTTATTTCGATAATAATTGATGTCTGGAAGTTATATTGACCAATCGGGTAATTCACCGGATAATTAAGCAATTAATTGCTATTAATTCACATGCTTATAACTACGTGTTCACATGTGTGTACTATTGATTCACATGATTTACTATTAGCGGAGTTGGTGCAAGATTGATAATACTTGCATGACTAAATTAAAAATGGAGGTATAGATGAAGGTATTATACTATAATTAATTTTTTCACATGTGTAACGCCCCGAAATCCGGTCTATCTTCACACCCGAATTTCGTACGTCACGAGTACATCATTCTTCCAAACATACATCATTTTATACTGAAATATAACAATATACATTCTAAATTCCCAGGTTCTAAAACCTTATAACTCCTTTCATTACAAATAATGATAATTACATTATCCTTTACATCTTACATGAGTGACTTTCATCCGCCACTAAGGATACATAAAAATTCATTAAACTAATCTAAAGTTCATTTAACTTATTTTATATTACAAGTCTTCGCTTGATCTTCTCACTCATTCCCATTCTGGATGACACTCCATCTGGATACCGTCAACTTAATCTTTACGGGATCCTTAAGTTCTTCTAACATTGTTCGCTGAAAATATTTTTCATTTAAAGCAAGTGTGAGCATTCAATTGCCCAGCAAGTCATAACAGTTGAACAAACATCTTCAAGAATTCAAACATTCTTTTAAGACTTCAATAACCGAACAAAGGTTATGAAGCAGCTTGAATAATAGGAATAATCTCGATTCCTATCATTTTAAAACAATATTCACTTTAATTTTTAAATACTTTCATTCTTCTACCTTTTTCATACACATTCTCGTCTGCTGAATCATTAGCATGCATTTTAACAATAACGGATCATGTTTGAACAGAGCATTCTCTTATTGAAAAGTTTAATCACATAACAGTTCATCTCATAGAAACACCGAAGTGTTCACATTATAGCACAAGGCCTCATATGTTCTACCACTTTACACACTATCTCACATTAGCACATAGACAGAACTTCTCAAGTTCAACATCTAAGAAGTTTAAGAAACTAGCATTCATTTGAAATACGAATGAAGGTAGGAAATTTGCTTTACGCATGCACTTTTATGTACCTTTACGCCGAATCGCTTTCATTCCAATTCTTATATAACACATAAGGAGAAAACCAATTAGTCATACATCTTTGACTTATGCATTAGTTTACTTAACTTTACTTCTTAGGGTTCGCGTTCTTTCAACCTAAGTTTACGCGACCACTTTCACTACCGTTACTACTGGCTTTCATGACATACTACTTGAGATGTCTTACTTATAATGCTCATCATCTTTGATGTTTTACATTCTTATCTTCTTCTTATAACTTCTCTAGACTCAAAGACACATCGCTTCTCTACTACTAATCCATATGGTACTCTGAGTGGTTTCCCGCAAATAACCAACAAACAAATTCCCGTCTCATCTACACTGCCCACATAGTGAGTTAGATCGGTTGCCAGTTTTGTATATACCTTCGCTCTCCGAAGGAAGCTCCCATATGTCAACCATCAAAGGTTACGATTGTACCACAACCTATCTTATCTTAACTTATCCGAATTATTAAACTATAATATTCGTTAAGTCAATTTCTTATTCCTTACGATTTTCTAGCAACTAAATGTCATACCTCAGGATTCATTCTAATACGACTCACCTTCGGTTTACATTAATCTTATTACCGTTCATTACGGCTTTCTTGATAATTCATATCTTATTAATACTTTCGTTATCCATTACATGAACTCCATGTTCATTACTCGCTCCTAGTGTCGGCTTTACACAGATTGTTGTATGCTAAGATCGATCGCTTATTGCAATCGCATCAATGCGGCACAACGCCTATACGCTTTCACACTTATCTCTCACGACCAAACATAACATCTAAATGTTATTCATTATCCTCATCGCTTCAATGTCTAAGGAATCACAACCATAGCAATCCCTCACGCTCGCTCATCGCAACTACGGCCCCTGACACCTGCATGAAACCCGCATTTATATTCTTTGTCTTTTAATCTCGCTTAATCTTTTCGCTCAACCTTCATTTAAGGTTTAATTTACTTGTTCAAGTGTTACATTAGTTGACATTATGTTCTTTATCTTCCCTTACGCTTCCCCCAAGAGTCGAAAGCAGCTAAAAAGCTCTTCTTTTCGCTTTTTCCCTACAATCGCGCCATGGCACCACTCTCCTTCTATCTCAAGCACAAGCGATGCGAGTTTGCAAGACTCGATTTCGGTTCGGGCGCCACAAATACCACCACCTAGCAGTATGGTTGAGCCCATGCGCCAAGCCCTAATTCTTGAAAATTTCTTCTAAGTGTTAACTCCATTTTGAGACGCTACTTCCTGATCTCATAACTCTTTCGTTATAACTCGGAACGAGGTCGTTCCAAAGCCATTCTCTTCCTTATATTACATACTTCAATACCCCATAGATAGAACTTCGTTCTGAATCCTTTACCGTGCCATTCAATTGGCTTAATCTTCACCCTTTTGTTCATTTTACATTTTAACGCTCTTTGTTCGTTCGTCCGTAATTCGGTCATCCGAACTCGGAATTCGTTCATTCTTGAGTCCACGACTCACGTTTTCTATGTTATCTTATATTCTTATGAAACCCTACACGTTTGAGTTCATTTACTAACTTTCTAATTCTCGTTCGTCTTTTACGAAATTTTCGCCATAACTTCGTTATAGCTAAGTTTTAACCGCTCTTCATGAACGCTTTCTATCATTCCTAACCAAGCAATATGCATCAAACTTATACGCGATGGTTTTAAACTTGTCCATCAACAACAATTATCCTACAATGGTTTTAAATTTGTCCATCAACAACGTTCTTCGTGTTCTTCGCGTGTTCTTTGTGTTCTTCTTCGCTCGCTTTTATTTTAATCGATATTTTGGATTACAATTTCACTTTTTATTGGAATTATAGAACATTATTCCTAACTTATTTCACCTACTTATTTATATAATCCACTCGGATCGCTCTAATTCATTACTTAATCTTATACTTTCTTAAGAAATTTATTTACTAAACTTCAAATTCTTATTTCTTCTTTTCTTATGATTTCAACCATATAAAATCATTCTTAATATCTTTTACTCCTTATTCTCATTAATCTATGTTTTTGAACATAGAAACTTAAAGAAAATTTCTAAGAGACTAGGTTTCTGATTACCTTTTCCTTTTGATTCTTTCCGTTTGGACAAAGTTTGCTCACGAGCAACTTTTCCTCCTCCTTTTCCTCTTCTCCCTCATCCAAATCTCTCTCTCTCTCTCTCTCAAATGTTGGACAATTTTCAAAATTCCAAACAAATGAAATAAGCTTTTATTTATAGAATTTTCAAGCTAAGGGTATTTCACCATTTTATCCCCTAACCTCCTTATAATTCATGGCTTAAGGACTAAGTTAACTTACTCCTTCAGTTTACTTAACACTTAAGTCTACTTAGCCTTTAAGTTTGCTTAACTCTTAAGTTTACTTAACACTTAAGTTTACTTAACCTTTAAGTTTGCTTAACTCATAAGTTTACTTAACACTTAAGTTTACTATTTCCACCTCCTTAGCTAACCTCCTTACTATTCACGAAACTTAGCCTGTAAGTTTCGTGGTTCCGTCATTTGGGTTTCGTCCGACAATTTTAAAAATTGCGATTCTCGGAATCCAAATATTTTTGGATATTTCGTCTTTGCTTTACCGATTAACTTTTAGGTATTTTTCAGATTTCTAGAAAACACTTTTTGGCATTAAGCATTTTCCTTCACGTTTTATCCTAACGTAGCTAAACGAATAAAAAGTACATACCATTACTTTTTGTCTTTTTTATTTCATCCGATTTCTGCACGTTTTTTGAGAAAATTTTTATCGGCTTACTTAACTTTTCAGGATATATTATTGGCAAATCTTTCGACGGAATGTCATTTCGACATACCGAACTCTCAGAACTTCTTAGGTTATTTCAAACCCTAACTCTTAGGTTTCGTCGGGTGAATTGTGAGACCCCAAATTTTATGAAATAAAAGTATTTAATTTTTTTATTTTGATAAATAGTTAAATTGATAAAAGTTTAAAGTTAAGAGTACTATATAAAAAAAATAATTATTTTATAAAATTGAGTCCCGAGAGTTGCTTTGGTGTCATTGTGTCACTTTTTGTTTTCTTTTCCTCTTTTGACATCACAAATTTGATTATATTAATTTTTTTTATTTTTTTTTCTAAATTTATATTTTATATCACATAATTTATACACACATTATATATAAAAGTATATGCCGAGTTCGGATAATACCCTCAGAGAATCGTCGGTCAAAGTGCATGGCGAAGTTGTAATGACATTTCGTAAATTATGGATAAATTGAGGTGACAATTTATGGTCTGCATTTGAGTGAAGGTCCCAGCTAAAAATCACTAGTAGTAGTAATAATTATTGATTATTTTTAAGTAAAAATCAGAACTTTATTTTTCATCAAATATATATATAAATTTCCGTGTTTTATTTATGAGTGGAGCGCCATTTGAGGTAAATATGAAGTTATTACGAATGGGTCACACACATTGGTTGTCTCAAATGTTGTTTTATTAGTAATAATAAAACAAAAAATTTTTATATAAAATAATTCTTCTTAAAAAGCCCTCTTTCCTAAGAAGAATTTAGTTGTCAAAATTTGTTTTATTAAATGTAATAAAATGTAAAAAACTTTTTATAAAAATATAAAACTTTTATAAAGTTATTCTATAAATAAAATATATTATATTTTATTATACATAGTGTTGCATAGTGCCTGCAAGTATTTTGCATAGTAAAATCTTTTTATATAAAACAGAATACTTTTATAAAGTTATTCGTTTTATTAGATTATAAATAGAATATATTAATTTTATTTAAAAGATTTTGTTTTATTAGAATATTTTATTAAATCAATATGGACCATCCGATTAAAAGTAAATCAATCTGGACCGTTCATGAATTAGTTACTATTCAGTCCATTCTCCTATAAATAGAAGCTCATTCCTTCATTATTTCCTACGAATTCACTGAAACTCTAAAGAGAGAAACTATAGAGAGAGTTCTTCTTCTATAATCTTGAGCGTATTTCTTTTGAGTTTAAGAAAGTTTTGAGCATAGTACAAGTTTTCTTCAAGTATATCCTCGCCCTACCTGTCGGAATACTCTTCTTTCAAAGGTAAGGGGTATTATTCTTTCGTATTCATGAAGAGAACTTTTGTTATTCCATTCTTTATTATTATGTTGGAATAACCTGTTTATGCGAAGTACCGTATACATGGTGAAATTCTTCTATTATTCCATTCTTTATTATTATGTTGGAATAACCTGTTTATGCGAAGTACCGCGTACATGGTGAAATTCTTCTATTATTCCATTCTTTCTTATTATGTTGGAATAACCTGTCTATGCGAAATATCGCATACATGGTGAAATTCTCCTATTATTCCATTCTTTATTATTATGTTGGAATAACCTGTTTATGCGAAGTAATACATGGTGAAATTCTTCTATTATTCTGTTCTTTATTATTCTCGTTCGAATATCCCGCATCGCCACATTACACGCCCGACCGGTTCCATTATTTATTATTCCGCTTTTATTATTCTCGCTTAATATCCTCGTCTCGGCGCTTACTTTTAACCTAGTTCCATTATTTATTATTCGTGTCGTAATATCTTTGTCTCGCGGCTTTTTACGCCGGACCGGGTTCCATTATTTATTATTCTCGCTGGGAATAACTCGTCTGTAGTAGTCTATCGCACGCTGCAGAATCCTTCTCGTTATTCCATTCTTTATTATTCTCGCTGAAATAACTCGCCTATGTGGATTACCACATGCACGGTGAATGATCCTTTGTATTCATTCCTTATTAAATTGTGGAAATGATCTCAGATATCGTGGATTACCGCATGGCGGCGTAAAAATCCTTTTGCGCTTCATATATTCTTTATTATACTCAAATGGTTAAAGTTTTGGCTTCTATACTCCATGAAATTAGTGGAATATCCTCGATATTTGTGCTTCATCCAAAGATCATTTCATGGAAATATTCTTCCGAGCATTCTTGAATTTTACTCTACAAAGAAGTATCATGTCGACAATTTGGACGTTATCGGTTCTTGGATAAATTAATTCTTGAACTTATTTTATTGAATTATTATGTCATTGTCATCATCCTCATGTTTATATTATGTTGAAAGTCATTTGTGGCCTCAGAGTGCATGATGGACTTGAAATGATTATGACTGTGGATTATTCTAGATAATCATGACCGTAATTTTACAAATGATGTGGAAAAATCCTCATCAATTCGTAAGTGCATTGATGGACGCTTTTGGTATGATTATGGCTATGGATTCTCTTCTACCAAGGGTGCAAAGATGAATTGTTTTATGGCATGATCAGACTGTTGATGAAAACACGAATATCCTCGGCCCGTAGCATGGATAATTCGTGGTCGTGATACTAAAGAATATCCTCGGCCTCAGAAAAGGTGAATGATTCAATGATGTGGATTAATTATCGAAATGAGTCTCAAGAATGAAATATTAATTCATGGATGTGATATTAACGAATATCCTCGTCAGAAAAGTGGGGTGATTCGATGATGTGGATTATTTATTGTCGAGTCTCAAATGATAAAATTGATGATAAATCTTTTAAATCATGTAAGATAGTAGATTTTATTCTCTACTCGACTCTTTTAATGGATTGCTTGTTCCGTCGCAGCTTAAACTTGATGTTTGTTATATTGTATCGCTTTAACATCATTGAAGGCTAACGATAATTTATTCTGCATTATCTTAGTCATAATATTTCATACTGGGCTAGTTGAGCTCACCCTTTCTTTCACTGATCTCTTCAGGAAATGAGAATATAGCTGGGACTAGTCAGGGAATAGAGTGATGGTCCTAGATGATAGCATTAGTAGTCCTCACTATTCTGTGAAATAGTGTGATAATAAATGTAATGAGGACTCCATTGAGAGTGGATATTGTCTAGAAGGCAATATTATTGTCTAAACTTTCACTATGTTTTGTCGATTTTTACACGAATCGTTGTATAATTGTTATCTTCGCTTTGATATCACCAATTGAATATTAGAACCGGCGACATTCCAAAGACGGCTTTCAGAACCCTAAGATGGGCATTATGAATGCCTAGTCATGTCTTTTGATCGACTAATGCTCCTCGCCGCTTTCATGGATATGATGAACCGAGTATTCAAGAAATATTTGGATCACTTTGTGGTCGTATTTATTGATGACATCCTTATTTATTCCAAAAGCCATTAAGATCATGAGCAACACTTGAGGCTGATACTCCAAAAGCTTCGTGAAAACAAGCTTTATGCCAAGTTGAAGAAATGCTAGTTCTGGCTGGAGGAAGTAGCATTCCTTGGGCACGTAGTATCAAGTCATGGAATATCCGCACCCCAAAGAAAGATTGAAGCTATTCAAAGTCGAGCAACCTAAATCAAATGATCGATGTATCGTAGTTTTCTCACCAATTAAGTGGTTATTATCGGAGATTCATAGAAGGGTTTTCTCGAATCGCTACTCCATTAACTCAGCTGACTCGAAAAGATACAAAGTTCGGTTGGAGCGAAGAATGTGAGAAGAGTTCTCAAGAACTCAAGAGGAGACTCATTTCAACACCTGTTCTGACAATACCATCTGGCTCGGAGGGATTTGTCATCTAAAGTGATGCTTCGGGCAAAGGGTTAGGATGTGTTCTCACGCAACATGGGAAAGTCATAGCCTATGCCTCACTACAACTCAAAGAATATGAGAGAAATTATCCCACTCATGATCTGGAATTGGCAGCAGTCGTTTTTGCATTAAAGATTTGGAGGCATTATTTGTATGGGGAGAAAGTGGAGATCTTTACGGATCATAAAAGCCTCAAATATTTCTTCACTCAAAAGGAACTCAACATGCATAACGACGCTGGTTTGAATCTGCTGAAAGATTATAATCATACCATCCCGAAAAGCGAACGTGGTAGCCGATGATTGAGTAAAGATCATATGCGCGGCACGAAAAGGATATTGTCAATGCAAAGGCCCATTTTATGTGACTTGCAAAGGATGGAGATAGAGTTAAAGACTCCAGGGACCCATGTGATGATGGAAAATATATGAGTAGTACCGACTTTAATTAATAAAGTTAAAGTTGCTCAAACTACAGATCTGGAGCTGATGCGTATGAGGAAGAAAGTGCAAGAAGGTGCTATGCCGGAAGCAAGAATCGATGAAGAAGGAATACTTCTAGTCAACTCCAGACTTTGTGTTCCTAACGACCCTGATTTAAAGTATAAAATCATGATGGAGGCGCACAACACACCATTTTCAATCCATCCTGGGAGTACCAAAATGTATCGTGATCTTCGTCATACATTTTGGTGGAGCAATATGAAGAGAGAGATAACGCTATTTATCTCAAGGTGTCTAACTTGTCAACGAGTCAAGGCGGAGCATCAAATACCAAAAAGTCCATTGCAACCACTTGAAATTCTAGAATGGAAGTGGGAGCACATTACCATGGATTTCGTTACTGGTCTTCCCAAGGTTTCTCAAGGCATAGATGCAATTTGGGTCATTGTTGATAAACTGACCAAGTCTGCTCATTTCTTACCAATATGATAAACTTCTACACTTGAACGTCTTGCTCGTATGTACATAAATGAGATCGTAAGACTGCATGGTATGCAAGTATCCATAGTTTCTAATCGAGACCCAAGATTCACTTCATGATTTTGGGTTAGTTTGCAAAAAGCTATGGGCACGGATTTATGATTTAGTTCGGCATATCATCCTTAGACGGACGGACAATTAGAGAGGACTATTCAAATTCTGGAAGATTTATTAAGACTCTGTGTCCTTGACTTCAAGGGAAGTTGGGATAAGTTCTTACCATTGATGGAGTTTTCCTACAACAACAGTTATCAAGCAAGTATTGGCATGGCTCCATTTGAGGCGTTGTTTGGAAGAAAGTGTCGTTCTCCAGTATGCTGAGATGAGGTGGGTGAAGTAACGATGTTGGGACCAGAGTTGGTACGTATGACTACGGAAAAGATTCAAACGATCCCAAGAACGTATACAAACCTCACAAGATCGATCAAAAAAGAGTTATACCGGTCTTCATCGAAAGGACGTGGAATTCGATATCGAGATCATGTGTTGTTACGTGTTGCTCTATGGAAAGGAGTTACAAGATTTGGAAAGAGAGGAAAGCTCAATCCTCAATTCATCGCCCATTTTTAATCCTCGATCGTAGGAACTGTGGGCCTATAGACTCGCTTTTACCGCGCCAAGTATGTCTCGTGTTCATAACATTTTTCACAAATCCATGTTACGTAAGTATGTGGAAGACCCGAACCACATTATTGAGTTAGAACCGGACGAAATAGCGGAAGATTTAACGTATGAAGAGGTTCCTGTTAAAATCTTGGATAAGAAGGAGCATATTCTACGCTCCAAGGTTATACCTCAAGTCAAAGTTTTGTGGAGGAACCACGATGTTGAGGAAATGACCTGGGAGTTAGAATCTGAAGTGAAATCAAGGTATCCTTACCTCTTCGACATACTAGGTACGTACCCTAATTTCGAGGGCCAAATTTCATAAGAAGGGGAGGTTGTAAGACCCCAAATTTTATGAATAAAGATTTAAATTTCTCGAAATATTTTTTTGAATATTATGGTGTGGATTTGATATAATGTTATAGTTGTGGGTAATATTTATAAATGTTGCAACGTACGCAAGTTGTTATATAATATTCGATTGGTCGGGGAATATTCGTTTTAACAGGGAATATTTGTACAACGGCATAATTATTGGTGGACCCCACAAAAGAATCATTGTTTGATCGAGAAAACGATAAAAATATTTTTATGAAAATAACAAATGAAGTTTTAACCGTTAACTCGTTGAAACACCCTTGTGTTAAAGTACAAGAATACGCTGTGGTTGCATAGTAGCACACCTGTATTGATTATTGATGCTTACGTGAGAAATTATTGCATACAAGAATTGTTGCATCATATCTCTCATATTATTGATTCGATTATTGTCACAAAGATCATCCGTGATAATATGATATATTATTAAATCAATAATTGAGGCGACAAAGTTATTCATATTATTAAATTACAATATTTAAAATGTCTAGAAGTTCTGTCAAGGAGAGGTTTGGTCACCAAATTGCGCGCCAATAGGGAGAAATCCTTATTTGAAAGCCCCCACTTTCCTGGGAACGACCGGGTTATTAAATATTATGAATTATAATATTAATGATGAATGAGTTTATGTTGATTAAAGATGAAATTGATAGTTCCATTGTGTTGAAATTATTTGTGTTAGTGGAAATCGACATTTATTTCGATAATAATTGATGTCTGGAGGTGATATTTTTCAATCAGGTATTCGGGGCACTTTTAGTGTCGGAGTACTATTCACGAGTTACTATTCACAGGTTACTATTCACCCAAATTACTATTCTCCTGAATATTATTCACTCGGGTATTTGGGGTATTTTTCATGTCAGGGTACTATTCACGGGGTACTATTCCCGAAGTACTATTCATGGGGTACTATTTACCCAAAAAATATATTTCTTTTCGGTCCAAATCATTTTTGGGTAAAAATTTATTCCATGAGGAGATGTGCTAATTTTTTAGACCGTTGGTTGAAATTATAATAGTAAATGAATATGGATCGTTGGTTTAAAGTTTTAATAGTAACTTGTCCTTTCGGTTTTCCAAGAGTTATTTGTCTCTTCGGTTTTCCAAGAGTTACTTGTCCCTTCAGTTTTCCAAAAGTTACTTGTCTCTTCGGTGTTCCAAGAGTTAATTGCTCATTCGCAAATAGTAGTTGTCTCTTCAATATTACCAAGAGTCATTTTGACCCTTCTTTAAGACCAAGAGCCACTTTCAGTTCTTCTATAAATAGAAGCTCATTCCTTCATTATTTCTTATGAATTCACCGAAACTCTAGAGAGAGAAACTATGGAGAGAAACTATAGAGAGAAAGAAGAAGAAAAGTCTGCTACCTCACTTTTCCAATATCCAGTTTTTCTAAGGTAAGGGGTATTATTTCTTTCGTATTCATGAAGAGAACTTCAGTTATTCCATTCTTTATTATTCTATTGAATAACTCAGATACGCTGCCACCCTATACTTGGTAAAATTCTTTTGTTATTCCATTCTTTATCATTATGTTGGAATAACCTGTCTATGCGAAGTACCGCATACATGGTGAAATTCTTCTGTTATTTCATTCTTTATTATTTTGTTGGAACATCCTGTCTATGCTTTTATGCATGACCTGGTTCCGTTATTTATTATTCTGTTGGAATATCCTTTCTATGCGTTTACGTATGACCTGGTTCCATTATTTATTATTCTGTTGGAATATCATGTCTCGTAATGCTTACGTATGACCCGGTTCCGTTATTTATTATTCTCGCTGAATAACTCGTCTGGTAAGGGCCTATCGCATGCCTGATGATTTCTTTTGTGACACCCCAAAATAGGTATACAACAGCCATTCTGAGTTGCCAAATACATGGTACAAAAAGTAAACTATAACTTCAATAATACAATTATCGTGCAAAATACGACAACACATACTGTGAGTTTAAATACAAATATTGTCTTCTAGACAATATCCACACTCAAATAAGTCCTCAGTACGATTATTCAAACACTATTTTACAGAAATAGTGAGGACTGCTAAAACATCTTTCTAGAACCATCACTCCATACCCCGACTAGATCCTGTTATGTTCTCACCTCCTGAGATGAAAAATGGAACAAAAACGAAAAGGGTGAGCTCAACTAGCCCAGTAAAGAATATTATGACTAAGATAATATACAACAAATTATCGCTAGTCCTCAACAGGGAAAAATCTGATAGAATATAATAGACAACAAGTTTTAGATCAATATTCTGCAACAGAAACAGCAATCCATTAGAAGAGTCCAATAGAGAATGAGTTCTACTATCTTCTAAGATTTAAAAGTCCATCATCAATATTTTATCCCTGTAGCAACAATCAATATACATCTTTAATCAAATATTCATCTTTGCACTACAGGCCAAAGATATTCATTTATATCACCAGTTGGTCATGTTCATCTCAACACATGTTCATCTTTGCACTACGGGCCAAAGATATTCATCAATTAATCATTCATCTTTGCACTACAGGCCAAAGATATTCAGTAATATCTTCATTTAGGACTGAGGATGATGAAAAATATTTTAAAGAAAACGAATTCAATGAGATGTATGACAAATATTAGGGATTCAGACATGCTTTATCCAAGATCAATAATACTTCATAATAATCAATTTTGAAGCAGAATTCAAAAATAAAGACCAAAACATGGATATAATCAAAGATAATAACCATAATAGACATCTTGGACAAAAAGAAGAAAATTTCATTTTTCTATGAATAGTGTCGATTTGTGAATAATGTCGATATCATGTGAATAAAGTGCCGTATACATAAATAGTAACCCCGACACAAAAGTTCCAAATTTGATTAAAAGTTCAGATCAATACTTCTAAGATAATGATATTGAAAGAAATAATATCATATATGAAGAAAATAACATCCCTTACCTCAAAGAAACAGTACTTCGGAATGAAATATCGGATATGATGCTAAATGAAACTTGTACTGAACAACAACTCTCAAAGTATCTAACTACTCACAAAATACGCTCGATAATATAGAGAGAGAAAGAGAGAAAACTTATTTATGGTGTGATTTTCAATTCTAACTTAGCCCTCTATTTATAGGAAAATGTTAGCATGCCGAAGCAGACTTGACCTGCTACCTGATGGCTTTACCTACTACTATTGCCACCCACCACATTTGAAATTCAATTGAGCACATTTCTCACCAACCAATTCTAGAATTTTCCAAAATGTTTTATCATTTAAACAATAATCAGAAACTATAATAATTCATAGAAAATAGCCCGTTTATCAGAAAAATACGAATTTCATATCCATTCCACACGAAATCGAATTCTCTACCACTTTGCAGAAGAAAGATTTTCCAAATTCCAAACAGAAAATATCCGAAATCCACAAACGGGTGATTTTTAATACCTCCAATATGACAAAATACTGATAAAACATCTCAACATTAAATCTTTCATTAATAACCATATAAAATAAATAAATCCATCATTTATATCCACATCAAATAAATATTTCCTTATCATATAAATCAATAATTAATTATTCCCAAATAATATTACAGAATCACAATTATGACAATCAGGTTGTTCCTAGGAAAGAGGGGGATTTTCGATAAGAATTTTTTCTTACTGGCGCGCAATTAGATGACCAAACCTCTCCTTAACAGAACTTTCTAGACATTGCCAATAATGCTATCTAATAATATTATTCAAATAATATGAATTATTGATCTGATAATGGGAAATATTGTGCAGCGACAATTATTGAAACAACAATAATATAAACTATCAACGCAACAATTATTGAATCAATAAAATAAAATATTGAACAAAGAATTCATCAGTAATAATTATTGAGTAGTGCCTTCACGTAAGAATCAATAATTCAACTATACTGCAGCAATACCGCAAAGCTATCGCGGTAACTACGCCAGACATCGTATTTTAACCACCGTGTATTCCAACAAAGGTAACGGTAACCTTTACGCCGTTAATTATAAAAACTCATACTTTGTAATTTTTTTCATCCGACAATTATCCTGTTATGGGGCCCACGAATGACTGTGCCGTCATACGGATATTCCAGACAAAAAGAATATATTACGACCAAACGAATATTCCCCGACAAAAGGAATATTTTATGACCACTTGTTTATTTTGTAAAATTTGCACATTTCACCCATAACCAAAGCATTATATCAAATTAACCCTTATTAATTTAAAATAATGAATAGAGGAAAATTTAATTTTATTTATAATAAGTTGGGGTCTTACAACTTTTGTTATTCTATTCTTTATTATACTCAGTTGGTTAAATTTTTGACTTCTATACTCCATGAAATTAGTGGAATATCCTTAATATTTGCGCTTCATCCAGTATCTTTTCATGGAAATATTCTTCTGAGCATTCTTGAATTTTACACTACAAAGAAGTATCATGTTTATATTATGTTGAAAGTCATCTCATTCAGAAGTGTATAGATGGACTTGGTATGATTATGATCGTGGATTAATCCAGATAACCATGACCGTAATGTTACAAATGATGTGGTAAAAGTCGCCATTGGCCCGTAGTGCATTGATGGATGCTTATTGGCATGATCATGACCATTGATGAATACACGAATATCCTTGGCCCGTAGTGCATGGATAATTGTGGTTGTGATACTAATGAATATCCTCGGTCGAAGTGCGGGTGGATGATGTGGATTATTTATTGTCGAGCCCAAAGGATAAAAGTGATGAAAACCTTTAAATCATAAAAGATAGTAGATTTTATTCTCTACTTGACTCTTTTAATGGATTGCTTGTTCCGCTACAGTTAAACTTGATGTTTGTTATATTGTATCAGTTTAACACTGTTGAAGGGTAACGATAATTTATTCTGCATTATCTTAGTCATAATATTTCTTACTGGGCTAGTTGAGCTCACCCTTTTACTTTCATTGTTCTCTTCAGGAAATGAGAACGTAGCAGGGACTAGTCAGGGAACGGAGTGACGGTCTAGATGATAGCATTTGTAACGCCTCAGAAAATCGAATATTTGTAATTACTTTTCATAATGAATGAAATAATATTATTTATTATTATTACGTGTTGATAAGATGAATGTCGTTCTATAACCTAGAAATGTCAGAATGTCGTAGTATTTTAACTACGTAAGAGAATTAAGGTGTTTGAATTTCTAAGACGAAAATAAAAGCTTTCCGAGAAATTTTTCAAAAAATACTATTCATCGATTTCTGCTAGGGAATTATTTTTGAACTTCCGAGAAATACTTAACGTTATAATATCAAGGTAATATCGATTATGTAATAATAATCTAAGTATAGAAAACGTAATATTTCGCATGTCGACCTAAATTGAGAACGTTAGGTTTATTAAGCGTTAAGGAAGAAAGTTATGATCGTATAATGTGTATACATTATATGAAGTGATGAATGTAAGTATAATACGACGTATTGTACTAATATGTTTGAAGAACGAGATAACATATATTACGAACTAGTATACGAGTTAGCATACGAAGATTATACGTGGGGTATAATTGTTAAGATGGTTAACTAAAGATAATGGACTTGTAGGATTATTAGCATAATATGTATAAGTCCAATATAATGTGACAATTAAGTCTAAGTGTTTGATATATCATTAGTCCAAACTATGTAGCACAAGCCCATTAAGAAAGTAGTTAGATTAATTAACCAAGCCCAATAAGAAGCCTTGATCCATGGGTCAAACCAAGTAGGAAGTGGGTAAGCTTGATGGGCAAGGATTATGTGTGATGACCAAGTACTTTATGTGGTTAAGCAAGTAGACTTAGAGGTCAAGCAATGAATAGTAAGGAGGTGGAGGATGAGGAGGTGGAATGAGGAGGTGGAAATGAGGAGGTGGGATGGTTTAAAGTCCATTTTGCCCTAATCTTTAGTTTCCTATAAATAGAGAAGCCACAATTCATTTGTTGGTTGTTCAATAACCATCCAACTCCTCTCAATAAGCTACTTATTTGGTAGAACAAATAAGCACTTTTAAGTCAAAGTTAGATTTTCCAAGAAGAAGAAGTTAGACTTCAAAGGCAATGATCTTTTGTCCAATGTTCTTTCATCTCTATCATATTAGGATGATAAGGGAAGTGTTATTAATGAACATGTATGCTAAGATCATGTAATAAGTTAATAAGGAATGAACTTAAGCTTTATAATTTGATAAGCAACTTGAATATTAATAAGTTGCTAGAACCATAAAGAACTTATTATATGTTGTCATATGATGATTAGTATGTTGAATATAGCATACGAATATTGATTAGTGGACTTAAGTTATTAAAAAGTCATGAGCATGAAGATTTATAGTTCATAAGTTGAATAAGTCATTGACTTATAAGAATAAGTCAAAACCTACTTGGATTATAAGTTGGTGCAATAAATAATTTGTAATGATCATATGATGGTTGAAATCCATTTAGAATCATTAAGAATGTAGTTTTGTCGGAATTCACACGATTGTATTATCGTCGAATTCGTAAAATTCTCGGAATGGAAGTTGTATTTTGTGTTTGAAGTCGAAAACGTTGGTTTTCAATAGAGACAAGTCATATTTGGCATTATAGAGTTTCGGACTCAAAAATGACCGAATTCTGAATTAGAACGAAGAAACGAGCGTTGAACGTTCACGAACGTTTATCGTTTTCGTTAAAAATGAACTCATAGGTGAAATTTTAGCAAACGAAATAAAATAGATAAAATTCTTGCATGAACGCATAGAGTATGTAATTTGTGAACTGTGGGCTTTTGAACGGACCAATTCGGACTTATAACGATGAAGTTATGCGTCCAGGAGTTTCGTGAGATTTTCAAAATTTTGCAAACTTATTCGAGGCATGAGTCTGAGTCTGCTGCCATGCGCCTCATACGACTTTAAAGCTCACAACCAAGCGCCGGTCGAACCATGCATATCGCTAATCATATGCTGCACATGAGATGCAGAGTTAAGTGTGAAATACAAGGCCGCCAGTAGTTTTGTTAGACAAGAATGTTTACAAGTGTAGAATGAAAAGGAACTTGTTAGTAATGAACTGAGATATAAACATAACATTGTAAGGTACTTGTAAGACACTAATGCATGATGATTAAGAGTTAATAATCAATTGAAAGTGAACGTAATGTGAATGACGTAATGAAAGCTTAAACCCATAATAGCAAATCTAAGTCGAATTTAGATTGAGATAAAGGGTAAGATATAATAGTTACCTACTTGATTATATAAGACCTAATGTGGTATGTTATATAATCATGTATTGTAGAAACGTAGAGACTTAAAGTGTACGTGTGTTAATCAAGAAGTAGACGCTAAAGACAAGTATTCTAACCCTTGTTCCAGCCTCACCGACAAGTTTTGTAATTCATGTATTCTTTCACATGAAGTTTTGAACGATGAAGTCTAAAGCCAATTCTTTCTGGCTAGACTTATATTATGATTCTCACAAGCATGATTTATGTTTACCGAAAGTTATATTGGTATGATTTTCAATCAAGACCAAGTATGCTAAAATGTTTTTGTCGCTTAACGACAAAAGTACGTGAGGTTGCCACAACTTAAACGTATACATCGCTTAATAAATGTAGTGTTGATCAACATAGAGTACTATGAAATGATCACTCGCACTTGCTCGTAAGCTATGCTTGGACTTACTTTACTTAGTGTCGGGTTTTCCTTTTCAAAAGAAATTATGAACCGCTTTCATAGTTTCAAGCCTTAGTTGATATTCTACTAAATATTGTTATTGGAAAACGTTTTGAATGAAAAGAAGTGCTATTTTGAATTATCGATAGTACTTCATAACTATTGTTCTACATCTCAAGATATATGAGTTCTATGTTTCAAGCATGTTGTTTATTGAATTGTAGTACTTATTTGAGCTAGTCCCGCTCACTCTTGCTTGAACCATATGAACACAAATTTAAAACGAAAGCGCATCAAGGCTCGTGCAAGGACAAGGGCAAGGCGAAGACAAACCCTTAGATTTCTTATGTAATAGAATAGTTGAACGATTTGTAATATATTTGATATTATGACAAGAACAAACGAATGTGTTACAAAGAACCTGGGGAATGTAATATTATTTTGGATATATAGAAGTTATATTAGTCCTTTTGAGACTATTCAATTGAATTAATGAATGAATGGTAGTACCGTGTAGCACCATCTGTCGGGTTGGAAGAGACCCGAATTTGGGGGCGTCACAGGTTGGTATCAGAGCATTAGGTTATAAAACTTAAGGGGGGGGATTAAAAACCTTAAGTCATAACCTTAAGAGGAGTCAAAGAAGTACAAGAAAGGAAAATAACCTTATAAAAATGCATTATGATTATGTTATGTGTTTTTATTATTCTAATGACGTGTACTAATCAACTTAATTATTTTGTGTAGATGTCAGGAGTAAACGGAATATTTGTAGATGAACAAACCATTAGTGAAGAATCGGTGAACCAAGTAGAGGTTATACCGAACCCTATAGCAGAAAGAGCGGATGTAGTGATTATTGAGTCCGGAGACTCGAGAGGAAGTCGACTACATGTCGTTGTTTGATGGGATGATAGAGGAGGAGGTAGAGACAGTCTCCTTTAACCCAAAGGCTATAGCAATGAGATAGCTCCTAGGGGGTCGGCGATGATGTCTCTATTCATGTCAGTGTTGGATAGAAATATCCATTATTGTCAGGAGGTTAAGGAGCTGAAGGCAGAGCTCCAAATGGTTATAGAGGACAAGACTGATGTCGAGTCCATGTGGGAGCATGAACACGACGAGAGGATTTTGGCTAAGGAAAGAGTCCAGGATTTAAAGCACGAGGTCTTTGAGCTCAAAGAGGAGCTAAAGACTAAGGTGCAGAAGATAGGGAGGATGTCCTATATCTATAGGATTTCTCATACGGATTTCCAGCAGCAAGTAGCTGGATATCCGGTGGAGGTGGGGCAAACACGGCATACTATTAGCCGTGATATTATTGCCGGTCTTGCCAAGGCAGATTTTGATAATGCCTTGAGGCAGATGTAGACTAGTGGTAGATAGATTAATATGTAAATATTGTGTAAGTAGTAGTGACGTAAAGCCCTTTTTGTATAGTAAAGGGTAGTCTTTTGTAAATCCCAATTTTTGGAAAGTGATAGCGGGAAAGTAATGTATTCAGCTTAGGTTGTGTATGTAACCGATGTAGTGTTATACTACGAGAATGAATATCAAGACCTTTTTATGGAAAGCAATGAGTTATGAATGTTGGAGTTATTGTTTAATATTGAATGATAACTAATAAAGAGAGGAATAATAACGCAATGTGTTTATTGTATCAGGAAAATGCCGCCAAGAAGAGTGCAACGTAATCAAGGTACGAACGTGAATCAAACGGAAGGAGGTCCGGTTAGCTCGATGCAGGAGTTTGTTAATTTAATAACAGCTGCCTTTAATAGAACAGGGGTTAATATCCCCATAAATACAGGAGTAGCACGAGCTACTACCTTTAAGGATTTCAAGAGCATGGGTCCGCCGGAGTTCAAAGGAACAATGGACCCTATTGAAGCCCAAACGTGGGTTAAGGAGATAGAGAAGGCATTTGTGATAGAAAATGTTGATGAGGCCCAAAAGGTTGCCTTTGCGACCTATATGATGAAGGGAGAGGCCAACTTTTGGTGGGAAGCCAATCAAAGCTAAATTTGATATAGCAACTCGACGTGGGATAGGTTCAAGGAGATATTCTTTTAGAACTACTTTCCCACGAGCATGCAAGGGAGGATGGAGATGCGGTTTTTAGAGTTGAAACAAGGAAGGGGACATGACGGTTCCCCAATACGCCGCCAAGTTTAATGAACTGGCAAGGTTCGCTCCACATCAAGTGAATACTGAGGTGAGGAAGGCGCGTCGGTTCGAGCAGGGCTTAAAACCCTAGCTCTATAACCGCATATCGGTGTTTCAAAGTACTTCTTTTGGGACCATTTTAGAGAAGCTGATAATCGTCGAAGGTGGTAGTGAGGCGTTGAGCAGTGGTAGTGGCGAGGGTCAGAAAAGGAAGGTATTTAGCTCTGGGAATACCGGAGTGAAGCAAGGAGACCCGAAGAAAAGAATGGAGGCCTGCAAGACCTGTGGGAAGACTCATTTAGGAGTCTGTCTCAAGGGGAAGGCCATCAGTTACAATTGTGGACAGGAGGGGCACATTGTGCCTAATTGTCCGAGTCCGAAGAAGAACCACGGATGCTTTGTGTGTCGATCAACTGACCACATGGCAAAGAATTGTCCGAAGAAGCGGACAGATGGGAATCGGGGCGCTAATAGCGGTAAGCTAGCTATTAGTGGGCCAGCACAGCCGGGTAGGCCGATGGGCCGTACCTTTAACATGACAGTCCAAGATGCAGTTGCATCAGGGGACGTCGTCGCAGGTATTATTCTGATTAACGTTATCAATGCGTGCGTCTTTGTTTCTTCGGTGCTACTTGTTCGTTTATAGCATGCGATTTTGATAGACGATTAGGATTACTTCCCGAAAAGTTGCCTATACCTTTAAATATTAAGGTAGCAAATGAAGAGATAATTCCTGTTGAAGATGTTCATAAAAGTTGTTGTGTAGATATACGTGGTTATAAATTATCGGCAGATTTGTTACCAATAAAGTTAGGAGAATTTGACGTAATTCTCGGGATGGATTGGTTAGTGAACCATGGGGCAATTATAGATTGTCAAAAGAAATGTGTGAACATTAAGACGTTAGAACAACCTTGGGTAGTATTTTACGGGAATAGATCGCCGGGACATTCGTGTTGTCTAACCATGACACAAACTAGGAAATTATTGAGGAAGGGATGCGTAGGTTATCTGTGTCATGTTGTTGATACCCAGAGAGTGGTAGAAACCATGGAACAAATACCTGTAGTGAGAGAATTCGCCGATGTATTTCCGAGTGAATTGTCGGGTCTTTCGTTGGATAGCGAGAGAGAGTTTGTGATAGACATTGTGCCAGGAGCGGCACCAGTTTCCAGGGAACCGTATCGTATGGCGCCAGTGGAGATGAAGGAGTTGATGGTGCAGTTGCAAGAACTGTTAGACAGGAAGTACATTCAACCGAAAGTGTTTCGCCGTGGGGAGCACCCCATCTTCGCTTTGTCAAGAAGAAGGATGATCGTTAAGACCGTGTATCGACTATCGAGAGTTGAACAAGTTAACGATAAAGAATAAATACCCATTGCCCTGGATCGATGATCTCTTTGATTAGTTGAAAGGGGCTAAGTATTTTTCTAAAATAGATTTAAGGACGGGGTATCATCAGTTGAAGGTTAGGAAGGAGGATGTGCCAAAGATATCATTTAGGACTCGTTATGGTCATTAAGAGTTTCTGGTGATGTCGTTTGGGTTGACAAATGCACCAGCTGCATTTATGGAAATGATGAACAGAGTGTTCAAACAATATTTGGACAAGTTCGTCGTGGTGTTTATAGATGATATTCTAGTCTATTCTAAGATGCCAGAAGATCATGCTTAACACCTAAGATTAATGTTGGAGACACTAAGAACGGAGAAGTTGTATGTGAAATTCACTAAGTGTGAATTTTGGTTAGAGAAGGTGCAGTTTTTAGGTCATGTCATTGACCATAAGGGAATTTCAGTAGATCCAGCGAAGGTGGAAGCCGTGATGAATTGGGAACAACAGAAAATGCCGACTAAGGTGTGGAGCTTCCTAGGGTTAGCGGGCTACTATCGAAGATTCATCCAGGGCTTTTCGAAGATAGCTACTCCGTTGACTAACTTGACGAGGAAGACGGTGAAATACGCTTGGACTGACAAGTGCGAGGACAATTTTCAAGAACTAAAGAAGAGATTGAGTGAAGCGCCTGTTTTGTCATTGCCTGATAACACGGGAAATTTTGTAGTTTATACCGATGCTTCGCATAGAGGACTTGGTTGTGTGCTCATGCAGCATGGCAAGGTCATTGCGTATGCATCTAGGCAGTTGAAGGATTATGAGAAAGTTTACCCTACTCATGATCCGAACTAGCCATGATAGAGTTTTTGCTCTAAAGATATGGAGACATTATCTTTATGGAGAAAAATGTGAGATATACATGGACCACAAAAGTCTAAAATATATCTGCACACAGAAGGAGTTGAATATGAGGCAGAGGAGATGGCTGGCGTTGATAAAGGATTACGACTGTGAAATCCTGTATCACCCTGGAAAAGCCAATGTAGTTGCCGATGCCTTAAGTAGGAAGGGTTGGGAAAAGTTGTATTTATTGACGGCTCAAACTGAGTTAATAACAGAGATGGCTAGAATGGAGTTGGAAGTGAAGCTGCCAAGTGAAGGTGGACAAATGATGTTTGCGACGGAGATGCAATCTACCATCGTAGAAAGAATTAAGGAGGTACAACTCAAAACTGATGAGTGTGACCGGATGAAGGAGCGGCTAGCCAATTGAAAAAATACTAAGTACAGTCTTGATAATGAAGGAATATTGAGATTTGAAGGAAGAATTTGGGTTCCGAATGAGACGGAATTAAAGGAGCAGGTGTTGCAAGAGGCTCATAGTTCGAGGTTTTCGATTAATCCTGGTAGCACTAAGATGTATCAAGATCTTCGACAGAGTTTCTGGTGGCCGAACATGAAGAGAGAGATCGCCGAATATGTCAGTAGGTGCTTGACTTGTCAAAGAGTTAAGGCCGAACATCAACGACCTAGTGGCTTGCTACAGTCATTAGAAGTTCTGGAGTTGAAATGGGAGAATATCACGATGGATTTTGTGGTGGGACTTTCGACTACTCAGAAGGGGTATGATGCAATTTGGGTAATAGTAGACCGATTGACAAAGTCGGCTCACTTTTTGCCAATTAGGGTCAAGTATTACTTAGACCAATTAGCTAGACTCTATATTAAGGAAATAATCTCCAGACATGGGGTACCAGTATCGATTGTGTCAGATCATGATCCACGATTCACATCGAACTTTTGGAGGAGTCTACAAGAGCAGTTGGGGACGTAGTTGAAGTTGAGTACTGGCAGATCATCCATAAACGGATGGACAAAGCGAGAGAACAATTCAAACGTTAGAAGATATGCTAAGACCTTGCGTCATGGATTTCAAGGGTAGTTGGGATGATCATCTACCATTAGTGGAGTTTGCATATAATAATAGTTATCATGCAAGCATAGGTATGTCGCCTTACGAAGCTTTGTATGGGAGGAAATACAGAACGCCACTGTATTGGGATGAGGTAGGAGAACGTCGAATGTTGGGACCGGAATTGGTGCAACAGACAGCGGATATTGTCAAGAAGATTCAGATGCGTCTTCTAGCAGCTCAAGACAGGCAGAAAAAGTTTACAAATCTGCATAGAGAGAATCGGGAGTTTGAAGTAGGTTCATACGTATTCCTAAAAGTATCTCCCTGGAAAGGAAAGATACGTTTTGGAAAGAAGGGAAAGTTAAGTCCAAGGTTTATAGGACCTTTTGAGGTTTTAAAACGGGTGGGTGAGGTAGCCTATATGATAGCATTACCTCCAGACCTAGAACGAATACATAATGTATTTCACGTATCCGTGTTACGTCCTTATAAACCAGATTATAAGCACGTGATAGAATATGAACCTATTCATGTCGAGAAGGACTTAACGTACGAGGAAACGCGGATTCAAATTGTCGATAGAAAAGAACAAGTTCTGCGGAACAAAGTCATACCTTCAAAAAAAAGTGATATGGAAGAACCACAATGCGTAAGAAACAAAGTGGGAGTTAGAAGAAATGATGAAAAGAATTACCTCATTTATTTGTGTAATTTTTTTTTATATAGCGAGATTCTGGGGACAGAATCCTTATAAGGGGGAGAGAGTGTAACGCCCCGGAAAATCGAATATTTTGTAATTCTTTTTAATAATGAATAAAATAATATTATTTATTATTATTACGTGTTGACAAGATGAATGTCGTTCTATGACCTAGAAATGTCAGAATGTCGTAGTATTTTAACTACGTGAGAGAATTAAGGTGTTTGAATTTCTAAGACGAAAATAAAAGCTTTCCAAGAATTTTTTTGAAAAACACTATTCATCGATTTCTGCTCGGGAATTATTTTTGAACTTTCGAGAAATACGTAACATTATAATATCAAGGTGATATCGATTATGTAATAATAATCTAAGTATGGAAAACGTAATATTTCGCATGTGGACCTAAATTGAGAACGTTAGGTTTATTAAGCGTAAAGGAAGAAAGTTATGATCGATAATGTGTATATATTGTATGAAGTGATGAATGTAAGTATAATACTGACGTATTTTACTATTATGTATGAAGAATGAGATAACGTATATTACGAACTAGTATACGAAAGTTAGCATACGAAGATTATATGTGGGGTATAATTGTTAAGATGTTTAACTAAAGATAATGGACTTGTAGGATTATTAGCATAATAAGTATAAGTCCAATATAATGTGACAATTAAGTACAAGTGTTTGATATATCATTAGTCCAAACTATGTAAGACAAAGCCCATTAAGAAAGTAGTTAGATTAATTAACCAAGCCCAATAAGAAGCCTTGATCCATGGGTCAAACCAAGTAAGAAGTGGGTAAGCTTGATGGGAAAGGATTATGTGTGATGACCAAGTACTTTATGTAGTTAAGCAAGTAGACTTAGAGGTCAAGCAATGAATAGTAAGGAGGTGGAGGATGAGGAGGTGGAATAAGGAGGTGGAAATGAGGAGGTGGGATGGTTTAAAGTCCATTTTACCCTAAACTTTAGTTGCCTATAAATAGAGGAGCCACAATTCATTTGTGTGGTTGTTCAATAATCATCCAACTCCTCTCAATTATAAGCTACTTATTTGGTAGAGCAAATAAGCACTTTTAAGTCAAAGTTAGATTTTCCAAGAACAAGAAGTTAGACTTCAAAGGTAATGATCTTGTGTCCAATGTTCTTTCATCTCTATTATATTAGGATGATAAGGAAGTGTTATTAATGAACATGTATGCTAAGATCATGTAATAAGTTAATAAGGAATGAACTTAAGTCGAATAATTTGGATAAGCAACTTGAATATTAATAAGTTGCTAGAACCATAAAGAACTTATTATATGTTGTCATATGATGATTAGTATGTTGAATATAGCATAAGAATATTGATTAGTGGACTTAATTTATTAATAACTCATGAGCAGAAGATTTATAGTTCATAAGTTGAATAAGTCATTGACTTATGAGAATAAGTCAAAACCTACTTGGATTATAAGTTGGTGTAATAAATAATTTGTAATGATCATAGGATGGTTGAAATCCATTTAGAATCATTAAGAATGTAGTTTTGCCGGAATTCACACGATTGGACGATTATCGTCGAATTCGTAAAATTCTCGGAATGGAAGTCGTATTTTGTGTTTGAAGTCGGAAACGTTGGTTTTCAATGGAGACAAGTCATATTTGGCATTATAGAGTTGCGGACTCGAAAATGACCGAATTCTGACTTAGAACGAAGAAACGAGTGTTGAACGTTCACGAACGTTTATCATTTTCGTTAAAAATGAACTCATAGGTGAAATTTTAGCAAACAAAGACAAATAGATAAAATTCTTGCATGAACGCATAGATTATGTAATTTGTGAACCGTAGGCTTTTCAACGAACCAATTCGGACTTATAACAAAGAAGTTATGCGTCCAGGAGTTTCGTGAAATTTTCAAAATTTTGCAAACTATCTAAGGCATGAGAGTCCGCATGCATGCCGCCGACTCACAAACTTTTAAAGCTCAAGCATGATCAAAGGCGAGGTCGGAACTGCATCTATGCTAACTGCATCATCATCGTGCTTGAGATGCAAAGTTAAGTGTGGCGCCGCGACGCCAGTCCTAGAGTTTTGTTAGACAAGAATGTTTACAAGTGTAGAATGAAAATGAACTTGTTAGTAATGAACTGAGATATAAACATAACATTGTAAGGTACTTGTAAGACACTAATGCATGATGATTAAGAGTTAATAATCAATTGAAAGTGAACGTAATGTGAATGACGTAATGAAAGCCGGAAACCCATAATAGCAAATCTAAGTCAGAATTTAGATTGAGATAAAGGGTAAGATATAATAGTCTACCTACTTGATTATATAAGACCTAATGTGGTATGTTATATAATCATGTATTGTAGAAACGTAGAGACTTAAAGTGTACGTGTGTTAATCAAGTAGTAGACGCTTAAAGACAAGTATTCTAACCCTTGTTCCGATTCGATCACCGACAAGTTTTGTAATTCATGTATTCTTTCACATGAAGTTTTGAACGATGAAGTCTAAAGCCAATTCTTTCTGGCTAGACTTATATTATGATTCCATCACAAGCATGATTTATGTTTACCGAGTTATATTGGTATGGTTTTCAATCGAAGACCAAGTATGCTAAAATGTTTTTTTCGTTTAACTACAGGCATGTGAGGTTGCCACAACTTAAACGTATACACGTTTAATGAATGTAGTGTAGATCAACATAGAGTACTATGAGCTGATCACTCAGACGTGCTTGTAAGCTATGCCGGACTTACGGAGTTAGTGCCGGGTTGTCCTTTTCAAAAGAAATTATGAACTGCTCATAGTTTCAAGCCTTAGTTGATATTCTACTAAACATTATTGTTGGAAAACGTTTTGAATGAAAAGAAGTGCTATTTTGAATTATCGATAGTACTTCGTAACTATTGTTCGGTTACTGAAGATATATGAGTTCTATGTTTCAAGCATGTTGTTTATTGGAATTGTAGTACTTGCTGAGCTAGTCATGCTCACTCTTGCTTGAACCATATGAACACAACTAAGATCGAGCGGACCGAAGGCTCAGGAAAGGACAAGGGCAAGGCGAAGACGAACCCTTAGATCGCTTATGTAATAGAATAGTTGAACGATTTGTAATATATTTGATATTATGACAAGAACAAACGAATGGGTTACAAAGAACCTGGGGAATGTAATATTATTTTGGATATATAGAAGTTATATTAGTCCTTTTGAGACTATTCAATTGAATGAATGAATGAATGGTAGTACCATGTAGCACCATCTATCGGGTTGGAAGAGACATGGATTTGGGGGCGTCACAACATTAGTAGTCCTCACTATTCTATGAAATAGTGTGTTAATAAATGTATTGAGGACTTATTTTGAGTTTGAATACTGTCTAGAAGACAATATTTGTATTAAAACTCACAGCTCATGTTGTATATTTAAGATTGTATTTGTATTTTGTACTATGTATTTGGCGACTCAGAATAGGTGATGTATACCTATTTTGGGAGCGTCACATTTAAGGATAGAGAACTTGCGAAAGTAATAATTTGGGTATAGGGAACTTGCCTGAGCGTAGATCAGTTAAGTTATGCTACTTGATTCGTTTAATAAACACCTATGATGTTCATTCATATAAATCTAACATGTTAGTATTGATAACAATACTCAAATACAACATTTACATAAGTTTTAGTTAGATTTGATAGAGTTTTGGTGTTTAATGTCTTTACCGAATATTAAATAAGTTGATAAATCAACAAAATTTTATTTATAAGCTTTATTATTTATTTAGATAATTTATATATCCCTTATAATAATTTCTAGAAGCTTATAATAATTTTTAAGTATTTATTTATCCTTTAAATAATTTTTAAGTCATTTATTTCTATTGTTAAATATTTAATATTTACTTAGAATTTTACAAAAAACTTTGTTTATTATTTTTAAATAATTTATATTCATTTATTATGATTTTATATCATTAATATTATTTTTCAATAATTATTTAGTATTTATAAGTAATTATTTTAATTACTTCATTATTAAATTAATTATTAATAATATCCAAATAAAATAAAGTATTTATTGAATTTATGTAAAAATATTAGAAATTAATTATAATAATTTATTATAATTAATTATAATTAATTTATTATTTTTAGTATTTAATTGTATTTATTATTAATTAGTTTTAATTTTTTTATTAAAAAAATAATTTTTTGTATGTCGCTAAAGCCCTATAATTACATGAAGTTTTGCTATAGGTGTTCTTGAGCATCTGGGTTTCCGGCTAGTCATGGTCGAGAGACCAGTTTGACCACAATCTCACTCGCTATTGTTTATGATTCAGAGTTTAAAAAAGTGTTGGTGTTATAGTACTCATACAGTAGTACAACATAAGTCTATTTTCATGCTTAAATCTACATATAACAAGAAGTTATAGAGGCTCAAAGTCACTGTCAGAGTTGTTCTTGAGTTTCTGGGTAACCCAGAATAGTGGTCATGGTCGGTCAATGGTTTTGTGGCTTCAATATCTATGATTTTGTGTAATAGATTTATGTTGTGTTTGTTGTAACATGTAGTATATATTTCAAGGTACATATAAATAACATTGGTTTGACAAAGCATGACAAGAAGGTCTTGATCTAAGTTGGTCAAAGTACAACCAACAAATGTTCTTTCAGAATTAACAGGTTTTCTGGTAACCCGAAAACTTGGTCAAGCTTTCAATCAATGACTTTTAACCATTAATTTCAAAAATCATATGAGTTGTTTAAGTAATTTAAGACCATGGATATGTAGTAATATCACAAAAAGTTACAAAAATAGCAAACCGAAAAAGCGATCAAAAGGTCGGGTCAAAGTAGTCGACTCAACTCCGTTTCTTGAGTTTTCTGCACAGAACCCGTAAAACAAAACTTTGTGATCGGCCAACCACCTTTGACCACCTATAACTTACAATATATAGTTCTAATGAACTGTTTTGTTTTCCAAATTAAAGACCAATTATCAAGCTACAAATAACATACAAATTACAGACCTAATCATAAACACATATGAATCTACAAGATCTAACATTCGACTGTCAGGCTTGATTTTCAAAATTCCTAGATTACTATAAACGCTTAATTAAGACATCTAGATGTTATGAAAAAGTGTTCTATCAACCCAACATACTTTCTAACATACTAACACATAATTCTAAACATCTAAATAACAAATTTATCAAAGAATCAAAGATCTAGCTAAGAATTAGGGTTTGCACCTTCTTGCTTGATTTTGGATTCTAGCTTCTGAATTGGTTGCTTCTACCACCCAGGTTTGATTTGGTATGTTTAAAGAGTGTCTAGGCTTACAGAATTCATGAGTTTACACTGAGCTTGGGTCTCCCTTTATAGAATTCTTTAACTTGGCTTTTTTATCATTTTCCCACCTACTTGCCTCCTAAAAGATATGATATGTGACTCTTACGGTGCTTGGGGTTTGGAAGCATGTCATGTGAGGTTTTGGGACTTCTCATGGGTGATTCATAACCTACTTGTGAGCTTCTTGACCAATTTAGTAGCTTAATTATGCCCTAATCTTCATTAATCTTGATTAGGGTTTTATTTTTAATGATTAGGGTTGTTTAATAATGTTTATGAGTATCTAATTGAAGTTTAGTAACCATGATTAGGTGTTAGTATAACCCAATTAGGGTTAATTTAGCTAATTAGGGTTATGTTTACAAATTAGGGTTAGGGTTTGTTAATCTAGGGTTACTAACCTAGCTTTCCCACTAATCCTAACAAGCACGACAAAGCGTCTTGTCAGTGTAAGCACGACAAAGAAGCTTGTCCAAACAAATGTACCAAAAAGTCTTTTTTGGAAAGAAAATTTTTAAGCACGAGGTGTCAAGCACGTCAATTTTTGGACAAAATTTTATTTGACAAAATTTGTTAAACAGAGTATATATATATTAACACATAACACTTTCAGAACGGAGAGATTTTATTAATATAACTTGAATTTTACATATCCGTCTTATTAGGATTTTGGGTTTTACATTGACTTTGTCATTCATCGCCTTCCCATTAAAGAGGGATTCAAAGCCAAAGGTAAGCTCGGAGATTTGATGAGTGAGTTTATAATCATAATTGAGTGCCTTTGAGCTTAATCTTTTGGTTGATTTTAAGTATTTGTGTTTATTCATGCATGTTTTATGTTATTTTATAGGAATTGGGACAAAAGTTACTTGGATCGACGTTAAAATTGGCTAGATTCGCGTTTTAAACTTGCCATTTACATAGCGAGTCACTTCAGAGCCAATTTGAGTATTTCTCCGGACATTATTTCGAAAACCTTAAAGCATGAACGTCATAGATCTACTTCTCTCTTTCTAAACATCTTAAATCATCGAAATTGAGTTCGAACGAAGAAGTTATGGCCATTTTGAAAAGGACATCGAGCGTAAAAATTTCCAAAATGGAGCCAACGTCTTCAAGGCGTCGAAATCATGCTTATTTGCAGCGCCGGGGCGCTAGGGGGCAGGTTTCCAGTGCTGTGCCCATCGCTGGGGCACTGGGGAAGGTCCTGCAAGGCTTGGACGCATTTTGGGGTGAATTTTGACACCTTTTTGACTCCAAATTGGATTGGGTTTGTTCCTAAGCTAAAAATTGGACTTATAACCTATAAATACATGATGTAAGACATAAAATAAAAAGAGATTACATAGATTAGACTAGATAAAACACTCCATTAGATTAGAATATAAACCCTAGTTCTTAATTAGCCATGGAAGATTGAAGCAAATTGAAGAACACTGAAGATCAAGAGCAAAAGCAAGAGGGGAGCATCAGATTTGCTGACAACAGATTCTATTATCTTCTCTTATCATACTTTTATCTTTTAATGTCTATTCATTTGTGGATTCTTGGTTTTAATTCATTAATCATGAACTCACTCTTTTATTAAGATTTTAATTGAACCTTTTATGTCTATAAATTAGTTATTCGATTTATTCCAATTATTTATGTCAAAGTGAATTGTTTATCTTGTCTTGAGCTTATTGATTAATTATCTGATCAGTAATTACCTTGTTACTCTAGAAGGAATTTAAAGAGGAATTCTAGGGTTAGAACTGGGCATGATATCATGTGACTTAGTTATTTGCACAGTGAATAATTAGATTTGAGGATAGAATGAAAATATCTGCTCTCGCATGTAACACATAAGGAGTTGGGATTGTAACGAGTTTAATTCAATTGTTTTGTATAGGAATATAACAAAATTAATCTGGATTAAATAGAAGGCAATTGATCACTTGGAAAATGACTTTTGGCATTTGAGAATTCCTGTTAACAATTCAGTAGGCATAATAATTGGGATAATTGATTTATAGTTTATAATTGGGGATATTGGAGTCTTAATCCTCATTTATCTGAATTCAATCACATCTTAGTTCTGTTTATTTGCTTTCTTTTAGACTAATCTCTTCCAAATGTTTAATTCAGTTTTCTTAATCCGAAAAATCACAATTATTGGTTGTTTAAATAAAATTGATTTGGTTAAGAGTTAGTATTTGGTAATTTTATTAAATAATTCATCGTGGGAACGATACTCTACTTTCACTTTATTACTTGTTGACCGTGTATACTTGCAACGTATTCATTGATTGCGAAATCGATCAACAAGTTTTTGGCGCCGTTGCCGGGGAATTAATTTAATAATTTTTTACCAATATTAATTTTTTTTTTTTGCTAAGTTTGTTTGTATATTGGAAAGGAAAAGAGATAATACAATTGCTAAGGGCATACCCCAGAAGCTTTGGTAGAACCACATGGGACAACCCCCAAAGTGGACAACAAAGACTAACAACCAAGCCAAATGAAAGAGCAAGGAGCAGTACTAAGCAGGACAATGGTAAAAACAAGCATGGGAACTTAAACAACTTAACCAACCAATCCGTTAGAACCAAAGTGACCAAAAGAATGTAGTCAAGACCGAAATGAATCAGAAGCAGAGCAGAAGAAGAAGATGCTTAGGCATAGGAAGAACTACGAAAAGCCAATAGGAGACCCAACCCAAGTTTAACCAAAGATCCCCAAAGATCCCAAGACAAGAGGTGAACCTCAAGGTCGGTAACCATAAGAGCCGAACCTCAAGCCAAACCAAAGATCCCCAGCGTCCCGAAGATAAGATTTTGAACCACGAAGACGAACCAGGATGTCAGTACTGGCCAAGAAGCCGAACCCAGTACCGGATTTAAAATGCTACTGAATTCATAACGAACATGAGCAATAGATGAACCAAACCGCTGAGGAAGCCGAACTGCCACGGAAGCCGAACTGCCGAACTGCCATGGAAGCTAAATTGCCAACCCAACCCCGAAGCCGAAACCAAAGGCCCCCAAAGATCCCAAGACAAGAGGCGAGAACCTCAAGGCCGGAACCATAAAAATCGAACCCCGAAGCCGAAACCAGCATCCCCAACGTCCCGAGGACAAGATGCCGAACCCCGAACCGAACCAGGATGCTAATCCCAGGTGTCTTCCCAGACCTTTACTGGCCAAGAAGCCGAACCCAGGCTAGAAAACATTGGCTCTTATGAATATTGGGAATGAGACCGGAGAAGAGGGAGAAGGAATGGATACATGAATGTATTATGGAAATGGTTTGAAGGTTGGCATGACAGAAGATTAAGATGTCATCAGCGAAAAGGAGATGAGATATGTCGCTGGCTTTAGTGCGCTAGTGGTGAAGATATCCAGATTGTTTTGAACCCCAGTTGAGTTTAAGGGAGAGCATTTCCATTACTAGCACAAACAAGTAAGGGGAGAGGGGATCACCTTGCCTTAGGCCTCGAGTACTACCAAAGTATCCAGCAAGGGAACCATTGACCTTGACTGAAAACATAGCAGTGGAAATGCAGGAGTAAATCCAGTCTAGGAATTGAGAGGGAAAATGGAAGGATTTAAGGGTGCCCATTAAGAAGTCCCAATTAATCGTGTCAAACGCTTTCCTTAAGTCAATTTTTAAGGCACAGCGAGGAGGACCAGATTTCCGGTGGTAGTTTCGGAATAGCTCCTGGGCAAGGAATATGTTGTCGCTTATGCTTCTTCCTTTGATGAAAGCAGACTGTGCCTTATCAATAATAGAGGGGAGGACCAATTTGAGTCTGTCAGCAAGAATTTTTGATATGCACTTGTAGATTGTATTGCAACATGATATTAGTCTGAAATCAGACATGAGAGAGGGATTTGAGCACTTTGGGATAAGAGCAATGGCAGTTGAATTTACACCTCGAGACATTCGGCAGGAAGAAAAGAAGAATAGAACGGCTTTTGTGAAGTCTTCACCAACAATGTCCCAACAGTGAGTGAAAAAATTCACGTTAAAACCATCCGGGCCTGGACTCTTGTTTCGCTTCATACCACTGAGAGCTTTGAACACCTCAGTAGCTGTGATAGGAGCCGAAAGGATGGCATCTTGAGAGACAGTTATGTGTTTGGTAGGAAGAACTCCATAATTTTCAAAGTCAGCTGAAGGAGGTAGGTACTGGTAATTGAACAAATCTTTGAAATAATTCACAGCCACATTTTCAACCTCCTCCTGCCCCTGAACCAGATCGCCGAAAGAGCTATAAATAGAAAGGATTTTGTTTGTGTTCCATCTGCTTTTCACCAGATTGGAGAAAAATTTGGTGTTTCTATCCCCTGTAGCAAGCCATGTAGCTCTAGATTTCTGGTGGATAAGAGTTTCCTCTAAAGCCAAGGAATTCCAAAGAACCTGAAGGCAGCTCTGCTCCTGGGAGATGAGATCCGAATCGAGTGGCCTGATGGAGAGCAAGGATTGAACTCTGTGAAGATTTGAAGTTGCTTCCTTAACAGAAGATGATAGATTTCCAATGGATTTATTGAAGGTAGCTAAGGCTCTTTTAGTTCTCTTAAGCTTAGCAGTCAGGATATGAAAGGGGTTACCTAGGTCGGGTTGCATCCAGGCAGAAGATACACATTCATGAAAGCCATCCAAGAGAATACATTGAAGAACTGGAAAGGCTTCCTTCACCTTGAAGCAGGGATGCCAAGGTTAATCATGACAGGAGAGTGGTCAGACATTCCTCTGGGGGCAAACGTAGCTTGGGAAAGGGGAAATGAGTTGAGCCATGATGCATTTCCCAAAGCTCTATCAAGTTTTTTATGGATTGGATTTTTAATTTGACAGTTCCACCAAGTGTAGAAGGGACCAATGCCCATAATGTCAACCATTTCAAGGTTCTGCAGGCACTCTTTGAAATCCTCCATACCAGAGTCCCAATCGGTTTCAATCCTGTCAGTTTCACTAAGGTTGCTGATAGCATTGAAGTCACCTAGGACACACCAGTTGAGAGAGGAGCTAAGAGAGGATAATTCAGCCCATAAGTTATTCCTTTCGAGATATAGAATTCAAACCATAAATAAAAGAACCCAAAAAAAATACAAATCATTGGCTAGATGCTTGATGTTGCAATGAATAACTTGGGAGGATACAAAAGGATATCCACTTGCCGATATTGGGGTTCCAACCACCCAAATTCTCGCCATTATAGTGGTAATCATAGTTATAAAACCAAGTCCAGCCTTCCTACAAATATTTTTGGAGATTCTACTAGCGTTATGTCTTTTGACTCGGGTTTCCAACAAACCAATGATGGAGATACTATTGTCTAGAATTAATCTGCTTAACATAAGCCCGCTTTGGCTTTTTATTAAGACCTCTAATATTATATGTCGCTAACATTAACATAGAAAAATAAGGGGAGTAGTGGTTAACAGGAGGTTTTACCCCACGGCCCTTTGCCTTTTTGTTCCTACGCTTAGTATCTTGAGAAGGGTCCAAATTTCGGATCTTTGCTTATGCTTGTGTCCTTGCCCTCCTTCTCATCTATAGCAATTAGCTTGTTCAATATAGGGCGCTTTATAGGGGTGAATCCAGATCGGAGGAGAGAAAGCATCGAGACAATAGCATTTGCAATGGGGAGAAGGAGTTAAGCGAGGCCAAGATGGGAAGAGAAGGAGTTCATTATTTCCAACTTTGGCACCTCGGAGAGACAATTACCTATCATTTGCATGAGTACCAAAGATGTGAATTTTTGACAAAGATCGAGAGCAGGAGTGGGAAGAAGGGGCCAAAATAAGTGTCACAAGCAGGTTTGAGAGCAAATTCAGGTTGAGCATTTGTTTTGGGCACCCATTTAAAATTGGATTTGGGGCATTTCAAAGGAGAGTGGCCAAATACTTTGCGGGGAGGGCATGATGGTGGCCTACTCGTATTCAACACTAACCGGGACAATAATGTCTTCGAAGTTTCTTCGTTAAGAACAACAACATTGATAGAGGAAGGAAAGGAGAATGAAGCTTGGACTTCAATGCAGACTCTGGCAAAGTGCATTAAGTCATGCTTGGAAGTCATTTCATCTCAGAGCAGAGGCCTACCTATGGCACTAGCAAGGTAGCTAATACCCTCATCGCACCAAGAGGGAAAGAGGGATTTGGCTAAGTTTTACCCAAATGGGAATTTTGAAATGATCGATTTTGAAAATTCAACTCCTTCTTTCCAAGGTTGTAGGACAATCACTTTTGAGGCGAAGTGCCAAAGACCCGAGGCAAGGACATTGTCTCTAGCAGAGACAGATTTGAATTTGAAAATATAGTAGCCTTTGCTATGGAGAAAGACACTTGTGAGACCCATGTTGCCCCAAAGGCGTTTGGCAATGGGTTCAACAACCTTGAAAGGGATGTTTGAGTGCAAGAAATAACCCACAAGGTCGGAAGACCGAGAAATTTGATTTCCACGTTTGAGCACATCAGTGGGAGGTTTAACTAGAATCGGTCCATCTTCGGATAAGGGAGGGTGGTAAGAAAGAGAGCGGGAAGGTTTTCCGGAGCTAGTAGAGACCACCTCACACCAGGATTTAGGTGGACCAGGGTTCAAAAGAGGGTTTTCACCTTGCTTTCAATCCTGAGATGCTGCAGGTTTAATAAATAGCGACTATAGCGAGAGAGGAATAGGGTCCAGAGGTTTGCCAAGGATAGACTGGCCAGAAACAGAGCAAGGCGCCAGCAGAAGAGCAGCAGAAGTTTTTTGAGTACTTCCAATAGACATCTTGTGGGCCTGACCTATATTTGCTAGTTTTCCATCAGAAACAAAAGCGTTGATATCGCTAGCAGAGAGTCCATGCGCCAACAAGCAGTCCATAAGATCTGCATTTTTCTTTCTTTCAATTAAAACTTCCTCTCGATCCTTTTGAGAGAAGTGTTGTGCAGCTTTGAAGATCTCAGAAACATTAGATGTAAGAGCTTTACCCAAGTTGCTTTCTATCTCATTTGCTAATGAGGTAGAGTCTTGAGCTTTGATCAATGACAACAGATTTGGGTCCGATTCTAGCATTGCAAACGAGACCACGTTGAGGGATAGGTCAGTGGAGACAGCCATGTCAGCACTGCTGAGCACCAAAGGAGAGGAAAGAGAAGGAGAGTTTGGGTTTGAGACACCAAATTCAGCAAAGAAATCCCTAGAGACAGAGCTCAGGGAGTTTCCAGCAGAGAGATGAGAATGGCTAACCATGGAAGTGAGGTGGTAGACGACGGAGGAGAGAAGGCCGGAGGATGCTATGAGCGGGCTGTTGAGTGAGCCCATACCCGATGATATGAGACGAAGGGATCACATTCTTCAGCGATTGTTCCTAATAATCATTAGTGGCTACTTCATAGCGAAGAACTCTTCCACGATATCATTCGCTTTAGTCAGCGCGACACGGGATGTGGATCGTATCAGAGAGTATGATTGGGGCTCCTACACCTTTGCCTATTTCCTCAGGGGCATGCACATGCGTTCGCAGGGCTTGACAGAGGCTTGGCTAGGATTTTACCCATTTCTGCTGGTGAATGTTTCTCTTGTGATTTCCCATGTATAGGTTAAGAATGTTGGCTGAGAGTAGATGTTTGCCTTTGTGTTGGCAGTTTTGGGCCTACGAGAGGCTCCCATATTTGCGTCCTGTGAGTGCGTTAGGTTTAAATACCTATCCGTAAGGACGGCGATGGCATCACTCCATATTGGCGGAGGTTCCTGTAGCCAAGGGTTTCACCCATTGTCGTCTACAATTGAAGTTGTTGATAGCTGATGCTATCACTTGGATTCCCTACTCAGGGGAGCATTTGATCTTTGGGTTTGAGGATGGGTACCAGACTGGTGTTGAGTATGTGATATCCATCCGTAGGATTCCATTCTTCACAGATAGAGGATGAGAGCTCTATTTAGGAGAGCGTGCTATTAGGAGCACCACAGGGGAGATCCATGTACCAATCTTGCCTCCTGCCAGGCATTATTGGCCTGTATCATAGTCGCCTGTCATTGATATCCCATTAATGGGCATTGACAGCTTTACACTATCAGAGGGTCCTTATTCTCAGGAGATGTTCGAGCATTGGTGGTCCCCTCGTACCATCAAAGCCCAGACCCACGCCACGCATTTTATGGGGGATATGGTTCCTGGATCCATGATGATGATAGATTGGATGGCCTGTGTCAGAGATCCGACTCATTTGACAGAGATTGATAGTTTGACCCGGCAGTTGGACCGGGCTTATGTGACACCCTCAAATCTAGGTACTTCATTCCCACAAGATTTGGTGCTCACTATTCAAACATTCATACTATCTACCCAAAAAAATAATATTTGAATCACAAAACCTCCCCCTTAAATAGGGTTACATCACTAAGTTCAAAAACATCCCAGGTTATCTAACCTTTAAACGTCATTCAAATGCGGAATTAAATTATTACATAACTTCATTAAAATAAAGTCTAAGATCATCATAATAAAAGTCTAACATCGTAATCATAATCAAAATTACAAGTCTTCATCACTTGTACATTTTTCCCTTTCTTTTGCTAGACGAAGGTTCATCTACCTTCTCCTTTTTAGCTGCAATGAGTTTCTAAATATGCAAGAGTGAGAAAAACAATTGCTCACTGAATATAATAATGAATCAACAGGAGTATAATAATAATAACTGCCAATAATAGGCTCATCAAGACTGAATAGTGCTCTAACAATGATAATCAGAAACTAGAATCCAAAATATGGAATACATCTAACTGAGGGTCACAAGACCATGAACAGTTGCGAGTAATCTTTCTACTCTAACTTTAACAGTCATAAGAGTATAAGGACTCCTCGTACTTAGGGGGATCAGCCCTTCGTACAATGTATTGTGCAGAAACATTTTAACGCTACGCGTAAGTTAACTCCTAATAATAGTAGGGTTGTTCATCTCATTATTTAGAGTACAAGTCCGCACCAAAGAAAGTTTAGTTTGGATAAGCTTTCAAGGGTAATTTAAAGTTCAACGAACATCAACTAGAGGACTAGTTGAATCAATAGTGTTTGATAATCACAACAGATGTTTAATAACAACATAACATAGAACAATTGAGAATTATAAATGAACTGACTATAACTCATGCTTGAAACAACTATAGAGCATAAGTATTTAATAAAATGAAGAAGATGGTAAACCTTTGCTTGAACAATAAATTAGCTAAGGTTAGAGTCTTATAACATTAGAAATGAAATTACTGAACATACATTAATTGGTAGCAAGCTAGAAACTATAAACATGCCCAACATGGTATTAAATTCAAGCAAGGAATAAAAACAATTCAAAAAAATAAAGACGAGAGTTCAAATTGTGTTCATTATGCAAGAATATAACTTAAGAAAACTTGTTTAACTATAAACAAGTTAGAATGAATCAACAAAATGAGGATTCAATAACAATAGAGTTAAAGTTAGTTCGAACGAACTAGGACGATTGATTTATTAGATCAACAGTTGAAATAGAAAGCTTGCTCAATCAAAGAATAAAGCTTCATAATGTAATAATGGAACTAGCTCAACAAAAATAAAGAATTAAGAAACTTGCTCAATGTAAATATAGAGTTAGAAAACTTGCCTTGAGCGTAAGCTATAAAGTTAAACTCACGATCACCTACACATAATTTTAGAACCACAATACCTATTATACATGCTAACATATCATAACCTATTCATTACCATTCACATTTTAGAAACTCTAAGTGTTTTACTTTGCAATACTTGTCTAACTTTCATTATGTATACTAAACTATCACATAACGCATTCTCGATTTACTAATCACTTTTAAAATTTTGAATTCATAAACCACGTAACATGACTCTATTTAACCTTGTTGTTACAAGATTCTCACATTCCATAACATTAAGCTAAGCTACAACGAACAATCAAAGTCTGCAGAATAAATGACTTGATTAATTCCGAAATGGACACTCGAGCGTAAGCAAGTTTTATATAGGGATACCGCATGCCCAAGCTTAAAGGTCATGTGTGCCATGCCGACTTCTGAGAACCCGCCAAAAAAAGAGCTAAGGCACATTTTCTTAAGCCAACTAACACAAATTTCACCCATCAAACAATGATATTCACACGCAAAATAAATATACAACTATCATAAACATGATTGCTCACATTTACAACCAATTGGAACAATTTAACACCAACTAAAACTATTTTAATTTCTCAAAATTCATATTTTTCATATAAAACTCAATATTTTTGATATTCATCCAAAAATTAACACTGTGATTTCAAAACATGGCCAAATCATCTCATTCAAATTACATTATGCTCATTTGTTAATGAACTACCATATACAAGTGTAAATTTATAGTTTCACACTCGAATTAGCCACTATAATTGAAAATTATTCAAGCCATATGAAGAACACATATATTGTCAAAATTTTCTTTCACTGTTAACCGAAAATTAACATGTGATTACCCTATTTGACATAAATTCTAGCATTATAAACATATACAATTGCAATTACCAACTATATAAATCCACAATTCAACAATTGCTTATAACAGAACATGAGAAATTCTTGCCGTGAAATACATATACACATATATACACACATATATAACTCTAAGGTTGTGAAGATACCTTCAATTAGCGTGTAATTCTTGCTAACCCACTAGAATTGCTTGAAAATCCTAAGCTTTCTCTCAATTTCTCTCAACTCTCAATTCTCTAAACTCTAGGCTAGCAAATAAGCAATTGATAATACTAATATGCGTAACAACAAAGATATAAAACTGATATGGCCATAATAAGCCTCATCAGTTATAACATGTAACGTATATATTATAAATATATTATATTTATTATTTTATTTATATTATTAAATTTAAATTTCAAAAATTAGAAATATCAAAAGCCATAAGGCTTGTTTGGCAAACCATTTAAATTTTAAAGAATTAAAATACTTAAGCCTTGTTTGGAAAAAACTAATTTAAATCCTTTTTAATTTATTTTAATAAACACTTTAGTTTATAAACTATAATCACATATTATTTTCATATCCAACATTAAATCATTAAATTAACCACATACTATATTTTAATTAAATATAGCCTTATAGCAAATATCACCAAAGTATAATTTTCATTATAACTTTATTAATTACTTTAATATACCATCTAAATTATTAAATCAACACAACAACATAACACCTCATGTTACAATACAAACCTCTAAATTATAAATTAATTTAATTTAGAAAATTCTCTAATACATTTAGATTCATCAACCATCACATCAATAAAATATTCATTTAACAATAAACACCTCAAATAATATTTATATAACTCAATAAATATTTAAATTACAATTTAAAATTTCTTGGATCGTTACAACACATTTCTTTTATCCCAGATTTATTTGGTAAAATCCTTCGAGAGGAAGATACTTTTGATCCTTCCAAACTTTCGAATCGCCCCTCGGTGACCCATATGGCTTTGCTGATGCAGATCCTCCATTGTATAGGCCTGATATCCCCGTTGATGGAGATCCAGTAACGAAGGAGGAGTTACATTAGGTGGATAGGATTGATGATATAGATAGTGACACCATTGTCTTCTTCTTCCCATGTAAATTTTCGTTATATCTTTTGATAGGCCTCTCATTAGATATTGGGAGGTTGTGCCCCATCCTCGTTATATCTTTTGATAGGCCTTTGTTAGTTGTTAGGCTTATGTGCCCCATTTCCCTGTATTTTTAGTTGTAAAGAGATGTATTAGATGATGATGTACTTATGAATGTATATATTGTTATTCCCTACATTATATTGCCATCTATTATTTATCATGCATGTATTATGTTATGTATATATATATATGTCTAGAGATATTCAGCGTTGACCCTTGGATGGTTTTATGATACGGCCCACACAGATGTCTTCCTCGACACTTTGACACACTAATCACACCCCACCTGTGTTGGTAGCCTTCCGTCTAAGGTCTTGGTATGATAGTTTGTCACCTCTAGACAAGGTGAACATAGATAAGTCATTACAACATTTTATGACCCTCCTGATGTTTCAGGTTCCCGTAGGCTTTGTAGAGGGTATGCTGGAGCATTGGATACTGGAGAGGCAGGTATTCAGGTTCGGTATCCAGGAGTTGACTCCCACCTTAGAGGAGTATGTGCGATTGACAAGATCGCCCTTGGGATGACCCTTGCTACGGATGACTATTGGACACCGGCCGAGGCGTGAGAAATCTGAGATGAGATTACATCTGGCCATGTGATATCCAAGCGCTTTCTGACAAACAAATTTGTCTCAGAGGACAGTTATGCACAGCACTCGGGGGATTTCACCACACCGAAGGACCAGTGGCGTGTAGCTAGAGTAGATATACTCATTATGTGTGTAATGGCTTATGTGTACATGCCACTGAATATGGATGAGTTGGACATTGGCATCATCATTGCGATGAGAGCTCTCAGGGAGGGTCATACCATTGTGCCGATGATTGTGACAGAGACACTGAGATCTACTACGTACTGTCATACCTATCCCTCAGGGGTATTCATAGGCAGCTCAGTCATGTTATATGTGTGGTTCATGTCATACCTGAGACCGATTGGCACTTTCCGACGACATGGATATTTTTTTTACCCATAAGATAAGCATGTCTTACTCCTTTAAGCCAGTGGAGTGTTCAGACGCTACATCCTGGACTGTGTTTTAGGCAGGGATCGAAGATCCGTTTGACATTTTACCGTGTACAAGGCTCAGTTCACCCTACAACTTCATTACTCATGCACCTGGCATGGATTATCTCCCTCTAGCTGGTTTAAGGGGCATGACGACTTACCACCCCCTGGCCGTGAAGTCATAGGTTGACCAGTTTCAGGACTTCTATCCTTTTGAGGGGGCATTAGGTCATCGTTTGGCTTCTTGCCACTTGTCAGCAGAGGATAGATCCAGGGTGTATGCCTATTGGGATCAGCGAGAGCTAGCTGAGTTTTTTATTAGCCATCTGGGAAGTTCGACAGAGTATTCTTCATGGATGGAGACATAGACCACATCCAATGCGGTAGTATCCATAGTGTCGGGGATTGATTCTGATGGTGGAGAGCCCATAGAGGACATTGATTCTCCTACCGAGGAGGAGTTGTTTGCTTGTTTGACAACAAATTTGTTATGGATTCTCCCAATGTGACCGCTATTATGACCCGTGATTCATGCAGTATTTAGAGTGGAGTCTGCAGTTAATGACTTTTGAGAGAGATAAGGCTAGGACCTTGATGTTGACAGCTCTTGCTGGGAGAGATGCCACTCTATTAGAGAGAGGATGCTTTAGCTCATAGAGACACCATTATTGCTGAGCGGGCTAAGGCTAGATCATCCAGAGATGCTTTGATTGTTGAGCAGGATGCTGCCATATCTGCCCAAGACGTAGCCGTTGTAGATAGTACTACAGTGAGATCCCTTACTACTTGCATGATTGCCAAGATGAGTGCATATATTGATGAGCATCATGTCACCAGGCAGTTGGTTGTGGATTTATTAGCACGTGTAGAGACCCTTCGGCAGAAGACCACAATGTTACCTCCTTCTTCGGAGAGAGATGTCATGTTAGATTTGATAGCTCGCATATACACCGATTTGTAGATGGGCTTGTATTTTCCTGCACAGACTAGCTTAGCCATTTTGTCATGTACAATACATATTGTATATATCAAACAACAATATATATGGTAGGGAAATATATTTTGATTCACTTCCTTTTAGTTGTGCCTTGGTACTTGCTTGATATTTGTGTGTTTCTTCAGGGCTTGCGATCTCGATGTATTCTGAACTCATCCTTGATGGGTGGTCATTGAGATGTCTCAGGATCTTTCAGAATGGATCATTGATCTGTGTGTATCCCTACCCTTTTTGGTGTCTTGGGACTGGTTTCTGTATGTAGATGTGGAGAGGAATGTGGCTTTTCTCTCTGAGATTGACTGTACCACAGATGATCGTCGGTACTCCTATTAAAAAGGAGATCCCAGTTAGTTCCATCTCCTTTGGATTGGTGTTTCTCTTTGAGGACTCAACTACAGCTTAGATGGTCGCCAACTCTCCCATTTAGGGGGAGGTCAGGTAGTTCCATCCCTTTGGTCTGAAGCCGATAAAAAATGGTGGATTGAAGGATGATCCCAGTACCATGTGACAAGTTTTTGTGTTTTGGTAGGGGGTAAGACTGAACCATAAATGGCTGCCTACGTACTTCTATTGAAGAGGAGATTAGGCATGTGTAGTTCGAACCTGGTGTAAGAGGTTCAACGCTGTATTTGAAAGAGTATAGAAGGATGTAGAAGTGTAAGAGGGTGTAGAAGTGTTTTTGTTTTTATTTTTTTTATTGGGACTAGGCCATTTAAAAAAAATGGTTGCCTACGTACTCCCAGGTATCTGGGAGATCAGGTCGACGTAGTTCGCCCCATGTGTAGGACGAAATGCAGTCAAAAAGTTTGATCCCATGTACAGGACAAACTGTAAGTGTGAAAAGTCTTATCCCTAGTGGAACAAAACTACAGCTGTGAAAGGTTCAATCCATGGTGGGATAACCGAAGTTGTATGAGGGGTTTTGAAATGAAGTGGAGTGAAGGATCTATTGATTCGAAACCAGGCTGCTGGCTTGAAAAGTGTGTTTCCCTGATGGGGCTGATGGGTATGAAGAAAAGGTTATATGTAGTAAGGGTTAGAAAACCTGAAATGACTGGGGATATGGTGATCCAAAACCTGGATGTTTGTTTGATGGTAACCTCAGATATAATACCGTTTCACGGTGTCCGAGTTGATAAGTTGTGGAAATTCATCGCCGTCCATTTCCTGTAATCTGAGAGCACCTCTTGTCAATACTTCTTTGACAACAAACGGGCCTTCCCAGTTTATAGAGCATTTTCCCTTTGACTGATCTTGGTTGTCAATGATCTTCTTCAAAATCAAGTCATGTTGTTTAAACTACCGTAGCCGAACTTTTCTGTTGTAGAATCTGGCGATCCTTTGTTGGTATAATTGCCCATGGAAGATAGCATTATTTTGCCTTTCGTCTATTAAAGAAAACTGATGATACCTATCCTATAACCATTGTTCTTCATCAAGTTAAGCGTCTATCAACACTCTGAGGGATTCCATTTCCACTTCTATGGGGAGCACTGCTTCCATCCCATAGGTCAATAAGTAGGGGGTTGACCCATTTGAAGTACGCATTGATGTTCTGTAGGCTAATAGAATAAGAGGCAACAAATCAGGCCATCCTTTTTGATTGGCGGACATCTTTTGCATGATCTTCTTGATGTTTTTATTAGCCTCTACAACAGCACTATTCATCTTTGGATGGTAGATGACAGAGTTAAGGTGTTTGATGTGAAATTTATTGCACAACTCCTCCATCATTTTGTTGTTGAGGTTTTTAGCATTATCTAAAACAATTACCTCTGGTTGTCTATATCGACAAATGACATTATTTTTGATGAATCCAATGATGACTTCTTTGGTAACCTTGGGGAAGGAGGCTGCTTCTACCCATTTGGTGAAGTAGTCGATCATGGGGAAGATAAACTGATGTCCATTACTGGCTTTGGGCTCGATGGGCCCGATCATGTCCATTCCCCACATTGAGAAGGGCCAGGGTGAACTCATAATGTTGAGCTCCCTTGGAGGGGCGTGGATAGCATTCCCATGAATTTGGCATTGATAACATCTCTTGACGTGATCATCAAAGTCAACCTTGAGAGATAGCCAGTAATGCCATGTTCTGAGGATCTTTTTAACAAGTAGAGGGCCACTCATGTGTGGGCCACATACTCCACCATGGATTTCATCCATGAGCCTCTGAGCTTGGTCCTTGTCCAAACATCTGAGGAGACCTAGTCTTGCATCTCGATTGTAGAGTGCATCTCCGCTCAGGTAGAATTTCATAGCCAGTCGATGGATCCACTTTTTCTCAGCAGGACTCGCCTCAGCGGGTGTAGATCCATCTTGTAGATACTCCTTGATATGATGATACCAAGGGTACTGGATGGGAGGTAGCTCATCCGATACTTCTCCAATGTAATTCCCATAGGTTGGAGCCTTTTACAGGGTAAATGGGATGCTTGGCATGTTTTCCTTATCAAATATGTTGACCAAGGAGGCCAAAGTAGCTAGCGCATTTGCAAAATCATTCCTATTCCGAGGAATATGGAGGATGTTTATTTCTTCAAACTCCGAAGTCATTTGGATAACCTACCGATGGTAAGGCAGCAAATGTAGTTATTTGGTGTGATAGACACCGGTGGCTTGTCTGATTTCCAATTCAGAATCCCCAAAGACGGATAGCCATCTAATACCCATTGATTGGGCAAGTTTGAGTCCCATGATACAACCTTCATACTCAGCTGTGTTTTTGGTGCTGACAAACTGCAATTTGATTGCAATAGGATACTGCTCCCCCGTAATGGCTAAAAGAACAGCTCCAGCTCCAAAACCTTCCATATTAACAACTCCATCAAAATATATATTGCATAATTGATGTGTATCGTACTAATGGTGTTGTTAGACTGTCATTACCCCTTCATCGGGGAATGACTGAATTCTGACTCGAGAATTCGAGACAACTCTTATTTGGCATTATAGAGTTGCAGACTTGAGAATGACCGAATTCCAACTTAGAACGAAGAAACGAGCGATGAACGTTCACGAACGTTTATCGTTTTTGTTAAAAATAGACTAATAGGTGAATTTTTAGTTAAAGAAATCAAATAGATAAAATTCTTGCATGAACACGTAGAGGGTGTAATTTGTGAACCGTAGGCTCTTGAACGAGCCAATTCGGACTTATAACGAAGAAGTTATGAGCAAAAATCTCACATAAAATTTGTCTCATCAAATTTTTACGGGATTCAATCTGGCGCCACAGCCGCGAGATAGAAACTTATCAATCATGCGCCATAGTTGTTACTGGAGCGAGGGGTTGGCTATTGGAATTTTAGCATGTGCGGCCAACTCTAGTTATAACACTCACGCCATGGCAATGCAGTATACGATGAGGATCAGTCTTTGGAAAGTGGCACACAAATACCACTAGTACAAAGGGATGCTTATCATCGCAGCCTTGGCCGTGATGGATTTTTGTTGACCATGTTGTTTGTGAACCCAATAGGTTACAAGACAAGTATGGGTCATATAATTGATTAATGAACATAATAAGACCTTTCCTAAATCACTTTAATAGTGATGACTTTAAGAATTTAATGTTGTTTAATGAATAATTAAATGAAGAACGTAAAGTATAAGAAAGTGAAATGTATTCGATAATGATGATGACTTTAACGTTGAGAGTTACAACTAAAAATTGTTAAGTAATACGTGAACGTGAACGGTATGCAATAAGTGTACTTAATGTTTGTGTTTCAATTTATAACGTAAGAACGTTAGTAAGCCGTGAGGAAGGATGGCTAACTCGAAACAAGTTCTATTAATGAAGTAAATTCATGTAAGACATAGAAGAGAAAGAAGTTGGTAAGAACACTATAAAGTATAATTGCAAGCTGGAACCAATAATAATAAATCTAAAACATGATTAGATTGAGAAGAAGGGTAAGATTCATTAGGAACCATGTATGTTCATTCATGACCTAATGTGGTATGTTATATGGTTATGTATTGTAGAGACCGTAAAAAGACTGAAAGGAAAAGTAATTTTACTGTAGCAGACGCTGAAGGCAATTTTTTCTTAAACGCTTGTCTAACCTTCGTGTTAGCCAAGTTTTCTGTGATTCGTGTTATAAGACGCATGAATTGTTTTATGAAAATGTCTATGCCAGTTTTACCTCGGCTAGACTAATCTTGAAGAGTTGATTGATTTATTTACAAGTCTTTCAATATAGAATTGATAACGCTATCCTACACCAATTTTTTGGTATGGATTCAAGGTAAGCCTGCGTATGAATTGACAAATGTATTTTTCATCGATTATTCGATGGGCACGCGAAGTTGCCAAAACTTAAACGTACATACGTTTAAAGGATGTAGTGCTGATCAACATAGAGTACTATGGGCTGATCACCCAAAAGTGCTCGTAAGTAATGCCGGACTTACGGACTTAGTGTCGGGTTGTCCTTTTCAAAGAAATTATGAACTGCTCATGGTCTTGGACCAGGATTGATATTTTACTGAATATTATTATTGTAAAACGTTTTGAAGGAAAAGAAGTACTATTTGAATTATTGATAGTACTTCGTAACTATTATCCGATTCTTCAAGATATCTGATTCCTATGTTTCAAGCATGTCGTTTAAAAGAAATTGTTGTACTTGCGAGCTTGTTATGCTCACTCTTGCTTGAACCATATGAATGCAACTTAGAATGAACAGACCGAAGGATTCAACAAGGATAAAGGAGAGGCTAAGGCAAACCTATAGGTTACTTATGTAATAGTATAGGTTTGTAATGATATTTAATATTATGACAGGAATGAATGTAACGGTTATAAAGAACCTGGGGAATGCTAGTATTGTTTTGGAATATTTATAAGACATATTCATTCTTTTGAGGCATTTCAATTGAATGTTTGTGTAAACTGTAGCACCATGTCGCACTATTTGTCGGGTTAGAAGAGACCCGAATTTGGGGGCGTCACAAGTTGGTATCAGAGCATTAGGTTATAAAACTTAAGGGGGAAGAACCTTAGGCTAATATCCTCGTTAAGGAAGAAAAGTCTGAAGGAAGTAAACTTAAGCTTTACTTGATCGAATGAGTCAATAAGGTATTGAGGAAACTCGAGATCGCAAGATTTAAAAGATGGAAAGTAACCCTAAATAAATTAAATGTGATTTGTACTTATACTATTGTGTGTTATGTACTAATCAACATGTTATGTGTTATTGAAGGATGTCGACCGATAGCATGATGTATAGAGATATATACGTAGTGAACGAAGTTATTGTGAGCAGTAGAGCTCAGCACTATCTTGGGCGGAGGGTACCATTAGTGATTCTAGAGGAGTCGGAGAGCGATGTAGTGCGTTTACGTGGGGGACTACTCAGGGGAGATATGGATATAGCGTCATATCTTAATATGATGGTCTATGAGGAGGAGAAAATGGAGGTAGCATCGGTTAATACAGTGGTACCTACACTAGAGTCAATACCTCCAAATGCAATGAGAGCATTGTATCTGGCAGTGCTTGACAGGAATGTGCAACTGAGTACAGCTATGCAGAACAAGAGTGAAGAGATTAATTATCTCCATGAACCTAAGGTGTCTCAGAGAAGCGATTTTGAGTCGAAAGCACGATAAGTTTGGTGCTTATGATGAGAAGCGAGCTAGGGTTTATAAGGGAGAGGTCGATAAGCTTCAAGAAAAAATAATTAAGAAGGACCGGAAGATAGCACAGATGTCTTACATCCATAAGAGTGCTCATATGTTTTTCAAGCTGAAGGTTGCTTGTCATCCCATGGAGTCAGGACAAACCCGTCACACTATTAGTCAGGATACTGTAGCGATGATTACGAATGAAAAACACAAGCACGCTGTTATGCATTATTAGAAGTCTAGAATATATAAATATGTGTGTAGTGACGTAAAACCCTCTTTTGTATAACAGGGTAGTCTTTTTGTAAATCTAAACTTTTGAGAAGTTCAATTGCGGGATAGAAATGTACTAGCCGTTGGCTATGGAAGCAAAGTGTAAATAGTTTCAAACTATGAAGAAGCATATGAATATAATGAAATTTCCATTTAATATGCTTTGTTATGGTATGAGTTGGTATGTGGTGAATAATACCGAAGTAAGTAAATAGATAATAATGAAATTCTATTTATTTAATCAGAAAATGCCGTTAAGGAGAAGACAACGTAATCAGGAAGCGGAATCATGTGATAATCAAGGGGGGGTTAAATTAACCCTATGCAAGAGTTCGTTAATTTATTACGGTTGCATTTAACTAAACCGAGGGTAGAGTACTGCGGGACCTAGGTTAGCCAGAACGACTACCTTTAAAGAATTTAAAAGCGTAGGTCTGCCGGAGTTCAAAGGAACGACGAACCCAATAGAGGCCCAGACATGGGTAAAAGAAATAGAGAAGGCGTTTGTTAATACAAACGTAGCTAAGGCGCAAAAGACTTCTTTTGCGACCTATATGATGAAGAGCCAACTTTTGGTGGGAGGCTCACCAGGGTGGGGCTAGAACAGATTCACCAGGGTGGAAACAATTCAAGAAGGTTTTCTTCGAGAATTATTTCCCTATAATTATACAGGGGAGGAGGGAGATTATGTTTTTAGAACTTAAGCAAGGGGACATGACGGTTCCCCAGTACGCAGCTAAATTCAATGAATTGATAAGGTTTGCTCCACACCAAGTGGACACTGAGGAGGAAGGCTCGTAGGATTGAAAGCGGGCCTAAAACCCCGACTCTATAGTAGGATTTATGTAGTGCAGATTGTTTCCTATGGGACCATTCTGGGGAAAGTGATTTTAGCAGAGGGTGGTAGTGAAGTGTTAACTCAATACCATATAGAAAGAAAAGATAAGAGCAAGGGAGAGTGAGGAACCAAGGAAGAGAATCAAAGCATGTGAGACAGGTGGAAAGACTCATTTAGGAGTCAGTCTGAAGGGAAAGTCGGTTGTTATAACTGTGGACAGGAGGGTCATATGTTACCCAATTGTCTTAATCCTAAGAAAACCCATAGTTTCGTTGTATGTGGGTCGTTGGACCACAGGTCAAGAAATTTCCAAAGAAGGGATCAGAGGAAAGTAAAGGTGTTAGTAGTGGTAAGTTAGCCATTATTGGACCACTATCGTCGGGTAGACTTATGGGCCGTACTTTTAATACGGCAGTCCAAGATGCTGTTGCATCATTGGGTATAGTAACGAGTATCATTTCAGTCAATAAAATGTATGCTTATGTGCAGTTTGATTGGAGTGCTACTTGTTCTTTTATAGCATGAGAGTTTGCTAAGTGATTAAGTTCATTCTCAGAAGGGATTATAAATACCTTTATACGATAAGGTAGAGAATGGGGAAATAACTTTGGTTAATTATATTCGTGGAAATGGTTTCATGAATGAGGAATGTAAGCAAGTATCGGTAGATAAGTACCGATAAAGTAAAGAGAATTTGAAGTAATTCTCGGTATGAATGGGTTAATTTACCATAGAAATTTAATAAATAAGAAGTAAAGTTAAGTAAACCAATACATAAGTCAAATATATGACTATCCGGTTAGCGGTTAAGAATAAATACCCATTTCCTCTGATCGATGATCTATTTGATCAATTAAAAGGGCTATTTTTCAAGATAGATCTGTTCCCACGTAAGATAAAAGTAAGAGTCGAGTCCTCGTTCCTCATTATTTTTACGAGTCTCTCATCATGTTGTTTGGGTTGACTAGTGTATGGAAGTTAGACTTTTCGTAAGGGGCACTAAGCAAGTCGGTTTGATAGGTTTACCCTGTTTCTTCTTCTCCTTCTTCTCTACCTTTTCAAAACTTCCGCCTTTCTCCTCTAATTTTTCTAGCCATCACCTAACTTTTCCTGTCTTCCTCTTCTCCCCTTCTCTCTCTCTTCTCTTCTTTCCTCTCTCCCCTCTTCTCTATATTCGATGCGTGCTCTCTATGGTGAGTTATAATCATCTTTCAGCTGGTAACTCTGTTAGTAGTGAGTCTAAGAATACCTTTGGGGTTTATGGGGGGTCTCAAACCGGCCGCCTAGCCACTCTTCGCTTCCTCCAGCGTTAGACATTGAGGAAATGGGAGAATCTAATGCCCTCCTTATTCCTCTGGGTAACCAAGCTAGCTCTGAAAACTCAGTTTCTCTTGAGCTCGGCACGGAGGTTCAATTGGGCTCTGTTTTGGGTGAGAATGCTTGTGAGATTTTTTCTGCAGCTCAACATTTCTCTCATAAGGATCGTGAAGAGGCTATCTTTGAAAGGAGGAAAAACCTTCACCTTATGTCTTTCTTATCTGCCCATGGCATTTCTTCTAATAGCGTGCAAACTTTCCTTTCCAGAAGGAAAAAGCATTAGTTTTGATAATGCCCACAAGATGTGGGGATCATTCCTCAAACCTCTTTCTTGGGGAATACTATCTCTCCAGTAGTTTGTGTGGGAGAAGACTCTTTTCCAAGCAAATGTTTCTATCCTTTCAAAGAAGTCCATCATGGACAAGACTTTTCTATTTATTGGGTGGAGGGTCCCTCTCTTTTCAAAATTCCATTTACTCATACGCTTACCCTTCTTGAGGAAGGTGAAATACCTGCTTGCCTTGGTCGAGGAGCACCCAAATCTTGGAGTGATATAGTGGGCAAATCTCTGGTAAATCCACCGTCTCCTCTCTTACCACCCTCCTTCCTCGGTGATAAGACCACTTCTTCATCCCTCGATGAAGTACTTTCTAGAGGCAACAAGCTTTGGGCTTCTAGTCTTGTAGGATACTTTCTCTGATCCTCGTTACCATACAAAGTTGTAGAACCTATTGCTTTGAGCGTTTATGGGGACATCTTGGGCTTTACGGTCTTCTTACATAACAAAGGATATTACATATTCAAATTTGACTCTATCTCGATTGTGACAACATCCTTGCCTCCGGTCCACGGCATTTAAACTTCTAAAGGCATTGTCACTGCAAAAATGGAAAGAAGGTGTGGCATTCTCAAAGGCCAGAATGTGATGTGTTCCCTATATGGGTGAAGCTATCCAATATACCACTCTCTCTTTGGTCCGATGAGGGCATAAGTTATATAACCCGATCTTTGTTGGGAAACCTCATTCCTTGATGAAATGATTGCGAAAAATGATTTCCTAAATTTTGCAAGGGTATGCATAGAAGTCAAAGCCTCTTTCTCCTTTCCTTCTTCAATCAAGTGTTCTTTGTTAAAAATGATGACTCTTGGCTAACATCTTTGTCCCAGTTGAGGTGGAATATCGAGTAGACCTCCTTCTTGCCCTTCTTGCAATGTATTCGGGCACTCTCAATTTAAGTGCCCCAAAGCTCACTATATCTGGGTGCTGAAAGTCACCAATAAATCTACCTCTGGCCCTTCCACCTCTTCCACTCCTCCTCTTAATGTCACCACTTGAGGGCATTACGGCCTCGCCCCCCCTCCTCCTAAAATGATTGGGTAAATGTCTCACGAGGTGTCAAACAAGGATGGGACATATTTCCCTTGAACCGACTCTAAATATTTCCAATGCCTTTGCTCCAATAAATGATCACGGTATCTCGGATGATGAATCTCCTATTGGTCCAAACCTTACGGTCTCCGGACTCAAGGTTATTGATGAAAAGGAAGGAAAGAGATCAAGAACAAACAAGACTCTAGCTTTGTCGACTTGCGGTGACGAAGAAAAAAAGGAAAGGGAAAGGAAAGGTGGTCATTCCCTACTTCTTAGTTTCCTTAATGTTAGCATCCTATAATATTAGAGGTCTAAATAAAAAAGCCTAAGCGAGGCTTATGTTAAGCAAATAATAGTGATAATAAAATTTCTATGTTGGGTCTTCTTGAAACACGGGTTGAAACAACATAAAGCTCAAAGAATATCTAGGAATCTTTGCAACTCTTGGAATTGGGCCTTTAACTATGATTCTCACTCCAATGGTAGAATCTGGGTTGGATGGAATCAAGTTTATGGCTTGTTGATATCCTTTTGTGTCCTCTCAAGTCATACATTGTGTAAGGTCAATCTGTTGATCTTAATAGCACCTCTTTCTTGATTTCTTTAAATCTATGGGCTTGAACTCCTATTTGGAGCGGAGAGACTTATGGAATGATTTACTCTCTTTGGCTCCCAATGCTAGGCTGGTGTATGATGGGTGATTTTAATGTAATTAAGGACCTATGAAACTAATCGGGATAATGAAACTTGGAATATTGGGATGGAAGAATTCAAATCATGTATTACCTCTGTTGGGGTGGATGATATCGGGGAGTTGGTACCTTATTCACTTGGTGGAACATGCTGGCTGCTCGGCGAGTTCACAAAAGTTGGATCGTCTGATAGAAATTGATTGGTTTTCTATCTTACGCATGTCACATGTCACCTATGGTCCTCGTGGTCTTTCGGATCATTCTTTGACTCTACTTCAAACTGGAATTCATCTTAATCAACCTAGGCGCTTGATTTCAATTCTTCAACCATATCTTATGATTGATGGCTTGAGGGGACTTTCGATGCGCAATGTTTTGGGCCTCATCCATATCGGACAATCCATTTCATGTTTTCAACGAGAAATTGAAACGTACTAGACTTGCTTTGGTATCTCTCAATATTCTCAATGGGAACCTCGGCACTCTTGTAAAGGTTGCAAAGAGGACACACTGCAGCGATCTGATCTCTTCTAAATGACCATCCATTGGATCTAAACCTTACGGCTCGTGAAAAATCCGATGACAACAACTCTGGAATGCCTTGGATAGAAAAAACTCTTCTTCAACGAAATCAAGGGCCAACTAGTTAGCCTTGGGTGGCCAAAACTCTAGCTTCTTTTCAATATGATGAAAAATCGATGGAATGCCAATAAGATTTTGTCGATCAACGATAATGAAGGTAATCGATTCATGGTCAAAAGAACATTGAAGATGTGGCGGTGGATTATTTTTCAAACTCTTGACCCCTCTGAAGATCCTATCACAGGTTTGATAATTATGCCATAACCCTACTAATGTGCTCGATTATTTTGACCTCTAAGCTAATTACACTATCAACGATCTGGAAATTGCAGGAGACCCTCAAATCCATGAAAGCGGAACAAAAGCAGGGACGGAGATGGTTTTAATGTCAACTTCTTCCTCATTTCTTTGGGACATTGTGGGGAATGATTTTTTAAAGGATGTGCACTTCTTCTTTGCCAATAGTAGACTTTCTAAAGGCCTCAATTCCACGGCTCTTGCTCTTATTCCTAAGGGTTCCAACCCTACTTCAATGGTGACTTCCGAGCCCATCTCTTGCTGCAATACAATTTACAAATGCATTGCTAAAATTCTCTCTAACAAGCTTGAAGGAGGTTCTTCCCTTTACGGTTGATAAAGCTCAATCTGCTTTTGTGAAAGGAAGAAGCATTAGTGACAACATCCTTATGGCCCAAGAAATGTTCAAAGGCTACCATAGTTATTACGGTCACCTTTCGGTGTGCTCTCAAGATTGATCTCACCAAAAGCTTTTGACACGGTAAGATGGAATTCCTTTTGACACCTTAAGAGCTTTCAAATTTCTAGGCTGCTATGTTGGTTGGATCAAGGCACATGTCACCTCTGCCATGTTCTCGATTAAGGTTAATGGTGCTCTGGCCGGTTTTTTCGGTAGTTCAAGAGGTCTCGAACAAGGGACCCCTTATCTCCCTTCCTCTTTGTGATTGTCATGGAAATGCTCTCTCTAAAGCTCAATAATGCTACCTCGATCAAGGGCTTCCTTTACCATTGGAAAGCTAAAGTATGCAAGCTTACTCACTTATTCTTTGCGGATGACATCATGATCTTACTGTAAAGCTTTGCTTGCAATCTATTTCTATCGTAAATAAACTCATGCATTCTTTCCTTCTCTATATACTTTGGTGCGATTCCCAACTCCCACAAAAGTCATTTTTCCTCTCAAACTTCGTGAAACATAGATGTTAGTGATATTTCTCTCATCCTTGGGTTCCACTCTGGAACCTTACCTTCAAAATTTTTGGGTGTTCCTCTCACATCCGAGGAAGGCATCATAAATTGATTGCATCCCTTAATCCAAAGATCACAAATCGGGCTTCTTCTTGGACATCAAAGGTGCTTTATCTTACTCGGGTAGACTTCAACTTATCGGATCCATTCTTTGTTCTATCCAAATATTACGGAGCTCCCACTTTACATTTGCCAAAGGGGTCTCGGAGATATTCAATCAATCTTGACACGATTTCTTTGGAAGGGAGCAACTCTTGACAAGTATGGTGCAAAGGTTGCATGGTCCACTATTTCACTTCCCCTCGCTGAAGGTGGTCTTGGCATCAAAAATCTGGTGGAATGGAATTCTGCTCTTATCCTCCAGCACTTGGTTCGCATTATTCAACCCCATTCCAACTCTATATGGGTGAATTGGATCAAAGCAACTTCATTAAAACATACATCCTTTTGGCAGGTTCGCAACACGACAACATGTTCTTGGAGTGCAGAAACAAGTTTTAAAGTTTCGACCACTTGCTCTTCGACACCTTCACTATCATGTTGGTAATGGGCGGGGATACAAGCCTATGGTTCGACCCTTGGTTAAATGACACATTCTATCAATCCTCCTCAATATTTTATGTCTTCCTCACAGGCTCTGACGATCTGCATGGCTGTTAGCCACCTTATCGATAACAACGGATGGGTCATGCCCCAAGGCAATTACCACGATATGATCATCCACGAGGAAAACTAGCTCTCCTTCCCCCTCCTTCTCGGCAAATGGATAAGATACTTTGGGACTCTTGGGATCTGAAGAATATAAAAGCCAACCAATTATGGGACTCTATTACATGCGAGGCGTGATCGGTTTCTTGGTGCTCCATTATGCGGAATAAATGCCATGTTCAAAGGTACTCTTTTATTTTGTGGCTTGGCATTCTTAAAAAGCTCCCCACCAATGACGAGCAATCAGATTCTCTAACGAGATCCTGGGCGCCTTGCTATGCAACCTTCATCTGGAGACCTTTGATCATATGTTCTTCAAGCTGTATTCTCTCCAATCGGTTCTTACGAATGCTATAAGCCTTGGAAATTGGACCGCTTTTCCTAGTTAATGGGATGACATTATGGAGTTTCTCACTTCTTATCAAGGTTCTAAATTGTCACGTAATATCCTAAGTTTGGCGGTGGCGATCTGTTTTTACAAAATTTGGGAAGCGAGGAACAAAAAGCTTCATGATGATCAACTCCTCCACTCACGAGGATCACACGGGATGTTATCCACATTATTAAGTCTAGGCTTTCCACTTGCAAATCATTTATCAAAGCCACAAATAACCAATATTTTTGTAATTGGCTATTAACTAGTTAGAAAGTTTGGGTGTTCCCTTTTTTGTGGCTTGGCGAATATTGGCAAGATCCTTTGAGTGGTAAAAAATGGTGGGCGAGCCATGTTATAACCGGACGAAGTCTTAGAAGCGAGGACAATGAGGTGGGCTTGAGGCGAGAGAGGGCTTGAGCTTGGGTGAGGTCCATTGATCGAGGTCCTTGAACTTGAACCCGGCTTACGGCTTGAGGCTTGAGGCGGAACCCAAGTCTTGAGCGAGGTGGCAAAAATGTCGCTTTGGATTGAAAAGAGGTAGTGATGCAGTCTACGCCTTGAGCAAGTGGCGAGTGAGGTCCTTGTAATTCTCTTATCTAAGATAGAAATATTTAATGATTACATCATGAGCCTATTACTAGCTAGTTTGGTTTACGGTATAGTCCTTGTAAATTTCTTCATCTTGGGCTTGTCCATAGATGATGTAGCTATCTTGTGGGTATGCCCTTGTCTATGTAATTTGGTTCTTTTCTATACAAACAAAATTTAGCAAAAAAAAATTGATAGTACCCTTGTGAGGTGCTATGTTTAAAAGTACCATTAAGTCACAGTGTTCAAATAATATTTGGACGAGTGTGTGTCGTAAGGATCATTAGTGATAGTCTAGTCTGCTTTAAGACGCTAGAAGATCATCTTGAACATTTAAAGATAGTATGGGAAACATTACGGAGGAGAAGTTGGATACGGAATTCACTAAGTGTGAATTTTTGCTTAAAAGATAGTAGTTTTTAGTGGAGAAGTGTGAGATATACCGGACTTTAAGAGTCTGAAATATATCTTCACATAGAAGGAGTTGAATATGAGGTAGAGAACGTAATTAGAATTGATAAAAAGTACAATTTGGATATATTATTATATCACACGGAAAGATAAACATAGAAGCCTACGCATTGTGTAGGAAGGGTAGGAAAAGCTATCAATGTTAGCGACTCATAGTGAGTTAATAACGGAGATGGCGAGAACAAGTTAGAAGTTAATTATGGAATGAAGCGGTAGAGATGTTATCCACAATATAGACTCAATCCAAGAAAATAGAAACGAGTTAAGTAAGTACAAATATGTAGCGAGAAAGGTAAGCGAATGAAGAGATTAAGTATCATCTTGTTTTGAAGGAGGAATTTGAGTTCCAAATAATTCAAAGTTAAAAGTTAATAAGAGAGGTGATAACGTAATGTGTTAGTAAATACTTAACTTCCAACTTTCGAGAGTATTTATAGGAAGTAACAAATCATGTAAAGTAAGATAATATCTTCGTGAAGATGAATGTAAGAACCACAATGCTAAAAATAGCGTGGGGACTCGAGATTAAAAATGAAAGAAAAATTTTCCTCAATAGTGTATATATTATTAGCAAGATTAAGGGGATGAGAATCCTTATAAGGGGAAGAGTATAGCATGAAAATTTGAATTTTTTGAGAATTAAATTTTTATTTGATTATGTGGATTAAATAAAAATTTAATTGATTATTATGGGAGTAAGCTATTTGAAGGTCGTTCGATGACCTAAGTATGTCAGAACGTCGTAGTATTTTGGCTACGTGGTAGAATTAAAGTGTTTGAATTTTCAAGACAAAAATAAAAGCTTTCCGAGAAATTTTTCGAAAAACACTATTCACGCATTTACATTTTGGGAATTATTTTTGAACTTAGAAATACGTAATGATAGAATATCGAGGCGAGATAGAATATCGATAATATTTTAGTTATGGCAAACACGGTTTTTACGCTGCGGACTAAAAATCTAACAGTTAGGAAAGTGAATTTAGAGAAGGAATTTAAATCGTTATAATGAATTAAAGTGATGATTGTATAATCGTGGGTATTATGCGAAGTAATGAATATAAGTATAATCTGAAGTGTTATACACAGTATGAATGAAGCATAGTATATAAATATATGAATAAGTATCACGAGTGGGAATACGAGATGAATATATAAATTATCGTTATAAGGCTTTAAGTTAAATGAATTTGACTTATAGGATTATGTAGAACATTGTAAAGTCCAATAAAAATTGATAAGGCCCAAAGGTAGGAATGGATGAGTCCAATTGGAATTAAAGTTAAGGTCCAAGGTTGTTTAATTGCAAGCCCAAGTATATGTTAAGATAAAAGCCCAAAGTAAGAACTTATGGGTTATTAGATGGTTTAAACCCGTGGGCAAACCATAGATGATCCAAAGTAGTGAGCAAGTAAACTTAATGGCTAAGTAAGTGTGGTGAACAAGAAGACTTAATGGCCAAGTGTTGCGGGGAGCAAGTTAACTTGGTGATTAAGAATGGAATAGTAAGGATGTGGCTTAAGGAGGTGGAATTAAGGAGGTGGGATTGGTTTATTGACCATTATGCTCTAACCTAGCAACTCCTATAAATAGCAAGCTTAGATTTCATTTGTTGGTTGTTTTTTTCATCCAACACTTTACAACTTATAAGTTGCTTATTTGGTTAGAGAAAAAAGCTATAAAAGCTAGAACAAGTTAACCTTTGAGAATTCAAGAAGCAAGAAGGAGATTAAAGATTAACCAAGTGATTATCACGGGTAAGAAATTAAACCATGAATCTATTTCTCTTCCATTGTTAGAGAAGTGGGTAGTGGTAGAACATGTATGCTAAGGAATGATAAGAATAATTAATCAATGGACTTAAGTCGTATAAGTCATGAATAAGTAATTCAAACTTAATTAAGTTATGAACTTATGAGGAACTTAGATGAACTTGTCATATGTTTACCTAATAAGATGGAATGATAATAAGAAGCAAGAATGGTGGTTAAAAGATTTAGTGTAACATTCTAGAATTTTTTAAACTGTTATATTAAATATTTATTGAATTATTTAAGTATTTAATGGATGTGTTCATTGTTGAATAATTGTTAATTATTTGTTAAATAAATAATTAAGGAAATTAATTATTATATGATAATTTAATTTAATTATTAAGTTAGAGTTTTGATTAATTGAATTATTATTCTTTTTATTTGAATTTGTAATTAAAAGGACGTGTTAGTTGATTAAATAAAGTTATAATTATACAAAAAATTATAATTTTGTGGTATTGATTTATGTGTTAGAGTAATTAAATAAAAGTGTGACAAATAACCTTTTATAAAGGAGTTATTAAAATAACTTAAAGGAGTTTTAATTCAGTTTTGTCAAACAAGGCCTAATGCCTATTAAGTCTTTAATCTAATTGTGTTTTACCAAACAAGGCATAAGGATTAATTGATTATTTTTTTTAGTGGTTAGCCAAACAAGCCTTATATAGCTTTTGGTTTTCAAAATAAAAATAATTGATGTCGATTAAGTTAGTATTATATTATATAATTAATATATATTATATCTTATATCGTTATATTCTAAGGCGTAAGAATAAAAAGAGAGGTAAGAGAAGAAAAGAAAAACTCGGAGGAAGAAGAAGAAGAGGAGAAGAAAAGTGAGAGAAATCCTAGAGAATTGGGAGTGAAGAGGAGAAAAGCTTGACAATCAAAGAGATAGTATCATCATCTTCTTGAGGTATCATCCTATTTTTTTTAGTTTTAAATGTTTAGTTTTTCTTCTTCCCTAATTCTCTGTAGAATCCTTGTGCAAGGATAAATTGTTGTTGTTATGTGGCTTTATATGATATACTAATGATGTTAAAACTATTTTCATAAGTTATAGTCAATGAATTGATAATATGTATGTAATTTGTGAAGAAAAATATTTTTACAAAGAGTTTTTGTGAATATATATTGTTTGGTTTAAGGTAGAAATTAAGGGTTAATTAGTTGTTTAGTTGATAAATTGATTATTGAATGTGGTAGAGTATGTATAAACATTGATAAAGTACTTTGAATTAACTATTTTGGTTGGAAAACAAAATCACAGTGTTTATTTTCATTAAAAACATAAAAAAAATGAGTTTTTATCAAAAACAGTGAAATTGGATGTTTTAAATTTGTTGTTTATGATGTATGGGTAGAAACATGTTAGGAGTTCTTGAATTATGTTTACATGAAGTCTTTGTATGAATTACATGTGAATTAGGCATTAGAAAGGAGCTTGTAGGCCAAAATTGGCTTTTGTTCATCTTTATTCTTAAGTCGTCGATTCGAAGAAGCTGAGTTTAGCATGACAACGTCTTAGTAGTATTAATCTCATGTGCATTGCCAATCAACAATGTGATCACGACTGATAATATTATTAATCGTGCTTGACGCCATCTCTCCTTATTATTACCTTATTACATATAAAAGCTGTGTCTTGCAATATGATTATTAGCGAGAATAATCCGACGATTGTACTTTTTGTACTCGAAATTTGAAGGAATTGTTATGGGATAATAGTAGGGATAGTAAAATGTTAATTTCAGTATTTTATACTATGAATAAGCATGTTATCAACGATTAACTTGTGTTATAACTTGATTATGTGATTAAATAATCAAACCTACATGATGAATGTAGTTAGTTAAGTTTGTAAAGTGGTAGTGACTAATTATGTCATGATGACATATGTTTATAGGATATTGTGATTTGAATTGTTCGGTTTAGCTCATGAGCAAGGCAAGTTCTCTAATCTATTTTTTTATTGAAGCAATTATTGTTTCCAATTCGATTACCTTATAAATGATGCAAGTTTTCTAATCCATTATCTTGTTGAAGCAATTATTGTTTCCAATATAATAATGTAAGGTTTCTAAACTTTGATTTTTGATATTGAACAAGTTATTCTTGTATTTAACTTGTTGTTTAGCATGCCCGATATATTTGAATAGTTTTATCGTTCATATTACCATGCATGCTTAGTATTCATTCTAAATAACCTTGACTTAATGTTGTTCAAGCAAGGTGTGATATAGTTATTCAAGTTTTATGTTATTAGATTATTCCTAAAGCATGACTTTAATTTACCATGTTTATTCAATTACGATTATTCTATAGTATGGCGTTATTGGTTTTATTCAACTAATCCTTAGTTGATGTTAGATTTAATTCAAATTACCACTGAAATATTTCCAAACCAAACTCACTTTGGTGCGGACTTGTACTCTAAATCTTTGAGATGAACAACCCTATTTTTAGGGGTAGCTTACGCTTAGCGTTGAAATGTTTATGCACAATACATTGTATGCGAAGAGTGATCCCCTAAGTCGAGGAGTCCCTTTAGTCTTATATTTGTTAAAGTTTAAGTTGAAAATTACTTATAATTATGGACATAGTTAAGTGGTCTTAGGACCCTCAGTTCTATACTTCAGAATGTTGATAAATCATATTGTTTAATTCTTTCGAGCCTCTTCTTTTTTTTTTTTTGATAATGTGGGGTTTCCCAACCGCGGTCGGACTAATCCCCCAGGCCGGACTCGACCCTTTTGGCTTGCGCACCCGACTTGACTTATTTGGCTGTCAAGTGGCCACTCGAATTAAAGAATTCTCACACTTGAGGCGGTAGGGACTCGATCCCGGGATGTCGGGTCTCTGACTCACCCAGTCGAAGCTTCCATTGCACCAAGTCTTTGTGGTTAACCTCTTCTTTGACAGTTGTTGTAAAGATTTTTTTTTCATTTATTGTTGTTTCAAGTGAGCTTTGTTTGCTCACTCTTGCTTATATAACTATTACAGTTAAAGATGAGAAGGTTGATGTACCTAGCACCGATGAGGAAAAGGAAAGATGAACAAGTATTGAAGACTTGTAATATGTTGATATTTGATTTTTAGATTTTAATTGAATGGTTGTAATGAAGTTTATTAATTTTTTGCATTTGAATGATTGTATTTAAAGGTTAGACAACCTGGGAGATTTTTATTATGTAACCCTTTAATGGGAAAGGTTTTATTTATCCAATTTTATTGTGATGGGTAGTTATATATGAATGTTTGATTTAGTGAGCACCAAATCTGTGTGGGAATGAAGTACACAGGTTTGGGGTGTCACATTTAGACCATGTTAAGTCAAGTAAAGTAAAATCATAATTAGTTTATATTTTTATAAATTCTAAACTTATGAAGAACAAGTAATAACTTATCATGTAAATAAGTTAATGAAATATGTATGTTAAGATGTTAATATGATGGATTGAATCCATTTGAAATGATGAACAAATCATAAGTAACGAAGTTATGCCGGAATTCACATGATTAGACGATAATCGTCGAATTCGTGAAATTCTCGGAATGGAAGTCAAATTTTATATTGAGTTTGGAAACATTAGTTTTCAATGGAGACAAGTCTTATTTGGCATTATAGAGTTGCGGACTCGAGAATGGCCGAATTCGACTTAGAACGAAAAGAAAGCGGCGTTGAGCGTTCACGAGCGTTTATCGTTTTTAGTTAAAAATGGACTAATAGGTGAATTTTTAGTTAAAGAAGTCAAATAGATAAAATTCTTGCATGACCACGTAGAGTGTGTAATTTGTGAACCGTGACTCTTGAGCAGAGCCAATTCGGACTTATAACGAAGAAGTTATGAGCAGGAATCTCACATAAAAATTTGTCATCAAATTTTTACGGGAATTTAAATCTGGCCATGGCTGAATGAAGCTTTATCAATCAATCATGTACTTGTTGGCGGAAGCGAAGGGTTAGCTCTTTGGAATTTCACGTCGCGGCCTTGACTCTAGTTATAACACTTTCATGCCATGGCTTGCAGTATATAAGTAGGATCATGTACTAGAAAGTGGCGTATGCATTTCCACTAATACAAAAGGATCTTGCATGCCGTATACATAACGATGGATTTTGTTGACCAAGTTGTTTGTGAACCTAATGGGTTTGCAAGACAAGTATGGGTCATATAATTGATTAATAAACATAATAAGACCTTTCCTAAATCACTTTTATAGTGATGACTTTAGGAATTTAATGTTGTTTAATGAATAATTAAGCGAAGAGCGTAAAGTATAAGAAAGTGAAATGTATTCGATAATGATAATGACTTTAACGTTGAGAGTTACAATTAAAAGTTGTTAAGTAATACGTGAGCGTGAGCGGTATCTGAATAAGTGTACTTAATTTTGAGTTTCAATTAATTACGTAAGAGCGTTAGTAAGCGTGAGGAAGGAAGGCTAACTTCGAAACAAGTTCTATTAATGAAGTAAATTCACGTAAGACATAGAAGAAAAAGAAGTTGGTAAGAACACTATAAAGTATAATGGCAAAAGGAACCAATAATAACAAATCTAATACATGACTAGATTGAGAAGAAGGGTAAGATTCATTAGGAACCATGTATGTTCATTCATGACCTAATGTGGTATGTTATCTGATTATGTATTGTAGAGGCCGTAAAGGCCGAAAGGAAAAGTAATTTTATTGTAGCAGAATATTTGAAGGCAATTTTTTCTTAAGCGCTTGTCTAACCTTCATATTAGCCAAGTTTTACGTGATTAAGTGTTATAAGGCGCATGAATTGTTTTATGAAAATGTCTATGCCAGTTTTACCTTGGCTAGACTAATCTTAAACAGTTAATTGATTTATTTACAAGTGTTTCAATATAGAATTGATAACGCTATCCTACGCCATGATTGTTTGGTATGGATTCAAGGTATGCTGAGTATGAATTGACAAATGTATTTTTCATTGATTATTCGGCCGGACACGTGAGGTTGCCAAAACTTAAGCGTACATACGTTTAAAGGATGTAGTGTTGATCAACATAGAGTACTATGGGCTGATCACCCGAAGTGCTAAATAATGTCTGGGACTTCACGGACTTAGTGTCGGGTTGTCATTTTCAAAGAATTTATGAACTGCTCATGGTCTTGGACCGAGGATTGATGTTTCTTGAATATTGTTATTGTAAAATGTTTTGAAGGAAAAGAAGTGCTATTTTGAATTATTGATTGTACTTTGTAACTATTATCCGATTCTTGAAGATATATGATTCCTATGTTTCAAGCATGTCGTTTAAAAGAAATTATTGTACTTCTTGAGCTTGTTATGCTCACTCTTGCTTGAACCATATGAATGCGACTTAAATGAAACAGACCCAGAAGGATTCGACAAGGATAAAGGAAAAGGCTAAAGCGAACACATGGGTTACTTATGTAATAGTATAGGTTTGTAATGATAATATTTAATATTATGACAAGAACAAATGTAGCAGTTATAAAGAACACGAGGAATGATAGTATTGTTTTGGAATATTTATCGACATATTCATTCTTTTGAGGCATTTCAATTGAATATTTGTGTGAAGCTGTGTAGCAAGTGTAGCACCATATATGTAGTGTTGGAAGAGACCCGGATTTGGGGGCATCACAACTTCTTAAAACATCTTTGGGTGTTCGAAACACTTTCAATGATTTGCAGCGCCGAGTAGTACGATATCCAGTGGAGGAGAAGAAAATAGCCTATCTAATAGATCGATCTATGGTATGCCACATTATCCATGATTCCTTTGATGATATAAATGAATTCTAGAGGAAAGTATAGGAGTTGAATGCTCTATATTAATATGAATAAAGAAGCATTCAAAGTTTGTAATATAACCTGTGGTATGTTTAAGTTAGTAGTATGTGTAAACTACTAAGTTGTTTTGTACGACTCTTGAGAAATATAAATAAAACAAATATGTTTGTGTTATTCAAATTCTTATGTGAATCTTTGTTGTTGTTTTATATAGAATCATGTGACCAACCAACCCCAAAAGAGAAATGAATAATGAAGATAATTCTACCCAGCAGGTTAGTAGACCTTATGTTAGGAGCTATGAATGAGCCAGATGAACCAAAACACACCTTTTAAAGATTTCAAATTAGTTGGACCACCTAAATTTAAAGGTACATTAGAACTTGTCGATGCACAAATTTGGATTTACTGAAAGAGAAATTTTCCTAGTAACTAATGTCGATAATAATCAAAAGACCACTTTTGCAACCTTTTTCTTAAAGGTGAGGCTAATTATTGGTGGGAATCAACTAAAGAATTGGTACAAAGCGAAATTGTTCCTTGGGATAGATTTAAAGAGTTATTCTTTGAAAACTATTTTTCCCAATCCACGAAAGATCGTATGGAAGAAATTTTTTAGAATTAAAACAAGGAGAAATGATCGTATCTCGATTATCTGACCAAGTTTAATGAGTTGTCCGGTTTTGCTCTCTACATTAGGTGACTCTTGAACTTAGAAAGACTAAATAAAGTACCGGGAAGGTTTGAAACCTCAGATTCAAGTAAGTTATCGGTACTTCAAATAAAACTTTCTCTAAAATACTTGAGAAAACTTCTATATTTGAAAGTGAAAATGAAAGTCTTGCCAAATTTCACCAGGAAAAGAATAGTCAAAATGAGAAAGGGAAACTTAGAACCGAACCCAGCTCAGGTAGGTTTAATAATAAACAGAAATGGGATAATACTTTTTCCAACAACTCGGGAAAAAAGATGGGTAACAATAATAATAACTTTAGTAATAATAACATTAAACCTTGTTTTACCCGTGGAAAGAAGAAACATAAAGGAGCATGTTTTCATAGTAAATGTTATAATTGTGGACAATCGAGACATCTTTCTCCACAGTGTCCTCTTCCAAATAAAAATAAATATTTTAACTGTGGATCGTCAGACCATTTCTCAAAGAATTGTCCCAAACCCAAGAACCAAGGAGGAAAGGGGAATAGAGTACCATAGAATAACACTAATCAGTCAACAGTAGCTGCAGTTAGATTTCAAAATCGACTACCGGCGAGAAAATTTAATATGTCGGTGAGGGATGTTGTTGCTTCACGAGCGATGATTCGGGTATCATCCTATCAACACTTTAAATGCATATGTGTTATTCAATTACGGTGCTACTTGTTCCTTTATGTCTAAAAGTTTTCTAAAAACTTGATTATACCATGTGAAAATTTAGACAAACCATTTTGTGTAGAAATTGCAAATAATGAAAAGATCTTTGGTTAAGACCATACATAGGAACTATAGTGTGGCGATTAAAGAACCTTGATTTTGGCGTAGATCTTATACCAATCGAATTGGGAGAATTTGATGTAATTTTAGGAATGGATTGGTTGGTTAACCATAACGCGATGATTGATTGTCATCAAAAACGTATAAACCTTTTGGTACTGCATCGAAGTCAAAGGTAGTGTTCAACGGAAGTTGTTCACCTAATCAATCTCGATGTTTGACCATAGTTGAAGTGAAAGATTTCTTAGGAAGGGTTTTTAGGATATTTGGCCTATATAGTTGATACTCGGCGGGAAGGGTAAAATAAATCAAATACCTATAGTTAGGGATTTTTCGATGTATTCCGGATGACTAACGAGTTTTCCTCCGGATAAGCGAAATTGAGTTTGTCATTGATCTTGCACCGAGGCATACCGGTTTCTAAGGCACCATACACATAGCTTTGTAGAAGCTGAAAGAGTTACTCATACAATTACAGAAACTCTTAGATAAAAAGTAGATACAACCTAGTGTTTCACCACAGGGAGCACCAATATTGTTTGTAAAAGAAGAAGGATAGAACTATGAGGTTATGTATATACTATAGAAATTAAATAAGTTAACCATTAAAATAAATATCCTTTTTCTTTTCTTTTTTTTTTGATAATGTGGGGTTTCCCAACCATGATCGAGCTAATCCCCAGTAGGACTCGACCCTTTTTGGCTTCCTTTTGACTTATTTGGCCGTCCAATAACCACCAAATTAAAAATTCTCACACTTGGGGCGGGCGGGACTCGATCCCGGGATGTCGGGGTCTCTGGCTGCGCCCAGTCGAAAGCTTCTGCATTGCACTAAGTCTTTGTGGTTAAATAAATAAATATCCTTTACCAAAGATTGATGATTTATTTGACCAATTAAAAGGGGTCGAACACTTTTCAAAGATTGACCTTAGAACAAGTTAGCATCAACTAAATGTAAGAAAGGAGGATGTGCTGAAAACAACATTTAGGACACGCTATGGACATTATGAGTTTCTTGTAATGTCTTTTGGATTGAAAAATGCACCGGCAACATTTATGGATTTAATGAATCGAGTGTTTAAACAATGCTTGGACAAATTTGTTGTAGTATTTATCGACGATATTCTGGTATACTCGAAGACACAGGAAGAGCATGCTGGACACTTGAGTGTCGCTTTGGAGATATTGTGAAAGGAACAACTTTATGCAAAGTTTTCCAAGTGTGAATTCTGGTTAAAGAGAGTTCAATTTTTAGGTCATGAAATTGACAAGAATGGAATATCAGTAGATCCAACTAAGATCGAAATGGTTGTGAATTGGGAACAACCAACAACTCCAACAGAAGTAAGAAGTTTTCTCGGTTTAACGGGTTATTATCAACGATTTATAAAAGATTTTTCAAAATAGCAACGCATTAGCCAATTTAACTTTCGAAACACGGTGTATACGTGCGGGCGGATAAATGTGAAGAAAGCTTTCAAGAGTTGAAGAAGTAATTTAGCATGGCTCGATATTGTCCTTACCGGATGATCTGAGGAGGCCTTGTAGTATTAGTGACACCTCACACAAAGGTTTAGGGTGTGTCTTGATGCAACATGGGAAAGTGATTGCTTATGCATCACGACAACTCAAAGATTATGAGAAGAGGTATCCTACTCATGACCTAGAGTTAGCCAGCAGTAGTTTTTGCTTTAAAGATTTGGAGACATTACTTATGCACGGGGAGAAGTGTGAGATATATACTGAGATCATAAAAGTCTGAAATATATTTTTACACAAAAGAGCTAAACTTAAGAAGCGGAGAAGATGGTTAAAAGCGATAAAGGATTTTGATTGTGAAATCTTATATCATCCGGTAAAAGCTAATGTTGTATGGTGATCGTTGAGTAGAAAGAATCAAGAAAAGTTGAGCCTTGATAACCACCAATGATAGGTTAATAAAAGATTTTGAAAACCTAGAAATTGAGGTGGAATGTCCAACTACCTCTACCCAAAAGTTATTCATTATAGAGGAGTTTCGTCTCTACTTGATAAAATCAAAGAGATCTTGAGGAAAGGATGAAGAATGTCGAAGTATAATTCCAATATAACTTCATATTAAGTATAATAAATTTAGAATAGATAAGGATGGAATAATAAGATATCTGAGATAGAATTTGGGTTCAGTTAAATCAAGCATTAAAGAAAAATCTTAAGCAAAGCTCATTATTCTAAATTTGACATTCATCTGGCGGTTACTAAAATGTACAAGGACTTAAGTCGACACTTTTGGTGGTCGAATAAATTTGAATGGGTAAGCAAATGTCTCATGTGTCGAAAGGGTTAAAATTTGAGCTTCAAAAGCCGAGTGGTTTACTTCAACCCTTACAGATTCACGAGTGGAAGTGGGAACATATAACTATGGACTTTGTTGTAGGCCTTCCACTTACACAAAATAACCATAATGCCATTTGGGTAATAGTTAATGGTTTAACCAAATTAGCTCACTTTTTACCTATTAAAGTTATTTATAACTTAGACCTTAGCCTTGCCAAGTTGTACATTAATGAAATCATCTCCGGGCATGGAGTACACGATTCTATAGTATCGGATCGAGATTCACGTTTTACTTCAAATTTTGGGAAAGCCTTGAAACACTTTGGTACACAATTAAGATTGAGTCTGACTTATTACCCTCGGACCAATGGATAGAGTGAGAGAACCATACAAACATTAGAGGATATGTTGAGAACATGTATCATAGACTCCAAAGAAAGTTGGGAAGATCGGTTACTATTGGTAGAATTTTCTTATAACAATAGTTATCATGCTAGCATAGGTATGCCACCCTATGAAGCCTTATATGGGAGAAAATGTAGAACACCTTTGTGTTGGGATGAGGACGGGAAAGATAAATGCTAGGACCTAAAATAATTCAACAAACTCTTTGAAAGCAATCAAAATTATACAAGAACGATTACAAGCATCTCAAGATTGACAAAGAAATCGCTAATCCACATCATCAACAACAAAACTTTAGCGTAGGAAGTCACGTATTTTTAAAAGTATCTCCTTGGAAGGGCAAAATACGATTTGGCAAGAAAGGAAAACTAAGTCAAAGATTTATTGGACCTTTTGAAATTTTAAGAAGAATAGGTGAAGTTGCTTATGAAATAGTACTACCTCCTAAGTTGAACAATATTTATAATGTGTTCCATGTAATCCAAATATTACGACCATACAAACTGATTATAAACACGTTATAAATTATGAGCCAATCCAAATCGAAGAAGATCTTTCTTATGTAGAAGATCTTGTGCAGATCGTCGACCATAAATAGCAAGTCCTGAGAAATAAAGTTATAACATCGGTCAAAGTAATCTTGAGAAATAAGAACGTGGAAGAGGCTACATAGGAGCTCGAAGATAAAATCTTGAGAAATTATCCCCAAATATTTACTTAAACTGTACTATAATTTTGAGGAAGAAATTCTTATTAGTGGGGGTGAATGTAAAAATCCAAAACCCTAATAAGACTCGGATATGTAAAATTCAGTTATATTAATAAAATCTCTCCATTCTGAAAGTGTTAGGTGTTAATATATACTATATTTAACAAATTTGGTCAAATAAAATTTTATCAAAAAATTGGCGTGCTTGACACCTCATGCTTAAAATTTTCTTCCAAAAGCAGACTTTTTGGTACATTTTTTTGGACAAAATTTGCTTTGGCGTGCTTAAAGCCCGACAAGGCAGCTTTTTAGTGCTTGTTAGGATTAGTGGGAAAGCTAGGTTAGTAACCTAGATTAACAAACCCTAACCCTAATTAATAAAGCCCTAACCCTAATTTGTAAACCTAACCTAATTAGGTTATACTAAAACCAATATGATTACTAAACTTCAATTAGATACTAATAAACATTATTAAACAACCTTAATCGTTAAAAACAAAACCCTAATCAAGATTAATGAAGATTAGGGCATAATTAAACTACTAAATTTGTCAAGAAGCTCACAAGTAGGTTATGAATCAAATACACAAGTCCCAAAACCTCACATGACATGCTTCCAACTCCCAAACACCCGAAAGAGTGACGAGATCGGTTTTTTTTTTGCTAAGTTTGTTTGATTGTAAAAGGACCAAATACAATGGCTAAGGGCATACCCGAATATAGGTGATGATCTGAAACACGGAAGAGATCCCAAAATAAGGTTAAACTAACAACCAATCTGATAATTTGAAACAAATTGAGAAGCGACCTAAAACTAGTCGTCCCGGCTCGTCCACCACTCGAAAACACATGACTACTACTCGTAGAAAGCCTCAAGCTTGCCAAGCTCACTCGAAACCACATGCTACTTGAAACCATAGTTTGGGCTTACCATGAACTTCTACATGCTCTCCCAAAACTATATCTTTGGATGAAAGCCATACCTTGGGCTTACCATCGACCACCCATGCTTGCGAAGCTAAGGTGGCAGAAGCTAGCTCGCTCCAAGCCTTGCTCGTCAAAAGCCAAGCTACTTGAAGCCAAGCTATTGAAGCCTTGTTCAAGTCTTGCTACTTCTTGAAAGCCATGCTACTTGAAGCCATACCTTGGGCTTATCATCGACCACCACATGTTTGCCCGAAACTAAGGTGGCTGAAGCTTAGCTCGCTCAAACCTTGCTGCTTGCCAAAGCCATGCTACTTGAAAACCCATTTCGTCAAAAGCACCCATCCAACCTAATCAATCTGTTGTTGTGAAATTTGGAGATTGCACGTAGCTAGCTACCCACTAGCTAAAATGGCTAAACTAACAACCAATTCTGAAATGATTACAATTTGTGGCCTTGATAAAGAGTTGCATTTAGAAAGTCTAGACTTAATGAGATGGATAACATCTTTGGCTAGGATCTAGGAGGAATAATGGAGCCATTATGGATCTTGTTATTAGAGCCTCCCGGACTTTATAAAGCAAGTGGCCACAGATTAAGCATAGGATATTCTTGGGCGGTCACGAGCCTTGGTATGAAATCGGTAAGCAATAATAGCATCCCAAGAGAATGGAAAAGTGGTCCAATTTCCTAAAATCACGGCACTTTGGAGAATGGTTGAAGAGTAATCACATTCAAAAAACAAATGGTTAAAGGATTCTAACGAGTTGATTGCGAGAGGGCGGTTCCATGTTACGCGATGTAGTGTTTGGTCCGATTCGTTTGTGGAGAGTTTTGAAGGAGCCCAAGCGGAGAATGAAGGAAAAGCGAGGAACATGAAACTTATTCCAAAGAATAGAGCTCGAGGAACCTTGGGAGATCTTGCTCGGATTGATTCCCAAATCTGTTTGGCCTATGATCTTAATATTACAAGTTCCCCAAAAAACTTGGTGGGGCTAGGAGAAGGGATGGGAAGGTGGCGATTTCTTTGTCGGAGAGAATGACTTAAGTGGTGGTTCTTGGTGGGGGGGCCCGGGAGTTGCGGAGAGAGAAAAAGCTAGCAAGTGGCAAGTGGGGAAGTCGAGTGGAAAGGAGAGAATGAGAAGGGTTAATAGTTGCCCCATTCAACGAGGATCATACCATAAGCTTATGTGTTGTCCATCCCCCACATGTACTTTAGATGTTGAAGAAGAGAGAGGCGTAATTTGAGGAATTGCTTCCATATCCGAGAGAACAGCCAGGAAATAGGAACTTGCCAAATAGTCTTAGATTTTAAGATAGTGGCTTTCATCCGGTTTGCCCGAGAGAGAGTGGGATTGATAGGCGATAAAGTGGAGAAATGTTGCTGCAATGAGCTTTATTCAATCTAACGGGTTTTTAGTCCCACCCTCCCTCATCTTTGGGTAATGTGAGATTAGCCAGAGCAACCTTTGCACCATACTTACACAAAGTTGGACCCTTCCACAAGAATCTGCTAGTAATGCTTGAATGTCTCTTAAAATTTGCTTTGGGAGCATGAAATGAGTGCACCGATGAACTTGTAAGGAGAAGAGAATGGAATGGATCAATTGTAACCTCCCGGAGAAGGCAAGGACCTTAGATGTCCAAGAAGTGGCCGGTTGGTAATCAGATTGAATAAGAGTCTGTGATCCAGTGTAAGAGAGCTTTTGGATAATAAAGGGTACTCCTAGGAACTTAGCGGTAAAGATCTAATTGAAACCCAAGGAGGAGAGAATCTTTGCAGTAGAGGTTTCATCGAGTTGGCTAGAATGATGATGACTCTTGTGGGTATTTGGAATAAGACCGGAGACCGGAGAGAAGGATAGGATGCAAGAATTGACAATAGCAATGGAGGTAGGCTTGCATGGTGAAAATAAGGATATCATCGGCAAAAAGGAGGTGAAGTAAGTTTGCAAGCCTCTGTCTTCCATGATAATAATTGAATTCGATTAAGCGGAGGTAGCTTTGTTAAGATGAAGGAAAGCATCTCCATAACTATGACAAACAAGAAAGGGGACGGAGGGTCTCCTTGGCGAAGCCACGTGAGCTACCAAAGAATCCGTGAGAGTTCCATTCAATTTAATAGAGAACACGGTGAGGTAGTACAAGCTTTGATCCATTCTATGAAGATGGTTTGGGGCCCTGAAAAGCTTTGAGGGTATCAAGCGAAAAATCCCAACGAAGCAAGTATCAAAAGCTTTCCTAAGATCAATCTTGAGTGCACATCTAGAAGGTCACTGTCGTCTGGTGTACCCTTGGAGCAGTTCTTGAGCAATTAGAATATTGTCACTAATACTCCTACCTTTTACAAAAAATTTGATTGTCTTTGTGTCAATAATATGAAATGACACTTCCTTGAGTCTGTTAGAGATGATCTTTGCAATACATTTGTAAATGGTGTTCTTGCGGAAATAAGTAGAAAGTGCGCCATTGATGAAGGGTTGGGGCATTTGGGGATCAATCTAATGACGTGGAGTTTAATCCCTTTGGTGGTAAAGCTAGCCAGAAGAAGAAATGGACAGACTTTTAAGAAATCGGGTCCAACAATATCCCAATTTGCTAAGGAAAAAGTTGACATTAAAACCATCCGGTCCGGGACTCTTGTTGCGTTTCATGGAGTTTAGAACCTTAAAGATCTCGAGTCGAAAGCAGGGCAATGAGTTGCGAAGCTTGGAGAGGCTCACCCAGTTAAATGGGGAAAATACCAAAAGTGTCAAACCAGCGTAAAAGGGGTGTCAGGGGCATTAAATAAGGATTTGAAATAGTCAGCGACTCTGACTTCAACATTGTCCTTGCCATACACCATAACTCCATCATCATTAAGGATAGAAAATATTTTATTGGAGTTCCATCTGCTCTTCATCATATTAGCAAAATAGGCGGTGTTACGGTCACCCAAAGTTAACCAGTTTGCTCTCGATTTATATTGCATTAGGACTTCCTCCCTATCAATGGCACAGAAAAGCCTTTGGGTGCGGTGTTTCTCCAGGATAGGTTAAGCGGGGTCAGGGGTGGTCATGAAGGAGAGATTGTGCTTAGAATCTGAGATCATCTCTAGCCACTTTACTAAAGAAGTGAGATTGCCGATGGTGAGATTAAGAGAGGATAAAGCATGTTTGGTGCGTTTCAACTTTTGGAGAAGACATAAAGGGGTTCCCATGTATGGGGGTGTTCCATCACGAACCCACATTTATAAAGCCCTCGAGGAGAGCCATGTGATTAAAAAATTGAAAATGCCTTCTTGGTTTGGAGAACTTAATGCCGATTATTAAGAAGAACAAGTGAGTGATCAGAGACCACGATGGGCAAAGGTGGCAAGAGAGAGATCAAAGTTGGAGAACCAAGCCCAATTTACCCATTACTCGGTCAAGCTTTTTATGTCACGAGGCCTAGATAATTGGTTGTTCCACCAAGTAAATAAAGGGCGATGCCTCTGAGATCATCAATGCCAATCGAGGAGGTGCATTCTTTGAAATCATTTTCCGATATCCCAAAAATCATCGGGTTGGTTAGTCTCGGAAAGATCTTTGATAATATTGAAATCACCCATTAAGCACCAACTTCGGAGGAGACACACTTTTGACTCTTTCCATAAGTCTCTTCTTTCGATATAGGAGTTCACCCATAAACAAAGGAGATAATAAAAGAAGTACTAGTAAAATCTAAGGATTGCACCTTGCGGTGTATGACTTGGGAGGAGGTAAACAAAACATCCAAATTCGAGATTAGGATTCCAACCCACCCAAATTCTACCATTGCCATGAAAATCATAGTTGAAAGCCCATTCCGGGAGGGACCACGACTTTGGGAGATTTTCTTGGCATTAGTATCTTGACTCTCGTTTCCATTAATCCAACAATGGATAAATTATAATCGACAATAAGTTGCTTTACATAGAGCTGTTTAGAACATTTATTGAGACCACGAATGTTGTAGGTTGCCAACATAAATTAAAGCGATGGTGGGGGGGTGTTGCTGTTTTACCCTTGCCTTTCCTCTTTTTTGCGACTTTGGGGTTCTCCATACCACCAATCATTTGTTTTCAAGTCTTTGCCTTCCTTTTCATCAACAACCTTTAGTCTATTAACTAGGGGATTTGTGGCGGTTGGGGTCAAAGTCGGACCCAAGGGTGGGATCGGGTTGGTCGATTGGATCAAAAGTATTGGACACAGTTGTGAAAGCATTTGGGGTGGCGTTATCAAAATAAATTTGGCCCCCCAATACTTTGTCACCCACTCATGAGAGGGGGGGTTCTCATTCTATTGAGAAGGATGAAACCTTTGGTGAAGGGACATGACCAACTTCGTATGGCTAACCATTCTGATGTCTGTGGCTCGAGAGAAGGTCTTGGGGTGTACTTTTAGGTACCCATTTGAAGTTGGCTTTAGGGCATTTGACTTGGGAGTGGCCAAATACTTTGCGAAGAAGGCGGAATTGGTGGTCTACTTTGATACTCAACATCAGCGGAACAAAGGTCTTTTGGTTCTCGAGTGCATAACAACAACTTTGATGGAGGAAGGAAAGAGGATGTGGCGAGATACTTGAATGCACACTTTCGTGCAAAATTTAGGAAGTCATTATTAGTTGTCATCTCATCGGTGAAGAGAGGCTTACCAATGGCACTAGCTATATAGTGATCCCTCATCGGACCAATATGAGAGAGGATTTGGCTAAGCTTAACCCGGATGGGGATTTTGTCACGGTCGGACTTAGTGAACTCCACACCTTCTTGCCATTTCTGCGAGAACAATCACTTTGGAGGCAAAATGCCATGGGCGAGATCTGAGGATATTGTCACGATCGGTGGAGGATTTGAACTTGAATATATAGTAACCCTTGTTGTGCATAAAAACTTTGGTAAGACCGGTTCCCCCAAAACCCGTTTTGGCGATAGGTTCAACGACCTTAAAGGGAAGGTTAGAGTGAAGGAAATAGCCAACCAAGCTAGTCGACGGATAAGGTTTCCCTACGCTAGCATGTCATCGGGGAGGCTTTACGAAATGTCACCATTCTCCATGCGGAGGAGGATGGAAGAGAGGATCTGTGGCTTTCCCCAAGTTTTTTGTAACTCTGACACTCCAACTTTTAGGGACCTCAACCGAGAAATTTGGTGGGGAGATTTTGCCTTCCTCTGCATGGGATATAGGGACGAAGGTTGAAATAAAAGCATCGGATCCTTTCCCTAAGATAGAAAGGTTCATTGCAGAGCGGATAAAGGGATGAAGAAATAGGGGCAATTACTTGGCGAGCATGTCCAAGATTTTGAATCTTGCCTTGAGAAAGATAAGCTTGTACATCAGGGGAGGATATACCATGGCCGAGAGGAAGTCCATAAGGTGACTGTTTTTCCTCCTCTCGAACAAGGCTTCATCCACATCCTTTTAGGAGAAATGTTGACGACTACAAAAATTTCTTTTGCGTGCCTTGAAGAGTGAGCCAAAATTAACCTCAAACGAAGGGTCAAGTGAGTCCTTACAATGAGTCTTAGAGCTCTTGTCGAGCCATGGGGATAGGGTTGATTTGATTAAGCCCATGCTAACACTTGGACGGACAGTATCCTAGAAGGGATCGGTGAGGTGTGCTTGGGGAGGAGAGATTGGGTTTGACACCCCATCTCTGCAAAGAGATCCTAAAAGCAGAACTAGAAGAGTTCCCGGCCGAGATAGGTGAGTGGTCTACCATAATTAAGGAAAGAAGGAGAGGAAAAAAGCAGAGGCAGGGAAGGAAGAGGAAGGAAGAGGCCGGGGGAGGAGGGAGGCGGTGGAGGTTTGGTGGAGAGAGACCAAAGGGGTAAAAGAAAAAGTAGGTGTAATTGAAATTGTAGGTGGGGATGGGCGGGAGACTCGAAAAAAGTTGAAGGAGGAGTTAACAGTAAAAAGGGTGAGATTAACCTAGTTGAAAAATTTGTAGAGGGGGAGAAAAAATCTAGAGAGAAGCCATTCTCTCATTCTCAGACTCTACATATCCATAGTCTTAAATTACTTAAGGGGTTGATTCTTTGGATTAATGGTCAAAAGTAACGGTTTTCTGGGTTACTAGAAAGGAACACGTGAGTACTTTGATTAACTTAGATCATGACCTTGAAAACCAATGTTATGTATATGGACCTTGACATATATACTGCGTTATTCAACAAACACAACACAAATCTATTACACGAATCGAGATATATTGAAGCCACAAAAGCCGATTGTGGAAGCCATGACCAATGTTCTCGGTTACCCCCAAAACTCAAGAACATCTATGATGGTGACTTTGAGCCTCTATAACTTCTTGTTATATGTAGATTTAAGCATGAAATTAGGGTTATGTTATACTACTGTATGAGTACTATAACACCAACACTTTTTCAAACTCAGAATCATAAACAATAGCGAGTCAGATTGTGGTCAAACTGGTCTCTCGACAACGACTGGCCGGAAACCTAGAATCTCAAGAACGCCTATAGCGACACTTTTTGTCACTATAGGGCTTTAGCGACAGACATGAAATTGTTTTTTTAATAAAAAAAATTAAAGCTAATTAATAATAAATACAAATAAATACCAAAAACAGTTTTAAAAATTATAATATGTTATTATAATTAATTTCTGATATTTTTACATAAATTCAATAAATATTTTATTTTATTTGGATATTATTAATAACTAATTTAATAATGAAGTAATTAAAATAATTACTTATAAATACTAAATAATTATTGAAAAATAATATTAATGATATAAAAATCATAATAAATGAATATAAATTATTTAAAAATAATAAACAATGTTTTTGTAAAATTCTAAGTAAATATTAAATATTTAACAATAGAAATAAATGATTTAAAAATCATTTAAAGGATAAATAAATACTTAAAAATTATTATAAGCTTCTAGAAATTATTATAAGGGATATATAAATTATATAAATAAATAATAAATGTTATAAATAAAAATTAGTTAATTTATCAACTTATTTAATATTCGGTAAAGACATTAAACACCAAAACTCTATCAAATCTAACCCGAACTTGTGTAAACGTTGTATTTGAGTATTGTTATCAATACTAACATGTTAGGTTTATATGAATGAACATCGTATTTGTTTATTAAACGAATCAAGTAGCATAACTTGACTGATCTACGCTCAAGCAAGTTTCCTATACCCAAATTATTACTTTCACAACTTCTCTATCCTAAATCTCTTATTACATAAATTTCTCAAACCACATTTATTAGATTTAAACAAAATTCTTATCTTGATATCTTTGTTGATATGATATACTACACCTACATTTGAATTACCTCTTATTGTAAAGCTATTGCTATAGCTTCAGCATAACTAAGAAATGAAGTATTTATTCATATGATGTTGTTTATTGAGTATAAACTGTTGTGTCAAACCAAATTGTTTTGGTAAGACATCCTATACTGAAGTTGGGTATCCCGTAAGGGATCAATATTTGGTCAATAATATATTGACATTAATTTGGGTGCATTTGAGCACTGGTAGGATGAGATGCATACTCCTAGGATATTGAGTAGGCTGATCCCCAATCTCGTATCTAAAACAAAATTTCTAAGTCTGTGTGATTGAAAATGGTACCTACTATCAGTCAAATTTTGAATTGTTATACTTCTTCAAATCATATATTGTTATAAACATAAAACCTGCTGAGCCTGTCATAGCTCACCCTTGCAAATTATTCCCTTTGCAGTATTAAATGGTAACCCTGGAACACCTGGAGTAGACAAAGGGAAGCGTCCCTCCTAGACTAGGTTATATTTATGTGTAGCTGAATAATTTGTAATAAGAAACTCTTTATGAGAATCATGTAATCGAACCTTAATATTTATATAATATATTTAATTTCCGCAACCATGTTTTCTTACATATATATATATATATATATATATATATATATGTAATTAAGAATTCTTCAAATCTAGTTTGAGATCCTTGGGAACTATTTATCTGAGTGAGGGTATTGATATCATGGACTGTTCATGTTATTATTAATACTCTGAATTTCGGATAGATAGTTACTATCGATACGATAGTGTAAATTCGCATGGCATAGACTATATATCTAGGTGAGGGTATTGGTAATATGGACTGATCATGTTATTACTAGTACTCTAAATTTTGGATAAATAGATTCTATTCACAAATACAGTTCATATATCCAAGTTAGGGTATCCAAACACAGGAATAGTTCTCTTGGGAATTGTTTTCTGTTATGGGATACTGTGAATCTTTGATCTATGAGAATTATATCTGATAGTCACTTAATTGGATATAAGCGTATAATCAAATACCATGGGTATATAGATTTAAATGCATTATATTTTGATTCATAGTAAGCACCATATCAAATACCGTGGGAGTATAGATATGGGGGCATTACAGTCAGTTGATAAGCCCACCATGTCTTCATGAGACCATGCAAACACATCCTGGAATTGGGTTAAAAGTACAACCATGTCATTCCTTTTGTTTGGAGTGAGGTCCGTGCCAATCTGGATTAGTCTAAGGTTTTTTAAGGTTCTAAGATTGAATGAGGTGGTTTGATCAAGATTTAGTTTGGGTTTATCCTTTACCCATTCTTTGATCTCCTCGGGTATCTCAGTGTCCTCTTGTATTTCCATCAAGTCTGAGTCTAACTTTTTATCAAAGTTACAGTCCTTGTTGAGAAAAGGCACCTCATCAGAAAGTATATGCACATCTATATTAAGAGTCCTGAAACAAAATATGTTTTCACTTAATATATGAAACTGTTCAATCATACATAGTGTTAGCCTGTAATGACAAAATAACTGCTAATATTGTATAGAAAAGTAAACAGTTATAGTTATCTATAGGGCAGAGGGAGTTTCTGCCCTCACTACAAAAAAATGGGCCTTTAGCAACGATTTTTCGGGCAATGACTTTATAAGTCGTTGCTAAAAGTATATGTTTAGCAACGAAATTTGTCCTTCGTTTCAGATTGTGTCAGGCTTTCACTTTTTGCAACGAAATTCCTAAGTCATTGCAACATTTCGTTGCTAATTCATTGCAACGAAAATAATAATAATAATAATAATAATAATAATAATAATAATAATAATAATAATAATAATAATAATAATAATAATAATAATAATAATAATAATACGTTTGGATAAACCTGTTAAGTTAAACACAATTAAAATTTCAAATAAATTGCAAACTCGATACATGACTTAACATCGGAAAATTGAAGCCTTAGAGACCAAGGAATTCTATAATGGTGGAACCATTCATCTTACATCAGACATTATAGGAATTCTATAATGGTGGAACCATTCTGTTTGGATTCAACAATATTGGAGTTATAAAATATTATACTCTCTTCTTCATTCCACGAAAATAATTTTTATTTATTTAATTTATAAATAGCATTCGATTTAAAATAATTTTTATTTATTTAATTTATAAATATTAAAGTTATATTTTAATTTTATATAAATTCTAACGATTATAACGGTTAGTTTATGAGTGTGATATGATAATAAAATGATAACGATAAACTTGAGAATATATTATATGTTTTATATTACTATCAAAGAAAAATAAAAGTAGATTATTTTTTTAAAAATAATTATTTTTCTTTTAGAAATGATATTTTTTGTCGAACAATGGAAATTCTCCTCTTTCAAATTCTCTTTTCTCTTGACTTGTAAATTTTTTTTATAAGCAAATATTAATTTCTCTTTATATCTTGAATTAGAAGGTGTTTGTCAATGACTTATAAGTTGGTCAAACTAACTTATAAGTCATTTGTTAATATTTAGTGTTTGACAACAACTTAAATTTTAACTTTTTTTGACTTATAAGGGGTTAAATACAAAATCGACCACTGAACTTTTCTGATATTTGGGTATTGAGCCCCTTTCTTCTGGTCAACGCAAACTGAGCCCCTTTCTATTCAAAAATTTAGACTTTGAACCCCCAGGCGCCACATGTGCGTTGACCTGCTGACGTGACTCACGTGATAAACATCCTTATTAACAAAAAGGGGGTCAAAACTCAATATTAGTAAATTTACTTCATTAATTTGTTTTAAAAAATATACCAGAACATTATAAACCATCCCAATAATTATTGCTCATATTTATATTTTAACTGTTGGTACTATATGGCACATCTTATGTATTAAAACTGAAAATATAACATTTATTGTACATCTACATACATGATATATATAACAAAATACAATTAATTTTGAATTTATCGTCACCCTAATAAATATAGTGCCGGGACATTATATATATTCAACGAAGCTCTATTTATTTACTGGGCAGATCCACAAACACCTTTATCCCAATTCCGGACTTTCATTTCATGTTCCCTCTGCGAGAAATAAACATAGTAAACTAACTAGTTTATTAACAACACTAACTAAATTTCAAAAATTCAAACTTTAACTAACAATTAAAAATAATAACATTACAAAAATTAAATAAGAAACATACCCGTAAATCTGAATTCCACAATTTGAATCGCACTTCCACGCCAAAAAATTTAACTAAGGAGATCTTTATAAAGAGTTCTCCCACAACAAAGCCTTTCTCAAAAAAATTGAGGCCTTATTGTTGGTGAATGAAACAAAGGCCAAGCCCTTCTATTTATAGGTTTAGAAAATGGTGAAGTTCTCAATATAGTCGATGTGGGACTTGGTTTATACTAATTTTCAATAGCTCACTTTATGATTTTCTAACGCATTGCTCATAACTCCGATTAATCTGATTTTTGGATATGTTATACATGGTATGTAAGACTATTTTTAAAAATACGAATTACCCAATTCAGGTTCATTAGGTAGCCCAAACAGTCGTCAAAAATGGGCGTTCATAACAGGTTTTCAATCTCGTTTCAGCTTTACCCTCTTTCGCTAAAACAGTCATAACTCTTTCATTTTAAAACATTTTTGAGCGATTCTTGAGCCCACGCCAGCTAACTTCTGGGGCTACAACTTTTATTCTTTGACCATTTCCAAATTCCGAACACATCAGCCCAGAAATTCCGTTCAAATGGACTGCACCGCACTTGTTGGAAAGTTTTGACACTACTACTTTGAAATGTCATAACTCTCTCCTCCGATATCGGATTTAGTCCGTTTCGGAGTCTATGGAAAGCTTATTCGGTGTACTATAACATACCAAAAGCCCAGAAGGTTTTGAAAACATTAACTGATTGAAATAGTGTCCCGAATAGCACATCCCGCTGCTGACTTTCGGTTTGACACATTTCCTTCCAATCACCGTAATTCCCTCATCCGAGGCTCGGAATGAGGTCATTCCAAAGCCTATGGCTTCCTAACTCGATGTGCACTACAACATATCAAAAGTCCAGACCTTTTAAAGCACAAAAAGTGGACGAGAATGCCCCATTACGAATAGTCAAAAAGCAGTTTATCATGATCAGTCAACCATGTTTGACCATCTATAACTTCTAATCTATACATGATATGGACTTGATTCTTTTTGCAGATTAAAGACCACATATCAGGCTACACATAACAACTTTTGAAGAACAAAACTCATGATCGAGCAAAGAGTTATACACTTATATAACCATAATTAAAAATTAACGAACAGAATATATATCTTAATAATAATGTCATACCATGTTGATAATCAATGATCAGATATAATATATATAACAATAGGGTTAATAATCTGGTACAATAATAATATAATTCTGAACCTTTCTTACTCATGTCCATTGCATAAAGACAATGCAAAGGTAGGATACTTATCCAGTCTGCTTTGCATACAATACGAACTTAGTTTTTATCTTTAGAGATAACAACTTATCGATAATAAGATCATTTCTTGATTAGAATAACATATCGTAGCACATAATACTGCTTATTGCAGTCAACACATAACCTAGTCACATTGCCACACATGTTCAACAGTCATTAGATCACAAACAAAGACATCTAATCAAATTATCTAAGTTCAGATCAATTTCTGAAACATGTCAGTCTACCGACGGCTTTATCGGGTAATTATCGAGTCTAAGACTCTATCCCGTGGCTCAATAACTGTAATTATTAGTCATATTATTTTTAAATGACTTATAATAATTTTTAAACATTTATTATAATTTATCATGAATTTTCAAACACCGAAATCATTATTAAATGATTTAAATATTAAATAATTCTATTATCCTTAATATTTAATTAATATTCAACTATTAATGAAACAATTGCCAAAATATTAAAGTTATTTATAATAACTCAAAATATTTTTAAAATATTTAAAAATTATTTTTAAATAATTACCATTAATATGTACTATTCCTCAAAATATTAAAAGTCATTAAGTATAACTTAAAATATTTTTAATTCATTTATATCCTTTTAAATGATTTTTAAATTAATAAAACCATTTTAAAACTATTTATTTAATATAATTATTAAATAAATTTAATACCATTAATATTAAATTAATATCATTAACATTAACTTATTAATGAAATTATCCTTTAAAGATTAAACGTTATATTTTATAACTTAAAATATCTTTAAACACTTTATTTTCATTTAAAATGAATTTTTATAATATTAAAATTATTTTTAAACTAATTTATTTAATATAATTATTAAATAATTCTAATATCATTAATATTAAATTAATTAATGAAATTTACCTTTAAATATTGAAAGTTATATTTTATAACTTAAAAAATTTTAAATACCATATTATTATTTACAATGATTTTTAAAATAATAAAATCATTTTTAATTAATTTATTTAATTCATTTAGTAAATAACTTAATTATCATTAATATTAATTTATTAATGAATTTCCTCACAAAATATTAAAATTAATTAAAATAACTTAAAATATTTTCTTATATCATAATATAATTTTAAATGATTTTTCAAGTATTAAAATCATTTTTAAATAATTTATTTAATATAATAATTAAATAAATTAAATACCTTTAATATTTCAAAAATATTAATTATTTATGAAATATATTAAAATTATTAAAAACTAATTTTCGGACTTTAAAATAATTTTTAGTAATTTAATTTGTATTTTAATAATTAAAAACTAATTTTCTATAATTATTTATTCAAAATATAATTTTCGTAAATTAAGTTCGTTAAAGATGACTTATAGCTGACGTAACTCGTCGCTATAGGTGTTCTTCATGTTCTGAAGCATTCATAAGGCAATTTCGACTTACCTTGTTTGACCAAGTGTAAATCAATGTGTATTGTGTTTCTGGAAATCATAATGGTTGGGTGTTGTAGTACTAATGTAATACTACAAGATCCAACAACAAACATGGTCATCACATGCATCAAATGAAAGATCTAAGCCAATGAAAACATCTGTCGAGTCGTTCCTCATTTAGGTTTGCCTGTAAATGAAGAAACGATTCGATTCTTCATATTTGGGCTTCCACAACTTGAAATCCTGTTGATGTTTTTGCGATCTAAGGATTTCAGGTTGTAGCCCACATGTAGCACTATAGATCTATTACAAAACATCACCATAACAACATCACAGAATGAAGATACATGCGAGTCAAAATCATCGTCGTCATATTCATCGGTTTTACCTGTTACCCGTAAAACGATTTCATAAACGTTGACCTTCTTTGACCAACCACCAAATCCAAAGATATATATGATATCTAGTGGTTTTAAAAGCATGGATCTAAAGTTAAACTAACATACTACAACATGGTTATAGCAAAAAAAAACATAAATCAGTAAACACAAGAGAGATCTGGAGGCATAAAGATGTTGTCAGACGGTTCTGGGCCTGTTTCTGGGTTGCCCAGAAACGTTTGGACATGGTCGGTCAACACCTTTTGACCGCCAATAACTTGCAATCGGTTAATGCAATGACTTTGATTCAAGTTCCAGAGTACATATATCATGACATACTACAAGTATCATCCTTCAAAACACAAAAACTAAACACAAAAAGAGATCTACAAGGCCTGACATGTGGTTGTCAGAACACAAAACAAAATTTTCCAGATTTTTGAAATTTTCAATTTTGAGCACTTAGGTGTTATGGATCTACCATGTGCCAACCCATATCACTTAACTAGACTACATATAACATGTTTAACAGAAAAACAACAACATCTAACACATTGATCAAGATTAGATTTCTAGTTTAGGGTTTATATCTTTTATGAACAAGTTTTGATTCTAAGCTTCTAGATTTGTTATGAAATTCATGGGGCTTGATTTTGTGACTGAAAAACTTATAATTTTCGTGGGTTTTAGTAAGAGAGAGGATTGGTAGAGTGTTGGAGGAAAAATAAGTTAGCAAATGCAATTCTCTTTCTCCCAATCTATATATACTAAGTAAGATGCATTGTATGGATGATCTAGAGGCTGATTGCTGACATTTATTTAAGTCACAAAGTCAAATAAGTTGTCACCCACTCCATATTTTGTAGGATTTACAAGCAAGCTTATTAAAGAATACAAAAGGGCATTTTGGTCAATAACCTTACAATTTTAATGGCAATCTTATAATATTGACAAACCCTTAGGGTTTGGCCCTAAGGTTTAGCACATAGAATTTGTAAGATTTAGCGATTACGGTTTGAAAATGTAAAATTTTAGTTTATAAATTTGTAATTAGGATTTCCTTAATTAGATTAGATTTTCTAATTACATTATACAGGAACATTAGTGTTTAATTATTTACTAATTATAGTTAACCTTGCTAATTTAGCAATTAAGGTTTACAATTTTTATAATTAGGGTTACCAAATCACAATTAGGGTTTCTAATTACTAAATTAGGATTCTAGTCATTAAGGTTTTAAATTACTAATTAGGTTGTCCCTAATTAGCAATAAAATCTATCATACATGATATTAATCACATTAACACAATTTCTGACTGATCGTAAACTCCGATTTAAGTTTCACATTAGGGTTTTAAATTTCAAAATTTAGGGTTTTAATTTACAATTATGGTTTTCTGTAATAATAAGGCTTTACCTGAAATACAAATCGTATAACATATAACACAGTGTCTTAACATATTTTTAAAGTCTTATTTGACTTCGGAATTAGGGTTTAACAGTAATACTAGGGTTTATAAAAATATTGCCAGGGTTTGGTTATAATACACCATAATTAACCAACCATTATCAATACGTACATACGGTACATATTATAGCACTGAAAAATTTAAATATAATTAATATTATATTATTATTCTCATGCCTTGATCAAAATCCTAAATTAGGGTTTGGATTCCATATATGATTTATCTTACACAAATTTCATTATTAATTAAGTTAGAAAAATAATTAACTTAACTAATCTGAAGTAATTCCATATAATAAGATAAAATAATTATTATAATTATTTAAGCTATATATATATATATATATATATATATATATATATATATATATATATAATCATGTAATAAATATATTTTTATTTATCACACATATATATACATTACCTAGCACATATTTCCATCTTTTTAAAATAAAAAATAAATATATACACAAAATTTCTGATTTTATTTATATAGAAAATATCTGGTTGTTACATTATATGTGTGGTTCATGTCACACCTGAGACCGATTGGCACTTTCCGACGACATGGATATTGTTTTACCCATAAGATAGCCATGTCTTACTCCTTTAAGCCAGCGGAGTGTTCAGACGCTACATCCTGGACAGGGTGTTTTTGGTAGGGATCGGAGATCCGTTTGACATTCTGCCGTGTACAGGGCTCAGTTCACCCTACAACTTCATTACTCATGCACCTGGCATGGATTATCTCCCTCTAGCTGGTTTGAGGGGCATGACGACTTACCACCCCCTGGCCGTGATGTCACAGTTCGACCAGTTTCAGGACTTCCATCCTTTTGAGGGGGCATTAGGTCATCGTTTGGCTTCTCGCCACTTGTTAGCAGAGGATAGATCCAGGGTATACGCCTATTGGGATCAACGTGAGCTAGCTGAGTTTTCTGTTAGCCATCCGGAATGTTCGACAGAGTATTCTGTATGGCTGGAGACATACCACATCTGTTGCGGTAGTATCCACAGTGTTGGGGATTGATTCTGATGGTGGAGAGCCCATAGAGGAAATTGATTCTCCTACCGAGGAGGAGTTGTTTGCTGGTTTGACAACAGCTATTATGGATTCTCCCAGTGTGACCACTACTGTGTCCCCGTATTCAGCAAAGTATTTAGAACGGAGTCTGCATTTGATGACTTTTGAGAGAGATCAGGCTAGGACCTTGATGTTGACAGCTCTTGCTGGGAGAGATGTCGCTCTATTAGAGAGAGAGGATGCTTTAGCTCATAGAGACACCGCTATTGCCGAGCAGGATGAGGCTAAATCATCCAGAGATCCCTTATTACTGGCATGATTGCCGAGATGAGTGCATATATTGATGAGCATCATGTCACCACGCAGTTGGTTGTGGATTTGTTAGCACGTGTAGAGACCCTTGGGCAGGAGACCACAACGTTACCTCCTTCTTCGGAGAGAGATGCCATGTTAGATTTGATAGCTCGCATATACACCGATTTGTAGATGGGCCTGTATTTTCCTGCACAGACTTGCTTAGCCATTTTTTTATGTATAGTACATATTGTTTATATCAAACAACAATATATATGACAGGGAAATATATTTTGATTCACTTCCCTTTTAGTTGTGCCTTGCTACTTGCTTGATATTTGCATGTTTCTTCAGGGCTTGCAATCTCAATGTATTCTGAATTCATCCTTGATGGGTGGTCATTGAGATGTCTCAGGATTTTTCATACTGGATCATTGATCTGTGTGTATCCCTACCCTTTTTGGTGTCTTGGGACTGGTTTCTGTATGTAGATATGGAGAGGAATGTGGCTTTCCTCTCTGAGATTGACCACATCACAGATGGTCGTCGGTACTCCTATTGAAAAGGAGATCCCAGTTAGTTCCATCTCCTTTGGATTGGTGTTGCTCTTTGAGGACTCAACTGCAGCTTAGATAGTCGCCAACTCTCCCATTTAGGGGGAGGTCAGGTAGTTCCATCCCTTTGGTCTGAAGCCGATGAAAAGTGGTGGATTGAAGGATGATCCCAGTACCATGTGACAAGTTTTTGTGTTTTGGTAGTGGGTAAGACCGAACCATAAATGGCTGCCTACGTACTTCTATTGAAGAGGAGATTAGGTCTGTGTAGTTCGAACCTGGTGTAAGAGGTTCAACGCTGTATGTGAAAGGGTGTAGAAGGATGTAGAAGTGTAAAAGGGTATAGAAGTGTTTTTATTTTTATTTTTTTTATTGCGACTGGGCCATTTAAAAAAATGGTTGTCTACGTACTCCCAGGTATTTGGGAGATTAGGTCGACGTAGTTTGCCCCATGTGCAGGACGAAATGCAGTTGAAAAGTTTCATCCCATGTTCAGGACAAACTGCAGGGGAAAATGTTTTATCCCATGTAAAGGACAAACTGCAAGTGTGAAAAGTCTTATCCCTAGTGGGACAAAACTGCAGTTGTGAAAGGTTCAATCCTTGGTGGGATAACTGAAGTTCTATGAGGGGTTTTGAAATGAAGTGGAGTTAAGGATCTGTTGATCCGAAACTAGGCTGCTGGCTTGAAAAGTGTGTTTCCCTGATGGGGCAGATGGTTATGAAGAAAGGTTATATGTAGTAAGGGTTAGAAAACCTGAAATGATTGGGGATATGGTGATCCAAAACCAGGATGTTTGTTTGATGGTAACCTTAGACATAGTATCGTTTCACGGTGTCCGAGTTGATGAGTTGTGGAAATTCATCACCGTCCATTTCCTGTAATCTAAGAGCACCTCCTGTCAATACTTCTTTGACAACAAACGGGCCTTCCCAGTTTATAGCGAATTTTCCCTTTGACTGATCCTGGTTGTCAATGATCTTCTTCAAAATCAAGTCATGTTAAACTGCCGTAGCCAGACTTTTCTGTTGTAGAATCTGGCGATCCTCTGTTGGTATAATTTCCCATGGAAGATAACATTATTTCACCTTTCGTCTATTAGAGACAACTGGTGATACCTATCCTATAACCATTGGTCTTCATCCAGTTGAGCGTCTATCAACACTCTAAGGGATTCCATTTCCGCTTTTATGGGGAGCACTTCTTCCATCCCATAGGTCAATAAGTAGGGGGTTGACCCATTGGAAGTACACATTGAAGTTCTATAGGCTAATAGAGTAAGAGGCAACAAATCAGGCCATCCTTTGTGATTGGTGGTCATCTTTTGCATGATCTTCTTGATGTTATTATTAGCCGCTTCAATAGCACCATTAATCTTTGGATGGTAGATGACGGAGTTAAGGTGTTTGATGTGAAATTTACTGCACAACTCCTCCATCATTTTGTTGTTGAGGTTTTTAGCATTGCCTGAAACAATTACCTCTGGTTGTCTATATCGACAAATGACATTGTTTCTGATGAAACCAATGATGACTTCTTTGGTAACCTTGGGGAAGGAGGCTGCTTCTACCCATTTGGTGAAGTAGTCGATCATGGGGAAGATAAACTGATGCCCATTACTGGTTTTGGGCTCGATGGGCCTAATCATGTCCATTCCCCACATTGAGAAGGGTCAGGGTGAACTCATATTGTGGAGCTCCCTTGGAGGGGCATGGATAGCATTCCCATGAATTTGGCATTGATAACATCTCTTGACGTGATCATCGCAGTCAACCATGAGAGATAACCAGTAATGCCCTGTTCTGAGGATCTTTTTAACAAGTAGAGGGCCACTCATGTGTGGGCCACATACTCCACCATGGATTTCATCCATGAGCCTCTGAGTTTGGTCCTTGTCCAGACATTTGAGGAGACCTAGTCCTGCATCTCGTTTGTAAAATGCATCTCCACTCAAGTTGAATTTCATAGCCAGTCAATGGATCCACTTTTTCTCAGCAGGACTCGCCTCAGCGGGTGTAGATCCATCTCGTAGATACTACTTGACTCCTTGATGTGCTGATACCAAGGGTACTGGATGGGAGGTAGCTCATCCAATACTTCCCAATGTAATTCCCATAGGCTGGAGCCTTTTGCAGGGTAAATGGGATGATTGGCATATTTTCCTTGTCAAATATGTTGACCAAGGAGGCCAAAGTATCTAGCGCATCCACAAAATCATTCCTATTCTGAGGAATGTGGAGGAAGTTTATTTCTTCAAACTCCGGTTTATCTGGATAACCTCTGATGGTGGTAAAGGCGAAGAAATGTAGTTATTTGGTGTGATGAGACACCGATGGCTTGTCGATTTCCAATTCGTAATCCCTTAAGACAGCTTAATCGTCAATACCCCATTGATTGGGCAAGTTTGAGTCCCATGATACAACCTTCATACTCAGTTGTGTTTTTGGTGCTGACAAACTGCAATTTGATGGCAATAGGATACTGCTCCCCCGTAATGGCTACTAGAACTACTCTAGCTCTAGAACCTTCCATATTAACAACTCCATCAAAATAAATTTTCCATAATTGATGGGTATCGCTTCGATGGTGTTCTTTGGTCTGTCATTACCCTTCATCGGGGAGTATGTCTCTAAGGGTTTGAAATCCCCTGCATGAGTGGCGGCGAGATGATCCGCAATTCCTTAACTTTTGATAGACTTTTGCGTCATGTAGACGATGTCAAATTGCTGTAGGATCAACTGCCATCTGGATAGTCGACAATTTAATATGGGTTTACTGAACACGTACTTGAGAGGATCCACGGGGTATATAAGATTGGTTGTGTGACCATGGAGGTAATTCTGTAACCTCATGGAAGCCCATGCTAAAGCACAACAAGTATTCTAAATCAGAGTGTACTTGTGTTTACTGTTGTTGAATCTTTTGCTGAGGTAGTAGATAGCTCGATCTTGGCCTCTATCATCTTTCTTTCCCAGCATGCAGCTCATGGCATTGTCATTAATGGACAGGTGCATGAACAGTGGAACATCATCCCTGGGTGGTACCAAAATAGGAGTGTTAACCAAGTGCTCTTTGATTGTAAGGAAGGCTTTTTGACACTCATCGTTCCATTTCATGGAGGAGTTCTTCCTTAACAGTTTGAAGATAGGCTCACAGGTTGCTGTGAGTTAGGAGATGAATCTTCTAATGAAGTTGATTCTTCCTAAAAATCCTCGTATTTCCTTCTCTGTCCGAGGAATGGGCATTTCCGTGATGGCCTGGATTTTGGTGGGATCCATCTTAATCCCTTTGTGGTTGACTAGGAAACCTAGCAACTTGCCTGATTTAACGCCAAAGGAGCACTTGGCTGGATTCAACTTCAAGTTGTACTTACACAACCTATTGAAGAGTTTTTTGAGATGGTCTAAGTGGTCTTCTTCCCTTCGGGATTTGACAATGATGTCATCCACGTAGATCTCTATCTCCTTATGCATTAAGTCGTGAAAAAGAGCCATCATGGCTAGCTGGTAGGTAGCTTCGGCATTAATGAGGCCGAATGACAACCTTCTATAGCAAAAGGTTCCCCAAGGCGTGATGAATGCAATTTTCTCACAATCCACTTCTGCAACCATGATTTGATGGTACCCCGCAAAACAATCAGCAAAGGAGTACATGCCGTATTGAGCAGTATTGTCAATAAGAATATGGATAAATGGCACGAGAAAGCTATCTTTAAGGCAAGCTTTATTCAGATCCCAGTAATCCACGCAAACTCGCACCTTTCCTCCCGATTTAGGCATGGGGCCTTTCAGGGTATGTAGACACCATGATGATGCCTGCTTGAAATTGTTTCACAATTTATTCTTTAACCTTTAAACTCCACTTAGGTTTTAATCATCAAAAACTTGTTGATCGATTTACATGATCAATGAATACGTGCAAGTATACACGGTCAACAAGTAATAAAGTGAAAGTAGAGTATCGTTCCCACGATGAATTATTTAATAAAAATTACCAAATACTAACTCTTAACCAAATCAATTTTATTTAAACAACCAATAATTGTGATTTTTCGAATTAAAAAAACTAAATTAAACAATTGGAAGAGATTAGTCTAAAAGAAAGTAAATAAACAGAACTAAGATTTGATTGAATTCAGATAAATGATGATTAAGACTCCAATATCCCCAATTATAAACTATAAATCAATTATCCAATTATCCCAATTATTATGCCTACTCTTGAATTGTTAATGAGAATTCTCAAATGCCAAAAGTCCTTTTCCAAGTGATCAATTGCCTTCTATTTAATCCAGATTAATTTTGCTATATTCCTATGCAAAACAATTGAATTAAACTCATTATAATCCCAACTCCTTATGTGTTACATGCATGTAATGAGATATTTCCATTCTATTCACAAACTTAATTATTCACTGTGCAAATAACTAAGTCATATGATATCATGCCCAATTCTAACCCTAGAATTCCTCTTTCAATTCCTTCTAGAGTAACAAGATAATTACTGATCAGATAATTAATCAACAAGCTCAAGACAAGATAAACAATTCACTTTGACATAAATAATTGGAATAAATCGAATAACTAATTTATAGACATAAAAGGTTCAATTGAAATCTTAATAAAAGAGTTAGTTCATAATTAATGAATAAAAAACAAGAATCCAAAAATGAATAGACATTAAATGATAAAAGTATGATAAGAGAAGAGAATAGAATCTGTTGTCAGCAAATCTGATGCTCCCCTCTTGCTCTTGCTCTTGATCTTCAGTGTTCTTCAATTTGCATCAATCTTCCATGGCTAATTAAGAACTAGGGTTTATATTCTAATCTAATGGAGTATTTTATCTAGTCTAATCTATGTAATCTCTTTTTATTTTATGCCTTACATCATGTATTTATAGGTTACAAGTCCAATTTTTAGCTTAGGAACAAACCCAATCCAATTTGTTGTCAAAAAGGTGTCAAAATTCGCCCCAAAATGCGTCCAAGCCTTGCTAGGACCTTCCCAAATACTTGACAAAGATCAAGCACCACCATCGAACCACCTCGCCTTCAGCGCTCAAGCGCTGCAAATAAGCATGATTTGGGCGCCCCGGTGCTGGCCCCATTTTTGGAAATTTTCTACTCCGACGTCCTTTGGGAAAATGGTCATAACCTCTTCGTCCGAACTCTGATTTTGATGATTCAAGATGTTACGGAAAGAGGAGAAGTAGATCTACAACTTTCATTCTTTAATATTTTCAAAATAAGGTCTGGAGAAATACTCAAATTGGCTCAAGTGATCATATGTAAATGGCAAGCCAAAAACGCGAATCTAGCCATCCCGAACGTCGATCCAAGTAACTTTTGTCCCAATTCCTACAAAACAACATAAAACATGCATGAATAAACACAAATACTTAAAATCAACCAAAAGATTAAGCTCAAACACACTCAATTATGAGTATAAAACTCACTCATCAAATACCTCCAAACTTAAACCTTTGCTTGTCCTCAAGCAAAAACAAAAAAGAACAAAAAATAAACAAACTAACTCAACTACATGAATGCATATGCATGATCTACTTCCTAATATACCTACGAAATCCAAAGAATAAATCAAGATGATATATAGCAGCAGTGCCTCAAAGATACCATTGATACTCAAATAATATATCCAATCAAGTCAAAGTCCATAACTCTAACCAATTAGTCAATCCAAACCACTCATCACCCATGTTGTGCGTGTGTGCTTGTTAACCATTCTAACCAACCACAGTTCAAGATAATCCCATAACAAACTTCTTAGAAGGAAAATTTCAGTTCCAATTCAATTACTTTTGTGAACATGACAACTGCGGTTAAAACTAAGCAATTACCAAGTCTAAGGGCAAATACAAAATATATTTATACTTTTATTCAACCACGAGGGCATTTTTGCTCTTTCTCGTGTTTTATTCATTTTTTTTTCATGGTTGTGCAATGTCCTATACCCTTAGGCTTTTCAAAGGCTACCTTAATGAGCTTCAACGACTCCAAAGCCATTAAGACCTTAGGGCGCTAGGTGTAAAGACAATCCCCTCGGGCTTACTTACTTAAGTAACAAAGGCCACAAAACTAGACAAGCATGCCACGGTGTTTATTCTCTCTCTCTTTTTTTTTCTTTTTCTGGATATTCTATTTTTTTTCTTTTTCTTTTCATCATTTCTTCATTTTTTTCTTTTTCTTTTGTATATATATATCCCATAGATTTCCCCAAACTCAAGCTTTTACGTCATTCCAACCTTTACTGCCAGTTCATTAATTTCCTTAAATTTTAACCAAGAATTTCTCTCAGAAACAAATTATGAAACCCTTGAACCAAGTGGATTAAAACAGTTAAACTTTAAGTGCTAACCGGTTACAAAAGTTTAAGACAGGCTCAGATTATCATCATGATTAAAATTAGAACTCATCATCAATTATCAACACTGTTCAAGTTAACATGCAAAACCAATCTTATCATAGGCCGAGCTAAGACCATACCAACCTATCGCATAGATTTATGCAAAAAAAATGCAATTATACTACATGAACACATACTAATGCAACACATATATGAATATGCAAATAACTACCATGTATTATATGCAACCTAAAAAAAAACACAATGCTAACACATAAAAAAAATGAACTACTATGAAGATAACTAACTATATGCAATACGACACTAAAATGCCCCCAAACTTAAACTAGACATTGTCCTCAATGGCTGAAATATAAAAAAGTAAAGCAGAGGACTTCCCTGAAAATATAGCAATCTTCCTCCTTGTCCACTAAGTTTGGAGAATATGCTAGGCACATGGAACAAATTGGGCACCACACTTGAATTTGACTTGAATAACTTGTAAAACCATTATAGAAGCAATTTTATTAAATCCTAAATAAGTGCAAATTCAGAACTGCTAATATAAAACCTAATAAAAACTAAAAATAAAAATTAAACTTGGGTTGCCTCCCAATAAGCGCTTGTTTTATAGTCTCAGCTTGACTTCTTCAATTCTCTATCCAATTCCCCTTCAGAAATTGAGGAATCCTCCATCCATCAGTATCAATGTCTCTTTTGGGAGGTTCCCATTAGCAAAAACCCTTGAATTGAAGTCACCTAGCATGTTCTTTGTAGATAAGTTCCCTATTAAGAACGTCCAACAACTAGGTGTTTTCTCCATTATGTCTATGATCAGATTAGGGCATTGAAGCTTAATAAATATAATAGAATCTTCCTCTATCTTCTCCTTTTCATCCCACCATGACTCCACAATGTACTAGCTCTTATGTCACAAAGAGCTTTGCCGACGACATGACTGCCAATTGGGGATGGTTTTGCAAAACTGCCCGGATTATTAAACTTTGGTGGAGGAGGCATATGGGATACTAATGAAATCAATTCATCATCGTTGATCTTTTTTTCTTGATTCCCAATTGTTTCCTCTCTTTCAACATCTTGTGGCTCATCCATTCTGATTTTTGTTCGGGCTCTCCATCGGTCTCTAATCCATGTCATAGGGCCAATTGTATTGAGGATTTATTGTTCAACGCAGCGTGTCTTCTCGCCCCAATTGATTTTCCAGATTCTTGATTGACGCACCTAGGCTTTGCATATTCAAATTTCTATTTGATTAAATTTTTTTCATTTTCCTCGTTCTTTTTTTCAGAAGCTTTAATAAATCTATCCAAGGTTTCTTCAAAACTTGATTTCCGATCTGGTTGTTGTGTCTGATTTTGAAACACGGATCTATTTTGTTGTCTCGACGCTTGAGCTTGATTGTTACTCCATGAAAAATCCGTGTGATACCCCCAATCCTGATGATAGTTGTTGGGATAGACATAATTGTTGGGATAATCACCACTATACTGTACTGGCTCGAAACTGATGGTGCATTGATGACTCATATGATTTCCAGCACAATAATCACAAGTAATCGTCACACTTTGACGACGTTGAGCTTCAAAAGCTTCTAAACTCCTCGAAAGTGTCTCAATCTGTGCTGACAATGCAGAAAATGTATTAAGTCCATCAATCCTTGTTTTCCTTGGTTGAGTTATGTTCGTGTATGACCATTGATACACAAAGTCATCCATGGTACCTAAAAAGAGAAAATATAGGAAGAGAATGAAAAATAAAAATAAAAATATTTAAATTAATACTAATTTGATTGAAATTAATATTGGTAAAAAAAAATGATAAATCTGCCTAAACAAGCCATGGGTTAGTTTCTCTCTCTAGATTTTGCTCTCCCCTCTCACTAGGATTTTAGACCACCTCTCCCGTCCATTCTCTTTCCCTTTACCGTTAACTTCCATTTTCTTTCTTTCCTTTTTAATCTCCCGCCCAACCTCACCTACCTCTCCGTCCTTACCAAACTTTTCTGTTTACCCTTTCTGGTTTTCTACTCCCCCATCCTCCTGCTACCGTTACCCATCAATGCTCAAAGAACCTATACAAACTGTCTTGCCCTTGAGCGCCTCAGCCGAGACTCCTAGCAAGGATCGTGAGTAGGGGTAATATCCATGCGTCATATGGCATGGCGCCCATCCAAACTCCATACTGGTGATAAATTGCTAATCCATCGGCGTCATCATCACCTCACAATCTAATAATGGAGAGACTGAGTGTGGTAAAACTAGCGCTCAGACAACGCCCTGAGATAACCCGAGGGACAACGACGGGAAAGGATGGAAAAGAACGCCTCTAAGCCCCAACCATGCACAATTTCTCGATAATCAGGATTCAGATCCCGATATGTAGAGTGAATGCTAAACCAGTTCCCTCAAGGCTGAGTAAAGCTGGGAACCTACATCATAAAAGCGGATCAACATCAGAATTCTTTAATCCTCATCAATAGGAAAGAAGGAAGATTAAAATCCAGCTTGTACCTCGTTTGTATGCAAGTAAATTAAGGGGTGTCGACTCAAATCATCCAGAAGCTCTGGGATCGCTACCTCAATGCAGGGAAATGCCTATGGGGAACATGAGCGGCGCGGGAGCGGGTCCGCATGCAGTACATCCTCCTCTTTGTCCTCAACATACGGTACCTCAACCCAACAAGAGGCGTATCACCGCCTCACCCAAACGCAGCGAGAGGCTATCTAACTAAACAGGGGTTGAGGCATATTAAAGCCCTCCTCACTTTTACACCCTAAAGTGGTCCTGCAGGAGCTACTCGGCTGATACGGATCCATATATCTGGACACGAGTCTCCAAATCACCTCAGAAAGGGTATGGTAAACTCTAACCTGGAGATTTTTCAAAATACATTTTATGACTACATGCATGCATGCATTACTTTAACATACGTCTACAGTAGAGTTAAAAGTGCATGACTACCCATTGCCTATATTTTGGAAAATTTTTGTCAGAGTCTCCTTTGTAAATAGGACTATCCACATGCATATAGGCATAACTAGGTGGCCATTCAAGAGCACACCTACCCATAGTCATAAACATCCCATATGCATTATCACATCAAAGACATAATCTCAGTAAGGTAGCCTAATTACTAGGATTACTTTGTTTTACCATATTTTCTCATTTATTCTCAAATAGGATAAGAAATAGCAGAAAAAAAAGATGTCAATTTGACTATTTCAAAAGTCAAATTTTTTCATATCATTATGTTTAGCATGGTTAAATACTAACATTTACTATGGTGAATATTTTTTATTAAGTCATATGAGCATGCATGAAACCCAAAACCTTTCTCCCCAGCAGAAACCCTATCAGCCTTTGATCAACATGTTAACAAAGGACAAGCAACCTTGATGGTATTCACCGCTTGCAAAGTAAATTCAAATGAAGTGTCAAAAACCATCGATGATCTCATCGATTTGATGCACACGTCAACGAAGGGCAAGCAACCTTGACATCATCCACAACAGGGATCTCATCCGTTGATGTACATTTCAGCGGAGGTTCAAGTAGCCTGACAACACGGACTTTTGGCAATAACCCGACAAAGCATTAGAAGGACACAGGCGACATAAACCGGGGAAGACCACCCTCATCCGGGGAGGTAGATGATGGACTATGGTATACAAGGTCTCCTTAGAAAACACATACCCACAAAGTGTCTTGTGCGTGAGAGAGATACATCCTCGGTAAAGTCTGTACCAAGGATTAAGGACTTTGGTGATAACCCCAACGTCAACATCCTGAAAGTTCCTAAGAACTTTGGATCACACATCCAAGACAGTTTATCAGGGTTGTCAGTGATAACTCCAGTCCTTATCAGAAGTCATGGGGGCAAAAAGTCATCACATTCTATTGGAAAATTATCCAATAAACCACATACATCATGCATATACATCATGCTGCGGTACATTACATCACGATTACCTTGTCACATTTCAAGTGTCTAGTATTCTTTATCTTATCCATGCCATTTCATTGCATGAATATGATAAAGAGGGGTATCTGTAGACACTCAAAAAATTTTTTGCACTCTTATTAATAACATTGCAGGAGGGCAGAATCGTCTTTCTGAAATAACACTAGAGGACAGCTCAGCTCAATCCCAGAGATAACCCTGAGATACTCAGTTCTTACCATCTCAGAGATAACCCCGAGATACTCAGTCCCATCCCGGAGAGAACCCCGGGAGTTCCTGTTTTAACCTCGGAAATAACCTCGAGGGATGCAGTTCATGTTCTGGAAATAACACCGAAGAAAGCTCTTTCATCTCAGAGACAACCCTGAGATAATCAGTTTCATCCCAAAAACAACATACATTCTCAATTCCCAGGGAGATACCTTTAGAAATACCTTTAAAAATACATACGAGCCTATTTCAAACTCTTTATTTACTCGATGTGAGTCCGCATACTTTTTCTATCTGTCTTGAGCTGTCACGCTCCAAAATTCGGTCTATCTACATACTCTAATTCCGTACGTCATGAGTACATCATTCATCCAAACATACATCATTATATACTGAAATATAACAACATACATTCTCAATTCCGAAGTTCTAATACCTTATAACCTTATTCATTGCAAATAATGATAATTACATTATTATTTACATCTTACACGATGAGTTTCATCTGCCATAAAGGATATATTACAGTTCATTAAACTAATCTATATTTCAATTTCTTCTTTCTACATTACAAGTCTTCACTTGATCTTCACCCTCATTCATCTAATGAATAAGACTTCTTCTAGAATCTTTTCATCGACTTGATCTTTACAAGATCCTTAAGATCTTTTACTCAAATGTCTGTATGAAAATGTTTTTCATTTAAAGCAAGTGTGAGCATTCAATTGCTCGATGAAGTTATAACAGATTGAACAAACAACTTCAAAAGGTTAAAACATTCCTTTAGAACTTCAATAACCAAACAAAGGTTATGAAGCAGCTTGAATAATAGGAATAATCTCGATTCCTATCAATTTAAAACATTAATCACCGTGACACCCCCAAATTCGGGTACTTCAATCCCACAGATTTGGTGTTCGCTATCCAATTAAATCATAACTAACTACCCATAAACAAAGGATATAATTAAACTCAAAAGCTTAAACAATAAATCTCCCATCAAAGGGTTACATAATCTCAAATAAATCCCAGGTCATCTAACCTTTATTACAATCATCAGCGGAAAACTAAAACATAAGTTTGCGGAATACATCACATATTTAAAACAAGTCTTAAAACATAAAACATAAAATTATCATAAGTCTTCATCATTTGGACATCTTGCCCTTGCCTTTGCTAGTCGACGACTCATCAACTTTTTCCACTTTAGTTGCAGTGTTAATTGCAAGAGTGAGCAAACAAATGCTCACTGATATACAATGTAGCAGTGATAGTAACATGAGAGTGAACAACGAAAGCTGAACAATAAGGAACTTGTTCTACAAATCAAACTAGAAAACAAGTTCGAACCTTAATTATCTGAGGGTCTTAAGACCACGAACTATGTCCCCGGTACTTAGGTATTATTACCCAACCTTAATAGATCATTTAGACTATCTGGGACCCTTCTTATCGTATACTTAGGGGATCACCCCTTTGTACCATGTATTGTGCACAAACATCTAAATGTTACGTCGTGACAAAATCCCTATGTTAGGGTTGTTCGTCTCAGTTTGGATTTAGAATTTCCTCACTAAAGAAAGTTTAGTTTGGAACTAGCTTATCAGTGTTTCTAGAATTTTAGAACACTATTCGAATATAGATTAATTCAATCAATAAAGGTTTGCTTACTACTTGAAGGTTTAATAAAACGATAAGGCTTTGAACAAGGTTATCAAAGTCAAAGATTGAATAACAATAATATATAATTGAGTAATCATGATATACATGCAAAGTGCTATAGAAGAGTTAAAACAATCTCCCTTGAATCAATGTATTAGAACATTACATGCTTTGAATAATAATTAGGAAACTAAATCTCGCTCAATGTAACGAATTAGGTTACATAAGCTTGTACAAACATACGCAAGATAGGTTAAGCTTGCTCAAATTCATAAAGAATGTTAGAAACTTGCAGAATAATAATATAGGAATGGAAACTTGCGTTCGATATGAAAAGAACAAAGTTCGAAAGCTTGCTCAATTGTAAAGAGATAAGGTTTAGAACTTGTACAATTATAAAAGTAGGGTTAGAGAACTTGCCTCGTGTGTAGGTTAAACAATCACTACTCACGTTCACCCCAAGTCCTACACATACCATATGTATTGACAATACACATTAGTTACACTAACATTACCTTCATGAGTTGCTTTCTACTTTTAGTATAGCTAATAACTAAGTTTAAGTTTAAACAACATCGCATCTTTTCATGAACATTACTTTTTAGCTTTATTACAACTACTTAAGTGATCATGTCATTGCACCACATACACATTAACAACTTGATACAACATCCTATTATATGTCCAACATGTTATCATTAAGTTATACTAATACACAAAGGATTGCACTTGCATTAGCGCATCCCGACGCCCTCCGATTGGCTCCAAATACACAACAGTCCTAAAGATGGCTATTTTGACCATTCATAAAGATTTCAAATTGAAAACCTTAAAGAATACAAGTTATAGGCCTATTCATCCTCTTTCCGAATCATCTTGAATCACCTCAATCGGAGTTCGTATGAAAAGGTTATGGCCATTTTACTACAGGAGGTCAAAATTGTTCAACCCAGACCACTTTTCCTATTTGGTAGCGAGATGAGATGTATTTGGGGCGCGAATTCGATCTTTGAGGCTCGAACTTACGGCCTATTTGTGGTATTTGAAGCGCGAAATTTAGCGTTAGGGGGGCTCAAATTACAGAATACCCATAACCAGAAACAAAACCATGTCTTAATTTCTAACACCAATTAACATGTATAACTTATGTAAAGTACACATAAATATTTCCAAGCATATATATACCAATTTAAACAACTAAACAAAAATTTTAGAAATTTTAAATTTTGAAAACACGGTTTAAAAACCAAAACTCCATATTTGATATATTTTAACACAGTAAATAATGTAAATTCTAATAACAACCAATTTGTTTACTTTAACTACAATTCTCTGAAATTCGTAACAAACGAATTAACATAATCACAGTTTAATTTCTCAATTTTCATGTTTTTCATATAAAATTCCATTTTTTTTTATATTCTGTCCAAAAATCATCACTGTGAACTCATTACTTGACCAAATCATTCCATTCAAATTACGTTATGTTCGTATCTCAATGAACAACCATATACAAGCATCAATTTACAGATTACTACACACATTGGACAAGAAATTTGGTACTTTATAAGGCCATATAACAAGAACACAAACACTGTGATTTTCCTTTTCTTCCTCAACCCAATTTCTCATGAATTTGATAACAGATAACATGTTTACATATTAATTAACAGAGTTTTGAAATTCTACAAGAACATGTATACAAATCTCGTGATTTCCAAATCATACCAAGAAGATATATACATAAACAACCAAAACTAAAGAATAACAATAGGAGTAGTTTATACCTTAATCATTGATGATATGATAGCCAAACTTAGAGAAATCCTTTCCCCACAACCCTTCTTCTCTAACCCTCCAATATCACTGTGTTTTCTTCTTCCAAGCTCTCTCTCTCTCAACACTCTGATATTTTACCTTAGAAAAATAGACGTGTAGGAATAATATAACTGACCTCCCACAAACGTCAGGTTGAAAAACAAAAAGGTAGCGTCAGTTGAATAATGCCAAAGGCCATAAGGCCTTGTTTGGCTAACCAACTCTCCCAACTAAATTATTTTAATAACATTTATATTATATAGTTTTATGTCACACTTTTAGTTGATTAATTTAAATAGCATAGTTTAGTTAATTTAAATAACTTATAATACTAATAATAATAAAAATCTTATTATCATTAATAAATAATTATATATCTAATTTAATTATTAAATTAGAAACATTACTTTATCTAATTCATTAATTTCCATTAAATTAAACAATTCATTTAATTTAATTATTTTATTAAATATTAAGCAATTGATTTAATTTAAATATCTCCTTAAATTAAATCCAACAAATAAAATTATCATTACTCGATTCAATTAACATTAATTAATTTAGCTACTAAATCAATTCATGACAATTCATCAAATATTTATTTTCCTCAATAAATAAATTATTTTAAATATTTATTTAATTCTATAAATATTTAAATTAAATTACAAATTCCTCGATCGTTACATCCTTCCCTCCTTAAAAGGATTCTGTCCCCAGAATCACAACTCAAAAAAATTTATTCGTTACATTCTTCCCTCCTTATCAAGATTCTGTCCCCATAATCGCTATACAAAATCAAGCAAACAACTGAGGATAATTCCTCATCATAACGCTTTCAAGTTCCCACGTAGCTTCTTCAGCATTGTGGTTCCTCCAGATTACCTTAACAGAAAGGTATCACCTTATTCCTCAGTACTTGCTCTTTTTTGTCAACAAATTGAACATGGACTTCTTCATATGATAAATCTTTCTCAAATTGTAAGGGCTCATATTCTATAACATGTTTATAGTCAGGCTTATATGGTCTCAATACCGAGACATGGAAAACATTATGAATATGCTCCAACTCCGGATGTAAGGCTACCTCGTACGCCACTTTGCCAACACGTCGAAGCACTTCGAAAGGTCCTATAAATCTAGGGCTTAATTTCCCCTTCTTGCCCAATCGAATTTTCCCCTTCCAGGGAGATACTTTCAAGAAAACATAACTCTGAGCATCAAATTCCCCGATTACATCGATCTTTGATCGGCATATTTCTTCTGTCTATCTTGTGCAGCTATCAGTCTCGCTCGAATCACTTTGATGATCTCGACAGTCTGTTGCACCAATTCTGGACCCAATAGCTGACGTTCACCAACCTCGTCCCAACATAATGGAGTTCTGCATTTCCTGCCATATAACGCTTCGTAAGGCGGCAATGCCAATACTTGCATGATAACTATAAGCAAATTCCACCAATGGCAGATAGTCATCCCAATTTCCCTTGAAATCCATAACACACGCTCTAAGCATATCCTCCAGTGTTTGGATGGTTCTCTCACTTTGTCCGTCGGTCTGAGGATGGTACGCCGTGCTCATTCTCAGCTGTGTTCCCAAACACTCTTGTAATCGTTTCCAGAAATTAGATGTGAAACGTGGATCTCTGTCTGATACAATAGACATAGGTACACCGTGTCTTGACACAATCTCTTTCACGTATAGTTTTGCTAACTGATCTAGAGTAAATCGAATCTTGATTGGCAAAAAGTGTGCTGACTTCGTCAACCGATCGAAAATCACCCAAATGGCATCGTAACCTTGCTGAGTCGTTGGAAGACCTACCACAAAATCCATTGTGATATGCTCCCATTTCCATTCTGGTATCTCTAACGGTTGTAATAATCCGCTTGGCCTTTGATGTTCAGCTTTGACTTTCTGACACGTTAAGCATTTTGCCACACACTCAGCCACATCCCTCTTCATATTTGGCCACCAAAAATGATGTTTAAGATCTTGGTACATCTTTGTACTCCTAGGGTGAATAGAATATCGTGAGTTGTGAGCTTCATTCAGAATTTCTTCTTTAACTTCATTCTTGGCGGAACCCAAATCCTCCTTGAATCGAAGTAACCCTTAGAATCGATTTTGAATTTGTCTCCCTCACCTCTGAGATATCTTACATTTTATCTTTCACGATCTTCATCACGAAGTTGTGCATTTTTCACCTTATCTACCAACGTTGAACTATTTCCTATCTGGAATAACTTTTCATCGGATTCTGTCGGATATTTAATTTCCAACTCCATCTTAGCCATTTTTCGACACTAACTTTTCTTGATCAGTTAACATCATTAACTTCTCCCGTCCCTTCCTACTTAAGGCATTAGCAACAACATTCGCCTTTCTGGAATGATAGAAAATCTCGCAATCATAATCTTTGATCAGCTCCAACCATCTTCTTTGTTGCATGTTCAAATCTTTTTGTGTAAAGATATACTTCAGACTTTTATGGTCGGTATATATCTCACACCTCCATAAAGATAATGTCTCCAAATTTTCAGGGCAAACACTACTGCTGCCAACTCCAAGTCATGAGTCGGATACCCCTTCTTATAATCTTTCAACTAACGTGATGCATACGCAATAACTATGTCGTTCTGTAAAAGCACACAACCTAGTCCTTTATGTGATGCGTCACTATACACCACAAAATTTCCTGTATCATCAGGCAACAACAACACAGGTGTTGAACTCAACCTCTTCTTTAACTCTCGAAAACTTTCCTCACACTTCTCTGTCCAAACAAACTTAACCATTTTTCTAGTTAAATTTGTCAATAGAGTTGCAATCTTGGAAAAGTCTTCAATAAAACGCCTATAGTAACCCGCCAATCCTAAGAAACTCCTCACTTTTGACGGTGTCTTCCGTTGATCCCAGTTTATTACAGCTTCCACCTTTGATGGATCTACCAAAATTCCGTCCTTATCAATAACATGCCCGAGAAACTGTACACGTTCCAACCAAAATTCACATTTTGAGAACTTAGCGTACAACTTCACTTTTCTCAACGTTTCCAACGTCAATCTCAAGTGTTCCACATGTTCCTCCTTGGAATACACCAATATATCATCAATAAACACCACCACAAACTTGTCTAGGAATGGTTTAAACACCCTGTTCATCAAGTCCATGAACGCTGCAGGTGCGTTAGTTAAACCAAAAGACATAACCAGAAACTCGTAGTGACCATCTTTGAGTTACGAGCAGCTGTCTTCGGTACATCCTCCGGCCTCACCTTCAATTGATGATAACCACTTCTCAAGTCTATCTTAGAGAAATACCTCACTCCCTTCAACTGATCGAACAGGTCATCGATTTTAGGTAATGGATACTTGTTTTTAATCGTGACCTTATTCAATTCTCTGTAATCAATGCAAAGCCGCATCGATCCATCTTTCTTCTTAACAAACAACACCAGTGCTCCCCATGGTGAAACACTCGCTGAATATACTTATTGTCAAGAAATTCTTGCAATTGCACCATCAATTCCTTCATCTCTACCGGGGCCATTCTGTATGGTGCCTTAGATATCGGAGCCGTTCCTGGTAGTAGGTCAATCACAAACTCGATTTGTCGATCTGGCGAAAGACCCGACAAATCGTCTAGAAATACATCTGCAAAATCTCTTATGATCGGTATCTCTTCTAACTTTGCACTCTTTTTCTGTGTATCGACTATGTAGGCTAAAATCAATCAATCTATATCATACGAGTAGTCTAGCCGAAATAAATCTGGCATCGACCCTTTCTTTAAAACCCGTTATGCAATTCAATTCAACGAATCACATACAACTTGGCTAACATGAAAGTTAGACAAGTGTTAAAAAAACTTGCCTTTCAGTGTCTTCAAACAATTTACTCAACTGACCACAGCCTTTACAGAATCTACATGATATATTCACATAGCACACTGTAATTAGCTAACAAACAAATGTTCACATTGTGTCCCAACTTCTTTCTCTTCTATGTCTTAGTTAACTTAATAACTTTATTAAAGTCAACAAGACTTCTTACCCTTCATCCCGGTTTATTAATCAACTGACATTTATTAACCGGACTCGAACTTCGTTGATAAAGTACCAACTGTGTTCATCGTTCTTAACTTATTAACATACATTACATTCCTAAATTTCATACCATATACCATAGTATAGGTAGTATAGGAATAGCTTTAATACACTTATGAAGTGTACAAACATTGCCCTTTAGGTCCCCGAACAAATGAAGTTCAAAACCTAAGTCATTGTCTAAAGTTCACCACTTTCATGACTGCGTCGCGACAATCACAAGATACTAGGCTGGCATTGCGGCTTTCAGGTTAAATTGTGGCAAAGCTCTCGACTTCGTATTGTTGCTTGGCCCGAACGATGGTCTTCTTGGCGCCACTCTATAGTAGCTCATAACAACGTAGTATTGCACTGCTGGCGGCGAATAACACTATGTCTGTGCATGCGGCGCTCAAACTTCGATATGTAAAACTTTAATAATTTTCAAAAGTTTTAGGAAATTTCTCGGGGCCATAACTTCTACGTTATAAGCTCGATTTGGTCCGTTCAAAAGCCTACACGTCATAAATAACATAATACACATGTTCATATAAGAATTCGACACTTTCGAATATGATAACAAAAAATTGACTATTGAGTTCATTTTTAGACGTTCGTAAACGTTAAAGAGCGTTCAATGCTCGTTTTCTTTGTTTTAAGTCGGAATCCGACGATTCTATAACCTACAACTCTTAATCACCCTATCTCACGTGTTGACATTGAAAACCAATTTTTTCAAGTCTCACGGCAACTTTTGACCCCCAATCCGGAATTCAACGTTTTCGACGTTTAACGTCTAATTCCGTGAAATCCGCCATAACTTCGTTACTATCGTTCTCTAAGCCAAATCACATGGAATACTCCATGGATTTCATATCTACATCCTAACTAAACAAGATGCAAATACTAACGTATTGATGGAGTTCAATCGTTTATAAACGATCAATCTCAACAAACAATATTTCATGGTTCAAAACTATATTAAACCTTATAATTCTTATAATCTCATGGCTTGTAGAGATTGAATCTATGGTAAGCCATCTTTAATCCCTCATACAAGACATATACCACCCATCTATGATTCTCCAAAATAAAAGAAAAATCAAAAAGAGATGGAGATAAAAGGTAAGGATTATACCTTAAGAACTTTTATGAAACTTTCTTGAAAAACTCTTTGATCAAGCTTCCAAAGTGTAGGATTTATAAGTATACCTCTCTTTCTCTCTCAAATAATCTAGGTTGGAATTTTTAAAACTCTCAAATGGCCAACCTTGCCTTCTTATTTATAGGAAATTAGAATGGAGGGTAACTTGGACATTACACACACTAACCTCTTTACTATTCACTCTTGGTCACCAAGTATTTCCAAGCCTTATGCTTGGAGTCCACACCAAGGTAGCCGGCCCATCGCAAGCCATGGGTCATCCCATGGGTTGCCCCATGGGTTTTACCCATTCGGTGATCCACTGGATCGATCCACGGTTTGGTATTAACGAATTGGGCTTAACTAAATAAACATTGGGCCATGACTTGGGCTTAACCAACTAATCTCCTTAGGCTTGGTCATTTAACAATTGGACTAATAAAATCCAACTCAAATGACTTAGTCATTAAGACTTAATCTTAATACTATAATACGAATCATTTTCTAAACATATAATTCGCGTATTCTCATCGTATACTACACGTACAATAATCGTATCGTACTTCGTATTTACACATCGTATTACACATAGATACTAAATAGTACCATAAATGTATAACACTCGCATTAACTCTAATGCCATTCCTTCTACGCATATTATTTCCTCCTCGAAAATCAATATACTCAACCCTTAGATTTTAAGTCCGCAGGCGAAAACTGCGTTTGTCATAAATGAAATATTATCAGATATTCAATCTTATCTCGATATTCTATTATTACGCATTTCTCAGAATTTCAAAATAATTCTCTGAACAGAAACGGATGAATAGTGTTTTTACGGAAATTTCTCGGAAAATATTTATTTTCGTCTTGGAAATTCCAAACAAATATTCCTAGCACGTAACCATAATACTAACCACGTTAGCACATTCTAGGTCATAGAACGACCTTCACATAGCTTACTCACAAAATAATCAATTAAATTCATTTAATTCACATAATCAAATAGAAATTTAATTGTCATATAAATCCGATTTTCTTGGGCGTTACATTCTCTCCCCCTTATAAGGATTCTGTCCCAAGAATCTTAGCTTATTATTACATAAACAAATGAGGAAAATCTTCCATCGTTTTACTTTCGAGCTCCCACGTTGCTTCTTCAGCATTGTGGTTTCTCCATAACACCTTCACTGAAGGTATTACCTTATTTCTTAAAACCTGTTCCTTCCTATCAATAATTTGAACTGGAAGTTCCTCATAGGACAAGTCTTTCTCTATTTGGATAGATTCATATTCTATCACGTGTTTATAGTCCGGTTTATAAGGGCCTTGACAACGACACATGAAACACATTATGAATGCGTTCCATCTCAGGAGGTAAAGCTACTTCATAAGCTACTTCTCCTACCCTTCTTAAAATTTCAAAAGGTCCTACAAACCTTGGACTTAACTTCCCTTTCTTTCCAAAACGTATCTTCCCCTTCCAAGGCGATACTTTTAGAAAAACAAAAGATCCTACATCAAATTCTCTCTTTTCTTTGTGAGGATCGGCATACTTTCTCTGCCTATCTTGAGCAGCAACTAATCGAGTACGTATTAACTTCACCATGTCCGCCGTCGTCTGCTGTACCATCTCAGGTCCCAACATCCGACGTTCGCCCACCTCATCCCAACACAATGGAGTTCGGCACTTCCTTCCATACTGGCGCTTACGTGGGCGGCATGCCAATACTAGCGTGAAAACTATTGTTGTATGAAAATTCCACCAATGGTAGATATTCGTCCCAACTCCCCTTGAAATCCATAATTCAAGATCTTAACATATCTTCTAGCGTTTGAATTGTCCTTTCACTCTGACCATCCATTTGAGGATGATACACCGTACTCAATCTTAACTGCGTTCCCATTTGCTCATGCAAACTCCTCATATAAGGAGAAAACATAAACACCAATTAGTCATATACTTGACTTACGCATTGGTTTACTTAAATTTACTTCTTAGGGTTCGCATTCTTGCAAACTAAGTTTATGCGACCATCTTTCATTATCGGTTTACGGCTTCATAACATATGGAGATGTCTTACTCAATACGTTCATTATCTTTGATTTAGTTCTTCACTGTTCATGGTTTAATCATTGATCTTCATTATCTTACGGTCAAACCATACACGGGGTGTAGATTCTATCCGCTTAGTATTTGCGTACACTCAACCTTCACGTCGGTTAAAGTGTTTAACACATACATTTCATTCTAACATTCTCTATCTGAATCATGATCATCTTCCATTAATCTTCTTACCATTCGCTACGTCTTTCTTAATACCATTCATTATTCTTCCTTAATGTCAAAGCCATATTATTCATTGTATGCTAAGACCGGTCGTTCATCACAACTGCATTGCGTTCACAGCGTCTATACGCTTTACACTTATCTCTCATTACCACTTCATAACATCGAAATGTTATTCATTACCCTCGTCACTCAACGTCTAAGGAATCACAATCATAGCAATCCCCCACCTTCGTTTATCGTTACTACGGTCCCCAAATATCAGCTCTGTAACCCGCGTCTACATTCTTTATCATTTAATATCGTTTAATATTTATGTTCAACCTTTACTAAAGGTTTAAATCACTTGATTAAGTGTTACTTTGGTTGAACATTATGTTCTTTATCTTCCTTTACGTTTCCCCCAAGAGTTGAGCAGTTAAAAGCTCTTTTTTGGCTTTTTCCTACCGTGACTGTATTTCCTCCTCCTCTCTATCTCTCATTGTTTGTATGTGCTTGAGTCTCGATACTGGCTCCCCAGGTCTAATGCTGCGGCTTCACCTTAAAAGGCATGGCTAGCGCTGTGGTGCCAAGGCCTAATTTTGGAAAAAATTTCTAAGTGTTTACACTAGTTTGAGACGGTTACTTTCTGATCTCATAACTCCTTCGTTATAACTCAAAACGAGGTCGTTCAAAAGACATTCTCCTCCTTATCTTTTGTACTTCAATCCCCCTCAAATAGAACTTCATTTTGAATTTGTTAACATTCCATTCGATTGGCTTGATCTTCATCCTTCATTCATTTTTATGTTGTTAACGTTCTTCAATCGTTCGTCCGTAATTCGGTCATCCGAACTTAGAACTCGTTCATTCTTGAGTCCACGACTCACGTTTTCTATGTTCTCTTACTTTCTTATGAAACCCTACACCTTCGGGTTCATTTACATGCTTTCTAATTCTCGTTCGTCTTTTACGAAATTTTCGCCATAACTTCGTTATAGCTTAGTTTTAATCCGTTCTTCAGGAACGTTTTTCTGAATTCTAACCAAGAAATAAGTATCTAACTTATACGCGATAGTTTTAAACTTGTCCATCAACAAAAATTATACTATGATGGTTTTAAATTTGTCCATCAACAACGTTCTTCGTGTTCTTTGCGTGTTCTTTGCGTGTTCTTCGTGTTCTTCATTCGTTCTTCATTTTTAATCGATATTTTGATTAAGATTTTACTTTTTCTTAGAATTCGATGTTATAAAACACCAATCTTTCACCGTATCATTCATATGATTCACTCGTATCGCTCAAATTCATTACGAATCTTATACTTTCTTAAGAAATTCTTAACATAAACTTCAAATTCTCATTTCTTCATTTTCTCATTATTTCAACCATATGAAATCATTCCTAACATTATTTAATTCTTATTCTCATTAACCTTTTTTTTTAACATATAAAACTTACAGAAAATTTATTTGAAGTTCGATTTTTGGATTATACATCTCTTCATTAATCTTCCTCCGTTGGACAAAGCGTGCACTCGGGCTAGCTTTTCCTCTTTCTCTTTCTCTCCTCTTCATCTGAACTCTCTCTCTCTCAAGTGTTGGTGATTTTCAAAATCACCAACAAATGAATTAAGCTCTCCTTTTATCGATTTTCAAGGCTATGGCCATTTTGGTCATTAGGCCAAACCGCCTTACTATTCACACCTCCTTACTATTCCCACCTCATTACTATTCACGAAACTTCCGTTGGAAGTTTTGTGGTTCCGTCTTTCGGGTTTCATCCGATAGTTTTAAAAACTACGATTCTCAGAATCCAAATATTTTTGGATATTTCTTCTTTCCTTCTGGAATTAACTTTTATGCATTCTTCAGATCTCAGATCTCCGAACTACTAAAAAACACATTTTGGCTTGAAGCATTTTCCTTCACGTTTTCCCCTAACGTAGTTAAACGAATGAAAAGTACATAACAATACTTTTCATCATTTTTATTTCGTCTGATCTCTGCACGTTTTTCGAGAAAAACTTTTATCGGCTTACTTAACTTTTCACGACATATTATCGCCAAATCTTTCAACGAAATGTCATTTCGACATACCAAACTCTTCAAAAGGCTTAGGTTATTCAAACCCTAACCCTTAGAGTTTAAATCGGTGAATAGTGCTTATTTTTTTCTTTTCTCAAAAATATTTTTTGTTCCCAATTTTTTTATTTTCATCTTAGAAATTACGGGCTTTTGGGACATGAAAGTATATGGTATAAAGTACCTCTGTCCAAAAATGAGCTCATTCAGACTTAAAATGAGCAAGTTATGACCATTTCAATATTTAGGTTTTTTTTTGATGAAAAATACTATAACAGAATACTATAACTCAGATGACCATGAAATTTAAACTGGAAGCTCAAGTTAACATGTGTAAGATTACTTGCCAAGATTTGGGAATTCACAGAGTTAAACTTGAGGTAGCTAATTTCTTAAGAATTAATTAGAAATTGATTTTTGAAAAATAGTAAATAAATTTTAAAAATTTAGAGAAAAATATATGTTCATTATGGGACTATATTACGCTAAATTCGGAAAAAGAATATTTTTTGGATTTGATTTAGTATTTTCATGAAAATGCACTAGTTATGAGTATATGAGTTAAATATGTTATGTAATGTAACAAAATTGGAAAATAGGATTTTATGGCTTGGGAATCCTATATAAGGTATATGTAGATTTTTGATAAGGGATTTGATCATTAATCTTATGAGTATGGCATTTTTGAATGATTAAATGTATTATTTGGTAAAGTACAAACAATTGAAAAGAATTGTTTATAAGTTTAAGAAGTGATTAAAATATTGTTATAATATTAACAAAATTAGATTATGATTTTATTAAGTGATTGATAATATTTGGATAAATTTAAAGTCTTTAATATTTATCCTTGATTTCGTTTGAGTAATGCTTATAATATTGTCATCATCCTCATGCTTATATTATGTTGAAAGTCATATGTGGCCTGTAGTGCATAGATGGACTTGGTATGATTATGACCAGGGATTATTCGGTATAATCATGACCGTAATGTTACAAATGATGTGGAAAAAGTCCTCATTGGCCCGTAGTGCATTGATGGACAATTTTTGGTATGATTATGGCTATGGATTCTCTTCAGCCAAGGGTACAAAGATGAATTGTTTTATGGCATGATCGGGGATAGTTGATGAAAACACGATTATCTTTGGCGTGGTGCATGGATAATTAAATGGTGCATTGATACTAAAATAATATCCTTGGCCTATAGTGCAGGGATGAATTGATGATGTGGATTAATTATTGAGCTGAGTCTCAGCAATGAAATATTAATTCATGGATGTGATAATAATGAATATCCTTGGCCGTAGTGCATGGATAATTCATGGATGTGATATTAACGAATATCCTTGGCCGTAGTGCAGGGGTGATTCGATGATGTGGATTATTTATTGAGCTGAGTCTCAGAAATGAAATATTAATTCATAGATGTGATAATAATGAATATCTTTGGCCGTAGTGCAAAGATGATTTAATTAGTATGATTATGATCAGAAATTGTGATTTGGTATTACCATGATTTTGATGTTTCAGGTAAAGATATGTGATGAAAATTATCTTCGTCCTGGGTGCGAAGAGGAATTTAGAACCACGATTATGATTATGAGTTATTCATATGATTGTGGACATGAATTGTTGATTGATGTTACAGGGATAAAACATTATCGGTGGACTTTTAACATAGAGAAGATAATAGATCTGATGGTCTATTTGACTCTTCTAATGGATTGCTCGTTCTACTGCAGTTATGGTTAAAAAGTTTTATCATCTACCATATGTTCTAAATCTCTGATTTATTATTGATGAAAGCTATTGATAATTTAATTATCTTTAGTCATGATATTCTTTCTTTGGGCTAGTTGTGCTCTCCTTTTTGCTTCACAATTCCTTTCGGTAATAACGATGTAGGCATTTGGAATTGACGGGGATAACGAGGAAATAGTGCGATGGTCAGGGCCTTGTCGAAGTTTCTCAAAAGCGACACGACATCAGACGAGATAATTGTATTGAGGACCTAAGATGTGTGTGTATGTATTTTATCGTCACTTAATAATTGATTTTGGTGAACAACAATAGGGTGATGAGAACTTGAGCTTTGAAAGCATCAAAAGTGCACCTCATTAGAATGAATATGATAGTAATCTTCTCGTTCTTCTTTGGGGTCTTAAAATTTTTCTTTGCTTTATTTTATATATAGCATTGTAACAATTTGAGTTTGGATCTTCTACTAGATAATATTGTATTAAAACTCACGGCTTAAGCTGAGGTAAGTATTCTATCGACGATTCAATGATTATATACATGAAGTTTGTATTTGATTTTTATAGTGTGATATCTGGCGACTTTCGAATGGGTCGTGTATACCCTATTTTGGGGTTAGATGTATAAACTACGAAATTTCATGTACCATCGGGTAATAATGACAATCTGAGGGGGCTTTAATTAATCTTTTCTTGACATTTCCCGGTCCACACGTACTTTCTGTGTTTTTGTCAAATTAATCGACAAAGTAGCTATCTTAGAAAAATCCTAGATGAATCTTGATAGTATCCATTAACTTGAAAACTACTGCACCTCGATTCGGCATTTTGATTATTCCCAATTCATCACTGCTTCCACCTTTGCTGGATCTACTGAAATTCCCTCATGGTCAATAACATGACCTAAAAATTATACCCTTTTCCAACAAAAATTCACACTCAGTGAATTTCGCATATAACTTCTCCTTCCTTAGTTTCTCTAACACTATTCTTAAGTGTTCAGCGTGATCTTCTAGTGTCTTAGAATAGACTAGAATATCATCGATAAACACTACGATGAACTTTTCCAAATATTATTTGAACACTCTGTTCATCATATCCATAAATGCAGCCGGTGCATTAGTCAACCCAAATGACATCACCAGAAACTCGTAATGACCATAACGAGTTATGAATGCCATCTTTGGTACATCTTTCTTCCTATTAACTGATGATACCCCGTTCACAAATCTATCTTAAAGAAATACTTTTCCCCTTTAAACTAATCAAAGAGATCATCGATCCTGGGCAATGGGTATTTATTCTTTATCGTTAATTTGTTCAACTCTCGATAGTTAATACAAAGTCTTAACGATCCGTCTTTCTTCTTTACAAACGGTACTAGTGCTCCCCAAGGTAAAACACTTGGTTGAATGTACTTTCTGTCCAATAGTTCTTGTAACTGAACCATTAACTCCATCATCTCCACTGGCGCCATCGATCTGGTTCCTTGGAAAGTAGGTCTTTGCTCACAACACAATGTCTATTATAAATTCGGTTTCCCTATCCGGTGGAAGACCCGACAATTCACTTGGAAATACATCCATGAATTCTTTAACTATAGGTATTTGTTCCATAGTTGCTCCCTCTTCTTTGGGTATCAACAATATGTTACAAATAACCTACATCCTTTCCTCAGCAGTTTCCTAGTTTGTGTCATAATAATAAGACAACCTGAGCAGCATACGACAATCTATTACTTAGTAACATACTACATGAGGTTTGTCTCGGCGTCTTAATGTTTACATTTTCTTACGATAATCTATAATTGCACCATGGTTAAACAACCATTCCATCCCGAGAATTACATCAAATTCGCTCAACTTTGTCGGTATCAAATCTACAAATAATTTATACTATCGTACTTCTACACAATAACTCCTATGAATATCTTCAACATGAATTATTTCTTCGTTTGCTACCTTGATATTCAAAGATACAGGAAACTTTTCGGGAAGTAATCCTAATCGTCTAGCAAAATCAAATGCTATAAACGAATAAGTAGCACCCAAATCAAACAACACATAAGTATTTATATCATTGATCGGGATAATACCTGCAACTACATCCCCAAATGCAACTGCATCTTGGATCGTCATGTTAAAGGTGTGGTCCACGGCCTACCCGGCTATGCTGGACCACCAATAGCTAACTTACTGTTATTAACGTCCTTATTCTTGTCCGTCCCCTTCTTTGGACAGTTCTTCGCTACGTGGTCATTTGATCCATATACGACGCATCCATGGTTCTTCTTCAGACTTGGACAGTTAAGCAAAATGTGCCCCTCCTGTCCACAGTTGTAACACACTGCCTTCCCCTTGAGATAGACTCCTAAGTGAGTCTTCCCACAGTTCTTGCATGCCTCTATCCTCCTCTTAGGATCTCCTTGCTTCACTCTGGTATTCCCAGAGTTAAATCCTTTCCTCTTTTGACCTTCGCCACTCCCGCTGGCTCCCTCGATTTTTACTCCCCCATCTACCTTCCCCTTATTTTTCTTCTCCTTGTGGTACTGGCTTAAAGCCTCATTCCCACCTTCGGCAATTATTGCCTTCTCTAATATGGTCCCAAAAGAAGTACTTTGGAACACTGATATCCAGTTATAGAGCCAGGGTTTCAAGCCCTGCTCGAACCTTCTAGCCTTCCTAACCTACGTTTCCACTTGGTGTGGAGCAAATCTCACCAATTCATTGAACTTGGCAGCGTATTGGGGAACAGTCATCTCCCCTTGTTTTAATTCCAGAAATCGCATCTCCATCATTCTTTGCATACTCGTGGGAAAGTAGTTCTCAAAGAAAATCTCCTTGAACCGCACCGTGTAAGGTTCTATATACGAACCCTAACTTTGGTTTGCCTCCCACCAAAAGTTGGCCTCTCCCTTCATCATATAGGTTGCAAAAGCAACCTTTTGCCCCTCGTCGACATTTGCAATGACAAATGCCTTCTTTACGTCTGGGCTTCTATGGGGTCCATAGCTCCTTTGAACTTCGGCGGACCGACACTCTTAAAATCCTTAAAAGTAGTAGCTCATACTACTGCAGGATTTATGGGTATATTATCCCCATTTCTATTAAAAGCGGTTGTTAACAAGTTAACGAACTCTTGCATCGGGTTAACCGTACCTCCCTCTGGTTGATTAACATTAGTGTCTTGATTTTGTTGTCTCATTCTTGGTGGCATTTTGCTATTAAGATAAACAACACATCATTATTACTTTCTTCTTGTTACTTAGTTATTATTCATGATTAAACAATAACTTCAACTCATTATACAATATGTTCCATAAAAAGTCTTATATTGATTTTCTTCTTGTAGTATAATACTACATCATTTGTCATTACATAGCCTAAGCAGATTACATTACTATCTCGTAATTGCTTTCCAAAAAATTAGGATTTACAAAAGACTACCCTTTGATATACAAAAGAGGGTTTTACATCACTACTAGATACATCATATTTATATATCAAACTCTACTCTAGCTAATACTAGGTTACATCTTCCATATGGCATTCTCAAAATTTGCGTTAGCAAGACCGACTATAACATCTCGGCTGATAGTATGCTGAGTCTGCCATGCTTCTATCGGATACCTAGCTACTTGCTGCTGAAAATCTGCATGAGAACTCCTATGTATATAGGACATCCTCCCAATCTTTTGCTTCTTGGTCTTTAGCTCCTGCCTGAGCTCGAAGACCTCGTGTTTTAGCTCATGGACCTTGTCCTTCGCCAAAACTCTTTTATCGTGCTCCTCCTCCCACATAGTCTCTATACTTTTCTTATCCTCTAAGACAGGATGGAGCTCATCTTTCAATTCATTTACCTCCTTACAATACTGGATATTTATATACAATACTGTCATAAATAGTGCTATCATTAACTCCCCCGGAGTCATCTCTTCCTCAGGTGCTATGTTGTTAAATGACACCTCCTCCACCTCTTTCTCAGACATTCCATCGAACACAGACATGAGGTCTAGGTTCTCCGAGTCTCCAGACTCAATAACTACCACTTTAGGCTCTTCTGCTATATGGTTTGGTATAATCTCTACTTGATTTACCGACTCCTCACGTACTACATATATATCCCTATACATTTTGTTTTCTCCTGACATCTACAACAAAACAAATTTAGTTTGATTAGTACACGTCAGTAGAATAAGGTTATGACTTAAGGTTCATATATAATGCATTTTTAGGGTTAATTTCCATCTTTTACTTTTTTGACTTTTCTTTAGGTTATGACTTAAGGTTCTAATTTCCCCCTTAAGTTTTATAACCAATTGCTCTGATACCAACCTATGACGCCCCCAAATTCGGGTATCTTCCAACCCTATTATGGCGCTACACGGTGCTACAGTTCACACATACATTCAATTGAAATGCCTCAAAAGAACGAATATGTCTTATATATATTCCAAATAATATTGCCATTCCCCAGGTTCTTTATAACCATTACATTTGTTCTTGTCATAATATCAAATAATAACAACATTCAACCTATACTATTACAACAACAATCTATAGGTTTGCCTTAGCCTTCCCTTTATCTTTCTGGGATCCTTGATTCATTCGGTTTTAAATTGCATTCATATGGTTCAAGCGATGAACATAACTAGCTCGATGAAGTATGATAATTCCATTTAAACAATATGCTTGAACATACAAATTGTATATCTTCAATACTTGAACAATAATTATGAAGTACTATCGATAATTCAAAATAGCACTTCAATTTTCATAAAAAAGCGTTTTCTGATGAACAACATTTAGTAAAACATCAATTCTAGTCCAAGACCTTGAGCATTTCATACTTTCTTTGAAAAGGACAACCCGGCACCAAGTCCGTAAGTTCGGCATTAGTTACGAGCACGTCTAGGTGATCAGCCTATAGTGCTCTATGTTATATAACACTACTTTCTTTAAACGTATGTACGTTTAAGTTTTAGCAACCTTGTGTGCCTGTCGTTTGACGACAAAACATTTGTTTAGCATACTTAGTCTTCTTTTGAAAACCATACCAAAATAGTTTGGCAAAACTTGATAACATTGACAATAGTTCGATAGATTATAAGAAATCCATAAAACATCTTAAGTTCTGGCCAGAAGGAATTTTCTTCGACTTCATCATACATCAATTCATGCGTAAGATACATGAATTACAAAGCTTGTCCAGATTGAACATAGACAAGGGTTAGAATACTTGCCTTTAGCGCTTGTTATTGTAATTATACTTTTTCTTTGAGTTTTTAAGGTCTCTACAATACATAACCACATAACATACCATATTAGGTCATAATCAGATATATATGGTTCCTAACGTATCTTATTCTTCTTCTCAATCTAATTTTTAGTAGATTGTTTATCATTGGTTACGGTTTGTCGTTATGGTTTACATTCACGTTCGAGTACTCTTTCTTCAACCTTTAATTGTATTACTTAAGGTTTTAATCTTCATTAAGGATGTTACTTCAAGTTAATTAAGGACATTTAATTTACCCTAATCAATTTACTTTCTTTCTTTACTTATAAGCCTTCCTTACTATCTCCATTTTAGTGTTGGCGCTGCGATGCCAACTTCTCTTCTATAACTTCGTCTTTGCATCGCGAGTTTCCATTAATGTCATGTTTAGTCTTGCAGCTTTGTGGTGCCACTCTCTCGATCTTGAGGGTCGCCTTTGCTGCGCCACTTCCCAATATCTCCCATTCTAACCTCGTCTTTGCGGCCTGTGACCCATAGCTCTACGGGGCCTTTGCTTTGCCGGACCCCAGGCTCTAAAATATATTTCTGGTCTTTTGCTTTGATGAACTTCCCGAGCTCATAAATTGTTCATTTGAAGTTTGAATTGGCTCGTTCAAAAGCCAATAGCTCATAAATCATATGCTCTACGTGTCCATATAAAAATTTTATATTTTTGAATCTTTTAACTTGGAATTCACCGATTAGTTCATTTTAACGAAAATGATAAACGTTCGTGAACGTTCATAGCACATTTCTTCATTCTAAGTCGTAATTTGACCATTTTCGAGTTCGTAACTCAAAAATGCAAACTTGGACTATTCTCCATCGAAAACCAATATTTTCGAGTTTAATGTCAAAATTTGACTTTCATTCCGAGAATTTCACGATTTCGACGATTATCGTCTAATCTCGTAAATTTCGCCATAACTGCGTTACTTGAGAATTTTACATCATTTTAAATGAATTCATTCCATTATACTAACATCCTAACAAAACATATTTCATTAATGTAAACACATGATAGTTCTTGCATGTTCTTCCTTAGTTCATAACTTAAATAATTATGAATTGCTTAAACATGGCTTATTAAGGTTTAAGTCCATTCATTAGCAATTATTATCACTTCTTATCATTCATGTTCTACCACTACACATTTCTCTAACAATTGAAGAGAGGGAGAATCATGGTTTAGGATCAATACCTTTGAAGTTCAACTTTGTTCTTCTTTTTGCTTCTTGAATTAACAAAGACTAACTTTTCTTGCTTTTTCTCTCTAACAAATAAGCACTTAGATGTTGGTGAAATTAAACAAGTGAAAAATGAACTAGCTCATCTATTATTTATAGAAAATCTAAGGTGAGGGCATTCTAGACATTAAGCAATCCCACCTCCTTATTATTCATTACTTGGAGTCCACAACACTTATCATTTGCTTGCTCACCAAGATCATGACATGTGATCATGGGGGCCCACATGGGTTGCCCCATGGGTCAACCTTACCCATTGGATCAATCCACGGATCTGGTTCTTACTTTTGGCTTTAAGTTTAATTAACTTAACTTATGCTTTGGGCTTGCATTAACAAACATTTGGGCCTTAACATCAATTCCAAATGGACTTTAACCATTCCTACATAAATCCTACAAGTCCCTTTCAATAGGATTAAAGCACTAACGTATAATCCTCGTACTCTTTATGTATACTAGTTCATATAATCTTTCGACATACATGTTATACTAACTTTCATACATTCTCGTATAATACCTCGTATCACACTCGTATTCATTACCTCGTACAATACTTATGTATCATACGATCATCGTTTAAATCATTAACGCTTTACTTTCCCTAACGTTCTTGAATTTAGTTCGCAGGAGAAAAACTGCATTTGTCATACGTGAATTATTATTACATAATCCATCTTCCCTTGATATTCTATCGTTACGAATTTCTCAAAATTTCAAAAATAATTCCCGAGCAAAAATCAGTGAATAATGTTTTTCAGAAAACTTTTTATTTTCGTCTTGGAAATTCAAACACTTTAATTCTATCACGTAGTCAAAATACTACGACATTCTGACATATATAGGTTATAGAACAACCTTCATCTTATTAACACATAATAATAACATATAATATAATTTTATTCATTATTTAATTAAATAAAATTATTTTACAATAAATCTGAATTCATCTGTCGTTACAATTTCCATCATATGATTTTATTCATGTCACACTTTACATTAATATTCCATTTCATTGCTCTGATAAAACTAATTTTCTCGGTGGTCATTTAGCTTTATTCATTCGATGATTTATTTTTTTGAGGCCTTGATTGTGCTGAGTACCACAGCGATTGCCAAATTGGTTTAGCTTCAAGCCAATTTCAACATCCATCTCCATAATATTTTTGCACAACTTGAATTAACTGTCATATTGGTGATATTACTAGTTTAAGAGTGTATTCCTTATATGGAATCACATAATTATATGCAATTAATTAATATTCTTTAATAACTATCAATTAATTGTTTTCCTTAACAATTCTTTCGTTAATTAATATAATCACTACTATTTCTCATCACGGTGCCACACAAGGCATTTCAACGAGTTTATTACAACTCCACACTAATTAATATAATTGAGTTAACTCGTCTCATAACATGAAATCATTTATATTCAAATAAATATTTATTTCCATTAATATATCATTTAATAAGACATGGAAATTCTCAGGTATTGGCCAACCGATGGAGGAGATATTTCGATGTTGATCAATGAAGGAAGAATCACAGCTTTGTCACCTCTAATTAATCCTCGTTCCAGACGGTTCAATTCTAATGGAGTATGTCAATATCACTCTCATTCTCGCGGACACAACACAGGAGAATGATGGGCACTCCACCACCTTATTAAGAATTTAATTGACAACGATGTCCTGCGATTGGCGAGACGATGACCTTTATTCTCCTTGAGGTGAGAACACAATTCCTACAAGATGGAAGGAGGTCATAGCAGTTATATCCGCTGAGGATGATTTGGTTGCCAGACCACCCCCAATACAAGGCCACAGGCCACATTGACAATCCTTTGAAAGTGGTTACACCCAAGCCAATTACATTGCCATCTAGGCCACAGTATCATGTTGTCAGCCTGAAAAAAGTTCCATGGAATTATGCATAGGCTAAAGGATCAACATCCCACATAAGCTACAGTGTTAAAGGAGAATCCACTGTATCTTCCACACCGGGTGATGAAGCTGTGAGACCCCAAATTTTATGAATAAAGATTTAAATTTCTCGAAATATTTTTTTAATATTATGGTGTGGATTTGATATAATATTATAGTTGTGGGTAATATTTATAAATTTTGCAAAGTAAGCAAGTTGTTATATAATATTAGATTGGTGGGGAATATTAGTTTTAACGAGAAAATATTAAATGCGATGGCACAATCATTAGTGGACCCCACAATGAAGTATTGTCGTAGTTAGAAAATGGCGAAATTAACTTTTTATAAAAATAACGGCGAAAGTGTTCTGAATTAAAGCTGTTGAAATACCCATTAGTAAAAAATACGATGTCGTGTGTGGGTTGCATAGTAGCACTACGGTATTGATTATTGATGCTTTACGTGAAAGTCACTCGATTATACTCAATTATTACTCGATAATTGTTGCATCATATCTCTCATATTATTGATTCAATTATTATCACGGTATCATCTTCATAATATGATATATTATTAAATCAATAATTGAGACAACAAAGTTATTCATATTATTATTTGTAATATTGACAATGTCTAGAAGTTACATCGAGGAGAGGTTAGATAATCTAATTGTGCTTGATAGGAGAAATCCTTATCGGAAAGCTCCTCTTTCACGAAACGACACGATTGTTAAATATTATGCGTTATAATATTAATGATGAATAAGTTAAGTGTTGATTAAAGATGAAATTGATAGTTCCATTGTGTAGGAATTATTAGTGTTAGTGGAAATCGACATTTATTTGATATAATAATTGATGTCTGGAAGTTATATTGACCAATCGGGTAATTCATTGGGATAATTAAGCAATTAATTGCTATTAATTCACATCTTTATAACTACGTGTTCACATGTGTGTACTATTGATTCACATGATTTACTATTAGCGGAGTTGGTGCGAAGATTGATAATACTTGCATGACTAAATTAAAAATGGAGGTATAGATGAAGGTATTATACTATAATTAATTTTTTCACATGTGTAGCATACAAAATCCGGTCTATCTTCACACGAATTTAAATAAATCACAGTACATCATTCTTCCAAACATACATCATTTTATACTGAAATATAACAATATACATTCTAAATTCCCAGGTTCTAAAACCTTATAACTCCTTTCATTACAAATAATGATAATTACATTATCCTTTACATCTTACATGAGTGACTTTCATCCGCCACTAAGGATACATAAAAATTCATTAAACTAATCTAAAGTTCATTTAACTTATTTTATATTACAAGTCTTAACTTGATCTTCTCACTCATTCCCATTACGGATGACACTCCATCCGGATCTGAAATCAACTTAATCTTTACGGGATCCTTAAGTTCTTCTAACATTGTTATTTGAAAATATTTTTCATTTAAAGCAAGTGTGAGCATTCAATTGCCCGACAAGTCATATGATTGAACAAACATCTTCAAAAATTCAAACATTCTTTTAAGACTTCAATAACAAGAACAAATGTTATGAAGCAGCTTGAATAATAGGAATAATCTCGATTCCTATCATTTTAAAACAATATTCACTTTAATTTTTAAATACTTTCATTCTTCTACCTTTTTCATACACATTCTGTCTGGCTAGAATCATTAGCACAGACTTAACAATAACGGATCATGTTTGAACAGAGCATTCTCTTATTGAAAAGTTTAATCACATAACAGTTCATCTCATAGAAACACCGAAGTGTTCACATTATAGCACAAGGCCTCATATGTTCTACCACTTTACACACTATCTCACATTAGCACATAGACAGAACTTCTCAAGTTCAACATCTAAGAAGTTTAAGAAACTAGCATTCATTTGAAATATGAATGAAGGTAAGAAACTTGCCTTACGCACAGCTACAGCTTACGCTGAACTGCTCATTCCAATTCTTATATAACACATAAGGAGAAAACCAATTAGTCATACATCTTTGACTTATGCATTAGTTTACTTAACTTTACTTCTTAGGGTTCGCGTTCTTTCAACCTAAGTTTACGCGACCACTTTCACTACCGTTCTACGGCTTCATGACATACGGAGATGTCTTACTTATACGTTCATCATCTTTGATGTTTTACATTCTTATCTTCTTCTTATAACTTCTCTAGGACTCAGTACACATCGCTTCTCTACTACTAATCCATATGGTACTCTGAGTGGTTTCCCGCAAATAACCAACAAACAAATTCCCGTCTCATCTACACTGCCCACATAGTGAGTTAGATCGGTTGCCAGTTTTGTATATACCTTCGCTCTCTGAAGGAAGCTCCCATATGTCAACCATCAAAGGTTACGATTGTACCACAACCTATCTTATCTTAACTTATCCGAATTATTAAACTATAATATTCGTTAAGTCAATTTCTTATTCCTTACGATTTTCTAGCAACTAAATGTCATACCTCAGGATTCATTCTAATACGACTCACCTTCGGTTTACATTAATCTTATTACCGTTCATTACGGCTTTCTTGATAATTCATATCTTATTAATCCTTTCGTTATCCATTACATGAACTCCATGTTCATTACTCGTTCCTAGTGTCGAAGCCATACAGATTGTTGTATGCTAAGACTGATCGTTTATTGCAATCGCATTGCGTGCACAACGTCTATACGCTTCACACTTATCTCTCACGACCAAACATAACATCTAAATGTTATTCATTATCCTCATCGCTCAATGTCTAAGGAATCACAACCATAGCAATCCCTCACGTTCGTTCATTGCAACTACGGTCCCCGGACATCGGTTAGTGAAACCCGCATTTATATTCTTTGTCTTTTAATCTCAGTTAATCTTTTCGTTCAACCTTCATTTAAGGTTTAATTTACTTGTTCAAGTGTTACATTAGTTGGACATTATGTTCTTTATCTTCCCTTACGTTTCCCCCAAGAGCTGAGCAGTTAAAAGCTCTTCTTTGGCTTTTTCCCTACACTGGCGTTGCGGCACCACTCTCCCTTCTATCTCTCGTGATTGCGATCTTGAGTTTCTGATGCCCGACTCACAGTGCAGGCTTCTGGCGCCACCTTACAAAACATGGTTGGCGTGCGGCTGAAGCCCCTAATTCTTGAAAATTTCTTCTAAGTGTTAACTCCATTTTGAGGCCTTTACTTCCACGATCTCATAACTCTTTCGTTATAACTCGGAACGAGGTCGTTCCAAAGCCATTCTCTTCCTTATATTACATACTTCAATACCCCATAGATAGAACTTCGTTCTGAATCCTTTACCGTGCCATTCAATTGGCTTAATCTTCACCCTTTTGTTCATTTTACATTTTAACGCTCTTTGTTCGTTCGTCCGTAATTCGGTCATCCGAACTCGGAATTCGTTCATTCTTGAGTCCACGACTCACGTTTTCTATGTTATCTTATATTCTTATGAAACCCTACACGTTTGAGTTCATTTACTAACTTTCTAATTCTCGTTCGTCTTTTACGAAATTTTCGCCATAACTTCGTTATAGCTAAGTTTTAATCCGTTCTTCATGAACGTTTCTATCATTCCTAACCAAGCAATATGCATCAAACTTATACGCGATGGTTTTAAACTTGTCCATCAACAACAATTATCCTACAATGGTTTTAAATTTGTCTATCAACAACGTTCTTCGTGTTCTTCGCGTGTTCTTTGTGTTCTTCGTTCGTTCTTTATTTTAATCGATATTTTGGATTACAATTTCACTTTTTATTGGAATTATAGAACATTATTCCTTACTTATTTCACCTACTTATTTATATAATCCACTCGGATCGTTCTAATTCATTACGAATCTTATACTTTCTTAAGAAATTTATTTACTAAACTTCAAATTCTTATTTCTTCTTTTCTTATGATTTCAACCATATAAAATCATTCTTAATATCTTTTACTCCTTATTCTCATTAATCTATGTTTTTGAACATAGAAACTTAAAGAAAATTTCTAAGAGACTAGGTTTCGGATTACCTTTCTCTTTTGATCTCTTTCCGTCGGACAAAGTTTGCTCATGAGCAACTTTTCCTCCTCCTTTTCCTCTTCTCCCTCATCCGAAATCTCTCTCTCTCTCTCTCTCAAATGTTGGACAATTTTCAAAATTCCAAACAAATGAAATAAGCTTCTTATTTATAGAATTTTCAAGCTAAGGGTATTTCAGTCATTTTATCCCCCTAACCTCCTTACAATTCATGGCTTAAGGACTAAGTTAACTTACTCCTTCAGTTTACTTAACACTTAAGTCTACTTAGCCTTTAAGTTTGCTTAACTCTTAAGTTTACTTAACACTTAAGTTTACTTAACATTTAAGTTTGCTTAACTCATAAGTTTACTTAACACTTAAGTTTACTATTTCCACCTCCTTAGCTAACCTCCTTACTATTCACGAAACTTAGCCTGTAAGTTTCGTGGTTCCGTCATTTGGGTTTCGTCCGACAATTTTAAAAATTGCGATTCTCGGAATCCAAATATTTTTGAATATTTAAGTCTTTGCTTTCTGGAATTAACTTTTAGGTATTTTTGATTTCTAGAAAACACTTTTTGGCATTAAGCATTTTCCTTCACGTTTTATCTAGCGTTAGCTAAGCGAATAAAAGTACATACCATTACTTTTTGTCTTTTTTATTTCATCCGATTTACTTGCGTTTTTGAGAAAATTTTTATCGAACACTTAACTTTTGAGGATATATTATTGGCAAATCTTTCGACGGAATGTCATTTCGACATACCGAACTCTCAGAACTTCTTAGGTTATTTCAAACCCTAACTCTTAGGTTTCGTCGGGTGAATTGTGAGACCCCAAATTTTATGAAATAAAAGTATTTAATTTTTTTATTTTGATAAATAGTTAAATTGATAAAAGTTTAAAGTTAAGAGTACTATATAAAAAAAATAATTATTTTATAAAATTGAGTCCCGAGAGTTGCTTTGGTGTCATTGTGTCACTTTTTGTTTTCTTTTCCTCTTTTGACATCACAAATTTGATTATATTATTTTTTTTTATTTTTTTTTCTAAATTTATATTTTATATCACATAATTTATACACACATTATATATAAAAGTATATGCCGAGTTCGGATAATACCCTCAGAGAATCGTCGGTCAAAGTGCATGGCGAAGTTGTAATGACATTTCGTAAATTATGGATAAATTGAGGTGACAATTTATGGTCTGCATTTGAGTGAAGGTCCCAGCTAAAAATCACTAGTAGTAGTAATAATTATTGATTATTTTTAAGTAAAAATCAGAACTTTATTTTTCATCAAATATATATATAAATTTCCGTGTTTTATTTATGAGTGGAGCGCCATTTGAGGTAAATATGAAGTTATTACGAATGGGTCACACACATTGGTTGTCTCAGTGTTGTTTTATTAGTAATAATAAAACAAAAAAATTATATAAAATAATTCTTCTTAAAAAGCCCCTCTTTCCTAAGAAGAATTTAGTTGTCTAAATTTGTTTTATTAAATGTAATAAAACAGAAAAACTTTTTATATAAAATATAAAACTTTTATAAAGTTATTCTATAAATAAAATATATTATATTTTATTATACATAGTGTTGCATAGTGCCTGCAAGTATTTTGCATAGTAAAATCTTTTTATATAAAACAGAATACTTTTATAAAGTTATTACGTTTATTAGATTATAAATAGAATATATTAATTTTATTTAAAAGATTTTGTTTTATTAGAATATTTTATTAAATCAATATGGACCATCCGATTAAAAAGTAAATCAATACGGATAGTTCATGAATTAATTACTATTGAGGTCCATTCTCCTATAAATAGAAGCTCATTCCTTCATTATTTCCTCTGAATTCTTTGAAACTCTAAAGAGAGAAACTATAGAGAGAGTTCTTCTTCTATAATCTTGAGCGTATTTCTTTTGAGTTTAAGAAAGTTTTGAGCATAGTACAAGTTTTCTTCAAGTATATCCTCGCCCTACCTGTCGGAATACTCTTCTTTCAAAGGTAAGGGTATTATTCTTCGTATTCATGAAGAGAACTTTTGTTATTCCATTCTTTATTATTATGTTGGAATAACTTTGTTTATCTGAAATCTGCGTATACATGGTGAAATTCTTCTATTATTCCATTCTTTATTATTATGTTGGAATAACTTTGTTTTATCACGAAATCTGGCGTCGTGGTGAAATTCTTCTATTATTCCATTCTTTCTTATTATGTTGGAATAACTTTTATACATCACGAAATATCGCATACATGGTGAAATTCTCCTATTATTCCATTCTTTATTATTATGTTGGAATAACTTTGTTTATGCTTGAAGTAATACATGGTGAAATTCTTATTATTACATTCTTTTATTATTACATGCGAATATCACATGGGTCGTTATTACGCTTTGACACAGTTCCATTATTTATTATTAGTTCTTTATTATTACCGTGGATATATCACATACGTGCGTTCTGGCCGGGACCTAATTCCATTATTTATTATTACATCCGAATATCTTGTGCATGCGTTTTCTGTGGGACTGATTCCATTATTTATTATTACATTTGGGAATAACACATATGCGTATGATCTATCGCGCGTGGTGAATCATACATTATTCCATTCTTTATTATTACATTGAAATAACTTTTATCATGTGGATTACCACATGCATGGTGAATGATCCTTTGTATTCATTCCTTATTAAATTGTGGAAATGATGCATGTATCGTGGATTCTGCATGGCGAAGAAAATCCATTTGCAGTTTCATATATTCTTTATTATACTCAGTTGGTTAAAGTTTTGGCTTCTATACTCCATGAAATTAGTGGAATATCCTTGATATTTGTGCTTCATCCAGTATCATTTCATGGAAATATTCTTCTGAGCATTCTTGAATTTTACTCTACAAAGAAGTATCATGTTGACAATTTGGACGTTATTGGTTCTTGGATAAATTAATTCTTGAACTTATTTTATTGAATTATTATGTCATTGTCATCATCCTCATGTTTATATTATGTTGAAAGTCATCTGTGGCCTGTAGTGCATAGATGGACTTGAAATGATTATGACCAGGGATTATTCGGTATAATCATGACCGTAATTTTACAAATGATGTGGAAAAAATCCTCATTGACCCGTAAGTGCATTGATGGACAGTTTTTGGTATGATTATGGCTATGGATTCTCTTCGGCCAAGGGTGCAAAGATGAATTGTTTTATGGCATGATCGGGGCCAGTTGATGAAAACTCGAATATCCTTGGCGCGTGGTGCATGGATAATTAAGTGGTCGTGATCTTAAAGAATATCCTTGGCCTGTAGTGCAGGAATGATTCAATGATGTGGATTAATTATTGAGCTGAGTCTCAGTAATGAAATATTAATTCATGGATGTGATATTAACGAATATCCTTGGCCGTAGTGCAGGGGTGATTCGATGATGTGGATTATTTATTAAGCTGAGTCTCAGCGATAAAATTGATGATAAATCTTTTAAATCATAGAAGATAGTAGATTTTATTCTCTACTTGACTCTTTTAATGGATTGCTTGTTCCGCTGCAGTTAAACTTGATGTTTGTTATATTGTATCGGTTTAACAACTTTGTTGAAGGCTAACGATAATTTATTACGCATTATCTTAGTCATAATATTTCATCTTTGGGCTAGTTGAGCTCACCCTTTCTTTCACTTTGATCTCTTGAGAAATGAGAATATAAATTTGGGACTAGTCAGGGAATAGAGTGATGGTCCTAGATGATAGCATTAGTAGTCCTCACTATTCTGTGAAATAGTGTGATAATAAATGTAATGAGGACTCCATTGAGAGTGGATATTGTCTAGAAGGCAATATTATTGTCTAAACTTTCAGCTATGTTTTGTCGTATTTTACACGACTGTTGTATAATTAAGTTATCTTCGTTTCGGATATCACCAATTGAATATTAGAGCCAGATGACATTCCAAAACGGACTTTGAACTTCGGTATGGGCATTATGAATGCCTAGTCATATCTTTTGGATTGACTAATGCTCCTACTTTGCCTTCATGGATATGATGAGCCAAGGTATTCAAGAAATATTTGGATCACTTTGTGGTCGTATTTATTGATGACATCCTTATTTATTCAAAAGCCATTAAGATCATGAGCAACACTTGAGGTGATACTCCAAAAGCTTCGTGAAAACAAGCTTTATGCCAAGTTGAAGAAATGATAGTTACGGTGGTTTGGAGTAAGCATTCCTTGGGCACGTAGTATCAAGTCATGGAATATCTGTTGACCCGAAGAAAGATTGAAGCTATTCAAAGTAGGGAGCAACCTAAATCGATGTGGATGTCGTAGTTTTCTCGACAAATTTGGTTATTATCGGAGATTCATAGAAGGGTTTTCTCGAATCGCTACTCCATTAACTTTCGGTGACTCGGAAAGATCTGAAAGTTCGGTTGGAGCGAAGAATGTGAGAAGAGTTCTCAAGAACTTAAGAGGAGACTCATTTCAACACCTGTTCTGACAATACCATCTGGCTCGGAGGGATTTGTCATCTAAAGTGATGCTTCGGGCAAAGGGTTAGGATGTGTTCTCACGCAACATGGGAAAGTCATAGCCTATGCCTCACTACAACTCAAAGAATATGAGAGAAATTATCCCACTCATGATCTGGAATTGGCAGCAGTCGTTTTTGCATTAAAGATTTGGAGGCATTATTTGTATGGGGAGAAAGTGGATAGCTTTACGGATCATAAAAGCCTCAAATATTTCTTCACTCAAAAGGAACTCAACATGCGACAACGACGTTGGTTTGAACTGTTGAAAGATTATAATCATACCATCCTGGAAAAGCGAACGTGGTAGCTGACGTATTGAGTAGAAGATCATATCTTGAATGCGAGTGCGATATTGTCAATGCAAAGGCCCATTTATGTGACTTGCAAAGGATGGAGATAGAGTTAAAGACTCCGAGGGACCCATGTGATGATGGCAAATATATGAGTAGTCTGAAGCTTTAATTAATAAAGTTAAAGTTGCTCAAACTACTGATCTAGAGTGATCGTATGAGGAAGAAAGTGCAAGAAGGTGCTATCTTAGGAAGCAGAATCGATGAAGAAGGAATACTTCTAGTCAACTCCGGACTTTGTGTTCCTAACGACCACGATTTAAAGTATAAAATCATGATGGAGGCGCTGACACACACCATTTTCAATCCATCACAGGAGTACCAAAATGTATCGTGATCTTATTCATACATTTTGGTGGAAGCAATATGAAGAGAGAGATAACGCTATTTATCTCAAGGTGTCTAACTTGTCAGCGAGTCAAGGGAGCATCAAATACCAAAAGTCCATTGCAACCACTTGAAATTCTAGAATGGAAGTGGGAGCACATTACCATGGATTTAGATTCTTTGGTCTTCCCAAGGTTTCTCAAGGCATAGATGCAATTTGGGTTGGGTCATTGTTGATAAATGACGACCAAATCGCTCATTTCTTACCAATATGACAAACTTCTACACTTGAACGTCTTGCTCGTATGTACATAAATGAGATCGTAAGACTGCATGGTATGCAAGTATCCATAGTTTCTAATCGAGACCCAAGATTCACTTCATGATTTTGGGTTAGTTTGCAAAAAAACTATGGGCGCGGTTTATGATTTAGTTGACATATCATCCTTAGAGCGGACGGACAATTAGAGAGGACTATTCAAATTACGGAAGATTTATTAAGACTACGTGTCCTTGACTTCAAGGGAAGTTGGGATAAGTTCTTACCATTGATGGAGTTTTCCTACAACAACGATTATCAAGCAAGTATTGGCATGGCTCCATTTGAGGCGTTGTTTGGAAGAAAGTGTCGTTCTCCAAAGATTATCTTTGAGATGAGGTGGGTGAAATAACGATGTTGGGACGAGTTGAGTGCGTGTGACTACTGGAAAAGATTCAAACGATCCGTGCGTATACAAACCTCACAAGATCGGCAAAAGAGTTATCTTTGGTCTTCATCGAAAGGGCGTGGAATTCGATATTGGAGATCATGTGTTGTTACGTGTTGCTCTATGGAAAGGAGTTACAAGATTTGGAAAGAGAGGAAAGCTCAATCCTCAATTCATTGGCCCATTTTTAATCCTCGATCGGTAGGAGCTGTGGCCTATAGACTCGCTTTCTGCTTGAAGTATGTCTCGTGTTCATAACGTTTTTCACAAATCCATGTTACGTAAGTATGTGGAAGACCGAACCACATTATTGAGTTAGAACCGGACGAAATAGCGGAAGATTTAACGTATGAAGAGGTTCTGTTAAAATCTTGGATAAGAAGGGCATATTCTACGCTCCAGGTTATACCTCAAGTCAAAGTTTTGTGGAGGAACCACGATGTTGAGGAAATGACACGGGAGTTAGAATCAAAGTGAAATCAAGGTATCCTTACCTCTTGACATACTAGATACGTACCCTAATTTGAGGCCAAATTTCATAAGAAGGGGAGGTTGTAAGACCCCAAATTTTATGAATAAAGATTTAAATTTCTCGAAATATTTTTTTGAATATTATGGTGTGGATTTGATATAATGTTATAGTTGTGGGTAATATTTATAAATGTTGCAACGTACGCAAGTTGTTATATAATATTCGATTGGTCGGGGAATATTCGTTTTAACAGGGAATATTCGTACAACGGCATAATTATTGGTGGACCCCACAAAAGAATCATTGTCGGATTGAGAAAACGATAAAAATATTTTTATGAAAATAACAGCGGAAGTTTTAACCGTTAACTGTTGAAACACCCGGTGTTAAAAGTACAGTAATACGCGTGGTTGCATAGTAGCACACGGTATTGATTATTGATGCTTACGTGAGAAATTATTGCTACAGTAATTGTTGCATCATATCTCTCATATTATTGATTCGATTATTGTCACAGTATCATCTGCATAATATGATATATTATTAAATCAATAATTGAGGCGACAAAGTTATTCATATTATTAAATTGCAATATTTAAAATGTCTAGAAGTTCTGTCAATGAGAGGTTTGGTCACCAAATTGCGCGCTAATAGGGAGAAATCCTTATTTGAAAGCCCCCTCTTTCCTGGGAACGACCGGGTTATTAAATATTATGAATTATAATATTAATGATGAATGAGTTTATGTTGATTAAAGATGAAATTGATAGTTCCATTGTGTTGAAATTATTTGTGTTAGTGGAAATCGACATTTATTTCGATAATAATTGATGTCTGGAGGTGATATTTTTCAATCAGGTATTCGGGGCACTTTTAGTGTCGGAGTACTATTCACGAGTTACTATTCACAGGTTACTATTCACCCAAATTACTATTCTCCTGAATATTATTCACTCGGGTATTTGGGGTATTTTTCATGTCAGGGTACTATTCACGGGGTACTATTCCCGAAGTACTATTCATGGGGTACTATTTACCCAAAAAATATATTTCTTTTCGGTCCAAATCATTTTTGGGTAAAAATTTATTCCATGAGGAGATGTGCTAATTTTTTAGACCGTTGGTTGAAATTATAATAGTAAATGAATATGGATCGTTGGTTTAAAGTTTTAATAGTAACTTGTCCTTTCGGTTTTCCAAGAGTTATTTGTCTCTTCGGTTTTCCAAGAGTTACTTGTCCCTTCAGTTTTCCAAAAGTTACTTGTCTCTTCGGTGTTCCAAGAGTTAATTGCTCATTCGCAAATAGTAGTTGTCTCTTCAATATTACCAAGAGTCATTTTGACCCTTCTTTAAGACCAAGAGCCACTTTCAGTTCTTCTATAAATAGAAGCTCATTCCTTCATTATTTCTTATGAATTCACTGAAACTCTAGAGAGAGAAACTATGGAGAGAAACTATAGAGAGAAAGAAGAAGAAAAGTCTGCTACCTCACTTTTCCAATATCCAGTTTTTCTAAGGTAAGGGGTATTATTTCTTTCGTATTCATGAAGAGAACTTCTGTTATTCCATTCTTTATTATTCTATTGGAATAACCTGTATACGCGGGCTACCCTATACTTGGTAAAATTCTTTTGTTATTCCATTCTTTATCATTATGTTGGAATAACTTTTGTCTGTCTAAATCTGCATACATGGTGAAATTCTTACATTATTCCATTCTTTATTATTTTGTTGGAACATCACATGCATGCTTTTTATGCATGACCTGGTTCCGTTATTTATTATTCTGTTGGAATATCCTTTCTATGCGTTTACGTATGACCTGGTTCCATTATTTATTATTCTGTTGGAATATCATGTCTGTGCGTTTACGTATGACCTGGTTCCGTTATTTATTATTACATTGGAATAACTTTATGCATGCGATCTATCGCATGCACGATGATTTCTTTTGTGACACCCCAAAATAGGTATACAATGACCATTACGAGTTGCCAAATACATGGTACAAAAAAAACTATAACTTCAATAATACAATTATCGTGCAAAATCGACAACACATATCTTTGTGAGTTTAAATACAAATATTGTCTTCTAGACAATATCCACACTCAAATAAGTCCTCGATGCGATTATTCAAACACTATTTTACGAAAATAGTGAGGATTTGCTAAAACATCTTTCTAGAACCATCACTCCATACCCCCATTAGATCCTGTTATGTTTCTCACCTCCACGAGATGAAAAATGGAACAAAAAGCGAAAGGGTGAGCTCAACTAGCCCGATAAAAGAATATTATGACTAAGATAATATACAAAAATTATCGCTAGTCCTCAACGAGGGAAAAATCGATAGAATATAATAGACAACAAGTTTTAGATCAATATTACGCAGCGAAAGCGACAATCCATTAGAAGAGTCCAATAGAGAATGAGTTCTACTATCTTCTAAGATTTAAAAGTCCATCATCAATATTTTATCCCTGTAGCAACAATCAATATACATCTTTAATCAAATATTCATCTTTGCACTATAGGCCAAAGATATTCATTTATATCACCAGTTGGTCATGTTCATCTCAACACATGTTTATCTTTGCACTACGGGCCAAAGATATTCATCAATTAATCACTCAACTTTGCACTACAGGCCAAAGATATTCAGTAATATCTTCATTTAGGACTGAGGATGATGAAAAATATTTTAAAGAAAACGAATTCAATGCGACAGAAGGACAAATATTAGGGATTCGTATTACAGTTTATCCAAGATCAATAATACTTCATAATAATCAATTTTGAAGCAGAATTCAAAAATAAAGACCAAAACATGGATATAATCAAAGATAATAACCATAATAGACATCTTGGACAAAAAGAAGAAAATTTCATTTTTCGGTGAATAGTGTCGTATTTGTGAATAATGTCGTATACGTGAATAGTGCCGTATACATAAATAGTAACCCCGACACAAAAAGTTCCAAATTTGATTAAAAGTTCAGATCAATACTTCGGCATAATGATATTGAAAGAAATAATATCATATATGAAGAAAATAACATCCCTTACCTCAAAAGCGATGACTTCTAATGAAATATCGGATATGATGCTAAATGAAACTTGTACTGAACAACAACTCTCAAAGTATCTAACTACTCACAAAATACGCTCGATAATATAGAGAGAGAAAGAGAGAAAACTTATTTATGGTGTGATTTTCAATTCTAACTTAGCCCTCTATTTATAGGAAAATGTTAGCATGCCGAAGCAGACTTGACCTGCTACCTGATGGCTTTACCTACTACTATTGCCACCCACCACATTTGAAATTCAATTGAGCACATTTCTCACCAACCAATTCTAGAATTTTCCAAAATGTTTTATCATTTAAACAATAATCAGAAACTATAATAATTCATAGAAAATAGCCCGTTTATCAGAAAAATACGAATTTCATATCCATTCCACACGAAATCGAATTCTCTACCACTTTGCAGAAGAAAGATTTTCCAAATTCCAAATAGAAAATATCCGAAATCCACAAGCGGGTGATTTTTAATACCTCGATATGACAAAATCTTGATAAAACATCTCAACATTAAATCTTTCATTAATAACCATATAAAATAAATAAATCCATCATTTATATCCACATCAAATAAATATTTCCTTATCATATAAATCAATAATTAATTATTCCCAAATAATATTACGTAATCACAATTATGACAATCGGGTTGTTCTAGGAAGGGGATTTTCGATAAAATTTTTTTCTTCTTGGCATGAATTAGATGACCAAACCTCTCCTTAACACGAACTTTCTAGACATTGCCAATAATGCTATCTAATAATATTATTCAAATAATATGAATTATTGATCGATAATGGGAAATATTGTGCGTGACAATTATTGAAACAACAATAATATAAACTATCAACGCAACAATTATTGAATCAATAAAATAAAATATTGAGCGATAACTCATGTAACAATTATTGAGTAGTGCCTTCTTACGTAAGAATCAATAATTCAACTATCTTTATGCAATCTGGTGTCTTCTTTATAACCACAACTCACGGCGTATTCTTATATTTTAACCACCGGTATTCAAGCGATTATTAACGGTAACCTTCTGTAGTTAATTATAAAAACTCATACTTTGTAATTTTTTCATCAACAATTATCTCATTATATGGGGCCCACGAATGATTTGTCGTGTCAGTCATACGGATATTCCAGACAAAAAGAATATATTACGACCAAACGAATATTCCCCGACAAAAGGAATATTTTATGACCACTTGTTTATTTTGTAAAATTTGCACATTTCACCCATAACCAAAGCATTATATCAAATTAACCCTTATTAATTTAAAATAATGAATAGAGGAAAATTTAATTTTATTTATAATAAGTTGGGGTCTTACAACTTTTGTTATTATTCTTTCTTTATTATACTCAGTTGGTTAAATTTTTGACTTCTATACTCCATGAAATTAGTGGAATATCCTTAATATTTGCGCTTCATCCAGTATCTTTTCATGGAAATATTCTTCTGAGCATTCTTGAATTTTACACTACAAAGAAGTATCATGTTTATATTATGTTGAAAGTCATCTGTGGCCTGTAGTGCATAGATGGACTTGGTATGATTATGACCAGGGATTAATCGGTATAACCATGACCGTAATGTTACAAATGATGTGGTAAAAGTCGTCATTGGCCCGTAGTGCATTGATGGACAGTTATTGGCATGATCATGACCATTGATGAATACACGAATATCCTTGGCCCGTAGTGCATGGATAATTGTGGTTGTGATACTAATGAATATCCTTGGTCGTAGTGCAGGGATGATGTGGATTATTTATTAAGCTGAGCCCAGTGATAAAAGTGATGAAAAACCTTTTAAATCATAAAAGATAGTAGATTTTATTCTCTACTTGACTCTTTTAATGGATTGCTTGTTCATTACTGATTAAACTTGATGTTTGTTATATTGTATCGGTTTAACATTTGTTGAAGGGTAACGATAATTTATTCGCATTATCTTAGTCATAATATTTCTTCTTGGGCTAGTTGAGCTCACCCTTTTACTTTCATTGTTCTCTTGAGAAAATGAGAGCGTAGCGAGGGACTAGTCGAGGAGCGGAGTGATGGTGCAGATGATAGCATTTATAGCATACTCGGAAAATCGAATATTTGTAATTACTTTTCATAATGAATGAAATAATATTATTTATTATTATTACGTGTTGATAAGATGAATGTCGTTCTATAACCTAGAAATGTCAGAATGTCGTAGTATTTTAACTACGTAAGAGAATTAAGGTGTTTGAATTTCTAAGACGAAAATAAAAGCTTTCCGAGAAATTTTTCAAAAAATACTATTCATCGATTTCTGCTAGGGAATTATTTTTGAACTTCCGAGAAATACTTAACGTTATAATATCAAGGTAATATCGATTATGTAATAATAATCTAAGTATAGAAAACGTAATATTTCGCATGTGGACCTAAATTGAGAACGTTAGGTTTATTAAGCGTTAAGGAAGAAAGTTATGATCGTATAATGTGTATACATTATATGAAGTGATGAATGTAAGTATAATACGACATATTGTACTAATATGTTTGAAGAACGAGATAACATATATTACGAACTAGTATACGAGTTAGCATACGAAGATTATACGTGGGGTATAATTGTTAAGATGGTTAACTAAAGATAATGGACTTGTAGGATTATTAGCATAATATGTATAAGTCCAATATAATGTGACAATTAAGTCTAAGTGTTTGATATATCATTAGTCCAAACTATGTAGCACAAGCCCATTAAGAAAGTAGTTAGATTAATTAACCAAGCCCAATAAGAAGCCTTGATCCATGGGTCAAACCAAGTAGGAAGTGGGTAAGCTTGATGGGCAAGGATTATGTGTGATGACCAAGTACTTTATGTGGTTAGCAAGTAGACTTAGAGGTCAAGCAATGAATAGTAAGGAGGTGGAGGATGAGGAGGTGGAATGAGGAGGTGGAAATGAGGAGGTGGGATGGTTTAAAGTCCATTTTGCCCTAATCTTTAGTTGCCTATAAATAGAGAAGCCACAATTCATTTGTTGGTTGTTCAATAACCATCCAACTCCTCTCAATAAGCTACTTATTTGGTAGAACAAATAAGCACTTTTAAGTCAAAGTTAGATTTTCCAAGAAGAAGAAGTTAGACTTCAAAGGCAATGATCTTTTGTCCAATGTTCTTTCATCTCTATCATATTAGGATGATAAGGGAAGTGTTATTAATGAACATGTATGCTAAGATCATGTAATAAGTTAATAAGGAATGAACTTAAGCCGAATAATTTGGATAAGCAACTTGAATATTAATAAGTTGCTAGAACCATAAAGAACTTATTATATGTTGTCATATGATGATTAGTATGTTGAATATAGCATACGAATATTGATTAGTGGACTTAAGTTATTAAAAAGTCATGAGCATGAAGATTTATAGTTCATAAGTTGAATAAGTCATTGACTTATAAGAATAAGTCAAAACCTACTTGGATTATAAGTTGGTGCAATAAATAATTTGTAATGATCATATGATGGTTGAAATCCATTTAGAATCATTAAGAATGTAGTTTTGTCGGAATTCACACGATTGTATTATCGTCGAATTCGTAAAATTCTCAGAATGGAAGTTGTATTTTGTGTTTGAAGTCGAAAAGCGTTGGTTTTCAATAGAGACAAGTCATATTTGGCATTATAGAGTTTGGGACTCAAAATGACCAATTTACGAATTAGAACGAAGAAAGCGAAGCGTTGAGCGTTCACGAGACGTTTATCGTTTTCGTTAAAATGAACTCATAGGTGAAATTTTAGCAAACGAAGTCAAATAGATAAAATTCTTGCATGAGCGCATAGAGTATGTAATTTGTGAGCTGTGGGCTTTTGAGCGGACCAATTCGGACTTATAACGATGAAGTTATCGTCCGGGAGTTTCGTGAGATTTTCAAAATTTTGCAAACTTATAAAGGCAGATGCAGAGTCTGCAGCAATGGCGACTCATTGACCTTAAAGCTTAAAGCCAGCAAGCGGCGCTTGGTGGAACAAATCATCTTCATGCTAATTATTGCTTGCAGCATTTGAGATCTGAGAAGTTAAATGTGGCCATGCCAGCTTTCGATCGTAAGATTTTGTTAGACAAGAATGTTTACAAGTGTAGAATGAAAAGGAACTTGTTAGTAATGAACTGAGATATAAACATAACATTGTAAGGTACTTGTAAGACACTAATGCATGATGATTAAGAGTTAATAATCAATTGAAAGTGAACGTAATGTGAATGACGTAATGAAAGCCGGAAACCCATAATAGCAAATCTAAGTCAGAATTTAGATTGAGATAAAGGGTAAGATATAATAGTCTACCTACTTGATTATATAAGACCTAATGTGGTATGTTATATAATCATGTATTGTAGAAACGTAGAGACTTAAAGTGTACGTGTGTTAATCAGTAAGTAGACGCTAAAGACAAGTATTCTAACCCTTGTTCCAGTTCAGTCTGGACAAGTTTTGTAATTCATGTATTCTTTCACATGAAATTTTGAACGATGAAGTCTAAAGCCAATTCTTTCGGCTAGACTTATATTATGATTCTGTCAAGCATGATTTATGTTTACCGAGTTATATTGGTATGGTTTTCAATCGAAGACCAAGTATGCTAAAATGTTTTTGTCGTTTAACGACAGGCACGTGAGGTTGCCACAACTTAAACGTATACACGTTTAATAAATGTAGTGTTGATCAACATAGAGTACTATGAGCTGATCACTCAGACTTGCTCGTAAGCTATGCCGGACTTACGGACTTAGTGTCGGGTTTTCCTTTTCAAAAGAAATTATGAACTGCTCATAGTTTCAAGCCTTAGTTGATATTCTACTAAATATTGTTATTGGAAAACGTTTTGAATGAAAAGAAGTGCTATTTTGAATTATCGATAGTACTTCATAACTATTGTTCGGTTACTGAAGATATATGAGTTCTATGTTTCAAGCATGTTGTTTATTAGAATTGTAGTACTTGCTGAGCTAGTCCTGCTCACTCTTGCTTGAACCATATGAACACGACTAAAAAAATGAGCAGCATCAAGGCTCGAGCGAAGGACAAGGGCAAGCGAAGACAAACCCTTAGATTTCTTATGTAATAGAATAGTTGAGCGATTTGTAATATATTTGATATTATGACAAGAACAAACGAATGGGTTACAAAGAACACAGGGAATGTAATATTATTTTGGATATATAGAAGTTATATTAGTCCTTTTGAGACTATTCAATTGAATTAATGAATGAATGGTAATCTGAGTAGCACCATCTCTGTCGGGTTGGAAGAGACCCGAATTTGGGGGCGTCACGAGTTTGTATATCGAGCATTAGGTTATAAAACTTAAGGGGGGATTAAAAACCTTAAGTCATAACCTTAAGAGGAGTCAAAGAAGTACAAGAAAGGAAAATAACCTTATAAAAATGCATTATGATTATGTTATGTGTTTTTATTATTCTAATGACGTGTACTAATCAACTTAATTATTTTGTGTAGATGTCAGGAGTAAACGGAATATTTGTAGATGAGCAAACCATTAGTGAAGAATCGGTGAACCAAGTAGAGGTTATACCGAACCCTATAGCAGCAGAGCCAGATGTAGTGATTATTGAGTCTGGAGACTCAGAGGAAGCTGACTACATGTCAGTGTTTGATGGGATGATAGAGGAGGAGGTAGAGACAGTCTCCTTTAACCCAGTGGCTATAGCAGCGGAGATAGCTCCTGGGGGGTCGATGATGTCTCTATTCATGTCAGTGTTGGATAGAAATATCCATTACTGTCAGGAGGTTAAGGAGCTGAAGGCAGAGCTCCAAATGGTTATAGAGGACAAGACTGATGTCGAGTCCATGTGGGAGCATGAACACGACGAGAGGATTTTGGCTAAGGAAAGAGTCCAGGATTTAAAGCACGAGGTCTTTGAGCTCAAAGAGGAGCTAAAGACTAAGGTCACGAGAAGATAGGGAGGATGTCCTATATCTATAGGATTTCTCATACAGTTTTCAATGACAGTAGTATGGATATCCCAGGTGGAGAGTGGAACAAACACGGCATACTATTAGCCGTGATATTATTCTTAGAATCTTGCCAAGGCGATTTTGATAATGCCTTGAGGCAGATGTAGACTAGTGGTAGATAGATTAATATGTAAATATTGTGTAAGTAGTAGTGACGTAAAGCCCTTTTTGTATAGTAAAGGGTAGTCTTTTGTAAATCCCAATTTTTGGAAAGTGATAGCGGGAAAGTAATGTATTCAGCTTAGGTTGTGTATGTAACCGATGTAGTGTTATACTACGAGAATGAATATCAAGACCTTTTTATGGAAAGCAATGAGTTATGAATGTTGGAGTTATTGTTTAATATTGAATGATAACTAATAAAGAGAGGAATAATAACGCAATGTGTTTATTGTATCAGGAAAATGCCGCCAAGAAGAGTGCAACGTAATCAAGGTACGAACGTGAATCAAACGGAAGGAGGTCCGGTTAGCTCGATGCAGGAGTTTGTTAATTTAATAACAGCTGCCTTTAATAGAACAGGGGCTAATATCCCCATAAATACAGGAGTAGCACGAGCTACTACCTTTAAGGATTTCAAGAGCATGGGTCCGCCGGAGTTCAAAGGAACAATGGACCCTATTGAAGCCCAAACGTGGGTTAAGGAGATAGAGAAGGCATTTGTGATAGAAAATGTTGATGAGGCCCAAAAGGTTGCCTTTGCGACCTATATGATGAAGGGAGAGGCCAACTTTTGGTGGGAAGCCAATCAGGCTAGGGCTGAGATAGCAAATCTGACGTGGGATAGGTTCAAGGAGATATTCTTTTAGAACTACTTTCCCACGAGCATGCAAGGGAGGATGGAGATGCGGTTTTTAGAGTTGAAACAAGGAAGGGGACATGACGGTTCCCCAATACGCCGCCAAGTTTAATGAACTGGCAAGGTTCGCTCCACATCAAGTGAATACTGAGGTGAGGAAGGCGCGTCGGTTCGAGCAGGGCTTAAAACCCTAGCTCTATAACCGCATATCGGTGTTTCAAAGTACTTCTTTTGGGACCATTTTAGAAAGCGATAATCGTCGAAGGTGGTAGTGAGGCGTTGAAGCGGTGGTAGTGGCGAGGGTCGGAAAAGGAAGGTATTTAGCTCTGGGAATACCGGGAGTGAAGCAAGGAGAGACGAAAGAAAAGAATGGAGGCTGCAAAGACTGTGGGAAGACTCATTTAGGAGTCTGCATCTCAAGGGAAGGCCATCGATTCATAATTAATGGATGGAGGGCACATTATACCTAATTGTCCGAAAGTCCAAGAAGAACCACGGATGCTTTGTGTGTCGATCAACTGACCACATGGCAAAGAATTGTCCGAAGAAGCGGACAGATGGGAATCGGGGCGCTAATAGCGGTAAGCTAGCTATTAGTGGGCCAGCACAGCTAGTTACTTTTGATGCATTTTGTGTTCATTTTGTAGATTACATGTTTGGGAGCTGTGTGAGTGACTATTGGTTTGAAAATGCAAGGAAAAAGCAATCCGGACATCGTTTGTACTTTCATGTTTAATTTATGTTCTTGGCTTGGAACTTATACTATATTGTAGAGCTTCTTTTTAGCTTTCTAGAACATCTTGAATCATTCCAATCGGAGTTCAGATGCAAGAGTTATGACATTTGTACCAACGGACGTTGAATTTTGCTATTTTGGGTGGTCATTTGCATAGCAGTCACTTCCAGTCCAATTTAGATCTTCATCCGTTCGTTATTTCTCAAACCTCAAAGAATAAAAGTTGTAGAGCTCGTCGATAGCTTCGATTTGATAGGTGGCAAGCCCTACAACTCCTCCCAGATCAAAAGTTATGACCATTTGACCAGAGGACACTGCAGCAGAAAAAATAATTAGCAGCTTGCACCCAAGCCGGGGCTTGCTCTTTTATGCCTTATACCCAAGCCAGGGCTTGGGGTCCTGAATCAAAATCAGTAGCATAAAAAGCCGAGTCTTGCTATTTAGAAGGGAATACCCAAGCTGGGGCTTGGGTATGCGCAGAAAGAGTAGATTTTGTCCGAATTTGAGTCCGATAAGGATTGATTCGAGCTGTTTGACTCAAGAACTCGTAAGAGGAATTAAAGACATATAAAGAGGCATATAAAAGGAGGAGAATTACAAGGATTAGAGGAATTTTTTGGAAGAATTCCATTAGATTAGATTAGAGTAGATTGGGAAAAACCCTAGTTCTTATTAGATTTGGAGGTTGAAGCAACTTGGAGACCATTAAAGATTCAAAGTAGGAGCAAGGAGAGAGCATCAAATCTACAGACAATAGATTTTATCTTCTTATCTTCTTCTATCTTTGTCTTTTAATATGTATTCAAGTGTGGATTCTTAATTTTAATTCAATGAACTAATTCTTTGTTTGAGATTACAATGGATCTTATTGTGTAGTTTATTTTAATATGCTTCAATATCAATTATTATGTTCTATTGTGAGGATTGTCTATTGTGATTTGAACTTAATTGCTTAATTTCCTAGCTAATAATTACCGTGATAATCTATATGAACTCAAGAGATGAAGTATAGATTTAGATCTGATCATGATAGCATGTGTTTGTGATTTCTACATAGATGGAATTTATGATTCGTGTTTAGGATAGAGGTATGCCTTTACGCCATATGTAATCTTATAGAGAACTTGTGCTTTAAATCCTTTTTAATTGTAATTCACATAGAGATATAGTGGATTAGTTAATTAGGATGTCTTGCTTAATTCTATCAATTGTGGATTTAAGTAAGTATGAGTATTATGCATCGAGAGGTGGTTTTATCTTCTTTAGTGTTCTTGATTAACAATTCAGGATAGAAAATAATTGATGAGAAGTGTGTTAACTTAAATGAAGCAATAAGTGAAGTTGTGATCTTAAATCTCCATAACCTGATTTGTAATTACTGGTAATTAAATTAGTTTAATTAAGTAATTTACTTTATAACATTAAATTAATTGTTTAAATAAAATTAGTTTGGTTAAGAGTTAGTATTTGGTAATTTGTATTAATAATTCCTCGTGGGAACGATACTCTACTTTCACTGTAGTACTTGTTGACCACGTATACTTGTGTGTTGTGCGTAACTAGATTTTACCCAACATAACGCCCGCTCTGTCTTCCATAATTCCTCTAAAAGATATACTTTACTTTAGAGTTCTTGAACTTCTATAGATAGCTGATCTTGTTTTGCAACTTTGATCTTATTCTTTAACTCCACCTTAGCTTCTTCAGACACTGCCTCCTCATCACCACTCAGATACATCTCGGGATAATCATCATGATCACTCCCTTTAGATTAACCATGGGTTCATCTTTTCCTACTTCTTTGGTGACTAAGCTTTGTCTTTGGTACCTCGATTCTTCGGCACTAGTGCGACAGCCGCTGGCATCTCCGTACTCATCTTATCTTCTCCAGACATCCTACAATCAGTTTAAACAACTTGATTAATACTCAATTAGTACAACCGTCTCACACTATGTGTCCACTTATCTCACTATTGATACACTTTTGCAATCCCTCACTTAGTACTCTAAATGAGTATTCTCTATCTCGCTCATGGTTATAATCTTTGGGTTTTCCACACCCCACTTAAGGTTTATAACCTACATATTTGATACCAACCTGTGACGCCCCCAAATTCGGGTTACTTAACCCCCGAATTTGGTGCTCACGATCCACAATATAAACAACATTTAACTACCCATTTAATTTATAAATAGTAATACATAAGTCATTAACAGAGATTGTTAATACAATACCCCAGGTTCTCTAACCTCAACATTACAAATATACCCTTTTGATATACATAAAGGGTTTACAAACAACATAATAAATATGTTAATCATAACTAATTTATAACCACGCCTTTTCCTTTGTCCTACGTAGCACCTCCCCGCCACTTCGCATTTTTAAATTTGAAATATTTTATTTAGCAAGGGTGAGCAACAAGTTTGCCCAGCAAGTTAAGATATACAGTGAATGTATAATAATCAGAACAACAAACTATCTACTTTGATAGATTAAAACCAAAGTTCGGGGAACTTTGAAATAACTGAATAATTCGTTAATTAATAACAAGTCTTCTCGCATTCTATGCAACACGATAATTTGATAATGAAAGAGTACAACTGTAACAACCCGGGTCAAATCCCGAGTTCGGAACAAATCTTGGGTCAAATCCCATGTCCGAATTGAATCAAATCCATCAAAATAAGGCCTCAAACTACTGGCCCAATAGTATCTTCTTGGGTCAACTTAGCCCACCACAGGCTCACCCAAAAGGTCATGACTTGAAGGTACTATTGGTAATAACTTATTTTCTTATATGCAGACAAATTTTTCCCCTATCTTTCGATGTGGGACTGGGGTGTTACAAACTCCCCCACTTAAATTTCTGATGTCCCCGTCAGAACCGATTACACACATAGCCCAAAGATCTTTGCCTCTCTAGCCATTGTGGGATAATTCCGACTGGCTTCTTGTCCCCACCTCCGGACCTCCATATCTCCATTGTGGGATAATACTACCAGCCTTCGTGTCCCCACATCCGGCAACCCGATTGGATGACCCGACCTGAGCTTTCGAGAGTCGGCTCTGATACCATATGTAACAACCCGGGTTAAATCCCGAGTTTGAAACAAATCTTGGGTCAATTCCTAAGTCCGAATCGAATCAAATCCATCAAAATAAGGCCTCAAACTACTGGCCCAATAGTATCTTCTTGGGTCAACTTAGCCCACCACATGCTCACCCAAAAGGTCATGACTTGAAGGTACTATTGGTAGTAACTTATTTCCTTATATGCAGATAAATTTTTCCCATATCTTTCGATGTGGGGTGAGTGTTACAACAATGCTTTCAAAGTTTCTACGATATTCTAATGAATAATCAAGAATCGCCTCTACTGCAATAACAAAGTAGAATTTTTCCAGGTTTATGTTGAGTGATCCATTGGATCTTGAACTTCTCTTCTCGAGTAACTATCAAAGATTGGACTTTGATATACCCAGTGTGTGTCGAGATAACCATAAAGATTAAATCATACCCCTTTGCAAGTACTCAGAGTCGGCCAACTCCTTGTACCCTATATTATGCATAATACTTACACACGCGCAAATGTCGAATTTATAACCAATAAAATGTTCCCTTTGTATAAAAGGTTGTTCTTCTAAATCTCAAAATCAAGATTTTTATTTAACAACGAAATACTGTGATTTCAAATTCTAATTACTTATCGGTCTAGCCGACATAATTGGCACCGATCTGTCATTAATAATTGAATTCTCTTCTCGAACCTATCAAGTTCTAACAAATGTTCGTGTAGCCAGAATAATTAGCTAAGACATTTCTCAATATAATTCGATAGTAAACAGGAATTATCTGTACTGTCAATACTAGCTTCTACGGATATAAATATCCAACAACAATTATTCTACAAGTATATTCTCAGAATCAACAATTCAATTTGAATTAATAAGCATGCACTTCCCCTAACCGAGAATAACCTTCTAGTGGGGTTGATCGCCCCATCCATCTCCTGTTGCTTTAGCTTTAGCCTTTTCACTCCCTGATCGTAGATCACCCTCAATGCTCTTATTGCTTTTACCGGACTAGCGGTGAATAATCAACAATAAATTCTTAAACGTGGTCTAATTAACAATAATTAACCACCATAATAATTGAATAATGTTAACTCAAGGTTAAGTTAAGGAAACTTACCTTCTTCGTTGATTACAGCTACACAAAATACTTATCTACGTTAAGTAAGACCTATAACCAATAATATCTCATTCTCACAATTAGCATAATAATTTATAACACATAATACTGTAATTCACAGTCAATCTTCTCCTAGACACATTACCACATAGCCACAACAGTGTTTATAACCTATATAAACACTTAACAAGTCTAACTGTTTCGGTATGGTTGGTTCGGTCCATTCTTAGTGTTTTGATCACCCTATCCGACAATTAACACAGTTATTGTCAATTAAATTCGGTTTCTAAGCTTCAATATTAATTTAGATAAGTCAATTATCCATTATAATATTTTTCAGAAGCTTTTAATAATTAACAAATAATTATTATAATTTATAATAATTTTTTAAACATCGGAATCATTTCTAAATGATTTAATTATCAAATAATCTTATCATCATTAATATTTAATAATATAAAAATATTAATGACATACTTATCAAAATATTAAAGTTATTATCAATAACTTAAAATATTTTAAATCAACAATATTCCACTCAAATGATTTTTAAAATAACTAAAATCATTTTTAAATCATCACCATTAATATTTAAATATTAATGAAATTATCATCCAAATATTAAAAGTCATTAATTATAACTTAAAATAATTTTAAATCATTTTTCTAATTTTTAAATTAATAAAATCATTTTTAATTCATTTATTTAATATAATAATTAAATAAATCTAATATCATTTATATTAATTTACTAATGAGAATTCTCAAAAATATTGAAAATTATATTTTATAATTCAAAATATTTTCTAATACTTTATTCTCATTTAAAATGATTTTTAAAATATTAAAATCATTTTTAACTCATTTATTAAATATAATAATTAAATAAATCTAATATCATTAATAATAAATTATTAATGAAAATTCTCCAAAAATATTAAAATTTATATTTTATAACTCAAAATATTTTTAAATACACTATTCTTATTTAAAATGACTTTTCATAATATTAAATCATTTTCCTCTAATTTATTTAATACACTAATCAAATAAATTAAATACCTTTAATATTTAAATAATTATAAATATTAAAGAAAAATATTCCAATTGGTCAAAAATTATCTTTCATAATTTAAAATAATTTTTAAAACCATTTTTAATAATTTTTATAATTTATTTTCTATTTTTAATCATTTTTTAGAAATTAGAAAAATAAAATTAAATAAACCGTCGCTATTGGCCTTTAGCGACACATTCTGTAGTCTTAGGTGTTCTTGGCTCAAGAACAGTGACAAAGTCGGTGTTCAAGGTCCTTACTTTGACCAGATTTAATTTTCAGTCCAGGCATGTTATGGACCAACTAATGCTTATAGATCGTAGTACTATTGTAACATTATATTTTCCCACAACTAGATAGGTCATACAACATAACACTAGGAAGATCTGAGTCTTCAAAGTTCATGTCAGAACGTTTCTGGGTTTTCCAGAAACCCAGGCTGTTCAAGTAGGCACTTTTCAGATCTATTAATTTGGTGTTCTGTTCATTAGTTTGTTGATTTCTTGGTTCAAACATATAGTAGACATGACAAGGAACAACACTTCAACAATAGATCAATTAAACAACAACCGAAACGCAAATTATAGCTCAGTCAAACTCTGTCAGAACAGGTGTTCATAGAGTTTCTGGAAATTCCCAGAAATGCCAAATCAGGCTCGGTTGGCTACTATGACCGCTCACTCCATTCGATCTATTGCTTGTTTAAAGGATCTAAAGACATGAATCTAAATTTCATACAACAGGCTATAAGTCTAATACAACAACAACACCAAATAGTATAAAACTTGACAGATCTTAAGCCCACAAAACGTTGTCAGACGTTGACTATGGCTTTCTAGGTTACCCAATTGGCTCCATTACACGCCTTCAACAACTGTTTTCATAGTTATTAACTTCAAATCCAGACATCAAATGATACTGATTCCACTTGCAGATTAAAGACCACATTATAAGCTACACATAACAACTTTAAAACATCAAAAACCATAAACTTACAAGAATCTGTGGCTCCTGACATTAACTTGTCAGACCACAATTTTTGTTCTTGGACAGTTTTTGAAAAACACCATTTTCAAGCCATTTGATGCTATGGATCCATCATGGATCAACATAGATCAACTAAAAACATCTTTTAACACACACATAAACACAAAAACACAACTTTGAACCTAGCATACAAGATCTAGAATGGGATAGGGTTTATACCTTCTCTTGAATATGCTTGATCTTAGATCTCCTTATCTATTAATGGTATTTTAGAGAGGTAATATGTGACTGAAATACTTGAGGAATTCAGAGGTTTAGAGAGAGAATGAGTTGGTGAGAGCAAGTTAACAAATGATCAACTTTTTGTGACTTTTTCTCTCTCTATTCTCTTATAATTAGATGCAATGTATGTAATATATGCAAGGTGTCCCTCTAGATTAGATTTGGCTGAGATAAGAGTCAAAAAGTCTAGATTTAGTTGGTGAACAACTAAAGTTATTGTCAATTTTTATAAGTTACTTACTAAAATATCCAAAAAGGGCATTTTGGTCATTGTACATGAAATTTTAATGGCATTCTAGATATTGTCCAAACCCTTAGGGTTTAACCCTTAAGGTTTAACCCTAAGGTTCTAATCCTTAGGTTTTACAATATTAATTCCTAAAATTTCCAATTAGAAAAATAAAATTTCTAAATTACAATTAGGGTTTGTAAAATAGAAATTAAGATACTAAAATATAATTAGGGTTTTCTAATCATATTTAAGTTTAATAAACACCTTAGACTTGCCAATTAGGATTAAGGTTTCCTAATTTAGGGTTTAGGAATCCCGAATATGAAATTTGGGTTTCCCGGCTTTCGATTAGGGTTTCTAACTGCGCGTTAGGGTTTCTAATCCTGAGATTAGGGTTTCTAATCTCTTATTAGGGTTTATAAATTTTAAACCTTATTTGATCAATCATTGATCAAAATTTCTATACAGTATAAACACGAACTCATCAGTATAATTATTTTAATTGTATTTTCTATCGAATCCTTATCCAAAAATTAGGGTTAGGCTTTTCTAAAGCTGTTAAGCACAACTCTACTCTAATTTCTCAGTGAATACACATATTGACTAATTCTCAAGACTCGTATCACAGATACACAGTATAATATTAACAGTCAATGTCAATATTAAATAAAAAAAAGTTATTCGTAAAATTTGGATTATTCGAAATCCCGGGTTATCACATTCACCCCTCCTTAAAAGGATTCCGTCCTCGGAATCACCGCTTTCCTATTCGTTACAATATTTTAAAGTTGTAGCATCAATTCATTTTTATCAACAGAATATTAATTTATGTCTTATATTTTAACATGTGACTTTGATTCATAAAAGAAAATAATTCACATCAATATTTAACCAGAATTACTCGCGTAATTAAATTCTAAACGAAATTGTTACCTGCTACCACCTCCTGGGCAGCCACCGCATCCTGCGCAGTCATGTTGAATGTACGGGCCATTGGTCTTCCTGGTTGTGCAGGTCCTCGAATTGCCAAGGTTCCACCACCGGGTCCCTTGCTGACACTTTCCTTTTTTGCATTCTTCTTCGGACAGTTCCTAACCAAATGATCAGTCGATCCACACGCATAAAAACCTTGAATCTTCTTCGGACTGGGATAGTTGGGTGACATGTGTCACTCTTGACCGCAGTTATAGCAAACCCCTTTCTTCTTTAAACAGACTTCTGTATGATTCTTTCCAAAAGTTCCACAGGGCTCTCTCCCTTTCTTATTTCCTTCGGTTTCATTACCTGACTAGGTATTCTCACTCCACTTCCTTTTGTTCGAATTGCTACCGCCACTACTACCTCCTTCATTTACCTTCTTTTTCTTCTCCTGATTAAATCGAGATGCAGCTTCGCTCCCGTCTTCAGTAATTAACGCTTTTTCCAACAAAGCCGTGAACGTGTTGATCTGCAATACTGTTACCTTGTTGAATATCCCTGGTTTCAGTCCGTTCTCAATTCTTGCTTTTCTAACTTCTATGTCCACCTGATGAGGTGCAAATCTCGCTAATTCATTAAATTTAGCAGCATATTCAGAAACAGACATTTTCTCTTGCTTAAGTTCTAAAAACTTAACTTCCATCCGAGCTTACATACTCGGTGAGAAGTAGTTCTCAAAGAACAATTCTTTAAATCTTGTCCACGTCACCACCGCTGTACCAGCTCGTGCCTGATTCGTCTCCCACTAGTAATTGGCTTCTCCCTTCATCAGATATGTTGCAAAAAACCGTCTTCTGTTCTTCCACCACTCTCGCAATAATGAATGCTTTGTCCATCTCCTTCACCCAGGTTTGGGCTTCAATCGGATCCGTGGTCCCTTTGAATTCAGGCGGTCTTACCACTTTAAAGTCTTTGAAGTTAGCCAATCTGTCGGCTGGTTGATTCCTTGCCCTTCCTCTTGCAGATGGAGCTCTATTTTTCATAGCTTGGGCTAGTATGTCTACGAAATTCTGCATTGGGTCCGCTTGACCTCATTCGTTATTCACTGGCTGTTCTTCTCGTTGGTTTCGATTCTGTCGTCTAGGCGGCATGATCTGATTTAAATAAAAATCTTATATTAATTCTCTTTCTCTATACAAATTCTTAGCACAATAAGAATTCAACACATAGTTCTCATATAATCGCATATTTATTCAAATAGCACATAGTGCATTTAGTTCTTAACATATATTACTATCCCATTTTAAATAAATTTCAGGATTAACAACACAACTTTACACAGAAAGCTGCAATTCTCCAACTTTACACAGAAAGTTGCCATTTTCCATTTTCACATAATTATTCCCAGTTCATCAAACTTACCACATTTATGAGTTTAGTAACTTGCCACAATTATATGAGTGTATGAACTTATCCTAGTCAGACATTTGGCGTCCATTCGCTGAGGGGTTCAAAACATTTCATATAATTATGAGTCATGAACTTACCATAAGTATGAGTTTTAAGAACTCACAAATTAATCGTAATCTTATATTCATATAGAAAATAAAGATTTCATTCATACAAACATATATATTTACATATGCTTAAACATCATTCTCGATATTACAACACTTAATATCATAAACTTCTACCAAAAGATACTATAACATATATCTAAGTTATCTACCGACCATTTTCTTCACCAGTCTTCTTCTTGTTGGGACACTTTTTGAATCCGTGACCTGTTCTCCCACATGAGAAACACTTCCTCATAGTCGGCTTAGGACAATGTAGAGAAATATGTCTTTTCTGCTTACAGTTGAAGCACACGTTCTTCCACATCATGCATTCTCCTGCGTGAGTCTTTCCACACTTGCTACAAGCTTGACTCTTCTTCAGGTTTGAATTTTTAGAGTTGTCGCTGTCGTTGTCCCTCTTTCTCTTGGTCTTGCCCTTCTTACTGGTTCCTTCCGACGATCCACCACCTTCAGTCTTCATTCTCTCCACTTGTGCCTTCAGCTCATTTCGTTCTTCAGTCATCTCGCGTAACGTGATAAGTAGGTTATATACCTACTTATCCGGTATCTATTACTTGAATTATTTGCTTACACTCATGTTTTTTAGTTACTTTTCATGCATTTTGTGTTTATTTTGTAGATTACATGTTTGGGAGCTGTGTGAGCGACTATTGGTTTGAAAACGCAAGGAAAAAGCAATCCGGACATCGTTTGTGCTTTCATGTTTAATTCATGTTCTTGGCTTGGAACTTAGACTATATTGTAGAGCTTCTTTTTATCTTTCTGGAACATCTTGAATCATTCCAATCGGAGTTTGGATGCAAGAGTTATGACATTTGTACCAACGGACGTTGAATTTCGCTATTTTGGGTGGTCATTTGCATAGCAGTCACTTCCAGTCCAATTTAGACCTTTATCCGTTCGTTATTTCTCAAAACGCAAAGAATAAAGGTTGTAGAGCTCGTCGATAGCTTCGATTTGATAGGTGGCAGGCCCCGTAACTCCTCCCGGATCAAACGTTATGGCCATTTTACCAGAGGACACTGTAGTAGAAAAAATAATTAGCAGCTTGCACCCATGCCGGGGCTTGCTTTTTTATGCCTTATACCCAAGCCTGAGCTTGGGGTCCTGAATCAAAATCAGTAGCATAGTAAGCCGGGGCTTGCTATTTATAAGGCAATACCGAAGCTGGGGCTTGGGTATGTGTGCAGAAAGAGTAGATTTTGTCCGAATTTGAGTCCGATAAGGATTGATTCGAGCTGTTTGACTCAAGGACTCCCAAGAGGACTTAAAGACATATAAAGAGGCATATAAAAGGAGGAGAATTACAAGGATTAGAGGAAGTTTTTGGAAGAATTCCATTAGATTAGATTAGAGTAGATTGGGAAAAACCCTAGTTCTTATTAGATTTGGAGATTGAACCAACTTGGAGACCATTGAAGATTCAAAGTAGGAGCAAGGAGAGAGCATCAAATCTACAGACAATAGATTTTATCTTCTTATCTTCTTCTATCTTTGTCTTTTAATGTGTATTCAAGTGTGGATTCTTAATTTTAATTCAATGAACTAATTCTTTGTTTGAGATTACAATGGATCTTATTGTGTAGTTTATTTTAATATGCTTCGTTATCAATTATTATGTTCTATTGTGAGGATTGTCTATTGTGATTTAAACTTAATTGCTTAATTGCCTAGCTAACAATTACTGTGATAATCTATATGAACTTGAGAGATGAAGTGTAGATTTAGATCTGATCATGATAGCATGTGTTAGTGATTTCTACATAGATTGAATTTATGATTCGTGTTTAGGATAGAGATATGCCTTTACGCCATATGTAATCTTATAGAGAACTTGTGCTTTAAATCCTTTTTAATTGTAATTCACATAGAGATATAGTGGATTAGTTAATTAGGGTGTCTTGCTTAATTCTATCAATTGTGGATTTAAGTAAGTATGAGTATTATGCATCGAGAGGTGGTTTTATCTGCTTTAGTGTTCTTGATTAACAATCCAGGATAGATAATAATTGATGAGAAGCGTGTTAACTTAAATGAAGCAATAAGTGAAGTTGTGATCTTAAATCTCCATAACCTGATTTGCAATTAGTGGTAATTAGAATTAGTTTAATTAAGTAATTTACTTTATAACATTAAATTGATTGTTTAAATAAAATTAGTTTGGTTAAGAGTTAGTATTTGGTAATTTGTATTAATAATTCCTTGTGGGAACGATACTCTACTTTCACTGTATTACTTGTTGACCACGTATACTTGCGTGTTGTGCGTAACTAGATTTTACCCAACAAGTTTTTGGCGCCGTTGCCGGGGAATTAGTTTAATATATTTTTGCCAATATTAGCTTCAATCAAATTAGTCTTAATTTAAACAATTTTTTTCTTTATTTTTATTTTATTTTACTATCTTCTTCTTTTTCTCTTGTTTCAGGTACCATGGCTGGATTAAATTATCAAAGGCCATATTCGAGTATGACTCAACCAAGGGGAGCGGGGATTGATGGACTCAATGTATTTTCTGCATTATCCGCATAACTTGAGACACTTTCGAGGAAGTTGGACATTGTTGCAGCCCAATGTAATCGAAGGATAGCAGTTAATTGCAATTATTGTGCTGGTAATCAACCGAGTCATCAATGCACCGTTAGTTTTGGTTCGGAACAACATGGTGGTGAATACCTCAACGATTATACATATGCTAATTATCATCAAGTTTGGGGGTATCACCCGGATTCGTCGTGGAGCTATACTTATGAAGACCAATACTACGCTTCAAATCCAACATATACACTGGAATTTTCATGTCCACCTTCATTGCCACAAGAAGAAAAGCCAAATTCGAGGGATGTAATATTGAAGGGCATATCAAACCTAGAGGAGATGAGGATTAGACAAGAGCTGTCAACCCAAAATTTTAATAATCAGATGGAACAACTCGTCACTACCTCAACCAATGGTCCTCAATACATGGCTTCCGAGACTGAGACATATAATTCAAAGTTGGAGGAATTGTGGTCCAAGTTCGTAACATCAAATGAGGAGAGGAGGATTAATAAAGAGATATCAATTCAAAATCTGCGAGCCGCGATGGATCAAATACTCAAAGCCTTGAACAATTGTCCTCAAAATAATTGGTGTTATGACGAGGATTCCGAGATTGATGAAGTGCTCGAGCCAAATCTACAACTGGATGACACACAAGATGTTGAAAAAGAGGAGATAAGTGGGGATAATGAAAATAAGGTCGGTGAAGAACTAACTATGAGTACCAATGAGGATGAGTCGATGTTATTAGTGCCCCAAGTTCCTTCTCCACCAAAGATTAAGGGTCCAGATTAGATTTGCAAAACCGTGCCCACTTGGTAGTCATATGTCGTCGACGAAAGCTCTTTATGACATAAGAGCGAGTAAAACAATGAAGCCGTGGTGGGATGAGAAAGAGAAGATAGATTTAGAGCCCATTGTGTTTGACACACTTCCATGACCAAATATGATCACAAACACAATGGAGATAACACTTAGTTATTTGCCCTTCTTCATGGAGATTATATCGAGTCGAGCATGCTAAGTGACTTTGATGCTATGGCCATCGCCAATGGGAACTTCCCAAAGGATTATTTGCTATTGATGGATGGAGGAATCCTCAATTCTCAAGAGGAATTGGATAGCGTTGACCGAATAAAGTCAGTCGAAAGATCAGAATCAAGCTACCGATCGGGAGGCAACCCAAGATTTTTTTTTTTTTTATTTATATGCTTTCCTAGTTTATTTAGTAGATAGGAATCACTTTATATTCCAAAGTGATATTCTAATCCAAGTTGTCTCTCTTCATTGCAGGTATAGGAGGTTCAATGGATAGGAAAATGATCGTCGTCGCCATCGCCACCATCACCTCATGCTTAGCTAATTACTGGGAAGTTCTTTTCTACTTACCGCTATATTTTTACAATGAGGACATTGTAATTGCTAAGTTTGGGGGAGTTTAGTTTAGTTCTTTATTGCATGTTAAGTTTCATGTTTATGTTATGTTATTTTGCATATGTTGTTAATTTAGTTTAGGTTCATTATGTTTGCATTCATGTAGTACAACTGCATAAGTAGTTGCATAGTAGTATAGTTTGAATAACATTATATTCAGTTTCTTGTAAAAAAAAAATCAAAAATTCAAAAATAATAGTTAGTTACTATGTTCATCTTGCATGAGTCCAGCTGTTTGATAGTTACAGTCTATTTTGGCCAATGATGAGAATGGGATTGAGTAGACAAGTATAGTACTGATTATTAGAACTTTAATGTGATTTCTTATTATTAATTGAATCTTTTCCTGTTTGAAACTGGTATAATCAGGTTAGCACGTTAGAGACAACTTTGTTGACTGATTAAGTTTAAATTGATACATAATTAACTTCTTAAGGATAATATTAGTTTGAATAAATGAAAGACATGAATAAAGTGAGAGATGGCTAAATTTAGACAAAAACTTAAGTTTGGGGAAAAATTTGGGATATATAAGCTTAAAAAAAGAAAAAAAAAAAAATAATAAAAATGATGAAAAAAAATATCGTGGTTAGTCTTGTTTGGGGCCTTTGTTACTTAAGCAAAAGTACGCCAGGGGGATTGTCTTTACACATAGCGCCCTAAGGTCTTATATGGTCTGGGAGTCGTTGGTCGAAAACTCGCTAAGGGGTAGCAATCATTAGCCTAATGGAATGAGACATTGCACAGTCATGGTTAAAAAAAAATAATAAAACGGGAAAAGAGCAAAAAGCCCCCGTAATGCAAAGTAAAGCATAAGTATCCCAGATTGGACTCTTGAATTTGGTGGAGGTTTGACTTTAGTTTGATCTAGCTTGTTCATGAATTTTGTGAGTTTACACTATATGATGCCTTTAAAAAGATCTATTATGTGTTGTATTTAGCATTATATCAGTTAGCATGGATGTTGAGCACACACGCACTATACCAGTAATAACAGTTTAAGATTTGATGATTGATTAAGAAATTGTTGATTGGTTTTGATATGAAGTATTGTCATGTTTATTTCATTTCGCTGAGGTCGGTTGAATAGACTTGTGTTTATCAATACTGCTGGATTCGTAGGCATATAGATTAGTTGCATTCTATTACATTGCATTGCATTTTTGTTTTATTGTTGCTTGAGGACAAGAAAATGTTTAAGTTTGGGGGTATGTAATAAGTAGGTTTTATACCTAGTTATCCGGTATCTATTACTTGAATTATTTGCTTACACTCATGTTTTTTAGTTACTTTTAATGCATTTTGTGTTCATTTTGTAGATTACATGTTTGGGAGCTGTGTGAGTAACTATTGGTTTGAAAACGCAAGGAAAAAGCAATCCGGACATCGTTTGTACTTTCATGTTTAATTCATGTTCTTGGCTTGGAACTTAGACTATATTGTAGAGCTTCTTTTTAGCTTTCTGGAACATCTTGAATCATTCCAATCGAAGTTCAGATGCAAGAGTTATGACATTTGTACCAACGGACGTTGAATTTTGCTATTTTGGGTGGTCATTTGCATAGCAGTCACTTCCAGTCCAATTTAGATCTTCATCCATTCGTTATTTCTCAAACCTCAAAGAATAAAAGTTGTAGAGCTCGTCGATAGCTTCGATTTGATAGGTGGCAAGCCCTACAACTCCTCCCAGATCAAAAGTTATGACCATTTGACCAGAGGACACTGCAGCAGAAAAAATAATTAGCAGCTTGCACCCAAGCCGGGGCTTGCTCTTTTATGCCTTATACCCAAGCCAGGGCTTGGGGTCCTGAATCAAAATTAGTAGCATAACAAGTCGAGTCTTGCTATTTAGAAGGCAATACCCAAGCTGGGGCTTGGGTATGCGCAGAAAGAGTAGATTTTGTCCGAATTTGAGTCCGATAAGGATTGATTCGAGCTGTTTGACTCAAGAACTCGTAAGAGGAATTAAAGACATATAAAGAGGCATATAAAAGGAGGAGAATTACAAGGATTAGAGGAATTTTTTGGAAGAATTCCATTAGATTAGATTATAGTAGATTGGGAAAAACCCTAGTTCTTATTAGATTTGGAGGTTGAAGCAACTTGGAGACCATTAAAGATTCAAAGTAGGAGCAAGGAGAGAGCATCAAATCTACAGACAATAGATTTTATCTTCTTATCTTCTTCTATCTTTGTCTTTTAATGTGTATTCAAGTGTGGATTCTTAATTTTAATTCAATGAACTAATTCTTTGTTTGAGATTACAATGGATCTTATTGTGTAGTTTATTTTAATATGCTTCAATATCAATTATTATGTTCTATTGTGAGGATTGTCTATTGTGATTTGAACTTAATTGCTTAATTTCCTAGCTAATAATTACCGTGATAATCTATATGAACTCAAGAGATGAAGTATAGATTTAGATCTGATCATGATAGCATGTGTTTGTGATTTCTACATAGATGGAATTTATGATTCGTGTTTAGGATAGAGATATGCCTTTACGCCATATGTAATCTTATAGAAAACTTGTGCTTTAAATCCTTTTTAATTGTAATTCACATAGAGATATAGTGGATTAGTTAATTAGGATGTCTTGCTTAATTCTATCAATTGTGGATTTAAGTAAGTATGAGTATTATGCATCGAGAGGTGGTTTTATCTTCTTTAGTGTTCTTGATTAACAATTCGGGATAGAAAATAATTGATGAGAAGTGTGTTAACTTAAATGAAGCAATAAGTGAAGTTGTGATCTTAAATCTCCATAACCTGATTTGTAATTACTGGTAATTAAATTAGTTTAATTAAGTAATTTACTTTATAACATTAAATTAATTGTCTAAATAAAATTAGTTTGGTTAAGAGTTAGTATTTGGTAATTTGTATTAATAATTCCTCGTGGGAACGATACTCTACTTTCACTGTAGTACTTGTTGACCACGTATACTTGTGTGTTGTGCGTAACTAGATTTTACCCAACATAACGCCCGCTCTGTCTTCCATAATTCCTCTAAAAGATATACTTTACTTTAGAGTTCTTGAACTTCTATAGATAGCTAATCTTGTTTTGCAACTTTGATCTTATTCTTTAACTCCACCTTAGCTTCTTCAGACACTGCCTCCTCATTACCACTCAGATACATCTCGGGATAATCATCATGATCACTCCCGAGATTAACCATGGGTTCATCTTTTCCTACTTCTTTGACTGACTCGCTTTGTGCTGGTACCTCGGTTACTGGCACTAGTGCGACAGCCGCTGGCATCTCCGTACTCATCTTATCTTCTCCAGACATCCTACAATCAGTTTAAACAACTTGATTAATACTCAATTAGTACAACCGTCTCACACTATGTGTCCACTTATCTCACTATTGATACACTTTTGCAATCCCTCACTTAGTACTCTAAATGAGTATTCTCTATCTCGCTCATGGTTATAATCTTTGGGTTTTCCACACCCCACTTAAGGTTTATAACCTACATATTTGATACCAACCTGTGACGCCCCCAAATTCGGGTTACTTGACCCCCGAATTTGGTGCTCACGATCCACAATATAAACAACATTTAACTACCCATTTAATTTATAAATAGTAATACATAAGTCATTAACAGAGATTGTTAATACAATACCCCGTGTTCTCTAACCTCAACATTACAAATATACCCTTTTGATATACATAAAGGGTTTACAAACAACATAATAAATATGTTAATCATAACTAATTTATAACCACGCCTTTTCCTTTGTCCTACGTAGCACCTCCTGCCACTTCGCATCTAGTCAAATATATTTTATTTAGCAAGGGTGAGCAACAAGTTTGCCCAAAGAAGTTAAGATATACGGTGAATGTATAATAATCGTAACAACAAACTATCTACTTTGATAGATTAAAACCAAAGTTCGGGAACTTTGAAATAATCTGAATAATTCGTTAATTAATAACAAGTCTTCTCGCATTCTATGCAACACGATAATTTGATAATGAAAGAGTACAACCAGAATAACCCGGGTCAAATCCTCGAGTTCGAACAAATCTTGGGTCAAATCCCATGTCCGAATTGAATCAAATCCATCAAAATAAGGCCTCAAACTCATCGCCCAATAAGTATCTTCTTGGGTCAACTTAGCCCACCACAGTGCTCACCCAAAAGGTCATGACTTGAAGGTACTATTGGTAATAACTTATTTTCTTATATGCATAAATTTTCCCCTATCTTTCGATGTGGGGACCGGGGTGTTACAAACTCCCCACTTAAATTTCTCGATGTCCCCGCCGTAACCGACATACACACACATAGCCCAAAGATCTTTGCCTCTCTAGCCATTGTGGGATAATTCCGACCGCTTCTTGTCCCCACCTCCCACCTCCATATCTCCATTGTGGGATAATACTACCACCTTCGTGTCCCCACATCCGCAACTCCGATTGATGACCCGACCGAGCTTTCGAGAGTCGGCTCTGATACCATATGTAACAACCCGGGTTAAATCCCGAGTTTGAAACAAATCTTGGGTCAATTCCTAAGTCCGAATCGAATCAAATCCATCAAAATAAGGCCTCAAACTACTGGCCCAATAGTATCTTCTTTGGTCAACTTAGCCCACCACATGCTCACCCAAAAGGTCATGACTTGAAGGTACTATTGGTAGTAACTTATTTCCTTATATGCAGATAAATTTTTCCCATATCTTTCGATGTGGGACTGGGGTGTTACAACAATGCTTTCAAAGTTTCTACGATATTCTAATGAATAATCAAGAATCAGTTCTACGCAATAACAAAGTAGAATTTTTTCCAGATTTATGTTGAGTGATCCATTGGATCTTGAACTTCTCTTCTCGAGTAACTATCAAAGATTGGACTTTGATATACCCAGGTGTATCAGATAACCATAAAGATTAAATCATACCCCTTTGCAAGTACTCAGAGTCGGCCAACTCCTTGTACCCTATATTATGCATAATACTTACACACGCGCAAATGTCGAATTTATAACCAATAAAATGTTCCCTTTGTATAAAAGGTTGTTCTTCTAAATCTCAAAATCAAGATTTTTATTTAACAACGAAATACTGTGATTTCAAATTCTAATTACTTATCGATCTAGCCGAAATAATTGGCACCGATCTGTCATTAATAATTGAATTCTCTTCTCGAACCTATCAAGTTCTAACAAATGTTCGTGTAGCCAGAATAATTAGCTAAGACATTTCTCAATATAATTCGATAGTAAACAGGAATTATCTGTACTGTCAATACTAGCTTCTACGGATATAAATATCCAACAACAATTATTCTACAAGTATATTCTCAGAATCAAAATTTTAATTTGAATTAATAAGCATGCACTTCCCCTAACCGAGAATAACCTTCTAGTGGGGTTGATCGCCCCATCCATCTCCTGCTGCTTTAGCTTTAGCCTTTTCACTCCCTGATCGTAGATCACCCTCAATGCTCTTATTGCTTTTACCGGACTAGCGGTGAATAATCAACAATAAATTCTTAAACGTGGTCTAATTAACAATAATTAACCACCATAATAATTGAACAATGTTAACTCAAGGTTAAGTTAAGGAAACTTACCTTCTTCGTTGATTACAGCTACACAAAATACTTATCTACGTTCGTAAGACCTATAACCAATAATATCGGTCTCACAATTAGCATAATAATTTATAACACATAGTACTGTAATTCACAGTCAATCTTCTCCTAGACACATTACCACATAGCCACAACAGTGTTTATAACCTATATAAACACTTAACAAGTCTAACTGTTTCGGTATGGTTGGACTTCGGTCCATTCTCAGTGTTTTGATCACCCTATCCGACAATTAACACAGTTATTGTCAATTAAATTCGGTTTCTAAGCTTCAATATTAATTTAGATAAGTCAATTATCCATTATAATATTTTTCAGAAGCTTTTAATAATTAACAAATAATTATTATAATTTATAATAATTTTTAAACATCTAAATCATTTCTAAATGATTTAATTATCAAATAATCTTATCATCATTAATATTTAATAATATAAAATATTAATGACATACTTATCAAAATATTAAAGTTATTATCAATAACTTAAAATATTTTAAATCAACAATATTCCACTCAAATGATTTTTAAAATAACTAAAATCATTTTTAAATCATCACCATTAATATTTAAATATTAATGAAATTATCATCCAAATATTAAAAGTCATTAATTATAACTTAAAATAATTTTAAATCATTTTTCTAATTTTTAAATTAATAAAATCATTTTTAATTCATTTATTTAATATAATAATTAAATAAATCTAATATCATTTATATTAATTTACTAATAAGAATTCTCAAAAATATTGAAAATTATATTTTATAATTCAAAATATTTTCTAATACTTTATTCTCATTTAAAATGATTTTTAAAATATTAAAATCATTTTTAACTCATTTATTAAATATAATAATTAAATAAATCTAATATCATTAATAATAAATTATTAATGAAAATTCTCCAAAAATATTAAAATTTATATTTTATAACTCAAAATATTTTTAAATACAAGATTTCTTATTTAAAATGATTTTTCATAATATTAAATCATTTTCCTCTAATTTATTTAATACACTAATCAAATAAATTAAATACCTTTAATATTTAAATAATTATAAATATTAAAGAAAAATATTCCAATTGGTCAAAAATTATCTTTCATAATTTAAAATAATTTTTAAAACCATTTTTAATAATTTTTATAATTTATTTTCTATTTTTAATCATTTTTTAGAAATTAGGAAAATAAAATTAAATAAACCGTCGCTATTGGCCTTTAGCGACACATTCTGTAGTCTTAGGTGTTCTTGGCTCAAGAACAGTGACAAAGTCGGTGTTCAAGGTCCTTACTTTGACCAGATTTAAATTTCAGTCTAGGCATGTTATGGACCAACTAATGCTTATAGATCGTAGTACTATTGTAACATTATATTTTCCCACAACTAGATAGGTCATGCAGCATAACACTAGGAAGATCTGAGTCTTCAAAGTTCATGTCAGAACGTTTCTGGGTTTTCCAGAAACCCAGGCTGTTCAAGTAGGCACTTTTCAGATCTATTAATTTGGTGTTCTGTTCATTAGTTTGTTGATTTCTTGGTTCAAACATATAGTAGACATGACAAGGAACAACACTTCAACAATAGATCAATTAAACAACAACCGAAACACAAATTATAGCTCAGTCAAACTCACGTAATTGTGTGTTCATAGAGTTTCTGGAAATTCCCAGAAATGCCAAATCAGGCTCGGATGGCTACTTTGACAGCTCACTCCAGTCGATCTATTGCTTGTTTAAAGGATCTAAAGACATGAATCTAAAGTTCATACAACAGGCTACAAGTCTAATACAACAACAACACCAAACAGTATAAAACCTGACAGATCTTAATCCCATAAAATGTTGTCAGACGTTGACTATGGCTTTCTGGGTTACCCAGAATTCGCCCGGTCATGCCCGGTCAACGGGTTTTTACCGTTAATAACTTCAAATCCAGCATTCAAATGATACTGATTCCACTTGCAGATTAAAGACCACATTATATGTGACTCCCCCAAAATAGGTACACATCACCCATCTTGGGTCGTTAGATACAAGGTACTGAATACAAATATAAATTAATTATACAATAGTCGTGTAAAATACGACAAAACATAAATTGAGAGTTTTAATAAGAATATTGTCATCTAGACAATTCCACACTCAAAGGAGTCCTCAATACATTTATTGTCACACTATTTAATGTAATAGTGAGGACTACTAATACTATCATCCTCGACCGCCACTCCGCTTCCCCAACTAGTCCCGCCACTTTCTCATTTCACAAGAGAACAAAGAAAAGAAAGGGTGAGCTCAACTAGCCCAAGAGGAAATATTATGACTAAGATAATGCGTAATAAATTATCATTAGTCTTCAACAATGTTAAAATGATAAAATACAATAGACATCAAGTTTAACTGCAGTGGAATAAGAAATCCATTAGAAGAGTCAAGTAGAGCATGATATCTACTATCTTCTATGATTTAAAATGTTTTCATCAATTTTTATCACTGAGACTCAGCTTAATAGATAAACTACATCATCGAGTCATCCCTGCTTTACGGGCCAAGGATATTCATTAAATTATCAATGGTCATGACTATACCGAATAATCCCTGGTCATAATCATACCAAAAACTGTCCGTCAATACACTACAGGCCACTGAGGATTTTTACCACATCATTTATAACATTACATGTCATAATTATACCGAATAATCCCTGGTCATAATCATACCAAGTCCATCTATGCACGTAAGCCAAAGATGACTTTCATCACAATATAAGCATGAGGATGATGACAATGACATAATAATTCAATAAAACAAGTTCAAGAATAAATTTTAAAGATTTATAAGTTAATTTATCCTGAACTCAATAATGTCCAAATTGTCAACATGATACTGCTATGTGGAGTAAAATTCAAGAATGCTCAGAAGAATATTTCCATGAAAAGATACTGGATGAAGCGCAAATATCAAGGATATTGCACTAATTTCATGGAGTATAGAAGCCAAAATTTTAACCAAATGAGTATCATAGAATATATGAAACTGCAATGGATTTTCACCCGCCATGCCGTAATCCACGTAGATAGATCATTTCCACAATTTAATAAGAAATAAATACGAAGGGTCATTCACCATGCATGTGGTAATCCACATAGACAGGTTATTCCAATAGAATAATAAAGAATGGAATAACAGAAGAATTCACCATGCATGCGATAGACCGCACAGACATGTTATTTCAACAGAATAATAAATAATGGAACCAGGTCATGCGTAAACGCACAGACAAGATATTCCAACAGAATAATAAATAATGGAACCAAATCATGCGTAAACGCACATACATGATATTCCAACAAAATAATAGAGAATGGAATAACAAAAGACTTTATCAGAATTTCTGGTGTGATTTCAATTCAAACTAAGCATCCTATTTATAGGAAAATAGAAAGGATACTATGTAATAAAATATAATATAATATATATATATATATATATTTATATATTTTATTTAAAATCTAATAAAAAAAATTAACTTTATAAAAGTATTCTGCTTTATATAAAAAAGATTTTACTATGCAAACACTATGCAGTACTATGCAAATACTATGCATAATAAAATATATTATATTATAATTATTGTCTAATAAAATAAATAACTTTATATAAGTACTTTGTTTTATATAAAAAGATTTTACTATACAAAACACTATGCATAATAAAATATATTATATTCTAATTATTGTCTAATAAAACAAATAACTTTATAAAAGTATTCTGCTTTATATAAAAAGCTTTTCCGCTTTTATTACATTAATAATACTAATAAAACAAAATTTATATATATATATATATATATATAAACTTCCGTGACTTCATAAAAAAGACATCTCAATATATTTAATGTTTGCTTTCCAATAAGGATTTCTCCCTATCAAGTGCAATTAGGTGACCAAACCTCTCATTGGCGTAACTTCTGTACATCGTTAATATTGCAAATAATAATATTAATAACTTTGTTATCTCAATTATTGGTTTAATAATATATAAAATATCGAAAATAATTGAATCAAATAACGTGAGATACTATGTAACAATTACTGTAGCAATAATTGAACAAAACCGAGTGACTTCTCACGTAAGCATCAATAATCAATACCGTGTGCTACTATGCAACCACGCGTATTACTTTACTTTTAACACCGGGTGTTTCAACAGTTAATGGTAAAACTTCCGTCGTTATTTTCTTAAAAATATTATTGTCGTTTCTCAATCTGACAATAATTTTGTTGTGGGGTCCACCAATGATTGTACCGTCGTACGAATATTCCTTGTTAAAACGAATATTCCCCGACCAATCGAATATTATATAACAACTTGCATACTTTTCAAAATTTCTAAATATTACCCACAACTATAACATTATATCAAATTTACTCCATAATATTCAAAAATGATATTGATTGAAAATTCATCTTTATTCATAAAAGTTGGGGTCTTAAAACCTCCCCTTCTTATGAAATTTTTCCCTCGAAATTAAGGTACATACCTGATTTGTCGAAGAGGTAAGGATACCTTGATTTTATTTCAGATTCTAACTCCCAGGTCATTTCCTCAAAATCGTGATTATTCCACAAACCTTGACTTGAGGTATAACCTTGGAGCGTAGAATATGTTCCTTCTTATCCAAGATTTGAACAGGAATCTCTTCATACATTAAATCTTCCGCTATTTCGTCCGGTTCTAACTCAATAATGTGGTTCGGGTATTTCACATATTTACGTAACATGGATATATGAAAAATGTTATGAACACGAGATATACTTGGCGGTAAAGCAAGTCTATAGCCACAGCCGCTCCTACTCGATCAAGGATTAAAAAGGCCAATGAATCAATGATTGAGCTTTCCTCTCTTTCCAAATCTCGTAAACTCCTTTCCATGGAGCAACACGTAACAACACATGATCTCCAATATCTAATTCCACGCCCTTTCGATGAAGATCAACATAACTCTTTTGTCGATCTTGTGAGGTTTTTATACGTTATCGGATCATTTGAATCTTTTCTGTAGTCATACATACTAACTTTGATCCCAACAACATTGCTTCACCCACCTCACCCCAGCATACTGGAGAACGACACTTTCTTCCATCCAACGCTTCAAATGGAGCCATGCCAATACTTGCTTGATAGTCATTGTTGTAGGAAAACTCCACCAACCAGTAAGAACTTGTCCCAACTTTCCTTGAAGTCAAGGACACAGAGTCTTAATAAATCCTCAAGAGTTTGAATAGTCCTCTCTGATTGTTCGTCCGTCTGAGGATGATATGCCAAACTAAATCATAAATCCGTGCCCATAGCTTTTTCCAAACTAACGCAAAATCTTGAAGTGAATCTTGGGTCTCGATCGAAACTATCAATCTTGGCATACCATGCGGTTTAAAATCTCGCTTATGTACATACGAGCAAGACGTTCAAGTGTATAAGTTTCTCGTATTAGTAAGAAGTGAGCAAACTTGGTCAATTTATCAACAATGACCCAAATTGCATCTATGCCTTGAGAAACCTTGGGAAGACCAATGAATCTAAATCCACGGTAATGTACTCCCACTTCCATTCCGAATTTCAAGTGGTTGCAATGGACCTTTTGGCACTTGATGCTCCGCCTTGACTCATTGACAAGTTAGACACCTTGAGATAAACAAAGATTATCTCTCTCTTCATATTGCTCCACCAAAATGTATGAAGATCATGATACATTTTGGTACTCCCAGGATGGATTGCAAATGGTGTGTTGTGCGCCTCCATCATGATTTTATACTTTAAATCAGGGTCGTTAGGAACACAAAGTCTGGAGTTGACTCGAAGTATTCCTTCTTCATCGATTCTTGCTTCCGGCATAGCACCTTCTTGCACTTTCTTCCTCATACGCATCAGCTCCAGGTCTGTAGCTTGAGTAGCTTTAACTTTATCAATTAAAGTCGATTCTACTCGTATATTCGCAATCATCACATGGGTCCCTGGAGTCTTTAAATCTATCTCCATCCTTTGTAAGTCATACAAAATGGCCTTTGCATTGATAATATTTCACTCGTACCCGTATTTGATCTTCTACTTAATACGTTAGCTACCACATTCGCTTTTCCAAGGTGGTATTGGATGGTATGATCATAATCTTTCAACAGTTCAAGCCAACGTCGTTGTCGCATGTTGAGTTCCTTTTGAGTGAAGAAGTATTTGGGGCTTTTATGATCCGTAAAGATCTCCACTTTCTCCCCATACAAGTAATGCCTCCAAATTTTAAGTGCGAAGACAACAGCTGCCAACTCTAGATTATGAGTAGGATATTTCCTCTCATATTCTTTGAGTTGCCGAGAGGCATAGACTATGACTTTCCCATGCTGTATGAGAACACATCCTAACCCTTTGCCCGAAGCATCACTGTAGATGGCAAATCCCTCCGAGCCAGATGGTATTGTCAGAACAGGTGCTGAAATGAGTCTTCTCTTGAGTTCTTGAAAACTCTTCTCACATTCTTCGCTCCAACCAAACTTTGTATCTTTCCGAGTCAGCTGAGTTAATGGAGTAACAATTCAAGAAAATCCTTCCACGAATCTCCGATAATAACAAGCTAAACCGAGAAAGCTACGTCCTTCGGTCACTGATTTAGGTTGCTCCCAGCTTTGAATTGCTTCAATCTTTACTGGGTCAACAGATATTCCATAACTTGATACTACGTGCCCAAGGAATGCTACTTCCTCAAGCTAGAACTCGCATTTCTTCAACTTGGCATAAAGCTTATTTTCACGAAGCTTTTGGAGTATCAGCCTGAAGTGTTGCTCATGATCTTCATGACTTTTGGACTATATGAGAATGCCATCAATAAAGACGACCACAAAGTGATCCAAATATTCCTTTAATACTCGGTTCATCATATCCATGAAGGCAGCAGGAGCATTAGTCAATCCAAAAGATATAACGAGGAATTCATAATGCCTGTACCGAGTTCTGAAAGCCGTCTTTGGAATGTCATCGGTTCTAATCTTCAATTGGTGATATCCGAAACGAAGATCAATCTTTGAAAAAAATTTGGTGCCTTGCAACTAGTCAAATAGGTCATTAATGCGAGGCAATGGATATCTATTTTTGATAGTGACATGGTTCAACTCCCGATAATCAATACAAAGTCGCATACTCCCATCTTTCTTCTTCACGAATAAAATAGGAGCACCCCAAGGAGACGTACTAGGGCGAATGAAACCGATGTCTAACAATTCATGCAATTGGGTCTTTAAATCTCAAGTTCAATAGAGCCATTCGATATGGGGCTTTGGAAATGGGTTTTGTCTGGGGTTCAAGGTCGATACAAAATTCAATTTCACGCCTGGGTAGGCGAGAAGTTTTTTGGGAATACGTCGGAAATTCATTAACAATAGAAATATCATTCGAATCGACGTGTTTTTGTTTAGATCCGTGATATGAGTCGAAAAGCTTGACATCCGCTTTTTAATAAACGAATAGCTTTATGGCTTGAGATGACAAAGTGATGGATTTTAATGGTTTGGTTGCTTGAATTCTCATAATAGGTTGGTTAGGAATATGAAAGCTAACAACCTTACGAAAATTATCAATTTTTGCATGATGAGTAGTTAACCAATCAATCCCTATAATCACATCAAATTCAAGTATTTTTAAAGAAATAAGATTGACAGGTAACGTGCGGTTACCGATTTGAATCAAACAAGACTTATAAACTGTGGATGTAATGAAGGTTTCTCTCAACGGAGTTTCAACAGATAAATCAAAGTCTAATTTCTCCGGAGTCAAATTTAAATGTTGAGCGCAAGTAGGAGAAATAAAGGAATGGGTAGAACCAGTATCAAATAACGTATAAACTTCGATTGAGTTTATGATTAGCTTACACTATGCACATATTATCTTTTTATATAAAACAGAATACTTTTATAAAGTTATTCATTTTATTAGATTATAAATAGAATATATAATATTCTATTATGCATAGTGTTTGCCTAGTGCCTGCATAGTATTTGCATAGTAAAATCTTTTTATATAAAACAAAATACTTTTATAACGTTATTCGTTTTATTAGACTATAAATAGAATATATAATATTCTAATATGTGCATAGTGCCTGCATAGTGTTTGCATAGTAGTAAAATCTTTTTATATAAAAATGTAATACTTTTATAAAGTTATTCGTTTTATTAGATTATAAATAGAATATATTATATTTTATTTAAAAGATTTTGTTTTATTAGAATATTTTATTAATACTGCATAGTAATTGAATATGGACTGTCTATTTAAAAGTAAATCAATTTGGACCGTTCATGAATTAGTTACTATTCAGTCCATTCTCCTATAAATAGAAGCTCATTCCTTAATTATTTCTTACTTAATTCACTTTGAAACTATAGAGAGAAAACTATAGAGAGAAAGAAGAAAAGTATTCTCGCTACTTCACTACTCCTATATCCAGCTTTTCTAAGGTAAGAGGTATTATTTCTTTCAGATTCATGAAGAGAATTATTTTCTTTTAATACTGTAAGAGTATTATTTCTTTCATATTCATGAAGAGAATTATTATCTTTCAATACTCGTAAGGGGTATTATTTCTTTTGTATTCATGAAGAGAACTTCTGTTATTCCATTCTTTATTATTCTGTTGGAATAACATGTATACGCAGACTATCCTATACTTGGTGAAATTCTTCTGTTATTCCATTCTTTATTATTATGTTGGAATAACCTGTCTATGCGAATTACCGCATACTTGGTGAAATTCTTTTGTTATTCCATTCTTTATTATTATGTTGGAATAACCTGTCTATGCGAAGTACCGCATACATGGTGAAATTCTTCTGTTATTCCATTCTTTATTATTTTGTTGGAACATCCTGTCTGTGCGTTTACGCATGACCTGGTTCCATTATTTATTATTCTGTTAGAATATCCTGTCTGTGCGTTTACGCATGACATGGTTCTATTATTTATTATTCTGTTGGAACATTCTGTCTGTGCTTTACGCATGACCTGGTTCCATTATTTATTATTCTGTTGGAATAACCTGTCTGTGCGGTCTATCGCATGCTTGGTGAATTCTTTTGTTATTCCATTCGTTATTATACTCAGTTGGTTAAAGTTTTGGCTTTTATACTCCATGAAATTAGTGGAATATCTTTGATATTTGCGTTTCATCCAGTATCTTTTCATGGAAATATTCTTCTGAGCATTCTTGAATTTTACTCCACAAAGAAATATCATGTTGACAATTTGGGCGTCATTGGTTCCTGGATAAATTAATTCTTGAACTTGTTTTATTGAATTCTTATATCATTGTCATCATTCTCATGTTTATATTATGTTGAAAGTCATCTCGTGGCCTCAGAGTGCATAGATAGACTTGGAATGATTATGACCAGGGATTATTCGGTATAATCATAACCGTAATGTTACAAATGATGTGGTAAAAGTCCTTATTGGCCCGTAGTGCATTGATGGACAGTTGTTGGCATGATCATGAGCATTGATGAATACACGAATATCCTTGACCCGTAGTGCATGGATAATTTGTGCTTGTGATACTAATGAATATCCTTGGCCGTAGTGCAGGGATGATGTTGATTATTTATTGATCTGAGTCTCAGCGATAAAAGTAATGAAAAACCTTTTAAATCATAGAAGATAGTAGATTTTATTCTCTACTTGACTCTTCTAATGGATTGCTTATTCCGCTGCAGTTAAATTTGATGTCTATTGTATTTTATCAGTTTAACATTGTTGAAGACTAATGATAATTTATTCTGCATTATCTTAGTCATAATATTTCTTACTGGGCTAGTTGAGCTCACCCTTTTACTTTCATTGTTCTCTTCAGGAAATGTGAACGCAGCAGGGACTAGTCGAAAAATAGAGTGACAGGTTCAGATGATAGCATTAGTAGTCCTCACTATTCTATGAAATAGTGTGTTAATAAATGTATTGAGGACTTATTTTGAGTTTGAATACTATCTAGAAGACAATATTTGTATTAAAACTCACAGCTCATGTTATATATTCAAGATTGTATTTGTATTCTGTACCATGTATTTGGTGACTCAGAATAGGTGATGTATACCTATTTTTGGGGTGTCACAGTTGGTATCAATGCTTAGGAATATGATCCCTGGCTGAGATGTGAGATAAGAACTAGGAGGGGAGAGACGGGGAATTCCTTCGCTAGTATGTCCTACCTAAGTTTATTTGGTATTTAATTGGTTGGTCAGAGTATAGGGATAATATGTGGTATGTCAATTAACCATTGCTTTGTGACAGTGTTAAATTTGCGAAGTTATCCCAGTTTGCATCCCATTTGGTCGATAATGAGGAGCGAATGACGCGAATATTTCTAAGAGGGTTGAAACCCAATATACGTAAATACCTCATTTCTCACAAACTTTGTTTATATTCAGATGTTGTGAATAGGGCTCAGTTATTGGAGCGTGATAATGAGTCAGCACAACCAAAAGGCAACGACCAACAACACGATAATAATCGTCATCTGGCAACCTACCATCTAAAAATGATAACCATCGTGGGGAAATTATAATAAAGAATGGTAACCACTTCATGGTAATCATGACCAATATAATAAAGTGGAAATTTCAAGAAGAGGAGGTTCAATAATGATGGAAAGACAAAGAAGATCAAAGACCTTTTTCAAAGGAAGAAGAACGATCACCGGTCCTATATTTCAAATGCGACAGGGGGACACATCCGTCCAAACTCAGACGCAAAGAATCCAAAGCGTGTTTCAATTGTGGAAGAGAAGATCACCTAGCTCGATTTTGTCTTGTAGTGAAGTCAAGTCCACCGGGATAGTGATGCCAAAGGATGTGTCGACAAGTCAAAGTCGGTGAGTTTTAAGTGAGAGCGTTTGTCGAGGAACCCGAACGGTTATCACGGGTAAGTTAATCATAAATGCTTACAAAGTCTATACCTTATTTGATCTTCGGTTCTACCCATTCTTTTATCTCTCTTGCTTGCGCCAACGCTTAAATTTGACTCCTGAGAAATTAGACTTTGACGTATCTCGGTGAAACTCAGTTAGGGAGAAACCTTCGTTACCTCCACTGTTTATAAATCTTATTTGATTCAAATTGACACTTTCACGCTACTTGTCGATCTTATCTCTTTGAAAATACTTGCCTTTGATATGATTTTAGGAATCAGTTGGTTAACTACTCATCAAGCTCTTGGTAAGGTTGTTAACTTTCATATTCATAACCAACCTATTATGCGAATTCAAGCAACCAAACCACTAAAGTCAATCACTGTCATACCAAGCCATAACTAAAGAGCCCTGAGCCTTTCGCTGGTGACTTCCTTGTGTGGAATGCACCAAAGCCAGACTTTCTGTAGGGGAAGCCATAAATAACGGTGGCAAGTTGATAGGTATCAATGTGACGTGCTATCCAAGTCTTGGATGAGGGTCACAATTTTGAATGATATTTCTATCGTTAATAAATTTCCTGACGTATTCTCGAAGAACTTCTTAGCCTACCCCTAGAGCGTGAAATCGAATTTTGTATTGACCCTAGTACAAAACCCATTTCTTCAACCCTTAAATATTTCTTCAACCAAAATGAACGTATAATGCGCCAAAGACGTTGGCTCGAGCTGTTGAAGATTACGACTATACCATTCAATATCATTATAGAAGAGCGAACGTGGTAGCTGACGCGTTGAGTAGAAGATCGTATACGTTTATGAGTGCGATGTTGTTAACATAAAGACCCATTTCGTATAACTTACAAATGACGAAGATAGAGTTAAAGACTCTAGGGACCCATATGAAGATAAGAAATATATGATTAGAATCGACTTTAATCAATAAAGTTAAAACCACTCAAACTACACACCTGGAGCTGATGAATATGAAGAAGAAGGTTCAAGAGGGCGTTATTTTAGAAGCTAGAGTCGATGAAGAGAGGAAATCTCAACCCTCGATTTAATTGGCCCATTTGAAATTCTCGTTCAAGTAGGAACTGTGGCCTATAAACTCGCTTTACCGCCAAGTATGTCGCGTGTTCATAACCTTTTTCACGTATCGATGTTACGTAAATATGTGGACGACCTGAACCACATTATTGAATTAAAACTAGACGAGATAGCAGAAGATTTAACGTATGAGGAGATACATGTTAAAATCTTGGATAAGAAGGATCATATTCAACACTCAATGGTTATACCTCAAGAGTTAGAATCTGACGAAGTGTTCTCATTTGTTTCTAAGATACCGTGCACGTAGACGTAAATTTTGAGGGCGAAATTTCATAAGGAGGGGAAATTGTGAGAGCCCAAATTTTATGAATAAAGATTTAAATTTTTTGAAATATTTTTTTTCAAAATTATGGTGTGGATTTGAGATAATGTTATAGTTGTGGGTAATATTTAGAAATTTTGAAAAGTATGCAAGTTATTATATAATATTCGATTGATCGGGAAATATTCTTTTTATCGGGAAATATGATTCGTACGACGGTACAATCATTGGTGGATCCCACAACGAAATTATTTTCGGATTGAGAAATTGACAAAAATATTTTTATAAAAATAACGGCGGAAGTTTTACCGTTAACTGTTGAAACACCCGATGTTAAAAGTATAGTAATACGCGTGGTTGCATAGTAGCACACGGTATTGATTATTGATGCTTACGTGAGAAGTCACTCAGTTTTGTTCAATTATTGCTACAATATTTGTTGCATAGTATCTCACATTATTTGATTCAATTATTGTCGATATTTTATATATTATTAAATCAATAATTGAGATAACAAAGTTATTAATATTATTATTTGCAATATTAATGATGCCTAGAAGTTCTGTCAAGGAGAGGTTTGGTCACCTAATTGCGCGCCAATAGGGAGAAATCCTTATTAGAAAGCCCCCTCTTTCTTGGGAACGACCTTGTCGATTAATATTGTGAATTACAATAAAGGTGATAAGTTTTGTTTTATTATTATTATAAATGTAATAAAACAGAAAACTTTTTATATAAAAAAAATACTTTTATAAAGTTATTCATTTTATTAGACTATAAATAGAATATATAATATTCTATTATGTATAGTGTTTGCATAGTGCCTGGATAGTGTTGGCATAGTAAAATCTTTTTATATAAAATAGAATACTTTTATAAAGTTATTCATTTTATTAGACTATAAATAGAATATATAATATTCTATTATACATAGTGTTTGCATAGTGCCTGCATAGTGTTTGCATAGTAAAATCTTTTTATATAAAACAGAATACTTTTATAAAGTTATTCGTTTTATTAGACTATAAATAGAATATATAATACTCTATTATGTATAGTGTTTGCATAGTGCCTGCATAGTATTTGCATAGTAAAATCTTTTTATATAAAACAGAATACTTTTATAAGAATATTTTATTAATACTGCATAATAATTGAATATGGACCGTCCGTTTAAAATTAAATCAATCTGACCGCTCATGAATTAGTTACTATTCAGGTCCATTCTCCTATAAATAGAAGCTCATTCCTTAATTATTTCTTACTTAATTCAATTGAAACTCTAAAGAGAGAAACTATAGAGAGAAAGAAGAAAATTATTCTGCTACTTCACTACTCCTATATCCAGCTTTCTTCTAAGGTAAGGGGTATTATTTCTTTCAGATTCATTAAGAGAATTATTTTCTTTCAATACTGCATACGGGTGTTATTTCTTTCGTATTCATGAAGAGAATTATTTTCTTTCAATAGTCGTAAGGGGTATTATTTCTTTTGTATTCATGAAGAGAACTTCTGTTATTCCATTCTTTATTATTCTGTTGGAATAACCTGTATATGCGGACTACCCTATACTTGGTGAAATTCTTCATTATTCCATTCTTTATTATTATGTTGAATAACTCGCTCATCTAAGTACCGCATACTTGGTGAAATTCTTTTGTTATTCCATTCTTTATTATTATGTTGAATAACTCGCTCTATGCAAAATACCGCATACATGGTGAAATTCTTACATTATTCCATTCTTCATTATTCTCGTTGGAACATCCCATCGCATGCGTTTACGCATGACACACCGTTCCATTATTTATTATTACATTGGAATATCCATGCGTGTGTTTACGCATGACCGGTTCCATTATTTATTATTCATTTGGAACATCCTATCTCGTGCTTTTACGCATGACACAGTTCCATTATTTATTATTCTCATTGGAATAACTCGTCTGCATGCGGTCTATCGCATGCTTGGTGAATTCTTTTGTTATTCCATTCGTTATTATACTCAGTTGGTTAAAGTTTTGGCTTTTATACTCCATGAAATTAGTGGAATATCTTTGATATTTGCGCTTCATCCAGTATCTTTTCATGGAAATATTCTTCTGAGCATTCTTGAATTTTACTCCACAAAGAAATATCATGTTGACAATTTGGGCGTCATTGGTTCCTGGATAAATTAATTCTTGAACTTGTTTTTATTGAATTCTTATATCATTGTCATCATTCTCATGTTTATATTATGTTGAAAGTCATCTGTGGCCTGTAGTGCATAGATGGACTTAGAATGATTATGACCAGGGATTATTCGGTATAATCATAACCGTAATGTTACAAATGATGTGGTAAAAGTCCTTATTGGCCCGTAGTGCATTGATGGACAGTTGTTGGCATGATTATGACCATTGATGAATACACGAATATCCTTGACTCGTAGTGCATGGATAATTTGTGCTTGTGATACTAATGAATATCCTTGGCCGTAGTGCAGGGATGATGTTGATTATTTATTGATCTGAGTCTCAGCGATTAAAGTAATGAAAAACCTTTTAAATCATAGAAGATAGTAGATTTTATTCTCTACTTGACTCTTCTAATGGATTGCTTATCACCACTCAGATACATCTCGGGATAATCATCATGATCACTCCCGAGATTAACCATGGGTTCATCTTTTCCTACTTCTTCGACTGACTCGCTTTGTCTTTGGCACCTCGCACCTCTACATTTGCATGCGACGCGATCAAATACCGCATCTCCGTACTCATCTTATCTTCTCCGCACATCCTACAATTAGTTTAAACAACTTGATTAATACTCAATTAGTACAATCTTCTCACACTATGTGTCCACTTATCTCACTATTGATACACTTTTGCAATCCCTCACTTAGTACTCTAAATGAGTATTCTCTATCTCGCTCATGGTTATAATCCTTGGGTTTTCCCCACCCCACTTAAGGTTTATAACCTACATATTTGATACCAACCTGTGACGCCCCCAAATTCGGGTTACTTGACCCCCGAATTTGGTGCTCACGATCCACAATATAAACAACATTTAACTACCCATTTAATTTATAAATAGTAATACATAAGTCATTAACAGAGATTGTTAATACAATACCCCAGGTTCTCTAACCTTAACATTACAAACATACCCTTTTGATATACATAAAGGGTTTACAAACAACATAATAAATATGCTAATCATAACTAATTTATAACTACGCCTTTTCCTTTGTCCTACGCAGCACCTCCTGCCACTTCATCCCTAGCTAAAATATTTTATTTAGCAAGGGTGAGCAACAAGTTTGCCCCGTAAGTTACGATATACAGTGAATGTATAATAATCGTAACAATGTATCTATCTACTTTGATAGAATAAAACCAAAAATCGGGAAACTTTGAAATAACTGAACAATTCGTTAATCAATAACAAGTCTTCTCGCATTCTATGCAACACGATAATTTGATAATGAAAGAGTACAACGCTTTTAAAGTTTCTACGATATTCTAATGAATAATCAAGAATCAGTTCTACGCAATAACAAAGTCGAATGTTTTCCAGATTTATGCTGAGTGATCCATTGGATCTTGAACTTCTCTTCTTGAGTAATTATCAAAGATTGGAATTTGATATACCCAGGTGTATCAGATAACCATAAAGATTAAATTATACCCCTCTGCAAGTACTCAGAGTCGGCCAACTCCTTGTACCCTATATTATGCATAATACTTACACGCGTGCAAAGGTCGAATTTACGACCAATAAAATGTTCCCTTTGTATAAAAGGTTGTTCTTCTCAGTCTCAGAATCAAGATTTTTATTTAACAACAAAATAATGTGATTTCAAATTCTAATTACTTCTCAATCTAGCCAAAATAATTGGCATCGATCCGTCATTAATAATTGAATTCTCTTCTTGAACCTATCAAGTTCTAACAAATGTTCGTCTAGCCAGAATAATTAGCTAAGACATTTCTCAACATAATTCGATAATAAACAGGAATTATCTGTACTGTCAATACTAGCTTCTACGAATATGAATATCCAACAACAATTATTCTACAAGTATATTCTCATAATTAACAATTCAATTTGAATTAATAAGCATGCACTAACTGCGAATAATCAACAATAAATTCTTGAACGTGGTCTAATTAACAATAATTAACCACCATAATAATTGAACAATGTTAACTCATGGTTGAGTTAAGGAAACTTGCCTTCTTCGCTGATTACAGCTACACAAAATACTTATTTGCGTTCGTAAGACCTATAACCAATAATATCGGTCTCACAATTAGCACAATAATTTATAACACATAATACTGTAATTCACAAATAATCTTCTCCTAGACACATTATTACGACATAGCCACATCGTTGTTTATAACCTATATAAACACTTAACAAGTCTAACTGTTTGATGCGGTTGGACTTCTATCCATTCTCTGTTATTCGTCACCTATCCGACAATTAACACAGTTATTGTCAATTAAATTCGGTTTCTAAGCTTCAATATTAATTTAGATAAGTTAATTATCCTTTATAATATTTTTCTGAAGCTTTTAATAATTATCAAACAATTATTATAATTTATAATAATTTTCAAACATCAGAATCATCTTTAAATGATTTAATTATCAAATAATCTTATCATCATTAATATTTAATAATATAAAATATTAATGACACACTTGTCAAAATATTAAAGTTATTATCAATAACTTAAAATATTTTAAATCAACAATATTCCACTCAAATGATTTTTAAAATAATTAAAATCATTTTAAATCATCACCATTAATATTTAAATATTAATGAAATTATCATCCAAATATTAAAAGTCATTAATTATAACTTAAAATAATTTTAAATCATTTTCTCATTTTAAATGATTTTTAAATTAATAAAATTATTTTTAATTCATTTATTTAATATAATAATTAAATAAAACTAATATCATTAATATTAATTTATTAATGAGAATTCTCCAAAAATATTGAAAATTATATTTTATAATTCAAAATATTTTCTAATACTTTATTCTCATTTAAAATGATTTTTAAAATATAAAATCATTTTTAACGCAATTATTTAATATAATAATTAAATAAATCTAATGTCATTAATATAAAATTATTAATGAAAATTCTTTAAAAAATTTAAAGTTATACTTTATAACTCAAAATATTTTTAAATACATTATTCTTATTTAAAATGATTTTTCATAATATTAAATTATTTTCCTCTAATTTATTTAATACACTAATCAAATAAATTAAATACCTTTAATATTTAAATAATTATAAATATTAAAGAAAAATATTTCAATTGGTCAAAAATTATTTTTTATAATTTAAAATAATTTTTAAAACCATTTTTAATAATTTTATAATTTATTTTCTATTTTTAATCATTTTCTGGAAATTAGGAAAATAAAATTAAATAAACCGTCGCTATTGGTCTTTAGCGACACATTCTGTAGTCTTAGGTGTTCTTGGCTCAAGAACAATGACAAAGTCAGTATTCAAGGTCCTTACTTTGACCAGATTTAATTTTCAGTCCAGGCATGTTATGGACCAACTAATGCTTATAGATCGTAGTACTATTGTAACATTACATTTTCCCACAACTAGATAGGTCATACAACATCACACTAGGAAGATCTGAGTCTTCAAAGTTCATGTCAGAACGTTTCTAGGGTTTTCAGAAACCCAGGCTGTTCAAGTAGGCACTTTCCAGATCAATTAATTTGGTGTTCTGTTCATTAGTTTGTTGATTTCTTGGTTCAAACATATAGTAAACATGACAAGGAACAACACTTCAACAATAGATCAATTAAACAACAACCGAAACACAAATTATAGCTCAGTCAAACTCTGTCAGAACAGGTGTTCATAGAGTTTCTGGAAATTCCTAGAAATGCCAAATCAGGCTCGGATGGCTAATGTAATCGAAGGATAGCAGTTAATTGCAATTATTGTGCTGGTAATCAACCGAGTCATCAATGCACCGTTAGTTTTGGTTCGGAACAACATGGTGGTGAATACCTCAACGATTATACATATGCTAATTATCATCAAGTTTGGGGGTATCACCCGGATTCGTCGTGGAGCTATACTTATGAAGACCAATACTACGCTTCAAATCCAACATATACACTGGAATTTTCATGTCCACCTTCATTGCCACAAGAAGAAAAGCCAAATTCGAGGGATGTAATATTGAAGGGCATATCAAACCTAGAGGAGATGAGGATTAGACAAGAGCTGTCAACCCAAAATTTTAATAATCAGATGGAACAACTCGTCACTACCTCAACCAATGGTCCTCAATACATGGCTTCCGAGACTGAGACATATAATTCAAAGTTGGAGGAATTGTGGTCCAAGTTCGTAACATCAAATGAGGAGAGGAGGATTAATAAAGAGATATCAATTCAAAATCTGCAGAGCCAGATGGATCAAATACTCAAAGCCTTGAACAATTGTCCTCAAAATAATTGGTGTTATGACGAGGATTCCGAGATTGATGAAGTGCTCGAGCCAAATCTACAACTGGATGACACACAAGATGTTGAAAAAGAGGAGATAAGTGGGGATAATGAAAATAAGGTCGGTGAAGAACTAACTATGAGTACCAATGAGGATGAGCTGATGTTATTAGTGCCCCAAGTTCCTTCTCCACCAAAGATTAAGGGTCCAGTTAGATTTGCAAAACCGTGCCCACTTGGTAGTCATGTCGTCGACGAAGCTCTTTATGACATAAGAGCGAGTAAAACAATGAAGCCGTGGTGGGATGAGAAAGAGAAGATAGACGAAGAGCCCATTGTGTTTGACACACTTCCATGACCAAATATGATCACAAACACAATGGAGATAACACTTAGTTATTTGCCCTTCTTCATGGAGATTATATCGAGTCAGAGCATGCTAAGTGACTTTGATGCTATGGCCATCGCTTGTGGGAACTTCCCAAAGGATTATTTGCTATTGATGGATGGAGGAATCCTCAATTACCGAAGAGGAATTGGATAGCGTTGACCAGACAAAGTCAGTGAAAAAGATCAGAATCAAGCTACCGATCGGGAGGCAACCCAAGATTTTTTTTTTTTTTTATATTTATATGCTTTCCTAGTTTATTTAGTAGATAGGAATCACTTTATATTCCAAAGTGATATTCTAATCCAAGTTGTCTCTCTTCATTGCAGGTATAGGAGGTTCAATGGATAGGAAAATGATCGTCGCCGCCGCCATCGCCACCATCACCTCATGCTTAGCTAATTCTCGGGAAGTTCTTTTCTACTTATCATATATTTTTACAATGAGGACATTGTAATTGCTAAGTTTGGGGGAGTTTAGTTTAGTTCTTTATTGCATGTTAAGTTTCATGTTTATGTTATGTTATTTTGCATATGTTGTTAATTTAGTTTAGGTTCATTATGTTTGCATTCATGTAGTACAAACCGCATAAGTAGTTGCATAGTAGTATAGTTTGAATAACATTATATTCAGCTTCTTGTAAAAAAAAAAATCAAAATTCAAAAATAATAGTTAGTTACTATGTTCATCTTGCATGAGTCCAGCTGTTTGATAGTTACAGTCTATTTTGGCCAATGATGAGAATGGGATTGAGTAGACAAGTATAGTACTGATTATTAGAACTTTAATGTGATTTCTTATTATTAATTGAATCTTTTCCTGTTTGAAACTGGTATAATCAGGTTAGCACGTTAGAGACAACTTTGTTGACTGATTAAGTTTAAATTGATACATAATTAACTTCTTAAGGATAATATTAGTTTGAATAAATGAAAGACATGAACAGGCGGAGATGGCTAAATTTAGACAAAAACTTAAGTTTGGGGGAAAAATTTGGGATATATAAGCTTAAAAAAAAGAAAAGAAAAAAAATAATAAAAAATGATGAAAAAAAATATCGTGGTTAGTCTTGTTTCGGGGCCTTTGTTACTTAAGCAAGTACGCCCAAGGGGATTGTCTTTACACCTAGCGCCCTAAGGTCTTATATGGTCTGGGAGTCGTTGGTCGAAAACTCGCTAAGGGGTAGCACTGTTAGCCTAATGGAATGAGACATTGCACAGTCATGGTTAAAAAAAAATAATAAAACGGGAAAAGAGCAAAAAGCCCCCGTAATGCAAAGTAAAGCATAAGTATCCCAGATTGGATTCTTGAATTTGGTGGAGGTTTGACTTTAGTTTGATCTAGCTTGTTCATGAATTTTGTGAGTTTACACTATATGATGCCTTTAAAAAGATTTATTATGTGTTGTATTTAGCATTATATCAGTTAGCATGGATGTTGAGCACACACGCACTATACCAGTAATAACAGTTTAAGATTTGATGATTGATTAAGAAATTGTTGATTGGTTTTGATATGAAGTATTGTCATGTTTATTTCATTTCGCTGAGGTCGGTTGAATAGACTTGTGTTTATCAATACTGCTGGATTCGTAGGCATATAGATTAGTTGCATTCTATTACATTGCATTGCATTTTTGTTTTATTGTTGCTTGAGGACAAGAAAATGTTTAAGTTTGGGGGTATGTAATAAGTAGGTTTTATACCTAGTTATCCGGTATCTATTACTTGAATTATTTGCTTACACTCATGTTTTTTAGTTACTTTTAATGCATTTTGTGTTCATTTTGTAGATTACATGTTTGGGAGCTGTGTGAGTGACTATTGGTTTGAAAACGCAAGGAAAAAGCAATCCGGACATCGTTTGTACTTTCATGTTTAATTCATGTTCTTGGCTTGGAACTTAGACTATATTGTAGAGCTTCTTTTTAGCTTTCTGGAACATCTTGAATCATTCCAATCGGAGTTCAGATGCAAGAGTTATGACATTTGTACCAACGGACGTTGAATTTTGCTATTTTGGGTGGTCATTTGCATAGCAGTCACTTCCAGTCCAATTTAGATCTTCATCCATTCGTTATTTCTCAAACCTCAAAGAATAAAAGTTGTAGAGCTCGTCGATAGCTTCGATTTGATAGGTGGCAAGCCCTACAACTCCTCCCAGATCAAAAGTTATGACCATTTGACCAGAGAGGACACCGCAGTGAGAAAAATAATTAGCAGACTTGCACCCAAGCGGGGCTTGCTCTTTTATGCCTTTTATACCCAAGCCGTGGCTTGGGGTCCTGAATCAAAATTAGTAGCATAACAAGTCGAGTCTTGCTATTTAGAAGGCAATACCCAAGCTGGGGCTTGGGTATGCGCAGAAAGAGTAGATTTTGTCCGAATTTGAGTCCGATAAGGATTGATTCGAGCTGTTTGACTCAAGAACTCGTAAGAGGAATTAAAGACATATAAAGAGGCATATAAAAGGAGGAGAATTACAAGGATTAGAGGAATTTTTGGAAGAATTCCATTAGATTAGATTATAGTAGATTGGGAAAACCCTAGTTCTTATTAGATTTGGAGGTTGAAGCAACTTGGAGACCATTAAAGATTCAAAGTAGGAGCAAGGAGAGAGCATCAAATCTACAGACAATAGATTTTATCTTCTTATCTTCTTCTATCTTTGTCTTTTAATGTGTATTCAAGTGTGGATTCTTAATTTTAATTCAATGAACTAATTCTTTGTTTGAGATTACAATGGATCTTATTGTGTAGTTTATTTTAATATGCTTCAATATCAATTATTATGTTCTATTGTGAGGATTGTCTATTGTGATTTGAACTTAATTGCTTAATTTCCTAGCTAATAATTACCGTGATAATCTATATGAACTCAAGAGATGAAGTATAGATTTAGATCCGATCATGATAGCATGTGTTTGTGATTTCTACATAGATGGAATTTATGATTCGTGTTTAGGATAGAGATATGCCTTTCACGCCATATGTAATCTTATAGAAAACTTGTGCTTTAAATCCTTTTTAATTGTAATTCACATAGAGATATAGTGGATTAGTTAATTAGGATGTCTTGCTTAATTCTATCAATTGTGGATTTAAGTAAGTATGAGTATTATGCATCGAGAGGTGGTTTTATCTTCTTTAGTGTTCTTGATTAACAATTCGTGATAGAAAATAATTGATGAGAAGTGTGTTAACTTAAATGAAGCAATAAGTGAAGTTGTGATCTTAAATCTCCATAACTTTGATTTGTAATTCTTGGTAATTAAATTAGTTTAATTAAGTAATTTACTTTATAACATTAAATTAATTGTCTAAATAAAATTAGTTTGGTTAAGAGTTAGTATTTGGTAATTTGTATTAATAATTCCTCGTGGGAACGATACTCTACTTTCACTGTAGTACTTGTTGACCACGTATACTTGTGTGTTGTGCGTAACTAGATTTTACCCAACATAACGCCCGCTCTGTCTTCCATAATTCCTCTAAAAGATATACTTTACTTTAGAGTTCTTGAACTTCTATAGATAGCTGATCTTGTTTTGCAACTTTGATCTTATTCTTTAACTCCACCTTAGCTTCTTCAGACACTGCCTCCTCATCACCACTCAGATACATCTCGGGATAATCATCATGATCACTCCCGAGATTAACCATGGGTTCATCTTTTCCTACTTCTTTGGCTGACTCGCTTTGTCTTTGGTACCTACATTCTTGGCACTAGTCGTGCGACAAATTACCGCATCTCCGTACTCATCTTATCTTCTCCAGACATCCTACAATCAGTTTAAACAACTTGATTAATACTCAATTAGTACAACCGTCTCACACTATGTGTCCACTTATCTCACTATTGATACACTTTTGCAATCCCTCACTTAGTACTCTAAATGAGTATTCTCTATCTCGCTTCATGGTTATAATCTTTGGGTTTTCCACCCCCCACTTAAGGTTTATAACCTACATATTTGATACCAACTGTGGACGCCCCCAAATTCAAGTTACTTGACCCCGAATTTGGTGCTCACGATCCACAATATAAACAACATTTAACTACCCATTTAATTTATAAATAGTAATACATAAGTCATTAATGAGATTGTTAATACAATACCCCAGGTTCTCTAACCTCAACATTACAAATATACCCTTTTGATATACATAAAGGGTTTACAAACAACATAATAAATATGTTAATCATAACTAATTTATAACCACGCCTTTTCCTTTGTCCTACGTAGCACCTCCTGCCACTTCGTACCTAGCTGAAATATTTTATTTAGCAAGGGTGAGCAACAAGTTTGCCCAGCAAGTTAAGATATACAGTGAATGTATAATAATCAGAACAACAAACTATCTACTTTGATAGATTAAAACCAAAGTTCGGGGAACTTTGAAATAACTGAATAATTCGTTAATTAATAACAAGTCTTCTCGCATTCTATGCAACACGATAATTTGATAATGAAAGAGTACAACTGTAACAACCCGGGTCAAATCCCGAGTTCGGAACAAATCTTGGGTCAAATCCCATGTCCGAATTGAATCAAATCCATCAAAATAAGGCCTCAAACTACTGGCCCAATAGTATCTTCTTGGGTCAACTTAGCCCACCACAGGCTCACCCAAAAGGTCATGACTTGAAGGTACTATTGGTAGTAACTTATTTTCTTATATGCAGACAAATTTTTCCCCTATCTTTCGATGTGGGACTGGGGTGTTACAAACTCCCCCACTTAAATTTTTGATGTCCCCGTCAGAACCGATTACACACATAGCCCAAAGATCTTTGCCTCTCTAGCCATTGTGGGATAATTCCGACTGGCTTCTTGTCCCCACCTCCGGACCTCCATATCTCCATTGTGGGATAATACTACCAGCCTTCGTGTCCCCACATCCGCAGAACCCAATTGGATGACCCGACCGAGCTTTAGAGAGTCGGCTCACGATACCATATGTAACAACCCGGTTAAATCCAGGTTTGAAACAAATCTTGGGTCAATTCCTAAGTCCGAATCGAATCAAATCCATCAAAATAAGGCCTCAAACTCATCGCCCAATAGTATCTTCTTGGGTCAACTTAGCCCACCACATGCTCACCCAAAAGGTCATGACTTGAAGGTACTATTGGTAGTAACTTATTTCCTTATATCAGATAAATTTTTCCCATATCTTTCGATGTGGGATCTGGGTGTTACAACAATGCTTTCAAAGTTTCTACGATATTCTAATGAATAATCAAGAATCGAGTTCTACCTAATAACAAAGTAGAATTTTTCCAGATTATGTTGAGTGATCCATTGGATCTTGAACTTCTCTTCTCGAGTAACTATCAAAGATTGGACTTTGATATACCCAGTGTATCGGATAACCATAAAGATTAAATCATACCCTTTTGCAAGTACTCGTAGTCGTTGACTCCTTGTACCTATATATTATAAATAATACTTACACACACAAGAAATGTCGAATTTATAACCAATAAAATGTTCCCTTTGTATAAAAGGTTGTTCTTCTAAATCTCAAAATCAAGATTTTTATTTAACAACGAAATACTGTGATTTCAAATTCTAATTACTTATCGATCTAGCCGAAATAATTGGCACCGATCTGTCATTAATAATTGAATTCTCTTCTCGAACCTATCAAGTTCTAACAAATGTTCGTGTAGCCAGAATAATTAGCTAAGACATTTCTCAATATAATTCGATAGTAAATGTGAATTATCTCAGATCATTGTCGATACTAGCTTCTACGGATATAAATATCCAACAACAATTATTCTACAAGTATATTCTCAGAATCAAAATTTTAATTTGAATTAATAAGCATGCACTTCCCCTAACCGAGAATAACCTTCTAGTGGGGTTGATCGCCCCATCCATCTCCTGCTGCTTTAGCTTTAGCCTTTTCACTCCCTGATCGTAGATCACCCTCAATGCTCTTATTGCTTTTTACTTTGACTAGCGGTGAATAATCAACAATAAATTCTTAAACGTGGTCTAATTAACAATAATTAACCACCATAATAATTGAACAATGTTAACTCAAGGTTAAGTTAAGGAAACTTACCTTCTTCGTTGATTACAGCTACACAAAATACTTATCTACGTTCGTAAGACCTATAACCAATAATATCGGTCTCACAATTAGCATAATAATTTATAACACATAATCTTTGTAATTCACAAATAATCTTCTCCTGAACACATTACCACATAGCCACAATAAAGGTTTATAACCTATATAAACACTTAACAAGTCTAACTGCTTTGGTATGGTTGGACTTCTCTATCCATTCTCGGTGTTTTGATCACCTATCCAACAATTAACACGCTTATTGTCAATTAAATTCGGTTTCTAAGCTTCATATTAATTTAGATAAGTCAATTATCCATTATAATATTTTTCGAAGCTTTTAATAATTAACAAATAATTATTATAATTTATAATAATTTTTTAAACATCGGAATCATTTCTAAATGATTTAATTATCAAATAATCTTATCATCATTAATATTTAATAATATAAAAATATTAATGACATACTTATCAAAATATTAAAGTTATTATCAATAACTTAAAATATTTTAAATCAACAATATTCCACTCAAATGATTTTTAAAATAACTAAAATCATTTTTAAATCATCACCATTAATATTTAAATATTAATGAAATTATCATCCAAATATTAAAAGTCATTAATTATAACTTAAAATAATTTTAAATCATTTTTCTAATTTTTAAATTAATAAAATCATTTTTAATTCATTTATTTAATATAATAATTAAATAAATCTAATATCATTTATATTAATTTACTAATGAGAATTCTCAAAAAATATTGAAAATTATATTTTATAATTCAAAATATTTTCTAATACTTTATTCTCATTTAAAATAATTTTTAAAATATTAAAATCATTTTTAACTCATTTATTAAATATAATAATTAAATAAATCTAATATCATTAATAATAAATTATTAATGAAAATTCTCCAAAAATATTAAAATTTATATTTTATAACTCAAAAATATTTTTAAATACAGTATTCTTATTTAAAATGATTTTTCATAATATTAAATCATTTTCCTCTAATTTATTTAATACACTAATCAAATAAATTAAATACCTTTAATATTTAAATAATTATAAATATTAAAGAAAAATATTCCAATTGGTCAAAAATTATCTTTCATAATTTAAAATAATTTTTAAAACCATTTTAATAATTTTTATAATTTATTTTCTATTTTAATCATTTTTTAGAAATTAGGAAAATAAAATTAAATAAACCGTCATTATTGGCCTTTAGCGACACATTCACGTAGTCTTAGGTGTTCTTGGCTCAAAACGGTGACAAAATCGATGTTCAAGGTCCTTACTTTGACGATTTAAATTTCACCGAGCATGTTATGGACCAACTAATGCTTATAGATCGTAGTACTATTGTAACATTATATTTTCCCACAACTAGATAGGTCATGCAGCATAACACTAGGAAGATCTGAGTCTTCAAAGTTCATGTCAGAGCGTTTACGGGTTTTCCGAAACCCAGTACGCTCAAGTAGGCACTTTTCGGATCTATTAATTTGGTGTTACATTCATTAGTTTGTTGATTTCTTGGTTCAAACATATAGTAGACATGACAAGGAACAACACTTCAACAATAGATCAATTAAACAACAAATCAAAACACAAATTATAGCTCGATCCAAACTCAGCCGAGCAGTGTTCATAGAGTTTCGAAATTCCCGAAATGCCAAATCAGGCTCGGATGGCTACTTTGACAGCTCACTCCAGTCGATCTATTGCTTGTTTAAAGGATCTAAAGACATGAATCTAAAGTTCATACAACAAAGTACAAGTCTAATACAACAACAACACCAAACAAAGATAAAACACCGATGATCTTAATCCCATAAAATGTTGTCGACGGGCGTTGACTATGGCTTTACGGGTTACCCAGAATTACCTTGGCCATGTCATGCCCAAACCAACGGTTTTTACTGATTAATAACTTCAAATCCAAAGATTCAAATGATCTTGATTCCACTTGCATTAAAGACCACATTATATGTGACTCCCCCAAAATAGGTACACATCACCCATCTTGGGTCGTTAGATACAAGGTACTGAATACAAATATAAATTAATTATACAATAGTCGTGTAAAATACGACAAAACATAAATTGAGAGTTTTAATAAGAATATTGTCATCTAGACAATTCCACACTCAAAGGAGTCCTCAATACATTTATTGTCACACTATTTAACAGAATAGTGAGGACTACTAATACTATCATCTGGACCGTCACTCCGTTCCCCAACTAGTCCCGGCTACGTTCTCATTTCCTGAAGAGAACAGTGAAAGAAAGGGGTGAGCTCAACTAGCCCAGTAGGAAATATTATGACTAAGATAATGCAGAATAAATTATCATTAGTCTTCAACAATGTTAAAATGATAAAATACAATAGACATCAAGTTTAACTGCAGTGGAATAAGAAATCCATTAGAAGAGCCAAGTAGAGCATGATATCTACTATCTTCTATGATTTAAAATGTTTTCATCAATTTTTATCACTGAGACTCAGCTTAATAGATAAACTACATCATCGAGTCATCCCTGCTTTACGGGCCAAGGATATTCATTAAATTATCAATGGTCATGACTATACCGAATAATCCCTGGTCATAATCATACCAAAAACTGTCCGTCAATACACTAAAGGCCACTGAGGACTTTTACCACATCATTTATAACATTACATGTCATAATTATACCGAATAATCCCTGGTCATAATCATACCAAGTCCATCTATGCACGTAAGCCAAAGATGACTTTCATCACAATATAAGCATGAGGATGATGACAATGACATAATAATTCAATAAAACAAGTTCAAGAATAAATTTTAAAGATTTATAAGTTAATTTATCCTGAACTCAATAATGTCCAAATTGTCAACATGATACTGCTATGTGGAGTAAAATTCAAGAATGCTCAGAAGAATATTTCCATGAAAAGATACTGGATGAAGCGCAAATATCAAGGATATTGCACTAATTTCATGGAGTATAGAAGCCAAAATTTTAACCAAATGAGTATCATAGAATATATGAAACTGCAATGGATTTTCACCCGCCATGCCGTAATCCACGTAGATAGATCATTTCCACAATTTAATAAGAAATAAATACGAAGGGTCATTCACCATGCATGTGGTAATCCACATAGACAGGTTATTCCAATAGAATAATAAAGAATGGAATAACAGAAGAATTCACCATGCATGCGATAGATAAGCATGCATACATGTTATTCAATGAGAATAATAAATAATGGAACCGGTCATAAAAAGCATTACGACATGGATATTCCAACGAATAATAATAAATAATGGAACCAAATCATGCGTAAACGCACATACATGATATTCCAACAAAATAATAGAGAATGGAATAACAAAAGACTTTATCAGAATTTCTGGTGTGATTTCAATTCAAACTAAGCATCCTATTTATAGGAAAATAGAAAGGATACTATGTAATAAAATATAATATATATATATATATATATATATTTATATATTTTATTTAAAATCTAATAAAAAAATTAACTTTATAAAAGTATTACATTTTATATAAAAAGATTTTACTATGCAAACACTATGCAGTACTATGCAAATACTATGCATAATAAAATATATTATATTATAATTATTGTCTAATAAAATAAATAACTTTATATAAGTATTTTGTTTTATATAAAAAGATTTTACTATACAAAACACTATGCATAATAAAATATATTATATTCTAATTATTGTCTAATAAAACAAATAACTTTATAAAAGTATTCTGTTTTATATAAAAAGCTTTTCTGTTTTATTACATTAATAATACTAATAAAACAAAATTTATATATATATATATATATATAAACTTCCGTGACTTCATAAAAAGACATCTCAATATATTTAATGTTTGCTTTCCAATAAGGATTTCTCCCTATTGGCGTGCAATTAGGTGACCAAACCTCTCCTTGGCAGAACTTCTAGACATCGTTAATATTGCAAATAATAATATTAATAACTTTGTTATCTCAATTATTGGTTTAATAATATATAAAATATCGAAAATAATTGAATCAAATAACGTGAGATACTATGTAACAATTACTGTAGCAATAATTGAACAAAACCGAGTGACTTCTCACGTAAGCATCAATAATCAATACTGGTATTGCTACTATGCAACCACGCCAGACACTTTACTTTTAACACCGTGTTTTCAGCAGCTTAATGGTAAAACTTCCGTCGTTATTTTCTTAAAAATATTATTGTCGTTTCTCAATCTGACAATAATTTTGTTGTGGGGTCCACCAATGATTGTACCGTCGTACGAATATTCCTTGTTAAAACGAATATTCCCCGACCAATCGAATATTATATAACAACTTGCATACTTTTCAAAATTTCTAAATATTACCCACAACTATAACATTATATCAAATTTACTCCATAATATTCAAAAATGATATTGATTGAAAATTCATCTTTATTCATAAAAGTTGGGGTCTTAAAACCTCCCCTTCTTATGAAATTTTTCCCTCGAAATTAAGGTACATACCTGATTTGTCGAAGAGGTAAGGATACCTTGATTTTATTTCAGATTCTAACTCCCAGGTCATTTCCTCAAAATCGTGATTATTCCACAAACCTTGACTTGAGGTATAACCTTGGAGCGTAGAATATGTTCCTTCTTATCCAAGATTTGAACAGGAATCTCTTCATACATTAAATCTTCCGCTATTTAAATCCAGGTTCTAACTCAATAATGTGGTTCGGGTATTTCACATATTTACGTAACATGGATATATGAAAAATGTTATGAACACGAGATATACTTGGCGGTAAAGCAAGTCTATAGGCCACAGTTCCTACTCGATCAAGGATTAAAAATAGGCCAATGAATCAATGATTGAGCTTTCCTCTCTTTCCAAATCTCGTAACTCCTTTCTATGGAGCAACACGTAACAACACATGATCTCCAATATCTAATTCCACGTCCTTTCGATGAAGATCAACATAACTCTTTTGTCGATCTTGTGAGGTTTTTATACGTTATCGGATCATTTGAATCTTTTCTGTAGTCATACATACTAACTTTGATCCCAACAACATTGCTTCACCCACCTCACCCCAGCATACTGGAGAACGACACTTTCTTCCATCCAACGCTTCAAATGGAGCCATGCCAATACTTGCTTGATAGCTGTTGTTGTAGGAAAACTCCACCAACGGTAAGAACTTGTCCCAACTTTCCTTGAAGTCAAGGACACAGAGTCTTAATAAATCCTCAAGAGTTTGAATAGTCCTCTCTGATTGTTCGTCCGTCTGAGGATGATATGCCAAACTAAATCATAAATCCGTGCCCATAGCTTTTTCCAAACTAACGCAAAATCTTGAAGTGAATCTTGGGTCTCGATCAAAAACTATCAATACTGGCATACCATGCAGTCTTAAAATCTCGTTTATGTACATACGAGCAAGACGTTCAAGTGTATAAGTTTCTCGTATTAGTAAGAAGTGAGCAAACTTGGTCAATTTATCAACAATGACCCAAATTGCATCTATGCCTTGAGAAACCTTGGGAAGACCAGTAACGAAATCCCTGGTAATGTACTCCCACTTCCATTCTGGAATTTCAAGTGGTTGCAATGGACCTTTTGGCACTTGATGCTCCGCCTTGACTCATTGACAAGTTAGACACCTTGAGATAAACAGTACTATCTCTCTCTTCATATTGCTCCACCAAAATGTATGAAGATCATGATACATTTTGGTACTCCCAGGATGGATTGCAAATGGTGTGTTGTGCGCCTCCATCATGATTTTATACTTTAAATCAGGGTCGTTAGGAACACAAAGTCTGGAGTTGACTTCAAGTATTCCTTCTTCATCGATTCTTGCTTCCTAAGATAGCACCTTCTTGCACTTTCTTCCTCATACGCGCATCGCCTCCAGTGTCGTAGCTTGAGTAGCTTTAACTTTATCAATTAAAGTCGATTCTACTCGTATATTCGCAATCATCACATGGGTCCCTGGAGTCTTTAAATCTATCTCCATCCTTTGTAAGTCATACAAAATGGCCTTTGCATTGATAATATTTCACTCGTACCCGTATTTGATCTTCTACTTAATACGTTAGCTACCACATTCGCTTTTCCAGGTGGTATTGGATGGTATGATCATAATCTTTCAACAGCTTCAAGCCAACGTCGTTGTCGCATGTTGAGTTCCTTTTGAGTGAAGAAGTATTTGGGGCTTTTATGATCCGTAAAGATCTCCACTTTCTCCCCATACAAGTAATGCCTCCAAATTTTAAGTGCGAAGACAACAGCTGCCAACTCTAGATTATGAGTAGGATATTTCCTCTCATATTCTTTGAGTTGCCGAGAGGCATAGACTATGACTTTCCCATGCTGTATGAGAACACATCCTAACCCTTTGCCCAAGCATCACCATAGATGGCAAATCCTCCGAGCCGATGGTATTGTCGAGCAGTCTTTGAAATGAGTCTTCTCTTGAGTTCTTGAAAACTCTTCTCACATTCTTCGCTCCAACCAAACTTTGTATCTTTCCGAGTCAGCTGAGTTAATGGAGTAACAATTCAAGAAAATCCTTCCACGAATCTCCGAGAATAATAACAAGCTAAACCGAGAAAGCTACGCCCTTCTATCATCGATTTAGGTTGCTCCCAACTTTGAATTGCTTCAATCTTTCTTTGGGTCAATGGATATTCCATAACTTGATACTACGTGCCCAAGGAATGCTACTTCCTCAAGCTAGAACTCGCATTTCTTCAACTTGGCATAAAGCTTATTTTCACGAAGCTTTTGGAGTATCGACTGAAGTGTTGCTCATGATCTTCATGACTTTTGGACTATATGAGAATGCCATCAATAAAGACGACCACAAAGTGATCCAAATATTCCTTTAATACTCGGTTCATCATATCCATGAAGGCAGCAGGAGCATTAGTTAATCCAAAAGATATAACGAGGAATTCATAATGCCCGTACCGAGTTCTGAAAGCCGTCTTTGGAATGTCATCGGTTCTAATCTTCAATTGGTGATATCCGAAACGAAGATCAATCTTTGAAAAAAATTTGGTGCCTTACAACTAGTCAAATAGGTCATTAATGCGAGGCAATGGATATCTATTTTTGATAGTGACATGGTTCAACTCCCGATAATCAATACAAAGTCGCATACTCCCATCTTTCTTCTTCACGAATAAAATAGGAGCACCCCAAGGAGACGTACTAGGATGAATGAAACCGATGTCTAACAATTCATGCAGTTGGGTCTTTAAATCCTGAAGTTCAATAGGAGCCATTCGATATGGGGCTTTGGAAATGGGTTTTGTACCGGGTTCAAGGTCGATACAAAATTCAATTTCACGCTCTGGGGGTAGGCCAGGAAGTTTTTTTGGGAATACGTCAGGAAATTCATTAACAATAGAAATATCATTCAGAACTGACGTGTTTTTGTTTAGATCCGTGACATGAGCTGAGAAAGCTTGACATCCGTTTTTTAATAAACGAATAGCTTTATGGCTTGAGATGACAGTGATGGATTTTAATGGTTTGGTTGCTTGAATTCTCATAATAGGTTGGTTAGGAATATGAAAGCTAACAACCTTACGAAAATTATCAATTTTTGCATGATGAGTAGTTAACCAATCAATCCCTATAATCACATCAAATTCAAGTATTTTTAAAGAAATAAGATTGACAGGTAACGTGCGGTTACCGATTTGAATCAAACAAGACTTATAAACTGTGGATGTAATGAAGGTTTCTCTCAACGGAGTTTCAACAGATAAATCAAAGTCTAATTTCTCCGGAGTCAAATTTAAATGTTGAGCGCAAGTAGGAGAAATAAAGGAATGGGTAGAACCAGTATCAAATAACGTATAAACTTCGATTGAGTTTATGATTAGCTTACCCATGATCACCTCGTTCAGATTCCTTGCTTTTTGGGAGGTTACGACAAACTCTCTCCCTTGAACTACCAATTTTGTCTTGTCTGGGACACCCTTGGATGCCTCCATCCCAGCTGGACTTGACTTTGGTTCACGACAAAATCAGACTAGGTGGCCTTCTTTTCCACAATTGTAACATGCTTTGGACTGCATCGTGCAGTTTGAACTTATGTGTCTTTCCCCTTCACATTTGTAACATACGACCGGCGGTCGTTCTCCTTCCTTAACAGCGGGTGCTGGTGCTGACGTCTTTCCATCTTTGTTGAAACTTCTCTTCTTGAACTTTTCACTCCTATTGTCTTGGCCGTTATTACCACCGAAGTGGTTATCATTTCTGGCATGTTGATTCCCTCCACGTTTGTTGTCACCGCTTCAATGACTGCTATTGGTATTATCGACTTGTCGGCTGCTCTCTCTTGGTTGGGTTGACTCATTATCGCGCTCCAATATCTGAGCCCTATTCACAACATCTGAATGCAAACACAGTTTATGAGAGATAAGGTATTGATGTATCTCGGGTTTCAAACCTCTTAGAAACATCCACGTTATTCGCTCCTCATTATCAACCACGGTCATATTGTTTTGCTCAAGCTTGATGAACTCCACCTCTTTTATGTGATGAATACTTTCAGGAAAGTACTTGTCGTTGAACAATTCTTGGAACTTCTCCCAAGACATCTTCAAGACGGCGAGGTTGAGTCGCTTCTGATTCCCACCGATGTCTGCCTCTGCACGCAACATGAAGATGGCAAAGGGAACCTTTTGTTCCTCGGAGTATCCCAAGACATCAAATATCTTGTTGATCTGCTTTATCCATGTCTCCGCCTTAAGTGGTTTTGGCTCTCCAAAAAACTTCGGTGGTCCCAGCTCCTTGAACTGCTTAGCGGTGACCGTCCGAGAGTTGTCAGTGTTTCCACCTACATTTTGGACAGGGCTCTTGCCTGATGTTGCATGAATTGCATAAAGCCTCTAAACATCCCATCCTTCACCATTTCATCGGTGTTATTGTTTTCATGAGGATTATTGTCTTCCTGTTGCACATTACCCTGGGCATTGATCGTTGGTGACTCAACGGTCTCATGTGCTTCATTGCTTATCTCAACATTTTCGGATGCCATTTTCAAATACTGCCACAAAACAAGGGTTAATTAACATATCACATATTATTTCTATACTCTGACCAACAAATTAAATACCAAATAAACATAGGTAGGTCATACTAGCGAAGGAATTCCCCGTCTCTCCCATCCTAGTTCTTGTCTCACATCTCAGCCAGGGATCATATCCCTAAGCTTTGATACCAACTGTGACGCCCCCAAAATAGGTACACATCACCCATCTTGGGTCGTCAGATACAAGGTACTGAATACAAATACAAACTAATTATACAACAGTCGTGTAAAATACGACAAAACATAAATTGAGAGTTTTAATAAGAATATTGTCATCTAGACAATATCCACACTCAAAGGAGTCCTCAATACATTTATTATCACACTATTTAACAGAATAGTGAGGACTACTAATACTATCATCTGGACCGTCACTCCGTTCCCCAACTAGTCCCGGCTACGTTCTCATTTCTTGAAGAGAACAGTAAAAGAAAGGGGTGAGCTCAACTAGCCCAGTAAGAAATATTATGAATAAGATAATGCAGAATAAATTATCATTAGTCTTCAACAATGTTAAATTGATAAAATATAATAGACATCAAGTTTAACTGTAGCAAAATAAGCAATCCATTAGAAGAGTCAAGTAGAGCATGATATCTACTATCTTCTTTGATTTGAAATGTTTTCATCAATTTTTATCGCTGAGACTCAACTTAATAGATAAACCACATCATCGAGTCATCCCTACTTTACGGGCCAAGGATATTCATTAAATTATCAATGGTCATGACTATACCGAATAATTCCTAGTTATAATCATACCAAAAACTGTCCGTCAATACAGTACAGGCCACTGAGGACTTTTACCACATCATTTATAACATTACAGGTCATGATTATACCGAATAATCCCTGGTCATAATCATACCAAGTCCATTTATGCACGTAAGCCAAAGATGACTTTCATCACAATATAAGCATGAGGATGATGACAATGAAATAATAATTCAATAATGGAACCAGGTCATGCATAAACGCACAGACATGATATTCCAACAGAATAATAGAGAATTGAATAACAAAAGACTTTATCAGGCATGTGATAGACCGCACAGACAGGTTATTCCAACAACATAATAAAGAATGGAATAACAGAAGAATTTCACCATGTATGCGGTACTTCGCATATACAGGTTATTCCAACAGAATAATAAAGAATGAAATAACATAAGTTCTCTTCATGAATATGAAAGAAATAATACCCCTTACCTTATAAGAAAGAGTACTCTGACGGGTAGGGCGGGGATATACTTGAAGAAAAGTTGCACTACGCTCAAAGCTTCTTAAAACTCTAAAGAAATACACTCAAGATTATAGAAGAGAATTTTCTGAATTTGTGGTGTGATTTCAATTCTAACTAAGCATCCTATTTATAGAAAAATAGAAAGGATACTATGTAATAAAATATAATATATATATATATATATATATATATTTATATATTTTATTTAAAATCTAATAAAATAATTAACTTTATAAAAGTATCCTATTTTATATAAAAAGATTTTACTATCTGAACACTATGCATAATAAAATATATTATATTCTAATTATTGTCTAATAAAACAAATAACTTTATAAAAGTATTCTGTTTTATATAAAAAGATTTTATTATGCATATACTATGCAAAACTACTATAATAATAAAATATATTATATTCTAATTATTATCTAATAAAACAAATAACTTTATAAAAGTATTACATTTTTATATAAAAAGCTTTTACATTTTATTACATTAATAATACTAATAAAACAAAATTTATATATATATATATATATATATATATAAACTTAAGTGACTTCAAAAAAGACACCTCAATATATTTAACAACATTTATTATCATTATTATAATTCACAATATTAATCGACCCGAATTCGTTCCCGGGAAGAGGGGCTTTCCAATAAGGATTTCTCCCTATTGGTGCAAAATTAGGTGACCAAACCTCTCCTGGCGAGAACTTCTAGACATCGTTAATATTGCAAATAATAATATTAATAACTTTGTTATCTCAATTATTGATTTAATAATATATAAAATATCGACAATAATTGAATCAAATAGCGTGAGATACTTATGCAACAATTCTTTGTAGCAATAATTGAACAAAAGCGGTGACTTCTCACGTAAGCATCAATAATCAATACCTTGTGCTACTATGCAACTACGCGTATTACTGTACTTTTAACACCGGGTGTTTCAACAGTTAATGATAAAATTTTCGCCGTTATTTTCATAAAAATATTTTTGTCGTTTTCTTAATCCGACAATAATTCCGTTCTGGGGTCCACCAATGATTGTGCCATCGTACGAATATTTCCCGTTAAAACGAATATTCCCCGATCAATCGAATATTATATAACAACTTGCATACTTTTCAAAATTTCTAAATATTACCCACAACTATAACATTATATCAAATTTACTCCATAATATTTAAAAATGATATTTATTGAAAATTCATATTTGTTCATAAAAGTTGGGGTCTTACATTATAAGCTACACATAACAACTTTAAAACATCAAAAACCATAAACGTACAAGAATCTGTGGCTCCTGACATTAGCTTGTCAGGCCATAATTTTTGTTCTTGGGCAGTTTTTGAAAAACATCATTTTAAAGATATTTGATGCCATGGATCCATCATGGATCAACATAGATCAACTAAAAACATCTTTTAACACACACATAAACACAAAAACACAACTTTAAACCTAGCATACAAGATCTAGAATGAGATAGGGTTTATACCTTCTCTTGAATATGCTTGATCTTAGATCTCCTTATCTGTTAATGGTGTTTTAGAGAGGTAATATGTGACTGAAATACTTGAGGAATGCGGAGGTTTAGAGAGAGAATGAGTTGGTGAGAGAAAGTTAGCAAATGAGCAACTTTTTGTGACTTTTTCTCTCTTTATTCTTGTGAGACCCCACATTTTATGAATAAAGATTTAAATTTCTCGAAATATTTTTTGAATATTATGGAATGAATTTGATATAATGTTATAGTTGTGGGTAATATTTATAAATTTTGAAATGTATGCAAGTTGTTATATAATATTCGATTGGTCGGGGAATATTCTTTTTGTCGGGGAATATCCGTATTTACTTGCATACAATCATTGGTGGACCCCTACAACGAATTCTTGTCGGATTAAGAAAATGACAAAAATATTTTTATGAAAATAATGGCGGAAGTTTTACCGTTAAAACTGTTGAACTACTCAGAGTAAAAGTACAAGAATACGCTGTGGTCGCATAAGTAGTACACTGGATTGATTATTGATGCTTACGTGAGAAGTCACCGGTTTTGTTCAATTATTGCTTCAAGAATTGTTGCATAGTATCTCACGTTATTTGATTCAATTATTGTTTATATTTTATATATTATTAAATCAATAATTAAGATGACAGAGTTATTAATATTATTATTTGCAATATTAATGATTTCTAAAAGTTCTCGCCAAGGAGAAGTTTGGTCACCTAATTGTATTGATAGGAGAAATCCTTATTGAAAGCCCCTCTTTCCGGGAACGACTTGGTCGATTAATATTGTGAATTATAATAATGATGATAAATGTGTTAAATATATTGAGGTGTCTTTTTTATGAAGTCACGTAAGTTTATATATATATATATATATATATATATATAAATTTTATTTTATTAGTATTATTAATGTAATAAAATGTAAAAAAACTTTATATAAAAAATGTAATACTTTTATAAATTTATTTGTTTTATTAGACAATAATTAAAATATAATATATTTTATTATGCATAATATTTTGCATAGTAAAATCTTTTATATAAATCATAATACTTTTATAAAGTTATTTGTTTTATTAGACAATAATTAGAATATATTATATTTTACTGTGCATAGTGTTTGCATAGTGTCTGCATAGTGTTTTGCATAGTAAAATCTTTTTATATAAAACATAATACTTTTATAAAGTTATTTGTTTTATTAGACAATAATTAGAATATATTATATTTTATTATGCACATTGTTTGTATAGTGCCTGCATAATGTTTGCATAGTAAAATCTTTTTATATAAAATAGAATACTTTTATGAAGTTATTTGTTTTATTAGACTATAAATAGAATATATATTATATTTTATTTAAAAGATTTTGTTTTATTAGAATAATTTATTAATATTGCATAGTAAATCAATATGGACCGTCCATTTAAAAGTAAATCAATATGGACCGTTCATGAATTAGTTACTATTCAGTCCATTCTCCTATAAATAGAAGCTCATTCCTTCATTATTTCTTACGAATTCACTAAAACTCTAGAGAGAGAAACTATGGAGAGAAAGAAGAAAAGTATTTTGCTACTTCACTACTCCTATATCCAGTTTCTTCTAAGGTAAGGGGTATTATTTCTTTTATATTCATGAAGAGAACTTCTGTTATTCCATTCCTTATTATTACATTGAATAACTCAGATACGCCAAGCTACCCTATACTTGGCGAAATTCTTCTGTTATTCCATTCTTTATTATTCTGTTGAAACATCCTGTCTTTTCGTTTACGCATGACCTGGTTCCGTTATTTATTATTCTGTCAATATCCCGCTTGCAAGCGTGACATACCTCGACACAGTTCCATTAATTATTATTTTGTTGGAATAACCTGACTGTGCAGTCTATCGCTTGCATGGTGATTTCTGTTGTTATTCCATTCTTTATTATTTTGTTGGAATATCCTGTCGGTGCGAATTTCTTTTGACCTGGTTCCGTTATTTATTATTCTGTTAGAATAACCTGTCTGTACGATCTATCGTATGCCTGGTGATTTCTTTTGTTATTCCATTCTTTATTATACTCAGTTGGTTAAAGTTTTGACTTCTATACTCCATGAAATTAGTGGAATATCCTTGATATTTGCGCTTCATCCAGTATCTTTTCATGGAAATATTCTTCTGAGCATTCTTGAATTTTACTCTACAAAGAAGTGTCATATTGACAATTTGGACGTTATTAGTTTCTGGATAAATTAATTCTTGAACTTGTTTTATTGAATTCTTATATCATTGTCATCATCCTCATGCTTATATTATGTTGAAAGCCATCTGTGGCCTGTTGTGCATAGATGGACTTGGTATGATTATGACCAGGGATTATTCAGTATAATCATGACCGTAATGTTACAAATGATGTGGTAAAAGTCCTCATTGGCCCATAGTGCATTGATGGACAGTTGTTGGCATGATCATGACCATTGATGAATACACGATTTTCCTTGGCCTGTAGTGCATGGATAATTTGTGGTTGGGATACTAATGAATATCCTTGGTCAGTGAAGGTGGATGATGTGGATTATTTATTAAGTCGAGTCCCAACGATAAAAGTGATGAAAAACCTTTTAAATCATAAAAGATAGTAGATTTTATTCTCTACTTGACTCTTTTAATGGATTGCTTGTTCCGCTGTAGTTAAACTTGATGTTTGTTATATTGTATCAGTTTAACACTGTTGAAGGCTAACGATAATTTATTCTGCATTATCTTAGTCATAATATTTCTTATTGGGCTAGTTGAGCTCACCCTTTCTTTCACTGTTCTCTTCAGAAAATGAGAATGTAGCCTAGACTAGTCGGGGAACGGAGTAACGGTCCAGATGATAGCATTTGTAGTCCTCACTATTCGGTTAAATAGTGTGACAATAAATGTAATGAGGACTCCATTGAGTGTGGATATTGTCTAGATGACAATATTCTTATTAAAACTCTTAGATTATGTTATGTCGTATTTTATACGACTGTTGTATAATTAAGTTGTATTTGTATTCAGTACCTTGTATCTGACGACACAAGATGGGTGATGTGTACCTATTTTGGGGGCGTCACAATTGGTATCAAAGCTTAGGGATATGATCCCTGGCTGAGATGTGAGACAAGAACTAGGAGGGGAGAGACGGGGAATTCCTTCGATACTATGCCCTACCTAAGTTTAATTGGTATTTAATTGGTCGGTCAGAGTATAGGGATAATATGTGATATGATAATTAACCTTTGTTTTGTGGCAGTATTTGAAAATGGCATCCAAGAATGTTGAGAATAACAATGGAACATATGAGAACATTGAGTCTCCACATATCAATAATCAAGATAATGTGCAATAGGATGACGATAATCCTCCTGTAAACAACAACACTGATCAAATGACGAACGACGGTACGCTTAGGAGCTTTTTAGAATTCATGCAACATCAGGCGAAGGCGGCTCTTGTCCAAAATGCAGGTGGAAACACTGGCAACTCTAGGACGGTCACCGCTAAGCAGTTCAAGGAACTGGGACCACCAGAGTTTTTTGGACAGCCAAAACCACTTAAGAAAGAGACGTGGATAAAGCAGATCTGCAAGATATTTGATGTCTTGGGATGCTCTGAGGAGCAAAAGGTTTCCTTTACCACCTTCATGTTGCGAGCAGAGGCAGATTACTGGTGGAAATCTGTAAAGCGTACTCAACCTGCCGCACTAAAGATGACTTGGGAGAAGTTCCAAGAATTGTTCAACGACAAGTACTTTCCCAAAAGTATTCCTCACATGAAAGAGGTAGAGTTCATCAAGCTGGAGCAAAACAACATGATCGTGTCGCAGTACGAAGCCAAGTTTGCCGAGTTGTTCCGATTTGCGTCCCATTTGGTTGATAATGAGGAGAGAATGACACGAATGTTTCTAAGAGGTTTGTAACCCGAGATACGTCAATATCTTATCTCTCATAAACTGTGTTTGTATTCAGATGTTGTTAATAGGGCTCAGTTATTGGAGCGCGATAATGAGTCAACCCAACTAGAAGAGAACAGCCAACAAAATGATAATACTAGTGATAGCAGTTATCGAAGCGGTGACAATAAATGTGGAGGGAATCAACATGCCAGAAATGGTAACCACTTCGGTGAGAATCATGGCCAAAACAATAAGAATGGACATTTCAAGAAGAGGAGATTCAAAAATAATGGAAAGACGTCAGCATCAACACCCGTTGTTAAAGAAGGAGAACGACCACCTATCATATGCTTCAAATGTGGAGGGGAGGGACACATCAGTCCGAACTGCGCGATGCCATCAAAAGCATGTTATAATTGTGGAAGAGAAGGTCACTTAGCCCAATTTTGTCGTGCACCAAAGTCAAGTCCAGCTGGGATGGAGGCATCAAAGGCCGTCCCAGACAAGATAAAACCGGTAGTTTAAGTGAGAGCGTTTATCGAGGAACCCGAGCGAAGTTATCACGGGTAAGTTAATCATAAACTCTTGCGAAGTATATACCTTATTCGATACCGGTTCTACCCACTTTTGTATTTCACCTAGTTGTGTTCAACGTTTAAATTTGACTCCAGAGAAGTTAGACTTTGACTTATTGGTTGAAACTTTGTTAGTAGAAACCTTCGTTACCTCCACTGTTTATAAATCTTGTTGATTCAAATCGACACTTTCACGTTACTTGTCGATCTTATCTCTTTGAGAATACTTGCCTTTGTAGTGATTTTAGAAATCGACTGGTTAACTACTCATCGTGCTAAAATTGATTATTTTAGTAAGGTTGTTAGCTTTTATATTCCTAACAAACCTGTTATACGAATTCAAGCAACCAAACCACTAAAGTCAATCACTGTTATATCAAGCAATAAGTAAAGAGCCCCGAGCCTTTATCTGGTGACTTCCTTGTGTGGAATGCACCGAAGCCAGACTTTTCGTAGGAGACATCATGAATAACGGTGGCAAGTTGAGAGGTATCAATGTGACGTGCTATCCAAGTCTTGGATGAGGGTCATAGTTTTAAATGATATTTCTATTGTTAATAAATTTCCTAACGTATTCCTGAAGACTTCTTGGCCTACCCCAGAGCGTGAAATCGAATTTTGTACTGACCCCAGTACAAAACTCCATTTCTAAAACCCTTAAATATTTCTTCAACTAAAATGAACGTAACATGCGCCAAAGGCGTTGGCTCGAGCTGTTGAAGATTACGATCGTACCATTCAATACCATCGTAGAAAGCGAGCGTAGTAAATTAGTGCGTTGAGTAGAAGATCGTGTCTGATTCACGAGTGTGATGTTGTTAACACAAAGACCCATTTCATATAACTTACAAATGATGAAGATAGAGTTAAAGACTCTAGGGACCCACGTGAAGATAACGAATATACGAGTAGAATCGACTTTAATCGATAAAGTTAAAGCCGCTCAAGCTACATACTCAGAGCTGATGAATGTGAAGAAGAAGAAGGTTCAAAATGGCGTTATTCTAGAAGCAAGAATCGATGAAGAGAGAAAATCTCAACCCTTGATTTTAATTGGCCCATTTGAAATCCTTGATCGAGTAGGAACTGTGGCCTATAGACTCGTTTTACCACCAAATATGTTGCGTGTTCATAACGTTTATCATGTATCGATGTTATGTAAATATGTGGACGACCCGAACCACATTATTGATTTAGAACCGAACGAGATAGCGGAAGATTTAACGCATGAGGAAATACGTGTTAAAATCTTGAATAAGAAGGATCGTATTCAACACTCAAAGGTTATACCTCAAGAGTTAGAATCTGAAATGAAGTCAAGGTATCCTCATCTGTTCGGCTTAACAGGTACGTACATAAATTTTGATGGCGAAATTTCATAAGGAAGGAAGATTGTGAGACCCCAGATTTTCTGAATAAAGATTTAAATTTCTCGAAATATTCTTTGAATATTATAGAATGAATTTGATATAATGTTATAGTTGTGGGTAATATTTATAAATTTTGAAATGTATGCAAGTTGTTATATAATATTCGATTGGTCAGGGAATATTCTTTTTGTCGGGGAATATCCGTACACCGGTACAATCATTGGTGGACCCCACAACGGAATTATTGTCGGATTAAGAAAATGACAAAAATATTTTTATGAAAATAACGGCGAAAGTTTTACCGTTAAAACTATTGAACTACTCGGTAGTAAAAGTACAGTAATACGCGTGGTTGCATAGTAGCACACGATATTGATTATTGATGCTTATGTGAGAAGTCACTCAGTTTTGTTCAATTATTGCTTCAGTAATTGTTGCATAGTATCTCACGTTATTTGATTCAATTATTGTCGATATTTTATATATTGTTAAATCAATAATTGAGATGACAGAGTTATTAATATTATTATTTACAATATTAATGATGTCTAGAAGTTCTGCCAAGGAGAGGTTTGGTCACCTAATTGCGCGCCAATAGGGAGAAATTCTTATTGGAAAGCCCCCTCTTTCATGGGAACGACATGGTCGATTAATATTGTGAATTATAATAATGATGATAAATGTTGTTAAATATATTGAGGTGTCTTTTTATGAAGTCACAGAAGTTTATATATATATATATATATATATATAAATTTTGTTTTATTAGTATTATTAATGTAATAAAACAAAAAACCTTTTTATATAAAAAAGAATACTTTTATAAATTTATTTGTTTTATTAAACAATAATTAAAATATAATATATTTTATTATGCATAGTGTTTTGCATAGTAAAATCTTTTATATAAAACATAATACTTTTATAAAGTTATTTTTTTAGACAATAATTAGAATATATTATATTTTATTATGCATAGTGTTTGCATAGTGTCTCGATAGTGTTTTGCATAGTAAAATCTTTTTATATAAAACAAAATACTTTTATAAAATTATTTGTTTTATTAGACAATAATTAGAATATATTATATATTATTATGCATAGTGTTTTGCATAGTGCCTGCATAGTGTTTGCATACTAAAATATTTTTATATAAAATAGAATACTTTTATAAAGTTATTTATTTTATTAGACTATAAATAGAATATATTATATTTTATTTAAAAGATTTTATTTTATTAGAATAATTTATTAATACTGCATAGTAAATCAATATGGACCGTCCGTTTAAAAGTAAATCAATCTATCGCATGCATGGTGATTTTTGTTGGTAATCCATTCTTTATTATTCTGTTAGAATATCTTGTCGGTGCGATTTTTGCCTGACCTGGTTCCGTTATTTATTATTCTGTTGGAATAACCTGTTTGTGCGGTCTATCGCATGCCTGGTGATTTCTTTTGTTATTCCATTCTTTGTTATACTCAGTTGGTTAAAGTTTTGACTTCTATACTCTATGTAATTAGTGGAATATCCTTGATATTTGCGCTTCATCCAGTATCTTTTCATGGAAATATTCTTCTGAGCATTCTTGAATTTTACTCTACAAAGAAGTGTCATGTTGACAATTTGGACGTTATTAGTTCCTGGATAAATTAATTCTTGAACTTATTTTATTGAATTCTTATATCATTGTCATCATCCTCATGCTTATATTATGTTGAAAGTCATCTCATGGCTCACAGTGCATAGATGGACTTGGTATGATTATGATCAAGGATTATTCGGTATAATCATGACCGTAATGTTACAAATGATGTGGTAAAAGTCCGCATTGGCCCGTAGTACATTGATGGACAGTTGTTGGCATGATCATGACCATTGATGAATACACGAATATCCTTGACCCGTAGTGCATGGATAATTTGTGGTTGTGATACTAATGAATATCCTTGGTCGTAGTGCAAGGATAATTATTAAGCTGAGTCCCAGCGATAAAAGTGATGAAAAACCTTTTAAATCATAAAAGATAGTAGATTTTATTCTCTACTTGACTCTTTTAATGGATTGCTTGTTCCGCTGTAGTTAAACTTGATGCTTGTTATATTGTATCGGTTTAACACTGTTGAAGGCTAACTATAATTTATTCTGCATTATCTTAGTCATAATATTTCTTACTGGGCTAGTTAAGCTCACCTTTTCTTTCACCGCCTTCTTCTTGAAAATGAGAACGTGGCCGGACTAGTCGGGGAACCAGAGTAACTGGTCCGTATGATAGCATTAGTATTCCTCACTATTCTGTTAAATAGTGTGACAATAAATGTAATGAGGACTCCATTAAGTGTGGATATTGTCTAGATGATAATATTCTCATTAAAACTCTTAGATTATGTTATGTCATATTTTATACGACTGTTGTATAATTAAGTTGTATTTGTATTTTGTACCATGTATTTGGCGACTCAGAATAGGTGATGTATACCTATTTTGGGGGCATCACAATTCTCTTATAATTAGATGCAATGTATGTAATATATGCAAGGTGTCCCTCTAGATTAGATTTGGCTGAGATAAGAGTCAAAAAGTCTAGCTTTAGTTGGTGACCAACTAAAGTTATTGTCAATTTTTATAAGTTACTTACTAAAATATCCAAAAAGGGCATTTTGGTCATTGTACATGAAATTTTAATGGCATTCTAGATATTGTCCAAACCCTTAGGGTTTAACCCTTAGGTGTGATGCCCCCAAAATAGGTATACATCACCCATCTCGAGTCGCCAAACCGCACAGACAGGATGTTCCAACAGAATAATAAATAATGGAATAACAACAAAATTCATCAGGCATGCGATAGACCGCACAAACAGGTTATTCCAACAGAATAATAAAGAATGGAATAACAAAAGAATTTCACCATGTATGCGGATTAGACATAGGCGGAGTTATTCCAACATAATAATAAAGAATGGAATAACAACCTTTACGAGTATTGAAAGAAAATAACTCTCTTCATAAATATGAAAGAATAATATCCCTTACGAGTATTGAAAGAAAATAATTCTCTTCATGAATACGAAAGAAATAATACCCCTTACTATAATAATAATATCCTTTACCTTAGAAGAATCTGGATATTGGAATAGTGAGGTAGCAGACTTCTCTTCTTCTTTCTCTCTATAATAATTGCTCTAAAGCTTTAGTGAATTGGTGAGAAATGAAGGAAGAATGAGCTTCTATTTATAGGAAAATATAGTTTCGATAATTGCACCTTCCTCTTTTTCTTCATTTTTAATTTAGTCCTGGAAGTATTATCAAACTTGCACCACCTCCCCTAATAGTAAATAATGTGAATCAATAGCATACACATGTGAACAAATAGTTATAATCATGTGAATTAATAGCGATTAATTGCTCATTTATCCGATTAATTACTCGACTGGTCAGTATAACTTCCAGACATCAATTAATATCGAAATAAATGTCGATTTCCACTAACACTAATAATTCCAACATAATGAAACTATCAATTTCATCTTTAATTAAGACGAACTTATTCATCATTAATATTATAACTCACAATATTTAACAACCAGGTCATTCCCAGGAAAGATGGGGCTTTCCGATAAGGATTTCTCCTTATTGGCGCGCAATTAGATGACCAAACCTCTCCTTGACAGAACTTCTAGACATTATAAATATTACAATTTAATAATATGAATAACTTTGTTGTCTCAATTATTGATTTAATAATATAACATATTATGCAGATGATACTGTGACAATAATTGAATCAATAATATGAGAGATATGATGCAGCAATTACTGTAGCAATAATTGAGTATAACTGAGTGACTTCTCATGTTAGCATCAATAAAATACCGTGTGCTACTATGAAATCACATGTATTACTGTACTTTTACTACCGAGTAGTTCAACAGTTTAACAGTAAAACTTCCGCCGTTATTTTTATAAAAAGATAATTATGTCATTTTCTAACTATGACAATACTTACATTGTGGGGTCCACTTATGATTATGTAAATCGTCGCATTTAATATTTCCTGTTAAAATGAATATTCCCCGACCAATCGAATATTATATAACCACTTGCTTACTTTGCAAAATTTGTAAATATTACCCACAACTGTAACATTATATTATATCCACACCATAATATTCAAAAATATATTTTGAGAGAAATTAATCTTTATTTATAAAAGTTGGGGTCTTACATTAGGGTTTAACCTTAGGGTTTAATCCTAAGGTTCTAATCCTTAGGTTTTACAATATTAATTCCTTAAATTTCCAATTAGAAAAATAAAATTTCTAAATTACAAATAGGGTTTGTAAAATAGAAATTAAGATACTAAAATATAATTAGGGTTTTGTAATCATATTTAAGTTTAATAAACACCTTTGACTTGCCAATTAGGATTAAGGTTTCCTAATTTAGGGTTTAGGAATCCCGGATATGAAATTAGGATTTCTCGGCTTTCTATTAGGGTTTCTAACTGTGTGTTAGAGTTTCTAATCCTGAGATTAGGGTTTCTAATCTCTTATTAGGGTTTATAAATTTTAAACCTTATCTGATCAATCATTGATCAAAATTTCTATACAGTACAAACACGAACTCACCGGTATAACTATTTTAATTGCATTTTCTATCGAATCTGTGACGAACGAAAATTTTGTAATTAATTTTAATATTTATTAAATTAAGTAAATATTTTTCGATGATTTAATTATTATATTAAATAATTAATTGACGCAATTGTGGTAGAATAATTTAATTATATGTGTTACATTTATTAAATGAATGTAGAGAGTTTTTATTATCAAAGTATGTGATTATGTGAGCTTATTGTATTAAAAGAAATATTTAATAAGCATATTGGTATTTTAATTAATTTAATTATTAATTAGAGAATTAATAATTTGACATTATTTATTAATGAGGAAATTATTTATGTGACTATGTGAATTTATGAGAAATTATTATATTTTATTTAAAATATATTAAATAAAATATTGGATTTATTTTATAAGGAGTGTGACATTTTCAAACTATATGATAAAGCTTTATGAAATTAAATGACTTTGAATCAATTAAGGGTTGCCAAACAAGGCCCTAGTAGTGGTTGGATGCGATTACCCATGTTTGGGTTAATCCCGAACCATTATAAGATGTCAGATTCTCTTCTCCTCTGTTATATTACGCCTTCTTTTATTATTATTATTCTAAGTCCGGAAAAGCGTAGAGGCGAGAGAGTTTGAGAACTTTGAGAGAGATTGTGAATACTGTGATTAAAGGTGAAGAAGTGTGAGAAATTGGGAATTGTTGTCACTCTGTGTAATCTAAGCAGAGTATTCAAGGGTAATCCCTTCTTCCCAAATTTTAAAGTTACGTCATTTAGTTTTTATAAAAATGGCTTTCATATATTTTGTAAAATCTCTGTAATTGAAAAATGGTTTGATTATGAGTTTATATATGGGTTAAGATATATCAAATCGTATTTGATTATATATATATATATATATTATGTGAATTATCATGTCATCAGTTTCATAATACTATGAATTGCTATTTCAAAATTTACAGAGTTTGGGTTTTGGCCATATGGCCTTATACTTGATATTTCATGTATTGAACGTATATTATCCCTAAATTTTACATTCGTATGTTGTTATGCATGTTAATACGAAGAGACCAAAGTTTAATAAACGGATTCGGTGTTATAACGAATCCGTAGTGACAATTTTCATTTTTTTTTATTTTCAAAACCTTCAAGAAAATCAAGAACAGTGGAAGTAAATGTGTTGATTTTACAAATTATGTGTTATAACTTGTTAAAAATCATGCTAGATGGATTAAGTAATGATTATATATGTATTACAATGATTGAATAAGTCTAAATTCGTAGAAAAATAACTAATTGGAAGTTATGGCCATATTCATGTATAATTTTACGTGTGATTGATTTTTGGCCTAATTTGGCCTTGTTATGTTCATGAATCTATGAATCACAGAAAATGAGTCTGGTAACCCACTTCGTGCCAAGCTTACTAAACTACATTACCATACCATGGTCAAAAAAAAAAAATAAATAAAAAATAAATAAAATAAATAAATATTCGATGAAAATTATTATTAAAATATTTATAAAATAAATTAAATATTTTAATTGAGATATTTATGGAATAAAATAAATATTCGATTAAAATTATTATTAAAATATTTATAAAATAAATTAAATATTTTAAATGAGATATTATGGAATAAAATAAATATTTGATGAAAATTATTATTAAAATATTTATAAAATAAATGAAATATTTTAATTGAGATATTTATGGAATAAAATAAATATTCGATGAAAATTATTATTAAAATATTTATAAAATAAAGTAAATATTTTAATTGAGATGTTTATGGAATAAAATAAATATTCGATGGAAATTATTATGAAATAATTTATTCGAGTGTAATAATAGTAAGAGAATGAAAATATTCTAATTTAATTAAGTAATTAAATTAGAAGGGTAATGATTTGTTAAATAAAGTAGAGTTTATATTAAATAATTAAGTGAAAATGTAACTAATGAATGTCGTGAATACATATGGTATGTGTGTAGGATTTGTGGTGAACGGAAGTAGTAATCGTTTAGCTTCTTATGAGGCAAGTTTCCTAACCCTACTTGTCATTATTGTTCAAGTTTATTATTTACCTCGAGTAAATTATCATTACTATTATTCAAGTTCAAATGTTATATTAAAGATTGATTATCTTTTCAAAGCATGATTCAGATTATACAATAATTGTTCTATTGTATACTTCACGAGATTATTATTCAATTTGAATATCATTATTATTGAACCTTATTAGACTAGCGAACCCTTATTGATTCGACTAGTCCATAGTTGATAAGCGTTCTAAATTTCGAACCCTTGATGAATTATCCAAACCAAACTTTCTTTGGTGCGGACTCGAATGTCAAATTGAGATGAACAACCTGCGCAAAGGATTTACTTATGCGTTAGCGTTAAGATATTGTGCATGATGATGGTACTAAGGGTGATCCCCTAAGTACGAGTAGAAAGGTCCATAGTCTTATGATATTTAAAGGTTTCAAGTATAACCCTTGATAACCTAGGACATAGTTCAAGGTCTTATGACCCTCAGAAATCTTTTGATTCTTGTTATTCATTCTTGATTCAAAAGTTGAGCTTTTATTCAGATGTCTTTGATTCACTCGCATGTTATTATACTGTTATTTCATTGTTATACTTGTGGGCATTCGTGCTCACTCTTGCGTAATAATAACATTGCAGTTAAGAACGAAAGAACCGACGAACCTTCTACTAGTAAAGTCAAGGGCAAGGTTAACAAGTGATGAAGACTTGTTGTTTTATATGATGATGTATTTGTTTAAGACTTAAGTTAATGATGTTGTTTAAGACTTAATTGTTTATGATTCCGCACAGATGTTTAAGGTTAGAGTAACTTGGGATTGTATTTATTATGTAGTTGGTGTAACCCCATAAGGGGAGGTTTATTATTATTTCTATCTATTGCATGGTTTGCATTTATTATAGGTAGATAGATAAATGATATTTCTAAAGCTGTTAAACACAACTCTACTCGAATTTCTCAGTTAATACACATATTGACTAATTCTCAAGACTCGTATCACAGATACACAATACAATATTAACAGTCAATGTCATTATTAAATAAAAAAAAATTATTCGTAAAATTTGGATTATTCGAAATCCCGGGTTATCACATTGTATGCACAAGATCCTGCTGCAAAATGATAGTAAATCTTCAGTGGAGCAACAACGAAGATTAAATCCGATTGTGAAGGAAGTGGTCAAGAAGGAAGTTTTAAAGTGGCTAGATCCAGGAATAATATATTTGATCTCAGACAGCTCGTGGGTGAGCCCGGTACAGTGTGTGCCGAAGAAAGGGGGAATGACCGTAGTCTCCAATGAGAACAATGAATTGATACCAACCAGGACAGTAACGGGGTGGAGATTTGCATGGACTACCGCAGACTTAATAAAGCTACAAGGAAAGACCATTTCCCGTTGTCGTATATTGATCAGATGTTGGAGAAACTAGTAGGTCACGAGTACTATTGTGTTCTGGATGGATATTCAGGCTATAATCAGATTGTGATAGTTCTAGAAGACCAGGAAAAGATAACTTTCACATGTCCATACAGAACATTTGGTTTCAGAAAGATGTCTTTCGAGTTGTGCAATGCCCCGACCACATTTCGGAGGTGTATAATGGCAATTTTTTTGGATATGGTGGAACACAATGTGAAAGTGTTTATGGATGACTTCTCAGTATTCGGTGATTCATTTGACTTGTGTTTAGAAAATCTAGTGATGGTGTTAAAGAGACGTGTTGAAACAAATTTGGTTTTGAATTGGGAAAAGTGCCATTTCATGGTATAAGAAGGGATAATATTGGGACACAAAGTTTTAAAGAAAGGATTAGAGGTGGACCGAGCTAAGTTGGAGACCATTGAAAATTTGCCTCCACCAACTTCTGTTAAAGGTGTGCGAAGGTTTTTAGGGCATGCATGCTTCTACTGCAGGTTTATTAAAGACTTCTCTAAGATCACAAAGCCACTTTGCAGTTTATTGGAGAAGGATGCACAGTTCAAATTTGATGAAGAATGCCTGAATGCATTTGAGCATTTAAAGAGAAAATTAACTACAACACCAGTGATCACAACACCAGATTGGGACCTACCATTCGAGTTGATGTGTGATGCAAGCGACTTTGCTGTGGGAGTAGTTTTGGGCCAATGAAGGGATAAGACCTTTCATGTGATATACTATGCGAGCATTCATTGATGCTCAGTTGAATTACACTACCACAGAGAAGGAACTTTTAGCAGTTGTGTATGCTTTCGATAAGTTTTGAGCCTATTTAATTGGGACTAGGGTGATAGTGTACACAGATCATGCATCAATTCGGTACTTGGTGGCAAAGAAAGATGCAAAGCCTCGTCTAATCAGGTGGATACTTTTGTTGCAAGAATTTGATTTGGAAATCAAGGACAGAAAAGGGACCGAGAACCAAGTGGTGGACCATATATCTAGACTGGAAAATCCAGGAAGAGATGTAAATGACAAGATTATGATTAATGAGTCCTTCCTAGATGATCAATTATTTATGGTGAAAGGGGAAGTGCCCTGGTTTGCAGACTATGATAACTACTTAGTGAGCAAGATAATCCCTTCTGACTTGACTGAGCATCAAAAGAAGAAATTTTTGCATGATGTGAAGTGGTTTATATGGGATGAACCATACTTGTTCAAGTAATGTGCCGATCAGATGATGAGGAGGTGTATTCCATATAGTGAGAAAAAGGATATATTGCAGGATTTCCATGCATCATTGTTTGGAGGTCATTACGGTGGTGAAAGAACATCAGCTAGAGTTTTGCAAGCAGGATTCTACTGGTCGGCAATTTTTAAAGATGCTTACAGTTTTGTTCAGAAGTGTGACAAATGTCAAAGAGTCGGGAACATATCGAAGAGAAATGAAATGCCTTTGAACACAATCCTCGAGGTGGAAAATTTTGATGTTTGGGGGATAGACTTCATGGGCCCTTTTATTTCATCATGTGGGAATCTATATATCTTGTTAGCAGTTGACTATGTTTTTAAGTGGGTGGAAGCTCTTCCAATGCTAAGGTGGTCATCAAATTTTTACAAAGAAACATTTTCACAAGGTTTGGGACTCCAAGGGCCATTATTAGTGATGAGGGTAGTCATTTCTATAATCGTCAGTTCACAGCTCTGTTGGCTAAGTATGGGGTAAATCATCGCATTACTACAGCTTACCATCCTCATACTAATGGTCAGGCAGAGGTGTCGAATCGCAAAGTGAAGAAAATTCTTGAAAAGATCATGAATCCCACAAGAAAGGATTGGTCATTAAAGCTTGATGACGTAGTATGGGCTTACAGGACCAGTTATAAGAAACCATTAGGAATGTCACCATTTTAGCTTGAATGTGGAAAGGCTTGTCACCTTCCCATGGAGCTCGAACACAAGGCATATTGGGAAATAAGAAAGTTAAACTTCGACTTGAAGGCTGCAGGAGAAAAATGTCTACTCCAACTTAATGAGTTGGACGAATTTAGATTGCAAGCCTACGAGAACTCCAAAATGTACAATAAAAAGGTGAAGAGATGGCATGACCACAAGATTATGGAACAGGTGTTTGAACTGGGGCAAAGAGTTCTATTGTTTAATTCTAGACTCAAACTTTTTCCTGGGAAGCTCAAGTCAAGGTGGTCAGGACCATTTACTATAAAGACAGTTTATCCACATGGTGCGATCGAGATATTTGATTAGTTCCCCGACAAATCTTTCAAGGTCAATGGACACCGGCTTAAGCACTATTATGGTGGTGAGGTTGACAGGAAGGTCACCTCAATTCTTTCCTCTATATGATCAGAATAGAGATAGTCATGCTCTGACTATAAAGAAGCGCTCAATGGGAGGCACCCCATTAATTCTATCCTTACCTCTTCTTTAATTCTATTTGAATCATGCCTATTTCTCTTCTTCATGTTTAATTCTTGATAGCATAAATTTTTTTGAGATAAGTTTTGTTAAAGCTGAATGTGCATATTATGTGGGTTAGGAGTAGCATATAGAGCATTCTTTTGGGATATATTCATTCATGCATGTTACTTAGTGTATATTTTGATTTGAGAAGTTGTTATATCTCATATTTGTCAATGCTGTATGTGCAGGTGATTTGCAGAATGTCAGTAACCACTTATTTTTACTTCAAGATTCAGCTAAGTTTTTGTCAGGGTGTAGGGCCGTGCGGCCACGTATTTCAATAGTTCAAAAATAGCGCGCCCGCGCCATACTACATTACATTCTAGTTAACAGCGCGCCCATGCCCTATATAAGTTTACCACCAAATACACCTGCCATGATGTAAGTCTTCGCGCCATCAACATGTATAAAAAACCAGCACATAGTGCCGAGGCTCACAAAAAAATTTTAAAGACTTAAAACTGTGCCCCATCCCACTTCTTATTTTAGTTACCATTCTTCAGCGTGCGTCTCCCCATATCTTTTCAAAACCGATGCCTATCTCTTCATATCTCACAAACGGTTCCCTTTCAAATCTTAACTCCCCCTTACAAATTCTACGCATTCCATTCTCCATCCCACGTTCAAACTCCTATTCTTATTATCCATTCTGCTATAGAGAAATACTAGGGTTTGTTAGGGTGAGAGAAAACAACAAGTTTGGGGTTGATAGAATATAGAGCACACATTTTCTTAGTAAAATTCTTCTCTTTAGTTAGGTTTTGTTCATCAGTTGCTATGGGGACAAAAAGAGCACGTTCTCGCACTCCAGAATCATCTTCCTCAAGCAGCTAAAGTGAGGATATTGTTGACCTTACAAAATTCGTCAGCCTTGAGGTCCAAATGGAGTATTACAGGATAGTGGCCAAGACTTTTATGAGGGAACGAGGTTTCAAGCCTGAGGCACAAGATGGGCAACTTAAAGAAATGATCAGAGAAAGATGCTGGCTTGGAGGTACTGCTACTCCTATGCCTGTAACCATGGGGATTGTTCGGGAGTTTTATGCCAATGCTAAAGAAACCATGAGTGAGCTATCTTTTGTCAGAGGAGTTCAAGTGGACTATTGTCTGCAAGCAATTAGAGAAGTTTTTAGGATACTCGACGCACCAACTGGACATTCTAATTGGGTTAAGGCTGTGAGGTTTGAGACTGACCTCGACAGGGTTATCACTGACTTATGCATATAGGGTACACAGTGGAGCTACAAGCTTGGTACAAATCAGCCTAGAACTTTTCCAGCTTCAACCCTCAGTCGCTACGCTAAGGCTTGGAATTTATTCATCTGGGCAAAGCTTATGCCATGATCACGTCAGCATGAGATCACAACTGAGCGGGCAATTATTTTATGGGGCATATTCACATGCAAGTACATCGATGTGGGCCACCTAATTCATCAGAATATGTTACGCTACATGAGGGGGAGCACCACATGAAGCATCCCACATGCGTCCGTTGTAGCTAGTCTTTATGCCCGAGCAGGGGTTACTTGGGACAATGAACAAATGTAGTATCCAAGTCAAGATATCACCCATACTACTATTGCCAAGTTCGAGGATGGGGCAGGAGGTACCCCATACCCGAGGGGCAAGGGCTTCATCCTTCCACCCCCGCATCATCGATGCCATCGCCGCAGCCGACGCGAACAACTGACGCAGAAACCTCAACCCAAGCGTATGCTCCTATTGCAAATGATGATCATCGTCTCCGAAGGCTGGAGAGAAAAGTAGATGCGATTTATGATAATTTTTCAATGTTTTCCAATTGTTTGTTAAGGTCCCTAGCCGAGGCTTTTGCACAACAAGGAACCATGCTTGAGTGGCCACAGTTTGGGAGTCGTGCCATTTCCACCGCCAGACTCACCACCCGAGGAGTGTGGTATTGCCGATAATTAGGGGAGTTCCTTATAACCCTTTACCTTCATTTATTGGGGATAATGGATAATTTAAGTTTGGGGGTATTGGGGTGTTTAGTAGTGTAGAGCAATTAGTTAATTGCATGTAGTTTAATTTGCATAATTTTTGTATGTTTAGTATAATTTTTAAATATTTATGTGTTTAGTTAATTATGCAGTAACTTTTTGCAGTTTAGTGATTATTATATGTTTTAGTTGTATGTTTAGTTGCATATCCCAAGTATCTAGTTTTATGGAATTCTAGTTTAGCCAATGATGAATGTGAAATTTGACGGATCGTTAAATTTAGTGAATAACATGAGCTTATGTGACGCCCCCAAAATAGGTCCATTCCACCCAACCCATTCTGAGTCGCCAAATACATGGTACAGAAATAACTACAACTTCAATAATACAAATGTCGTGTGAAATACGACAATACATACTGTGAGTTTAAATACAGATATTGCCGTCTAGACAATATCCACACGTAAATAAATCCCCATCATAATTATGGATACATTATTTTACAAAATGGTGAGGACTACTAAACAACTCTCTCTAGAACCTTCATTCCATACCCCCGACTCGATCCTCGCTATGTTCTCACCTCCCGAGAAGAAAATGGAACAACAAGGAAAAGGGTGAGCTCAACTAGCCCAAGAAAGAATATTATGACTAAGATAATATACAACAAATTATCGTTAGTCTTCAACAGGAAAAACCTAATAGAATACAATAGACAACAAGTTTTAGATCAACAAATGCGGTGGAACATCAATCCATTAGAAGAGTCACGTAGAAAAAATTCTACTGCCTTCTAAGGTTTAAAAGTCCATCATCAATATTTTATCCCTGTAACAACAATCAATATTCATCTTTGCACTACAGGCCAAATATATTAATTTAAATCACCAGTTGGTCATGTTCATCTCAACACCTGTTCATCTTTGCACTACTGGGCCAAAGATATTCATCGATTAATCGTTCATCTTTTGCACTACAAAAGCAAAGATATTAATCAAATATCACCATTAAGGATCCGAGGATGATGAAAACATTTTTAAGAACGAATCCAAAGATATAGAAGGACAAATATTAGAGATTCGTACAACAGTTTATCCAAGATCAATAATACTTCATAATAAACGATTTTGAAGCAGAGCTCAAAAATAACGATCAAAACATGGATACAATCAAAGATAGTAGCCAAAATAGACATCTTGGACAAAAAGAAAAATTTTCATTTTTCGGTGAATAGTGTTGTATTCGTGAATAGTGCCGTATACGTGAATAGTGCCATATACGTGAATAGTAACCCCGACACAAAAAGATAGAAATTTCACAAAAAACATCTTCACGCTTCGTGAATAGAACTCGTGAATAGTAACTCATGAATAGTAACTCATGAATAGTAACCCCGACATGAAAAAGTTCCAAATTTGATAAAAAGTTCAACCAATATTTTGGCATAATGATATTGAAGAAAATAATATCATTTATGAAAGAAATAACATCCTTACCTCAAAATAACCGTATCCTTGGTGAATTTCGGTATATAGTCTTGTGAAACTCGCACCGTATAGCAATACTCAAAGTATACTCACAAGAATACGCCGATAATATAGAGAGAGAAGAGAGAAAACTTAGTTTCGTGTGATTTTCAATTCTAACTTAGCCCTCTATTTATAGGAAAATGCTAGAACATGAAAAGGAGACTAAATAATAAATTAATATTATTTATTAAACACATTTCCTATGCATGCTTACCTACCAATTCAAATGCACCACCATCCTTGACTCAAATTAGCAAACCACATGTGTTAGAATAAAAGTGGGTCCCACCCATAATTTAATAAAAATTATTTTATTTTTCCGAAACTTCAATAATTCGTAGAAAATAGCTCTTGGTTATCGAGAAAAATTCAAAACACGCGATTTTCCATGGGAAATTCCATTCTCTACAACTTTACGAAAGAAAGTTTTTCCAAATTCCAAATGAAAATTGACCAAAATCCATAAAGACGATTTTACGATACATAATCAATTTTCGATCAAGAATTGTGTCCACCACACACAAAAAAATGTGTTAAACATTTAATGCCACAAAATACTCTACCTCCTCATATACTCATATATCCCACATTCATTATAAAAATATCACCGTTAATATATTATTAAAATAATATATTTAAATGAATTATTTTATCGTAAAAAGATAAAATATTAATTTTCAACAATTGTCACATTAAAAAATTTTCTCCATCTATATCCACATAAAATAAATATTTTCTTTATCATAATAATCAATAATTAATTATTTAAAAATAATATTATAGAATCACAAATCTCGACAACCAGTAGTTCCTCAGAAAGAGGGGCTTTCGATAAGAATTTCTCCTTCTTCGCGCGCGCAATTAGGTGACCAAACCTCTCCTTAGACAGAACTTTCTAGACATTGCCAATAATGTTATCTGATAATATTATTCAAATAATATGAATTATTGATCTGATAATGGAAAATATTGTGCAGTGACAATTATTGAAACAATAACGATACAAAATATCAACGCAGCAATTATTGAATCAATATAATATTGAACAAGAAACTCTCGTAACAATTATTGAGTAAAGCCTTCTTACGTAAGGATCAATAATTCAACAATACTGCAATACCGCAGTGCTATCTTGTGCAACCACGCCAGATTCATCGTATTTTAACCACCGTGTAATCCAACAATTGTTAATTGTGAATAACTACTACTGTTATTATTTATAAAAACACATACTTGTCGTTTTCCTCATCCGACAGTTATTCTGTTATGGGGCCCACCAATCGTACGGATATTCCCGACAAAAAGAATATTCCACGACCAAACGAATATTCCCCGACAATAATGAATATTTTATAACCACTTGCTTATTTTGTAAACTTTGCACATTTCACCCATAACCAAAGCATTATATCAAATTACCACCTTATTAATCAAGAATAATAATTAGAGGAAATTCAATTTTTTTTATTTATAAAAATTTGGGGTCTTACAACCTCCCCTCCTTATGAAATTTCATCCTCGAAATTGACGTACGTACCTGGTGTATCGAAAAGGTGCGGATACCTCATTTTCATTTCTGACTCCAACTCCCACGTCATTTCCTCAATAGCATGGTTTCTCCACAAAACCTTAACTTGTGGTATAATCTTGGTGCGTAGGACATGTTCTTTCCTATCCAAGATCTTGACAGGTACCTCCTCGTATGTTAAGTCTTCGGCTATCTCGTCTGGTTCTAACTCAATGACGTGGTTCGGGTCGTCCACATATCGATACGTGAAAAACGTTATGAACACGCGTCATACTTGGCGGTAAAACGAGTCTATAGGCCACAGTTCCTACTCGATCGAGGATTTCAAATAAACCAATAAATCGAAGGTTTGAACTTTCCTCACCTCACCGATTCTCGCTTTTAAAATAACAACTTCTTGCACCTCCTTCTTCAAATTCATCAGCTATGGTGTGTAGCCTGAGCGATTTTAACTTTATCGATAAAAGTCGATTATACTCGTATATCATCACGGGATACCTAGAGTTTTCATCTCCATCTCTAATATTTGTAAGTTATACGAAATGAGTCTTTGACAATATCGTACTGCGTATCAGATACGATCTTTTTACTCAACACGCCGCCTACCACGTTCGCTTTTCGAGGATGGTATGGTCGAACATGTGCCAAATGAGTCTCTTCTTAAGTTCTTCAAGCTCTTCCCACATTCCGTGCTCCATTCGAATTTTGTATCTCTACGAGTCACCGAGTTAATCTGACTAGCGATTTGAGAAAATCTTTCCACGAATCTCCGATAATAACCAACTAAGCCTGAAAGCTACGTATTTCGATTATCGACTTAGGTTGTTCTCAATCGTGACTCATATCCCAACCTTGGATAAGACGTTACAATGACATCTATCGCTTACTATCGCATTTAATATGGCGCCCCTACGAGAGTCCGGCTTTGTGTATTCCACAAAGGAAGTCATAAGATAGAGGCTCGGGTATCAACTTCTATAGTTGGGTTTTTAACTCCTGAAGTTCAATAGGAGCCATTCGATATGAGATTTTAGAAATGGGTTTTGTACCGGATTTAAAATCGATACAAATTCAATATCACGCTCTGGGAGTAGGCCAAGAAATTCCTCAGGAAATACGTCAGGAAATTCACTAACAACAAAAATATCATTCAAATCTGACGTATTATTATTCAAGTCCATAACATGGCTAAGAAAGCTTGACATTCGTTTTTCAATAAACAAATAGCTTTGTGGTTTGATATGACAGTGTTTGACTTCAATGGTTTGGTTGCTTAAATTCAAATAACAGGTTGCTTAGGAATATGAAAACTAACAACCTTACAAAAACAATCAATTTGGCATGATGAGTAGTTAACTAATCAATCCCTAAAATCACATCAAAAGCAAGTATCTTTAAAGAAATAAGGTCAACAGGTAATGTGATGGTGCCAACTTGGATCAGACAAGATTTCTAAACAACGGATGTAATGAAAGTTTTTCCTAACGGAGTCTCCATAAATAGGTCAAAGTCTAATTTCTCCGTAGTCAAGTTCAAACGTTGAGCGCAAGCAAGAGAGATAAAAGAATGGGTAGAACCGGTATCTAGTAAGGTATAAACTTCGCAAGAATTATAATTAACTAACCCGTGTTAAACTCATTCGGGTTCCTCACATTTTGACCGGTCACGACAAACGCTCTTCCAAGAACCGCTGATTTCAACTTATCCGGGACAACCCTTGGAATCACCACTCCCGCTGAACTTGGTTTCGCTATAGTACAATCTCGAGCGATGTGGCCTTCCTTTCCACAACAGTAACATACCTTGGATTGTTGTGGACAGCTTTGAATGATATGTCCCTCCTTCCCGCATTTGTAACATCTAATCGCGGTCGTTCTCCTCCCCTAGCATTTGTTGTTGGTCTTTGGTCTTCTCTTTGCTGATGTCTTCCCGTCATTGTTGAATCTTCTCTTTAAAATTTCCACTTGAGTCACCTTTCCTATTATCATGTCCACGATTACCACCGAGTGGTTACCGCCTTTGTCCATATTCTTTCCTCCTCATTTGGTTATCATCGCTCGATGACTACCATGGTTGTGGTCCCTCGGTTGAGTATACTCACTATCTCGCTCTAATAATCGAGCCTCATTGACAACATCCAATACGTAGAAAATTTATGAGAGATAAGGTATTGACGAATCTCTGGTTTTAGACCTCTCGAAACATACGCGTCATTCGCTCCTCATTCTCCACCAAATGAGGTGCAAACCTCGATAATTCTGCGAACCTTGCCTCGTCTCGAGACACCGCATCATGTTGTTCTCGCTCGAGTCTAATAAACTCTACCTCCTTCATATAGATGAATACTTTCGGAAAGTACTTGTCATTGAACAGATTCAAATCTTTCCCAAGACATGTTAAGTGCATCTAGTCAGTACGCTTCACGATTCCCACCAAGAATCGCTTCCCCACGAAACATAAAGGTGGAGAATGGAACCTTCATTCCTCCGTGCATCCCAAGACATCGAATATCTTGGTAATTTGCTTGACCCACGCTTTACGCTTTGATCGGATCCGGCTTTCCATGGAAATCTGTGGTCCCAACTCCTTGAATCGCTTGGTGTGATGTATGATAGCGCGTTGCCATCATTTCCACCAGATTTTGTACACGAGTCTCCTCGTCGATTTTGCATGAACTGCAAAAAGCTCCTAAACATTCCATCGCTCATCGCTTGCTCGATAGTGTTGTTTACGGGAGGAATATTGCCTTCCCGCTGCACGCTTCTCCTGGTTTATGACTAAAGGTTGTTCCACAGCCTCATAAACTCCATTGTTAACGCTTCTCAAAGCAACCATTCTTAAATCGCCATAAAATAAGGGTTAATTAAACAAATTAACATATCACATAATATCCTATATTATGACCGATAAACAAATAAGCTTAGGTAGGACACACTAGCGAAGGATTTACTCGTCTCTCCCCTCCTAGTTCTATTCCCCGATCTTTGCCAGAGATCATATCCCTAAGCTCTGATACCAACTGCGACGCCCCCAAAATAGGTCCATTCCACCCAACCCATTCTGAGTCGCCAAATACATGGTACAAAAATAACTACAACTTCAATAATACAAATGTAGTGTGAAATACGACAATACATACTGTGAGTTTAAATACAGATATTGCCGTCTAGACAATATCAACACGCAAATAAATCCCCATCATAATTATGGATACATTATTTTACAAAAATGGTGAGGACTACTAAATAACTCTCTCTAGAACCTTCATTCCATACCCCGACTCGATCCTGCTATGTTCTCACCTCCTGAGAAGAAAATAGAACAACAAGGAAAAGGGTGAGCTCAACTAGCCCAGTAAAGAATATTATGACTAAGATAATATACAACAAATTATCGTTAGTCTTCAACAGGGAAAAATCTAATAGAATACAATAGACAACAAGTTTTAGATCAACAAATGCAGCGGAACAGCAATCCATTAGAAGAGTCACGTAGAGAAATAATTCTACTGCCTTCTAAGGTTTAAAAGTCCATCATCAATATTTTATCCCTGTAACAACAATCAATATTCATCTTTGCACTACAGCCAAAGATATTCATTTAAATCACCAATTGGTCATGTTCATCTCAACACTGCTCATCTTTGCACTCTGGCCAAAGATATTCATCGCTTAATCGCTCATCTTTTGTACTACGGCCCAAAGATATTCATCAAGTATCACCATTAAGGACCGAGGATGATGAAAAACATTTTTAAGAACGAATCCAATGATATAGAAGGACAAATATTAGGGATTCGTATAACAGCTTTATCCAAGATCAATAATACTTCATAATAAACGATTTTGAAGCGAACTCAAAAATAACGATCAAAACATGGATACAATCAAAGATAGTAGCCAAAATAGACATCTTGGACAAAAAGAAAAATTTTCATTTTTCTATGAATAGTCATATTCGTGAATAATAGATCAGATACGTGAATAGTCCGATATATCGTGAATAGTAACCCCAAACAAAAAAGATAGAAGTTTCACAAAAAACATCTTCACGCTTCGTAAATAGTACTCGTGAATAGTAACTCGTGAATAGTAACTCATGAATAGTAACCCCGACATGAAAAAGTTCCAAATTTGATAAATAGTTCAACCAATATTTTGGCATAATGATATTGAAGAAAATAATATCATTTAAGAAAGAAATAACATCCTTACCTCAAAATAACCGTATTTCCGACCAATTTCGATATAGTCTTTGATAAAACTCGCACCGTATAGCAATACTCAAAGTATACTCACAAGAATACGCTCGATAATATAGAGAGAAAGAGAGAAAACTTAGTTTACGTGTGATTTTCAATTCTAACTTAGCCCTCTATTTATAGAAAAATGCTAGAACGCCAAAGCGAGACTAAATAATAAATTAATATTATTTATTAAACACATTTCCTACGCATGCTTACCTACCAATTTCAGCCACCACCATCCTTAACTCAAATTAGCAAAATTTCACATGTGTGTTAGAATAAAAGTGGGTCCCACCCATAATTTAATAAAAATTATTTTATTTTTCTAAAACTTCAATAATTCGTAGAAAATAGCTTGGTTATCAGAAAAATTCAAAACTCGCGATTTTCCATGGGAAATTCCATTCTCTACAACTTTGCGTAAGAAAGTTTTTCAAATTCCAAATGTAAATTGACCAAAATCCATAAACTGGACGATTTTACGATTACATAATCAATTTTCATCAAGAATTGTGTCCACCGACACACAAAAACATGTGTTAAACATTTAATGCCACAAAATACTCTACCTCCTCATATACTCATATATCCCACATTCATTATAAAAATATCACCGTTAATATATTATTAAAATAATATATTTAAATGAATTATTTTATCGAAAAAGATAAAATATTAATTTTCAACAATTGTCACATTAAAAATTTTCTCCATCTATATCCACATAAAATAAATATTTTCTTTATCATAATAATCAATAATTAATTATTTTAAAAATAATATTATGTAATCACAAGATCGACAACCGTGCCGCTTCAGGAAAGAGGGGCTTTCAATAAGAATTTCTCCTCAATCGCGACACGCAATTAGGTGACCAAACCTCTCCTTAGATGTAACTTTCTAGACATTGCCAATAATGTTATCTCGATAATATTATTCAAATAATATGAATTATTGATCCGATAATGGAAAATACATGCAAAGACAATTATTGAAACAATAACGATACAAAATATCAACGCAGACAATTATTGAATCAATATAATATTGAATAAAGAATTCATCGTAACAATTATTGAGTAGTGCCTTCTTACGTAAGGATCAATAATTCAACAATACTATGCAATACCGGTAGCTACTGCTTTGTGCAACCACGCCAGACATCAGTATTTTAACCACCGGTAATCCAACAAAGTTAATTACTTGAATAACTACGCCATGTTATTTATAAAAAACACATACTTGTCGCTTTCCTTATCCCATGATTATTCTCATTATGGGGCCCACCAATGATCTGGCCAATCATTTGGATATTCTCCCAAAAAAAGAATATTCCACGACCAAACGAATATTCCCCGACAATAATGAATATTTTATAACCACTTGCTTATTTTGTAAACTTTGCACATTTCACCCATAACCAAAGCATTATATCAAATTACCACCTTATTAATCAAGAATAATAATTAGAGGAAATTCGATTTTTTTTATTTATAAAAATTTGGGGTCTTACAGCTTAGGTATAATGTTATACATAATTTGATTCATACTTGTTGTTTGGATGCTATCGGGTAGCACATAAGTGTTCAAGTCTACTTGTTGGTAAAAGAATAATGTGTTTTGCTTGCTGAGTAGAAAATGTTGCTTTTAAAAATGGAATTGTATAGAAAGTAGACATAGACTATGAAAACACAGATAATCAAACTTTGGGAACACATGGGTATGCTTGCTATTGGGACGAGATGGAGCATAAAACGCACTCGTTTAAATGGAAATTGAAAGTGAGATGGAGCGTAAAACGCACTCGATATATATATATATATATATATATATATATAAAAATAATGAAAAAAAATAAAAAATCAATAAACAACACGTGAAAGTGCGAAAATCACCCTGGTGAGTAAAAATAAAGCAGAATAAACCTATTATTGAACCTTAGTTTGTATTGATATGTTGGAGTAGTTGATGTCTCATTAGTATATGTAGTTCTGAATTTAAACTTCAATTTTCTATTTTTAGTAGTATAACATGTGTAATCTTTACCTTGGTCAAGCTTATTTATGAACACATCACACACACACAGCATCTTAATAGTGAGTATGGATTATTTGATTGTATAATGTTATGTCTGTAGTTTGGGTTGATACTTTATTCTTAAATCTAGATAATTCTCTGAGGCATAATTGATTGGAATTCTAATTTGGCTGGAAACCTTGGGACTCATTTACATAATAGTATAGTTTGCATAACATGTAGTTGCACTGTTAATCTTATTTTTGTGCACATTGCTTGAGGGCAAGCAATAGTTCAAGTTTGGGGGTATTTGATAAGTAGGTTTTATACCTACTTATTGGTTACCAACTCACTAGAATTGTGCTCAACTCGAGTATTTTTAGTATGTTTTATTTGCTTTTAGTGTTTATTTTGTAGTATGCATAACTGGAACTCCTTTAGCATTTTAAGGCGTGGATTGGCATGAAATGAGATGGAGATAACATTAACATGGCACGATGGACTTGAGCAAAAGTGTAAATTACAGTTGAACTTAAGCAGGTGAGGAGGAGAATCAATGAAATGGTGAAGTGAAGAAGAGAAGAAATAAAGAGATAACAAGTAGAAGAAATGTAGCAACAAACACAACAGACAAGAAGCAGCAGCAGCGCGGCCGTGCTACCATTGGAGTTATATATGGCGTGCCCACGCCAAAGGAATATATAGAGGCAGATTTAAGCAATCGCATGATCAAGCTTGAAGAATATTGACCATGATGCGCCCACGCCATGCATTTGATCTGATTACTAAAGACATCCACGCCGATCCGAGTACATTCTTTATCGCGATCGCAAGCACGAATCTTATTCAGTTTAAAAATGCTAACTTTTTGTAATTTGAATTTGAGCGTGTTTTGCTCATCTGAGACGATATGGTTGGTTACCAAGATGTGCTTTTGAGTTTGAATTATATAGAGGTTATATGAGTCCTTTTGAGACTATTCAATGGAATGTATGAATGAATGGTAGTACCGTGTAGCACCATCTGTCGGGTTGGAAGAGACCCGGATTTGGGGGCATCACATATCCAATTGGAGGGAGTTGATGGCTTTGCTTTGTCAGAGGGATCGTTCACTCAGGAGGTATTCTACCGCTGGTGGTCTCCTCGTACCATCGGAGCCCAGAACCGTGCCACTCAGATCATGGGGGATATGGTTCCTGGATTCGTGATGATGATGGATTGGATTGCCTGCATCCGAGAGCTTACTCATTTGACACAGATTGATAGCCTGACCCGACAGTTGGACTGGGTGATAAGTAGGTTTTATACCTACTTATTAGTTACCAACTCACTGGAATTGTGCTCAACTCGAGTATTTTTAGTATGTTTTATTTGCTTTTAGTGTCTATTTTTTAGTATGCATAACTGGAACTCCTTTAGCAACTTAAGGCGTGGATCGACATGAAATAATAAGGAGATAACATTAACATGGCACGGTGGACTTGAGCAAGAGTGTAAATTGCAGCTGAACTTGAGTAGGTGAGGAGGAAAATCAAAGAAATGGTGAAGTGAAGAAGTGAAGAAGTGAAGAAATGAAGAGATAGCAAGTAGAAGAAAAGTAACAACAAACACAACAAATAAGAAGCAGCAGCAGTGCGGCTGCGCTGCCATTGAAGTTATATATGGCGCGCCCGCACCAAAGGAATACAAGGGCATATTTAAGTAGTCACGCGGTTGCGCTTTAGTAACACAGGACCATGTCGCGTCCGTGCCATGCATTCGATACAGATTACTAAAGCACACCCGCGCGAGTCTTATTCAGTTTAAAAATGTTGACGGTTTGTAATTTGAATTTGAGCGTGTTTTGCTCATCTGAGACGATATGGTTGGTTACCAAGATGTGGTTTTGAGTTTGAATTACTGTTCTTAGGTTTAGACTACGGTAGGGAGGGTTTGAGCATTTTATTACTACATTTTAGCTCCTCTCTTTATCTAGATTGCTTAATAATTATAGTTTTCAATTCTGGAGATTTTTGTGGATTGGAACAAGCCTGGAAACAGAACTTGTAGCAGGAATTTATAGATTTGATCTCTCATTCCTTTCATAACTCTTGATTGCATTTCTTATTTTAATGGTTTGCTTCAATCCCATAATGGCTTTTGGTTCAAAAATGAACTAAATTCCATTATGGGATTCTAATGGATTTTAATGCGTAGTTTAAACATGTATGACTGATTGTGATGTTGCATATTTAATATTAGATTGCCCATTATGGTTATGCTAAATGTTTGAATGCTTGATCACCATTCATACTAATTGCATGTGTGGATTTGGATAATGAAATATAAGTATAGATTAGATTGCCCATTATGGTTATGCTAAATGTTTGAATGCTTGATCACCATTCACACTAATTGCATGTATGGATTTGGATAATGAAATATAAGTATAGATTAGACCATAATGGTATATGTTCATACGGCTTATTTGTGTTAGGCTTTGTGATTCGTGACCCGGATAGGCATATACCGTTTCACCATATGTAGTCATTAAGAGAGTTTGAGCTTAAATCATATTTGTTGTAAATTCACATAGACATATAGTGAGTTTAGTATTTGTGATGATTGCATGAATTCTATCAATTGTGGATTTTGTGTAAATTGGGCATAGTTCATTGAAAAATGGATGTGTTTCACTTATGTGCTCTCGACTAGCTTTCCGTATTTAATAAGTAAACATAACATGAGGCATACATTTTAGATGAAGCATTAGATGATATTAGAATCCCATATCTTTCTAATTTGATTACCTCCTTTTAATAATAATTTATTTATTATGTTGATAATTAATTTAAATATAAATTCATTTATTGATTGATAGTTTGATCACATAGAAATAGTAATTAAGTTGTTGCATAATAATTTAGATTTATCACCTTTCTCCGTGGGATCAATACTTTCTTACTATGTACTACTTGTTGACCCGTGTATACTTGCATGAGTTAGAGTCCATTTTGTTAAACCAAAAAGGAGGAAATACCAGGCACATTTTTTCATCCCACATTTGGGCAGAGATCCTTCCGAAGCGGATACTTTTGATCCTTCCAGCTTACGGGCTGGCCGCTCAAGTGGCCCATATTCAGATAGTTTTACCAGTGCAGATCATCCATTGTATCGACCTGATATCCCTCTTGGCAGAGATCCAGTGACTCAGGAGGAGTTACATCAGATGGATAGGTTGGATGACGTAGATCTCAACATTATTGACTTCTTCTGATGTATTTCTCGCTATATCTTTTGATAGGCCTTTGTTAGATACTAGGTGGCTGTGCCCCATTCTCGATATATCTTTTGATAGGCCTTTGTTAGTTGTTGGGCGGTTGTGTCCCATTTCCCTGTAGTCATATAACAGTTTCTTAAAAAGTGGTGGTCACCGTGGCAACACAGATGTCGGGGGGTTCCTAACACCTTCCCTCCGCATAATTAAGCCCCCGAACCCAAATGAATCTCGGTTTCACAGACTCGTTTAGTAGTGTTACATCACTGGGTCAATGTGCAAACCTTTTCTCGGTTGCATTGGTGTAACTAGTTAAAAACACCAACTGGCAAGTCTTAAAGTCAAATCATCGACATTACACATGTCGGACCTTTTTCACTTGTTTTTTCAAACAAATCTCAACTAACATGAGAACACCAAAGAACAAGTAACGAAAAGGGACAAATAAAAATCCGGTCGTCGACATGTGGCGACTCTGCTGGGGACTCCAGTAAGAGGGCTTAAGCCGCTACTACAAGCTTTTCAAAACTGTTATATGCTTGTGTGTGAATGTTGCATTTACATTTATGATGAATGTGTACGAATGCATTTTACTTACTGCACTGTAATATATCTATCTGCGATATTAGTGCTTTCTTACATGTCATCATTTTCATAAACGGTGAGACACGTTGTATGTGAATGTATGTTGTGTGGTTCCTCCACCAGGAGGCTATCCTGTCGGTGTTTGATTACTGGACTCGTAGGGAGACTAATTCCAACGAGGCTCAGGAAAGGCACCACCTAGATTCGCTCCATTTGAAAGACCGGATTAACTTCCCGTCAAGTAGATTGCTATGATCTGGGGACCTTCATGCCAAAAAGCCGCAAGAGTAACCCTTAGATAGGTCAACCTTTGATAAACCAAACGCGGAGGAAAGTCTCTTCATGCTTTCCATTTTTTAATTACTTGTAAAAAAATTTACTTGTAATTTTATTTCATGTTCATCATTATGTAATGGAAAATATGAAGAATATTTATCAAATTAACGCCCATTTTTGCAGGATGATTTTCCTAAAATGGACATATAATAGCATTTACATTATTCCTAAGACTAAACTACATAAGTCTTTTGTAGGGAAATAATTGGGCCTGTTACGCGCTCAAAATCCAAAAGGCCACGAGCCTACAACCAATCATGTCTTCTTCTGACCAGTCTAATGTTGTTTCTCGAGAAGAATTTGACGAATTGAGTAAACAAATTACAGATTTGGTTGTTCTTCTAAAAGAATTGCATCAATCTACTCAGGGTACAAAGATGCCTACACATACAGAATCCTCTACACAAGGAGGAGCACAAGGTTTGGATAAAACAAATCTAGAACCTCAGTTGGATACGACCAACAAAGATCCTAAAAGCACCCATCTCAAAGGAGATCCAGACACTGGTGATATCAGGAAGAAGGTCCTTCAAATAGAGGAAACTATCAGTGCTCTCAAAGGGATTGGAACACATGGAAGTGTTTCATATACTGACCTTTGCATATTCCCTGGTGTTCATTATCCAGGGAAATTCAAAACCCCTGACTTTGAAAAGTATGATGGGTTAGGGGATCCTTACACACATTTAAAGGTGTTTATTGGAGAACTTGGAACTTATGCGGAAAATGAGAAGCTCAGAATGCAGCTGTTCTAGAAGAGTTTGACTAGAGAAGTCCGTTCGTGGTATACCAGATTAGACAACTCCAAGATCCATAGCTGGGAAGAGCTAGCTCACGCCTTTCTCACTTTATACAATTTTCAATCTTAGATGGCTCCTGACCGATACCAGATTACCAAGGTCAAGAAATAGTCTAATGAGTCTTTCAGAGAGTATGCTCAAAGGTGGTGGCGCCTTGCTGCTCAAGTTATTTCTTCCATGACGGAGTTAGAAATGGTCATAACTTTCATAGACATACAGGAAGCTCCTTTCTATGAGAGAGTCTTAGCTGGTATTGGCAAACCATTCTTTGAAATGATCAAGCATGCAGAGATGGCTGAGATGGGATTGAAGTCTGGTAAGATTCAAGACCTATTCGCTCTTAAAGCAGTTGCTGAGCACATCAAGTCCGGATCTTATGGAAATAACCCCCAGAGGGTCCATAAAATGAAAGAGGAGGATGTTTCCTTGATACTACAAGGTCAAAAAGGTAGTCATAACATGCCTATACAGAGGAGAAACTACTCCCCTTTCCAAGCACAGTGTTCAAACCCTCCTTTGCCTAAAGGTGGAGATGCAAAGCGCCCTCGAACGTTCACACCCTTAGGGGATTCGCTCGAGAATATTCTTACCCTTCTGACTACTCAGAAGAAAATCACACATCTTCTTCCACCAGCCAACCCTAATGGGAGGGGTTTCTATGCTACTCGGAAGTGTGCTTATCATGCTGGAGCACCTGGAAATGATACTCAAGATTGTTGGGCCTTGAAACACAAGATCCAAGATTTAATAAGCAATGGTGAGATCGTGGTTACCAAACTAGATCAACCTCATGTGCAAGAAAACCCTCTTCCTCAACACAAAGAAGAAGAGGTCAACATGATTAGCCGGAGCACTGGAAAAAGTTTTAATTTTAATGGTGAATCATCCCAGACCATCAAAGATGGTGTTGACAGATGAGATTATGCAAAGTTTCAATTTGCTATGGAACGAAAGATGAAAGCTCTTTGCAAGCAAATTGAACAACTAGAAGAACTGGTGACCCATCAGCATCAAGTCACACGCCAGTTAATCATCCAGAAGCATGCCTATCTCCTTCCTTTCGTTATGAATGCTCCACCATCACCTTCAGAAGCGAAGCTATGGAGGATAAGGTTGCAAAGAGAGCAAATGCTAAAGCCCGTCGGGATTTTGCCAATCAAAGGCAATTTACATACCTGGGCCAACCTATGGTGGAGATATTTCAGATGCTAATCAACGAAGGAAGAATTACCTCCCTTCAACCTCCAATCAATCCTCGTTCAACACGGTTCAATTCCGATGGAGTTTGTCAATATCATTCACATTTTTGCGGTCACAGCACGGAAGAATGCTGGGCACTCCGCCACCTTATTCAAAATATAATTGATAGCAGTGTCCTGCAACTGGCAGACGATGACACTGCGCTACTCGAGAGTGGGAATACATGTCCTACCAAATGGAAGGGATCAGTAGCAGTTATATCCACTGAGGCAGATGAGACTGTCAAACTATTTCCCATACAAGCAATTCAACTCAAAGGAGCTAACAATCCTTTGAAAGTGGGCGCACTTTGAGCCAATTTCTTTACCCTTCGCACCACGGTATCTCGTTGTCGCCTTTACACAAAGTCCCATGGAACTATGGAGAAGTCAAGGATCCACGCCTCATACTATCGCTATAAAGGTCGTCGGAAAATCCACTCGATCTTCCTCGTGAAGGTTATGAAGCCCACCTTCCAAGCAAAGGGAAGATTCCCATGGAGAAGATTAAAAAATTCCTCCGCACTATGGGCCATAATGAAGCCAAGGTGGTTCTAAGCTTAAGAGAAGCTCCACATCAGATCTAATTACTGGACTTGGTTTTCTCTTCCGAAGATCACAAGAAGATTTTATTAAAGGTTTTGGAAGACGCCTACTTGCCAAAATCAGTGGATGTGGAAAAATTTCAACATCTGGTTGATCACATTTTCAACAACAATGTGATATCCTTCACTGATGATGACATACCTCCCGAAGGGACCGGTCATTTCAAGCCATTGCACATTGTAGTTTTATCCTCCGGATATATGTTAGCTGGATTTTTGATAAATGGAGGTTCGTCTCTGAATATCTGTCCTTATGCCACCTTGGTGAAGATGATCGTCAATATCAAAAGGATCCGAAGCAGCCATATGGGTATCAAAGCTTTTGATGGATCCCAACGAAATTCTGTTGGAGAGATTGAGTTGCCAATTGAGATTGGTCCAAATACATTCAATGTATCCTTCCACGTCCTCAAGATAGATTCAGGATACAACATGCTATTGGGGACACCATGGATCCACATGGCTGGAGCCTTTCCTTCTACACTACATCAACAACTCAAATACATTGTCAAAAACAAAATTAATCACCGCAACGCTGAGCCGGAATGTCCTGAACAAGGAGACCTACCAATCATCAGCTTCAATTCAGAAGTTGAGCCAGCCAGTTTTCATACTTTAGAAGTGAATAACACGCAATACCATCCTATTGGAGCGCCACTTCCCTTACCCATGATTTCTGCCGAAGTTATGTTGTCCACTCAAGAAATGATGTCATTGGGTCATCAGCCTAGACAAGGGCTTGGTAAAAATCAGCAGGGTATTAAGCACCCTATTCAAGTGTCCAGTCAAACTAGGACATCCGGACTAGGCTATTCTGCCAGTTCCAGTCACAGGAATCCTCATAAGCACAAGCAGGTTCCTCAAACTTCCGCAATACGACGATTTTCTCCACCTGCACCTCATGAGCGGATCCAGTCTCTGGTAAAGGTGCCAGCCCATGTTATGGCTATGCTGTTTCCCAAACCAGTACCATTCAAAGCAAAAGAGGTGCTAATTCCTGATCCCGAAGTGGAAGAAAAGGAGCGGAAATGTAAACATGACATCGCCCTGATGATGTCAAGCATACGCATCATTTTCCATAATGAACATACAAACAAATACACCCCAGACGATGATTGCCCAGATGTTATGGTTATCAATCAGGAGAAGGAGGACGATGATAGCCCCTCCATCACTGCAGTCCATCAGGACTTTACCCTCGACAATTGGAGCAGCACTCTATGCATTGGTCGACGAGGGTAAAATGAGCAGAAATCCATCTACCCTATAGATAACTTTAATTGCTTACTTTTCTATACAGTATTAACAGTTATTTTATCAGTACATGCTAACACTTGTGTATGATTAAACAGTTTCATATATTAAGTGAAACCATATTTTATTTCAGGACTCTGAATTTAGATGTGCCTGTACTTGCTGATGAGGTGCCTTTTCTCCACAAGGATTGTAACTTTGATGCAAAGTTGGACTCATACTTGATGGAAATACAAGAGGACATTGAGACTGTGATGCCCCCAAAACAGGTATACATCACCCATCTTGGGTCGCCAGATACATGGTACAAAACTCAACTACAAACTTAATTATACAATTGTCGTGCAAAATATGACAAAACATAACTAAGAGTTTAAACACGAATATTGCCTTCTAGACAATATCCACACTCAATGGAGTCCTCATTATAATTATTATCACACTATTTTATAAAAATAGTGACGACTAATATATCCACCATCTCGGACCATCACTCCATTCCCCGACTCGTCCCAACTATATTCTCATTTCCTGAAGAGAACAATGAAAGCAAAAGGGTGAGCTCAACTAGCCCAGTAAGAAATATTATGACTAAGATAATGCAGAATAAATTATCATTAGCCTTCAATAGTGTTAAACTGATAAAATACTATAAACATCAAGTTTAACTGCAGCGGAACAAGCAATCCATTCAAAGAGTGAAGTAGAGCATGATATCTACTATCTTCTATGATTTTAAAATCCATCGTTAATATTTCATTCCTGTAATACTCATCAACTATTCTTTGTTATACCCAAGACAAAAAGAACTCTCATCACCTGTCTTCACCTGAACCACCAAAGATTATAGTTAAATCCACAATTCATATTTATAATCAAGTAAATCAACAGTTTCTCCTTGCCACAAAGGATTAATAGAAAGTTTACTCAATATCCTTACCCCAAAGGCTAAAGATATTCAAATGTAATAACAATGATCATACCAATCAGTTGTCTACCTTTGCACTACGGGCAAAAGATATTCAACTATAAAACCAATGGTCATGATCATACCAATCAATTTCTGTCATTCGATTACTACTACGGCCAAAGACATTCAACTCATTAACTAATGGTTATGATCCCGCCAATCACATCATTGAATTATCCACCGCACTACTGGCCAAGGATATTCATTAGTATCACTAGTGGTCATGATCATGTCATACACCTGTCCATCTTTGCACTACGGGCCATAGCTATCAATAAATAGTCCATCTTTGCACTACGACCAAAGATATTAATCAATAGTTCTTCTTTGCACGTAAGCCAAAGATATACAACTATAAAACCAATAATCAATCGTCCATCTTTGTACGTAAGCCAAAGATATACAACTGTAAAACCAATAATAAACAGTCCATCTTTGCACGTAAGCCAAAGATGACTTTCATCATAATATAAACATGAGGATGATGACAATGATATAAGGCATTAATTAAATGAAATCATGGATAAATATTAAAGACTTTAAATTTATCCAGTGTTTAAAAATATCCAAATTGTCAACCTGATACTGCTTTGTGGAGTAAAATTCAAGAATACTATTCATGTACCAAAATAATTTGGACCGAAAAAAAATATATTTTTCGGGTAAATAGTACCCCCAATAGTACCCTATGAATAATACTTCGGGAATAGTACCTCGTGAATAGTACCTAAGCATGACAAGTACCCCAAATACCCGAGTGAATAATATTCGGGTGAATAGTAATTTGGGTGAATAAGAATCTCGTGAATAGTACTCCCAAGCATCGAAAAGTGCCCCAATACCCGAGTGAATAATACTAGAGTAAATAATAACCGGGTGAATAGTAACTCGTGAATAGTAACTCGTAAAAAATACCAAAGAAAGTGATATTCCATTACGAGTACAAAAGAAATGATATTTCGCATTTAGTATAATAGAATATCTGAAATCGCAAATGGATTTTCACTCGCTATGCAGAATCCACGTGATGCATTATTTCCACAATTTAATAAGGAATGAATACGCAAGATCTTTCACCATGCATGCGGTAGTCCACACAGACAGGTTATTCCAACAGAATAATAAAGAATGGAATAACAAAAGAATTCACTAGGCATGTGATAGATCGCATGCATGTGTTATTCCCAAATGTAATAATAAAGAATGGAACTAGGTCATGCGAATCCGTATGCAGACGAGATATTCCAAATGTAATAATAAAGAATGGAGCTGTGTCATGCGTAGTCCGCATGCATGTGATATTCCAACAGAAAAATAAAGAATGGAACCAGGTCATGCCTAATCCCCACAGACAAGATATTTCAATAGAATAATAAAAAATGGAATAACAACAGAATTCACTGGCATGCGATAGATCAGACAAACAAGTTATTCCAATGTAATAATAAAGAATGGAATAATGTAAGAATTTCACCATGTATGCGGTGCCGTGATGTAGCGTTATTCAACATAATAATAAAAAAATGGAATAACAACCCTTACTAGTATTGAAAGAAAATAACTCTTTTCATGAATACGAAATAATAATACCCCTTACACAATAATAATATCCCTTACCTTAAAAGAAGACCTCTTATCGGAATACTTTGGTAAAGCAGACTTCTCTTCTTCTTTCTCTCTATAATAATTGCTCTATAGCTTTAGTGAATTTGTGAAAAATAATAAGGAATGAACTTCTATTTATAGGAAAATATAGTTTCGATAATTGCACGTTTTGGGGCTCGAAATATTACAGTATAATACCTTCCTCTTTTCCTTCATTTTTAATTTAGTCCTGCAAGTATTATCAAACTTGCACCACCTCCCCTAATAGTAAATCATGTGAATCAATAGTAAATCACGTGACTATAATTCTAAACATGTGAAAAAATTAATTATAGTATAGTACCTTCAACTATACCTCTGAATATCTGTCCTTATGCCACCTTGGTGAAGATGATCGTCAATCTAAAATGGATCCGAAGCAGCCATATGGTTATCAAAGCTTTTGATGGATCCCAACGAAATTCTGTTGGAGAGATTGAGTTGCCAATTGAGATTGGTCCAAATACATTCAATGTGTCCTTCCACGTCCTCAAGATAGATTCAGGATACAACTTGCTATTGGGGAGACCATGGATCCACATGGCTGGAGCTATTCCTTCTACACTACATCAACAACTCAAATACATTGTCAACAACAGCCTAGTCACTGTCAACGCTGAGCCGGAATGTCCTGAACAAGGAGACCTACCAATCATCAGCTTCAATTCAGAAGTTGAGCCAGCTAGTTTTCATACTTTAGAAGTGAGTAACACGTAATACCATCCTATTGGAGCGCCACTTCCCTTACCCAAGATTTCTGCCGAAGTTATGTTGGCCACTCAAGAAATGATGTCATTGGGTCATCATCCTGGACAAGGTCTTGGTAAAAATTAGCAGGGTATTAAGCACCCTATTCAAGTGTCCAGTCAAACTAGGACATCCGAACTAGGCTATTCTGTCAGTTCCAGTCACAGGAATCCTCATAAGCACAAACAGGTTCCTCAAATTTCTACCGTACGACAATTTTCTCCACCTGCACCTCATGAGCATATACAGTCTCCGGTAAAGGTCCCAGCCTATGTTATGGCTATGTTGTTTCCCAAACTAGTACCATTCAAAGCAAAAGAGGTGCTAATTCCTGATCCCGAAGTGGAAGAAAGGGAGCAGAAACGTGAACATGACATCATACGATGATGTCAAGCATACGCATCATTTTCCATGATGAACATACAAACAGATACACACCCGAGACAATGATTGCCCGGATGTTATGGTTATCAATCGGAAGAAGGAGGACGATGACAACCCCTCCATCATCAGCAAATCCATCGTGACTTTACCCTCGATAATTGGAGCAAAGACTCCATGCATTAGTCGACAAGGTAAAAACGGTAGAAATCCTCTCACCCCGTAGATAACTTTAATTGCTTACTTTTCTATACAAAGATAATAATGCTTATTTTATCAATACATGCTAACACTTGTGTATGATTAAACAGTTTCATATATTAAGTGAAAGCATATTTTATTTCAGGACTCAATTTAGATGTACTCAGATTTAGCGATGAGGTGCCTTTTCTCCACAAGGATTGTAACTTTGATGCAAAGTTGGACTCATACTTGATGGAAATACAAGAGGACATTGAGACTGTGACGCCCCCAAAAACAGTATACATCACCCATCTTGGGTCGCCAGATACATGGTATGTAACTCAACTACAAACTTAATTATACAATTGTCGTGCAAAATATGACAAAACATAGCTGAGAGTTTAAACACGAATATTGCCTTCTAGACAATATCCACACTCAATGGAGTCCTCATTATAATTATTATCACACTATTTTATAAAAATAGTGACGACTAATATATCCACCATCTTGGACCATCACTCCATTCCCCAGGCTTCGCTCCAAATATATTCTCATTTCAAAGAGAACAATGAAAGCAAAAGGGTGAGCTCAACTAGCCCAATAAGAAATATTATGACTAAGATAATGCAGAATAAATTATCATTAGCCTTCAACGGTGTTAAACTGATAAAATACTATAAACATCAAGTTTAACTGCAGCGGAACAAGCAATCCATTCGAAGAGTGAAGTAGAGCATGATATCTACTATCTTCTATGATTTTAAAATCCATCGTTAATATTTCATTCCTGTAATACTCATTAACTATTCTTTATTATACCCAAGACAAAAGAACTCTCAAAGACCGTCTTCACCGAACCACCAAAGATTATAGTTAAATCCACAATTCATATTTATAATCAAGTAAATCAACAGCTTCTCTCCTTGCCACAAAGGCTTAATAGAACGCTTACTCAATATCCTTACCCCAAAGGCTAAAGATATTCAAATGTAATAACAATGATCATACCAATCATTTGTCTACCTTTTAGACTACGGGCAAAAGATATTCAACTATAAAACTAATGGTCATGATCATACCAATCAATTGCTTGTCAGTGCACTACGGCCAAAGACATTCAACTGTTAACTAATGGTCATGATCCTGCCAATCATATCATCGAATTATCCCTGCACTACGACCAAGGATATTTGTTAGTATCACTAGCGGTCATGATCATGTCTTACACCTGTCCATCTTTGCACTACGGGCCATAGCTATCAATAAATAGTTCATCTTTGCACTACGACCAAAGATATTAATCAACAGTTCTTCTTTGTACGTAAGCCAAAGATATACAACTATAAAACCAATAATCAACAGTCCATCTTTGCACGTAAGCCAAAGATATACAACTGTAAAACCAATAATAAACAGTCCATCTTTGCACGTAAGCCAAAGATAACTTTCATCATAATATAAGCATGAGGATGATGACAATGATATAAGGCATTAATCAAGAAATCAAGGATAAATATTAAAGACTTTAAATTTATCCAGTGTTTAAAAATATCCAAATTGTCAACATGATACTGCTTTGTGGAGTAAAATTCAAGAATAATATTCATGTACCAAAATAATTTGGACCAAAAAAATATATATTTTTCGGGTAAATAGTACCCCGCAATAGTACCCTATGAATAATACTTCGGGAATAGTACCTCGTGAATAGTACCTAAGCATGACAAGTACCCCAAATACCCGAGTGAATAATATTCGGGTGAATAGTAATTTGGGTGAATAGTAACTCGTGAATAGTTCTCCGGCATGAAAAGTGCCCCGAATACCCGAGTGAATAATACTAGAGTAAATAGTAACCGGGTGAATAGTAACCCGTGAATAGTAACTCGTAAAAAAATACCAAAGAAAGTGATATTCCATTACGAGTACAAAAGAAATGATATTTCAGACGAGTATAATAGAATATACTGAAGCTATGAATGGATTTTCACCGCTTATCACGAGAATCCACGTGAGCAGATTATTTCCACAATTTAATAAGGAATGAATACGCAAGATCTTTCACCATGCATGCAAAAGAGTCCACTTACGACGGAGTTATTCCAATGTAATAATAAAGAATGGAATAACAAAAGAATTCACTAGGCATGTGATAGACCGCGCATGTGTGTTATTCCCAATGTAATAATAAAGAATGGAACTAGGTCATGCGTAATCCGTATGCATGTGATATTCCAAATGTAATAATAAAGAATGGAGCGAGTCATGCGTAGTCCGTGCAGCATGTGATATTCCAAATGAAAAATAAAGAATGGAACCAGTCATGCCTAATCCGCATGCATAAGATATTTCCAATAGAATAATAAAAATGGAATAACAACAGAATTCACTGTACATGCGATAGATCAGCACAAACAAGTTATTCCAATGTAATAATAAAGAATGGAATAATGTAAGAATTTCACCATGTATGCGGTATTTGTGATGATAAAAGTTATTCGAACATAATAATAAAAAATGGAATAACAACCCTTACTAGTATTGAAAGAAAATAACTCTCTTCATGAATACGAAAGAATAATACCCCTTACACAATAATGATATCCCTTACCTTAAAAGAAGACTGGATACTGGAATACTGAGGTAGCAGACTTCTCTTCTTCTTTCTCTCTATAATAATTGCTCTATAGCTTTAGTGAATTTGTGAAAAATAATGAAGGAATGAACTTCTATTTATAGGAAAATATAGTTTTGATAATTGCACGCTTTTGGGGCTCAAATATTACAAGATAATACCTTCCTCTTTTCCTTCATTTTAATTTAGTCCAAAGTGAAGTATTATCAAACTTGCACCACCTCCCCCCTAATAGTAAATCATGTGAATCAATAGTAAATCACGTGACTATAATTTTAAACATGTGAAAAAATTAATTATAGTATAGTACCTTCAACTATACCTCTGAATATCTGTCCTTATGCCACCTTGGTGAAGATGATCGTCAATCTCAAATGGATCTGAAGCAGCCATATGGTTATCAAAGCTTTTGATGGATCCCAACGAAATTCTGTTGGAGAGATTGAGTTGCCAATTGAGATTGGTCCAAATACATTCAATGTGTCCTTCCACGTCCTCAAGATAGATTCAGGATACAACTTGCTATTGGGGAGACCATGGATCCACATGGCTGGAGCTGTTCCTTCTACACTACATCAACAACTCAAATACATTGTCAACAACAACGACCTAGTCATCACATCAACGCCGAAATGAATGTCCTGAACAAGGAGACCTACCAATCATCAGCTTCAATTCAGAAGTTGAGCCAGCTAGTTTTCATACTTTAGAAGTGAGTAACACGTAATACCATCCTATTGGAGCGCCACTTCCCTTACCCAAGATTTCTGCCGAAGTTATGTTGGCCACTCAAGAAATGATGTCATTGGGTCATCATCCTGGACAAGGGCTTGGTAAAAATTAGCAGGGTATTAAACATCCTATTCAAGTGTCCAGTCAAACTAGGACATCTGAACTAGGCTATTCTGTCAGTTCCAGTCACAGGAATCCTCATAAGCACAAGCAGGTTCCTCAAATTTCTACCGTACGACAATTTTCTCCACCTGCACCTCATGAGCATATACAGTCTCCGGTAAAGGTCCCAGCCTATGTTATGGCTATGTTGTTTCCCAAACTAGTACCATTCAAAGTAAAAGAGGTGCTAATTCCTGATCCCGAAGTGGAAGAAAGGGAGCAGAAACGTGAACATGACATCGCCCTGATGATGTCAAGCATACGCATCATTTTCCATGATGAACATACAAACAGATACACCCGAGACAATGATTGCCCAGATGTTATGGTTATCAATCAGAAGAAGGAGGACGATGACAACCCCTCCATCACTGCAGTCCATCAGGACTTTACCCTCGATAATTGGAGCAACACTCCATGCATTAGTCGACAAGGGTAAAACGGGTAGAAATCCCTCTACCCTGTAGATAACTTTAATTGCTTACTTTTCTATACAGTATTAACAGTTATTTTATCAGTACATGCTAACACTTGTGTATGATTAAACAGCTTTCATATATTAAGTGAAAGCATATTTTGTTTCGTGACTCAATTTAGATGTGCTGTGCTTTGCGATGAGAGGTGCCTTTTCTCCACAAGGATTGTAACTTTGATGCAAAGTTGGACTCATACTTGATGGAAATACAAGAGGACATTGAGACTGTGACGCCCACAAAACAGGTATACATCACCCATCTTGGGTCGCCAGATACATGGTACAAAACTCAACTACAAACTTAATTATACAATTGTCGTGCAAAATATGACAAAACATAGCTGAGAGTTTAAACACGAATATTGCCTTCTAGACAATATCCACACTCAATGGAGTCCTCATTATAATTATTATCAAACTATTTTATAAAAATAGTGACGACTAATATATCCACCATCTTGGACCATCACTCCATTCCCCGACTCGTCCCAGCTATATTCTCATTTCCTGAAGAGAACAATGAAAGCAAAAGGGTGAGCTCAACTAGCCCAATAAGAAATATTATGACTAAGATAATACAGAATAAATTATCATTAGCCTTCAACAGTGTTAAACTGATAAAATACTATAAACATCAAGTTTAAATGCAGCGGAACAAGCAATCCATTCGAAGAGTGAAGTAGAGCATGATATCTACTATCTTCTATGATTTTAAAATCCATCGTTAATATTTCATTCCTGTAATACTCATTAACTATTCTTTATTATACCCAAGACAAAAAGAACTCTCAGCACCTGTCTTCACCTGAACCACCAAAGATTATAGTTAAATCCACAATTCATATTTATAATCAAGTAAATCAACAGTTTCTCCTTGCCACAAAGGCTTAATTGAACGTTTACTCAATATCCTTACCCCAAAGGCTAAAGATATTCAAATGTAATAACAATGATCATACCAATCAGTTGTCTACCTTTGCACTACGGGCAAAAGATATTCAACTATAAAACTAATGGTCATGATCATACCAATCAATTGCTTGTCATTGTACTACGGCCAAAGACATTCAACTGTTAACTAATGGTCATGATCCTGCCAATCATATCATCGAATTATCCCTGCACTACGGCCAAGGATATTCGTTAGTATCACTAGCGGTCATGATCATGTCTTACACCTGTCCATCTTTGCACTACGGGCCATAGCTATCAATAAATAGTTCATCTTTGCACTACGACCAAAGATATTAATCAACAGTTCTTCTTTGTACGTAAGCCAAAGATATACAACTATAAAACCAATAATCAACAGTCCATCTTTGCACGTAAGCCAAAGATATACAAATCAGAAAACCAATAATAAATGTACCCATCTTTGCACGTAAGCCAAAGATAACTTTCATCATAATATAAGCATGAGGATGATGACAATGATATAAGGCATTAATCAAGAAATCAAGGATAAATATTAAAGACTTTAAATTTATCCAGTGTTTAAAAATATCCAAATTGTCAACATGATATCGCTTTGTGGAGTAAAATTCAAGAATAATATTCATGTACCAAAATAATTTGGACCAAAAAAAATATATTTTTCGAAATAAATAATACCCAATAATAGTACCCTATGAATAATACTTGAGAATAGTACCTCGTGAATAAGACCTAAGCATGACAAGTACCCCAAATACCCGAGTGAATAATATTCGGGTGAATAGTAATTTGGTGAATAGTAACTCGTGAATAGTTCTCCCAAGCATGAAAAGTGCCCCAATACCCGAGTGAATAATACTAGAGTAAATAGTAACCGTGAATAGTAACTCCGAAATAGTAACTCGTAAAAAATACCAAAGAAAGTGATATTCCATTACGAGTACAAAAGAAATGATATTTCGAGATTTAGTATAATAGAATATACTGAAATCGCAAATGGATTTTCACCGCTATGCACGTGTAATCCACGTGAGATGATTATTTCCACAATTTAATAAGGAATGAATACGCAAGATCTTTCACCATGCATGCGATGAAAGAGGTCCACACGCATGAGTTATTCCAATGTAATAATAAAGAATGGAATAACAAAAGAATTCACTAGGCATGTGATAGACCGCATGACATGTGTTTATTCCCAATGTAATAATAAAGAATGGAACTAGGTCATGCGTAATCCGTATGCATGTGATATTCCAACAGAATAATAAAGAATGGAGCCAGGTCATGCGTAGTCCGTACAGACAGGATATTCCAACAGAAAAATAAAGAATGGAACCAGGTCATGCCTAATCCGCACAGACAAGATATTCCAATAGAATAATAAAAAATGGAATAACAACAGAATTCACCAGGCATGCGATAGACCGCACAAACAAGTTATTCCAACAGAATAATAAAGAATGGAATAACAGAAGAATTTCACCATGTATGCGGTACTTCGCATAGACAGGTTATTCGAACATAATAATAAAAAATGGAATAACAACCCTTACTAGTATTGAAAGAAAATAACTCTCTTCATGAATACGAAAGAATAATACCCCTTACACAATAATGATATCCCTTACCTTAAAAGAAGACTGGATACTGGAATACTGAGGTAGCAGACTTCTCTTCTTCTTTCTCTCTATAATAATTGCTCTATAGCTTTAGTGAATTTGTGAAAAATAATGAAGGAATGAACTTCTATTTATAGGAAAATATAGTTTTGATAATTGCACGTTTTGGGGCTCGAAATATTACAGTATAATACCTTCCTCTTTTCCTTCATTTTTAATTTAGTCCAGCAAGTATTATCAAACTTGCACCACCTCCCCTAATAGTAAATCATGTGAATCAATAGTAAATCACGTGACTATAATTTTAAACATGTGAAAAAATTAATTATAGTATAGTACCTTCAACTATACCTCTGAATATCTGTCCTTATGCCACCTTGGTGAAGATGATCGTCAATCTCAAATGGATCTGAAGCAGCCATATGGTTATCAAAGCTTTTGATGGATCCCAACGAAATTCTGTTGGAGAGATTGAGTTGCCAATTGAGATTGGTCCAAATACATTCAATGTGTCCTTCCACGTCCTCAAGATAGATTCAGGATACAACTTGCTATTGGGGAGACCATGGATCCACATGGCTGGAGCTGTTCCTTCTACACTACATCAACAACTCAAATACATTGTCAACAACAACTTAGTCACCGCACAACGCCGAGGCCGAATGTCCCGAACAGGAGACCTACCAATCATCGCCTTCAATTCGAAGTTGAGCCACTAGTTTTCATACTTTAGAAGTGAGTAACACGTAATACCATCCTATTGGAGCGCCACTTCCCTTACCCAAGATTTCCGCCAAGTTATGTTGGCCACTCAAGAAATGATGTCATTGGGTCATCATCCCGGACAAGGGCTTGGTAAAATTAGCGGGTATTAAACATCCTATTCAAGTGTCCAACAAACTAGGACATCCGAACTAGGCTATTCTGCGATTCCAACCACAGAATCCTCATAAGCACAAGCGGGTTCCTCAAATTTCTACCGTCGACAATTTTCTCCACCGCACCTCATGAGCATATATACCTCTCCCAGAAGGTCCCAAATTTATGTTATGGCTATGTTGTTTCCCAAACTAGTACCATTCAAAGTAAAAGAGGTGCTAATTCCTGATCCCGAAGTGGAAGAAAGGGAGCAGAAACGTGAACATGACATCGCCCTGATGATGTCAAGCATACGCATCATTTTCCATGATGAACATACAAACAGATACACCCGAGACAATGATTGCCCAGATGTTATGGTTATCAATCAGAAGAAGGAGGACGATGACAACCCCTCCATCACTGCAGTCCATCAGGACTTTACCCTCGATAATTGGAGCAACACTCCATGCATTAGTCGACAAGGGTAAAACGGGTAGAAATCCCTCTACCCTGTAGATAACTTTAATTGCTTACTTTTCTATACAGTATTAACAGTTATTTTATCAGTACATGCTAACACTTGTGTATGATTAAACAGTTTCATATATTAAGTGAAAGCATATTTTGTTTCAGGACTCTGAATTTAGATGTGCCTGTACTTGCTGATGAGGTGCCTTTTCTCCACAAGGATTGTAACTTTGATGCAAAGTTGGACTCATACTTGATGGAAATACAAGAGGACATTGAGACTGTGACGCCCACAAAACAGGTATACATCACCCATCTTGGGTCGCCAGATACATGGTACAAAACTCAACTACAAACTTAATTATACAATTGTCGTGCAAAATATGACAAAACATAGCTGAGAGTTTAAACACGAATATTGCCTTCTAGACAATATCCACACTCAATGGAGTCCTCATTATAATTATTATCAAACTATTTTATAAAAATAGTGACGACTAATATATCCACCATCTTGGACCATCACTCCATTCCCCGACTCGTCCCAGCTATATTCTCATTTCCTGAAGAGAACAATGAAAGCAAAAGGGTGAGCTCAACTAGCCCAATAAGAAATATTATGACTAAGATAATACAGAATAAATTATCATTAGCCTTCAACAGTGTTAAACTGATAAAATACTATAAACATCAAGTTTAAATGCAAATGGAACAAGCAATCCATTCGAAGAGTGAAGTAGAGCATGATATCTACTATCTTCTATGATTTTAAAATCCATCGTTAATATTTCATTCCTGTAATACTCATTAACTATTCTTTATTATACCCAAGACAAAAAGAACTCTCAGCACCTGTCTTCACCTGAACCACCAAAGATTATAGTTAAATCCACAATTCATATTTATAATCAAGTAAATCAACAGTTTCTCCTTGCCACAAAGGCTTAATTGAACGTTTACTCAATATCCTTACCCCAAAGGCTAAAGATATTCAAATGTAATAACAATGATCATACCAATCGGGTTGTCTACCTTTTGCACTACTACGGCAAAAAAGATATTCAACTATAAAACTAATGGTCATGATCATACCAATCAATTGCTTGTCATTGTACTACGCCAAAGACATTCAATTGTTAACTAATGGTCATGATCCCGCTTAATCATATCATCGAATTATCCCCGCACTTTTCTACCAAGGATATTCGTTAGTATCACTAGCGGTCATGATCATGTCTTACACCTGTCCATCTTTGCACTACGGGCCATAGCTATCAATAAATAGTTCATCTTTGCACTACGACCAAAGATATTAATCAACAGTTCTTCTTTGTACGTAAGCCAAAGATATACAACTATAAAACCAATAATCAACAGTCCATCTTTGCACGTAAGCCAAAGATATACAACTGTAAAACCAATAATAAACAGTCCATCTTTGCACGTAAGCCAAAGATAACTTTCATCATAATATAAGCATGAGGATGATGACAATGATATAAGGCATTAATCAAGAAATCAAGGATAAATATTAAAGACTTTAAATTTATCCAGTGTTTAAAAATATCCAAATTGTCAACATGATACTGCTTTGTGGAGTAAAATTCAAGAATAATATTCATGTACCAAAATAATTTGGACCGAAAAAAAATATATTTTTCGGGTAAATAGTACCCCGCAATAGTACCCTATGAATAATACTTCGGGAATAGTACCTCGTGAATAGTACCTAAGCATGACAAGTACCCCAAATACCCGAGTGAATAATATTCGGGTGAATAGTAATTTGGGTGAATAGTAACTCGTGAATAGTTCTCCCAAGATGAAAAGTGCCCCGAATACCCGAGAAAGTGAATAATACTAGAGTAAATAATGTAATCGGGTGAATAGTAACTCCGTGAATAGTAACTCGTAAAAAATACCAAAGAAAGTGATATTCCATTACGACAGTACAAAAGAAATGATATTTCGATTTAGTATAATAGAATATACGAAATCGCAAATGGATTTTCACCGCTATGCAGAATCCACGTAGATGATTATTTCCACAATTTAATAAGGAATGAATACGCAAGATCTTTCACCATGCATGCGGTAGTCCACACGACATAAAAGTTATTCCAATGTAATAATAAAGAATGGAATAACAAAAGAATTCACTAGGCATGTGATAGACCGCATGCATGAAAGTTATTCCCAATGTAATAATAAAGAATGGAACCAGTCATGCGAATCTGTATGCATGTGATATATTCCAATGTAATAATAAAGAATGGAACCAGGTCATCATAGTCCGCATGCATGTGATATTCCAACAGTAAAAATAAAGAATGGAACCAGTCATGCCTAATCCGCATGCATACATATTTCAATAGAATAATAAAAATGGAATAACAACGAATTCACTGAATGCGATAGATCAAGACAAACAAGTTATTCCAACGTAATAATAAAGAATGGAATAATGTAAGAATTTCACCATGTATGCGGTACTTTTATAGACAAAGTTATTCAACATAATAATAAAAATTGAATAACAACCCTTACTAGTATTGAAAGAAAATAACTCTCTTCATGAATACGAAAGAATAATACCCCTTACACAATAATGATATCCCTTACCTTAAAAGAAGACTAGATACTGGAATACTGAGGTAGCAGACTTCTCTTCTTCTTTCTCTCTATAATTTCTCTCTATAATAATTGCTCTATAGCTTTAGTAAATGAAGGAATGAACTTCTATTTATAGGAAAATATAGTTTCGATAATTGCACGTTTTGGGCCTCGAAATATTACAGTATAATACCTTCCTCTTTTCCTTCATTTTTAATTTAGTCCTGCAAGTATTATCAAACTTGCACCACCTCCCCTAATAGTAAATCATGTGAATCAATAGTAAATCATGTGACTCAATAGTTCTAAACATGTGGAAAAATTAATTATAGTATAGTACCTTCAACTATACCTCTATTTTTAACTTAGTCATGCAAGTATTATCAATCTTGCACTAACTCCCCTAATAGTAAATCATGTGAATCAATAGTACCCACATGTGAACACATAGTTATAAGCATGTGAATTAATAGCAATTAATTGCTCATTTATCCGATTAATTACCCGATTGGTCAATATAACTTCCAGACATCAATTATTATCGAAATAAATGTTATTTCCACTAACACTAATAATCCCAACACAATGGAACTATCAATTTCATCTTTAATTAACATGAACTTATTCATCATTAATATTATAACTCCCAATATTTAACAACCAGGTCGTTCCCAGGAAAGAGGGGGCTTTCCGATAAGGATTTCTCCCTATTGGCGCGCAACTAGATGACCTAACCTCTCCTTGACAGAACTTCTAGAAATTGTCCATATTGCAAATAATAATATGAATAACTTTGTCGTCTCAATTATTGATTTAATAATATAACATATTATGCAGATGATATTGTGACAATAATTGAATCAATAATATGAGAGATATGATGCAGCAATTGCTGTAGTAATAATTGAGTATAACTAAGTGACTTCTCACGTAAGCATCAATAATCAATACCGTGTGCTACTATGCAACTACGCGTATTACTATACTTTTATCACCGATTATTTTATGACAACTTGTTTACTTTGAAAATTTTTTACATATCACCCTTATCTTTAATCTTTTATCAATTTAACCATTTACTAAATAAAATAATTATAAGAAAATTTAATACTTTCATTTCATAAAATTCGGGGTCTCACAGAGACACCTCAGGAGATTAAGGAATGGGTCACAGACAAACCTAAACCCAACCTTGATCAAACCACTTCTTTCAATCTTGGAACCTTAGAAAGCCCTAAGTTAATCCAGATTGGTCCAGACCTAACCCCAAAACCAACGAAATGACATGGTTGCGCTATTAACCCAATTCCAGGATGTGTTTGCATGATCTTACGAAGACATGGTGGGTTTGTCCACTGACATTGTCCTTCAACGCCTTCCCATTAAAGAGTGATTTAAGCCAGTCAGGCAGAAGCTCAGGCGATTGAAACCTGAGTGGAGTTTATGTTAGGTTTGTAATATTCATGAACACAATCAAATTGAACAAAATAAGCGGAAGCATGGAAAATCAGAGTTTTAAAATCTTACAAACCATATACCCAGATCATCCTTTATGCACAATTAATAATTAAACTCATATTAAATATTCAATACTCAATACTCTATTGTTTCTATCATGTTAGAAGGCGACATTCGATATTCCAAATATCTTTGAACGTTACAACTTAATATAAAATATTTGAGGAGTTTGCATGTAATTAATTTGTCTCGTCTTATTTAGCGCGCATGCACACACACACACACACACACACACACACATATATATATATATATATATATATATATATATATATAAAATACGCGTCATATTATTTAACATGCAAAGCATGTTTGCATAATATATAATATATATAGTATAAGCATGCACATATAGAATACTATATTCTACCCGGATTGATTATGGACTTTTATTCTAATTTGGTTCACTAGAGCCACCAAGTGAACCAAAAGGTCATACCCTAGGGGTGCAAGAATTAATATTTAAATATAACTATTATATTTAAACCCTGCTCCATTACAAACTGGTCTTCAAGCGCCTCCTTGCTCCTTGATCTCCAATTCTTCAAAATTAATTCTAACTATTCCTATTACAAAACTATTTAAAATAAATAGAAACCTTGATCAGCAGTCAAGGTGAAGTACAAAGGAAGGAGTTAGAATTTACATTAAGAAAAAATAGAGAAGATGAGGTACGCAAACCCCATTTAATAAAATCCATACATTCATGCATCCAACTAAAATAAAATCCAATCACATTGGTCAATAGTCTATAATAAATCCCATTTATTATCATACATATCACCATATACATTAATAAATATCATTTATCTCATGAATAATAAACATTCAATATATATATATATTGATATCATTTAATGGGCAAATTTAGTTAGTATAAAATCTAATTTTGAATAGAAATAAACTCCTTTATTTTAATCCAAATTTAAAACAAAATAAATCTCTTTTATTTTAATTTATCTAATTTTGAATAAAATAAACTATTTTATTTTAATCAAAATCTTTAATCAAAATAAACTCCTTTATTTTAATTAATTATGGAATCCAATTCCAAGTAAAAAAAATAACTCATTTATTAAAGGAAACACAGATTCTCTTTCCTATTCACAAATAAACTCCTTTATTTTGAATAATATGAAATCTTATTCCATATCTAAATAAACTCCTTTATTTAAGGAAATATGAATTCTCTTTCCTATTCACAAATAAACTCTTTTATTTTGAATAATATGAAATCTTATTTCATATTTAAATAAACTCCTTTATTTAAGGAAACATGGAATCCAATTTCAACTCCAATTAGTTATTATGGAATCCAATTCCAACTCTAAATTAGTTAGCATGAAATTTAATTTTTAATTAAAATAAACTTTATATTTTAATATTAAAATAAACTTTTTATTTTAAGATTAAAATAATTTTTATTTTAATTATATAATAATAAGAATATATATATATATATATATATATATATATATATATATATATAAAAATAACGTAATGTGAAGGTGATTATTAACCATCACAGGGGCATTACCATAACGAAATTATATATATAATATAGATAGTTATATATATATCCAAACAAGCAAATCAATCCAGGTTATTCATCATATGATATATAATTTACTTGGTCCACGTGATTAGCATACAACAACATCATATGATTCCTTGTTACCTGAATCATGCACCCTTGAAATCATATTATTACGTTTTACTATTACCTTTTACATATATCATATATAACCTAATTCATGGAATTATATATAAATATATATAATATAATAACCGAAACATCTAAGACTAAGCAGCGATGATGATCGTGATTCGTGATAATGTTTTATTGAAAATTGAGAATCCGCAACAGAGTAATCCGTCAATTTGCGAAATCCTTTATTCCGCAAACTGATTTTTTTTTATGTATTTTCATAAATTTTATATAACAAAATTATGCCCAAATAAATTATTCTAAACACATATCAATATACATATCAAATTAAAATAATTAATAATTTGCATAAAGGTTTAACTCTGATACCACTGTTAGGTTTATAATATTCATGAACATAATCAAATTGCACAAAATAAGCGGAAGCATGGAAAATCAAAGTTTTAAAATTTTACAAACCGTATACCTGGATCATCCTTTATGCACAATTATTAATTAAACGAAAAGATAAAGAATGAGAATCATACCCTTGAAGATTCGAGCTTCCTCAGGTACAAGTTCACCCCCAATCCTTTTCACGTTCAACTTGAATCCACCAGGTTTGGTTCCTTCCTTTGATCAATGTTAGCCACTCAAGTGTTTGGCCTCTAGAGGTGATCCACCAAGAAAGAAGAAATATTTAAGAAGAAGGGTGGTTGGCTAAACCCTAGTTTTCTATCTCTATAGAAAAAGAACGTACTCTCCAATAATTAGAATCACGTCTGTTGTGAAAAAGTCAACAACCACCTCACACATAATAAGACTCCTCTTATTTATAGATGTGTGCAACCCTCCTTAACAATTAAGGAATTGAGTTTTATTTTAATTAATTAAAATTCTTTAATTAATTAGCCTCCTAATCTTATTAGGAATAAATGAGAGTACTAATATTAAATTAATTTCCAACTCTTTAGAAATTAAAATAATAATAATTGTAATAATATTAATAAGAGTCCTCTTATTAATTTATATATTTAATATTTCCATAATATTAAATAATAAATATTAAGCTATTTAATTTATTCTATCACCATAGATTAAATTAAATACACTTAACATATTATTACAATTATGTCATTAACTTCTTAAATAATTATTTTTCCTTTTATGGTCTAACCCTTTTGGTTCTCCATATTAAACCGGTTGTGAATAAATCAATTAGAACAATTCTAATCTTATTTAAATAAATAAATTAAACTATTAATATATTTAAATAAATAATATTTATTCTACAATAGGGATAAGCCTCCCTAGCGATCAACGAATTTCCAGATTAATCATAAAAGAACCTTTGAGTAAATAGTTACCGTACAATTCAATCCTTCCACCATACAATGTCCCAATTAAATATAAGACATGGAATTACTGTCAAGTCTTATTTTATTTAATTATATGTATTTCGACTCTTAAATGCACAACACCAAATAATACAAATTAGAAATTCCTTTCTAATTTCATTTTGCCTTGGCCAAGGACTACTGGGTTGTCATTTATCGGATCATATAGGAAATTTCTCTTCTTTTACTAGAAGTGGTAGATTCTTTATTAATCATACATTATCTTCATGTACAACTTATTATACCCAAGCATACCCTTTGATATACCCTAAGGGTCTTAAGGAATAAGTCAAAGTATAACTCATCATACACAAGATACTATGATGATCTCAAGTCCAAGGATCACTTGTATTACTATCACTATAGGAATTTCTATTGATGTAAAAGTAAACTCCATTAGATTTTCCTTAGCGAGCCACGCTTCGAAGAACTTATTCTCTAATAAGCACCTACATACTTGCTTTTAGTGTCTCCACACAAATGATTATGAGATCAATCATCCTCATCCAATAAGCAAGCAACGTATGTACCAATCTATCCGGATTCACTAATCCCCAATTTAGTAATCCAACGATTGGGAACTATTTTAGTTTTAAGCTTTCTAAGAATTTAGATCTCATTAGAATGATCATCATCATTATTCTAAAAGCATTGCTTAAAACTATGGGTTTATCACATATTATAAAACAACATTATATAGATAATTAAAAGCCTTTAACAAATTAATACATTTTATTAATAAATGAATAAGATTGTTACAAAGTATATGCTTTATCATCAAACATGATTGGCTTGTGTGCATACTACTTTTATTCTCCCACTTGCACTAATGCCAATCGTCATGGTATCTCATACCCTTCTTCTCTAAGTGACGATTATCTTGTTGTTAGATAAGCTTTAGTTAATGGATATGTAATATTTTTCTTGAGAGTCCACTATCTCTATAGTGATTTTCCATCTTTCAATGATTCTTATAATCAAATGAAAGTGCCACAACACATGTTTAGATCCAAGATGAGACTTAGGAACTATTCCTAGTTCTGTAATGAACTTTTCATCCAAACAATCAACTTGCAGCTTCATTTATAGCTATATACTTTGTTTATCACTAAACCAACAACTCTTTGCTATTTGAAACATTTCCAATTCACTGCACCGCCGTTCAAGGTAACGATTTACCTTAAAGTGGATTTTTTGTCGTCTTGGTCTGTCTGAAAAACTGGAGTCTGTTAAGCCCTCTAGTTTTAATTTAGACCCACCATAAATTTTAATCACATCCTTAGTGACGGTTAAGTACTTTAAGATGTTTTTCACTGTCTTATAGTGAACTTCTCCAAAATATAACTGATCAATATCAGGTCTCGTACATTTCATTGCATACATGATAGTTACTCATGCAATCTCTCTTTTATGAATCTATGGGGACTATTAAGAGAGATTCACTCCAGGGCTCATCAACATGAGACATCCCATGGAGTTTTCCATGCTAAACAACTTTAGAATCAAATGAAAATACGTTCCTTGGGTTAAGTCGAGCATTCTCTTGAATCTATCTATATAGATTTGTATCCCCAATTTAGATACTCTTCCCAAATCATTCATGTAGAAATGTTTAGACAACTTTATCATTACTGATTGTAGCATTGGTATGTTATTCCTTATCCGTAGTATATCAACATATAATACTAGGAATATCGCGATGCTCCCACTGATCCTTTTGTACACACTAAGTTCATTCTTATTTGTGATAAAATCAAACTCTTTTGATTTGTTTCATCAAAACGAATGTTCCATTTTTGAGAAGCCTGCTTCAATCCACTTCTCTGAGTGTCTACAACTCTTACCTTATCGTATGTAAATGGATCATCATCTTCTATGATATGTACCTCATCATCATCATCCATGATGAATCCATACCTCCTAAGTATATACGACCTATTCTAGATTTACGATTTGGTTATGGTACAATAGGTCTATCTACAGGTTCCTCTTATTTGACTTATAGTGTTTTGTGGTTCTTGAACTCTTTAAAATGTATTATCCTCCCACTAGCCCCTTCAATGATAAACATCTTTATCTTAGAAGGTAACATGTTTTGCAACAACCACCTTTTTCTAAGTAGGATTATAGAACATATACCCTAAACTTACTTTAGGATGTCCCACAAATTTGTACTTGTCAAATCTTGTCCCAAGCTTATCCTTTGAAACTTTTTCACATAAGCTGGACAACTCCTTATCTTAACTTACTTAAAATTAGGAATCCTTCCTGTCCATAACTCTTATAGAGTCTTGGGGCCGAAGTTTGAGGTTACCTTTTCCGTAGATTTATAGCCATTTCTAGGGCATGACCCCAGAAGGATACTGGAATGTCGGTAAAATCATTATGGACCGCACCATGTCCACCAAGGTACGATTTTTTCCTTTCAGATTCATCAATCAATTATTATGTATCAGGAGGCCTCCATTTGAGATGATCTAGAAACTCATTGCACAAGTATTCCTTCTTGATCCAATCAAAGAATCCTAATACATAGCCAATTTGTTTCATTTCTGAATTCTTTGAACCTTTCAAATAATTCACAATTGTATTTCAGCAAATACACACATTCAATTTTTTGAATGATCATCTCCTTTTTCTTATACTAGTTTGTTCAATTTGCAAAATAATTTTTACATAAGTCAAGTATATAAAATCCATTAAGTAATATTTCAGTTCTATACAAAACAATATTATTATAAATAGAACAATAATTGTTCTTAATTATAATACCAAATATTTCATTGTCCAATAATAAAATAGAAATAATGTTTTTAATCGCGAATTGAAATACAACAACTTATTGACTTAATAGATTTGTCCACAGATAATGCTATACTTTAAGTTTCTATGGCTTATGTGGAACCTTTACTTCATTTTCCACACATAGGATTACTTATCTTTGTTTAGCTTTCTACTTCTACTTGGTCCCTTCATAAATCTATATTTATGATAACCAAAGTCGGTATCTAATACCCAACTAGAACCTTGACTTAAATTTTTTTTATTTTAAATCATGAAAAAATTTGTATTTGTAACCGAAACTTCACTAAGCTTCTTTGGTTAGCCTCTGTAAGATTCTTCTCACAATTTCTTTCTAGTGTCTAGGCTTATTGCAGTGGAAGCAAACTCCTTTGCTATCCGTATCAGTTTTGTTCTTATTACCCTTTGTTTTTGCCTTTCTATTTACCTTCTTTGAATCGTTCTTCTTTTCAGACGATCCTTTGGCCCCTACCAGTAAGACATGGCCTTTCTTGGTTGGAAAGTGACTCTCAACATTTTTCAACATGTTAAGCAAATTAGCGAGGCTGATATCTAGCTTGTTCATATGAAAAATTCACAATAATTGTGAAAGGAGTCCAGGAGTGAGTGCAAGATCAAATCTTGGCTCAACTATCCATCCATGACAAAACCCGTTGTCCTAATTGATCAATCAAATTGATTATGTTAAAGACTTTTTATCTGTACTGTAGTGTCATTGGTCATTCTAGATCGGAAGAGCTCCTTAGATATCTGATATCTACTAGTCCTACTGTCCTCACCATCAACTACTTGATGTGCATAAATATAGTAAGAGTATCCATAGTTTCATGCTGACGCTGAAGCTCGTTACTCATGGATGCGAGCATGATGTATTGAGCCAACTGTGCATCATCTTGTCACTTTCTAAAAGTAGCAATCTCTTCCTCAGAGGCATTGTCTGCAACCATTACAGGGTTAGGCGTATTAAGGACATAAGATAGCTTTTTAGCCGTGAGAACTATTCTCAATTTTCTTAACCAATCCGTTTAATTCGGTCCGATTAATTTAACATCTAATATGCTATGCAGTGATAGTAATTTAGACATTTTATAATTCTGTAAATGAATTTGTAATTAACAACATTTTAGTATACATTCTTTTATTAATTACCAAAATAAATTAGGTCTTGTTTTAAATTGGTATCTCCCACTATTTTCTTCAAACTATATTACCCTTAATATATATAGTTCGGTAATATCTAATTAAAGATATGCTAGTGAAAATAAGGATCCCATTTCAAATGTATATAGCCTTGTGTGTGCACAACAAACTATATATAAATAAATAGGTAGACAACTCTTGTCAATTACATCAACTATGTAACTCGTTGTATTTTGCCTCTTAAATCATAATGGTCAAGTGTGTGCACATCCTAACTAAAATGATTTAAGTTAAGTCAGACCCATCATTTCCATATAAGTGAAGATAAAACTACAGCCCTTGTGTATGCACAACAAAGCAGTAATGTTCAATTCCTTATAAACATCATATGTAATAAAAACAACATCTTAAATATTTAATACTTGCCTTGTGTGTGCACAACAAACTCATATTAAATATTCAACACTCTATTGTTTCTATCATGCTAGAAGGCGACGTTCGATATTCCAAATATCTTTGAACGTTACAACTTAATATAAAATATTTGAGGAGTTTGTATGTAAGTAATTTGTCTCATCTTGTTTAGCGTGCATGCACACACACACACACACACACACACACACACACACACACACATATATATATATATATATATATATATAAAATACGCGTCATATTATTTAACATGCAAAGCATGTTTGCATAATATATAATATATATAGTATAAGCATGCACATATAGAATACTATATTCTACCCGGATTGATTATGGACTTTTATTCTAATTTGGTTCACTAGAGCCACCAAGTGAACCAAAAGGTCATACCCTAGGGGTGCAAGAATTAATATTTAAATATAACTATTATATTTAAACCCGGGCTCCATTACAAACGGGTCTTCAAGCGCTCCTTGCTCCTTGATCTCCAATTCTTCAAAATTAATTCTAACTATTCCTATTACAAAACTATTTAAAATAAATAGAAACCTTGATCAGCAGTCAAGGGGAAGTACATAGGAGGGAGTTAGAATTTACATTAAGAAAAAAATAGAGAAGACGAGGTACGCAGACCCCATTTAATAAAACTCATACATTCATACATCCAACTAAAATAAAATCCAATCACAATGGTCAATAGTCCATAATCAATCCCATTTATTATCATACACATCACCATATGCATCAATAAATATCATTCATCTCATGAATAATAAACATTCAATATATATATATTGATATCATTTAATGGGAAAATTTAGTTAGTATAAAATCTAATTTTGAATAGAAATAAACTCCTTTATTTTAATCCAAATTTAAATAAAAATAAACCTCTTTTATTTTAATTTATCTAATTTTGAATAAAATAAACTATTTTATTTTAATCAAAATCTTTAGTCAAAATAAACTCCTTTATTTTAATTAATTATGGAATCCAATTCCAAGTTAGAAAAAATAACTCCTTTATTAAAGGAAACACAGATTCTCTTTCCTATTCACAAATAAACTTCTTTATTTTGAATAATATGAAATCTTATTCCGTATCTAAATAAACTCCTTTACTTAAGGAAATATGAATTCTCTTTCCTATTCACAAATAAACTCTTTTATTTTGAATAATATGAAATCTTATTTCATATTTAAATAAACTCCTTTATTTAAGGAAACATGGAATCTAATTTCAACTGCAATTAGTTATCATGAAATCCAATTCCAACTCTAAATTAGTTAGCATGAAATTTAATTTTTAAATTAAAATAAACTTTATATTTTAATATTAAAATAAACTTTTTATATTAAGATGAAAATAAATTTTTTATTTTAATTATAAAATAATAAGAATATATATATATATATATAATAACGTAATTTGAAGGTGATTATTAACCATCACAGGGGCATTACCATAACGAAATTATATATATAGTATAGATTGTTATATATATATATATATATATCCACACAAGCAAATCAATCCAGGTTATTCATCATATGATATATAATTAACTTGGTCCACGTGATTAGCATACAACAACATCATATGATTCCTTGTTACCTGAATCATGCACCCTTGAAATCATACTATTACCTTTTACTATTACCTTTTACATATATCATATATAACCTGATTCACGGAATTATATATAAATATATATAATATAATAACCAAAACATCGGAAGACGGAAGCAGTGACAGTACGTGATTCAGGATAATGTTTTATTGAAAACTGAGAATCCGCAAGAGAGTAATCTGTCAATTTGCGAAATCCTTTATTCTGCAAATTGAATTTTTTTTTTATTTTCATAAATTTTATATAACAAAATTATGCCCAAATAAATTATTCTAAACACATATCAATATACATATCAAATTAAAATAATTAATAATTCGTATAAAGGTTTGACTCTGATACCACTGTTAGGTTTGTAATATTTATGAACACAATCAAATTGCACAAAATAAGCGGAAGCCTGGAAAATCAAAGTTTTAAAATTTTACAAACCGTATACCCGGATCATCCTTTATGCATAATTATTAATTAAACGAAAAGATAAAGAATGAGAATCATACCCTTGAAGATTCGAGCTTCCTCAGGTACAAGTTCACCCCCAATCCTTTTCACGTTCAACTTGAATCTACCGGGTTTGGTTCCTTCCTTTGATCAATGTTAGCCACCCAAGTGTTTGGCCTCTAGAGGTGATCCATCAAGGAAGAAGAAATATTTAAGAAGAAGAGTGGTTGGCTAAACCCTAGTTTTCTATCTCTATAGAAAAAGAACGTACTCTCCAATAATTGGAATCACGTTTGTTGTGAAAAAGTCAACAACCACCTCACACATAATAAGACTCCTCTTATTTATAGATGTGGGCAACCTTCCTTAACAATTAAGGAATTGAGTTTTATTTTAATTAATTAAAATTCTTTAATTAATTAGCCTCCTAATCTTATTAGGAATAAATGAGAGTACTAATATTAAATTAATTTCCAACTCTTTAGAAATTAAAATAATAATAATTATAATAATATTAATAAGAGTCCTCTTATTAATTTATATATTTAATATTTCCATAATATTAAATAATAAATATTAAGCTATTTAATTTATTCTATCACCATAGATTAAATTAAATACACTTAACATATTATTACAATTATGTCATTAACTTCTTAAATAATTATTTTTCCTTTTATGGTGTGACCCTTTAGGTTCTCCATATTAAACCGGTTGTGAATAAATCAATTAGAATAATTCTATTCTTATTTAAATAAATAAATTAAACTATTAATTTATTTAAATAAATAATATTTATTCTACAATAGGGGTAAGCCTCCCTAGCGATCAAATCTAATTTCCGATATAATATAGATTTCAACATTAATCATAAAAGAACCTTTGAGTAAATAGTTACCGTACAATTCAATCCTTCCACCATACAATGTCCCAATTAAATATAAGACATAGAATTCTTCACAAGTCTTATTTTATTTAATTATATGTATTTCGACTCTTAAATGCACAACACCAAATAATACAAATTAGAAACTCCTTTCTAATTTCATTCTGCCTTGGCCAAGGACTACTGGGTTGTCATTTATCGAATCACATAGGAAATTTCTCTTCTTTTTACTAGAAGTGGTAGATTCTTTATTGATCATACATTATCTCCATGTACAACTTATTATACCAAAACATACCCTTTGATATACCCTAAGGGTCTTAAGGAATAAGTTAAAGTATAACTCATCATACACAAGATACTATGATGATCTCAAGTCCAAGGATCACTTGTATTACTATCACTATAGGAATTTCTATTGACAGGCAAGTAAAACTCCAGTAGATTTTCCTTAGCGAGCCACGTTCAGTGAACTTATTCTCTAATAAGCACCTACATACTTGCTTTAGTGTCTCCACACAAATGATTATGAGATCAATCATCCTCATCCAATAAGCAAGCAACGTATGTACCAATCTATCCGGATTCACTAATCCCCAATTTAGTAATCCAACGATTGGGAACTATTTTAGTTTTAAGCTTTCTAAGAATTTAGATCTCATTAGAATGATCATCATCATTATTCTAAAAGCATTGCTTAAAACTATGGGTTTATCACATATTATAAAACAACATTATATAGATAATTAAAAGCCTTTAACAAATTAATACATTTTATTAATAAATGAATAAGATTATTACAAAGTATATGCTGTATCATCAAACTTGATTGGCTTGTGTGCATACTACTTTTAGTTTAAAGGTGAAAGAAGAAATTGTGAAACAATTTCAAGCTGGCATTATCATGGTGTCTACATATCCGGAATGGATATCAAACATTGTTCCCGTCCCTAAACTAGGAGGAAAGGTGCGAGTTTGCATGGATTACAGAGATCTAAGCAAAGCTTGCCTTAAAGATAGCTTTCCCGTGCCCTTTATCCACATTCTTATTGACAATACTGCTCAATACGACATGTACTCCTTTGCTGATTGCTTTGCGGGGTACCATCAGATTATGGCCGCTGAGAAGGACCGTGAGAAAACTGTTTTCATCACGCCTTGGGGAACATTCTGCTATATACGGTTGTCATTCGGCTCATCAATGCTGGGGCAACCTACCAGTAAGCTATGATGGCTCTTTTCCATGTTTTAATGCATAAAGAGATTGAGATCTATGTGGATGATATCATTGTCAAATCCTGAAGGGAGGAAGACCACTTAGACCATCTCAAAAAGCTATTCAACAGGTTGCATAAGTACAACTTGAAGTTGAATCCAGCCAAGTGCGCCTTTGGAGTCAAATCAGGCAAGTTGCTAGGTTTTCTAGTCAGCCACAAAGGGATTGAGCTGGATCCCACCAAAATCCAGGCCATCAAGGAAATGCCCATTCCTCAGACAAAGAAGGAAATACTGGGATTTTTGGGAAGAATCAACTTCATTAGCAAGTTTATTTCTCAACTCACAGCAACCTGTGAGCCCATCTTCAAGTTGTTAAGGAAGAACTTCTCCATGAAATGGAATTATGAGTGTCAGAAAGCCTTCCTTACAATCAAAGAATAGCTGGTTAACGCTGCTATTTTGGTACCACCCAGAGATGATGTTCCCCTATTCATGTACCTGTCCATTAATGACAATGCCATGGGCTGTATGCTGGATCAAAAAGATGATAGAGGCCAAGAACGAGCTATCTATTACCTCAGAAAAGATTCAACATCAGTGAACACAAGTACACTCTGATTGAGAAGACTTGTTATGCTTTAGCATGGGCTTCCATGAGGTTACAACATTACCTCCATGGTCACACAACCCATCTCATATCCCGCGTGGATCCTCTCAAGTATGTGTTCAGTAAGCCCATACTGAATTGTCGGCTCTCCAGATGGCAGTTGATCCTACAACAATTTGATATCGTCTATGTGATGCAAAAGTCTATCAAAGGTCAAGGAATTGCGGATTAACTGGCCGCCGCACTTGCAGGGGATTACAAACCCTTAGAGACATATTTTCCTGATGAAGGGGTAATGGCAGTTCAGCAACACCATCAATACGATGCATGCCACACATGGAAAATGTATTTTGATGGAGCTATTAACACAGAAGGCTCTGGAGCTGAAGCAGTTCTAGTATCCGGTACGGGGGAGTAGTATCCCGTAGCCTTCAAATTGTAGTTTGTCAGCACCAACAACACAACTGAGTATGAAGGCTGTATCATGGGGTTAAAACTTGCCCGTTCAATGGCCATCAGGCAGTTAACTATCTTTGGGGATTCCGAATTGGTAATCAAACAATCCACATGAATCTATCAAACTAAGGAACTACATTTGCTGCCTTACCATCGACAAGTTGTACAGATGGCTTTGGAGTTCGAAGAAATCTCTTTTCTACACATTCCTCGTAATAGGAATGATTTTGCGGATGCACTAGAAACATTGGCCTCGTTGATTCATATATCTGACAAGGAAAACATGCCGAGCATCATATTTGCCCTGCAAAAGGCCCCAACTTATGGGAACAATGTTGGAAAAGTATCGGATGAGTCACCTCCCAACCACAACCCTTGGTATCAACATATCAAGGAGTATATGCGAGATGGATCTACACCCGCTGAGGCGAGCCTGATTAAAAAGAGGCGGATCCATCGACTTGCTATGAAATTTTACCTGAGCGGAGATGCACTCTACAAAAGAGATGCCGGATTAGGTCTCCTTAGATGTCTGGACAAAGATCAAGCTCAGAGGCTCGTGGATGAGATCCATGGTGGAGTATGTGGCCCACACATGAGCGAACCCGTACTTTTTAAGAAGATCCTCAGAACAGGGCATTATTGGCTTACGCTCAAAGCTGACTGTGATGATCACGTCAAGAGGTGCTATCAATGCCAGATTCATGGGAATGCTATCCACGCCCCTCCAAGGGAACTCCACAATATGAATTCGCCATGACCCTTCTCAATGTGGAGAATGGACGTGATCGGGCCCATCAAGCCTAAAGCTAGTAATGGACATCGATTTATATTCACCATGATCGACCACTTCACCAAATGGGTAGAAGCATCCTCCTTCCCCAGGGTTACCAAAGAATTCATCATTGCTTTCATCCGAAACAATATCGTTTGTCGATATGGACAACCTAGAGGTCATTGTGTCATACAATGCTAAGAACCTCAACAACAAAATGATGGAGGAGTTATACAGTAAAATTCCACATCAAACACCTTAACTCCGTCATCTACCGTCCAAAGATGAATGGTTCTGTTGAAGCGGCTTATAAAAACATCAAGAAAATCATGCAGAAAATGTCCGCCAATCACAAAGGATGGCCTGACCTCTTGCCTCTGACTTTATTATCCTATAGAACTTCAATGCGTACTTCCATTGGGGTAACACCCTACTCATTATCCTATGAGATGGAAGCAGTGCTCCCCATAGAGGTGGAAATGGAATCCCTCAGAGTGTTGATGGATGCTCAATTGGATGAAGACCAATGGGTACAAGACAGGTATCACCAATTATCTCTAATAGATGAAAGGAGAACCGCGGCTATCTTCCATGGTCAGTTATATCAGCAAAGGATCGCACGATCCTACAATAGAAAAGTCTAGCTACGGCTGTTCAAACAACATGACTTGGTTCTAAAGAAGATCATTGACAACCAAGATCAATCTAAGGGAAAATTTTCTCCTAACTCGGAAGGCCCGTTTGTTGTCAAAGAGGTATTGACAGGAGGCCCTCTCAGACTACAGGAAATGGATGACGATGAATTTCCATAGCTTATCAACTCAGACGCCGTGAAATGGTACTATGTCTGAAGTTACCATCAAGCAAACTTCCTAGTTTTTGGATCATCAAATCACTAGTCATTCCGATTTTCTAACCCTTTTTACATACTCTTCTGCCCCTCAGGGAAACATACACTTCAAACCAGCAGCCTGGTTTCACCTCATTTCAAACCTTCCATACAATTTTGGTTATCCTGAAGACGGGATTGAACCTTTCACACCTGCAGTTTATCATGAAGACGGGATTAAACTTTTCTACACTTGCAGTTTGTCCTGAAAACGGGATCAAACTTTTTCCACACTTGCAATTTGTCCCCATCACGGGATCAAACTTTCTTCACCCCGCAGTATAGCCTACACATGGGATTTCAACTACGTCGACCTGATCTCCCTAATACACAGGAGTACGTAGGCAACCATATTCTATATGGCCCGGTTACAAAAAAAACAACAAAAACATTTCTACCCTTTCTCTACAAAAACAAAAACAACAAAAACACTTCTACACCCTTCTTCATCAATAAAGTTTCTACACCCATCTGCCTTCACATTTAGCGTTGAACCTCTTACACCAGGTTCGAACTACGTAGACCTGATCTCCTCTTCAATAGGAGTACGTAGGCAACCATTTATGGTTCGGTCTAACCCCCTACCAGAACAAAAATACTTGTCACACGGTACTGGAATCAAACTTCAATCCACCACCTTTCATCGGCTTCAGACCAAAGGGATGGAATTATCCAACCTCTCCTCACCAATAGGAGATTCGGTGACCATCTAAGCTGCGGTTATGCCTCAAAGAGCAACACCAATCCATAAGAGATGGAATTAGCTAGGCTTCTCACAAATAGAAGTACTGGCGACCATCTGTGGTACGGTCAATCTCAGAGAGGAAAAGCCACACTCCTCTCCACATTTCCACACAGAAATTAGTCCCAAGACACCAAAGACGGTAGGGATAAATACAGATCAATGATCCGTTCTGATAGATTCTGCGATGGCTTAATGTCCACATATCAAGGATGAGTTCAGAATGTATCAAGATCACAAGCCCTGAAGAAACAGGCAAATATGAAGCAAGTATCAAGGCACAACTGAAAGGGAAGTAAATCAAAATATATTTCTCTGCCATATATAATACTATTTGATATATACAATATGTGTTGTACATGAAAAAATGGCTAAACTAGTTTGTGCAGGAAAATACAAAGCTATCTACGGATCTGTGTGTATGCAGACTATCAGATCTAACATAACATCCTTCTATGAAGAAGGAGGTAACGCTGCAAGCTCCTGCCCAATGGTATCTAGATGAACTAGAAGATTCAAGGATAACTGCATGGTGGGATGATGCTCATCAATATATGCACTCATATCGGCAAGGATACCAAATCGATATGGGATCTCATCAAGTATCTTTCTGCTGCATTTACCACATCCCGGCATATAGGCAAGATTCCGCTCCACAATCAATGCATCTCTGGCTGATCTAGCCTCGTCTCTCTCTAACAGAGCTGCGTGTGACGTCCCCAAAACAGGTATACATCACCCATCTTGGGTCGCCAGATACATATTACATAACTTAACTACAAACTTAATTATACAATTGTCGTGCAAAATAAGAAAAAACATAGCTGAGAGTTTAAACACGAATATTGCCTTTTAGACAATATCCACACTCAATGGAGTCCTCATTACAATTATTATCACACTATGTTATAAAAATAGTGAGGACTACTATAGCCACCATCTAGGACCGTCAATCCATTCCCCGACCAGTCCCAACTATATTCTCATTTCCTGAAGAGAACATTGAAAGAAAAGGGTGAGCTCAACTAGCCCAATAAGAATTATTATGACTAAGATAATGCATAATAAATTATCCTTAGCCTTCAACACTATAACTACTGATGGAATATAATAGACAACAAGTTTTAGATCAACAGCTACAGCGGAATAAACAATCAATTAGAAGAGTCAAGTAGAACATAATGTCTACTATCTCTTCTAGATTAAAAGTCCATCGTTAATATATCATTCCTGTAATACTCAACAACAGTTCTTTGTTATACCCAAGACAAAAAGAACTACCATCACTTGTTTTCACCTAAACCACCAAAGATTATAGTTAAATCCACAATTCATATTTATAATCATATAACTCAACAGTTTCTCCTTGCCACAAAGGCTTAATAGAACGTTTACTTAATATCCTTACCCCAAAGGCTAAAGATATTCAAATATAATAACAATGATCATACCAATCAGTTGTTTACCTTTGCACTACGGGCCAAAGCTATTCAACTATAAAACCAATGGTCATGATCATACTAATCAATTGTCTCGTCAAGCACACTACTACGAATGACATTCAAACTGTTAACTAATGGTCATGATCCTCGCTTAATCACATCATCGAATTATCCATACACTACGGGCCAAGGATATTCGTTATTATCACCGATGGTTATGATCATGTCATACACCGTCCATCTTTGCACGTAAGCCAAAGATATACAACTATAAAACCAATAATCAATGGAATCCCATCTTTGCACGTAAGCGAAAAAAAATATGCAATCAGAAACCAATAATCAACAATCCATCTATGCACGTAAGCCACGATGACTTTCATCACAATATAAGCATGAGGATGATGACAATTATATAGGCATTAATCAAACGAAAACAAGGATAAATATTAAAGACTTTAAATTTATCCGAGTTTAAAAATATCCAGATTGTCAACATGATCTTCGCTTTGTGGAGTAAAATTCAAGAATAATATTGTATCAATCAAAGTGATTTGAATAGAAAATAATATTATAACGAATATTTAATGAAGATAATAACATTAAATTCATTTACTAATATTATTAACCATTAAATAATATTTTAAATCAATGATTTCATAACACCTTAATCCAAATGTTATCAATCACTTAATAAACTCATAATCTAATATTATTAATATGATAAAAATATTTTAATCACTTCTTAAACTTATAAATAATTTATCTTAATTATTTACACTTTACCAAATAATGCATTTAATCATTCAAAAATGCCAAACTCATAAGATTTCATCACCAATGATCAAATCCCTCATCAAAAATCTGCATATACCTTATATAGGATTCTCAAGCCATAAAATCCTATTTACAAAATTTTTAACTTCACATAACATATTTAATTCATATGTTCATAACTAAACCATTTTCATGAACAATACCAAATCAGTATAAATAAATTTTTTTTTCTGGGATTTAGTAGAATATAGTCCCATATTGAACATATATTTTTCTCAGAATTTTTAAAATTCATTTACTATTTTTCATATGGCAAAAACTGCCGAATATTTAGACATTTATCATAAACTATAATTTTGTCCAAAAATTCTAAAATTTACAGGGTATACTCCTGTGATATACATGTACTCCTAATAAAAATTTCACCAATTTTGGAGTTAACCACAAGGAGTTATAAGGGTTTACTTTTAAAATAGTCTTTTCCCATAAAATTCATAACTCCTAATCTATACATCCAAAAATCGCCATTTTTGGACACAATCTAGAAAAATCATCAAATCATCATTTCAAATTTTTCCAGAATTTTTGAGGGTCAGAAAAATTACGAAACTGCAAATGGATTTTCACCCGCCATGCGGTAATCCACATAGACAGATCATTTCCACAATTTAATAAAGAATGAATACGAAGGGTCATTCACCATGCATGCAGTAGTCTGCACATACATGTTATTCCAACAAAATAATAAAGAATGGAATAACATAAGAATTCACCAGGCATGCGATAGACCGCACAGACAGGTTATTCCCAACAGAATAATAAAGAATGAAACCAGGTCCTGCGTAATCCGCACAGACAAGATATTCCAACAGAATGATAAAGAATGGAACTAGGTCATGCGTAATCCGTACAAATAGGATATTCCAACAAAATAATAAAGAATGGAATAACAACAGAATTCCCCAGGCATGCGATAGACTGCATAGACAGGTTATTCCAATAGAATAAAAAAGAATGGAATAATAGAAGAATTTCACCATGTATGTGGTACTTCGTATAGACAGGTTATTCCAATTTAATAATAAAGAATGGAATAACAACCCTTACGAGTATTGAAATAAAATAACTCTCTTCATGAATACGAAAGAACAATACCCCTTACCTCAAAAGAAGACTGAATACTAGAATAGTGAAGTAGCAGACTTCGCTTCTTCTTTCTCTCTATAATTTCTCTATAATAATTGCTCTTGTGAGACTTAGTGAATTGGTGAAAAATAATGAAGGAATGAGCTTCTATTTATAGGAAAATATAGTTTTCATAATTGCACATTTTGGGGCTCAAAATATTACAGTATAATACCCTCATCTTTTTATTCATTTTTAATTTAGTCATGCAAGTATTATCAAACTTGCACCATCTCCCCTAATAGTAAATCATGTGAATCAATAGTAAATCATGTGACTCAATAGTTCTAAACATGTGGAAAAATTAATTATAGTATAGTACCTTCATCTATACCTCCATTTTTAACTTAGTCATGCAAGTATTATCAATCTTGCACCAATTTTCCTAATAGTAAATTATGTGAATCAATAGTACGCACATGTGAACACATAGTTATAAGCATGTGAATTAATAGCAATTAATTTCTCATTTATCCGATTAATTACTCGATTGGTCAATATAACCTCCAGACATTAATTATTATCGAAATAAATATCGATTTTCACTAACACTAATAATTCCAACACAATGGAACTATCAATTTCATCTTTAATCAACACGAACTTATTCATCATTAGTATTATAATTCACAATATTTAACAACCAGGTCGTTCCTAGGAAAGAGGGGGCTTTTCGATAAGGATTTCTCCTTATTGGCGCGCAATTAAGTGACCAAACCTCTCCTTGACAGAACTTCTAGACATTGTCAATATTACAAATAATAATATGAATAACTTTGTCGTCTCAATTATTGATTTAATAATATAACATATTATACAGATGATACTATGACAATAATTGAATCAATAATATATACTTTGAAAAATTTTCAGATATCACCCTTAACTTTAACCTTTTATCAATTTATCCATTTACTAAATAGAATAATTATAAGAAAAATGAATACTTTTATTTCATAAAATTTAACTCAAGTACAAACTTAATTATACAATTGTTGTGCAAAATACGACAAAACATAGCTGAGAGTTTAAACACGAATATTGCCTTCTAGACAATATCCACACTCAATGAAGTCCTCATTACAATTATTATCACACTATTTTATAAAAATAGTGAGGACTACTATAGCCACCATCTCGAACCGTCAATCCATTCCCCGACCAGTCCCAACTATATTCTCATTTCCTGAAGATAACATTTAAAGAAAAGGGTGAGCTCAACTAGCCTAGTAATAATTATTATGACTAAGATAATGCAGAATAAATTATCCTTAGCCTTCAATAGTATAATTACTGATGGAATATAATAGACAACAAGTTTTAGGTCAACAGCTGTAGCGGAATAAGCAATCCATTAGAAGAGTCAAGTAGAACATAATGTCTACTATCTCTTCTAGATTAAAAGTCCATCGTTAATATTTCATTCCTGTAATACTCAACAACAGTTCTTTATTTTACCCAAGACAAAAAGAACTATCATCACCTGTCTTCACCTAAACCAACAAAGACTATAGTTAAATCCACAATTCATATTTATAATCATATAACTCAACAGTTTCTCCTTACCACAAAGGCTTAATAAAACGTTTACTCAATATCCTTACCCCAAAGGCTAAAAATATTCAAATTTAATAACAATGATCATACCAATGAGTTGTCTATCTTTGCACTACGAACCAAAGCTATTCAACAATACAATCAATGGTCATGATCATACCAATCAATTATCTGTCAGTGCACTACGGCCAAAGACATTCAACTGTTAACTAATGGTCATGATTCTGCCAATCACATCATCAAATTATCCATACACTACGGGCCAAGGATATTCGTTATTATCACCAGCGGTTATGATCATGTCATACACCTGTCCATCTTGCACGTAAGCCAAAGATATACAACTATAAAACAAATAATCAATAGTCCATCTTTGCACGTAAGCCAAAAATATACAATCAGAAACCAATAATCAATAAATCCATCTATGCACGTAAGCCACAGATGACTTTCATCACAATATAAGCATGAGGATGATGACAATTATATAGGCATTAATCAAACGAAAATAAGGATACATATTAAAGACTTTAAATTTATCCAGAATTTAAAAATATCCAGATTGTCAACATGATACTGCTTTGTGGAGTAAAATTCAAGAATAATATTGTATCAACAATGATTTAAACAGAAAATAATATTATAACGAATATTTAACGAAGATAATAACATTAAATTCATTTACTAATATTATTAACCATTAAATAATATTTTAAATCAATGATTTCATAACACCTTAATCCAAATATTATCAATCACTTAATAAACTCACAATTTATCTTAATTATTTACACTTTACAAAATAATGCATTTAATCATTCAAAAATGCCAAACTCATAAGATTTCATCACCAATGATCAAATCCCTCATCAAAAATCTGCATATACCTTCTATAGGATTCTCAAGCCATAAAATCCTATTTACCAATTTTTTAATTTCACATAACATATTTAATTCATATGTTCATAACTAAACCATTTTCATGAAAAATACCAAATTAGTACAAAAAAAATTTCTTTCCTGGGATTTAGCAAAATATAGTCCCATATTGAACATATATTTTTCTCAGAATTTTTAAAATTCATTTACTATTTTTCATATGGCCAAAACTGCCGAATATTTAAACATTTATCATAAACTGTACTTTTGTCCAAAAATTCTTAAATTTATTGGGTATACTCCTGTGATATACATGTACTCCTAATAAAAATTTCACCAATTTTGTAGTTAACCACAAGGAGTTATAAGGGTTTACTTTTAAAATAGTCTTTTCCCATAAAATTCACAACCCCTAATCTATACATCCAAAAATCGCCATTTTTGGATACAATCTAGAAAACTCATGAAATTATCATTTTAAATTTTTTTAGAATTTTTGAGGGTCAGAAAAATTACGAAACTACAAATGGATTTTCACCCGTCATGCGGTAATCCACGTAGATAGATTATTTTCACAATTTAATAAAGAATGAATACGAAGGGTCATTCACTATGCATGCGGTAGTCCACACAGACAGGTTATTTCAACAAAATAATAAAGAATATAATAACAGAAGAATTCACCAGGCATGCAATAGACCGCACAAACAGGTTATTCCCAATGTAATAATAAAGAATGGAACCAGTCATACGTAATCCGCATGCATGTGATATTCCAACAGAATAATAAAGAATGGAACTAGGTCATACGTAATCCGCACAGACAAGATATTCCAACAGAATAATAAAGAATGGAATAACAACAGAATTCACCAGGCATGCAATAGACCTCACAGACATGTTATTCCAACAGAATAGTAAAGAATGTAATAACAGAAGAATTTCATCATGTATGCGGTACTTCGCATAGACAGGTTATTCCAACATAATAATAAATAATGGAATAACAACCCTTACGAGTATTGAAAGAAAATAACTCTCCTCATGAATACAAAAGAATAATACCCCTTACTATAATAATAATATCCCTTACCTCAGAAGAAGACTGGATACTGGAATAGTGAAGTAGCAGACTTCACTTCTTTTTTCTCTCTTTAGCTTCTCTCTCTATAATTTCTCTATAATAATTTCTCTTGTGAGACTTAGTGAATTGGAGAAAAATAATGAAGGAATGAGCTTCTATTTATAGGAAAATATATTTTCCATAATTACACATTTTGGGGCTCGAAATATTTCACAAAAATATTTTTATGAAAATAACGTCGGAAGTTTTACCATTAAAACTGTTGAACTACTCGGTAGTAAAAGTACAGTAATACCCGTGGTTGCATAGTAGCACACGGTATTGATTATTGATGCTTACGTGAGAAGTCACTCAGTTTTGTTCAATTATTGCTACAGTAATTGTTGCATAGTATCTTACGTTATTTGATTCAATTATTGTCGATATTTTATATATTATTAAATCAATAATGGAGATGACAGAGTTATTAATATTATTATTTATAATATTAATGATGTCTAGAAGTTCTGCCAAGGAGAGGTTTGGTTACCTAATTGCACGCCAATAGGGAGAAATCCTTATTGGAAAGCCCCTTCTTTCCTGGGAATGACCTTGTCGATTAATACTGTGAATTATAATAATGATGATAAATGTTGTTAAATATATTGAGGTGTCTTTTTATGAAGTCACGAAAGTTTAAATATATATATATATATATATATATATATATATATATAAATTCATTTTATTAGTATTATTATAGTAATAAAATGCAGAAAAGGCTTTTTATATAATACAAAATACTTTTATAAAGTTATTTATTTTATTAGACTATAAATAGAATATATTATATTCTATTATGCATAGTGTTTTGCATAGTAAAATCTTTTTATATAAAAGTAATACTTTTATAAAGTTATTTGTTTTATTAGACAATAATTAAAATATATTATATTTTATTATGCATAATATTTGCATAGTGCTTGCATAGTGTTTGAATAGTAAAATCTTTTTATATAAAACAGAATACTTTTATAAAGTTATTTTTTTTATTAGACAATAATTAAAATATATTATATTTTATTATGCATAGTGTTTGCATAGTGCCTGCATAGTGTTTGCATAGTAAAATCTTTTTATATAAAAGCAGAATACTTTTATAAAGTTATTTATTTTATTAGACTATAAATAGAATATATTATATTTTATTTAAAAGATTTTGTTTTATTAGAATATTTTATTAATACTACATAGTTACTTTTCAGTCCATTCTCCTATAAATAGAAGCTCATTCCTTCATTATTTCTTTAGAATTCACTGAAACTCTAGAGAGAGAAACTATAGAGAGAAAAAAGAAAAGTATTCTGCTACTTCACTACTCCTATATCAAGTTTCTTCTAAGGTAAGAGGTATTATTTATTTTATATTCATGAAGAGAACTTCTGTTATTCCATTCCTTATTATTACATTGAATAACTTTGTATGTCTGTACCGCATACATGGTGAAATTCTTACATTATTCCATTCTTTATTATTATATTGGAATAACTTTGTCTATCACAATCTTACCGTATACATGGTGAAATTTTTCTGTTATTCCATTCTTTATCGTTATGTTGGAATATCCTGTCTGTGTGTTTACGCATGACCTGGTTCCATTATTTATTATTCTGTTGGAATAATCTATCTGTGCGGTCTATCGCATGAAAGGTGATTTTTGTTGTTATTCCATTCTTTATTATTCTGTTGGAATATCCTGTCGGTGCGAATTTCGCCTGATATGGTTCCGTTCTTTATTATTCTGTCGGAATATCATGTTTGTGCGTTTACCCATGACGTAGTTCCATTATTTATTTTTTTGTTGGAATAACCTGTCTATGCGGTCTATCGCATGCGTGGTGAATTCTTCTATTAATCCATTCTTTATTATTCTGTTGGAATAACCTGTCTATGTGGATTACCACATGCATGGTGAATGACCCTTCGTATTCATTTCTTATTAAATTGTGGAAATGATCTGTCTACGTGGATTACCGCATGGCGACGAAAATCCATTTGCAGTTTCATATATTCTGTTATACTCAGTTGGTTAAAACTTTGACTTCTATACTCCATGAAATTAGTGAAATATCCTTGATATTTGCGCTTCATCCAGTATCTTTTCATGGAAATATTCTTCTGAGCATTCTTGAATTTTACTCTACAAAGCAGTATCATGTTGACAATTTGGACGTTATTGAATTCTGGATAAATTAATTCTTGAACTTGTTTTATTGGATTCTTATATTATTGTCATCATCCTCATGCTTATATTATGTTGAAAGTCATATGTGGCCTGTTGTGCATATATGGACTTGGTATGATTATGACCAGGGATTATTCGGTATAATCTTGACCGTAATGTTATAAATGATGTGGTAAAAGTCCTCATTGGCCCGTAGTGCATTGATGGACAGTTGTTGGCATGATCATGACCATTGATGAATACACGAATATCCTTGGCCCGTAGTGCATGGACAATTTGTGGTTGTGATACTAATGAATATCATTGGTCGTAGTGCATGGATGATGTGGATTATTTATTAAGCTGAGTCCTAGCGATAAAAGTGATGAAAAACTTTTTATAACATAAAAGATAGTAGATTTTATTCTCTACTTAACTCTTTTAATGGATTGCTTGTTCCGCTACAATTAAACTTGATGTTTGTTATATTTTATCAGTTTAACATTGTTGAAGTCTAATGATAATTTATTCTACATTATCTTAGTCATAATATTTCTTACTGGGCTAGTTGAGCTCACCCCTTTATTTCAATGTTCTCTTTAGGAAATGAGAACGTAGTCGGAACTAGTCGGGAAACGGAGTGACGGTCCAGATTATAGTATTAGTAGTCCTCACTATTTTGTTAAATAGTGTGACAATAAAAGTAATGAGGACTCCTTTGAATGTGGATATTGTCTAGATGACAATATTCTTATTAAAACTCTCAATTTATGTTTTGTCGTATTTTACATGACAATTGTATTATTAAGTTGTATTTGTATTTAGTACCTTGTATCTGGCGACCCAAGATGGGTGATGTATACCTATTTTGGGGGCGTCACAGTTGGTATCAAAGCTTAGGGATATGATCCCTGGCTAAGATGTGAGACAAGAACTAGGAGGGGAGAGATGGGGAATTCCTTCGCTAGTATGACCTACCTAAGTTTATTTGGTATTTAATTGGTCTGTCAGAGTATAGAGATAATATGTGATATGTTAATTAACCCTTGTTTTGTGATAGTGTTTGAAAATGGCATCTGAAAATGTTGAGATAAGCAATGGAGCAAAATAATATGACCGTATCGCAGAACGAGGCTATGTTTACAGAGTTATCCCGGTTTGCATCCCATTTGGTCGATAATGAGGATCGAATGACGCGAATGTTTCTAAGAGGTTTGAAACCTGATATACGTCAATACCTCATTTCTCATAAACTTTGTTTATATTTAGATGTTGTGAATATGGCTCAGTTATTGGAGCACGATAATGAGTTAGCACAACCAAAAGGTCCAACAACATGATAATAATCGTACCGGTGGCAACGACCATCGGAACAATGATGACCATCGTGGGGGAAATTATCATGCCAAGAATGGTAACCACTTCGGTGGTAATCATGACAAAGATAATAGAAGTGGAAATTTCAAGAAGAGAAGGTCATTTAGCTCGATTTTATCGTATAGTGAAGTCAAGTCCAGCTGGAATGGTGGCACCAAAGGTGAATACGGACAAAACAAAGTCGGTGGTTTCAGGAAGAGCGTTTTTTGTGACTTCTCAAAAAGCGAGTAACCTGAACGAAGTTAGCACGAGTTAGTTAATTATAAATTTTTGCGAATTCTATAACTTATTAGATATCGGTTCTACCCATTCTTTTATCTCTCTTGCTTGCGTTTAACGTTTAAATTTGACTCCAGAGAAGTTAGACTTTGACTTATCTGTTGAAACTCTGTTAGGAGAAACCTTCATTACATGTGCAATCCAAGTCTTGGATGAGAGTCACAGTTTTAAATTATATTTCTATTGTTAATAAATTTCCTTACGTATTCTTGAAGACTTCTTAGCCTACCCCAGAAAGTGAAATCGAATTTTGTATTGACCCTAGTATAAAACCCTTTTCTTCAACCCTTAAATATTTTTTCACCCAAAACGAACGTATAATGCGCCAAAGACGATGGCTCGAGTTGTTGAAGGTTACGACCATTCAATATCATCGTAGAAGAGCGAACGTGGTAGCTGACGGGTTGAGTAGAAGATCGTATGCGTTTACGAGTGTGATGTTGTTAACACAAAGACCCATTTCGTATAACTTACAAATGATGAAGATAGAGTTAAATACTCTAGGGACCCACGTAAAGATAATGAATATACGAGTAGAATCAACTTTAATCGATAAAGTTAAAGCCGCTCAAACTACACACCCGAATCTGATGAATGTGAAAAAGAAGGTTCAAGAAGGCGTTATCTCAACCTTCGATTTAATTGGCCCATTTGAAATCATTGATCGAGTAGGAACTGTGGCCTATAGACTCGTTTTACAGCCAAGTAGGTCGAGTATTCATAACGTTTTTAACGTATCGATGTTACGTAATTATGTGGATGACCTGAACCACATTATTGAATTAGAACTAGACGAGATAGCAGAAGATTTAACGTATGAGGAGATACGTGTTAAAATCTTGGATAAAAAGGATCGTATCCAACACTCAAAGTTTATACCTCAAGAGTTAGAATCTGAAATGAAATCAAGGTATCCTCATCTCTTCGGCATACCAGGTACATACGTAAATTTCGAGGGCAAAATTTCATAAGGAGGGGAGATTGTAAAACCCCAAATTTTACGAATAAAGATTTAATTTTCTCGAAATATTTTTTTTAATATTATGGTGTGGATTTGAAATAATGTTATAGTTGTGGGTAGTATTTATAAATTTTGCAAAGTATGCAAGTTGTTATATAATATTCGATTGGTCGGGGAATATTCTTTTTGTCGGGGAATATCCGTACGACGGTACAATCATTGGTGGACCCCGCAACAAAATTATTGTCGGATTGAGAAAATGATAAAAAAAATTTTATGAAAATAACGTCGGAAGTTTTACCGTTAAAACTGTTGAACTACTCGGTAGTAAAAGTACAGTAATACGTGTGGTTGCATAGTAGCACACGGAATTGATTATTGATGCTTACGTGCAAAGTCACTCAGTTTTGTTCAATTATTGCTACAGTAATTGTTGCATAGTATCTCACGTTATTTGATTCAATTTGTTGTCGATATTTTATATATTATTAAATCAATAATGGAGATGACAGAGTTATTAATATTATTATTTATAATATTAATGATGTCTAGAAGTTCTGCCAAGGAGAGGTTTGGTCACCTAATTGCTCGCCAATAGGGAAAAATCCTTATTGGAAAGCCCCTCTTTCCTGGGAACGACCTGGTCGATTAATAGTGTGAATTATAATAATGATGATGAATTTTTGTTTTATTAGTATTATTAATGTAATAAAATAGAAAAACTTTTTATATAAAACAGAATACTTTTATAAAGTTATTCATTTTATTTGACTATAAATAAAATATATTATATTCTATTATGCATAGTGTTTTTTGCATAGTAAATTTTTTTATATAAAATGTAATACTTTTATAAAGTTATTCATTTTATTAGACTATAAATAGAATATATTATATTTTATTATACATAGTGTTTTTCATAATGCATGCAGATGTTTGAATAGTAAAATCTTTTTATATAAAATGTAATACTTTTATAAAGTTATTTGTTTTATTAGACAATAATTAGAATATATTATATTTTATTATGAATAGTATTTTCATAGTAAAATCTTTTTATATAAAACAAAATATTTTTATAAAGTTATTTGTTTTATTAGACTATAAATAGAATATATTATATTTTATTTAAAAGATTTTGTTTTATTAGAATATTTTATTAATACTTCATAGCAAATCAATATGGATCGTCCGTTTAAAAGTAAATCAATCTGGACCGTTCATGAATTAGTTACTATTCAGTCTATTCTCCTATAAATAGAAGCTCATTCCTTCATTATTTCTTACGAATTCACTGAAACTCTAGAGAGAGAAACTATTGAGAGAAAGAAGAAAAGTATTCTGCTACTTCACTACTCCTATATCCAAATTCTTCTAAGGTAAGGGGTATTATTTCTTTCGTATTCATGAAGAGAACTTTTGTTATTCCATTCCTTATTATTCTGTTGGAATAACCTGTATATGCGAAGTACCACATACATGGTAAAATTCTTCTGTTATTCCATTCTTTATTATTATGTTGGAATAACCTGTCTATGCGAAGTACCGCATACATGGTGAAATTCTTCTGTTATTCCATTCTTTATCATTCTATTGGAATATCTTGTCTGTGCGTTTATGCATGACCTAGTTCCATTATTTATTATTCTGTTGGAATAACCTGTCTATGCGGTCTATCGCATGCATGGTGATTTCTATTGTTATTCCATTCTTTATTATTCATTGAATATCCTGCTTGGTCTTAATTTACTTTGACTCGGTTACTCGTTCTTTATTATTCTGTCGGAATATCCTGTCTGTGCATTTACGCATGACCTGGTTCCATTATTTATTATTCTATTGGAATAACCTGTCTGTGCGGTCTATCGCATGCATGGTGAATTCTTCTGTTATTCCATTCTTTATTATTCTGTTGGAATAACCTGTCTATGTGGATTACCACATGCATGGTGAATGACCTTTCGTATTCATTTCTTATTAAATTGTGGAAATGATCTGTCTACGTGGATTACCGCATGGCGACGAAATCCATTTGCAGTTTCATATATTTTGTTATACTCAGTTGGTTAAAGCTTTAACTTCTATACTCCATGAAATTAGTGGAATATCCTTGATATTTACGCTTCATCCAGTATCTTTTCATGGAAATATTCTTCTGAGCATTCTTGAATTTTACTCTACAAAGCAGTATTCATGTTGACAATTTGGACGTTATTGAATTCGGATAAATTAATTCTTGAACTTGTTTTATTGAGTTCTTATATCATTGTCATCATCCTCATGCTTATATTATGTTGAAAGTCATATGTGGCCTGTTGTGCATAGATGGACTTGGTATGATTATGACCAGGGATTATTCGGTATAATCATGACCGTAATGTTATAAATGATGTGGTAAATGTCCTCATTGGCCCGTAGTGCATTGATGGACAGTTGTTGGCATGATCATGACCATTGATGAATACACGAATATCCTTGGCCCGTAGTGCATGGACAATTTGTGGTTGTGATACTAATGAATATCCTTGGCCATAGTGCAGGGATGATGTGGATTATTTATTAAGCTGAGTCCCAACGATAAAAGTGATGAAAAACTTTTTAAAACATAAAAGATAGTAGATTTTATTCTCTACTTGACTCTTTTAATGGATTGCTTGTTCCGCTGCAGTTAAACTTGATGTTTGTTATATTTTATCAGTTTAACATTGTTGAAGACTAATAATAATTTATTCTACATTATCTTAGTCATAATATTTCTTCTTTGGGCTAGTTGAGCTCACCCTTTCTTTCACCGTTCTCTTGAAAATGAGAACGTGGCATGGACTAGTCGGGGACCGGAGTGACGCCTCAGATGATAGTATTAGTAGTCCTCACTATTCAGTTAAATAGTGTGACAATAAATGTAATGAGGACTCCTTTGAGTGTGGATATTGTCTAGATGACAATATTCTTATTAAAACTCTCAATTAATATTTTGTCGTATTTTACACGACAGTTGTATTATTAAGTTGTATTTGTATTCAGTACCTTGTATCTGGCGACCCAAGATGGGTGATGTATACCTGTTTTGGTGGCGTCACACAGATGATACTGTGACAATAATTGAATCAATAATATTTACTTTGAAAATTTTTTAGATATCACCCTTAACTTTAACCTTTTATCAATTTAACCATTTACTAAATAGAATAATTATAAGAAAATTGAATACTTTAATTTCATAAAATTCGGGGTCTCACACTGCGTCTCTCCCATCAAGAGCTGTCAACATCAAGGCCCTAGCCTGATCTCTCTCAAAGGTCATCAAATGTAGACTCTGCTCCAGATATTGTGTTGAATGCTGAATGACAGTAGCACTAGTAGTGGGAGAATCCATCACAAATGCTGGCAACCCAGCAGTCAAATCCTCCTCTATGGAAATATCAGCCTCCTCCATAGGCTCCTTATCATCATAATCAGTCCCTTGCACTGTGAATACTACCACAGCCGATGCAGTCTCTGTCTTCATCCATGCGAAATACTCTGCAGAACAACCCAGATGGCTGATAGAAAACTCAGATAGCTCTCGCTGATCCCAACAGGCATACAACCTGGATCTGTCCTCTGCTGATAAATGCCGAGAAACGAAGCACTGACTCTATGCCCCCTCAAAAGGATGAAAATCCTGAAACTGGTCAAACTGACACATCACGACCAGTGGGTGGTAAGTAATCATGCCTCTCAAGCCAACTAGAAGAAGATAATCCATGCCCGAAGCATGAGTAATGAAGCTGTAGGGTGAGCTGAGCCCTGTACACGGCAATATAGCAAACGGATCTCCAATCCCTGCCAAGAAGGCTGACCAAGATGCAGCATTTGTACACTTCGCAGGCTAAAAGGAGTATGACATGGCTATATCATGGGTGAAACAATATCCATGCCATCTAAAAGTGCCAATCGATCTCATGTGTGACATAAACCACACATACAGCATGACCGAGCTGCCTGTAAACACCACTGCAGGATAAGTACAGCAGTATGTAGCTAACCTCAAAGTCTCTGCTATGATCATCGGTATGATGGTGTGACCCTCCCTGAGAGCTCTCACTACCATAATGACGCCAATGTCCAACTCATCCATGTATCGTGGCATGTAGACATATGACAGTACACACAATAGCAGTACATCCACTCGGCGGGGCGCTTGATGATCCTCCCAGTGGTGAAATCCCTAAATATCGTGCATAACTATCCTCAGAGCCAAATCTGTCAAACAAAAAATGCCGGGATATAATGTGGCCAGATGTGATCTCATCCTGCACCACTCTATGCCTCAAGCCAGTGAGGGTCATTAACTACCTACTCATGTCTCCAATAGCCATATGCACGCAAAGTCTGTCCAGTGGAAACATCGTCAAACATGCATACTCCTCCAAAGTAGGAGTGAACTCCTGGGTCCCAAATAGGAAAACCTGCCTCTACGATACCTAGTGCTCCAGCATGCCCTCCACGAATCCTGTGGGAACCTGAAACATCAACAGGGTCATAGTATGCTGCACAAATGATCTACAGTCACCCTTTCTGATGGTGACATGCTATCATACCACGATCGCATACTCGATGCCACCAAAAATGGCGGGGTATGATCAATACGACTAACTGTCGAAGAAGACATCTGTACGGGCCGTGTCATAAGACCATCCAGGGGTTAATGCTGAATATCTCTGGACATACATATATATGCATAACATAATAACATGCATGATACAATAGATGGAAATATGATATAGGGAATAGCAAATTGTACATACATTCCTAAGTATATCATCATCTAATACATCTCTGTACAGCTAAAATACAGGGGAATGGGGAAAAACTTCCCTACAACTAACAGAGGCCTATCAAAAGAGATAATGAGAATATACATCAGAAGAAGTCAATGGTATCGATGTCTACATCGTCAATCCTGTCCACCTGATGTAACTTCTCCTAAGTCACTGGATCTCTATCTACAGGGATGTCAGGCCTATACAAGGGAGGATCTGCACCGGAAAAGCCATATGGGTCACCTGAGGGGCCAGCGCGAGAGTTGGAAGGATCAAAAGTGTCTTCCTCTGAAGGATCTCTGCCCAAGTGACGGATAAAAAATGTGCCCGGTCCAACTGCGGGGTCAAATTGTCAATCTGTGTCCCATGAGTCGGATCTCTGACACAGGCTAGCCAATTCATCATCACGGATGCTGGAACCATATCCTCCATGAACTGAGTGGTGCGGGTCTGGGCTCCAATGGTACGAGGGAACCACCAATGTTGGAACATCTCCTGAGTGTAGGGACCCTTTAATAATGTAAAACCGTCAATCCCCAACAATGGGATATCAGTGACGGGTGACTGCGAAACAGGCCAATAACGCATGGCAGGAGGCAAGATCGACATGCGAATCTCTCCTGTAGTGCTCCTGATAGCACGCTCTCCTAAATAGAGCTCCCATCTTCCATCTGTTAAGAGATGAATCCTATGGGTGGAAATCACGTGCTCGACACCAGTCGGGTATCCATCCTCAAATCCAACACTCAAATGCTCCCCAGAGTAGGGAACCCATGTGATGACATCTGCTGTCAACAACTCCAGCTGTAGGCGGCAATGAGTGAAACCCTCAGCAACAGGGACCTCCGCCAGTATGGAATGATACCATCTCTGCCCTCGTGGATAGGTGTCTAAACCTAACACGCTCACAAGACGTAGACATGGAAGCCTCTCATAGGCTCTGAACTGCCAACACAAAGGCAAACATCTGCTGTCAGTCAACACTCTTAACCTATACATGGGAAAAGACAAGAGAAATACTCACCCGCAGAAACAGGTAGAATCCTAACCAAGCCTCGGTCAAGCCCTGCGATCGCATGTGCATTCTCCTGAGGAAATAGGCGAGGGTGTAGGAACCCTAATCATAATCTCCTATACGGTTCACGTGTCGAGTGGCGCTGATCAAAGCGAAGTACACCGTAAAAGAGTTATCTGCTATGAAGTAGTCCTTAATGATCATCAGGAACAATCGTCGAAGAATGTGATCCTGGCTCTCACATCATCGGGTATGGGCTCACTCGACAGCCCGCTAATAAAATCTACGCTCAGAGGACCTGAACGTATAGTCCTGCCCTTGAGCGCCTCCGCCAGAACTCCCAACAAGGATCTGACGGCAGTAGGGGTAATATCCGCCGTACAAGGCACTAGATCCCCTCCAAACTCCATACCTGTGATAAACAACCAATCCATCGATGTCATCATCACCTCATAGTCCAGCAAATAGAGTGACTGAGTCTGGTGAAACCAGCGCTCAGACAATGCCCTGAGGTAACCCCAGGGACAATGACGGGGAAGAATGGAAAAGAACATCCCGAATCCCCAGCCATGTACAATTGCTCTATAGTCATCGTGCAAAGCCTGATACATAGAGTGGATGTTGAACCAATTCCCTTGAGGTTGTGTAAAGATGGGAACCTACATCAAATGCAGATCAACATCATAACCCTTTACTCATCATCAATAGGAAACAAGGAAGATTAAGATCTAACTTTATACCTCATTTGCGTGTAGGTAGACTGAAGGATGTCAACTCAAGTCGCCCAAAAGCTCTGGGTTCTCCACTTGAATACCTGGCAAATCCCTACGGGGAACATGTACAGCAGGAGCAGGAACCTCAACTGGTACATCCTCCTCCTCGTCCTCAACATCTGGCACTTCAACTCGGATAGGACGTATCATCGCCTCCACCAAATGATGAGGCTGTCTAACAGAACGGGGTCGAGGCACTTCAGAAGCCCTCTTCCGTACACCAGAAGTGGTCCTTTTGGGAACTACTCGGCTGATCCGGATCCATAATATCTGGACAACAAGTCTCCAAATCACCTCAGAAAGGGTGTGGTAAATTCTTACCTGGAGTTTTGTTCAAAATGCATTTTTATGACTACATACATGCATGCATTATTTTAACATACGTCTATAGTAGAGTTAAAAATGCATGACTACCCAATGCCTATGTTTTGGAAAATTTTTGCCATAGTCCCCTTTGTAAATGGGACTATCCAAATGCACATAGACATGACTAGGTGGCCATTCAGTAGCACACCTACCCACAGTCATATACATCCTACCTGCATTAATACATTATAGTAAAAAAATCGTAACTGTAGTCTATTTACCAGGATTATTTTTCTTTTATACCTTTACTCATTTGTCCTCAAATAGGATAAGAAATGACAATAAAAGGTGCCAATTTGACTGTTTTAAAAGTCAATTTTTTTCACATCATTATGTACAGCATGGTTTAAAATTAACATTTACTGTGTTGAATATTTTTTATAAAGTCATATCAGCATGCATATTCACTACTATGTGTCTAAGAGCATTTTATGTGATAAATCACTTTCCAACGGATAGAAACTGGAAAAGAATACATGCATATGTTACCAGGAAAGTGAATAACACTTGTACGGTGGTAGAATGTGCAGAAAGTCACCAGAACTCAGCAGGTCTGAAGAAGAGCTCTCAGATTTCCTTCGCGGCGCAACTTGAAAGTGATTTATGAAAGCAACCATCAGCCATTTCATACTTACGGTTGGCCGCAGGTCCACCTGCGACTGCCGCAGGTGTACCTAAGACACCCCTACATGGGTCCCACACCTCCGACTCGGTCTAGTTAGAGTTACAAACTAGGTCTCACAAGCTGAAAAGGCCAAATCAGGAATAAAAACGCTACGCGATTGAGCGGAATAGCCTAAAATCCTGGTTTTTTTGTTCCAAACTCTGGCTCCTCATATCACTCATTGGTATTCACCTAAATACAAGGTACACTATACCGATGAGCTCAGCTTTTGTAAATCATGCTCAGCAATACCTCACACAAGTCCGATGCCACCAAACACATGGACGTAACCCTAAAAGAAGTATCCCCGACGGGGGTTACAACGTCGAAGTCAGACATTGATAAAGTATCCTCGACGGGGGTCAAAAAGTGATTCAACCATTAATATACGCGTCAATGAATGTCAAGAAGCCTTGACACACTCCCCGGCGGGGGTCACAACGCAAAATTTCAAACATCCACGTATTCCCAGTGGGGGTTACAACGCATTCTCAACCATTGATTCACACATCAATGAAGGTCAAGCAACCTTGACGTTATCTCAGCCGGTGGAAAGTAAACCCATCGAAACCATTGATACACACATCAATGAAGGTCAAGAAACCTTGACATACTCCTGAGCAAGGATCACAACGCAATGCAATCATTGATACAAACATCAATGAACGTCAAGAAGCCTTGACAGTTTGCCCAACAGGGATCTATCTGGTGATACACACATCAGCGAAGGTCAGGTAGCCCTGACAATACACACTGTTGGCAGTAACTCCAAAAAAGATCATGGTATATGCTGGTAACACAAACCAGAGAAGACCATCCTCATTGGAGAGGATCGATGAAGGAATATGTTATACACATCCTCAAAACAGACAAAGCTTTATCCCCACAGATCTCTTGTACACGAGAGACACCTCCATGGAGTAAAAGTCTGTATCAAGGATCCATGACTTTGGTGATAGCCCCAACATCAACATCCTCGAAGACTTGGATCGCATGTCCAAGACATCACTGATTGTCATCCCTGGAAGGATGAACATGGAACCGACAATCATTCATACATGCATCATACATTTGCATCATGTTGCTGCACGTAGCATCATGTTTATCTTGTTGCATTTCAAGTGTTTAGGATTTTTTATACTATCCATGCCTTTCATTGCATGAATATGATAAAGAGGGGCATCTGTAGACACTCGAAATTTTTTGCACACCTGTTATTAACATTGCAGGAGGCAGATTCGTCTTTTAGAGATAACCCTAGAAGACAGCTCACATCCATTTCGGATACTACCGGAAGTTCAGTCTCAACCCCGGAACACACACCGGGAATATCAATTCCAACCTCAGAGATAACTCTGAGTTTCATCCTTGGAGATAACCCCAAGGAGTCCTGTTGCAGTTCCGGTGATAACTCCAGAAATGCTTGTTTCAAATGCATGCAATCAGCTTCAATCTCAGACCTCCTGCCGAGGCACTCATACCAAAGACCCGGAGCTAACATCGGGAAGACAGGCACACTTACAGATGACCTTGTGGAATTCAAACATTTGCAGCAGTCCAATCTCAGATGTAACCCTGAGCAACATCAACTATCAGCCCAAACCGGAGATAACCCCGGTGAGGAGTTAAATTGTCATCTTTCCACCTCAACACCTGCGCACAGTCTCAAAATTTCATACATACATACAACAATGTCCCACAAGTGCCAAGGAGTTCCAATCCCGAGTGACTATTACGCATGGCAGCACACCGGATAGAATTTGAAGCTTGAAGACCATGGGCATGGTCCCCTCTTCCTGACTTCGTACAACCTCTAATCCCATGTCATTGCGTAACTCTCGACAAAATCAATCCGAAGATGGTCTTGTATACCTCGTTCGGATGCTCGGATTAAAGTTCTACAAGTTCGAGCGAACAACACAGTGCACAAGTGCACGATTGCCGAGCAGTAAAACAAGTAGAGCAAGGGCACCCCCTGCACCAACAGTGAAGTGCAGATCACGGTACCGCAGGTACACCTGCGGCTCCCCCTCTATAAATAGAGGGCTTGGGGTGGCCATTTTGAAAAAAAGAAAAGGCGAGGAAGCCTTGTCCAATTTTCTCTGTACACACCCCATATCGAGTGTTTCCTCATTTTAAACACCTGTTAGCTCACATATAGCTATATTTCTACCAGCGGGAGCTGAGTATTTATCCATCTAGAGTCATAGAAGCTCGCTTTGTGCCTTTGTAAAGCCTTCTCACACTCTATAAAGCCTTTCTCTTCATCTTTGCACACACTATTCTTCACATTGAGAGTCGTGTTGTGTGCGTATGCCTGGACTTTGGTCCGTGGTTTTAATTTATGTTTGTATATATATACTTATATATGTATATATTTATATATGGACTAACATTATCGAGTTATGCCTCGATTGAGCCTAGACTTATGTCTGGAGCGTTTACTTACTTATATATATATATATATATATATATATATATATATATATATATATATATATATATATATATATATATATATCATGTTTTACATATCCGATGAGCACAGGTTTTATATCCTATATGCGTTCTTTGCTTTTATATATATATATATATATATATATATATATATATATATATATATATATATATATATATTTACATTTCAATTCGGCCCTGAGTTTATTTCGAGGCATTTTACCGCTTTCTTTACTGATTAGTCCTGTCAGGAGTTTACTTAAGTGGCGGTTGATAAATCTTCAAACATTATTTACATTTATGATCCCCCACATGGAGGTGCTTCGTGGTGGTTGATCATGTCCATATATATATATATATATATATATATATTCTGGAGATGTTATATATTTACATTTTTGATCACCCATGGAGGTGCTTCGTGGTGTTTGATCATGTCTGTATATATATATTTACAGCTTTTATATATATAACTGCTTACTGCTTTTCATATTAACTGCGGCATCATGTGACCCTAGGAATCATGTGATCACAGATTCAGTCTACTGAATCTAGATTCTGCTCCCGTGATGGACATTTTCAGCTGTAAGTAGCTTGTACATTATTTACGGTGTCTGAATTTTCTTGGATGGTTGTCATGCCCATGAGGAGTTCGGCACTACTGTATATTATTTTCTCGAAGATGCCTCACATCTTGAAAATAAAAGCAAACAAGCCGAACATTTAATAATAAAATAGAAGTATGAAAAGGTCTCAATTCCTATTGAGCACAGGGTTTGAAAAACCTCTTTTACAAAACTTCATTGCTATATTCTGTTTAAAACTGAATTTTTCTATAAATTCAATCCCTTTGTATATAGGTGCGAAGGAGGCCTCACACTACTTCCAAATAAATTGCACATTGATCCACACACACACACACACATTCATATAACAGTTTCTTAAAAAGTGTCGGTCATCATGGCAACACGGTTGTTGGGGGGTGCTAAACACCTTCCCTCCGCATAATCAAGCCCCCGAACCCAAATGAATCTCGGTTTCACAGACCCGTTTAGCAGTGTTACATCACCGGGTCAATGTGCAAACCTTTTCTCGGTTGCGTTGGTGCAACCAGTTAAAAACACCAACTGACAACTCTTAAAGTCAAATCGTCTACATTACACATGTCGGACCTTTTTCACTTATTTTTCAAACAAATCTCACCTAACATGAGAACACCAAAGAACAAGTAACAAAAAGGGACAAATAAAAATCCCGATGTCGACAATTATTATATATATATAATAATAATAATAATAATAATAACCGTACGATTTATATATACTATATATATATATATAAAGCGGATTTAAAAATCTTCCATGTCCAGGATCATATAAAAGGTATCCCTTTGAAATCATACTGTAACCTTTTCGTGTGTATGTGTGTGTGTGTGTATATATATATATATATATATATATATATATATATATATATATATATATATATATACTAATCCATGATTTATAATATGTTTTCGTTTTTTTTAATAAATTTTATATAAAAAATTGTGCCCAATTAAATTATTCTAAACACATATTAACATACATATCAAATACAAACAATTAATAATTCGCATAAAGGTTCGGCTCTGATACCACTGTTAGGTTTGTAATATTCATGAACGCAATCAAATTGCACAAATTAAGCGGAAACGTGGAAAAATAGAGTTTAAAAATTTTACAAATCATATACCAGGATCATCTTTTATGCACAATTATTAATTAAACGAAAATATAAAAAACAAGAATCATACCCTTGAAGCTTCGAGCTTCCTCAGGTACAAGTTCACCTCCAATTTTTTCGCGTTCAACTTGAATCCACCGGGTTTGGTTCCTTTCATTGATCAATGTTAGCCACCCAAATGTTTAGCCTCTAGAGGTGATCTACCAAGGAAGAAGAAAGATTCAAGAAGATGGGTATTTGACAAAACCCTAGTTTTAAAAAGAGCGTACTCTCCAACAATTTGAATCCCGTCTATTTTGATATATGATATAAGACTCCTCTTATAAAGATACCAGTTAACCCTTCTAATCTAATTAGAAAGTAGGGTATTATTTAATTAATTAAATTCTTTTAATTAACTAAGCTCCCTAATCTTATTAGGGATAATTAATTAAACTCTTTTAATTAATTTAACCTCCTAATCTTATTAGGAATATATGAGAGTAATTTTATTAATTAATTCCCAAACTCCTTTAGGAATTAAATAATAATAATAGTAATAATAATAATAAGATTAATTTATATTTAATATTTTCAAAATATTAAATAATAAATATTAAGTAATAAATATTAAGTTTTTAATTTATTCTATCACCATAGATTAAATTAAATATATTTAACTTATTATTACGATTATACCATTAACTTCTTAAATAATTATTCTTCCTTTTATGGTGTGACCGTTTAGGTTCTCTATATTAAACCGGCTGTGAATAAATCAATTAGAACAATTCGAATCTTATTTAAATAAATAAATTAAACTATTAATTTATTTAAATAAATAATATTTATTCTACAATAGGGATAAACCTCCCTAGCGATTAACAACTTTCCAGATAATATAGATTTCAACATTAATCATAAAAGAACCTTTGAGTAAATAGTTATCGTACAATTCAATCCTTCCACTATAGAATGTCCCAATTAAATATAAGACATGGAATTACTGTCAAGTCTTAATTTATTTAATATATGTATTTCGACTCTTAAATGCACAACTCCAAATAATGCAAATTAGAAACTCCTTTCTAATTTCATTCTGCCTTTGCCAATGACTACTGGTGTAAGACCCCAAATTATTAATAAATAAAATTTATTTTCCTCTATTTATTATTTTGAAATAGGAAGGGTTGATTTGATTAATGTGGATAGTTATGGGTAAAATACGTAAATATTTCGAATAAGCAAGTGGTTATAAAATATTCATTATTGTCGGGGAATATTCGTTTGGTCGTAGAATATTAAATGATCGTCGGGAATATTAAATGCAATACCATAGATCTTTTGTGGGCCCCATAACTGAAAGCGATTGGATGAAGAAAATGACAAATATAAGTTGTTTATAAATAACGGCATAGTTATTACTGATTAATCTTGTTGGAATACCCGTGGTTAAAACACACTAATACGTGTTGTTGAGCAAGAGCATTACGGTATTGCACCAATTATTGATTCTTACGTAAGAAGCACTACTCAATAATTGTTACGATAATTCTTCGCTCAAAGATTTTATTTTATTGATTCAATAATTCTTTGTATTGATATTTTATATTATTGTTGTTTCAATAAATTGTCATTACATTTTTCCATTATCGAGCAATAATTCATATTATCCTAATAATATTGTTGGATAACATTATTGGCAATGTCTAGAAAGTTACATCTAAGGAGAGGTTTGGTCACCTAATTGCTTGCTAGTAAGGAGAAATCTTTTTGAAAGCCCCTCTTTCTCGAAGCGGCTGGTTGCCGATCTTGTGATTCTGTAATATTATTTGTGAATAATTAATTATTGATTTATATGATGAGGAAAATATTGATTTTATGTGGATATAGATGGAGAAAATTTTTAATGTGACAATTGTTGAAAATTAATATTTTATATTTTTCTGATAAAATAATTCATTTAAATATATTATTTTAATAATATATTAACGGTGATATTTTTATAATGAATGTGGGATATATGAGTATATGAGGAGGAAGAGTATTTTTGTGGCATTAAATGTTTAACACATATTTTGTGTGTAGGTGGACACAATTATTGACCAAAATTTGATTATAGCTTGTAAAATCGTTCGTTTGTGGATTTCGGTCAATTTATGTTTGGAATTTGAAAAAACTTTCTTCGGAAAAGTTGTCGAGAATTGAATTTCATATAAAAATTCGCGAGTTTCGAATTTTCTGATAAAAGGGCTATTTATTATGAATTATTTAAGTTCCGAAGCTCCGAAATAATTGATTTTTGGAAGTTTAAAATATTTAAAATAGGAAAAACGTTTTTTGTGTTTGGTGGGCATCTTTAACACATGCTAAGTTCTTTGAATTCAGATGATTCTAAGTGGGCGAGACAAATTAATATATATATTATTATTATATTAAATTTTCTACTTTGGTGTTCTAAGCATTTTCCTATAAATAGGTGCTTAGGTTAGAATTGAAAATCACACCGTAAACCAAGTTCTCTCTCTCTCGTATATTATCAAGCGTATTCTTGTGAGTATTTTGAGTATACTTTGAGTATTGCTATACGGTTCAAGTTCAAGTCATAGCCTATATCCCTGTTTTTTAACTAGAAGTCTCATTCTTTCGAGGTAAGAGATGTTATTTAATTCGAAAATGATATTATTTCTTCAATATCATTATGCCAAAATATTGGTTGGAAATTTTTATCAAATTTGGAACTTTTTCATGTCGGGGTTACTATTCACGAGTTACTATTCACGAGTTACTATTCACGAGTACTATTCACGAAGCGTGAAGATGTTTTTTTTTGAAATTTCTATCTTTTGGTGTCGGAGTTACTATTCACGTATACGACACTATTCACGAATACGGCACTATTCACCAAAAAATGAAATTTCTTCTTTTTGTCCAAAATATCTATTATGGATACTAGCTTTGATTGTATCCATATTTTGATCATTCTTGAATTTTACTCCACTCTGATTACTTATGAAGTATTTTTGAACTTGGATTGTTTAAAATATGAATCCTTAATATTTATTCTTTTGTTTCACTGGATTCGTTTCCTTTAAAATATTTTTCATCATCCTCAGTCCTAAATGATGATATTACTGAATATCTTTGGCCTGTAGTGCAAAGATGAATGATTTCTTGATGAATATCTTTGGCCCGTAGTGCAAAAAAATGAGCAGTGTTGAGATGAACATGACCGATCGATTAATATCTTTGGCCGTAGTGCAAAGATGAGCAGTGTTTAGATGAACATGACTAATCGATGAATATCTTTGGCTGTAGTGCAAAGATGAATATTTGATTCCGTATATATATTGATTGATGTTACAGGGGATAAAATATCGACGATGAACTTTTAAATTCATATATAGAAGATAGTAGTTTGCATTCTCTACTTAACTCTTCTAATGAATTATTATTTCATTGCGAAGATTTATTTAAAAGCTGTTTGTCTATTGTATTCTATTAGATTTTTCCTGTTGGAGACTAACGATAATTTGTTGTATATTATCTTAGTCATAATATTCTTCTTTCGGGCTAGTTGAGCTCACCCTTTTCCTTTTTGTTCCATTTTTCTTCTCAGGAGGCGAGAATGTAGCGAGTACTAGTCGGGGTATGGAATAAAGGTTCTAGAGAGAGTTGTTTAGTAGTCCTCACCATTTTTGTAAAATAATATATCAATAATTATGATGAGGATTTATTTGCGTGTGGATATTGTCTAGATGACAATATCTGTATTTAAACTCACAGTTTATATGTTGTAATAATAAAGTTGTAGTTATTTCTGTACCATGTATTTGGCGACTCAGAATGGGTTGGATGGAATGGACCTATTTTGGGGGCGTCACAACTGGGTTGTCATTTATCGAATCGCATAGGACATTTCTCTTCTTTTACTAGAAGCGGTAGATTCTTTATTGATCATACATTATCTCCATGTAAGACTTATTATACCCAAGTATACCCTTTGATATACCTTAAGGGTCTTAAGGAATAAGTCAAAGTATAACTCATAATACATATGATACTATGATGATCTCAAGTCCAAGGATCACTTGTACTACTATCACTATAGGAATTCCTATTGACAGACAAGTAAAAATCCATTAGGTATTCCTTAGCGAGCCACGTTCAGTGAACTTATTCTCTAATAAGCACCTACATACTTGCTTTAGTGTCTCCACACAAATGATCATGAGATCAATCATCCTCATCCAATGAGCAAGCAATGTATGTACCAATGTATTTGGATTCATTAATCCCCAATTTAGCAATCCAACGATTGAGAACTATTTTAGTTTTAAGCTTTCTAAGAATTTAGATCTCATTAGAATGATCGTCATCATTATTCTAAAAGCATTGTTTAAAACTATCGGTTTATCACATATTATAAAACAACATCATGTAGATAATTAAAAACCTTTAATAAATTAATACTTTTTATTAATAAATAAATAAGATTGTTACAAAGTATATGCTTAATCATCAAACACAATTGGCTTGTGTGCATACTACTTTCAAATAGTACCCTGTGAATAGTACTTCGTGAATAGTGTCGTACGTATGAATAGTATTGTACGTATGAATAGTGCCGTATGTATGAATAGTACCCATGAATAGTACTTCGGCATGAAAAGATTAAAATTTAACAAGAATATTTAGAAAAATATTTCAGTGGAACGATACTAGATGAAACATAAATTTCAAGGATATTCTACCAATTTCAAGGAATATAGAAGCAATACTTAACAAAATAAGTGTAGAATTTGGAATATGAAACGAAATAATATTACTTACATACTACAAAGTATAGAAGAAAATATTATTTATTACGAATATTGAACAAAAATAATATCCCTTACAACTGTTGAAGGAAAAAATGTTTCTTACGAATATTGAACGAAGATAATAATCCTTATGAATATTGAACGAAAATAATATTCCTTACGAATATTGAATGAAAATAAAATTCCTTACAAGTACAAAAAATAATATCGTAAGCGAATATGAAATAAATAATACCCCTTACCATAATAATGATATCCCTTACCTTAAAAAGAGAGTAATTCTAACTGGTATAGCGAAAATATTCTTGAAGAAAAACTTAGACAATTTGCTAAACTCAAAGTTTCCTTAAGTCAAAATAAATACGCTCAATATTATAGAAGAAGAATTCTTTGATTCTGGTGTGATTTTCATTTCTAAACTAAACATCCTATTTATAGGAGAATGATAGGAGACTATTTGAAATTTTAATCACGGACGCACATAACGAATTCACGGGCGAATTCGTTTGGCTGAAACTTTTAAATTTTTTTGATTTTACTATGCAATACTATACAAACACTATGCATATAATAAAATATAATATATTCTATTTTATATAAAAAACAAAACTTATATATATATATATAACAAAACTGAGATAACTTTCTACCGACTATTTTGAAAAATGAGTAAGCGGGGGTCCATGTAATAAGCCAAATTTACAACAAATACTTCATAAAACCCCCTCTATTTATCTCAATTCATTTAATTTCGATATAACTCGCAATATTAACAACTAGATCATTTCTAAGAAAGAAGGGGCTTTCCGATAAGGACTTCTTCTTATTGACGCGCAATTAGGTGACCAAACCCCATTCCTCGACAGAACTTTTTAGACATTGTCAATAATGCAAATAATAATATGAATAACTTTGTTGTCTCAATTACTGATTTAATAATATAAAATATTGTACAGATGATACTGTGACAATAATTGAATCAATAATATGAGATACTATGCATCAACTACTGTTGCAATAATTGAATAAAATTGAGTGACTTCTCACATAAGCATCAATAATCAAGGATACTGTACAATACCGTGTGATATTGTACAACAAAAGAAAGCAGTTATTGCTATCTGTAGGGTAGAGGGAGTTTCTACCCTTTTTACCCTTGTCGGCAAATGCAAGGAGTAAGGACATCTGTGATGAAGGGGCTATTATCTTCCTCCTTCTCTTGAATGATGACCATGATGTCTGGACAATCATCATCTAGCATGTCTTTGTTCATACCCTCCGTATGGATCAGGACGCGCAAGTTTGACAAATGTTTATTTATCTCTTGTTTGCGCCTTTGATTCCTTTCCTCCGCCTCCGGGTCTAGAATCAGGACTTCTTTTCCTTTAACCGGTATCGGCTTAGGAAACAACTTCGCTACCACAGGGGCAGTGTGACAACCCGAGAATTTAGAAAAAAAAATTTAAAAATCTTAAATGATGGATTTAAGGTCAAATAATAGACCTAGGCAGAAAATAAGTGTATGCGTTTAGCATTTTTGGGAAGGAATTTTGAGGATTTCAAAATGCTGTGAAGGCTTTTGGTGAATTATTCAGGATTAAGTGTATATGTGTATATGTTCTGTGATTATGATATTATATGTGTATAGTATGTGGTTAAGGGTCAAGGGTTGACCAGATAAATTTTATCAGTGTCAAACTCGAAGATTATTGTCAAATATCGACGTTCAATTAGAAAACCCTAATAACTGATAAGAAACCCTAGAAATAGGTTCTTGAAACCCTAATTAAGTTCAGTTCTGGGAATTTAAAACCCTAATTCAGTATATGGAAACCCTAAATTGGGGATTTAAGTACAACATATATGGTTTTTGTATTAATCACAAACTTAATTAGGGATAACCCTATTTGATTAATTAAAAATTCTAATAATTAGAAACCCTAATTATTAAGAACCCTAATTTGTAAATTTGAAACCCTAATCTAATTAGGAAACCTAATTTCTAAATTTGAAAGATTATTTTTCTATTTAAAACCCTAATTCTTAGGTTATAAATCCTAATGTATAATTTTGACCCTAATTGCTAAATTAGCAATTTTAATTAGGAAATAATAATCCTAATTAGCAAGATTGAATTTCATGAGTAGGAAATTTTATTATATATATAGAATCCTAATTATAATTTTGAAATATTAATTCTATATTTTGAAAACCTTAATCTGGAAATCCTAGAAAGTTGAATTCTGGAAACCTTATGTTTTAACCCTAAGGGTTAAACCCTAAGGGTCAAACCCTAAGGGTTAAACCCTAAGGGTTGGACTAAATGACATTTTTGGCATAAAATGGGGTACAAAATGACCAATGTGCCCTTATTGCATTCTTTAATTGGTTGCTTGTGGATCTTACCATATATTTGAGTTGGTGGCCAACCCTAACTACTCCATGTGCAAGATATCTAATATCTCAGCCAAGTTATTAGACAACATTCATTGCATCATACATTATATCAGATTAAAAGAGAGAGTAAAGTTCATTTTACTTCCCATATTAGTCAACCTCTTTCTCTCTCTAAAAATTCAAGATTTGAAGTGAAAGTGAATGATAAGATAGGCTATGATCATATTCTAGCTTACCAATATCAGATCATTAAGTATCAAATTCAAATAATGGGCATTCAAAAGGTATAAAACCCCAAACTTGTAGATCTATGTATTTTGTGTTAGATGTTGTGGTTAGATGTTTAAAGTTATGTTAGAGGGTGTCATTTGATGATCTGGGTTGCTAAAACGTAGATCCATATCATTTAGATGCTTGAAATTAATGTTTATAGAAATCTGGAAAACTTGAAAAGGGTGGCCTGACAACCGAATGTCAGAGCCCCTAGATCTTTCTGTGATACGTTTTAGTTGTGTTTTATGTTATAGATCTATTCTTTGTTGTAAGGGCTTTGATCTGAAACTTGAATCAAGCCCAGACCATTAGTAGATTGAAAGATATGAGCAGTCAAATACTACATAAACATGCTTCTAGGTTACACAGATCCATAGCAGAACCAAAGATTTTAGTGGTCAAACTTGAGTTGATCATCAGCCTTAAGAATTTTCTAGAAAACCCAAAAAATTCAAGACCCAGTTCTTGACCCAGAAAATTCGAGAACTACACAATGACATGGGATAAGAGGTTATACGAAGTTGGGAAAATAGGTGCATGACCAGATCTTTAGGTCTTTAAATTCTATCGGGTATACTGTCTTGTGTAGTAGTCACTAGGGATTTTGAGCTATGGTTCTTGTGGGACACTTCTGTGTGAAATGTGGGATGAAATGTTGTTGAGACAGTGTGAATATAGTATCGAGCTGTCAAAATGACGATTTTGCCCCTCACCGGGGTTATCTCCGGCTCTGGCCTGATGTAGCAGTCGTTGCTCAGGGTTATCTCTGAGATTGAACTGATGTGAGTACTGAACGTCCTCAAGGTTATCTATGAGGTGCCTTGACCTCCCGCAGTTATCTTTGGGGTTGGAACTGAATGACTCGGGGTTGTCTCCAAGGTTGAAACTGACTTCTCTGGGGTTATCTCCGGTACTGGAACTGCATCCCTAGGGGTTGTCTACGAGGCTGGAACTGAATCTCCCGGGGTTATCTCCGGGACTGCAACTGAGTATCTCAGGGTTATTTTTGAGATGGAAAACTGAGTATCCTAGGGTTATATCAGGGATTGAGCTGATTTGACTTCTAAGGTTGTCTATAGAAGATGATTTTGCCCTCTTGCAAGGTTAGTAACAGGAATGCAAAATTTCGAGTGTCTATAGTAATAAAATAAAAAACTTTTTATATAAAACAGAGTACTTTTTATTATATATAAAGTTATTAATTTTATTAGATTATAAATAGAATATATTATATTTTATATAAAGTTTTGTTTTATTAGACTATTTTATTGCATAGTAATGAATATTAAAATCAAAATTTTTGCCGAACTTCGCCTATGATTTTGTTACTGTTCATCTGTGATTATTTTCCTAAATAGTGCCATGCCATTCTCCTATAAATAGGATGCTTAGTTAAGAAATGAAAATCACACCAAAATCAGAGAATTCTTCTTCTATAATATCGTGCGTATTTCTTTCTAGTATAAAGATACTTTGAGTGTAGCAAATAGTGCAAGTTTTCTTTAAGAATATCTCCGCTATACCAGTCGAAATTACTCTCCTACTAAGGTAAGGGATATTATTTCCGTTCAATATTCGTAAGTAATATTATTTTCTTCCATACTCTATAGTATGTAAGTAATATTATTTTATTTTATATTCTTAAATATACACTTATTTTGATAAGTATTGCTTCTATACTCCCTGAAATTAGTAGAATATCCTTAAATTTTGCACTTCATCTAGTATCGTTTCACTGAAATATTTTTCTGAACTTTCTTATTAAATTTTAATCTTTTCATGCGGGGTACTATTCACGGGATACTATTCACTCGGGTATTATTCACCCGGGTACTATTCAAGACAAAATTAGTTTCTTTTCTGTCCAAATTATTTTAGATACATGAATATCATTCTTGAATTATACTGCACAATTAATTATCATGTTGACAATTTGGACATTCTTAAACTCTGGATAGATTGAATTATAAATCTTTAATAGTTATTCTTGATCTCACTTGATTGATTTCTTATATCATTGTCATCATCCTCATCCTGATATTGTGGTGAAAGTCATCTTTGACCCATAGTGTATAGATGGACTGTTGATTGGTATGATTATGACTAGGAATTATGTATTGGTATAATCATGACCTGTAATGTTACAGAGAAATGATGTGGTGAAAGTCCTCTTTGGCCCGTAGTGCATAGATGGACAGTTATTTGGCATGATCCTGACCATTGGTGATACTAATGAATATCCTTGGCCCATAGTGCATGGATACTTCATTGATGTGAAATATTTGTTGAGTTGTGTTACAGAGATAAAATATTGATGATGAACATTTAAATCATAGTAGATAGTAGACATCAAGCTCTACTTGACTCTTCTAATGGATTGCTTATTCCGCTGCAGTTGTTGATCTAAACTTGTTGTCTATTGTATTTTATCAGATTTTAAACTGTTGAAGACTAAGGATAATTTATTCTATATTATATTAATCATAATATTCTTTACTGGGCTAATTGAGCTCACCCTTTTCTTTCATTATTCTCTTCAGAAAATGAGAATATAGCTGGGACTAGTCGAAGAATGGAGTGATGGTCCAAGATGGTGGCTTTAGTAGTCCTCACTATTCTATAAAATAGTGTGATAATAATTGTAATGAGGACTTATTTTGAGTTTGGATATTGTCTATGAGACAATATTTATATTAAAACTCATAGTTTATGTTTTGTCGTATTTTGTACAACAGTTCAATAGATGTATAAATGAAGTTTGTATTTAAATTATGTACCATGTATTTGGCGACTCAGAATGGGTTATGTGGACCTATTTTGGGGGCGTCACAATAACAATCTTTAAAATTTTCATGACACAAATACACACTTTTGAATCCTTGGATTAAACACAAAACAAAATGAATCAACATTTACCTTTGGTCTAATCACTAAGAATTTATTAAACTCATAATCATATGCAAATTCTATGTAAATTCATTAGATTCTGGATTTTATATTGAAGAGACCAACATTCCTCAGTCGTATGTCCAAGTGAGTTAGAAAGGTAGAGACATATTTTGGTAGAATCATAACTCTTTATCCTTGGATTTGTAGTAGGCATCAACTCAGTAATTTTTCCTTCGCTTATCAGAAAGTGAAGCATCTCTTCATTTGATTTGTTTAGAGGGGTGAATTTTTGATCTCTTAATCAATCTTCCTTTTTTGAGAATTAACATTCCTCTGATCGATTTTTTCGTGAGAGAGATCTTCTAAGAATTTTATCATTCCACTTCTTTTGCCTTTTCAGCCTGCTTTGATCTTCTTCATTTATCTGGCTTATCTTGGAGGGATATAGGCTTGAATTCTTCTTAACCTCTTTTTTCTCTTAGCTTTCTGATAGTTGAGTGAAAAGCTACCTTATAACCTGATGTTGGCGCACTATCAGATTAGCAAATAGAGTTACTTAATGTTGGATCATCTCTAATTTTTGCATCACTGTCATACACTCCTCTAAATTTTCCAACTCGACGACATTTTTCTGCTCATTTGGGGGTATTCCTCCATCCTTCGCATGTACTTACGATTTGGATCCATTTCGGCACTTCCTATCTAGATCATGTTCACTCCCTCTGTATCATGTTGCAATAGAAGGTTGATGTTGACATTTGGTTGGTCAGGTCGTTCGGCCACAATATCACCACTTTTAATAAGATTTTGGATTTTATGCTTTAAGGACCAGCAATCTCGTGTATCGTGTCTCAGAGACCCCAAATGGTAAGCACATATCTGGCTTGGATTGTATCTTTTGCTTCTTGGATCTAGAGGTGGAGTTGGTTCGGTAATTTTCTTGTGATCCATTAACATCACCAATACATTTTCAAGGGAAAAGCCCAATGGAGTGAACACCCAATTTTTTGTTCTTTCAAAAAATTTCTCTTTCTGTCCTGGTATTGTTTAAATGCAGCCTATTTTTGTAATGATAGATTTCCTTTCTTTTTCTAAATGGGGGGACTATGGTTGGGTCTCCTAGCTTGCCCCTGTAAAATGAGGGATAAATCTTCATTGCCCTTCTTGGGTACCCTCTTGGGAATGCTTACATAGTTGCCAGACTGTATATGCTCGACAACTGCTTCTAAGGCCGTGATGTGTTTAATCTTGCCCATTTTTCAGGCACATCTCTGCCATTTCACCATGTTTGATCATTTTCAAGAATGCCTTGCCTATTCCTGCTAGGATCTTCTCATATTAAGATGCCTCTTGGATGTCTATAAAAGTTATCACCATTTCAATTTTTAACATAGGCGGGCTGACCTATGCTGCTAGATGTCTCCATCTTTGAGCGTATTCTCAAAAAGACTCAATATTCTGCTTCTTAAATTTAGTCACCTGATATCGATCAGGTGCCATTTGTGAACGGAAGCTATATTGATTCAGGAAGGCATGGGCCAACTCTTCCCAGCTATGGATTTTGGAGTTATCTAGTCAAGCGTACCAAACTCTGACTTCTCCAATTAGACTTTTCTGGAATAGTTGCATTCTAAGTTTCTCATCCTCTACATATGATCCGAGTTCCCCAATATATACTTTTAGTTGGGTATAAAGATCGCCTACTCCATTGTACTTTTCAAAATCTGGGACCTGGAATTAATCAGGATAACGAGCCCTTGGGAATATGTAGAGATCTGTATAGTTAACATGTCCAAATGATCATGTTCCTTTTATAGACCGAATGGTTTCTTCCATTTGTTGGACTTTCTCTTTTATATCACCACTCTCCCGTCCTCCCCAAGGTTTATGATTTCAGGGGTTTTGTTGGATCTTTCACTGGATTGCGGTTTAGGTATCTGTACTTCCCCCTTTTTGTCAGCAATTTGATTGGCACCCTGTGAGGAGGACTCTGGTTGAGTGGGCGTTATCTGGCCTTGGGTACTTTTTCTTTGTTCTTTCAGGAGGATAATTAACTATGCTATTTGATTCTTAAGTCCCTCAAACATTTTTTGAGATACTGAACCTGATTCGTGTTTGACACTTTTAACCATGTTGGTGGATAGGCTTTGTGCCTTCTTAGATTTTGATCTGGTAAGGGGACCAATCTTACCTACATGAAGAGTAGGTAGTTTAGTCTTGATAAGCATTAATAGTATGCATGTTATGTAATGCATTAATTTTAGGGTTTTAATATTTTCCTACAAAATATGGGTCAATTGTTTTGATGACAGGATATGACATTTATAACATGATTCGATATTTGACATGTAATTAACCTTTGACAGGATTTAAATATTTGACACTTATTGAGAGAGGAAAGGCATGAAGAGTCTTCCCTTTGCGTTTGGTTTATTAGAGGCTGACCTATCTTAGGTTACTCATAGAGCTTTTCGGCATGAAGGTTCCCAGATCATTGTAATCTACTAGATGGGAAGTTAATTTAATCTTTCAATTGGAGAAAATCTGAGTGGCACCTTTCCTGGGCCTCGCGGGAGTAGTCTCCTCTTGAGTCCAGTAATCAACCACCGACGGGTTGCCTCCTGGTGGAGGAATCACACAATATACATTCATCGCACCTCACAACATGTATGATGACATTGTGCGAAACACTAATATAAAGCATTGTAAAGAGACATTCATTCAATGTAAAGATAACATTCACATATATGTAGAAATAAGGAATTGAAAAAATTAAAATTCAGCTTAAGCCCTCTACTGTCCTCAGCGGAGTCGCCACCTGTCGATGCCCGAAAATTTCTTATCGCATTCTCTACCCTTTAGATTTCACTATGTGATTTAAGTTATCTTTCTTAAAGGTTGATATTTTTGGAAATACCGATTTGAAAAGATTGATTTTAAAGATTTTGCCGAATTAGACAGAGCCGCCAGTTGGTATGAGTTCAAATGGTTGTACCAACTCAATTGGATTTTGATAGGTTTTCGCAATATGGCCCAATGTATGACTTCATTTAATTGGTCTGGAACTTGAGATTCATAGAGTATAGGGGTTTGCTTAAGCGAGGGGAAGGTGTTAGACACCTACCGACTTTCGTGAAACACAATTTCTGCTACTTTTTCAATCACTTAGCATTTGAAATGTGTATGTGTGTGTGTGTGTGTGTGTGTGTGATGTAGATAAATGTGCTCAAAGTGTTTTATTTGAAATTAGTGCTATGCCTTTTTGGACCTATATACGAAGGGATTTGACTTATTGAAAAGTTTATTTCTTAACATGCATATAAAAGGGAAGTTTTGAAAAGTTGTTTTCAAACCCTTTCGCTCGCATAGGAATTGAGGCCTTTGATATTTCCATTTTATTCCATATTCGACTTGATTTGATTTTATTTAAGATGTGAAGCATCTTTGATAGTATGTAAAATATTATCTACAAGGGTCGGGCTACTTATGGGCATGAAAGCCATCGAAGTGAGACCGAGCACCACAAACCATAGTTTTCACTATTTTGAGGCCTTAAATTCGAATAACCATTTTAAGGCCCCATAGTTACATGTACAAGGGATTGCAAATTGGTTGTACAACTTTAAATAAGTTCATCATGGACCCCGGATCTAGATCCATTGATTGAATCATCGACCTTACGGTTCCTAGGCTCACATGACATCATTTAAAAGTTTGCATGAAATATATATTGCAACAAACATATATTTAAACATAATATGTACATATAACTGAAAACTTCGCTAAATAAGTGATTTATTGATCAAATCCTTGTACGCGAGCAAATAAGCTTCCCATTTCCTCTAGATACAGTTCTAGGGTCACGTGGTTGCTATTATTTACAAAAACTAGAAAGTAAACTAGATTTATCTAGATCCTAGCCATTCTAGCTCAACGGTTCAAGTTTTACAACTTTTGAACTGGTTAAAAGCTAGATCTAGTAAATACACTTCAAATATTAATTATTTACATGAAATGAGGTTAAAATCGCTACCTAAACACCACCAGGAAATATATATATATATATATATATATATATATATATATATATATATATATTTACGGTCCGGATCTTAAGCTTACCCCTTATCTAACATACCTTGCATACCCCCCTTTAGCGACGGATCGGGCGACAATTCGGTCTGTCGCTATAGGTTTGATCCGTCGTTATATGTTGTCCGTCTCTATATGTTATTTTTCGCTAAAAGCTAAGACGATGGTTCTATATATAGCGATGGACCGAATCGTCGCCCGGTCCATCGCTAAAGGGGGGTATGCAAGGTATGTTAGATAAGGGGTAAGCTTAAGATCTGGACCTTATATATATATATAATAAAGTAGTAAACGAGCCTAGATCTGAAGAGATCTTAAAGTATAACATGAGTTGGGCTAACAAATGACTTTAGACGACCTTAAACTCAATTTCCACTGGTTAAAACTTGATATATTGAAGTATATAGGTATATGAGTGTTTACAATAGAGATTTACAGGGTTTTAGATGAAGAAACACTCCCTTTCTCTCCCATGCCCTCAGATTTCTCTCTCTAGAAAGCTGTCAACTGAAATCCCTTTCAAATGAGCTGCTGATCTAAATTTTATAGAGGATTTAGGGGGAGCTACAAGTAGACCCGTAGAAGCCCTAAATTAGGCTCAGTTTGTTCGATTTTCATCCCACTAGGTCAGGTTTTCATGTTGTGTATTGGAATGACCATAACTTTCAATCCGAGATGAGTTAGAAGATGTGCCATACCATTCCGGAAAGATATTTTCAATGTCTTTGTAATAGTATATTATTAACCCAATTCTATGGTAAGGAAGGTAAAGAAAAATGGGAAAAACCATCCCTAGGTAGATGTCAGCTAGTCATTCGCCTTGTTATGCGCTGGGAAGCTTGCTTCTTTCAATCCGGAGATAATTGGGAGATGTTCCATACTAGTCTGTAAAGCTCATTTCGAGAGCTATGCAATTACATATGGTTTTCCTTTTTTTGAATCCAAGAAGATGGGTCCATGACCAAGATATCATCTCCAGGTCTTCGTAGGTAGTCCATTGAGCTGTATTGCTTAGTTTGCACTCGGGATTGCTGTGATGGCTCTTTGTTACCCTATCTATACCTGGATAATTTTTTTATGTTGCGTTTAGCAAAATGACCTTTTTGCCCTCCCAGGGTTATGTCCATGGTTGAGGTGGCTTTTGATTGGCCCTCGGGTTGTTGTCAGGGTTTGACTATTGTCTACTTTGTTTTTCCTCAGGGTTGTCTTTGACGTTGCCTTGATATCCACGAGGCTATCTTTGGGGTTTACTTGAAGTGTTTCAGGGTTGTCTCCAAAGTGGAAAAAAATGCTTTTGCCCTACTGCATTGTTAATAACGGGAAAATGAAATTTCGATTGTCTACATATATAATAAGAGAATAATAAAAATAATTTAGAAGGAGACTATTTTGGTTTTGCCAAACAAGGCCTTAAGACCTTTGGTATTTTTAACAAATAAAAACCTTTGGGTTAATTAAACTGATAAAGATAAGTATACGTATTAAGCTTATGTCAGTTTATTTATTACGTGTTTTGTTTCTATAGCCTGTGAATAAGGAAATCAGAGAAGATAGGAGAGTTAGAGCGCTTTGAGAGAGATTGAGAGTTCTGTGAAATTGAAGAAGAGGAATTAGAGAATCAAAGAAGGAAGTGAAAATTAACAAAGCTTTTATCTTCTAACAAAGTATAAACAAGAATTAAAGGTAATAATCTAACTATTTATTCTTAGTTTATGTGTTCCTTAGTTTTCTTTTAAAATTGGAAATTTGGTTGGATGATATGCTAAAGTAGTTGTTATATAGGTTTCTGATGGTTTATAATATGTTATATGTTGTTTACAAATGATTTTGGAGTACTAAACATGCTTTAAAATGATGAACTTGAGTTATATGATAATATATGTATTTTGGTCTAGTTTGAGACTAAAATTGGTTAGGAGTTCATGATATAATCTATAAATTGATAGTTGATTATGTTAAAATGTTGAAAAATGAAAAGAATGCAATTGGTATGGATTGTTTTGGTCAAGAAAAGAATTCATGGTAATTGTTCTTGCTAAATATGTGAATTTTGGAAAAACTAGCATGAATATGGTTTTAATTCTTCTAATTTGATTGTTTATGTTGTTTTGTTAATTAGAATCATGTTATGCATGTAGGGATTTCGGCACAAAAATGCAGCGGAAATATAAAATAATCAAAGTAATTTCCGAAACCCAAAAACAGGATCCTTGCAAAACAGAAATTAATTCAGTGGTTTAGATATTATACCGATTATGAAAGAGTTCTGAAACGGCTTCGAATCCCTTACGCAATCCAATCAGAACCGCGCTTCTACGGGATCCATATGAACGCCCCGCGAATTATCACACGATCTGCAGTGAAGAGAACTGCGGTACTAGCCACGAAGGATTAAGATTTTCAAAAATTTTCTCTAGTCTCTCTCTAAGAGCGTCTAGGGTTTTTGGTTATGATTAACTTCCCTAAAATGTTGATATATCATATATATAGCAATAAATCAGAATTAATCAAAACCCTAATCTAATTAAAATAAAATCCAAATTTATATATATATATATATATATATAAATCATCCTTTTAATTTAAATTCGTGATTTAAATACTATCAATCATATTGATATATTTAAATCCTTACAATTTAAATTAATTCCCTTTTAATAACATTCTATGTGTGTGACCCTATAGGTTATTATTACGTTGGTAATAATTTTAAAATCATATTATAAAATTATAAATAGTGAGCGGCATCTAGTAATGCATCACTGCTACCCAAGTAATAATAAGATCGATGATTCAATGCAACCTTTTCGTGACCAATGTTTCAATGTAATTTAATCCTTTTAACCTTAATATCCCAGATTAAACTCGAGTCATGGAATGTGTCATACTCTTCATAATTTAATCTTAGTTTTCTTGATCAATGAGTAGACTATAGAAACAAATCACTATTTGAGCATTGTCATGTATTTCATAGTCCTACTCAATCAAGAGGCCTATGGATATAACCCCTAATACATAGGAGGGTTAAATTCCATCTAGATCACTCATATTCCTCACACGATTCATGATATACCCAATAATCACCTTTATAGTCCACTCTATTAAAGGTGACCTTTGATGATATCAAAGCACATAAATTTCCGTGTAGTAATATAGTGCTTTCAGGTCGGAGGATCATTACATCATTGCCACTATGAGAATCGCTAATGACACTTCGCATAATGCTCCACATAGAATTCTCATGGTGGGTCTGTCCAGTACATCGTTCTCTAACATGTACCTATGCATTGACTTAATATCTCATATATTTATGACCAATGAGATTTGGTCATCAGTCAATTCACATACTAGTCTCAATGCATCATTGTTGTCCCATCAATAATGATACTCGACTAGGGACTTTTAAGAATAATGATACTAATTATAATTATATAATCTCATGTTCAAGTCACATACTTGAAACTATATAATTTGTATCACTATTCTAAGGATTTTTATTATGTTAACATTTATATAACGCAGTAAATAAAACCATAATAAAATAATTCATACATTCAATCAAATATAATATCAAAATGTTATGCAATTATATCAAATAATTTGCCTTTAGGGCACAAACTCTAACTGTCTCCCATTTGCACTAGAGCCAATCACTCATGTATCTAATACCCATGGAACTAGTGTGACCTTCGTATTCTTCGCTTGCACAAAGCCTTGGTCGATGGATCTCAACAACATTATCATCTGTTGGCACTCTTCCTATATGTACATCTCCTCTATTAATGATTTCACGAATGAGATTGTACCGCCTAAGTATATGCTTGGATCGTTGGTGAGATCTGGGTTCCTTAGCTTGTGCAATGGCTCCATTATTATCACAGTATAGCTTAATCGGATCAACAATGGTTGGAACAACACCAAGTTTAGTGACGAAATTTTTAATCCATACAGCCTCCTTGGCCGCACTAAAAGCAGCAATATACTCAACCTCTATAGTAGAATCGGCTACTGTCTCTTGCTTCGAACTCTTCCAGCTAATAGCACCACCATGAAGGCAAAACACAAAACCTGACTGAGACTTATAGTCATCATTGTTAGTCTAGAAACTAGCATCTGTGTAACCCTTTATTGCCAGTTCATCTTCACCTCCATATACCAAGAATGAATCCTTAGTCCTTTTTAGGTTTTTTGAGGATATTCTTGACTGCTGTCCAGTGACCTTCACCTGGATTCGACTGGTATCTGCTCGTTATGCTCAAAGCATACGAGACATCCAGACGAGTACATATCATTGCATACATGATAGATCCAATTGCCGAAGTATTAGGGATCTTTCTCATATGCTCCTCATCATCTTGTGATTTAGGACATTGGGCCTTAGAGATCTTTACACCATGAGTCATGGGTAAGTGTCCTCTTTTTGCCTCTTGCATGCTGAACCGTTTCAGCACTTTATCAATATATGTACTCTGACTTAGGCCGATCATTTTTCTCGATCTATCTCGATAGATCCTAATACATAAAATGTAGGCTGCATCGCCTAAATCTTTCATGGAGAAACATTTTCCTAGCCATGTTTTTACAGCCTATAATGAAGGAATGTCATTCCCAATAATTAATATGTCGTCAATATATAATACTAAGAATACAATGTGACTCCCACTAACCTTCTTATATACACAAGGTTCATCTTAATTTTTAATAAAGCCAAACTCTTTGACTGCTTCATCAAATCGAAGATTCCAACTCCGAGAGGCTTGGTTCAATCAATAAATGGATCGCTACAGCTTACATACCTTTCCAGCATCCTTTGGAGTGACAAATCCCTCAGGTTATGTTATGTACACATCCTCAAGGAGATTTTCGTTAAGGAAATCAGTTTTGACATCCATCTGCCAGATTTCGTAATCGTAAAAGGCTGCAATAGCAAGTAAGATCTTGATAGATTTAACCATTACCATTGGAGAGAAGGTTTCATCATAGTCAACACCTTGAACTTGTTTGTAACCTTTTGCTACCAGTCGACCTTTGTAGGTTAGTACATTACCATTCATGTCTGTTTTCTTTTTGAAAACCCACTTGCACCCGATTGGTTTTACCCCTTCGGGTGGATCAACCAAAGTCCATACTTGGTTAGTATACATGGAGTGCATTTCAGATCTCATGGCTTCAAGCCATCTCTCAGAATCTGGTCTATTCATAGCTTCTTGGTAGGAAGCAGGCTCATCCTGATCTATGAGCATCACATCGCCGTTTGAGTCACAAGATATCCATAATATCTCTCGGGCTCTTGGCGTGTCCTATAATATCTACGAATTCCTTATGTAATTTGAGCAGGTTCACTTTCCACAATTTATTGTAGTTCCTGCTCACATTCTAACTCAGGTTCAATAATATTTTGTGGTTCTCGAATTTCTTCGAGTTCTACTTTCCTCCCACTGTTTCCTTTAGAGACAAATTCTCTTTCTAGAAAAATACCAGTTCGAGCAACAAACACTTTATTCTCAGAAGGTTTGTAGAAATAATACCCTTTTGTTTCTTTTGGGTATCCCACAAAATTACATTTTTCAGATCTGGGTCCGAGCTTGTCAAAATCCAGACGTTTTACAAATGCCTCGCAACCCCAAATCTTCATGAATAACATACTAGGACGTTTCCCAGTCCACATCTTATATGGTGTCTTCTGAACTGTCTTTGTAGGAACACGGTTAAGTGTGAATGCAGCTGTCTCTAGGGCATGACCCCAGAAGCTTATTGGAAGATCTGCATGACTCATCATTGATTGTACTATGTCCAACAAGGTGAAATTTCTCCTCTCAGATACACCATTCCATTGGGGTGTTCCAGGTGGAGTGAGTTGTGATAAAATACCACATTCCTTTAGAAGGTCATCAAAGTCTTGGCTTAAGTATTCACCTCCTCGATCAGATCGAAGGGCTTTTACGCTTTTGCCAATTTAGTTTTTAACTTCATTCTCGAATTCCTTGAACTTTTCAAAGGATTTGGATTTGTGTCTCATAAGATACACATATCCATATCTACTGAAGTTGTCAGTAAATGTAATGAAGTAATAAAACCTACCTCTTGCTAATGAACTCAAGGGTCCACATACATCACTATGTATAAGTCCCAATATATCGCTAGCCCGTTCATTGTGTCCAGTGAAAGGGGCTTTAGTCATCTTGCCTAATAAACAAGATTCGCATTTTTCATATGATTCAAAATCAAATTAATCCAAAAATCTATCTTTATGGAGTTTTGATATGCGTTTCTCATTTATATGGCCCAAACGACAGTGCTAGAGATATGTCGGATTTGAATCATTTGATTTAAATCATTTTGTATTTATGTTATAGATAGGCATTTCTAAATCAAGAATATAAAGCCCATTAAACAATTGTGCAACACCATAGCAAATATCATTTAAGTAAAATGAACAACGATTGCTCTTAATTATAAATGAAAAACCTTTCTTGTCCAAACAATAAATAGAAATAATGTTTTTGCTTATATAGTAGGCACATAATAACAATCATCTAATTCTAATACTAGCCCAGTGGGCAAAGATAAATGAAAAGTTCCTACAGCCAGTGCAACAACTTTTTCTCCATTCCCAACTTGTAGGTCAACCTCTCCTTTTGCCAAAGTCCTACTCCTTCGAAGTTCCTGCACATTAACACAAATATGAGAACCACATCCAGTATCCAATACCCATGATGTAGAAGTAGACAAGTTGACTTCTATAACATATATACCTGAATCAGAAGTCACACTTCCTTTCTTTTTCTTCACTTCTTCCAAATAAGCATGACAATTCCTCTTCCAGTGTCCAGGTTTTCCACAGAAGTGAGAATCACCTTCTTTAGCCACCCCACCTTTAGGTTTTAAAGTATGTTTGGTTTTGGGATTAGGTTTAGCACCAGATTTAGATCCTATCTTCTTCTTGGCTTTCCAATTTCCCTTAGCATTCCCCTTTTGCACAATTTGAGAGTATCTGTTGTTCAAAGATTGCAAAACAAGATAAGTTTGGGCCTCCGGAGTGATTGGAAAACCCAACCTATCAAGGTACTCAATATACCCAATCATTTTCAGCACATGTGGACCAACTGGATCACGTTCACCCATCTTGTAGTGATATAACGCCTTGCTTGTATCATACCTCTCCTGTCGAGTATGCCCTTCGAACAATTTCTTGAGATGCTTTATCATCTCATAAGAATCCGTCAACTCATATTGCTTCTGAAGCTCAGCGTTCATGGTTGCTAGCATGAGACAACTCACGTCCAGAGCATCAACTTGATGCTTCTTGTAAGCATTATGCTCCGCACGTGGTTCAGTGACAGCTGGTGCTGCAGGAATGGGCCCATCAAGGACATATAGCTTGCACTCTTGTTTGAGGACAATCCTCAAGTTCCTATGCCAGTCAAGAAAATTAATTCCACACAGCTTGTCCTTCTCAAGGACTAATCGTAGTGAAAGACTACTTGTGTTGTTGTTTGCCATTGATATCTTCAATTTATAAGTGCCAAAATAATAAGTCAAATTGCAGAGTTGATATTATGTAATTGATAATAGTACATTCAAAATATACCTCCCACTATTTTATTCAAACTAATAGCCCTCACCATTAATTCGGAAAGCATTTTTATTAAATCTTTCTAGTGAGCCAAGATCTATATTTCATTATGACTTAAGTTAGCTTTGGCTAATCTCTTAAAATATAATTATTTAGGTAGATAACCCTTTTATCAATTATATCATATATAACTCTTGGATAGTTTGGTAAAGAATAATTGTTTCTAGTCCATCTAATGGTACCATCAAACTCTATGCCTCTAAGTCCACAATCTTATTAAGATAACTTAGTTAAGTCGGGCCCAATGATTTTAACAGTTTGGATATCACAATTATCCTATCGCATCTTACCTAGATAAATAGGGTACTTTGCTTTGGCAAACCTACATCTATTGATCAAGGTCTTGATGAGTGTTATTTATTGGAAGGCATCTGATTTAGACTTAATAATTTAATGAGGGATTTTATTAATAAATTTAGATCTCACCAATTTTAATCTTATTAAACATGTACATTATTTATCATATCATACACAAGCATAAATAAAGTGAAAAATAAAATGTGTCACAGTTATGGCCCAATCCACTGTCAATCTTTTCAAGTTAATGAAAGATTGAAGGTCAATCTAAGGTGGTAAAAGATCTTAAAATAAGTAGCTTCCTTGGATCTTCCTCAAGCATGTGTCTCCTCTCCATCATCATCTTTCCATCGTGTCCTTCATCTTTTCATCTTCATAATAATAGATTATTACATGACATAAAGAAACCTCGAGTTACATTCGAGGGGATTTAGATGAGAAGAGAATGTTACATCAGAATTTATAGAATGGTACGACATGCAAGCCGTTTTTCAAAACCAAAAACAACTAACCTATGAGTCAAAAGGTCATAACTGTGCACTATGCATATCACAATAAGCATATAACAATTTATATAAAATTAAAGAAAAATATATAACAAATTGGGGTCACGACCATCGTCGCAATGAACGACGGGTGGGGGTGGGGGGGTCCAGGGGTCTCCCCACAGGCGAGGTCTCATTGATTGTATTTTTTCGAACTACAATCTGTATTGTAGAATTTTTGGATACGAATCTCTGAAATAGTTTCAGAATTATATATTTTAATCCACCAAAACAATCATAATAACAATACACCCGGTACATATCATATATGTCCAGTTTCAATTAATTATATTAAACCGAATTTGCATACTTCTAATCCAATTTGAACATAAGTTGTATACTGTTATTATGCCATATAAGATACAATTAACAGAACATTATATACATGCATATCTATCATGATATTCATAATACCAGAATACGCATACATACAGAATATTATATATTCAATTTCTGATCGATAAAATTGTATCATCATATATCATATATATCGAAAACAATATAATCAATTTCAGATTGGTAAAATTATAACATCACAAATCATATATATCGAAAATAATAAAACACGTAATCTGAATTAATCGTTTCACAAGTAGCTCTGATACCACTGAAGGGTTTCAACACATAAAATGCAGCGAAAATAGAACAATTTAAAAGAATTTCGAAACCCTAAATAGGATCCATGCGAAAAATCAATTAACTCAGAGGTTAGAAATTATACCGATTATTAAAGCTAGAATCGATGTGGTCGAATCTCCAACGCAATTCAAACGAATTGCGTCTCTACTGATTCATCCACCGAACGCCCGCTAATCGTCCCACGATCTGCAGAAAGAAGGAACCACTTGATGACTAGCCACCAAGGATGAGGATTTTCGAAACTGTTTTCTCTAGTCTCTCTCTAAGAGCGGCTAGGGTTTTATATTTTGACGTAATCCCTAAAATGACTGATATATATCATATATATAGCAATTCGTAGGAATTAATCAAAACCTAATATTATTAAAATCTGAATTTATATATATATATATATATATATATATATATATATATCAATTAAGTCTTACTTAATTAATATACATATATACAAATTATCCTTTTTAATTTAAATTAAGTGATTTAAAATACTATCAATCATATTGATACATTTAAATACTTACAATTTAAAATAATTTCCTTTTTAAATTACGTTCTATGTGTCTGACCCTATAAGTTATTATTACATTGGTAATAATTTTAAAATCATATTATAAAATTATAAACAATGAGCGGCATCTAGTAATGCATCACTACTACACAAGTAATAATAAGATCGATGATTCGATGCAACCTTTTCGTGACTAATGTTTCAATGTAATTTAATCCTTTTAACCTTAATATCCTAGATTAAACTAGAGTCATGGAATATCATACTCTTCATAATTTAATCTGAGTTTTTCTTGATCAATGAGTAGACTATATGAAACAAATCACTATTTGAGCATGGCCATGCATTTCATACTCCTACTCAATCAAGAGGCCTATGGATATCACCCCTAATATATAGGATGGTTAAATTCCATCTAGATCACTCATATTCCTCACACGATTCATGATGTACCCAATAATTACCTTTATAGTCCACCCTATTAAAGGTGACATTTGATGATGTCAAAGTACATAAATTCCCGTGTAGAAATATAGTGATTTCAGGTCGGAGGACCATTACATCATTGTCACTATAAGAATTGCTAATGACACTTCGCATAATGCTCCACATAGAATTCTCATAGTGGGTCTGTCTAGTACATCGTTCTCTAACATGTACCTATGCATTGACTTAATATCTCATATATTTATTGTTAGTTCCCAATAGGCACAATATAGATCTAGAAGGGGGGTGGGGTTGAATAGATCCTTAGAATTTCAAATTCATTTCTGATTTATTTTGTATTGCTAATAATTTAGCATGTGACAAACTTAAGAATCTTTTCAAGCACAACGGAATAGGGAAAAGATCACCTTCATTGATATATTCATAATCAGACATACATTGTTCGTAGAGTTAACTTAGTAGTAAGCAGTTAGCACATCCATAGCAGTTATAGCTGTGACACCCCCAAAATAGGTCCACATCCCCCATTCTGAGTTGTCAATACACGGTACAGAAACAACTACAACTTTATTATTACAATAGTAAAACTGTGAGTTTAAATACAGATATTGTCATCTAGACAATATCCACATACAAATAAATCCTCATCATAATTATTGATACATTATTTTACAACAATGGTGAGGACTACTAAACAACTCTCCCTAGAACTTTCATTCCATACCCCGACTCGTACTTGCTATATTCTCGCCTCTGAGAGAAGAAAAATGGAACAAAAAGGAAAAGGGTGAGCTCGAGTAGCCCAAGAAAGAATATTATGACTAAGATAATATACAACAAAATTATCGTTAGTCTTCAACAGGGAAAAATATAATAGAATACAATAGACAACAAGTTTTAAATCAATATTCGCAGCGGAAATAATAATTCATTAGAAGAGTTAAGTAGAGAATGCAAACTACTATCTTCTATGTATGAATTTTAAAGTTCATCGCTATTTTATCCCTGTAACATCAATAAATATATATCTGGAATCAAATATTCATCCTTGCACTATGTGCCAAGGACATTCACCATTGGTCATGTTCATCTAAACACTGCTCATCTTTGCACTACGGGCCAAAGATATTCATCGAAATCATTCATCTTTGCACTACGGGCCAAAGATATTCATCGAAATCATTCTTCTTTGCACTACTGACGGCCAAAGATATTCATCATAAATCATTCATCTTTTGCACTACACAGCCAAAGATATTCAATAATATCATCATTTAAGACCGAGGATGATGAAAAATATTTTTAAAAAAACAAATCCAAAGGAATCAAAATGACTAGGATTAAGGATTAAGGATTAAGTACTTTATTTTATCCACGTCCAAAAATACCTCAAAAAATAATCATAGTGGTGTAAAATTCAAGAATGATCAAAACATGGATACAATCAAAGCTAGTATCCATAATAGATATTTTGGACAAAAGAAGAAATTTAATTTTTCGATTGAATAGTGCCGTATTAAGTGAATAGTCTTTGTATCGTGAATAGTCTTTGTATCGTGAATAGTAACTTCCGACACCAAAAGATAGAAATTTCACAAAAAACATCTTCACGCTTCGTGAATAGTACTCGTGAATAGTAACTCATGAATAGTAACTCATGAATAGTAACCCCGACACGAAAAAGTTCCAAATTTGATAAAAAATTCCAACCAATATTTCAGCATAATGATATTGAAGAAATAATATCATTTGAGAAGAAAATAACATCCCTTACCTCGAAAGATCAGTACTTCTAACTGGAATACTGGATATAGACTATATCTTGAACTTTCACCGTATAGCAATACTCAAAATACTCACAAGAATACGCTCGATAATATAGAGAGAGAAAACTTCAGTTTCTGGTGTGATTTTCAATTCTAACCTAAACACCTATTTATAGGAAATTGCTTAGAACACCAAAGCAGAAAATTTAATATAATATTAATATATATAAAAATATTATACGTATTCCTTGAAATCTTAATCTCAAAGAATTCACACATGCCAACCTTCTAGAAAAAAATAAAAAAACGTTTTTCTAATTTAAAATAATTTAAACTTCCAAAATCAATTATTTGAAGTTTTGAACTTCAATAATTCATAATAAATAGCCCTTTTATCCGAAAATTCGAATCTCGTGAGTTTTTATAGGAAATTTAATTCTCTACAACTTTGCGTAAGAAAGGTTTTCCAAATTTCCAATGTAAATTGACCGAAATCCACAAACGGGTGATTTTAGAGGCTATAATCAAATTTCAGTCAATAAATGGGGTCCACCGACATGTTTAACATGTTTTAAACATTTATTGCAACAAAAATACTCTTCCTCCTCGTATACTCATATATCCCACATTCGTTGTAAAAATATCACCATTATTATATTATTAAAATATAATAATATATATTTAAATGAATTATTTTATCAGAAAAAGATAAAATTTCAATTTTCAACAATTGTCACATTAAAAATTTTCTCCATCTATATCCACATAAAATCAATATTTTTCTCATCATATGAATCAATAATTAATTATTCACAAATAATATTACGTAATCACAATATTGATGACCAGCAGCCTCCTGGAAAGAGGGGCTTTCCAATAAGAATTTCTCCTTCTTGGCCAAGCAATTAGGTGACCAAACCTCTCCTTAGACAGAACTTTCTAGACATTGCCAATAATGTTATCTAATAATATTATTCGGATAATATGAATTATTGTTTCGACAATGAAAAATACTTGTGTAATGACAATTATTAAAACAACAACAATATAAAATATCAACGCAAAGAATTATTGAATCAATAAAATAAAACACCGAACAAAGAATTATCAGAACCATTATTGAGTAGTGCCTTCTTACGTAAGAGTCAATAATTGGTGCAATACCGTGCTACTGCTTCAACAACGCCAGACATCGTGTTTTAACCACCGGGTATTCCAACAATTAAATCTAGAATAACTACGCCGATTATTTTAAACGACTTATATTTGTCATTTTCTTCCTCCAATCGCTTTTTCGTTATGGGGCCCACATTATGGTTGTCACTGCCGTCGTCGCATTTAATATTCCCACAAAGATCGATTATTCCACGACCAACCTAATATTCCCCAAACAACAATGAATATTTTATAACCACTTGCTTATTTTGAAATATTTGCGTATTTTACCCGTAAATTATCCACATTAATCACATCAACCCTTACTATTTCAAAATAATAATTAGAGGAAATTAGATTTCATTTATTAATTATTTGGGATCTTACAACCTCCCTCCTTATGAAATTTCGTCCTCGAAATTGACGTGCGATACTGTGTTTCAAAAGATGAGGATACCTCGCTTTCATTTCCGTTTCCAACTCCTGTGTCATTTCCTCTATAGCATGGTTTCTCCACAAGACTTTAACTTGTGGTATGACCTTCGTGTGTAGGACATGCTCCTTCCTATCCAAGATCTTGACAGGTACTTCCTCATACGTTAAGTCTTCAGCTATCTCGTCCGGTTCTAACTCAATAACGTGATTCTGTCTTTCACATATTTACGAATACCAGATATGTGAAACACATTATGAACACGAGACATACTTGGAGGTAACGCGAGTCTATAGGCTACATTTCCTACTCGGTCAAGAATTTGAAATGGACCAATAAATCGTGGATTGAGCTTTCCTCTCTTCCCAAATCTTGTAACTCCCTTCCATGGGGCAACACGCAACAATACATGATCCCCTATACTAAATTCCACATCCTTTCGATGAAGATCCGCATAACTCTTTTGTCGATCCTGTGCCGCTTTGTATCGTTGTCGAATCATTTGGATCTTTTCTTTGAGTCATATCGTACTAACTCCTAGTCCCAACAATGTTGCTTCACCCACCTCATCCCAACATATTGGAGAGCGACACTTTCGTCCATATAATGCTTGAATGGGGCCACACCTATACTTGCACGATAAGCTGTTGTTGTAGGAAAATTCCACCAATGGTAAATACTTATCCCAACGCCTTTGAAGTCTAGGACACGAGTCTTAATAAATCTTCAAGAGTTTGAATAGTCCTCTCGATTGTCCATCCGCTTGAGGATGGTATGCTTGGAATCGAATCTTAAATCCGTACCCATAGCTTTTTGCAAGCTAACCCAAAATCTTGAAGTGAATCTTGGGTCACGATCCGAAACTATGGATACCGGCATGCCATGCAATCTCACAATCTCATTTATGTACATTTGAGCAAGACGTTCAAGGAATAAGTCTCCGTATTGGCAAGAAATGAAGCGGACTTGGTTAATCTATCAACAATAACCCAAATAGCATTTATGCCTTGAGAAACCGTGGGAAGTCCCGTGAATCTAAATCCATGGTAATGTGTTCCCACTTCCATTTCGGAATCTCAAGTGGTTGCAATGGTCCCTTAGGCACTTGATGCTCGCCTTTACACGTTGACAAGTTAAACATGTTGAGATAAACTTTTCAATCTCTCTCTTCATATTGTTCCACCAAAATGTATGTCGAAGATCACGATACATTTTAGTACTTCCGGATGGATTGCAAATGGTGTATTGTGTGCCTCCATCATAATCTTGTACTTCAAATCGATTTGTTAGGAACACAAAGTCCAGAGTGGACTCAAGTATTCCTTCTTCATCAATTCTCGCTTAGGAATAGCTCCTTCTTGTACTTTCTTCTTCATATGCATCACCTTCAGCCTGGGGTGGCTTGAGCAACCTTAACTTTTTCTATTAAAGTTGGCTCTGTCAGATATACTTGACATCATCGCACTCGTTCCTCGCATGATGATCTTCTACTCAACGCGCGTCGGCCACCACGTTAAGCTTTTCGGGATGGTATTGAATAGTGTGGTCGTAGTCTTTCAATAGCTCGAGCCAACGTCACGCCGCATGTTAAGTTCTTTTTGAGTGAAGAAATATTTAAGGCTTTTATGGTCCGAATATATCTCCACTTTCTCTCCATATAGATAGTGCCTCCGGATCTTTAAGCGAAACGCATCGCTTGCTAACTCTAGATCATGAGTAGGATAATTCCTCTCATATTCTTTAAGTTGTCGCGAGACATAGGCAATGACATTCCCACGTTGCATGAGAACACATCCTAACCCTTTGCTTCAAGCATCGTTTGTAGATAACAAATCCATCCGAACCAGAGATGGTATTGTTAGAACAGTGCCAAATAAGTCTCCTTTTAAGCTCTTGAAACTCTTCTCGCACTCTTCGCTCCAAACGAATTTTGTATCCTTCCGAAGTTAGATGAGTTAATCTGAGTAGCGATTCGAAAAACCCTTCCACGAATCTCCGATAATAACCAACTAAGCCCAAAAAGCTACGTACTTGATCCACCGACTTCGGTTGATCCCAACTTTGTATTGCTTCAATCTTGGCCGTCAATGAGACTCCATGTTTTGACACCACATGCTAAGAAATGCTACTTCCTCAAGCCAGAACTCGCATTTCTTTAACTTGGCATAAATCTTGTTTTCACGAAGCCTTTGGAGTACCAGCTTCAAATGGTGCTCATGATCTTCACGGCTTTTGGAATATATGAGGATGTCATCAATAAAGACAACAACGAACTGATCTAAATACTCTTTGAATACTCGGTTCATCATATCCATGAAAGCCGCAGGAGCATTAGTCAATCCGAAAGACATAACTAAGAATTCATAATGCCCGTACCGAGTTCTAAAGGCAATCTTTGGAATATCCTCAGTTCTAATCTTCAGCTGATGATATCCAGAACGAAGATCGATTTTTGAAAAGAATTGTGCTCCTTGCAACTGGTCAAACAAGTCATCAATACGAGGTAGAGGATACCTATTCTTGATAGTGACATGGTTCAATTCCCGATAGTCAATACAAAGTCGCATACTCCGTCTTTTTCTCTTTACAAATAAAACAGAGCACCCCAAGGAGATGTACTAGGGCGAATGAAACCAATGTCCAACAACTCCCGTAGTTGGACCTTTAACTCCACGAAGTTCAATAGGAGCCATTCGATATGGAGTTTTAGAAATGGGCTTTGTACCGGTTCAAGGTCAATAAAGAATTCAACTTCACGTTACGGGGTGTAGGCCGAGAAGTTCTTCAGAAATACGTCGGGAAAGTTAATAACAACAGAATATTATTCAATTTTGACGCGTCTTTATTCAAATCCATAACATGGGCTAAGAAAGCTTGACATCCGCTTTTTTAATAAACGAATAGCTTTATGATTAGATATGATGGTGATTGATTTTAATGGTTTAGTTGCTTGAATTGAACAACAAAGTTGTTTAGGAATATGAAAGCTAACAACCTTACGAAAACAATCAATTTTGGCATGATGAGTAGTTAACCAATCAATCCCTAAAATCACATCAAAAGCAAGTATCTTTAAAGAGATAAGGTCAATGCGAGGTAAGATAAGGGTGCCAACATGGATTAGACAAGATTTATAAATAGTGGATGTGATGAAAGTTTCTCTAACGGAGTTTCCACAGATAGGTCAAAGTCTAATTTTTCCTGAGTCAAGTTTAAACGTTGAGCACAAGCGGGAGAGATAAATGAATGGGTAGCACCTAGTATCTAGTAAAGTATAAACTTCACAAGAATTTATAAATAGCTTACCCGTGATCACCTCGTTTGGGTTCCTCGCATTTTGACCGATCACAACAAACGCTCTTCCGAGAACCGCTGACTTTGACTTTTTCGGGACGATCTTTTGAGTCACCATCCCCATTGAACTAGGTTTCGCTACTGGTGCAATCTCGAAGCGATATGTCCTTCCTTTCCACAATTATAGCATACCCGAACTACGTGGGCGGCTTTGGTGATATGTCCCTCTTTTCCGCATTTATAGCATATATGACCGGTGGTCGTTCTCCTCCGTTGGAACCCGATTCTTCTTGCACTTTCGCTGTCTTCACATAGTCGTTGTTGAATCTCCTCTTTTAAAATCTCCTCCCGACTCGCTTCTTCTATTTTCATGGCCATGATTACCACCAGAGTGGTTACCATTTTTGTCCGCCTTTTCTTTCTCCACCGATTATTGTTGTTTTGTTGATACTATCTCCTAGGTATGATCCTGATTGTGGTACCTCGGTTGGCCGTACTCGTTATCTCGCTCTAACAATTGAGCCCTGTTAACAACATCTTAATAGAGAAAAAATTTATGAGAGATGAGATCTTGGCGTATCTGGGTTTCAAACCTCTCGAAACATCCGCGTCATACGTTCCTCATTCTCCACCAAATGAGGTGCAAACACGGATAACTCTGCAAATTTCGCTTCAGATCTTGAGACACGCCATGTTGTTTCGCTCGATCTAATAAACTCCACTTCCTTCATATGACGAACACTTTCGTGAAAGTATTTGTCATTAAATAGTTTCAAATGTCTCCCAAGACATGCCGAAAGCGGCCGGATGGAGTACGCTTCACGAGACTCCCACCAAGAGTCCGCCTCGCCACTTTAACATAAAGGTGGCGAATGGAACCTTCTGTCTCTGTGCATCCCAAGACATCGAATATCTTGGTAATTTGCTTGACCCATGTTTCTGCCATGATCGGATCTGGCTTTCCCTTAAATTCTGGTGGTCCCAACTCTTTGAACTGCTTGGCTGTGACAACCCGTGAATTGCTATCATTTCCTCCTATGTTTTGAACACGAGTCTCCTCGTCGATTTTGCATGAAACGCAAAAAAGCTTCTAAATATCCCCTCGTTCATCATCTGCTCAGTGGTGTTGTTCACAGGAGGAACATTGCCAGCCTGTTGCACGTTCTCCTCGTTGGTGAGTACAGGCGTCTCCACGGTCTCATTTCCATTGTTAATATTCTCAGTCGACATTCTCAAATACTGTCATAAAACAAGGGTTAATTAAGGAAATCAATATATCACATAATATCCCTATATACTGACCAACTATCAAATAAGCTTAGGTAGGACACACTAGCGAAGGATTTACTCGTCTCTCCCCTCCTAGTTCTATTCCCCGATCTCCGCCAGAGATCATATCCCTAAGCTCTGATACCAACTGTGACACCCCCAAAATAGGTCTACATCCCCCATTTTGAGTTGTCAATACACGGTACAGAAACAACTACAACTTTATTATTACAATAGTAAAACTGTGAGTTTAAATACAGATATTGTCATCTAGACAATATCCACATACAAATAAATCCTCATCATAATTATTGATACATTATTTTACAACAATGGTGAGGACTACTAAACAACTCTCCCTAGAACTTTCATTCCATACCCCACTCGTGACTTGCTATATTCTAAGCCTCTTGAGAAGAAAAATGGAACAAAAAGGAAAAGGGTGAGCTCGACTAGCCCAAAGAAAGAATATTATAACTAAGATAATATACAACAAAATTATCGTTAGTCTTCAACAGAAAAAATATAATAGAATACAATAGACAACAAGTTTTAAATCAATATTACATGAATGAAATAATAATTCATTAGAAGAGTTAAGTAGAGAATGCAAACTACTATCTTCTATGTATGAATTTTAAAGTTCATCGTCTATTTTATCCTGTAACATCAATCAATATATATCTGGGATCAAATATTCATCCTTGCACTACGTGCCAAGGACATTCACCGATTGGTCATGTTCATCTAAACACTGCTCATCTTTTTCTACGGGCCAAAGATATTCATCGAAATCATTCATCTTTGCACTACTGGGCAAAGATATTCATCGAAATCATTCTTCTTTGCACTACAGTGCCAAAGATATTCATCATAAATCATTCATCTTTTACTACAAAGAATAACGATATTCAATAATATCATCATTTAAGACTGAGGATGATGAAAAATATTTTTTAAAAAAACGAATCCAGTGAATCAAAATGACAAGGATTAAGGATTAAGGATTCGTACTTTATTTTATCCACGTCCAAAAATACCTCAAAAATAATCATAGTGGTGTAAAATTCAAGAATGATCAAAACATGGATACAATCAAAGCTAGTATCCATAATAGATATTTTGGACAAAAAGAAGAAATTTCATTTTTCGGTGAATAGTGCCGTATTCGTGAATAGTGCCGTATACGTGAATAGTGCCGTATACGTGAATAGTAACTTCCGACACCAAAAGATAGAAATTTCACAAAAAACATCTTCACGCTTCGTGAATAGTACTCGTGAATAGTAACTCATGAATAGTAACTCATGAATAGTAACCCCGACATGAAAAAGTTCCAAATTTGATAAAAATTCCAACCAATATTTCAAAGATAATGATATTGAAGAAATAATATCATTTGAGAAGAAAATAACATCCTTACCTCGAAAGATCGATGCTTTAACTCGGAATCTTTGGATATAGACTATATCTTGAACTTTCACCGTATAGCAATACTCAAAATACTCACAAGAATACGCTCGATAATATAGAGAGAGAAAACTTCAGTTTCTGGTGTGATTTTCAATTCCAACCTAAACACTTATTTATAGAAATTGCTTAGAACACCAAAGCGTAAAAATTTAATATAATATTAATATATATAAAAATATTATACGTATTCCTTGAAATCTTAATCTCAAAGAATTCACACATGCCAACCTTCTAGAAAAAATAAAAAAAACGTTTTTCTAATTTAAAATAATTTAAACTTCCAAAAATCAATTATTTCGGAGCTTCGGAACTTCAATAATTCATAATAAATAGCCCTTTTATCCGAAAATTCGAATCTCGTGAGTTTTTATAGGAAATTTAATTCTCTACAACTTTGCAGAAGAAAGGTTTTCCAAATTTCCAACAGAAATTGACCGAAATCCACAAACGGGTGATTTTAGAGGCTATAATCAAATTTCAGTCAATAAATGGGGTCCACCGACATGTTTAACATGTTTTAAACATTTATTGCAACAAAAATACTCTTCCTCCTCGTATACTCATATATCCCACATTCGTTGTAAAAATATCACCATTATTATATTATTAAAATATAATAATATATATTTAAATGAATTATTTTATCAGAAAAAGATAAAATTTCAATTTTCAACAATTGTCACATTAAAATTTTTCTCCATCTATATCCACATAAAATCAATATTTTTCTCATCATATGAATCAATAATTAATTATTCACAAATAATATTACGAATCACAATATTGACAACGAGGCGGCTTCCTGGAGAGGGGGGCTTTCCAATAAGAATTTCTCTCTTCTTGGCGGCGCAATTAGGTGACCAAACCTCTCCTTAGATGTAACTTTCTAGACATTGCCAATAATGTTATCTAATAATATTATTCGGATAATATGAATTATTGTTTCGACAATGAAAAATACTGTGTAATGACAATTATTAAAACAACGACAATATAAAATATCAACGCAAAGAATTATTGAATCAATAAAATAAAACACCTGAATAAGAATTATCAGTAACCATTATTGAGTAGTGCCTTCTTACGTAAGAGTCAATAATTGGTGCAATACCGAGTGCTACTGCTTCAACAACGCCAGACATCGTGTGTTATAACCACCGGTATTCCAACAAAGGTAAATGGTAACAACTACTGCCAGTTATTTTTAAACAACTTATATTTGTCATTTTCTTCCTCCAATCGCTTTTTAGTTATGGGGGCCCACACATGGTTTACTGCGTCGTATTTAATATTCCCCGATAGTACGAATATTCCACGACCAAACGAATATTCCCCGACAACAATGAATATTTTATAACCACTTGCTTATTTTGAAATATTTGCGTATTTTACCCGTAACTATCCACATTAATCACATCAACCCTTACTATTTCAAAATAATAATTAGAGGAAATTAAATTTCATTTATTAATTATTTGGGATCTTACAATAGCAGCTAAGGTACATAATATAAATGACATAAAGTAAATGACACAAGGGGTTTTAAGTGGTTCAGAGACTCAAGCTCCTAATCCACTCTTCTGCTTTCAACTAGCAGGATTTCCACTAAGGAAGGGAAACACCCTGAATCACTAAGATTCCTTCAAGGCCAGCAACCTTGGGACTTCAGTTCACTAAGAACTCTTCAAGCCCAGCAGGCTTGGAACATCATTTAGTCCCTCCGGATAAGGACCCCTCAGGCCTTGGCTTCTTGTAGTTGTAGTTTTTGATGTTGTTGGTACTGAGCTGCTAAGATGTCATTAAGCTCTGAATATCTTTTGTACTTAGAAGCTTGGTGTGGTCCTCTTTGCATTCTTCTTCGAGTCTGGACCACATCTTCTTTGATGCAGCTGATCTTTTCTCTTTTCTGCTCATCTTCATCTAGTATCAGCTGTGCACCATCACCATCTGGGTTTGCTAAGTCTTTGTGCTTTTAGTAGACTTTGTCTGACACTTAGCAATCCCTGAACCCTTCTTGAATACTTTGCAGACATGGTTCTGCACTTGTTCAGTTTTAGCTTTCGGTTCATGGTGATTTGTAGAGTGGCTCTTTTGATCTTCTTTGTACTCAACCACTTTCCTGAATGTTATCTTCTTGGCCTTCTCAGCTCTCAGCTTGGTTGCCATCTTCAGTGGCATTCTCATCTTTGTTGAGTGAAGCTTCGATCTGTTTGAGTCCTTCTTCAAAGCTGCTTCACTTCCACCTTGGTAGTCTCACTGTCACTGAGACTTATTCTATTGATCTTTGGTGGAACTCGTAGAGTTAACTATAACATTCACCAACTCAACGATTCTGCAACTTCACAATCATTAGAAACTCTTGATCTTTGAAGCTCTGTTGATTGGTACTACTTCCCAATCTTCCAGTTGGAAAGTAGCCATTAAAAGCTATTCAAATTTCCACGCAGATCTCGAGTTATTTGGTGCAGACTACAGATGTGACATGACATATTTTTCTGACTTCCTAACACTACAGTCTGCTGTTTCACCAACCCTGTCAGATATGTCACTTTGATATCTTGGGATGGTCGATGACTTTATTTCACCCTTCAGATTTCTCGATCAAAGGTTGTCCTTGCATTGATGCTCTCAATAAGCTTTTATCTGAATATTACCCTTCAAATTGAACCGTTGCCAAAACTTCAATCTTCAGCTATTCGAACTCTACGATTTTGATGCATGTCTTCATGGACCTGATCTTAGTGTCTTCTTGACTGGTAGAGACAACACTACGATCTTGAGGATTGTTCCCTTGATCTTCAATGTAGACCATCTCTTCCTCTTTTTGTGCAGTGCTTCATCATTTCTATTTGCCTCGACTATTCTCAGGTACTGATGGCTTGATTCCTTGCTCGGGCCTCTTCTGAATAATAAGACACTTCAGATTTGTGGCGTGTCCAGCTTGCTTTCTCCTTGTGATCTCCCATTCACTTATCATCAATGGACTGACCCAATGTTTAATCACTTTAGCCTTGTTATTCAGAGGCTGACCAGTATCTCAGTGTGTACTCCATCAGTTCCTTCTTTGTTTGGCAAACACTACGATCCTGGTTACTTCCAAGATCGTTGTCATCTTTCCACTTGACAGCTACTGCATATGCTAACTTCCCTTAGTCAGTTACAGAAGTCTTCCTCTGATCTTTTTGTGGAAGACTTCATCTTAAATGGCTTCATGACTCAATCTGGATGTTGATTTGTTTGTTGCTTAGGTCTTTTGTTAGCTTGCATGCCATTCGTTGAGTGCTCTCTATTTTCCTTCAGGTGGGACGTATCTATGCACTGCCAACCAGAGGTTTCATTCATTTGGATATTCAGGGAATGCTCATTTATTGAGAATCGTATTTGCTCTACGATTCTGCTTTGGCATTGTGAGCACACCTATTGAGGTCTTAGTTCTGCACTCTACGATTCACTTTTGTACGCAAGACACTACGACTACGAGATCGAATCTTGATACTCACGATTTACATCCGTTATGCTTGTTGTCTTCATCTGATCTTGCTCAACTACGATCTCTGCCTTTGGTATGATTAGTAGACTCTACAACTCTGAGCGTAGTCTACGATTCTTGACTTGGCTTTGGCAGATACTCAGTCGACTCGTAGGCAGGCTGTCTCTACGATTCTGAACATGACTTCCTTAGTAGACTACGGTTCCGAGGAAGTGTTACTCGACACACTACGATCCTTCCTCGTCTCTCCTGGCAGTCTACAAACTCTGAGATCTACTATCTTGCAGGCTACGATTCTGCCTCGATAGCTCTCGAGTTATTCTTGACTCTCCTGGCACACTACGATTTACGCATAAGATTTCTATTTGATCGAACAAACTATCTATTACATCATAAGATCAACCTAACATGCTTGATCTTTCTATATTTATAGTCCTTGTACATCATTTCTTTTTAAGGACTTTACAAAACTGTTTTACTTATGTAGGATCAACCTAACACATTTGATCAATTCATTCTAAGTCTTTGTACATATGTTTCTATTAATTATCAAGGGACTTTACAGCTTTTCTTAATGCAAGCATACTTGCATATTCATTCATATATATATATATATATATATATATATATATATATATATCATAATCAAATCATATATAAATAGGAATATCTTTCACATGCATATTCCTGACAATCTCCCCCTATTTGATTATGACAAAAACAATAAGTGCATATGCATGTTATGAATGAATCTTATATACAGTGAGCAACTGTATTTCTAAAGTAGATAATCATGAATGTCATTTATGATGTTGTGAAATTTAATACACTGATATACACTGACATTTTATATCCTGGATCCAGAACATACCTAACTAGTTAGAGATGTACCTCTTTGGTTCCATGTATGCTTCCAGGATGTCTGTTGATCAGTTATTCATCTATTTGATCTTCTTGCACCTGCTCACCTTGGGATGTTAACTTCATTTCTTTTGTTTGCTCCTCTGCAGATGTATGCTCCTCTTCTTCTTCTGGCTCCCCCTCAGTCTTTGCAAATCCAGGCTCATCATCCTTTAGATCCCCCTTAGATGATGAACTATCTTCTTGTTCTGCTTTCTTCTTCTTTATCTTCCTTTCTTGTTTGCTCCTGCTCTCCTTGCCTTTTCTTGACTGCCTTTTACTCCGCCTCTTTCTATGCCTCTTTTTCTCCCCCTTTTTGTCATTAATCATTTGGGAGAGATGTTCCATGTTGGACATAAGCTGCTCCATCAGATAGGAGGAATTAGCAACTTCAAACTTGAGTTCTTGTTGGCTCAGCTCAAGTTGCATAGAGAATGACTGATTCATGTGGTCAATCTTGTCAGAGAAGGCATGGAGTTGTTCTTCATTTGCCTTCTGTGTACGTAGAGCTTCTGATTTTTGATCATTTATGGCCCTCAAATAGATATCATCTCTCTCTTTGATTTTTAGAGATACATCAGCCACAACAGCTTGGATTTTGTCTTGAACTGAATTGTCTTTTGTTGTTGTTAGCATCTTTGACTTTTCATTGATTTGAGACATCTTCTCAATCAGGTTATCAGAATTCTTTAATAATTCCTGCTCCATGGAAATTTGATCATCTGGTTGGGCAGCCTCTTGTGGAACACTAAATTGGACTCTACGATTCTCATCCTTGGACAGATCTTTGAAGGTATTGAGAATCTGAGAAATCATTGAATACCAATCGTGGGAGGATGCAGGAATGTCAGATAGTTGTGCTTGGGCAGATAGAGACATCTGAATCTGGACATGATTATCATCAGTGGTAGAGTGAACATAATCTACTATCAAAGTTTTTGCCATATTCCTTTTTCCATCAGAGTCCACTCTACGATCATAAGGAATATAATGATTTTTAGCATGTCGGTAGATCTTGTAGTGGGGCTTGTCATTGATCATCATGGTTGTAAACTTCTTTACCCTAGGGAAATTTTGTGACACCAGTTCTAAATTTGGAAACTGAGAGTAGCACCAGCTGAAGTAACTTTCATCTCTCTTAGTATGTGCCTTTAATCATGGCATCCATAGGAAGAACCACCTCATCAAAAGGTCTTCAGAATTGTATAGTATAGTGTGTAATCTAACTCCATATTTTTCCAGTTATGAAGCACTTCATATGTAGCCATCCTTACAACTCGAAGTTGTTCATTTCCATGATTTATCCATCTTGCTGGTGGTTCTTGTGACGACCCCAAATTCAGGTATCTTCCAACCCAACATATGGTGCTCCATTGTACTAACATCCATACAATTATTCCATTGAAATACAACAAAATGAATGTAATTACTATCTTCTTATTACAATCAAAGTATAATTCTTCCCAGGTTCATAAACCGGTTACATCGTTCATTGTTCATAATGTATAATACATACAAACTTACTAAACTATTACACAATGCCTAAGCATCCATCTTAGCTTTGCCCTTATCTCTCTTGGCATTCACAGTACGTTCATCTTTAACTGCAGTTATATAATTCACGCAAGAAGTGAGCATGACAGCTCAGCAAGTTTAATCAAGGATAACAGTAATACCACATTCGTGAATTATATAACAATTTCGACATAACTGAACAATAGTTATGAAGTATTATGAATCAATAATACTTTAACAGTTCATAACATCAATTCCCAAAGTATAGAATAGATTAGGAATTCTGAACCGATCGATAGACCATGAACAGTAACTTTAAGTTTTCATACTTGAAAAGGAGTCCACATCACTAAGGCCATTCATCCGCATAACTTACGAGCACTTCAAGGTGATCAGCCTATAGTACTCTGTGTTGATTAACACTCATTCATTAAACGTATTTACGTTTAATATTTTTGGCAAACTCGCGTGCCCATCGAATAATCGATGAAAAATACTTTTGTTTGTTCATAGACAAACCTTACCTTCACGTCCGTACCAATTACTTGGCATAGGATAGCGTTAACATTTCTATATAGAATGGTATGAATAATAATCAATCTATATATTACGAATAGTCTAGCCAAATTAAAATCTGGCATCGACCCTTTCTTTAAAACAAGTCTTGCAATTCAGTTCAACGAATCACATAAAACTTGGCTAACTTGAAAGTTAGATAAGCGTTAGGAAAACTTGCCTTTCAGCGTCTTCAAATAATTTAATCGACTGACCACAGCCTTTACAGAATCTACATGATATATTCACATAGCACACTATAATTAGCTAACAAACAAATGTTCACATTGTTTCTACAAACTTTTTTCTCTTCTATGTCTTAGTTAACTTAATATCAATAATAAAGTCAACTTGACTTATTACCCTTCATCCCGGCTTATTAACTAACTTACGTTATTAACCGAACTCGAACATCGTTGATAAAGTACCAACTTTGTTCATCGTTCTTAACTTGTTAACATTCATTCAATTCCTAAGTTTTTAACACCATATACCTTAGTATAGGTAGCATAGGAATAGCTTTAATACACTTATGAAGTGTACAAACATTACCCCTTTAGGTCCCTGAACAATTAAAGTTGAAAACCCAAGTCAATATCCAAAGCCTAACACTTTCGGCGTTAGCTGGCATGCAGCCATCCTAGTACTAGGTAGTGGCTGCCATATTCGATTAGCGATGTGAAGGCTTGGTCTCGCGACTATGACACGCAGAACGATGTACTGCGAGCCATTTAAATACCCAACTTTCTTGTCTGCGGCTTTACTACTAGCACAATTTTACATTATGCAGCGCCATGGCTGCAACCTCGATTCTGAGAACTTCAACAATTTTAAAAACTTTTGTGAAATTCCCGGGGCCGTAACTTTTTCGTTATTAGCTCGATTTGGTCCGTTCAAAAGCCTACACATCATAAATGACATACTCTACGCGTTCTTATAAGAATTCGACACTTTCGAACCCAATAACTCAAAATTCACTATTGAGTTCATTTTCTAGATGTTCGTAAACGCTAATGAGCGTTCAATGCTCGTTTTCTTCGTTTTAAGTCAGAATTCGACGATTCTCGAACCCACAACTCTTAATCACCCTATCTCACGTGTTAACATTGAAAACCAATGTTTTCAAGTCTCGCGGAAACTTTTGACCTCCCATCCGGAAGTTCAACATTTTCGACGTTTAACGTCTAATTACGTAAAATTCGCCATTACTTCGTTACTAGGGTTCTCTAAGTCAAATCCCATGGAATACTCCATGGATTTCATATCTACATCCTAACCAAACAAGATGCATATATCAACGTATTGATGGGGTTCAATCATTTAAAAATAATCGATCTCAACAAATAATATTTTCATGGTTTGAAACTATATCGAACCTTATGATTCCTACGATATCATGACTTATAGAGATTGAATCTATGGTAAGTCATCGTTAATCCTTCATACAAGACATATACCACCCATTTTATGATTCTCTAAGACAAAAGAAAATCCAAAAGAGATGGAAATGAAAGATAAGGATTATTACCTCAAAAACTTCTTATGAACTCGCTTGAAAACTCTAAGATCAAGGTTCCAAAGTGTATATTTTGCAAGTCTAGCTCTCTTTCTCTCTCAAATAATCTAGGTTGGAAATTGTAAAACTCCCAAATAAAATAATCTAGGCTTGTATTTATAGGAAACTAAAATGGAGGGTAATTTAGACTTAACACTCCCCACCTCCTTACTATTCACACTTGGTCACCAAGTAAAATACTTGGTGACCAAGCCTCAAACTTGGCTTTCACACCAAGTGGCCGGCCCACCACTTGCCATGTGACATCACATGGGTTGCCCCATCGGTTTTATCCATCCGGTGACCCACCGGTTCGATCCACGATTCGATTTTCTTGCATTGGGCTTAACCAATTAATCCCTTGGGCTTGGTCATTCAATTAATTGGGCTAATCATAATCCAACACAATTGAATTAGTCATTAAATCTTAACTTAATTCTATAATACGAATCGTATCCCATACGTACAATTCACGTATTCTCTCTATATACTACTCGTACAATAATCGTATTATACTTCGTATTTACCCGTTGTATTATACCTAGATACTAAATAGCACCATAATTGTATAACACTCGCATTAACCTTAACGCAATTCCTTCTACGCATATTATTTCCTTCTCGGAAATCAATATACCCAACCCTTCGATTTTAAGTCCGCAGGCAAAAACTGCGTTTGCCATAAATGAAATATTATCAGATATCCATCTAATCTCAATATTCTATCATCACGCGTTTCTCGAAATTTCAAAATAATTCCCCGAACAGAAATGGATGAATAGTGTTTTTACTGAAATTTCTCGAAAAATAATTATTTTCGTCTTGGAAATTCCAAACAAATAATTCTAGCACGAAGCCAGAATACTACCCACGTTAGCACCTTCTAGGTCATAGAACGACCTTCACATAGCTTACTCACATAATAAATCAATTAAATTCATTTAATTCACATAATAAAATAAAAATTTAATTATCATAAAAATCCAATTTTCTCGGGCGTTACATTCTCTCCCCCTTATAAGGATTCTGCCCCCGGAATCTTAGCTTATAATTACGTAAACAAATGAGGAAAATCTTCCTTCATTTTACTCTCGAGCTCCCACGTTGCTTCTTCAGCATTGTGATTTCTCCATAGCACCTTCACGGAAGGTATTACCTTATTTCTTAAAACTTGTTCCTTCCTATCAATAATTTGAACTAGAAGTTCCTCGTAGGACAAGTCTTTCTCTATTTGGATAGATTCATACTCTATCACGTGTTTATAGTCCGGATTATAAGGACGTAACACTGACACATGAAACACATTATGAATGCGTTCCATCTCTAGAGGTAAAGCTACTTCATAAGCTACCTCTCCTACCCTTATTAAAATCTCAAAAGGTCATACAAACCTTGGACTTAACTTCCCTTTCTTCCCAAAACGTATCTTCCCCTTCCAAGGCGATACTTTTAGAAAAACAAAGGATCCTACATCGAATTTTCTCTTTTCTTTGTGAGGATCTGCATACTTCTTCTGCCTATCTTGAGCAGCAACTAATCGAGTACGTATTAACTTCATCATGTCCGCCATCTACTGTACCATCTCAGGTCCCAACATGCGACGTTCACCTACCTCATCCCAACACAACGGAGTTTGTCATTTCCTTCCATATAACGCTTCGTAAGGCGGCATGCCTATACTAGCGTGAAAACTATTATTGTACAAAAATTCCACCAACGGTAGATATTTTTCCCAACTCCCTTTGAAATCCATAACGCAAGATCTTAATATATCTTCTAACGTTTGAATTGTCCTCTCACTCTGACCATCCGTCTGAGGATGATACGTCGTACTCAATCTTAACTACGTTCCCATTTGCTCTTGCAAACTCCTCCAAAAGTTCGATGTGAATTGAGGATCACAATTTGACACGATCGAAACAGGTACTCCATGTCTGGAAATAATTTCCTTGACATACAGCTTAGCTAACTTATCCAAGTTATACTTGACTCCTATTGGTAGAAAATGAGCCGACTTTATCAATCGATCCACTATCACCCAAATAGTATCGTATCCTTTCCTGGTTGTCAGAAGTCCCACCACAAAGTCCATTGTGATGTGCTCCCACTTCCACTCTGGAATTTCTAACGGTTGCAACAACCCGCTAGGTCGTTGGTGTTCAGCCTTAACTTTTTGACAAGTTAAGCACCTACTAAAGTATTCTTCTATCTCCCTCTTTATGTTCGGCCACCAAAAGTTCTGACGAAGGTCTTGATACATCTTCATACTACCGGGATGTATCGAGTACCTCGAACTATGAGCCTCCATCATTATTTCCTCCTTTAATTCGGGATCATTTGGAACCCAAATTCTTCATTCAAAACGAAGTAATCCCTCCTTATCGAGGTTATACCTAGTCTTCTCTCCATCTTCTATCCTCTTCTTCATCTGTTCGCATTCCTCATTACTCAATTGTACTCCCCTAACTCGCTCCACTATGGTCGGTTAGGTTTCCATGGAAAATAACATTTCCACCGCCACCTCTGGTAACTTAACTTCTAATTCCATTCTTGCCATCGCTGTTATCAACTCATTCTGAGTTGTTAACATTGACAGTTTCTCTCTACCCTTCCTACTTAGCGCATCGGCTACTACACTTGCTTTCCCCGGATGATATAAAATATCACAGTCATAATCTTTTATTAACTCTAACCACCTTCTCTGTCTCATGTTCAACTCCTTCTGTGTGAAGATATATTTCAGACTTTTGTGGTCCGTGTATATCTCTCACTTCTCACCATAAAGATAATGCCTCCATATCTTTAAGGCAAAAACAACAGCGGCCAATTCCAGATCGTGAGTAGGATAAACCTTCTCATAATCCTTCAATTGACGTGACGCATACGCAATGACCTTGCCATGCTGCATGAGAATGCAACCCAATCCTTTATGTGAATCATCGCTATACACTACAAAATTCCCTGTATCGTCGGGTAAGGACAATACAGGCGCCTCACTTAATCTCTTCTTCAACTCCTGAAAATTGTTCTCACATTTTTCGATCACTTATCTTCACAATCAGACTTTCTTGTCGGTTTGTCAATGGAGTAGCTATTTTAGAAAAGTCCGGAATGAACCTTCTATAGTATCTCGCTAACCCTAGAAAACTCCGAACCTCAGTTGGTGTTTTCAGTTGCTCCCACTCATTAACTGCTTCCACTTTTGCTGGATCTACGGAGATGCCATCCTTATCAATAAAATGTCCTAGAAACTACACTCGCTCAAGCCAAAATTCATATTTTGTGAATTTTGCATACAACTTCTCCTTCCTTAGTGTTTCCAACACTATTCTTAAATGTTTTGCATGATCTGCTGGCATCTTTGAATAGATTAGAATATCATCAATGAACACTACGACAAACTTGTCCAAATATTGTTTGAACACTCTGTTCATCATATCCATAAATGCGACTGGCGCAATAGTCAACCCAAACGACATTACCAGAAACTCGTAATGACCATAACGAGTTCTGAACGCCATTTTAGGTACATATTCCTTCCTCACCTTTAACTAATGATACCCCGTGCGCAAATCTATTTTAGAAAAATACTTTTCCCCTTTTAACTGATCAAATAGATCATCGATCCTGAGCAACGGGTATTTATTCTTAATCGTCAACTTGTTCAACTCTCGATAGTCGATACAAAATCTTAATGACCCATCATTCTTCTTTACAAACAACACCGGTGCTCCCCAAGGAGACACACTCGGTTGAATGTACTTCCTATCTAATAGTTCTTGCAATTGAACCATTAACTCCTTCATCTCAACTGGCACCATTTGATATGGTACCCTTGAAACTAGTGTCGTTTCCGGTAACAGATCAATTACAAACTCTACCTCCCTGTCCGGTGGAATACCTGGTAATTCTTCCGGAAATACATCCACAAACTCTTGCACTATAGGTATCTGGTCCAAGGATGTTCCCACTCTTTGGGTATCCACAACATAGCACAGATAACCTACACACCCTTTCATCAACATCTTCCTAGCTTGTGTCATGAAGCAGAATGACAAGAGAGCGTCTCGGTGATTTACTACCAAGAACACTACCTTGGTTTTCTTAGAAAGCCAAAGGTTTACACTTTTCCTATGGCAATCTATAATCGCCTTATGGTTAACCAACCAATCCATACCAAGAATTACATCGAATTCTTTTAATCTTATCGGTACCAAATCTACCGATAACTTATTTCCTCTAATTTCTACGCAACAATCCTTATGAATATGCTTAATGGGGACTATCTCTTCGTTTGCTACCTTAACGTCTAAAGGTATTGGTAACTTCTCAAGGATTAAACCTATTCGCTTAGCAAATTCACATGTTATAAAAGAACAAGTAGCACCCGAGTCAAATAGCACATAAACATTTATCTTATTTACCGGAATGATACCTGCTACCACATCCGTTGATGCAACTGCATCTTGGACAATCATATTAAACGTACGCGCTGAGGGTCTACCCACTGATGGTTTTGGTCTAGTAATGGCTAATTTACCACTACCAGAACTCTTATTCCCCTCTAAACCCTTCTTCGAGCAATTTCTTGCCATGTAGTCCATTGACCCACAGACAAAACATCCCTGATTCTTCTTAGGGTTAGGATATTTGGGTGACAAATGCCCCTCCTGCCCACAGTTGTAACATACTACTTTCCCCTTTAAATAGACACCCATGTGAGGCTTTTCGCGTGTCTTACATGCTTCCGTCCTCCGTTTGGGATCTCCCTGCTTTACCCCAGTATTCCCAGGGTTAAAACTCTTCCTCTTAGGCAAATTGTCGCTTCCACTGGCAACTTCAGCCTTACTACCTCCCTCTAACTTACTCTTAATCTTCCGCTCTTTGTGGTACTGAGACAATGCCTCACCACCACCTTCAGCTATTATCGCCTTCTCCAAAATGGTTCCATAGGAAGCACTCTAAAAAACCGATATCCTACTATAGAACTTGGGTTTTAAGCCCTGATCAAACCTGCGCGCCTTTCTCTCCTCTGTATCCACCTGGTGTCGAGCAAATCTCACCAATTCGTTAAACTTGGCGGCATACTGGGGAAATGTCATATCCCCCTGCTTAAGTTCTAGGAACTTAATTTCCATCCTACCCTACATGCTAGTAGGGAAATAGTTCTCAAAGAAAACCTTCTTAAACTGTTCCCACGTAACAGCCTCTGTTCTAGCCCCACCCTGGTGAGCTTCCCACCAATAGTTGTCTTCCCCCTTCATCACGTAAGTCGCAAAAGAAGTTTTCTGCGCCTCACCTACATTTGTTATCACAAACGCCTTTTCAATCTCTCTAACCCATGTCTGGGCTTCTAACGGGTTCGTCATTCCTCGGAACTCAGGAGGACCCACACTTTTAAAGTCCTTAAAGGTAGTTGTTCTTGGTACCCCAGGAGCTACAGGAATCCCACCCCCCACTTGATTAAATGCGTCCATTAATAAATTAACGAACTCTTGCATAGGATTACAAGGACCCCCCCTGATTCTCATTATGAGACTCGGCCTCTTGGTTACGTTGTCTCCTTCTCGGCAGCATAATTCTGATTAAATAAATAGAGGTTCATTATTTTCTATTTAACTACTCGGTTATCATTCTCAATCAATAACAACCATTCATACCACAACAAGCACATTTAATAAAAACTTCACTATATAAATATGCTTTCATAGTCAAAACTATTTACATCTTGTTCCTTTAGCCCAAAAGCTAATACATACTATCCCGCGATTTCCTTCTACAAAAATTGGGATTTACAAAAAGACTACCCTTAAATTATACAAAAGAGAGCTTTATGTCACTACTATATACACAAAAGATCTAACGATCTATTAACACTGTCGAACAAAATTCTCATATTTCTGATTTGCCAGAATCGACACTATATCTCGACTTATGGTATGCCGAGTTTGTCCTGACTCAATAGAATAACAAGCAATTTTCAGTTTGAAATCCTCATGAGCGCATTCATGGATGTATAACATCCTAGCTATCTTCTGGTCTTTTTCAACCAGTTTCTTTTTAGCTCCAGGACCTCATCCTTATAGTCACGAGCCTTATCAGTCATAAGCACTTTCTCGTCGTGCTTTGACTCAAAGTCTGCCTCTGCGGATTCTTTTGCCTCATATAGGGCGGTTATTTCCTCAATCTGAGTCTCTACTATTGTGCGCAGTTGCACATTCCTATCCAACACAGCTAGATACAATGCTCTCATTGCATCTGGAGGTGTCGGCTCCTGAGTAGGCACCAACGTATTAACCGATGTCGCCTCCATCTCCTCTTCCACGTCTTGTATCTCGTTAAGGTATGATGCTAACCCCATGGTCTCCTCAGAGTATTCCTCCTCAGAGATGTACTTCTCAATGTCTGAGTCATCTAGTACAACTATCGGTACCTGCGCCACTGGCATTGGTACAATCTCAACTTGGTTAACTAAAGCCTCACTTATCAAATCCATGTTTCTAAACATCAAACTATTGGTTGACATCTACAAACACATAACACGTTGATTAGTACATAATACACAATAGTATAAGCACAAATCACATTTAATATCTTTAAGATTAAATGTGACGCCCCCAAATTCGGGTATCTTCCAACCTGTGACGCCCCCAAATTCGGGTATCTTCCAACCTAACATATGGTGCTCTATTGTACTAACATCCATACAATCATTCCATTGAAATACAACAAAATGAATGTAATTACTATCTTCTTATTACAATCAAAGTATAATTCTTCCCAGGTTCATAAACCGGTTACATCGTTCATTGTTCATAATGTATAATACATACAAACTTACTAAACTATTACACAATGCCTAAGCATCCATCTTAGCTTTGCCCTTATCTCTCTTGGCATTCACAGTACGTTCATCTTTAACTATAGTTATATAATTCACGCAAGAAGTGAGCATGACATCTCAGCAAGTTTAATCAAGGATAACAGTAATACCACATTCGTGAATTATATAACATTTCGACATAACTGAACAATAGTTATGAAGTATTATGAATCAATAACACTTTAACAGTTCATAACATCAATTCCCAAAGTATAGAGTAGATTAGGAATTCTGAACCGATCGATAGACCATGAACAGTAACTTTCAGTTTTCATACTTGAAAAGGAGTCCACATCACTAAGGCCATTCATCTGCATAACTTACGAGCACTTCTAGGTGATCAGCCTATAGTACTCTGTGTTGATCAACACTCATTCATTAAAAGTATTTACGTTTAATATTTTTGGCAAACTCGCGTGCCCATCGAATAATCGATGAAAAATACTTTTGTTTGTTCATAGACAAACCTTACCTTCACGTCCGTACCAATTACTTAGCATAGGATAGCGTTAACATTTCTATATAGAATGGTATGAATAATAATCAATCTATATATTACGAATAGTCTAGCCGAATTAAAATCTGGCATCGACCCTTTCTTTAAAACAAGTCTTGCAATTCAGTTCAACGAATCACATAAAACTTGGCTAACTTGAAAGTTAGATAAGCGTTAAGAAAACTTGCCTTTTAGCGTCTTCAAATAATTTAATCGACTGACCACAGCCTTTACAGAATCTACATGATATATTCACATAGCACACTATAATTAGCTAACAAACAAATGTTCACATTGTTTCTACAAACTATTTTCTCTTCTATATCTTAGTTAACTTAATATCATTAATAAAGTCAACTTGACTTATTACCCTTCGTCCCGGCTTATTAACCAACTTACGTTATTAACCGGACTCGAACATCGTTGATAAAGTACCAACTTTGTTCATCATTCTTAACTTGTTAACATTCATTCAATTCCTAAGTTTTTAACACCATATACCTTAGTATAGGTAGCATAGGAATAGCTTTAATACACTTATGAAGTGTACAAACATTACCCCTTTAGGTCCCTGAACAATTAAAGTTGAAAACCCAAGTCAATATCCAAAGCCTAACACTCGCGTTGCGGCGCGGCCATCCTAGTACTAGGCCTGAAATGCAATTTCAGTTAGCGATGTGCAAGGCTTGGTCTCGTACATTGGTAGCGAAATAGTAACCTTCTATGGCGCCATTCAAGAAGATACCAACTTTCTTGTGCCCGGTTGCTGCGGTGACAATTTTACTGACTATGTGTGGCCATGGCGGCTGACCTCGATTCGAACTTTAACAATTTTGAAAAATTTGTGAAATTCCCGGGGCCGTAACTTCTTCGTTATAAGCCCGATTTGGTCCGTTCAAAAGCCTACACATGGGTTGCCACATGGGTTTTACCCATCCGGTGACCCACCGGTTCGATCCACGGTTCGGTTTTCTTGCATTAGGCTTAACCAATTAATCCCTTGGGCTTGGTCATTCAATTTATTGGGCTAATCATAATCCAACACAATTGAATTAGTCATTAAATCTTAACTTAATTTTATAATACGAATTGTATCCCATACGTATAATTCACGTAATCTCTCCATATACTACTCGTACAATAATCGTATTGTACTTCGTATTTACTCGTTGTATTATACCTAGATACTAAATAACACCATAATTGTATAACACTCGCATTAACCTTAACGCAATTCCTTCTACGCATATTATTTCCTTCTCGGAAATCAATATACCCAACCCTTAGGTTTTAAGTCCGCAGGCAAAAACTATTTTTGTCATAAATGAAATATTATCAGATATTCCATCTAATCTCAATATTCTATCATCATGCGTTTCTCGAAATTTCAAAATAATTCCCCGAACAGAAACGGATGAATAGTGTTTTTACAGAAATTTCTTGGAAAATAATTATTTTCATCTTGGAAATTCCAAACAAATAATTCTAGCACGAAGCCAGAATACTAACCACGTTAGCACCTTTTAGGTCATAGAACGACCTTCACATAGCTTACTCACATAATAAATCAATTAAATTCATTTAATTCACATATTCAAATAAAAGTTTAATTTTCATAAAAATCTGATTTTCTCGGGCGTTACAGTTTTGTTGGTGGCTCATCAAAGACTTCCACTACAATTCTTCTGCTAATTCTGGCTGGAGATAGAACAGGAATATATTCTAATTCCTCAGATTCATCAATGATTCTTCTTCTTTGAACTTCATTTTCGAATCCTCTTGAAAGAATGGCTTCCTTGGAATCATCTCCTTCAATCTTTGGTCTTATCTTGACATTCTCTTCCCCTGATGCGAATTCAATATTACTTAGTTCAATGATTTCAGTAGATTGATCATCTCTCCTTTTAGAGGCAAATTGAGCTATCAATCTGTGACTCCTTCTTCTTCTTGGAGGTTCAGTTATGGGTGAAACAGATACATCTTCTTCTTTAGACCCTGAGGTCTTTGAGTCAGCAGACAGGCTCTCTTTATTTTCATCATTGACAGGGGCAGGTGTTTCTTTTTCGAATTCATCATCTTTTGAGCCATCATGAAGGCTTGTTAGAGCAGTTGTATTTGGAGATTCCGGTGGGTCATTTTGCAGCTTCTCTTTATCTTCAGAGTGAGTACTCTGAGAGTTGGTCACTGGACTTGCACATTTCTTTCAGTTCTTTTCTCATCTTCAGACTCTTTATGTTCTTCTTGGTTGGATGGACTTTCCTAGGGAGCTGGGGTTGATTTCTTCATCACTTTTGCTTTCTTCTTGGGTGGTTCTTGGAGTAGACTGTTACTCCTTCTTTTTGGTTTTTCAGCAGTAGATGCTTGTTCTCCTCCTGCTCCTCATTTCTTCTTGTCAGTGGAGACTTTTCTTGACGAAGCCTCTGCATTCATCACATTCTTAGGCTTCTTCTTTGCTGGTGTTGCAAAAACTGATGCAGAGTCATCAGACTTAGAGCTTTCCACCTCCTTTGCTTTTCTCTTCTTTGCAGAGACTTTTCTACTAACTCCAGTTTGTGTTAGCCTCCTATTTTCCTTTGGGTTTTTCTTTCAATTCATAAACAGTTGTGGTGACATTACTTTGTGCACATTCTGAGGTTCTCCCTCATCATCCTTGATCTTGCTTCCCAGCTTCTTCTTCATCATAATGCTCAGTAGTCTTTCATGAAATACTTTTGTAAGTGGTTTGTCTGTAGATTTCTTCAACTCAGCTTTTTTTATCCATTTGGAGATTTCGTCAAACAGGACAACTCCAAAGTTGATCTGCTTCTTCAGAACTATGGCAGACATAATCTTCAACTGCTGGTTGAGTACAGTGTCGTGTGCAGTGTCTTTGCACAGTATACATTTTCCCACTATCTCAACAAGGAACTCAAATTCCTCTGGAAACTCCATTTTCTTCATGTCCTTCAGACTAGGGTTTCTTTGGTACCCCATAATCTCTTTTGCTTTCTAAGTGTCAATCTCATCAAGATTTTTCAGTCCTAAGTCAGGAAAATCTAGACATTGGTTGATATCGGATGATTTTAATTTTAGAGACTGACCTTTAACCTTGGTTAAAAGAGTTCTGGCATTTACGGATGTATTTGAGTAGAATTCCTTAATCAGTTCAGTGCATACTCGAGTGCTTGCCTCAAGACATTCTGAGAATCCAGCTTCCTTCATGAGTTCAAGAATGTCTCTGAACTTCTTTTCAGATTTCTCAAATGACTTGGTTCCGAGTTGAATGCCAGTGATTACTCGCCAATCTTCCATTTGAATAATTCGAGGAATATGGATATTGATTCAGGGAGATTTATGAAGTATGGCTGATTGTGATTTGAACTCTGGAAGTTTTAGTGATTTGGCTTTGAAGAGAATTATAGGGTTTGAAAATGGGAGGGAGAGAGGTTCAATGGATTTTGGTAACTGTTTGCAGATTTTGAATTTGTCTTTATGGCAGTTCCTTCTTACACTGCATACGCTATGATGTGTTAACTAGTTATTGGTTGCACGATGCCTAGTAACGAGCTGTAACTCCCCAGTAACTTGTCAGTTAGCGGTCTCTTTTAGAAGAGTGGACGTTTGACTGACGTGGATTGACCTTTGACCTCTTGAGTTCGTAGAGTAGCATAATAGGACAGCTATTGACTCTACGTTTTCCTTTGTTGACTCAACGATCAATTCTTTGAAAGATGTTGCAGTGGATGATTTTGACATTTCTCCTCATACTTCAGAATGGTAGAGCAATTGTCTCGTTCTTCAAAGTTCCTCATGAGCTAGTGTCTTCTGGTAAGTGTGCGATCGTCGAGTCTGCTTCTGCAATTTTTGAGTTTTCACTACGATCGTTGAGATTGCATCACGATCGTTGTGTTCTCTTAAAGCTCTATTCTATAATCATTGACTGACTTAGTCCTTGAGATGAACTTTACTAAGCATTCCTTCTGGGTCAAGGTAGCTCAGGAAGGGCCAACCTCTTGGAGTGAGCTAAGGGTTAGGTTTGTCCCTGAGGCACTTTCCAGATGAAATACTTTAGAAGTGATTTGCACTGATATCTCATTTGACCTTTTCTGTTGGGGAGTCCCTCTTCCAACTTTAGACATTTGCACTGGCTGCAATTGTGGTGTCCTCCTGCTCTTGCACTATGATCAGATGTTTGATCGTAGGTACTCCACGATTTTGAGTTGGGTGGCTGAAAGGTTATCAGTAGTACATTTTGAGACGTTCCTACTGACTATGGATCTTCATTTGGTTCATTAGCCACAAAGTTTTGGGACTCTGTAGCTGGTACACAGCTTCATAGTATATCTTTGATGGTTTAGAGCTTATGTACTGTTAGCAGATTACTGCTCCCCCATAGTTGATACTTTCTTCTCAGAGAGACCTAAGTTCTTCTTCTTCATGTGTAGTAGAAGGCAACCATGAATATCTCATTCTGACTGAAGCCATTTAATCTTCTTGTATCATAGAAATGGGCATTTTTAGGGTTGATCATTCTACGATCCTTTGACAACACTACGAACAGTATTCCTTGTCAGTTTATGCTTGTTGAGTTCTGCTCCCATAATGAGTTCCTCGTGATTAATGCTCGATAATCCACTGTAGTCAGCTTCCTTGAGGATTCTTCTCTTATGACATGCTTTGCATGATTGAGCATATAAGACCCTTTTCTTCTTTTGTTGAATGGCCTGCTTCCATACAAAGATCAGCAGCCATGTGAGCTTTATTTAGATTAGCTCAGCAGGTCTTCAAGAACAGGCTTTGAAGTATAGAAATTTTATCAGAATCATTTCTGAACAGTCTTAAGCCTTTTGCTGGTTGAGTCTTTCTTGACTAAAGTCTTCTGCTTTAGCATTCCTTATTGTGGTCAAATAGACCAAGTACCTGCAGGTTATAAGTTTCTATTTTTGGTACCCATAGTTAAGTGGGTCCTGCTAGGTCAGTTTTCTAAACCCCTATTCCTCATATAATTAGATAATCATCATATTGATCACCAACAGTCATATTCATGCATGTAACTCTTTTAGATAATACATTTTTAGATGCATGAAGGTGAGTGTGTGTAAGATTTGCTATTTTAATAAAACACTCTTTTTCTTTGATGGTTTCATCATTTGCTAGGTTATGTTCACAGGGTTTAACTGTTCACAGAGTGAGAATCAACTCTACGATTTATTAGCATCTGGTTGATTCATGGAGGTGATCAGTTTCTATGAATCTTCAAGATTTTCTTTTAGATCTGATCATACTCTGTGTGTTATTAAACACTTAGACCATAGGATGTACAAAGCACATTAACCGATCAGCAAAGATTACTTCACATTTAATAGACCTGTGAGGCTTTTAAAACCATTTCAGGTCTCTTTCTAGTTATCATCTTCAACCTAAAACTTGGACGGAGAAAAAGTTTATAAACATTTGAGTTTCCATCATCAGTGTACTTTCTCTCTTCACCTTTTTAGATAGATTATGAATACTTGAAGGAAAATTGTTATAATTCATAAGTAAGGTGCAAATATGATTCTCATATCTATATTAGTGAGGAACCGTACCTTTTTGCTGTTAGTTTCATAACAGTCATTTATCTAAGATATACTGAGTTTAGGCATTGATGTACATGTTTTCTCATTTGCTTCTGACACCCAGTTGCTCCAGTTGATCTTCAGTCACTCGGTTGTGGTCTTGAAGACATAAGCTAAGAGAGTGTCAGCATCTCTAATTCTTTGACATCCTTGAGTTCACAAGATTTACATCCAGCTGCAGGTTGACCAGACATTTGGTTGAGAAGTTCTTCTTTCTTCTTTGGATAAGCATTACTTAGCATGTATGGCCTTTTCATCTTTTCAGGCTGGTGGATTTTTGAATCTTTTCTGTTGATATCTCTTGAGCTTTCTAGCCTGGTCTTCAGACAACAAGATTGACATCGAGTAAGGATTGGTCTTGTTGGTATGGCAATCAAGAACATGGACCAATCTGAGCAGTTTCAGGTATATATACACATTTACGTGTACACAATATTTCCAACGTGTGAGCTTATCTGCATACAACAAGTGACTTACTACTAAACTAAGTTTAGAACAATGTTTGTGCCTAGGATCAGAGTCAAAGCGATTAGCTTTTGAATATAACATGAGAACCTGCTTTGATACCAATTGTTGGCTCCAGTAGGCACAATATAGATCTAGAAGGGGGGGTTGAATAGATCCTTAGAATTTCAAATTCTTTTCTGGTTTATTTTGTATTGCTAATAATTTAGCATGTGAAAAACTTAAGAATCTTTTCAAGCACAGCGGAATAGGTAAAAGATCCCCTTCGTTGATATATTCATAATCAGACATACATTGTTCATAGATTTAACTTAGTAGTAAGCAGTTAGCACATCCATAGCAGTTATAGCAGGTAAGGTACATAATGTAAATGTCATAAAGTAAATGACACAAGGGGTTTTAAGTTGTTCAGAAACTCAAGCTCCTAATCCACTCTTCTACTTTCAACTAGCAGGATTTCCACTAAGGAAGGGCAACACCCTGAATCACTAAGATTCCTTCAAGGCCAGCAGCCTTGGGACTTCAGTTCACTAAGAATTCTTCAAGGCCAACAGCCTTGGAACTTCTCTAGTTCCCTAGGAACTCTTCAAGCCCAGCAGGCTTGGAACTTCATTTAGTCCCTCCGGAAAAGGACCCCTCAGGCCCTGACTTCTTGTAGTTGTAGTTGTAGTTTTTGATGTTGTTGGTGCTGAGCTGCTAAGATGTCATTAAGCTCTGAACATCTTTTGTACTTAGCAGCTTGGTGTTGTCCTCTTTGCATTCTGCTTCGAGTCTGGACCACATCTTCTTTGGTACAACTGATCTTTTCTCTTTTCTACTCATCTTCATCTAGTATCAGCTGTGCACCATCACCATCTAGGTTTGCTAAGTCTCTATGGTTTTAGTAGACTTTGTCTGGCACTTAGCAATCCCTGAACCCTTCTTGAATACTTTGCAGACATGGTTCTGCACTTGTTCAGTTTCAGCTTTCGGTTCATGGTGATTTGTAGAATGGCTCTTTTGATCTTCTTTGTACTCAACCACTTTCTTGAATGCTATCTTCTTGGCCTTCTCAGCTCTCAGCTTGGCTGCCATCTTCAGTGGCATTCTCATCTTTGTTGAGTGAAGCTTCGATCTGTTTGAGTCCTTCTTCAAAGCTGCTTCACTTCCACCTTGGTAGTCTCACTGTCACTGAGACTTATTCTATTGATCTTTGGTGGAACTCGTAGAGTCAAATATAGCATTCACCAACTCAACGATTCTACAACTTCACAATCATCAACAACTCTTGATCTTTGAAGCTCTGTTGATTTATACTACTTCCCAATCTTCTCGTTAGAAAGTAGCCGTTGAAAGCTATTCAAATTTCCTCGCAGATCTTGAGTTATCTGACACTGCAGTCTCCTGTTTCACCAACCCTGTCAGATATGTCACTTTGATATCTCGAGCAGGTCGACGACTTTATTGCACTCTTCTGATTTCTCGATCAGAGGTTGTCCTTGCATCGATGCTCTCAATAAGCTTTTGTCCGAATATTACCCTTCAGATTGAACCGTTGCCAATGCTTCAATCTTAAGCTATTCGAACTCTACGATTCTGATGCATGTCTTCATGGACCTGATCGTAGTGTCTTGTTGACTGGTAGAGACAACACTACGATCTTGAGGATTGTTCACTTGATCTTCAGTGTAGAACATCTCTTTCTCTTTTTGTGCAGTGCTTCATCATTTCTGTTTGCCTCGACTATTCTCAGGTACTGATGGCTTGATTCCTTGCTCTGGCCTCTTTTGAATAATAAGACACTTTAGATTTGTGGCGTGTCCAGCTCGCTTTCTCCTTGTGATCTCCCATTCATTTATCATCAATGGACTGACCCAATGCTTAATCACTTTAGCCTTGTTATTCAGAGGCTAACCAGTATCTCAGTGTGTACTCCATCAATTTCTTCTTTGTTTGGCAAACTCTACAATCCTGGTTACTTCCAAGATCATTGTCATCTTTCCACTTGACAGCTACAGCATATGCTGACTTCCCTTAGTCAGTTACAGAAGTCTTCCTCTGATCTCTTTGTGGAAGACTTCATCTTAAATGGCTTTATGACTTAATCTGGATGTTGATTGGGTTGTTGCTTAGGTCTTTTGTTAGCTTGCATGCCATTCGTTGAGTGCTCTCTGGTTTCCTTCAGGTGGGACGTATCTATGCAATGCCAACCAGAGGTTTCATTCCTTTGGATATTTAGGGAGTGCTCATTTGTTGAGAATCGTATTTGCTCTAAGATTTTGCTTTGGCATTATGAGCACATCTGTTGAGGTCTTAGTTCTGCACTCTACGATTCAGCTTTGGCTATGCAGACACTACGACTCTAAGATCTGATCTTGACACTACGATTTCTGTCGTTGTGCTTGTTGTCTTCATCTAATCTTTCTCAACTACGAACTCTGTCTTTGGTATGATTAGTAGACTCTACAACTCTGAGTGTAGTCTACGATTCTTAACTTGGCTTTGGCAGATACTCGGTCAGCTCGTAGGTAGGCTATCTCTACGATTCTGAACATGACTTCCTCAGTAGACTACAGTTCCGAGGAAGTGATACTCGACACACTACGATCCTTCCTCATTTCTCCTGGCAGTCTATGAACTCTGAGATCTACTATCTTGTAGACTACAATTCTGCCTCGATAGCTCTCGAGTTATTCTTGACTCTCTTGGCAGACTATGATTTCTGGTGCATTACTCGACGATCAAACAAGCCTATCTATTACATCATAAGATCAACCTAACATGCTTGATCTTTCTATATTTATAGTCCTTGTACATCATTTCTTTTTAAGGACTTTACAAAGCTGTTTTACTTATGTAGGATCAACCTAACACATTTGATCAATTCATTCTAAGTCCTTGTACATATGTCTCTATTATCTATCAAGGGACTTTACAGCTTTTCTTAATGCAAGCATACTTTCATATTCATTCATATATATATATATATATATAAGACCCCAACTTCTTTTTTTTATTTATAAAGATGATTTTTCTATAAATATAATTTTTTAATATTATGGAATGAATTTGATATAATGTTATAGTTGTGGGTAATATTTATAAATTTTGCTAAGTATGCAAGTTGTTATAAAATATTCGATTGGTCGGGGAATATTCTTTTTGTCAGGAATATTCATACAACGGCACAATCATTGGTGGACCCCGCAACAGAATTATTGTTGGATTGAGAAAATGACAAAAATATTTTATAAATAACGGCGGACGTGTTATTGTTAAAACTGTTGAACTACCCGTAGTAAAAGTATAGTAATCTGGCGTGGTTGCATAGTAGCACACACATTATTGATTATTGATGCTTACGTGAGAAGTCACTCGATTATACTCAATTATTACTACGATGAATTGTTGCATCATATCTCTCGTATTATTGATTCGATTATTGTCACGGTATCATCTCGCATATGTTATATTATTAAATCAATATTTGAGGCGACAAAGTTATTCATATTATTAAATTACAATATTTACAATGTCTAGAAGTTACATCGGAGAGGTTTGGTCACCTAATTGTGCGCTGATAGGGAGAAATCCTTATTGAAAGCCCCTCTTTCTTGGGAACAACCTGGTTGCTAAATATTGTGAGTTATAATATTAATGATGAATAAGTTCGTGTTGATTAAAGATGAATTTGATAGTTTCATTGTCTTGGGATTATTTGTGTTAGTAGAAATCGACATCTATTCCGATGATAATTGATGTCTGGAGGTTATATTGTTCAATGGGGGTATTCGGGGAACTTTTTGTGTCGGAGTACTATTCATGAGTTACTAATCACGAGTTATTATTCACGAGTTACTATTCACGAGTTACTATTCACCCAGTTACTATTCACTCTAGTATTGTGCATTCGGGTATTTGGGTACAATATTATTCCATGAGGAGATGTGTTAATTTTTCAGACCGTTGGTTGAAGTTATATTAGTGACTCAATATGGACCGCTGGTGGAAAGTTATAATAGTGAATCAATATGGATCGCTGGTTTAAAGTTTTAATAGTAAATCAGTATGGACCGTTGCTTTAAGTTTTAATAGTAAATCAATCTAGACCGTTCGTTTAAAAGTAAATCAATCTGGACCGTTCAGGAATTTGTTACTATTCAATCCATTCTTCTATAAATAGAAGCCTATTCCTTCATTATTTCTTACGAATTCACTAAAACTCTAGAGAGAGAAATTATAGAGAGAAAGAAGAAGAGTATTCTGCTACTTCACTACTTCGATATCCAGTGTCTTTTACGGTAAGAGGTGTTATTCTTTCTTATTCATGAAGAGAACTTTTGTTATTCCATTCTTTATTATTACATTGGAATAACTCAGAACGCAGACATACCCTATACATAACTTTGTATCTGGCGGCATACCCTATACTTGGTGAAATCCTCTGTTATTCCATTCTTTATTATTTTGTTGGAATAACTTTGTGTCTGCCAAGATACCCTATACTTGGTGAAATCCCTCTGTTATTCCATTCTATATTATTATGTTGGAATAATCATTTTATCTAAGTACCGCGCATACATGGTGAAATTCTTCTATTATTCCGTTCTTTATTATTACGTCGAAATATCACATCGCGTGTGCAATTTACTTTGACACAGTTTCCATTATTTATTATTCCGCACTTATTATTCTATCGGAATATCCTGTCTGTGCATTTTATGCCGGACCTGGTTCCATTATTTATTAATCTATCGAAATATCACATGCATGCGTTTACGCCTTGGGACTGGTTCCATATTTATTATTACATTGGAATAACTTTTTGTCTTTATCTATCACATGTCCGGTGATTTCTTTTGTTATTCTATTATTTATTATACTCAGTTGGTTAAAGTTTTAACTTCTATACTCCATGAAATTAGTGGAATATCCTTGATATTTGCGCTTCATCCAGTATTTTTTCATGGAAATATTCTTCTGAGCATTCTTGAATTTTACTCTACAAAGAAGTATCATGTTGACAATTTGGACGTTATTAGTTCCTGGATAAATTAATTCGTGAACTTGTTTTATTGAATTCTTATATCATTGTCATCATCCTCGTGTTTATATTTTTGAAAGTCATCTGTGGCCTATAGTGCATAGATGGACTTGGTATGATTATGACCAGGGATTATTCGATATAATCATGACCGTAATGTTACAAATGATGTGATAAAAGTCCTCATTGACCCATAGTGCATTGATGGACAGTTGTTGGCATGATCATGACCATTGATGAATACACGAATATCCTTGGCCCGTAGTGCATGGATAATTTGTGGTCGCGACCCTAATGAATATTCTTGGCCGTAGTGTAGGGATGATGTGGATTATTTATTAAGTTGAGTCTCAGCGATAAAAGTGATGAAAAACTTTTTAAATCATAAAAGATAGTAGATTTTATTCTCTACTTGACTCTTTTAATGGATTGCTTATTCCGCTGCAGTTAAACTTGTTGTCTATTGTATTTTATCAGTTTAACATTGTTGAAGGCTAATGATAATTTATCCTGCATTATCTTAGTCATAATATTTCTTACTGGGCTAGTTGAGCTCACCCTTTCTTTCAACTTTATTCTCTTGAGAAATGAGAACGTAGCGAGGACTAGTCGGGGACCGGAGTGATGGTCCAGATGATAGCATTAGTATTCCTCACTATTCTATGAAATAGTGTGATAATAATTGTAATGAGGACTTATTCTGAGAGTGGATATTGGTCTGAAGACAATATTTGTATTAAAACTCACAGCTCTTGTTGTATATTTAAGATTGTATTTGTATTCTGTACCATATATTTGGCGGCTCAAGATGGGTGATGTATACCTATTTTGGGGGCGTCACAATATATATATCATAATCAAATCATATATAAATAGGAATATCATTCACATGCATATTCCTGAAATTTATGACCAATGAGATTTGGTCATCAGTCAATCCACATACTAGTCTTAATGCATCATTGTTGTCCCATCAACAATGATACTCGACTAGGGACATTTAAGAACAATGATACTAATTGTAATTATATAATCTCATGTTCAAGTCACATACTTGAAACTATATAATTTGTATCACTATTCTAAGGATTTTTATTATGTTAACATTTATATAACGCAGTAAATAAAACCATAATAAAATCATTCATTTATTCAATCAAATATAATATCAAAATGTTAAGCAAATATATCAAATAATTGGCCTCTAGGGCATAAACTCTAACATATGTGTTATTACTGTGAGACCCCAGATTTTACGAATAAAGATTTAATTTTCTCAAAATATCTTTTTCAAAATTTTGGTGTGGGTTTGGGATAACGTTATAGTTGTGGGTAATATTTATAAATTTTACAAAGTACGCAAGTTGTTATATAATATTCGATTGGTCGGGGAATATTCATTTTAACAGGGAATATTCGTACGATGACACAATCATTGGTGGATCCCACAACGGAATTATTATCGGATTGAGAAAACGACAAAAATATTTTTATGAAAATAACGGCAGAAGTTTTACCGTTAAAACTGTTGAACTACTCGGTAGTAAAAAATGCGATGTCTGGCGTGGTTGCATAGTAGCACACGGTATTGGTTATTGATGCTTACGTGATAAGTCACTCAGTTATATTCAATTATTGCTACAGTAATTATTGCATCATATCTCTCATATTATTGATTCGATTATTGTCACAGTATCATCTGCGTTATATGATATACTATTAAATCAATAATTGAGACGACAAAGTTGTTCATATTATTAAATTGCAATATTTAAAATGTCTAGAAGTTCTATCAAGGAGAGGTTTGGTCACCTAATTGCGCGCCAATAGGGAGAAATCCTTATTGAAAGCCCCTCTTTCCGGGAACAACCTTGGTTGTTAAATAATATTGTGAGTTATAATATTAATGATGAATAAGTTCGTGTTGATTAAAGATGAATTTGATAGTTCCATTGTATTGGGATTATTGGTGTTAGTGGAAGTCGACATTTATTTCGATAATAATTTATATCTGGAGGTTATATTATTCAATCGGGTATTTAGGGCACTTTTCGTGTCGGAGTACTATTTACGAGTTACTATTTACGAGTTACTATTCATGAGTTACTATTCACGAATTACTATTTGTGAGTTACTATTCACGAGTTACTATTCACGGGATACTATTCACCTGAACAAAATATATTTCTTTTCGGTCCAAATCATTTTTGGGTACAATATTATTCCATGAGGAGATGTGCTAATTTTTCGAATAGTTGGTTGAAATTATAATAGTAAATCAATATGGATCATTGGTTTAAAGTTTTAATAGTGAATCGGTATGGATAGTTGGTTTAAAGTTTTAATAGTGAATCGAGTATGACGGTTGCTTTAAGTTTTAATATGGACCGTCTGCTTTAAAAGTAAATCAATCTGGATCATGTTTATGAATTACTTAGTATTCATTCATCCATTCTCCTATAAATAGAAGCTCATTCCTTCATTATTTCTTACGAATTCACTGAAACTCTAGAGAGAGAAATTATAGAGAGAAATTATAGAGAGAAGCTATAGAGAGAAAATCTATAGAGAAAAAGAAGAAGAGAAGTCTGCTACCTTTCTATTCTAATATCCAGTTTCTTCTAAGCTAAGGGGTATTATTCTTTCGTATTCATGAAGAGAATTACTTTCTTTCAATACTCGTAAGAGTTGTTATTCCATTCCTTATTATTATGTTGGAATAACCTGTCTATGCGAAGTACTGCATACATGGTGAAATTCTTCTATTATTCCATTCCTTATTATTATGTTGGAATAACTTTGCTACTGTCGTAATCTTTGCATACATGGTGAAATTCTTCTATTATTCCATTCCTTATTATTATGTTGGAATAACTTTCATTGTCATGCGAATCTTTGCATACATGGTGAAATTCTTCTATTATTTCATTCCTTATTATTATGTTGGAATAACTTTGTTTGTCTGAAATACTGCATACATTTTGAAATTCTTCTATTATTCCATTCTTTATTATTACATTTGGAATATCCCGCTTTCGGCATGCAATTTACTTTGACACGGTTCCATTCTTTATTATTCTGTTGGAATAACTTTTGTTTATCACAATCTGCATACATGGTGAAATTCTGTTGTTATTTCATTATTTATTATTCCGCTTTATATCCTGTTTGTGCGTTTTACGCTGACTGATTCCATTATTTATTATTCCGTATTTATTATTCTCGTTTAATATCATATGCATCGCGTTCTGTGGGACTGAATTCCATTATTTATTATTACATTGGGAATAACTTTTATGCATGCGGTCTCTATCGCGTGCATGGTGAATCCTTCTATTATTCCATTCTTTATTATTGTGTTGGAATAACCTGTCTGTGTGGATTACCACATGCATGGTGAATGATCCTTTATATTCATTCCTTATTAAATTATGAAAATGATCTGGTTACGTTGATTATGATGAGTCATAATAAAAGCATTGGACTGATGAAAATCATGGGTATATGAAGTATTAGTAAGTGTTATGATGAGTTATGTTGGTTATTATGTGAAAACATGAAAGTTTCTTAGAAATCACAAAGGGTTGAAAATCAGATTTTGGTGAAAATAGAACTTCAAATTAAATTGACCATATCTCCTATTATATTTTGAATTTTTGAGTGTGGTCAAGTTCTAGAGTTAGATCTATGATTTTTGTAGCATCTCCAAGTAGAATCACTGGAAAAGGTGTTGTAGATTTTCGTGTGGACTGATTTTAGCAAAGGAGTCAAAAGCTGGAAATTACCGAAATGCTACTGTCCAGATTTTTAGAAGGGCTGTTTTGGCCACTTAATTTGTGAGAAAAATTCTGGCCTTTTTGGGACATGAAAGTATATGGTATAAGGTACCTCCTGTCCAAAAATAAGCTCATTCCGACTTAAAATAAGCAAGTTATGACCATTTCAATATTTAGGTTTTTCTGACGAAAAACGTTATAACCGGAGTTCTATAACTCCGATGACCATGAAATTTATACTGGAGGCTCACGTTAACATGTGTAAGATCCTGCCAAGATTTGGGAAATTCTGGAGTTAACCTTGAGGTAGCTAATTTCTTAAGGAATTAATTAGAAATTGATTTTTGAAAAATAGTAAATAAACTTTAAAAATTCCGAGAAAAATATATGTTCATTATGGGACTATATTCTGCTAAATCTTAGAAATGAAATATTTTTGATACTGATTTGGTATTTTTCATGAAAATGGTTTAGTTACGAACATATGAGTTAAATATGTTATGTGAAGTAACAAAGTTGGAAAATAGGATTTTGTAGCTTGGAAATCCTATATAAGGTATATGAAGATTTTTGATAAGGGATTTGATCATTTGTGATGAAATCTTATGAGTATAGCATTTTTGAATAACTAAATGCATTATTTGGTAAAGTGTAAACAATTGAAATAAATTGTTTATAAGTTTAAGAAGTGATTAAAATATTGTTATGATATTAATAATATTAGATTATGAGTGGTTGATAATATTTGGATAAATTTAAAGTCTTTAATATTTATCCTTGTTTGCAGTTGATTAATATTTATATCATTGTCATCATCCCCATGCTTATATGGTAATAAAAGTTATCTTGGCTTACTTACAAAGATGGACTGTAGATTATTGAATTGTATATCTTTGGCTTACGTGCAAAGATGGACTGTTGGTTGTTGGTTTTATAGTTGTATATCTTTGGCTTATGTGCAGAGATGGACTTGGTATGATTATGACTAGGGATTTTTCGGTATAGTCATTACCATTGATGATTTAATGAATATCCTTGGCCCGTAGTACAGTGATGATTAGAAGATGTGGTTTATTTATTAATCTGAGTCTCAGCGATAGAAGTTGATGAAAACATTTTTTTTAAATCATAGAAGATAGTAGGTTTTATTTTCTACTTGAATCTTCTAATGGATTGCTTATTCCGCTGCAGTTAAACTTGATGTATATTGTATTTTTTCAGTTTAACATTGTTGAAGACTATTGATAATTTACGCTGCATTATCTTAGTCATAATATTTCTTACTGGGCTAATTGAGCTCACCCTTTCTTTCACTGTTCTCTTCAGGAAATGAGAATATAGCTGGGACGAGTCGGGGAAAGGAGTGACAGTCCAGATGATAGCATTAGTAGTCCTCACTATACTGATTAAATAGTGTGGCAATAAATATAATGAGGACTACTTTGAGTTTGTATACTATCTAAATGACAATATACATATTAAAACTCCTAGATTATGTTTTGTCGTATTTTACATGACAGTTGTATTATTAAGTTGTATTTGAATTTTGTACCATGTATTTAGCGACTCAAGATTTGTGATGAATACCTATTTTTGGGGGCGTCACAATTACCATGGCAATTGTGTTATCACAGTGAACATGTATAGATTTGAATTTAAACCCATAGTTTACTAGCTGATTTTTCATCCAGAGGATTTGAGCACAGCAACTGCCAGCAGCAATGTATTCAGCTTCTGCAGTTGAAGTAGACACTGAGTTTTGCTTTTTGTTGAACCAAGACACAAGTCTGTTTCCTAACAGCTGACATGCTCCACTGGTACTTTTTCTGTCTATTTTGCAACCTGCAAAGTCAGCATTTGTATGTCCTGTTAGTTCAAATGAGGACTCTTTGCGATACCAAAGCCCCAAGTGAGGTATGCCTTTAAGGTACCTAAAAATCCTGTTCACAATAGTTAAGTGTGATTCCTTAGGATTAGCTTGAAATCTAGCACATATGCTTGTTACAAACATTATGTCTGGTTTACTGGCAGTCAGATATAGAAGAGAGCCTATCATACCTCTGTATTGAGTTGTGTTAATACTTTAACCTTTTTCATCTTTGTCAAGCTTGGTTGCTCGAGCCATTGGGTTTTTCATGGGAGAAGTTGATTCCATACCATATTTTTTAAGTAAGTCTTTGATGTACTTGGCTTGGTTTATGAAGATTCCTTCATTAGTCTGCTTTACTTGCAGTCCAAGGAAGAAATTTAGCTCACCCATCATGCTCATTTCAAACTTGCTCTGCATAAGCTTGAAAAATCTCTTGCATAACTTTTTATCAGTAGATCCAAAAATAATGTCATCAACATATATTTGAACTAATAAGACTTTGTCTTTATGCTTTCTAAGAAATAATATGGTATCTACTCTACCTCTAGTGAACCCATTTTCAACAAGAAAGTTAGTTAATGTTTCATACCATGCTCTAGGTGTTTGTTTAAGACCATATAAGGCTTTGTCTAATCTATAGACATAATTGGAAAGAGATGGATTGATGAAACCTGGAGGTTGCTCTACATATACTTCTTCTTGAAGTTCACCATTAAGGAAAGCACTTTTGACATCCATCTGAAATACTTTGAACTTCATATGAGCAGCAAAGGCAAGGAATATTCTGATAGCTTCTAGTCTAGCAACAGGTGCAAATGTTTCATCTTAGTCAATGCCTTGTTCCTGAGAGTAACTGTTGGCCACCAGTCTTGCTTTATTCCTGGTTATTACTCCATCTTCATCCATCTTGTTCCTGAAGACCGACTTGGTGCCAATGACAAGATGATTTTTTGGTCTTGGAACTAATCTCCATACTTTTCTTCTTCCAAACTGATTTAGTTCTTCCTACATGGCTTCTATCCAGCTAGAGTCTTCCATAGCATCTTCTATCTTCTTGGGTTCAATCTATGATAGAAAGCTCAGATAGAAACACTCATTTTGGGTGGCAGCTCTTGTTTTGACTCTTGCATTTGGATCTCCAATGATTAAGTCTTGAGTGTGATCTCTTGCCCATCTATTTCCTATTGGAACATCTGTCCTGATGCCTTCTTGTCTGAGACCTTAGAGATTAATTTTAGCTTCTAGATGTGGAGGTTCGCTGTCTTGCATAGTCCTCTCTAAGATCTCTTCTTCTTGCTCAACGATCTAATTTTTTGGACTACAATCGTAGTGTTGAGCTCGACTACCTCGTTCGTAGTATCTAAACTATCGGCCGTAGTGTCTTGAGGCATTGTTTTGTCTAAGTCTGTCTCATCAAAGATGATGTGAATTGAGACTTCAACACTCAGTGTCTTTTTGTTAAACAACTCTGTAGGCCTTACTGTCTGTGGCATACCCAAGAAAGAATCATTCGTTTGACTTGGTTTGAAACTTTGTCAAATACTACTTTCCATTGTTCAGAATATAGCATGCACAGCTGAATATATGGAAGTAGCTGACACTTGGTTTTCTTCCTTTCCACAGTTCGTAGGGAATCTTTTTAATCTCAGAGTGTATCAGTGATCTGTTCTAAGTGTAGCATGCAGTGTTGATAGCTTCTGCCCAGAAGTACTCAGGCAGATGGTCTGCTGCTAGTATAGTTCTTCCAGCCTCTATTAGTGTCCTATTCTTTCTTTTAGCTACTCCATTTTGTTGAGGAGTATGTGGAGCAGAGAAATTGTGACTGATGCCATTGTCTGTGCAGAACTGGTCCATTTCAGAGAAGTCAAATTCTCTGCCACGATCACTCTTTATAGCCTGATTTTCTCCTCTTTCTCGTTTATTACTAGTCTGAACATCCTGATTAGTTGAGAGCTTGTTTCATCTTTCGAGGTCAGAAAGAATACCCATGTGGATCTGGTGTAATCATCCACTACAACTAGTGAGTATCTCTTCCCTCCAAGACTCGTTGTTGGAATTGGCTCAAATAGATCCATGTGAAGCAGCTGCAGGGGCTTGTCAATTGAGTTAGTAGTTTTGCTCTTGAATGAGCTTCTGATCTGTTTTCCAAGTTGACAGGAATTGCATGGTCTTTCTTTGACGAAGTTAAACTATGTTAAGCCTGCAACTAGATCTTTTGAGGCCAGTTTGGACATGCTCTTGAAATTGAGATGAGATAGTCTCCTATGCCATAGCCAGCTCATTTCTTCAGATGCTTTAGCCAGAAAACATATTATCTCATCTGAGCTTAGTTGTCCAAGATTTACTGTGTAGACATTTCCTTCTCTTGTTCTAGTAAGCTTTATGACAGATGTCTTCAGATCTATAACTTGACATTGATTGTTGAGAAATGTTACTTGATGACCCTTGTCACAGAGTTGACTTATGCTCAGAAGATTGTGTTTTAGTCTTTCCACATAGGACACTTTGCTGAAATACACTGTACCATTTCCAGCTGAGCCATATCCTCTTATCTTGCCAGAGCCATTATCTCCAAAGATGACCGCAGGACCCTCCTTCTCTATATAGTTGAACATAAGGGCTTTGTTTCCTGTCATGTGCCTTGATCATCCACTGTCCAGATACCAGGTTGTGGTCATGGAGCTTGGTTCATGTGGTAAGATGAAACTCTCATTTTGGTACCCATACTTGCATGGGTCCTACTTTGTTAGTACCCTTAGGAACCCAAATCTGCTTGATTTTTGGTTTCACATGAGTAGGCTTATAATAGCACATTGCAGCCTTGTGACCAACCTTATTGCATATAAAACATCTAATATGATGCATGCTTGTGCGTGTGTGAGGATTTTTCTTCAATTTAAACTTTTGTTGATCTTTAATCAACTTTCTGTTAAACTAATTTTCCTTTTTCCAAGTGTTTTTGTGTTTCATGATTTATGAGGAGTGTACATTACCTCTATTGTTCCTTCCTAGTTGGTTCGTGGAGTTGATTTTACTCGACTCTACGATCCTTCGAGGTTGGTGAGTAGTGGCCGGGTTACTCTTCTCTTTTCTGAAACTCAAGCCAGCATGAGATCCTTTACTCCTTGGAATGTGGATTGAATCAGTAGAGCAGAGTTGGACTGGCTCATCCTTCTAAGGATTTCATAAATATAATGCCTCTACTAAAACTTGACGCATTACTAGTGCTAGTTTCCTTTACCTTTTCGACATATGACTCTGAGATAGATTCCCCAAAGCCTAAACCTGTCCTGTCAGTGACACTTCTCTAACTAGATATCAGGGAGTCCATGGATGAAGAGGATTTATTCCATGTACAGATTGTCTTCTCTAGTTCCTCAATCTTAGAGGTTAGACTTGACTCTCTTTGTGCATTGAGCTCATTGGTCTGTTTTAAAAGCTTATTCTCAACTTCAAACTTGGAGAGCGAGTAAGTACTTAGAAGGGCTATTTCCAGTTCTTCTTGAACTTTCTCTTTCTCATTTCGAAGAAGTGAATAATCCTTAGACAGAACTCTAAACCATTTCATGTATTGATGCAGGTCAGATGTTATGCCATGTAGTGCAGTTCTTAAATCATCAATGTCTATATCAAGAGAATTGACGTCAAATACCTCATCTATACTTACTTCATATATGTTGGAGTTCTGTTTGTCCTTTGCATGCTTGGCCATCAGCAAAGATTTGCCATTTGAGGATCTTCATCATCTCCAGATTCGGGAGTTGAATCATTGTCTAAGTCACTCCACGATCCTCCAGCAACAAGGCCTTTGTCTCTCTTCTGAGGTCTTTTGTTGCCTTTGAATTCCTTCTTTGGATGTGATTTCTTCTTTAGTTCTTCTCTGAGAGGTTTATTGCAGTTAGCAATGAAATGACCAGGCTTCTTGCAATTGTAGCATAGATCATTTATCTGCTCCTAGCTGCTATAATTGTTGACTTTCTTTGGCTTGCTGATTTTTCCGTGACGCATGAACCTTCTGAGTCTTTTCACAAACTTTGCAAAGTCCTCATTGTCATCTTCATCATAGTCAAAGTTAACTTCAGTGTTGACATTGGAGGTGTTTTCAGTTGCTTTGAGAGCAACACCTTTATCCTTCTTTCTTCCTTCAAATAGAGTTTCTGCTCATTGAGTCGACTCCAGTTCGTATGTAAGAAGGTTGCCATATAACTGTTGAACAATCATTTCATGTAGATTCTTTTACTCTCTAATGGCAGTGGTTTTGGCATCCCACTTGCTTGGTAAGGCTCTCATGAACTTTATGATTAGATCTTTATTTGGATAGATCTTTCCATAGGCTCGTAGAGAGTTGAGTAGAACATTAAATCTATCGTAGGTGGCAGTGACATTTTCTCCTTGAACGTGTGCAAACATATTATATTATTGAGTTAAGAGAGATTGTTTGTTTTCTTTGACTTCTTCTGTTCCTTCATGCATGATGAGCAATGCTTCCCAAACCTCCTTTTTGTTTTGTTGTTGACCATGTTTTCAAACAGATCATCTTCTAAGGATTGGAATATAATTTTCTTGGCCTTTTTGTCGAGTTGAATAGTTCTCTTCTCATTTTCTGTCCATTCTCCTTTGACCTTGATCTTTATCCTGTTTGGGTTGTCTGTAGATGGTACAAGCTTTGTAGGAATATAGGGCCCATTTTGAACAGTTTCAAGTAGATCTTCATCTATTGAATCCATGTATGCTTGCATCCAAACTTTCCAGTTAGCGAATTTATCTTTGTTGCACATAGGTGGCTTGCTGCCTCCTCCAGTCTTTGATTCGCTTGGTAAGTGTGTCATTGGATCTACATAAGCTTTGTAGGCTATAGAATAGAACCTGCTCTGATACCAAATTGTTAGTTCCCGGAGCCACAATAGTTATCTGGAAGGGGGGGTTGAATAGATATTTAAAATTCTTTTCGTTTTACTTTGTTAGTTTTGATAATGATTTAAACACAACGGAATTAAGATTTGTTTGATCTCCCTTTTTAGATATAGTGAGTTAATGAGAGTGAGGCAGTTATAACAATTATAGCAGTTATAGAAAGAATGCAATAGACACAAAAATTGTAAGTGGTTCAGAGCACTTAAAGCTCCTAGTCCACTCTTCTACTCCTCGAGTAGGAAATCCACTAAGGATGTCTTTTACACTTTCTGAATCTCATAGATTCCTTCTAGACCTGCAGTCTAGGAACTTCTTAGTTCACTCTTAAACTCTTCATGTCCAGCAGACTTGGTTCTTCACAGTTCACTTTAGAACTCTTCAAGTCCTTCTGACTTGGAACTTCTTACTTCACTTGTTTGGCTGTTGTTAAGTTCTTGATAGGTGCTACTTAGTTTTCGTTAAGCTCTTGTTCGAAAGAACTTAGTAGCTGAGCAAGCTTTCTCTTTTTCTTAGATCGTAGAGTTGAGCGTTGAGTGTTCTTCCTTTTTTTGTGCAATGCTTGCTTAGTTGAATCATCTGCAGATGTCTTACATATATGTGATCCTTGAAATTTGTCCGTTGAATCCATTCATTAGAGCATTTAATGCGTTTGTCATTTCTAAACTTTGATGGAGACTTTTCTGCATATCTTCTAAATTGCATTCTGGTCCACTGACATAGCAGACTGCTTTCTCACCTAACACCTGAAAAGGTGTTTTCCTCTGACACATGGTCCTTTCCTTAGCTTCTTCAATACATTTCTTTGTTGCATACTAAGGATATTTTTTTATGCCATTGGGACTGGTGATTACTTCAACGTTTGTAACCCATTCCACATTTGTTAAGATTTTATCTTTGAACAAATGGTCAAGGCCCACTGCTTTTGACACAACCAGATGATACTCTATGATTCTGATCATGGTGTCTTGCCACCTTGGTGCTTGATACAAGCAAACGAGAACACTATGATTTCTCTTAAGGACTGGCACAATACGATCTTCACTTGCTTGTCTTGCAGACTCTACATTTCTGAGAGCACACTACGATCTCTGAATTGGCTTCGGCAAACATCTGGACCACTCTACGATCTCTATAGAGGCCCTTCAAGGCAGTCATACTACGATCCTTGATGCTCTACGATTTTGCCTTGGCTTCTGCAAACTCTTAATCAGCTCAATAGACTACAATTTTGTTTGAAGCCTATCTATTACATTTCAAGATATAGATAAACCTAACATCTTTGATCTCTTTATTTATACATTCATTTACAGAATGATAAACATTAAAAGCTTAGATCAACCTAACAATTTTGATCTATCACTAAGTCCTTGTACATATATTGCTTGAAGGACTTCACATATAATCATGAGCATTTACTTTAAACATCAAATCAAAATATGCACTCTTCCAATAAGGGGTTTATAAGAACAATGGTTATCTTATGGTTTCTTGCAATGGAGAACTCAATCAAATGCGAGCAGCAGTGAGTTACTAGCTTCTTTTATCACGATTAATACTGTCATGAATTTTGCTTCTGCAATTAGGGTCCATATAAAATTTTGTTGACGTGATTATTTGCTCTGCATATTTGTGACATGGTTGCTATTGCAAGATATCTGAATGTCACTCTTATTGTGCGGTAATCGACAAAACTTCATTTGGGGCAGATCCAAGGTGGGTTCAGTAGTTTTGTTCTATTAAGTGGACATAGTTGTAATCGTATATCATCTTGAGTGCCATAGATTATGTGTGGCTACTCTTTTCATATTTCCTAAGATTGTCTATCAATGTGGCAGTGAGTTTAAGGACATATTTGATGTTGATCATTTCATAACATCTTTGAGGGATGAGGTTCGGATTTTGAAAGAGCTTCCACCATAACTTAAGAGAAGAGTTAAGCTTGGATTGTTCTACTCGTTGTCATTTGTTAGTTGGTCCGACATTTCCTACTATCATCATCGAAGTTGGTTTTGCTATACGATGCCGATTGGCATTTTCTATTCTTTATGTCTAGCACTTGCAAACCGTAATCAACTACTGATCTAATTTTTTTGTAAACAGATTCTTCCGTTACTTCAAAAGTATAAAGTTGTGCATTTAAATAGAACCGATGCTCGAGTCGCTAATAATGGGTTACCACTAGAAATTTAGAAGTTGCATTGCAGAGTTAATTTTAGTGTTCTGAAATTTACTTCTCAAATAGAGGAACTGGGTAGAAAGGTTGTCAGTATCTTAAGCAAAGCGGTCCTTTTGTAGTCCTCCATTTCAGATATGAGATGGATATGTTGGCTTTCTTTGGCTGTAGTCATGGTTGCAACAATGAAGAGGTGGAAGAACTAACAAGAATGAGGTAATGTTTGTCTGTTACTGTAGAGAATAAGTAGTTAGACCATTTTTTTTCTTTATGAAGTTCTCTTCTTAACATGATTGAAGTGTGCTTCACAAGATATGCTTACCCCTGGTGGAAGGAAAAAATTATAGATTCGAACTTCAAAAGGAAAGAAGGTTTGTGTCCTTTAACACCTCAAGAAATCGCCTAATTTAATCGCATTGGGCATTGATCGTGATGTTCAAATCTATATTACTACTTTGGAAAAATTTATGATGGAGGCCGGATAATGTCCTCCTTGGCAAATGATATCCGAATTTGGTCGATGATTGGAAGGAGATGTGATTTTTTCACAATGTACTTTCAAAATTTTAATATTTATTAACAAAGAATCTACAGGAATTTTGTAACTATCTACTTTAATGTTGTGAACAGGTCATAAAGGAGAAACTGTTGGAGCCTTCAGACTTGAGGTATTTCCAAAATCACTTATCCCAAATGGCAGCACTCGATTATCTCGTATCCTTGGAGTGTGACATATTTGTACCTATATATGATGGAAACTGCTGGAGCCTTCAGACTTGAGGTATTTCCAGAATCAATCATATTTGTACCTACATATGATAATAGTTTTAGCTACACTTATCTTGATCTTGTCTTCCCTTCATTTGTTTGCAAAAAAGAGATAAAAGGCGTTTAAGTTGAAGCTTTATCACAGTTCCTGCTACAATGCCTTTTCGTAACTTGAATTGGAGGATTCAAACCAACTGCTTTTGTGATTATTGTTGTGACGCTCCCAAAATAGGTATACAACACCTATCTTGAGTCGCCAAATACATGGTACAAAATTTAAATACAACTTAATTATACAACAGTCGTGTAAAATATGACAAAACATATGCTGTGAGTTTTAATACAAATATTATCATCTAGACAATATCCACACTCAATTGAGTCCTCATTACATTTATTATCACATTATTTAACAGAATAGTGAGGACTACTAATGCTATTATCTGGACCATCACTCCGTTCCCCGACTAGTCCCTGCTACGTTCTCATTTCCTCAAGAGAACAATGAAAGTAAAAGGGTGAGCTCAACAAGCCCAGTAAGAAATATTATGACTAAGATAATACATAATAAATTATCGTTAGCCTTCAACAGTGTGAAACTGATACAATATAACAAACATCAAGTTTAACTGCAGCGGAACAAGCAATCCATTAAAAGAGTCAAGTAGAGAATAAAATATACTATCTTTTATGATGTAAAAGGTTTTCATAACTTTTATCATTTGGGCTCGACAATAAATAATCCACATCATCCCCTTTTCTACTACCAAGGATATTCATTAGTATCACAACCACAAATTATCCATGCACTACGTGCCCAAGGATATTCGTGTATTCATCAATGGTCATGATCATGCCAACAACTCATCCATCAATGCACTACGGGCCAATGAGGACTTTTACCACATCATTTGTAACATTACGGTCATGATTATACCGATTAATCCTTGGTCATAATCATACCAAGTCCATCTATGCACTATAGGCCACAGATGACTTTCAACATAATATAAACATGAGGATGATGACAATGATATAAGAATTCAATAAATCAAGTTCAAGAATTAATTTATCCAGAACTAATAACGTCCCAAATTGTCAACATGATACTTCTTTGTAGAGTAAAATTCAAGAATGCTCGGAGAAGAATATTTCCATGAAAAAGATCTTCGATGAAGTGAAAATATCAAGGATATTCCACTAATTTCATGGAGTATAGAAGTGAAAACTTTAACCAACTAAGTATAATAAAGAATGGAATAACAAAAGAAATCACCAGGCATGCGATAGACCGCATAGACAGGTTATTCCAACAGAATAATAAATAACAGAACCAGATCATGTGTAATCGCACAGACAGGATATTCCAACAGGATATTAAATGACGAAACCAGGTCAGGCAAAATTTGCACCGACAGGATGTTCCAACAGAATAATAAATAACGGAACCAGGTCATGCGTAAACGCACAGACAAGATGTTCCAACAGAATAATAAAGAATGGAATAACAGAAGAATTTCACCATGTATGCGGTACTTCGCATAGACAGGTTATTCCAACATAATGATAAAGAATGGAATAACAGAAGAATTTTACCAAGTATAGCGTAGACCGCGTATACAGGTTATTCCAACAAAATAAAAAAAATGGAATAACAAAAGTTCTCTTCATGAATACGAAAGAAATATTACCCCTTACCTTAAAACAACTGAATATAGGAGTAGTGAAGTAGCAGAATATATTTTTCTTCGCTCATATATAGTTTCTCTCTAGAGTTTCAAAGAATTAAGTAAGAAATAATGAAGGAATGAGCTTCTATTTATAGGAGAATGGACCTAATAGTAACTAATTCTGAACGGTCCGTATTGATTTACTTTTAAACCAGACGGTCCAGTTGGTTTACTATAAAATATTCTAATAAAACAAAATTTTTAAATAAAATATAATATATTCTATTTATAATCTAATAAAACGAATAGCTTTATAAAAGTATTTTGTTTTATATAAAAAATTTACTTGCAAAAAACACTATGCAGCGCTTATGCAAATACTATGCATAATAAAATATAATATATTCTATTTATAGTCTAATAAAATGAATAACTTTATAAAAGTATTCTGTTTTATATAAAAAGATTTTACTATGCAAAACACTATGCATAATAGAATATAATATATTCTATTTATAGTCAAATAAAATGAATAACTTTATAAAAGTATTCTGTTTTATATAAAAAGTTTTTCTATTTTATTACATTAATAATACTAATAAAACAAAAATTCATCATCATTATTATAATTCACACTATTAATCGACCAGGTCGTTCCCAGGAAAGAGAGGGCATTCCAATAAGGATTTTTCCCTATTGGCGTGCAATTAGGTGACCAAACCTCTCCTTGACAGAACTTCTAGACATCGTTAATATTGCAAATAATAATATTAATAACTTCGTCATCTCAATTATTGATTTAATAATATATAAAATATCGACAATAATTGAATCAATTAACGTGAGATACTATGCAATAATTACTGAAGCAATAATTGAACAAAACTGAGTGACTTCTCACGTAAGCATCAATAATCAATACCGTGTGCTACTATGCAACAACGCGTATTCCTGAACTTTTAACACCGGGTGTTTCAACAGTTAATGATAAAACTTCCGTCGTTATTTTCATAAAATATTTTTGTCGTTTTCTCAATCCGACAATAATTTCGTTGTGGGGTCCACCAATGATTGTGCCATCGTACGAATATTCCCTATTAAAACGAATATTCCCCGACAAATCGAATATTATATAACAACTTGCGTACTTTGCAAAATTTATAACTATTATCCACAACTATAACATTATTTCAAATTCATTCCATAATATTCAAAAAATGATAATTATAGAAAATTCATCTTTATTCATAAAAGTTGGGGTCTTACAATCTCCCCTTCTTATGAAATTTTGCCCTCGAAATTAGGGTACGTACCTGGTATGTCGAAGGGATACCTTGATTTCATTTCAGATTCTAACTCCCAGGTCATTTCCTCAACATCGTGGTTCCTCCATAAAACTTTCACTTGAGGTATAACTTTGGAGCGTAGAATATGCTCCTTCTTATCCAAAATTTGAACAGGAACCTATTCATACGTTAAATCTTCAGCTATTTCATCCGGTTCTAACTCAATAATGTGGTTCGGGTCTTTCACATATTTACGTAACATGGATATATAAAAAACGTTATGAACACGAGATATATTTGGCGGTAAAACGAGTCTATAGGCTACAGTCCCTACTAGATCGAGGATTAAAAATGGGCCAATGAATCGAGGATTGAGCTTTCCTCTCTTTCCAAATCTCGTAACTCCTTTCCATGGAGCAACACGTAACAACACATGATCTCCAATATCGAATTCCACGTCCTTTCGATGAAGATCAGCATAACTCTTTTGTCGGTCTTGTGAGGTTTTTAAACGTTGTCGGATCGTTTGAATCTTTTCCATAGTCATACGTACCAACTCCGGTCCCAACAACGTTACTTCACCCACCTCATCCCAGTATACTGGAGAACGACACTTTCTTTCATACAATGCCTCGAATGGAGCCATGCCAATACTTGTTTGATAACTGTTGTTGTAAGAAAACTCCACCAATGGTAAGAACTTGTCCCAACTTCCCTTGAAGTCAAGGACACAGAGTCTTAATAAATCTTCAAGAGTTTGAATAGTCCTCTTTGATTGTCGGTCCGTCTGAGGATGATCTGCTGAACTAAATTGTAAATCTGTGCCCATAGCTTTTTGAAAATTAACCCAAAATCGTGAAGTGAATCTTGGGTCTCGATCAGAAACTATGGATACTGGCATACCATGCAGTCTTACAATCTCGTTTATGTACATACGAGCAAGACGTTCAGTGTATAAGTTTCTCGTATTGGTAAGAAATGAGCAGACTTGGTCAATCTATCAACAATGACCCAAATTATATCTATGCCTTGAGAAACCTTGGGAAGACCAGTAACGAAATCCATGGTAATGTGCTCCCACTTCCATTTTGGAATTTCAAGTGGTTATAATGGACCTTTTGTTACTTGATGCTCTGCCTTGACTCGTTGACAAATTAAACACCTTGAGATAAATAACACTATCTCTCTCTTCATATTGCCCCAACAAAATGTATGTCGAAGATCATGATACATTTTGGTACTCCCAGGATGGATTACAAACGATGTGTTGTGTGCCTCCATCATGATTCTATACTTTAAATCAGGGTCGTTAGGAACAAAGTCTGGAGTTGACTCGAAGTATTCCTTCTTCATCGATTCTTGCTTCCGGCATAGCACCTTCTTATACTTTCTTCCTCATATGCATCAGCTCCAGGTCTGTAGCTTGAGCAACTTTAACTTTATCGATTAAAGTCGGTTCTACTCGTATATTCGCCATCATCACATGGGTCCCTGGAGTCTTTATCTCTATCTCCATCCTTTGCAAGTCATACAAAATGGGCCTTTGTGTTGACAATATCGCACTCGTACCCGCATATGATCTTCTACTCAATGTGTCAGCTACCACGTTTGCTTTTCCAGGATGGTATTGGATGGTATGATCATAATCTTTCAATAGTTCAAGCCAACGTCGCTGTCGCATGTTGAGTTCCTTTTTAGTGAAAAATATTTGAGGCTTTTATGATTCATAAAGATCTCCACTTTCTCCCCACACAAGTAATGCCTCCAAATCTTTATTGCAAAAGCAACAGCTGCCAACTCTAGATCATGAGTAGGATAATTCCTCTCATATTCTTTGAGTTATCAAGAAGCATAGGCTATGACTTTCCCATGTTGCATGAGAACACATCCTAACCCTTTTCCTGAAGCATCACTGTAGATGACAAATCCCTCCGAGCCAGATGGTATTGTCAGAATAGGTGCTGAAATGAGTCTCCTCTTGAGTTCTTGAAAACTCTTCTCATATTCCTCGTTCCAACCAAATTTTATATCTTTCCGAGTCAGCTGAGTTAAGGTAGTAGCGATTCGAGAAAATCCTTCTACGAATCTCCGATAATAACCATCTAAGCCGAGAAAGCTATGTACTTCGGTCACTGATTTAGGTTGCTCCCAGCTTTGAATAGCTTCAATCTTTGTTGGGTCAATAGATTTTTCATGACTTGATACCACGTGCCCAAGGAATGCTACTTCCTCAAGCCAGAACTCGCATTTCTTCAACTTGGCATAAAGCTTATATTCACGAAGCTTTTGAAGTATCAGCCTCAAGTGTTGCTCATGATCTTCACAACTTTTGGAATAAATAAGGATGTCATCAATAAAGACGACCACAAAGTGATCCAAATATTCCTTGAATACTCGGTTCATCATATCCATGAAGGCAGTAGGAGCATTAGTCAATCCAAAAGACGTGACTAGGAATTCATAATGCCCGCATCGAGTTCCGAAAGTCGTCTTTGGAATGTCATCGGTTCTAATCTTCAATTGGTGATATCCGGAATGAAGATCAATCTTTGAAAAGAATTTGGCACCTTGCAACTGGTCAAACAGGCCATCAATACGTGGCAATGGGTACCTATTTTTGATGGTGACATGATTCAAGTCCCGATAATCAATATAAAGTTGCATACTCCCGTCTTTCTTTTTCATGAATAGAACAGGAGCACCCCAAGGAGACGTACTAGGACGAATGAAATCGATGTCTAACAATTCCTCCAGTTGGGTCTTTAACTCCTGAAGTTCAATAGGAATCATTCGATATGGGGCTTTGGAAATAGGTTTTGTACCGGGTTCAAGGTCGATACAAAATTCAATTTCACGCTCTGGGGGTAGGCCAGGAAGTTCTTCAAGGAATACGTCAGGAAATTCATTAACAATAGAAATATCATCAAAACTGACGTATTTTTGTTTAGATCCGTTGTGACACCCCCAAATCCGAATACTTCATTCCCACAGGATTTAGTGCTCACTTATCAAAAACTATTACATCTAACTACCCATAATAAAGGATAAAGACATAATTAAAATAATTTAAACAATAATCTCTCCCATTAAAGGGTTACATCATCATCTCAAATTAAATCCCAGGTTATCTAACCTTAAAATTATTACATAAGTTTGCGGAATACATCACATATTTAAAATAAGTCTTGAAACATAAAACATAAAATTATCATAAGTCTTCGTCATTTGGACATCTTGCCCTTGCCTTTGCTAGTCGACGGCTCATCAACTTTCTCCACTTAATCTGCAGTGTCAATTGCAAGAGTGAGCAAACAAATGCTCACTGGTATAGAAAGTAGCAGTGATGGTAACATGAGAGTGAACAACAAAAGCTGAACAATAAGGAACTTGTTTTACAAATCAAACTAGAAAACAAGTTTGAACTTTAATTATCTCGAGGGTCTTAAGACTACTTAACTATGTCCCCAGACTTAGGTATTATTACCCAACCTTAATGATCATTTAGACTATACTTAACCCTTCTTAACGTACTTAGGGGGATCAGTCCTTTGTACCATGTATTGTGCACAAACATCTAAACGTTATACGTACAAAATCCCATATGTTAGGGTTGTTCGTCTCAGTTTGGATTTAGAATTTCCTAACTAAAGAAAGTTTAGTTTGGAACTAACTTATCAGTGTTTCTAGAATTTTGGAACACTATTCGAATATAGATTAATTCAATCAATAAAGGTTTGCTTACTACTTGAAGATTTAATACAACGATAAAGCTTTGAACAAGGTTATCAAAGTCAAAGATTGAAAAACAATAATATATAATTGAGTAATCATGATATACATGCAAAGCGCTATAGAAGAGTTAAAACAATCTCCCTTGAATCAATGTATTAGAACATTATACGCTTTGAATAATAATTAGGAAACTAAATCTACATTCAACGTGAATTGAATTAGGTTACATAAGCTTGTACAAACATACGCAAGATAGGTTAAGCTTGCTTAAATTCATAAAGAATGTTAGAAATTTGCAGAATAATAATATAGGAATGGAAACTTGCATTCGATATGAAAAGAACAAAGTTTGAAAGCTTGCTCAATTGTAAAGAGATAAGGTTTAGAACTTGCACAATTATAAAAGTAGGGTTAGAGAACTTGCCTCGTGCGTAGGTTAAACAATCACTACTCACGTTCACCCCAAGTCCTACACATACCATGTGTATTGACAATACACATTAGTTACACTAACATTACCTTCATGAGTTGCTTTCTTACTTTTAGTATAGCTACTAACTAAGTTTAAGTTTAAACAACATCGCATCTTTTCATGAACATTACTTTTTAGCTTTATTACAACTACTTAAGTGATCATGTCATTGCACCACATACACATTAACAACTTGATACAACATCCTATTATATGTCCAATATGTTATCATTAAGTTATACTAACACACAAAGGATTGCACTTACATTCGCGCATCCCGACACCCTCCGATTGGCTCCAAATACACAATAGTCCTAAAGATGGCCATTTTTACCCTTCATAACGATTTCAAATTGAAAACCTTAACGAATAAAAGTTATAGGTCTATTCGTCCTCTTTCCGAATCATCTTGAATCACCTCAATCGGAATTCGTATGAAAATGTTATGGCCAATTTACTACAGGATGTCAAAACTGTCCAACCCAGGCCACTTTTCAATAGCTAAGCGCGAGTCGATCACATGCGGTATGATTCAGTCCGGCCAATACGGCGAGTTCAATATTTGAATAACGAACTCTCGCCAGATTTTTTGGCCATGCCGAAATTTAGCGTTAGGGCTCAATCTGAAAACCCATAACCAGAAACAAAACCAAGCTTCTATATCTTAATTTCTAACACCAATTAACATCTATAACTTATACAAATTACACATAAACTTCATTCTAGAAAAATTAAATACTAGAATAGCATATTTTAAAATCAAAAACTCTATTTTTTGATATTTCTTCTAGAAATCAACATTGTGAATTCCCTAGTTTGCCAAATCAGTCCATTCAAATTACGTTTTGTTCGTATCTCAATGAACTACCACATACAAGCGTTAATTTACAGATTATTACACCAATTGGAAAAGAATTTTGGTACTTTCTATGGCCATAACATAAGAACACAAACACTGCTATTTTCTTTTCTTCTTACAATTCAATTTCACGTGATATGGCAATCAACAAATTCTACAATATAACCCATATCATATACACAACATTTGAACAAAAAGCCAGAAATCAATTTACAGAGAACCTAAATAAAAACTACAACTTGGAAATTTAAGAACGAATTATACCTTAATCCTTGATTATTAAAGCAAATGATATAGAATGGCTTCAATTCCTTCCCTTTCCATAGTAAAGCTCCCAATCCCTTATCAACTCTATCTCTGTTTTTCCCCTTTTTCTCACAAACTCTCTGTTCTTAGCTTAGGCAAAGAAATAAGACGCGAAGGAAAAATATACTGGCCTCCCCCACATTCCCTTCCGTTAAAAAAAATAAAGAGTTTGCGTCAGTTGAATAAGCCAAAGGCCACAAGGCCCTATTTGGCTAACCCTTATTTCCTAAACTAATTTATTTTAATATTATTTATATTATATAGTTTTTCCCCTGTCACACATTAATTTAGTCAATTTATATAACTTTAGTTTAGTTAATCTCAATAACCTATAATAATAAGAATCTTATTATTATTGATAAATAATTATATATCTAAATTAATTAATAACTTAGAAACGTCACTCTATTTAATTTATTTATTTTCATTAAATTAAACAATTTATTTTTTTAAATTATTTTCTTACATATTAAACACTTGATTTAATTTAATTATTTCCTTAAATTAAATCCTTCAAATAAAACTATCATTACTCGATTCACATTAATTAATTTAGCCACTACATTAATTCATGACATTCATCAAATATTTATTTTCCTCAATAAATAAATTATTTTAAATATTTATTTAATTCCATAAATATTTAAATTAAATTACAAATTTCTCGATCGTTACATCCGTGACATGAGCTAAGAAAGCTTGACATCCGTTTTTCAATAAACGAATAGCTTTATGGCTTGAGATGACAGTGATTGATTTTAATGGTTTGGATGCTTGAATTCGCATAATAGGTTGGTTAGGAATATAAAAGCTAACAACCTTACGAAAACCATCAATTTTTGCATGATGAGTAGTTAACCAATCAATCCCTAGAATTACGTCAAATGCAAGTATTTTCAATGAAATAAGATCGACAAGTAATGTGAGGGTACCGATTTGAACCAAACAAGACTTATAAACAGTGGATGTAATGAAGGTTTCTCCCAACGGAGTTTCAACAGATAAGTCAAAGTCCAATTTCTCCAGAGTAAAATTTAAACGTTGAGCGCAAGTAGGAGAAATAAAAGAATGGGTAGAACCGATATTAAATAAGGTATATACTTCGTTAGAGTTTATGATAAGCTTACCCGTGATGACCTTGTTCGGGTTCCTTGCATTCTGGGAGGTTACGACAAACGCTCTCCCTTGCACTACTGGCTTTGACTTTTCTGGGACGTCCTTTGGTGCCTCCATCCTAGCTGAACTTGTCTTCGTTGAACGACAAAATTGGGCTAGGTGACCTTCTCTTCCACAATTATAACATGCTTTGGATGGCATCGCGCAGTTTGGACTGATGTGTCCCTCCCCTCCGCATTTGAAGTATATGATAGGTGGTTGTTCTCCTTCCTTAACAACGGGTGCTGGTGCTGACGTCTTTCCATCATTGTTGAATCTCCTCTTCTTGAAATGTCCATTCTTATTATTTTGGCCATGATTACCACCGAAGTGGTTACCATTCATGGAATGTTGATTCCCTCCACGCTTATTGTCACCGCTTCGATGACTATTATCACTAGTATTATCATTTTGTCGGCTGCTCTCTTTTGGTTGGGTTGACTCATTATCGCGCTCCAATAACTGAGCCCTATTAACAACATCTGAATACAAACATAGTTTATGAGAGATAAGATATTGATGTATCTCTAGTTTCAAACCTCTTAGAAATATTCACGTCATTCTCTCCTCATTATCAACCAAATGGGACGCAAACCGGGATAACTCGACAAACTTGGCTTCGTACTGCGACACGGTAATATTGTTTTGCTCCAGCTTGATGAACTCTACCTCTTTCATGTGAAGAATACTTTCGGGAAAGTACTTGGCATTGAACAATTCTTAGAACTTCTCCCAAGTCATCTTCAGTGCGGCAGGATGAGTACGTTTTACAGATTCCCACCAGTAATCTGCCTCTGCACGCAACATGAAGGTGGCAAAGGGAACCTTTTTCTCCTCGGAGCATCCCAGGATATCAAATATCTTGCAGATCTGCTTTATCCACGTCTCCGCCTTAAGTGGTTTTGGCTCTCCAAAAAACTCCGGTGGTCCCAGTTCTTTGAACTACTTAGCGGTGACCGTCCGAGAGTTTCCAGTGTTTCCACCTGCATTTTGGACAGGAGCCGCTCTTGCCTGATGTTGTATGAATTGCATAAAGCCTCTGAACATTCCATCGTTCATCATCTGGTCCGTGTTGTTGTTTGCTTGAGGATTGTCACCTTTCTGATGCACATTATCTTGATTATTGATCTGTGGAGACTCAACGGTCTCCTGTGCTCCATTGATGTTCTCAACATTCTCGGATGTCATTTTCAAATACTACCACAAAAGAAGGGTTAATTAACATATCACATATTATCCCTATACTCTGACCAACCAATTAAATACCAAATAAACTTAGGTAGGTCATACTAGCGAAGGAATTCCCCGTCTCTCCCCTCCTAGTTTTTGTCTCACATCTTAGCCAGGGATCATATCCCTAAGCTTGGATACCAACTGTGACGCCCCCAAAATAGGTATACATCACCTATCTTGAGTCGCCAAATACATGGTACAAAATTCAAATACAACTTAATTATACAACAGTCGTGTAAAATATGACAAAACATATGCTGTGAGTTTAAATACAAATATTTTCATCTAGACAATAACCACACTCAATTGAGTCCTCATTACATTTATTATCACATTATTTAACAGAATAGTGAGGACTACTAATGCTATTATCTGGATCGTTACTCTGTTCCCCGACTAGTCCATGTTATATTCTCAGTTCCTAAAGAGAACAATGAAAGTAAAAGGGTGAGCTCAACTAGCCCAGTAAGAAATATTATGACTAAGATAATACAGACTAAATTATCGTTAGCCTTCAACATTGTTAAACTGATACAATATAACAAACATCAAGTTTAACTACAGCGGAACAAGCAATCCATTAAAAGAGTCAAGTAGAGAATAAAATCTACTATCTTTTATGATGTAAAAGGTTTTTCATAACTTTTATCGCTGGGGCTCAGCTTAATAAATAATCCACATCATCCCCGCATTTCTGACCAAGGATATTCATTAGTATCACAACCACAAATTATCCATGCACTACAAAAGCCCAAGGATATTCGTGTATTCATCAATGGTCATGATCATGCCAACAATCGTCCCATCAATGCACTACGGGCCAATGAGGACTTTTACCACATCATTTGTAACATTACGGTCATGATTATACCGATTAATCCCTGGTCATAATCATACCAAGTCCATCTATGCACTATAGGCCACGGATGACTTTCAACATAATATAAACATGAGGATGATGACAATGATATAAGAATTCAATAAATCAAGTTCAAGAATTAATTTATCCAGAACTAATAACGTCCCAAATTGTCAACATGATACCTCTTTGTAGAGTAAAATTCAAGAATGCTCGTAAGAATATTTCCATGAAAAGATCTCGGATGAAGCGCAAATATCAAGGATATTCCACTAATTTCATGGAGTATAGAAGTCAAAACTTTAACCAAATGAGTATAATAAAGAATGGAATAACAAAAGAAATCACCAGTACATGCGATAGATCGCACATAAAGTTATTCCAATGTAAATAATAAATAATGGAACCAGTCATGCGTAAACGTACATGCAGTTATTCCAATGTAATAATAAATAACGGAACCAGGTCAGGCAAAATTCGCACTGACAGGATGTTCCAACAGAATAATAAATAACGAAACCAGGTCATGCGTAAACACACAGACAGGATGTTCCAATAGAATAATAATGAATGGAATAATAGAAGAATTTCACCATGTATGTGGTACTTCGCATAGACAGGTTATTCCAACATAATGATAAAGAATGGAATAACAGAAGAATTTCACCAAGTATAGGATAGACCACATATACAAAAGTTATTCCAAAAGAATAAAAAATTGAATAATGAAGTTCTCTTCATGAATACGAAAAGAAATAATACCCTTACCTTAGAACAACCGGATATAGGAGTAGTGAAGTAGCGAGTAATATTTTTCTTAGATTCGCCTATAGTTTCTCTCTCTAGAGTTTCAAAGAATTTGTAAGAAATAATGAAGGAATGAGCTTCATTTATAGGAGAATGGATCTAATAGTAACTAATTCTGAAACTATTCCAAATTGATTTACTTTTAAACTAGACGGTTATCTGTATTGGTTTACTATAAAATATTTTAATAAAACAAAATCTTTTAAATAAAATATAATATATTCTATTTAAAATCTAATAAAACGAATAACTTTATAAAAGTATTATGTTTTATATAAAAAGATTTTACTATGCAAAATACTATACAAGCACTATGCAAACACTATGCATAATAAAATATAATATATTCTATTTATAGTCTAATAAAACGAGTAACTTTATAAAAGTATTATGTTTTATATAAAAAGATTTTACTATGCAAAATACTATGCATAATAGAATATATTATATTCTATTTATAGTCTAATAAAATGAATAACTTTATAAAGTATTCTGTTTTATATAAAAAGCTTTTCTGTTTTATTACATTAATAATACTAATAAAACAAAACTTCATCATCATTATTATAATTCACACTATTAATCGATCAGGTCGTTCCCAGGAAAGAGGGGCTTTCCAATAAGGATTTCTCCCTATTGGCGCGCAATTAGGTGACCAAATCTCTCCTTAGCAGAACTTCTATACATCGTTAATATTGCAAATAATACTATTAATAACTTCGTCATCTCAATTATTGATTTAATAATATATAAAATATCAAAAATAATTGAATCAATTAACGTGAGATATTATGCAACCATTACTGAAGCAATAATTGAACAAAACTGAGTGACTTCTCACGTAAGCATCAATAATTAATACCGTGTTCTACTATGCAACCACGCATATTCCTGTACTTTTAACACCGGGTGTTTCAATAGTTAACGGTAAAACTTTCGCCGTTATTTTCATAAAATATTTTTGTCATTTTCTCAATCCGACAATAATTCCGTTGTGGGGTCCACCAATGATTGTGCCGTCGTACGAATATTCCTTGTTAAAACGAATATTCCCCGACCAATCAAATATTATATAACAACTTGCGTACTTTGCAAAATTTATAACTATTACCCATAACTATAACATTATATCAAATTCATTCCATAATATTCAAAAAATGATAATTATAGAAAATTCATCTTTATTCATAAAAGTTGGGGTCTTACAATTGTGGCTCTCAGCATTTAGATTTTTTCTATGGCCTTTCTTTTGGCTGTTGCTAATATTCTTTCATATAAGAAATGATAAGTGTGCAGTATGTGAGAAATGATAGGGGCACCCCCATGGTTCTAGACAATAACTACTACAGAAACATATTGGACAATAAAGGCTTGTTGATAGTTTGAACAAGACTGAAATCTTGAGTCTGGTTAAGATCAGTATATTAATGATGCAAGTAAGCTTGTTACCAAGAAATGTTTGCCCAAATTTTCCTTTTAGGGGATCCTTATCCTTTATTTTGGAAAGTTATATGCCATATCTTGTTATTAGTAAGGTATCAATTCTCTCTACTGCTATTGGGCACAATGATACTCATATCTTTAAGCATTTACTGATTTATTTCCCATTGCCCTACAGCATAAAGCTTAATGGGATGGATGGGGAAGATAAATTTAAAGCTCTATTTTGTTAGTATATAAACAATTTTTTTGGTGAACATATATATGATCATCTAATACATACTACTGAATAGTAATTAGTTTTTCTTTTCCTATTGTTTTTGTTATCTGTGTTTGTTTGTTTTGGTTAGAAATTTAGAATATGGATTCTTGTGAAGAATTTTCTTTTCCTTATTCAAGGCCTTCTATAGCTTTGGTGGATATTTTATTGTGAAACTGTTCAATTTTTGTGTAAAGCATAATTTCCATCTGATGAATTTGTGGTTATTTTTGCATTATAGTAGTATTTTTTTTTAATTATTTTGAAATAGTTAGTATAGTTGTCTGAGGTTCATATTTAATTGTTTAGTCTATTAGTAGATGAAAATATGTTAGGAACAAGGGAGGTCAATGCTTTACTAAATTTGAAGGTATTACTGAAAATGGCAAAGGGAACAATTTGGGCCTTCTCCATTGTGAATAACAAATACCAATAATTTGGTAGTGTTTTGATTTACGATGGACAATGACTTGAAATTGAAGCACTGATAACAAATACCAATAATTTGGTAGTGTTTTGATTTACGATGGACAATGACTTGAAATTGAAGCACTGATTAAATTTGAAGTACTAATGCCCTTGATTCAATTTATGACAGTTGCTTACTTATCTACTAATATACTGCACTGCTTCCTCCAAACAGATTTGTGATGCAATTGTTGTTCCTAAAATATTGAATGCAACTCTTGTTATTCCACATCTAGAAGTGAATCCTGTTTGAAAAAATTCAAGATACTCAAAACAATTTTATTGTCATATTTCTTTGCATACATTTTCCTTTTTGCGTGTTTGAGATTGTCTTATTAACTCCCTTTATCATTTATTTCCTGCAGCTCATTTATAGATTAACGTACACACAAGAACAAATTGATGAAGTATGGGATGAGTGGGCAGCATATGTGAGCAGCTACATGTGGAGCCTCAAGTTAACGGTGGATATGTACAGGGTTAGATGAATGTACGTATTTTGGGAGAACCTAGACTTTTTTGTACATGCTTAGGTAGTAGCTTAATTTTATAGATAGTTTGGTTTATTTTGTGGATTCATGTATGTAAGACCCCAACTTTTTTTGAATAAAGTATATTTTTTCTCGAAATATATTTTTGAATATTATGGTGTGGATATGATATAATGTTATAGTTGTGGGTAATATTTGAAAATTTTGCAAAGTAAGCAAGTTGATATAAAATATTCGTTATGTCAATGAATATTCGATTGGTCGGGGTATATTCGTTTTAACAGGGAATATTCGTACGACAGCATAATCATTGGTGGACCCCACAACGGAAGTATTGTCGTAGTTAGAAAACGACAGAAATATCCTTTTATAAAAATAACGGCAGAAGTTTTACCGTTAAACTGTTGAACTACCCGGTGGTAAAAGTACAGTAATACGCGTTGTTGCATAGTAGCACATGGTATTGATTATTGATGCTTACGTGAGAAGTCACTCAGTTATACTCAATTAATGCTACAATAATTGTTGCATAGTATCTCACGCTATTTGATTCAATTATTGTCACATTATCATCTGTATAATATTTTATATTATTAAATCAATAATTGAGACAACAAAGTTATTCATATTATTATTTGCAATATTGACAATGTCTAGAAAGTTCTGTCAAGGAGAGGTTTGGTCACCTAATTGCATGCCAATAGGGAGAAATCATTATTGGAAAGCCCCCTCTTTCCTGGAAACAATCTGGTTGTTAAATATTGTGAGTTATAATATTAATGATGAATAATTGTTGAAGTATTAAAAATGTGTTTATTGAAGATAAGTGAATTACAAAAGTTAGAGGGGAATAATGCAAACTTGAAAAAACTTTAGGGTACTGAAGTGTAATAAATTAAATCAATCTGGACCATTGGTGGTGGTTTTAATAGTAAATCAATATGGACCATTGATGGTGTTTTTAATAGTAAATCAATCTGGACCATTGATGGTGGTTTTAATAGTAAATCAATCTGGACCATGGATGGTGGTTTTAAAAGTAAATCAATCTGGACCGTCGGTGGTGGTTTTAAAAGTAAATCAATCTGGACCGTCGGTGGTGGTTTTAAAAGTAAATCAATCTGGACCGTCAGTTGTGGTTTTAATAGTAATCAATATGGACCGTCCGTTCTAATAGTGAATCAATCTGGACCGTTCGTGAATTAGTTACTATTTAGTCCATTCTCCTATAAATAGAAGCTTAATTCTTCTTTCATTCTCACCAATTCATTGAGTTTCACAAGAGACAATATAGAGAGAGAAACTATAGAGAGCAAGAAGAAGAGTATTCTGCTACTTCACTTTTGCAGTATCCAGCTTTCTACTAAGGTAAGGGGTATTATTTGTTTTGTAAGGGATACTATTTTTCGTATTCATCCTTTAGTATGTCGGAATAACCTGTCTACGCGGATTACGTCTGTATTATGACGTAAAAAATCCATTTGCGCCAGATGTTAATTCTTTTCATATTCTTAAATCTAAACTTACTATGGTAAGTATTGCTTCTATAATCCTTGAAATTAGTGGAATATCCTTGAGTTTTGCGCTTCATCTAGTATCATTTTATTGGAATATTGATATGAACTTTCTTATTAAATATCAATATTTTCACCTGAAGTACTATTCACAGGGTACTATTCATGGGTTACTATTCACTATAATATTATTCACTCGGGTATTCGGGGCACTTTTCATGCCGGGATACTATTCATGAGTTACTATTCACGGGTTACTATTCACTCAAATATTGTTCACTCGGGTATTTGGGGCACTTTTCATGTCGGGGTACTATTCACGGGGGTACTATTCCCGAAGTACTATCATAGGGTACTATTCACGGGGTACTATTCACCAAAAAAATTATTTATTTTCTGTCCAAATTATTTTTGATACATGGATATTATTCTTGAATTTTACTCCACGAAGCAGTATCATGTTAAAAATTTGGACATTATTGAATTCTGGATAAATTAAATTATAAATCATTAAAAATTTATCCGTTGCTCTCTTTTAATTGAATTCTTATATCATTGTAATCATGCTCATGCTTATGTTGTGATGAAAGTCATCTTTGGCTTACGTGCATAGATGGACAGTTCATTGGTATGATTATGACCAGGGATAATTCGGTATGATCATGACCATTGATGATTACACGAATAATTCTTGGTCCGTAGTGCAAGAATAATTTTTGAACGTGATACTAATGAATATCCTTGGCCCGTAGTGCAGGGATGATTCGATGATGTGATTTATTTATTAAGTTGAGTCCCAGCAATAAAGTTAATGATAAACTTTTTAAATCATAGAAGATAGTAGATATCATGCTCTACTTGACTCTTCTAATGGATTGCTTGTTCCACTGTAGTTAAACTTGTTGTCTATTATATTCTATTAGTTTAACATTGTTGAAGGCTAATGATAACTTATTCTGCATTATCTTAGTCATAATATTTCTTACTGGGCTAGTAGAGCTCACCCTTTTACTTCCATTGTTCTCTTCAGAAAATGAGAACGTAGCCGGAACTAGTCGGGGAACGGAGTGATAGCCCAAGATGGTGTTATAGTAGTCCTCACTATTCTATAAAATAGTGTGCCAATAAATGTAATGAGGACTCCATTTGAGTTTGAATATTGTCTAGAAGACAATATTCGTGTAAAAACTCTCAGCTCATGTTGTATAATTAAGTTTGTATTTGTATTATATACCATGTATTTGGCGACCCAAGATGAGTGATGTATACCTATTTTGGGAGCGTCACAGTTGGTATCAAAGCTTAGGGATATGATCCCTGGCAGAGATATGAGACAAGAACTAGGAGGGGAGAGACGGGGAATTTCTTCGCTAGTATGACTTACCTAAGTTTATTTGGTATTTAATTGGTCGGTCAGAGTATAGGGATAATATGTGGCAAGTCAATTAACCCTTGTTTTATGGCAGTGTTTCAAAATGACATCTGAAAATGTCGAGATAAGCAATGAAGCACATGAGACCGTTGAGTCACCAACGTTCAATACCAAGGATAATGTGCAACAGGAAGACAATAATCCTCAGGTAAACAACAAAACCGATCCAATGATGAACGATAGGATGTTCAGAGGCTTCATGCAATTAATGCAACATCAGGAGAGAGGGCTCAGTTATTGGAGCGCGATAATGAGTCAACCCAACCAAGAAAGAGCAACTGGCAAGTCGATAATACTAGTAGTAGCAGTCATCAAAGCGGTGACAACAAACGTGGAGGGAATCAACATGCCAGAAATGGTAACCACTCCGGTTGTAATCATGGCCAAGATAATAGAAGTGGAAATTTCAAGAAGAGGAGATTCAATAATGATGGAAAGACGTCAGCACCAGCACTTGTTGTTAAGGAAAGAGAACGATCGTCGGTCGTATGTTACACATGCAGAGGGGAGGGACACATCAGTCCAAACTGTACGCACCAGTCCAAAGCATGTTATAATTGTGGAAGAGAATGTCACCTAGCCCGATTTTGTCATGCACAAAAGCCAAGTCCAGCTGGGATGGAGGCTTCAAAGGCCGTCCCAAATAAGACAAAATCGGTAGTTCAAGGGAGAGTGTTTGTCGTAACCTCCCAAAAAGCAAGGAATCCGAACGAGCTGATCACGGGTAAGCTAATCATAAACTCTAGCAAAGTATATACCTTATTTGATACCGGTTCTATCCATTCTTTTATTTCTCCTACTTGCGCTCAACGTTTAAATTTGACTCTGGAGAAATTAGACTTTTATTTATCTGTTGAAACTCCATTGGGAGAAACCTTCATTACATCCACTGTTTATAAGTCTTATTTAATTCAAATCGGTAACCTCACATTACCTGTCGATCTTATTTCTTTAAAAATATGCATTCGATGTGATTTTAGAAATTGATTGGTTGACTACTTATCATGCTAAAATTGATTATTTTCGTATGGTTGTTAGCTTTTATATTCCTAACCAACCTATTATGCGAATTCAAGCAACCGAACCTTTAAAGTCAATCACTGTCATCTCAAGCCATAAAGCTACTCGTTTATTGAAAAACGGATGTTAAGCTTTCTTAGCTCATGTCACAGATTTAAATAAAAATATGTCAGTCTTAAATTATATTTCTATTGTTAATAAATTTCCTGACGTATTCCCTGAAGAACTTCCTAGCCTACCCCCAGAGCGTGAAATTGAATTTTGTATCGACCTTAAATTCGGTACAAAACTCATTTCCAAAGCCCCGTATCGAATGACTCCTACTGAACTTCACGAGTTAAAAACCCAACTACAGGAATTGTTAGACATCGGTTTCATTCATCCTAGTACGTCTCCTTGGGGTGCTCCTGTTCTATTCGTGAACAAGAAGGATGGAAGTATGCGACTTTGTATTGATTATCGAGAGTTGAATCATGTCACCATCAAAAATAGGTACCTGTTACCTCGTATTGATGACCTATTTGACCAGTTGCAAGGAACCAAATTCTTTTCAAAGATCGATCTTCGTTCCGGATATCATCAGTTAAAGATTAAAACCGATGACATCCCAAAGACTGATTTCAGAACTCGGTACGGGCATTATGAATTCCTAGTCATGTCTTTTGGATTGACTAATGCTCATACTGCCTTCATGGATATGATGAACTGAGTATTCAAGAAATATTTGGATCACTTTGTGGTTGTCTTTATTGATGACATCCTTATTTACTCCAAAAGCCGTGAAGATCATGAGCAACACTTGAGACTGATACTCCAAAAGCTTCGTGAGAACAAGTTATATGCCAAGTTAAAAAAGTGCGAGTTTTGGCTTAAGGAAGTAGCATTCCTTGGGCACGTGATATCAAATCATGGAATATCTATTGACCCGAAAAAGATTGAAGCAATTCAAAGCTGGGAGCAACCTAAGTCAGTGTCCGAAGTACGTAGCCTTCTCGGCTTAGCTGGTTATTATCGGAGATTCGTAGAAGGGTTTTTTTGAATCGCTACTCCATTAACTCAGCTAACTGGAAAAGATACAAAATTCAGTTAGAGCGAAGAATGTGAGAAGAGTTTTCAAGAACTCAAGAGGAGACTCATTTCAGCACCTGTTCTAACAATACCATCTGGTTCGGAGGGATTTGTCATCTACAGTGATGCATCAGGCAAAGGTTTAGGATATGTTCTCATGCAACATGGGAAATTCATAGCCTATGCCTCACGACAACTCAAAGAATATGAGAGAAATTATCCTACTCATGATCTAGAGTTGGCAGCTGTCATTTTTGTGCTTAAGATTTGGAGGCATTACCTGTATGGAGAGAAGGTGGAGATTTATATGGATCATAAAAGCCTCAAATATTTCTTCACTCAAAAGGAACTCAACATACAGCAAAGACGATGGCTTGTGCTGTTGAAAGATTAAGATCATACCATTCAATACCATCTTGGAAAAGCGAACGTAGTAGCTGATGCATTGAGTAGAAGATTATATGCGAGTATGAGTGCGATATTGTCAACGCAAAGGCCCATTTTGTATGACTTACAAAGGATAGAGATAGAGTTAAAGACTCTAGGGACCCATGTGATGATTGTGAATATACGAGTAGAACCGACTTTAATCGATAAAGTTAAAGCTGCTCAAGCTACAGACCTGGAGCTAATGCGTATGAAGAAGAAAGTGCAAGAAGGTACTATTCACCGAAAAATTTATTTCTTTTCTGTACATATTATTTTTTATACATAGATATTATTCCTGAATTTTACTCCACAAAGCAGTATCATGTTGAAAATTTGGTCATTATTGAATTCTGGATAAATTAAATTATAAATCTTTAAAAATTTATCCTTTGCTTTCTTTTAATTGAATTCTTATATCATTGTCATCATCATCTTGCTTATATTGTGATGAAAGTCATCTTTGGCTTACGTGCATAGATGGACATTTGATTGGTATGATTATGACTAGGGATAATTCGGTATGATCATGACCATTGATGATTACACGAATAATTCTTGGCCCGTAGTGCAAGAATAATTTGTGGACGTGATACTAATGAATATCCTTGGCCCGTAGTGCATGGATAATTCGATGATGTGATTTATTTATTAAACTGAGTCCCAGCAATAAAGTTAATGATAAACTTTTTAAATCATAGAAGATAGTAGATATCATTCTCTACTTGACTCTTCTAATGGATTGTTTGTTCCATTGTAGTTAAACTTGTTGTCTATTATATTCTATCAGTTTAACATTGTTGAAGGCTAATGATAACTTATTCTGCATTATCTTAGTCATAATATTTCTTACTGGGCTAGTTGAGCTCACCCTTTTACTTCCATTGTTCTCTTCAAGAAATGAGAACGTAGCCGGAACTAGTCGGGGAACGGAGTGATAGCCCGAGATGGTGTTATAGTAGTTCTCACTATTCTATAAAATAGTGTTACAATAAATATAATAAGGACTCCATTTGAGTTTGGATATTGTCTAGAAGACAATATTCGTGTAAAAACTCTCACCTCATGTTGTATAATTAAGTTTGTATTTGTATTCTGTACTATGTATTTGGCGACCCAAGATGGGTGATGTATACCTATTTTGGGGGCGTCACAATGTAGTCAAATTAATAATTCAATATAGTAGTAGTTTATATTGAAAAGTGAATTTGAGATACATATATGGATAGTTTGGTATATATTTTGTGGATGTAGTAATTTGAAACTGTAAACTAATAATATTATTGGGATGTATTTTGAATGGTTGATATATTTTGGCTTCAAATTTAAATGAGAATTTAGACCTTTATCATGGCATTAGCATATTACAGGGGCATTGGTAATGTAATAACCTGATATTTTCTATATAAATAAATAAGAATTTTTGCATATAAATTTTTATTTATTTTAAAGATGAGACATGTGCCAAGTAATGTGTATGATAAATGCAAATATATTTATTACCTGAAAATTATAAATAATTTTAGAATTATTGATCATTATAAAGTATATTCTTATGATAATTAATTTTATAATAAAATATTTTTATTAATTATTTTCCATAAAATATGATTTTATATTATGTAAATGATATATGAAATGATTATTAGAATTATAATAACAAATGTTTTATTATATGAATTTGTTCACCATATTTAAGTTATTTATTTTAACTTAATTATTAATGTTGTATATGAAAGATAAATCAGATATGGAATCCAAACCCTAAATTTGGATTTTGATCAAGGATGAGAATAATAATATTATATTAATTATAGTTCAGTGCTATAAATATATACAGTATATGAATAGAATGATAATGATTAGTCAATTATGGTGTATCACAACAAACGCTAGTATTATTGTCAGAAACCATAATTGGAAACTCAAAACTGGAGTTTAAGATCGGTCAGAAATTGTGTTATAAGAATTATGTTGCGTATTATGGAATTTAATGATAATTAGGGAAACCCTATTAATTACTTATAAAACCCTAATTATTATAAACCCTAATTGCTAAGTTAGAAACCCTAATTATTATTTTAGTAAATTGTAATGTTAATTAGGGAACCCTAGTAAAATTAAGGAACCCTAATTATTTAAACCCCAATTTATAATCTGATCTTGAAGGCCATGTTAGATTTTATATTTTTATGTTAAAACATGTTATATATAGTGTATAATGATTATCTGGATTGTTACTTCCTAGATCCATAACATTAATATGCTCAAAATTAAAGTTTACAAAAATCTGGAAAAAGTTTAAAAATGAAGTCTGACAACAAATGTCAGGCCTTATATCTTTGTGATCTTTGATGATTTTTGTGTTTTGAAAATTTTTACTTGTAGTCTATTAAGAGATCTTTAATATGGAACTTGAATCAGGTCCATATCTGTTGTAGATTAAAAGTTATTCGTGGTCAAAGTGGGATGACCGACATTGACCGGCTATCCTGGAAACCCGGATTCTGCCTAGAAAAGTCTGATAAAGACTTTTGAGACCCTAGATCTTGTTGTTGTTAGTTAGTTATGTTATTTTGTTGTTGTGGTTGTGTAGAATGGCATGAGAACTATCGGACCATGCCTCTATAACTCCCAGATCATATGTAGAATCGAGCTAAATGGTGGTCAAACATTGATAGCCAAAACTGCTCAACAACATTTCTGAAAAACCCAGAAATGTCAAGAACAGTTCTGGGAAGGTACTTTGACCGGCATGTATTTAGCAATTTTGTTGATGTTATATGTGTTTTAAGTATTATATCTCTTCAATTACATGTCTTCTACACACTGAAAATATTAGATCACATAAAGCAAACCTGTAGTGCAAGATATAATGATCGAAAGTAGGACCCTTGAGTTTCTGGGTTTCTAGGAAACCCAGAAACTCAAGAACATGTCTGACAACAAATTCTGTAGCTTAGATCTAGCAATCTTGTTATAATTTAGTCATGATATCGAATTGTGGTTATAGTATTACATGTATACTACAATATTAATGTGAGACCCCGAATTTTATGAAATAAAAGTATTCAATTTTTCTATTTTGATAAATAGTTAAATTGATAAAAGTTTAAAGTTAAGGGTGATATGTGAAAATTTTGCAAAGTAAGCAAGTTGATATAAAATATTCGTTGTGTCGGGGAATATTCGATTAGTCGGGGAATATTCTTTTTATCAGGGAATATTCGTATAATGGCACAATCATTGGTGGACCCCACAATAGAATTATTGTCGGATTGAGAAAACGACAAAAATATTTTTCTGAAAATAATGGCAGAAGTTTTAACGTAAAAACTGTTGAACTACTCGGTAGTAAAAGTACAATAATACGTGTGATTGCATAGTAGCACACAGTATTGATTATTGATGCTTACGTGAGAAGTCACTCAGTTTTGTTTAATTATTGCTACAGTAATTGCTGCATAGTATCTCACGTTATCTGATTCAATTATTGTCGATATTTTTTTATATTATTAAATCAATAATTGAGACGACGAAGTTATTAATATTATTATTTGTAATATTAACGATGTCTAAAAGTTCTATCATGGTGAGGTTTAGTCAACTAATTGCGCGCCAATGGGGAGAAATCCTTATTGGAAAGCCCCCTCTTTTTTGGGAACAACATGGTCGATTAATATTGTGAATTATAATAATGGTGATAAGTTTGTTTTATTATTATTATAAATGTAATAAAACAGAAAACTTTTTATATAAAACAGAATACTTTTTATAAAGTTTTATTTTATTTGATTATAAATAGAATATAATATATTTTATTATGCATAGTATTTGCATAGTGCATGCATAGTGTTTGTATAGTAAAATCTTTTTATATAAAACAGAATACTTTTATAAAGTTATTTATTTTATTCGATTATAAATAGAATATATTATATTTTATTATGCATAGTGCTTGCATAGTGTCTGCATAGTATTTGCATAGTAAAATCTTTTTATATAAAATGTAATACTTTTATAAAATTATTTATTTTATTAGATTATAAATAGAATATATTATATTTTATTATGCATAGTGTTTGCATAGTGTAACACCCTCATCCCGAAAAAGAAAGGGAGGTCACGTGAAAAGCACAATAAATCTCAAAATAAGTAAATAGAGCACTAATAACTTCAAAATATTAATAATGGTGATCCATTAATAAAGTACTAAATACAATTCTCCAACTAAAGTCAAAATAATCAACACAAAAAAAATTAAATTGAATTAACCTAGATGGTCAAAGGCAACACTCTCATCACACTAGCCCTGAATCACCCCTGCAAACCTGCCGGAAGAAAAACATAGCATGAGCCAATTTTCTAGTACGGATATAGATACACAAAAGATATACAACTAATATACGAAAACAACTGAGACAAAATACTGAACAAAGCCTCAAGTGTAAATACTGACGAAAATATAATCTCTAAAGATCTGAATGGAATATATCTGAATCAACAGAACTGACGAAACCAAAAGAAGAATAAAGAAATAACGAACTGAAGTAACTAACTCAATGAATTGAACTGAATAGAAACAAACAAAACTAATACAATGAAATAATAGGCTGAATCAAATGGTTGGTTGTTATTTCATACCAAATGAGCTCAGAAATATATCTTGCCACCCAGGCAAGTCAAAATAATGCCACACAGGCAAATCAAATGATGCCACACAGGCAAGTCAAAATAATGCCACACAGGCACTCACACATTGGATCGCGAATCCAAATATATGCAAATCGGATAGGTGTGTTTAGCACAACATCACCAATCCGCAGAACAAAAAACTAGGGTTAACCCATACGCCTCCCACAACATAATACCAAATGGCCCACTTCCTCTGGAGCCCAAAACGGAGACGCCGTGGACTAATCACACCGCCACGGAAAGTGTCATGCCTCTCGTGCCAAGACGACATGCCTGTGGTACCCCCACAGGTGGTTATAGCTCAGGTATACCTTACGGTGTATTCTAACAAAATACCATGTCACAACACATGCGACATAATACCAACAAAAAGGCTTCTATATGTATATGTTGAACCAAATCAAATTCTAGTCACAAGGTTTCAAAAAGAAGGTAGCAACATGTACCACTATATAATTATCAAAATAAATACTATATATGATAACCTGATTCAAAGAGTACAAGTACGAGTCCAATGTGTCAACTCCAAAATGAAACTAATATATTTATTTCACAGGAAACAATTATGTGAAATCATAACAGAATTCGAAATAAGGGAACAAACAAACAAATTAAATTTAACAAGAGTATCGTTGAAAAAGTACGGAATCTGTACCTGATACTTTCAAACCATTTATAGCACACTCCACAAAATCTTACCGTCAAATGCCAACGATATCAAATACGAAATGTTATTCACAACCTAAACATATTCACCTCAAATTAAAAACAATCCAAACTAATAATTCCAAAATAATTCATAATCAGTTTAATATGCCTTTAATCATCCCCTTATATCAATTATTAATACTCCAAAATTTATATAATATGAAATTAATTCTCCAATTACATCAATTTTATAAAATAACCTTAATTAAATTATAATTTATCTTCTAATCATTTTTTTATTATACTTTAACAAATTAACAATCAAAAGATATTATATATATATATTTATATATATATATATATATATATATAATAAACTTTATTCATTCACTAAAGTAACACTATTTTATAAGTACAATCAGTGGTGGTTAACATGCAGATCATGACTCGGAAAGTTTTTTTTTTTTTAGGTTCAACATATACATATAAATATAGTTCAAATTAATGTATAAAATTATTATTATAATCCACAAGTTTACATTTCAGTTGGCTTATTCAATGAACAATCATATATATAATATAATAATAATTGCATTACTCTCTCTTCCAAAAACTGCCAGACACAAGTACTTCTATATTGATCCTATAACATTATACCTATATGTGTATATATATATATATATATATATATATATATAGTCTGCCATAGCCACATACATATATATATCCGATCAAACCAATATATCATATATGCCTTTCAATTTCCAAATCAGGAACTAAAAGAAGTTTGAAACATAAAACCAATTGATATACATAAACGTACCAAAATAAAGAAAGATGACTGATGTTCCTTTTTCCTCCTCCTCAAACAAATATTGCCCCCTTTTTTACTCCAGTTCGCATAAGATGAGGAGGGTTAGGTTTTATTTATTGTCTTATTATTTCTCCTAATTATAATAGGATTTATTATTACCCACATTTAATTAAATTAAACCCAATTAATTTTAAGGCCCAAATTGTACTAAATTAATTTACCCATCTTTTATTAATATTTATTAGCCCACACAAATTAAATAACTAGTTTGACCCAAATAAATGACAAAGCCCAATTAATATGTTTTAAAACAAAAATAATTTTTTTTTATTATATTTAATATATATTTTTTTCGGGTATTACATTACCTAACCCTTAAAAAGGATTCCGTCCCCGGAATCAAAAGAATGAACGTACCTAATTATCAAAAGATACGGATACTCTGCTCGAATAGACTCCTCTATCTCCCAAGTAGCTTCCCGCTTCGAATGATTTTACCACAAGACTTTAACAAAAGGAATTATCTTCCTTAATTTTAATTTCATAAGTTATTTAATATCTACAAACAAAATTTAACTTGCCAAACAAAACAAGGAAGAAAAGAAAAAAAAAAGTCACTTACCTTTTTTAATTTAAATACAATTGTATAAAATAAAATCAATTAATATTTAATTATTAAATAAAATGGGTTATTACACACATAGTGCCTGCATAGTATTTGCATAGTAAAATCTTTTTATATAAAACAGAATACTTTTATTAAGTTATTTGTTTTATTAGATTATAAATAGAATATATTATATTTTATTATGCATAGTGTTTTGCATAAAGGCTCGCATAGTGTTTGCATATAGTAAATATTTTTATATAAAACGGAATACTTTTATAAAGTTATTTGTTTTATTAGATTATAAATAGAATATATTATATTTTATTATGCATAGTGTTTTGCATAGTGTTTGGATAGTAAAATCTTTTTATATAAAATGAATATTTTTATAAAATTATTTGTTTTATTAGATTATAAATAGAATATATTATATTTTATTGCATAGTGCAGCATAGTATCATTTCCATTCTCCTATAAATAGGATGCTTAGTTAGAATTGAAAATCACACCAGAAGTTCAGAGAATTCTTCTTCTATAATCTTGAGTGTATTTCTTTAGAGTTTAAGAAAGCTTTGAGCGTAGAAATAGTGCAAGTTTTGTTCAAGAATATCCTCGTCCTACCAGTCGGAATACTCTTCTTTTTAAGGTAAGGAATATTATTTGTTGTACTCATAAGGGGTATTATTTCTTTCGTATTCATGAAGAGAGCTATTGTTATTCCATTCCTTATTATTCTCATTTGAAATAATCAGATATCATGCGGACTCACCGTATACATAGTGAAATTCTGTTGATATTCCATTCTTTATTATTCTCACTGAATAACTTTATCATGCGAAGTACCGCATACATGGTGAAAATCATTGTTATTCCATTCTTTATTATTCTCACTGGAATAACTTTGTCTATCAAGCACCGCATACATGGTGAAATTCATTGTTATTCCATTCTTTATTATTTTGTTGGAATATCCCGCTTGGTGCAATTTAATTTGACTTGGTTCCGCTCTTTATTACTCTATCGGAATATCACATGTCTCGTGCGTTTACGCATCACCTGGTTCCATTATTTATTATTCTGTCGGAATATCCTGTCTGTGCGTTTATGCATGACCTGGTTCCATTCTTTATTATTCTGTTGGAATAACCTATCTGTGCGGTCTATCGCATGCATGTTGAATTCCGTTGTTATTCCATTCTTTATTATTCTATTGGGAATAACCTGTCTGTGCGGTCTATCGCATGCATGGTGAATTCTTCTGTTATTCCATTCCTTATTATTCTGTTGGAATAACTTGCCTATGTGGATTACCGCATGCATGGTGAATGATCATTCGTATTCATATAAATAGTATTTTCATTCAAAAATGAAAAGACTATTTTAAAATAGTGATTTTTGGATGCATAGATTAGGAGTTATGAATTTTATAGGAAAAGACTATTTTAAAAGTAAACTCTTATAACTCATTGTGGTTAACTCCAAAATTGGTAAAAATTTTATTGGGAGTACATGTATATAACAGGAGTATATCCTGTAAATTTCGTAATTTTTGGACAAAAGTACAATTTATGATAAATGTCTAAATATTCGGCAGTTTTAGCCATATGAAAAATAGTAAATGAATTTTAAAAATTCTAAGAAAAATATATGTTCAATATGGGACTATATTCTGCTAAATCCAAGAAAAGAAATATTTTTGGGACTGATTTGGTATTTTTTATGAAAATAAACTAGTTATGAGTAAATGAATTAAATATGTTATGTGAAGTAATAAAATTGGAAAATAGGATTTTATGGCTTGGGAATCCTATATAGGGTATATGCAGATTTTTTTTGATGAGGGATTTGATCATTGATGATGAAATCTTATGAGTATGGCATTTTTGAATGATTAAATGCATTATTTGATAAAGTGTAAACAATTGAAATAAATTATTTATAAGTTTAAGAAATGATTAAATTATTGTTAGAATATTAAGGATATTAGATTATGAGATTAATAAGTAATTAATAACATTTGGTTATTATTGAACGTTGGATAAATTGTATTATAAATGTTTAATATTTATCCTTTATCTCATTTGATTTAATCTTTATATCATTGTCATTGTCCTCATGCTTATATTATGATGAAAGTCATCTGTGGCCTGTAGTGCATAGATGGAATTGGTATGATTATGACCAGGGATTATTCGGTATAATCATGACCGTAATGTTACAAATGATGTGGTAAAAGTCCTCATTGGCCCGTAGTGTATTGATGGACAGTTTTTGGTATGATTATGGCTATGGATTCTCTTCGTCCAAGGGTGCAAAGATGAATTGTTTTATGGCATGATCAGGACCGTTGATGAAAACGCGATTATCTTTGGCCCATAGTGCATAGATAATTTGTGGTCGTGATATTAACGAATATCCTTGGCCTGTAGTGCAGGGATGATTCAATGATGTGGATTAATTATTGAGCTGAGTCTCGGTAATGAAATATTAATTCATGGATGTGATATTAACGAATATCCTTGATCGTAGTACAGGGGTGATTCGATGATGTGGATTATTTATTAAGCTGAGTCTCATCGATAAAATATTGATAATATATTTTTAATTCGTAAAAGATAGTAGATATCATGCTCTACGTAACTCTTCTAAAATACAGTTGTATATCTTTGGCCTGTAGTGCAAAGATGAATTGTTAATGAATATCTTTGGCCGTAGTGCAAAGATGAATTTATTAGTATAATTATGAACAGAAATTGTGATTTGGTATAACCATGATTTTTGATGTTCCAGGTGAAGATAGGTGATGAAAATTTTCTTCGTCCTGGGTGCGAAGAGGAATTTAGAATCACAATTATGATTATGAGTTATTCATATGATTGTGGACAAGAATTTTGATTGATGTTACAGGGATAAAACATTATCGGTGGACAATAGATCTGATGGTCTATTTGACTCTTCTAATGGATTGCTCGTTCTGCTGTAACTATGGTTGAAAAGTTTTATCATCTACCATATGTTCTAAATCTCTGATTTATTACTGATGAAGGCTATTGATGATGTAAATTGTCTTTAGTCATGATATTCTTTACTGGGCTAGTTGTGCTCACCCTTTTTGCTTCACAATTCCTTTCAGGTAATAAGAGTGTAGCTAGGTCGAGCGGGGATAACATAGGAATACAACGGTGGTCTATAGCTGTTGAGGTTCTCCCTAAATAGTATGGAAATAATTTTATTGATGACTTTAGATAAGTGTGTCGTATTGTATACGTCATTTGATATTTAATTTTGGTGAACCGAATAGGTTGAGGTGAACCCAACTTTGGAAGGGTGTTTTGCCACTATCATATAAGATATCTAATGACATACAATCTCATGTTATCATAAGACAGGGTTGTGCACATCCACTTGCTGAGTATATCTACGAGCACTACCTATATGATCTTGGAGTTTATTTGAAATATAATTTTCACTTGGAGACAGTGGAGATAGTTATATGTCAAAAGAAGACTCACCATTGGAAAGAAGGTGATAGTAATATTCTCGTTTTTCTTTGGGGTCTATTGGGTCAACCAAGGATAATTCTGTGGACATATGATATCTATCATAACCTAGACGCATGGCCTCCAATGTACGAAGGTTTCCTTGAGCACTTCCCAAAGATTTTAATTTCTAAAACAGTTTTTGACTATACTTTTATGTAAAGTATCATTGTAAGGATGTGGTCGAGGCACCAAGAGAGTTACATACATTTGTATTAAAACTCACACGATTAATCGTGGGTCGATTCTATACGACAGCTCAACAACATTAATAAAATGAAGTTTGTATTTGATTTTTATAGTGTGATATCTGGCGACTCAAAATGGGTCGTGTGGACCTATTTTGGGAGTGTCACAAATAGTATCAGAGCTTAGGGATATGGTCGCTGGCGGAGATAAGAGTCTAGAACTAGGAGGGGAGAGACGAGTTATATACATCGCTAGTGTGTGACTTACCTAAGCTGAAATTGTTTACTTGATAAGTTGACAAATTGTGATATGTCAATTAACCTTTGTTTTGAAGCTATATTTTAGAATGATATCTGAAATACAGGAGATTAGAAATGGAAATATCATGATAGCGAGGAAATTACCAGGAAGGTACAATCTGAAAAGAAATCAAGGTATTCTCATCTTTTCGAATATCAGGTACGTACGTAAATTTCGAGGGCAAAATTTCATAAGGAGGGGAGATTGTGAGACCCCGAATTTTATGAAATAAAAGTATTCAATTTTTCTATTTTGATAAATAGTTAAATTGATAAAAGTTTAAAGTTAAGGGTGATATGTGAAAATTTTGCAAAGTAAGCAAGTTGATATAAAATATTCGTTGTGTCGGGGAATATTCTTTTTATCAGGGAATATTCGTACAATGGCACAATCATTGGTGGACCCCACAACAGAATTATTGTCGGATTGAGAAAACGACAAAAATATTTTTATGAAAATAACGACAGAAGTTTTACCGTTAAAACTGTTGAACTACTTGGTAGTAAAAAATAAAGATATCTGGCGTGGTTGCATAGTAGCACACGGTATTGATTATTGATGCTTACGTGAGAAGTCACTCAGTTTTGTTTAATTATTGCTACAGTAATTGCTGCATAGTATCTCACATTATTTGATTCAATTATTGTCGATATTTTTTTTATATTATTAAATCAATAATTGAGACAACAAAGTCTAGAAGTTCTGTCAAGGAGAGGTTTGGTCACCTAATTGCTCGCCAATAGGGAGAAATCCTTATTGAAAAGCCCCATCTTTCCTGGGAACAACCTGGTCGATTAATATTGTGAATTATAATAATGGTGATAAGTTTGTTTTATTATTATTATTATAAATGTAATAAAACAGAAAACTTTTTATATAAAACAGAATACTTTTTATAAAATTTTGTTTTATTTGATTATAAATAGAATATAATATATTTTATTATGCATAGTATTTGCATAGTGCTGCATAGTGTTTGCATAGTAAAATCTTTTTATATAAAAATGTAATACTTTTATAAAGTTATTTATTTTATTAGATTATAAATAGAATATATTATATTTTATTATGCATAGTGCACTGATATTATTTACATAGTAAAATCTTTTTATATAAAACAAAATACTTTTATAAATTTATTTGTTTTATTAGATTATACATAGAATATATTATATTTTATTATGCATACAGTTTTGCATAGTGTCTCGCATAGTGTTTGCATAGTAAAATTTTTTTATATATAAATAGAATACTTTTATAAGGTTATTTGTTTTATTAGAATATAAATAGAATATTTTATATTTTATTATGCATAGTGTTTGTATAGTGTCTGCATAGTGTTTGCATAGTAAAATCTTTTTATATAAAACAGAATACTTTTATAAAGTTATTTGTTTTATTAGATTATAAAAAGAATATATTATATTTTATTGCATAGTACAACATAGTATCCTTTCCATTCTCCTATAAATAGGATGCTTAGTTAGAATTGAAAATCACACCAGAATTTCCGAGAATTCTTCTTATAGAATCTTGAGCGTATTTCTTTAGAGTTTAAGAAAGCTTTGAGTGTAGAAATAGTGCAAGTTTTCTTCAAGAATATCCTCGCCCTACCTGTCGAAATACTCTTATTTCTAAGGTAAGGGATATTATTTGTTGTACCCGTAAGGGGTATTATTTCTTTCGTATTCATGAAGAGAGCTATTGTTATTCCATTCCTTATTATTACATTGGAATAATCAGATCTGCTGACTCACCGTATACATGGTGAAATTCTCATTATTATTTCATTCTTTATTATTCTCACTGAATAACTTTGTCTGCTCATCACAAGTACCGCATACATGGTGAAATTATGACGCCCCCAAAATAGGTATACATCACCCATTCTGAGTCGCCAAATATATGGTACAGAAATCACTACAACTTTATTAATACAATTGTCGTGCAAAATACGACAACACATAAACTATGAGTTTAAATATAAATATTGTCTTCTAGACAATATCCACACTCAAATAAATCCTCATTACAATTATTGATACATTATTTTACAAAAATGGTGAGGACTACTAAAACGACTTTCTAGAACCATCATTCCATAGCCCGACTAGAACTCGCTACATTCTCGCCTCCTGAGAAAAAAAATGGAACATAAAGGAAAAGGGTGAGCTCAACTAGCCCAGTAAAGAACATTATGACCAAGATAATATAGAAAAAATTATCGTAGTCCTCAACAGTGAAAAATCTAATAGAATATAATAGACAACAAGTTTCAGATCAATATTCGCAGCGAAAATAACAATTCATAGAAGAATTACGTAGAGAATGAAATGTACTATAATCTATGAATTTAAAAGTCCATCATCAATATTTTATCCCTGTAACACCAATCAATATTCATCTTGAATCAAATATTAATCTTTGCACTACAAGCCAAAGATATCATCAGTTGATCATGTTCATCTCAACACTTGTACATCTTTGCATTATGGGCCAAAGATATTCATAAAAAAATCAACCATCTTTTGCACTCTGAAAGCCAAAGATATTCGATAATATATCATCATTTAGGGTAGAGGATGATGAAAAATATTTTAAAAGAAAACGAATCCCGTGAAACAAAAGAACAAACAATAAGGATTCATACTTTAAACAGTCCAAGTTCGAAAATACTTCATAAATAACCATAGTGAAGTAAAATTCAAGAATGATCAAAATATGGATACAATTAAAGCTAGTATCCATAATAGATATTTTGGATAAAAACCAAAAAATTTAATTTTTCCGTGAATAGTGTAAGTATTAAGTGAATAGTGCCATATCGTGAATAATTAATCGATAGTATCGTGAATAGTAACCCCCACACTAAAAGACAAGAATTTCACAAGAAAAATCTTACCAATATTCGCATAATGATATTAGAAGAAATAATATCATTTAAAAAAATAACATATCTTACCTCCAAAAAAGACACGGTGCTTAAAATTTGGAATCTTCGGATATAGTCTTTGAAGGAAACTTGCACCAGTATAGCAACACTCAAAGTATCAAAATACTCACAAGAATATGCTCGATAATATAGAGAGAGAAAGAGAGAGAAAACTTGTTTCTGGTGTGATTTTCAATTCTAACCTAAGCACCTTATTTATAGAAAAATGCTTAGAACACCAAAGTAGAAAATTTAATAAAATAATATTATTTATTAAATTTTCAAGCCCACCACAAAAGAATCTGATTTTAGCATGTTTACAACACTTGTGGGACTCACCAAAAACGTTTTTCTAAACAAAAGTATTTAAAACTCCAAAACTCAATTCAGACCCGATATACCGGCACTTCAATAATTCATTATAAATATCCTTTTTATCAGAAAAATTCGAATCTTATGTTCATTCCATAGGAAATTCAATTCTCTACAACTTTGTAAGTTTAAGTTTTTCCAAATTCCAAACAAAAGTTGACCGAAATCCACAAACGGACGATTTTACGGGCTATAATCCAATTTCAGTCACAAAATGGGGCCCACAAACATGTTTAATGTGTTTTAAACATTTTTTTGTAACAAAAATACTCTTCCTCCTCATTTATTCATATATCAAACATTCATTGTAAAAATATCACCATTATTATATTATTAAAATATAATAATATATTTAAATAAATTATTTTATCATAAAAGATAAAATATCAAATTTTTAACAATTGTCACTTTAAAATTTTCTCCATCTATATCCACATAAAATGAATATTTTTCTTATCATATAAATCAATAATTAATTAATCACAAATAATATTACAGAATCACAATATCGACAAACATGTCGTTCCCAAGAAAGAGGGGGCTTTCCAATAAGGATTTCTCCTTACTAGCGCAGCAATTAGGGTGACCAAACCTCTCCTTAGATGAACTTTCTAGACATTGTCAATAATGTTATCTAATAATATTATTCAAATAATATGAATTATTGATCGATAATGAAAAATCTGTGTAGTGACAATTATTGAAACAACAATAATATAAAATATCAACGTAGCAATTATTGAATCAATAAAATAAAATATTGAACAGTAATTACTATAACAATTATTAAATAGTGCCTTCTTACGTAAGAATCAATAATTGGTGCAATACCGTGTGCTACTGTATTTTAACCACCGAGTATTTCAACAGTATTAACGGTAACAACTACGCCGTTATTTATAAACAACTTATACTTGTCATTTTCTTCATCCAATCGCTTGGCTGCGCCGTAGTACGAATATTCCCCGACAGTAAAAATATTCCACGACCAAATGAATATTCCCCGATAACAATGAATATTTTATAACCACTTGCTTATTTGAAGTATTTGCACATTTTACCCATAACTAACCACATTAATCAAATCAACCCTTACTGTTTCAAAATAATAAATAGAGAAAATTTAATTTCATTTATAATAAGTTGGGGTCTTATAGAAATTCTGTTGTTATTTCATTCTTTATTATTACATTGAAATATCCGCAAAATGCGGTCTTAATTTCTCTCCCGACATGGTTCCGCTTCTTTATTATTACAGCCGGAATATCCCGCCATGCGTAAACGCGTTCGCATGACACAGTTCCATTATTTATTATTACGTAGAATATCCTATCTCGTAACGTTCACGCATGACCGATTCCATTCTTTATTATTCTGTTGGAATAACTTGTATGTGCGGTTTATCGCATGCATGGTGAATTCCGTTGTTATTCCATTCTTTATTATTCTGTTGGGAATAACATGTTTGTGCGGTCTATCACATGCATGATGAATTCTTTTGTTATTCCATTCTTTATTATTCTGTTGGAATAACCTATCTATGTGGATTACCGCATGCATGGTGAATGTTCCTTCGTATTCATATGAATAGTATTTTCATTCAAAAGGGGTTTCTGCCAGGAGCAGTTTTATAATTTTTCTAACCCTCAAAAATTCTGGAAAAATTTGAAATGTGGTCGAGGCACCATGAGAGTTACATACATTTGTATTAAAACTCACAGTTAACTGTGGTCGTATTCTATTCGACAGTTCAACAGTTGTATAAATGAAGTTTGTATTTGATTTTTATAGTGTGATATCTGGTGACTCAGAATGGGTTGTGTGGACCTATTTTGCGGGCGTCACAAATTGTATCAGAGCTTAGGGATATGGTCGCTGACGGAGATAAGAGTCTAGAACTAGGAAGGGAGAGACGAGTTATATACATCGCTAGTGTGTGACTTACCTAAGCTGAAATTGTTTACTCGCTACAGTAATTGCTGCATAGTATCTCACGTTATTTGATTCAATTATTGTCGATATTTTTTTATATTATTAAATCAATAATTGAGACAACGAAGTTCTTAATATTATTATTTGCAATATTAACGATGTCTAGAAGTTCTGTCAAAGAGAGGTTTGGTCACCTAATTGCGCGCCAATAGGGAGAAATCCTTATTGAAAAGCCCCCTCTTTCGTGAGAACAACCTGGTCGATTAATATTGTGAATTATAATAATGGTGATAAGTTTGTTTTATTATTATTATTATTATAAATGTAATAAAACAGAAAACTTTTTATATAAAACAGAATAGTTTTTATAAAGTTTTGTTTTATTTGATAAATAAAATATAATATATTTTAGTATGCATAGTGTTTTGCATAGTGCTGCATAGTGTTTTTGCATAGTAAAATCTTTTTATATAAAAAGCAGAATACTTTTATAAAGTTATTTGTTTTATTAGATTATAAATAGAATATATTATATTTTATTATGCATAGTGCTGCATATTATTTACATAGTAAAATCTTTTTATATAAAACATAATACTTTTATAAATTTATTTGTTTAATTAGATTATAAATAGAATATACTATATTTTATTATGCACAGTGTTTGTATAGTGCCTGCATAGTGTTTGCATAGTAAAATCATTTTTTATAAAATAGAATACTTTTATAAGGCTATTTGTTTTATTAGATTATAAATAGAATATATTATATTTTATTATGCATAGTGCCTGCATAGTGTTTGCATAGTAAAATCTTTTTATATAAAACAGAATACGTTTATAAAGTTATTTATTTTATTAGATTATAAATAGAATATATTATATTTTATTGCATAGTGCAACATAGTATCCTTTCCATTCTCCTATAAATAGGATGCTTAGTTAGAATTGAAAATCACACCAGAAGTTCAGAGAATTCTTTTTCTATAATCTTGAGCGTATTTCTTTAGAGTTTAAGAAAGCTTTGAGCGTAGAAATAGTGCAAGTTTTCTTCAAGAATATCATCGCCCTACCAGTCGAAATACTCTTCTTTCTAAGGTAAGTGATATTATTTGTTGTACTCGTAAGGGGTATTATTTCTTTCGTATTCATGAAGAGAGCTATTGTTATTTCATTCCTTATTATTCTGTTGGAATAATCTGTATATGCGGACTACCGTATACATGGTGAAATTTTGTTGTTATTCCATTCTTTATTATTACATTTGGAATAATAAATACATCTGCAATCCGCATATATGGTGAAATTCTGTTGTTATTCCATTCTTTATTATTACATTGGAATATCACATCGGTCTTGCGTTACTTTGACACAGTTCCGCTTCTTTATTACTCTGCTCGAATATCACATGCGTGCGTTTCGCATGACCGGGTTCCATTATTTAATATTACGCTTTAATATCCTGTCATGCGTTCGCGTTTCATGCATGACCGAGTTCCATTCTTTATTATTCATTGGAATAACTCATGCATCTGGATCTATCACATGCATGGTGAATTCCGTTGTTATTCCATTCTTTATTTTTCTGTTGGGAATAACCTGTCTGTGCGGTCTATCGCATACATGGTGAAGTCTTATGTTATTCCATTCTTTATTATTCTGTTGGAATAACCTGTATATGTGGATTACCGCATGCATGGTGAATGATCCTTCGTATTCATATGAATAGTATTTTCATTCAAAAGGGATTTCTGCCAGGGGCAGTTTTAAAATTTTTCTGACCCTCAAAAATTCTGGAAAAAATTGAAATGTTAATTTGATGAGCTTTCTAGATTGTGTCATAAATATTTAATATTTTTAGAATATAAAAGATATTTAATTTATTTAAGTATAATATTAAATAAATTATTTAAAAATGATTTCAATACATGAAAAAAATCATTTTAAAATATATTATGGTATAAGAAAATATTTTAAGTTATTTTCTATAACTTTTAATATTTTGTGATGAATTTCATTAATAAATTAATATTAATGATAATTAAGTTATTTAATATAAATATATTAAATAAATTATGAAAAATAGAATTAATGATTTAAAATTTATATAAAAATGATTTGAAGTTATAAAATATTTTAAGTTATAAAATATAACTTTTGATATTTTGTCATGAAAAAATATTAATATTTTAATATTAAGGATATTAGATTTATTTAATAATTATATTAAGTAAATTAGAAAAATTATTTTAATATTAGAAAAATCATTTTAAATGAAAATAAAGAGTTTAATAATATTTTAAGTTATAAAATATAACTTCCAATATTTAAATGTAAATTTCATTAATTATTTAATATTAATGATATTAAAGGTATTTAATAATTATATTAAATAAATTAGTTTAAAAATAATTTTAATATTATAAAAATCATTTTAAATGAAAATAAAGTGTTTAAAGATATTTTAAGTTATAAAATACAACTTTTAACATTTAAAGGATAATTTCATTAATAAGTTAATATTAATGATATTAATTTATATAATTATATTAAATAAATAATTTTAGAATGGTTTTATTAATTTAAAAATCATTTAAAAAGGATATAAATGAATTAAAAGTATTTGAAGTTATAATTAATGACTTTTAATATTTTGATAAATAATAAATTAATATTTAAATATTAATGGTAATTATTTAAAAATGATTTTAAATGTTTTAAAAATCATTTAAGGGTAATATTAATATTTTAAAAATATTTTAAGTTATTATAAATAACTTTAATATTTTGGCAATGGTTTTGTTAATAATTTAATATTAATTAAATATTAATGATAATAGAATTATTTAATATTTAAATCATTTAATAATGATACCGGTGTTTGAAAAATTTATGATAAATTATAATAATTATTTAAAAATTATTATAAGTCATTTAAAAATAATATGACTGATAATTGCAGTCATTGAAATACAGAATAGAGTCTTAGATTCGATAATTACCTGATAAAGCCGTCGGTACACCGAAATATTTCAGAAATTGATCTAGACTTAAATAGTTTGACTAAATATGTGTTTGTTAGTGAATCAATGACTGTTAAACTATGTGACAATGTAATTAGGTTATGTGTTGACTACAAATAGCAGTACTATGTGATATGATATATTATTTTAATCGAACGAATGATCTTATTAATGATAAGTTTCTGTGTAAAAGATAAAACTAAGTTGCGTTATTGTAAGTAGCAGCTCAGGCAAGTATCCTAACTTTGCATTTCCTTTATGCAATGAACATGAGTAAGAAAGTTTCAGAATCACATTATTGTGCCAGATTATTAACTCTATTGTTATTGATTATATATCCAATTATTCATATTCATACAAGTTCTTAAATTATCCGATCATTGTTTATCAACACAGTATTAGTGCATAATCTAGATATTTATTATGTTCGTTAGTTTCTAAATATGGTTATACAAGTGTCTCCACTTGGATAATCATTGTATTTAATCACATGTTGATACATACTTATTGATTTCCAGTATGTATACGTTGACTTAAAAGTCGTCTAAGCTATTTGATTTGCCTAGACACAAACTCAAAAATATTATTGAACAAGATAGAACTTTATTGTATCCAACCAGATTGTTTTGGTTCGAATTCCCGACTAAGTATGAACATCCCAAACATGGGAAAACTTTTGTGCACCTAAGGTGGATAAGATGAACGATACTATCGTTCTTGCATGTAGTATTGATCAATATAGAGCATAACGGGCTGATCACCCCCGTGCCTGTAAGTTATGACGGTTTACAGATGAAGTTCTGTTTAAACTTTTCAAAAATAGAAAACAATGTCCATAGTCTGTAGACTAAACTCCAGTTATAGTCAGTACGTAGTTTCAAAAATTTGATATAGAATTGATATGTTGTTATTATTGGTTCAACTTACTTCACAACTGTTGATTCGTTGTAGAAGTGTCATTCAAAGAAAACATTTAATTCTTTCAGCTAATATCTATTGTTGTTATTACTTGATTGGTAATTAAATGCTCATTCTTGCTTTAAATTTAAATTTTTTCAGCTAAGTATGATCAACCCGAAGGATCAGGCAAGAACAAGGGGAAAGGAAAGCTGTTCGAATGAATTTTATAATATTCTGTGTAAAAGTTAAAGTTTATTAAGACAATGCTACTTATTATCTATGATGTAATGAATGTTTAAAGGTCACGTACCTGGGAGTAGACTTTGATGCATATGTAAATTAAGTTTGGTATCTATATTATTGTATAATTCTGCTCATAGAAAATGGTATCGTGAAGCACCGAGTTCGGGTTTCAAGTACCTGAATGTGGGGGCGTCACAGGTTAGTATCAAAGCTTTAGGGTTAGATACCTTAGGTGGGGTAGACCTTAGGCTATAACCTTAGAACAGAGGGAAGCGTTGAAAATACAGATAACTCATATAGAGTTTAAAAGGAGATGAATTAAATAAATTCATCGTTAATCAAAATAAAAGATAACTTTTATAAAATTATTATTTTCTGTGTGTATATACTATTTGCTAATCGGGATAATTCATGTGTGTAGATGTCAGGAAGAAAAGAATTAGGATACCCTCAGATCGTAATGAATGGGCAAATATCAAAGCCAATAGCTGAAATAGAGGCTCACAATGCAAGCAACCTTGATGAGGTGGTGGTATTAGAAAACGTAGTACCAAATCCGAAAATGGTAGAACTGATAGATAGTGATTCAGACACTAAAGTTGGAGTTGATCAAGCATCAACGGAGGTGCAGAATCTGAAGAACAACGTTTCTTCTCTAGAAAAGCTGTGGGAAATAGAAGTTACTAAATAACCAATTGTGAAAGGCGTTAATGGAAACTATGGAGGAATAAGATAAGCTTAAAATCCAAATTAATCAAATGGGAACCAGAAGCAACAAATCGTGCGCAGCTCCGAGCAAGAAGGGGAAAAGAAAGATGAAAGACCGTGACTTAGGAAATAAGTAGGATTAGTAGTTGATTATGTATATTTGATAATGTATGGGTGTAATATAATATTCCCAACTTTTGTGTAAGTTATTACAGTAATTCTTGACTTTTGTGGTCACAAAGGGATAGCAGTATGTACTACGTTATGTAAAGTACTTTGAATTAATGAAGACGAATTTATGTTTGATTAATGGAATAAGTTTTGTATAAAACTTCATTTTACATGTTAAACTTCTATAATAAGGTTTAGAATGTAAGTTATATTTATGATTTTATGTAGTCAGATAATGCCGCCAAGACGTCGAACATGAAATCAAAGGGCAAAAGAATCTGTCAACAACGCTGGGGGACAACAGCAAGACCCGATGCAAAACTTTGCAAACATGGTAGCTCAGGCTATGCAGCAGGGAATACTAGTCGCAAGGAACCAGCCAGACAATCGCTTGGAAAAATTTAAAGACTTCAAGGCAGTAGGATCACCAGAATTCAGGGGATCAGCTGACCCTATAGAAGCCCAAACATGGGTTAACGAGATAGAAAAGGCGTTCATAATTGCTAGGGTAAAAAGACCGCTTTTGCCACTTATATGATGAAAGTGAAGGCTAACTTTTGGTGGGAAGAAAATCAAACTAGGGCAGGGGAAGGTGTAGTCACATGGGCTATGTTTAAGACTTTATATTTTGAAAACTATATCTCAGCTAGTATGCAAGCTAGGATGGTGGTAAAATTTCTAGAGTTGAAGCAAGATAACATGATTGTTACGGAGTATGCCGCAGAGTTTAATGAGTTGGCTAGGTTCGCTCCGCATCAAGTTGATATGAAGGCTAGGAAGGAAAGGAGGTTTGAGCTGGGCTTAAAATCCTGGCTCTACAACAAGGTAGCGGTGTTGCAGATTAATACCTTTGCAGCACTCATGGAAAAGCTTATTATAGCCGAGGAGGGGAGTGAGGCCATAAGCCTCTACAACAAGGAGAAGAAAAACAAAGGCAAGGCAGGAGGAGTTGTGAAGGTGGAATGTAATAGTGGAAATAGGGGTGAAAAAAGAAAGGGGAATTTTTCTGGGAATGTTCAGGTGAAACAGGAAGGGGTGAAGAAGCAGGTAGTTTAGTGTGGGAACTCTGGGAAGAATCACTCTGGTGAGTGTCTGAAGGGTAAGTTTGTTTGTTATAAGTGCGGGCAGGAGGGCCATATTTCTCCCAACTGTCCAAACCCAAGGATGAATAGTGGATGTTTTCTGTGTGGGTCTATGGAGCATGAGGTGAAGGATTGTCCAAAGAGGAAAATGGAGGTGGGGAGTGTAACCACGGAAAAAGGAAGCGGGACTCTGGCGATCACAGGACCGACTTCAAGTAACAAACCAACAAAAGCAACCGCGAGAGTCTTCAACATGATGGTCCAGGATACTATGGCAGCAGGGAATGGAACTCCAGGTATTATTCGAATGTTGAAGAAGGAATTTGAGTTCTTTTAGAAATCAAACTTCCGTTTAATCAGATAGACAAGCTTTATGCTGAATAGTTAAAGGTCAGTTCGATCAAATATGATCGAGATCTACTTGCAATGATTGTGTAGGCTATGTACCCTTGTATGTACGAGTTTTAAAACGGTGATTCCGGGGACGGAATCCTTATAAGGGAAGGTGAATGTAATAACCCAATATTTTCTATATAAATAAATAAATAAATTTGCATATAATTTTTTTTTATTTTAAAGATGAGATATGTGCCAAGTAATGTGTATGATAAATGCAAATATATTTATTACCTGAAAAATTATAAATAATTTTAGAATTATTTATCATTATAGAGTATATTCTTATGATAATTAATTTTATAATAAAAATGTAATTATTAATTATTTTCCATAAAAATATGATTTTATATTATGTAAATAATATATGAAATGATTATTAAATTATAATAATAAATGTTTTATTATATGAATTTGTTCACCATATTTAAGTTATTTATTTTAACTTAATTATTAATGTTGTATATGAAAGATAAATTAGATATGGAATCCAAACCCTAAATTTGGATTTTGATCAAGGATTAGAATAATAATATTATATTAATTATATTTCAGTGCTATATATATATATATATATATATATATACAATATGTGAGTAAACTGATAATGGTTAGTCAATTATGGTGTATCATGACAAACCCTAGTATTACTGTCATAAACCATAATTGGAAACTCAAAATTGGAGTTTAAGATCGGTCAGAAATTGTGTTATAAGAATTATGTTGCGTATTATGGAATTTAATGATAATTAGGGAAACCCTATTAATTACTTATAAAACCCTAATTATTATAAGCCTTAATTGCTAAGTTAGAAACCCTAATTTGCTAATTAGGAACCCTAAATTGCTAAGTTAGAAACCCTACTTATTATTTTAGTAAATTGTAATGTTAATTAGGGAACCCTAGTAATATTAAGGAACCCTAATTATTTAAACCCTAATTTATAATCTGATCTTGAAGGCCATGTTAGATGTTAGATTTTTATGTTAAAACATGTTATATATAGTGTATAATGATGAAGGCCACTATGGTATGATGTAATATGACAAAGTCACCTAATGGCAGAATCCTCAACGTACTACTAATCTGGTACGGTATCATGACGTCATAAAAGAATTTTGGTTTTCTTTTAAGTTATGAAGAAGGTCAATTAAGTTGGCCAAATTATTTCGATTGATGTTTGAATTGTTGATAAAAGACTAAGCTATTTGATTCGGCTAGACGATTGTTGAAAAATATTGGTGGAATTCAAGCGTTCTTGAGTATTTATGTCAAACCAGATTGCTCTGGTGAGGATTCAGATGTTGAAAAGATGAGTTGAACAACCCTATAAGGGGACATATTTTTGGGAATAATGGTTCCGAACGTAACGCATGTTGTCGTTACAAAACACTACGTTGCGGCCCAACGTAGTGGTACAATAGGCTGGCCACCTAGCGTACGTGTGGAGGGTGTTTTCAGTCATCGTGATAGATAAACACTCTAGTTTGTAGTGCGAAGGATTCTGATGAAGCACTGGTTCACGGTCTAATGTGACCCCTCAGCATAAATTGGAATCTGAGTTATTCATACTACTTTCCAATTATTGAAAAATCGTGCAAGACTCTTATTCTTCTGTGTGATGAATGTAGTGAGTAGAGTGTTCCTTAGAAAGGAGAATGTGGTAGAATGCAAGTGAGAAAGTTATAATAAGATTTCCGAAAAGAGAATGAATAAAATTATTCAAAAGAATATGCAATATTCGAAATAGCATCGAGTAGAGGAGGTTTCGGTGATTCCGATGACGAAATCCTTATAAGGGGGAGAGGATGTAAGAACCCGAATTTTCAAAAAATATTAAAATAAAAATTTAGTAAATAAAATTCTTAAAGCATGAGATGGGTTCAAACAAAAATATATAAATGTGCTACGAGGTATGTGGTATTGTGCTACATAGGGTAATATGAGCCATGTAGTAAGTGATGTTGTGTTTAATAAATATATATCATTATTATATATGTGTTATAAATGGTAGAGATGAATTAGTAAGAAGATGGATAAGATTTATCTATCGGCATTAAATAATTTATAGAATTAATTTATTATAGTAAGTTGGTGACCTTAAATATCCTTGATAACCACCAATTTATTGAGTATATGTATGAGTATGTATCAAGTCTAAGGCAGTGCAATCGTACCCTTTAATGGTGGATGTATAGGAGCTGGGCTAAACAATTCCTTCAAAGAGCGGAGGTATATAGGAGGTATATACGAATTAGTAACCGATCTAACTCACTGTGAAAACAGTGTAGACGAGACGGAAACTAATTTGTTGGTTGTTTATGGGAAATCACTCAGTGTACTATATTGAATACCATTAAAGACTCAATATGTGCTAGGTTTGGAGTTGTATATATGTACGTTGTCGAAGAGAGAACAAAAACAATTTATCTTTAGATAAATATTGGTTAGAGATTTATTGACTAATATTAGGATTTGGTTAAATGTATAGATTAAAGAAAGAAGAGTTTGAACTTGATGTTTAATCTCTAAGTTATTCAAGAATGTAGTCATTGGAGATTTATTTTTGGTTAGTATAATGAGATAGCATGTATGGAGCATGTTAAAAGATTTGCGAGTTAAGTTCTGTTTCTAGTAAAGCATAACTTTTCTGCGTCCTAACTTGAGGTGGCGCGGCCGCGCCACTCTAAAGCCTAAGACTAGAGAGGCCGCGCCGCCCTATAGACTGTTCATGATGAGTTTGTAATCTGAACTTTAGGATTTGTGTATTAGTAACTAATATGTTATAATAAGGATCATAATTGGTGTTCCAACCGTCCATGCATGGATTGAGATAACGAATCATGAATTGAATGAGAAGTTATTTATGGAAATTAATATTAGTTAAAAGTTATATTATGTAATATTATAATATAATTTGAGTATAAAGCCTTGTGTGGCAGTGGCGTGATAGTAAATCAAATAAAAAGAGTTAATTCCCTTAAATAGGATGGTGAATTAATATATGTGCTTTACATGAAGAAAATAAAATGATTATGTTAAGCAATGTTAGTATTTTTATATATTACATAATATGGTAATATGTGAAAGGGTTAATATTTGAAAGCTGTGAATGTAAAGATTGAGGATGTTGTCTTGGGACAATCGAATAATTATACGTACAGTGTATAATTTAAATAATTAATAGAGTAAATATTAAGTATTCTAAGTGTAAAGGTTGTGCATACTTTAAGTATATAATTATTTAAGTAAGCTAAATAATTTAGCATTCTGATAAAGTGTGACATAAACTCTATATTAAATAAAAAATAAAATAATGTGGAATTGGGGAAAAGCCAAAGTGACCTAAACCCTAATAATTTATTATAGGAATAATGAGCTTGAGTTATACATAACTCTAGTAAATGAGTTAGATAAATGCGCCTTGTGTGGCCTGAGTATTAAAGTTAAACTAGACAGAAGGTTTAACTGAAATTATTAAAAGAGAATTAATGGGAAGAAATTAAATGATTGTTAGTAATCATTGTGACATTAAAGTGTGATAGGGAATAATGGGTTGAGAGTACCCAACTGATATATATTTAGCCCAATTAAAATATTATTTGGACTAGCCCAATGTACATGGGATATAAGATTATATTGGTGTATATTTAAAATAAAAAAATTTATATTTCTTATATATGGGTAGGTACATATATATGTGTATATATGTGCCCATAACTTAAATTAATATAGTAATACTAAGTCATTATAATTGACTTAAGGAGCCCCAAAAGGAAATAACCTTGGTATATTAAGTGGCCTTGTTGCTAAAATCGTAAGCTAAAAAGCTTTGTCCCAATTTCTCAGTCATTTTCCTTACCCATGTGACTAAGCCATTGGCCTAGTCTATTTCTCCATGCTCAAAACTCAGTGAAATTAAAAGGCTAGATAGAGTGATGATGAAGTGATGAATGGAGAGGAAAGAGCAGGTAAACAACCCTTTATTGCCCATTGGCTTCTTCTTCTTCTTCCTCTTAGTTGAAATCTTTGGGCAAAATCATTGTATGGACAATGATTTCCTCTATAAATAGAGACTCCTCCTCTTCATTCCCGTTTGTTGAAATGTCTGAATTTTGCTATTGAAAGTTAGTAGAATTGGAGAGTGAGTGTGGTAGAATTGAGGAGCAATTGGAGAATTGAGGAGTTATAGTTACTAATTAAAGCTTCAAGAGGTAACCTTACTATCATAGATGTTCTAAATTCCAAAGTTTGATAAATTCTAATAATTCTCCAAAATTCTCTGTTAAGTGGGTTGAAAGTTTAGTGCTATGGGGTTAACATAGTTTACATGTGTATTATGTATCATTGTAACGTGTTGAGCATGATGATTGGGTGATTATAATACATGTTCTTCATTTCAAGTTTTGAATTTCTTAGAAATGTAAGAAATAGTCACTTTTAAGTCCAAAAATTTATGGCTAAGGATTCTTGTAATCCATGAGTTGTTGCTAGATACTGTTAATATAGTTAGATACAAAAACAATGAATGTAAAACGAACCAATTTGGTTGATAAACGAATTCGTAGTGAATGAATTCGCTAAACTTTTCAAAACATAAAAATTTAGTAGGAATATGAGTTTTGAATTAATCTTTGGGTTAGTTAATGTGTTTGAAGTGTTATATTTACTCTGTAGATGGGTAGCTAAGAGTTTACGAGTCCAATGAATCAAAAACCAACTAATTCGGATTTAAAATGAGAAAGTTATGACCAAAAGCAGGTTATATATATGCGAAGCCTCACATGGCCTTGCCTCTTCGTCTGTGGCCCTTGCGTAATTGGGTTGGGCATTAGCAGCAGCGCAGCCGCATAATAGTGAGGAAAAGGGCACACGCGCTCCCCATGTTTTCTCGATCAGGATCACTATGACTGTTTTGGTAAAACAACCATAACATTTTTATACGAACTCCGATTGAGGTGATTTAAGATGATCCGGAACGAGGACGAATAGACCTACAACTTTCATTCTTTAAGTGTTTCAATTTGAGGTCATTAAGAAGGGTTAAAACAGTTATATTTGTGACTGTTACGTAATAGGAGGCGATCAGAGGGCGTCGAACGAGCACATACACAAGTATAGTGCTCCCGACGATGAAATATGTTGTTCTAAGTGATAAAACATAAATATTCATGATAATAGACATGTCATATAACTAAGATTACTATACTCATTATGGAATGCCTTCACATGATTTTCTAAAAGAAAACTTAAAGTTTTTGAGAAACAAAAGTTGATGAATTTGTTCTCCTTTGAGTTCTGACCTTGGACCCTATGTATGCATATCAACGGACATTAAATGTAGTTTTAAAGTTACCTTGTATATAATAGATTGATATAGCTTGGTTTAAAGTATTTTGAAAGAAAAACTTGAAGTTTTGAAAATGAAACTTGACGAACTTTGTGTATTTTAAGTTCCGACCTTGGGAACATGTGAATGTGGCCTAGTTATGTGCGCGGATGGATAAGGAATGTAATTCCAAGATGTATTGCACATAAAAGGTTGTCAAGCTCGGTTTAGTACGTGTTTTAAAGAGAAATTTAAAAGTTTTAGAAACTAACTTTGATGAGCGTTGTGTTACTTGCATTATGAGCTTATAAGCAAGCATGATAGAGTTATTTATGCCTTTGAACATGAATGATATGTGTACTCAACTATTCAAGCATGACATAAGTTATTTAAGCATGTTTTAAAAGTATGAACTATGTTATGTCTATATAAATGAGATAGATACATGTGAACATGTGTATTAAAGGTTTTTAGTACCAATATAAGGTTTACAAGCTTATAAACCTTGAACCTTTGTTAAAAGAAGTTGTTAAGCCTTGTTATTGTAAATAATTCAACATAGAACTATGTAATTCAAAACGAATTGATTTGAAATGTGAACTTGAAGAACTATTAGAACCTACTAGATGTATGTTTACAGTAGGTATCAGAATACATGTCGTGCTAGGAATTATGTTGGGCAATAAAAAGCCTAAGTCTAGTTCATTTGGGGAGTAGCAGTGTCACCACTCCCCAAGCTTAAATGTAGTCTTGATGCTTGTTACGCAAAAGTGACCAAGAGTAGTTTGTTAACTGCATGGTCTTAAGTTATGGTTATATGTTGTCCTTAAGGACTACAAGTTATGAAACACGATTGTTTAGATAAATATGATAGTAGAATGATCTAGTCTCATGGTTATCCTAAGTTAAAGTAAAAATGAAACCAAGTTAGGAAACAATATTTGTTCTTATATTAAGAGCATATGAAATGTATAACTGATGAATGTGAATCCCTGATTATATAACTGTGTAGGAATACACGCAGTGCCGATAAGCTTTAAGTAGTTAAGTCGTAGTTGATAAACTACGAATCAGGCAAGTCTTTCAGTTCCTATTTGATATATGTATTCTATAACTATTAGTTGAGCTATATTATGCTATGCAAAAGTTGATATATATGAAATGCATATGAGATATGTATGAAATGTGAAAGTTGATCTTTGATGATATGCTTGTGAAAGAACCCTATATGCCTGTTATGTGAGAAGTAACATGCATAGTAAATATTAATTGATTATGAATGCATGAACTGAATATGATATTATATGTTATGTGCTGCATGAAAACTGTTAGAATTGTTGGGCTGTCGAGCTCACCCTTGCAAATAACCACTTTTGCAGGTTAATCATACACGGTAAAGGTTACATGTTATTTGATTGATAAAGTTCAATGGTATCGAAGGAGATTGATTTATTATTTAACTAGATGCTCTTGAACCATGTTTAGGTTCTAGTAGATGTGCATGGTAGTAGTTTACGATGTATAATACATGTTAAGTTGTAAAGTTGTACTAGGCGGTACATAGAGGAATTCAAATCGAGATGTAAAAATTTATACAGTAATTGAATAGAATGAATCATAGCATAATTGGATTCAGGGATTTGTAATTGATTCAAGTTAAGAAATAAATAAACTATTTTTCAAAGGAGATTGAAAAAGTTTAAATTATTCCGCATATTTTTATAACATCGAATGTGATGTAAAACAAGAATAGTAAATGACCAAGATTAGAAACTTATAAAAGTTTGGGGTCATTACACAGATCCTGGAGATGGAAAGAATTTATATTCTAAATTATAATAAGCAAGGTTATATTCATTTAAGTTATGAATAAAAGATATAATAGTTTGACGATAGTAGTAGCGTGGCGGACCAGATTCGAGGTTCGAAGGGACCTGGATTTGGGGGCGTCACAGGTTGGTATCAAAGCTGTAGGTTATAAACATAGGTAAGTGTACCTTAGGCTATAACCTAAGAGAGAGAGAAAGATAAAGATTAAAAATATATAAGTGAAGATTCAAAGAAGAATCTTGAAGTATCTAGAGAATGAGAATTTAGGAGTTTCCTAACTCCGGTAATAAAAGTGTTAAGATGATGTCTATAAGATGAAAATGACAAAGATAATGAGAATGAACTCGAGTGGAGTTTTGTTGATAATAGGGAAAGAACCCTAAGGTAAACCGATAATCACGACATGATTAGAATGAGCTAGAAGGTGATAAATAGTCTATAACGACTAAATGCATATAGCTTGATGCTATAAGAGAATGTACTATGAACTGGTACGATATGAACTCATGAAGAGTTGTATTTGATGAGATACGAAGGATTCGTATCAAGTAAAGTGTATGATAGAGTTAAGTGGGATTTCAATTGAGGACCCATGTCAGCAGTTGAGTTGTATGATTCCTTGTTGTGAGCGAGGAATTGTACTTGGTGTAAAAACAACTTAGTTCTGGCACTGATAATCGTTGAAATATTTGTGTTGCGTTATTTTCTATATACTTGTTGAGAAGGTAATTATTTTCTCATTTGTATAACAGATAGATAGTTAATAGTTAGAGAATATAAGGTTATGTTGCGAGTTCTTAAAATTCATACTTATGAAACGTTCGGGACTCATCATTATATGAAATGTTTTTGAACCCCTCAGCGAATTGACGCCTATTGTCTGACTAGGGTAAGTTCTTAAACTCATATGATTATGGCAAGTTCCTGAATTTCCAAAGTGTGGTAAGTTCGATGAAATCGGGTATATATATGTTATAAAGTTAGAAATTTTGGTATAGTAAGCATTGACAGTGTTAGAGATTGATGGAATGAGGCAACGAGTAAAGTTGATCTTCTAGCTCTGCTAGATTTTCAAAATTATTGACTTCGTACTGAAGTTTTCAATCTATTTTCTCGAAAAAAAAACGTTGGGTCATGTGATTGAACCAATGATGTTTTAAAAATAATACCGTCATCCATATGTCTATGCTAATTGTTTCGGCTAAGACAAAATGATTTAAAAATTTTCAAAATGTATTTCTGACCATTTGCATCATTTGGTATGGTGTAGAAATGGTAAACGATGGAGTCATCGATGCAGTTGAACCTAGTGTTGGTTCTGATTGAAAGATTGTCAGCCCACTATAGTATGATGTAATATGACAAAGTCACCTAATGGCGGAATCCTTAACGCACTACCAATCTGGTACGATATCATGATGTCATAAAAGAATTTTGGTTTTCTTTTAAGTTATGAAGAAGGTCAATTAAGTTGGCCAAATTATTTCGATTGATGTTTGAATTGTTGATAAAAGTCTAAGCTATTTGATTCGGCTAGACGATTGTTGAAAAATATTGGTGGAATTCAAGCGTTCTTGAGTATTTATGCCAAGCTAGATTGCTCTGGTGAGGATTTAGATGTTGAAAAGCTGAGTTGAACAACCCTATAAGGGGACATATTTTGGGGATAATGGTTCCGAACGTAATGCATGTAGTCGTTAAAAAACACTATGTTGCGGCCCAACGTAGTGGTACAATAGGTTGGCCACCTAGCGTACGTGTGGAGGGTGTTTTCAGTCTTCGTGATAGATAAACACTCTAGTTTGTAGTGCGAAGGATTCTGATGAAGCACTGGTTCACGGTCTAGTGTGACCCCTCAGCATAAATTGGAATCTGAGTTATTCATACTACTTTCCGATTATTAAAAAATCGTGCAAGACTCTTATTCTTCTGTGTGATGAATGTAGTGAGTAGAGTGTTCCTTAGAAAGGAGAATGTGGTAGAATGCAAGTGAGAAAGTTATAATAAGACTTCCGAAAAAAGAATGAATAAAATTATTCAAAAGAATATGTAATATTTGAAATAGCATCGAGTAGAGGAGGTTTCGGTGATTCCGAGGACGAAATCCTTATAAGGGGGAGAGGATGTAAGAACCCGAATTTTCAAAAAATATTAAAATAAAAATTTAGTAAATAAAATTCTTAAAGCATGAGATGGGTTCAAACAAGAATATATAAATGTGGTACGAGGTATGTGGTATTGTGTTACATAGGGATATGAGCCATGTAGTAAGTGATGTTGTGTTTAATAAATATATATCATTATTATAAATGTGTTATAAATGGTAGAGATGAATTAGTAAGAAGATGGATAAGATTTATCTATTGGCATTAAATAATTTATAGAATTAATTTATCATAGGAAGTTGGTGACCTTAAATATCCTTGATAACCACCAATTTATTGAGTATATGTATCAGTATGTATCAAGTCTAAGGCAGTGCAACCGTACCCTTTAATGGTGGATGTATAGGAGTTGGGCTAAAAAATTCCTTCAGAGAGAGAAGGTATATACGAATTAGTAACCGATCTAACTCACTGTGAAAATAGTGTAGACGAGACGAAAACTAATTTGTTGGTTATTTGTGGGAAACCACTCAGTGTACTATATTGAATACCATTAAAGACTCGATGTGGGCTAGGTTTGGACTTATATATATGTACGTTGTCGACGAGAGAAGAAAATTAATTTATCTTTAGATAAATATTAGTTAGAGATTTATTGACTAATATTGGGATTTGGTTAAATGTATAGATTAAAGAAAGAAGTGTTTGAACTTGAAGTTTAATCTCTAAGTTATTCAAGAATGTAGTCATTGGAGATTCATTTTGGTTAGTATAATGAGATAGCATGTATGGAGCATGTTAAAAGATTTGCGAGTTAAGTTCTGTTTCTATTAAAGCATAACTTTTCTGCGTCCTAACTTGATGTGGCGTATGCTACGCGCCTCTCAAAGCTACGACCAGAGCGGTAAGCCGGCCAGACTGCTTCATGATGAGTTTGTAATCTGAACTTTAGGATTTGTGTATTAGTAACTAATATGTTATAATAAGGACCATAATTGGTGTTCCAACCGTTCATGAATGGATTGAGATGACGAATCATGAATTGAATGATAAGTTATTTATGGAAATTAATATTGGTTAATTAAGTTATATTATGTAATATTATAATATAATTTGAGTATAAAGCCTTGTGTGGCAGTGGCGTGATAATAAATCAAATAAAAAGAGTTAATTCCCTTACATAGGTTGGTGAATTAATATATGTGCTTTACATAAAGAAAATGAAATGATTATGTTAAGTAGTGTTAGTATTTTTTATATATTACATAATATGGTAATATGTGAAAGGGTTAATATTTGAAAGCTGTGAATGTAAAGATTGAGGATGTTGTCTTGGGACAATCGAATAATTATACGTACAGTGTATAATTTAAATAATTAATAGAGTAAATATTAATTATTCTAAGTGTAAATGTTGTGCACACTTTAAGTATGTAATTATTTAAGTAAGCTAAATAATTTAGCATTCTGATAAAGTGTGACATAAACTCTATATTAAATAAATTATAAAATATTATGGAAATGGAGAAAAGCCAAAGTGACCTAAACCCTAATAATTTATTATAGGAATAATGAGCTTGAGTTATACATAACTCCAGTAAATGATTTAGATAAATGCGCCTTGTATGGCCTGAGTATTAAAGTTAAACTAGACTGAAGGTTTAACTGAAATTATTAAAAGAGATTTAATGGGAAGAAATTAAATGATTGATAATAATCATTGTGATATTAAAGTGTGATAGGGAATAATGGGTTGAGAGTACCCAACTGATATATATTTAGCCCAATTAAAATATTATTTAGACTAGCCCAATGTACATGAGATATAAGATTATATTGGTGTATATTTAAAATATAAAAAAAATATTTCTTATATGTGGGTAGGTACATATATATGTGTATATATGTGCCCATAACTTAAATTAATATAGTAATACTAAGTCATTATAATTGACTTAAGGAGCCCCAAAAGGAAATAACCTTGGTATATTAAGTGGCCTTGTTGCTAAAACCGTAAGCTAAAAAGCTTTGTCCCAATTTCTCAGTCATTTTCCTTACCCACGTGACTAAGTCATTGGCCTACTTTATTTCTCCATGCTCAAAACTCAGTGAAATCAAAAGGCTAGATAGGGTGATGATGAAGTGAAGAATGGAGAGGAAGGAGCATGTAAACAACCCTTTATTGTCCATTGGCTTCTTCTTCTTCCTCTTAGTTTAAATCTTTGGGCAAAATCATTGTATGGACAATGATTTCCTCTATAAATAGAGACTCCTCCTCTTCATTCCCGTTTGTTGAAATGTCTGAGTTTTGCTATTGAAAGTTAGTAGAATTGGAGAGTGAGTGTGGTAGAATTGAGGAGCAATTAGAGAATTGAGGAGTTATAGTTACTAATTAAAGCTTCAAGAGGTAACCTTACTATCATAGATGTTCAAAATTCAAAAGTTTGATAAATTCTAATAATTCTCCAAAATTCTCTATTAAGTGGGTTGAAAATTTAGTTCTATGGGGTTAACATAGTTTACATGTGTATTATTTATCAATGTAATGTGTTGAGCAAGATGATTGGGTGATTGTAATACATGTTCTTCATTTTAAGTTTTGAATTTCTTAGAAATGCAAGAAATGGTCACTTTTAAGTCCAAAAATTGATGGCTAAGGATTGTTGTAATCCATGAGTTGTTGCTAGATAATGTTAATATAGTTAGAAACAAAAATAACGAAAGTAAAACGAACCAATTTGGTTGAGAAACGAATTCGTAGTGAATGAATTCGCTAAACTTTTCAAAACATGAAAATTTAGCATGAATATGTGTGTTGGATTAATCTTTGGGTTAGTTAATGTGTTTGAAGTGTTATAATTACTTTGTAGATGGGTAGCTAAGAATTTAACGAGTCAAACGAATCGAAAACCAACTAATTCGGACTTAAAATGAGAAAGTTATGACCAAAACAGTTATATGTGCGAAGCCTCAAGACGGCGCCTAGCTGTATGCGTGCTTGCATGCACTGGTATTTGGGGGGTTGAGCATTAAGCGAAGTCATTTGGTAATGGTGAGGAGAAGGGGCGCGATCGCGCCCCATGTGTGCTGATTGTGACTTCAAGATGATCCAGAACGAGGACGAATAGACCTACAACATTGTTGGTCTAAGTATTTCAATTTGAGGTCGTTAAGAAGGGTCAAAACAGTTATATTTGTGACTATTACGTAATAAGAGCCGATCAGAGGGCGTCGAATGAGCACATACGCAAGTATAGTGCTCCCGACGATGAAATATATTGTTCTAAGTGATAAAACATAAATATGCATGATAATAGACATGTCATATAACTAAGATTACTTTACTCATTATGGAATGCCTTCACATGATTTTCTAAAAGAAAACTTAAAGTTTTTGAGAAACGGAAGTTGATGAATTTGGTGTCCTTTGAGTTCTGACCTTGGACCTTATGTATGCATATCAACGGACATTAAATGTAGTTTTAAAGTTACCTTGTATATAATAGAATGATATAGCTTGGTTTAAAGTATTTTGAAAGAAAAACTTGAAGTTTTGAAAATGAAACTTGACGAACTTTGTGTCTTTTAAGTTCTGACCTTGGAAACATGTGAATGTGGCCTAGTTATGTGCGCGGATGGATAAGGAATGTAATTCCAAGATGTATTGTACATAAAAGGTTGTCAAGCTCGGTTTAGTACGTGTTTTAAAGAGAAATTTAAAAGTTTTAGAAACTAACTTTGATGAGCGTTGTGTTACTTGAATTATGAGCTTATAAGCAAGCATGATAGAGTTATTTATGTCTTTGAACATGAATGATATGTGCACTCAACTATTCAAGCATGACATAAGTTATTTAAGCATGTTTTAAAAGTATAAACTATGTTATGTCTATGTAAATGAGATAGATACATGTGAACATGTGTATTAAAGGTTGTTAGTACCAATATATGGTTTAAAAGCTTATAAACCATGAACCTTTGTTAAAAGAAGTTGTTAAGCCTTGTTATTGTAAATAATTCAACATAGAACTATGTAATTCAAAACGAAATGATTTGAAATGTGAACTTGAAGAACTATTAGAACCTACTAGATGTATGTTTACAGTAGGTATCAGAATACATGTCGTGCTAGGAATTATGTTGGGCAATAAAAAGCCTAAGTCTAGTTCTGGCTGGGAGTAGCACGGTCGCGCCACTCCCTAGCTTAAATGTAGTGCGGTCGCGCTGTTCTGCAAAGTGACCAAGAGTAGTTTGTTAACTGCATGGTCTTAAGTTATGGTTATATGTTGTCCTTAAGGACTACAAGTTATGAAACACGATTGTTTAGATAAATATGATAGTAGAATGATCTAGTCTCATGGTTATCCTAAGTTAAAGTAAAAATGAAACCAAGTTAGGAAACAATATTTGTTCTTATATTAAGAGCATATGAAATGTATAACTGATGAATGTGAATCCCTGATTATATAACTGTGTAGGAATACACGCAGTGCCGATAAGCTTTAAGTAGTTAAGTCGTAGTTGATAAACTACTGAATCGAAAAAGTCTTCGGTTCCTATTTGATATATGTATTCTATAACTATTAGTTGAGCTATATTATGCTATGCAAAAGTTGATATATATGAAATGCATATGAGATATGTATGAAATGTGAAAGTTGACCTTTGATGATATGCTTGTGAAAGAAACCTATATGCCTGTTATGTGAGAAGTAACATGCATAGTAAATATTAATTGATTATGAATGCATGAACTGAATATGATATTATATGCTATGTGCTGCATGAAAACTGTTAGAATTGTTGGGCTGTCGAGCTCACCCTTGCAAATAACCACTTTTGTAGGTTAAGGATACACGGTTTACGTGTTATTTGATTGATAAAGTTCAATGGTATCGAAGGAGATTGATTTATTATTTAACTAGATGCTCTTGAACCATGTTTAGGTTCTAGTAGATGTGCATGGTAGTAGTTTACGATGTATAATACATGTTAAGTTGTAAAGTTGTACTAGGCGGTACATAGAGGAATTCGAATCTAGATGTAAAAATTTATACAGTAATTGAATAGAATGAATCATAGCATAATTGGATTCAGGGATTTGTAATTGATTCAAGTTAAGAAATCAATAAAAGATTTTTTAAAGGGGATTGAAAAAGTTTAAATTATTCCACATATTTTTATAACATCGAATGTGAGACCCCAAATTTTATGAATAAAGATTTAAATTTCTCGAAATATATTTTTTAATATTATGGTGTGGATTTGATATAATGTTATAGTTGTGGGTAATATTTATAAATTTTGCAAAGTACGCAAGTTGTTATATAATATTCAATTGGTCCGTAAATATTCGTTTTAACAGGGGAATATTAAATGCGACGACACAATCATTGGTGGACCCCTAACGGAAGTATTATCGTAGTAAGAAAAAAGCGAAATTATCTTTTTATAAAATGACGGCGAAAGTGTTACCGTTAAAACTGTTGAACTACCCGTAGTAAAGTAATGCGATGTCTGGCGTGGTTGCATAGTAGCACTGCGGTATTGGTTATTGATGCTTACGTGAGAAGTCACTCGATTTATACTCAATTATTACTACAATGAATTGTTGTATCATATCTCTGATATTATTGATTCGATTATTGTCACAAAGATCATCTCAGATAATATGATATATTATTAAATCAATAATTGAGACAAAAAAAGTTATTCATATTATTAAATTGCAATATTTACAATGTCTAGAAGTTCTGTCAAGGAGAGGTTTGGTCATCTAATTGCTCGCCAATAAGGAGAAATCCTTATCGGAAAGCCCCCTCTTTCCTGGGAACAACCAGGTTGTTAAATATTGTGAGTTATAATATTAATGATGAATAAGTTCGTGTTGATTAAAGATGATATTGATAGTTCTATTGTGTTGGAATTATTAGTGTTAGTGAAAATCGATATTTATTTTGATAATAATTGATGTCTAGACGTTATCGGGTAATTAATTGGATAAATGAGGAATTAATTGCTATTAATTCACATGATTATAACTATTTGTTCACATGTGTGTACTATTGATTCACATTCATGTACTATTAGGGGAGTTGGTGCAAGATTGATAATAATTGCATGACTAATTTAAAGATGGAGGTATAGATGGAGATACTATACTGTTATTCGTATTTTCACATGATTATAACTATTGAATCACATGATTGAACTATTGATTCACATTATTTACTATTAGGGGAGGTGGTGCAAGTTTGATAATACTTGTAGGACTAAATTAGAAATGAAAGAAAAGTTGTAGGTATTGTACTGTAATTTTTCAAGCCCCAAAACGTGCAATTATCGAAACTATATTTTTTTATAAATAGAAGCTCATTCTTCCTTCATTTCTCACCAATTCACTAAAGCTATAGAGCAATTATTATAGAGAGAAATTATAGAGAGAAAGAAGAAGAGAAGTCTGCTACCTCTCTATTTCAGTATCCAGCTTTATTCTAAGGTAAGGGGCATTATTTCTTTCATTTTCATGAAGAGAGCTATTGTTATTCCATTCCTTATTATTATGTTGGAATAACCTGTCTATGCGAAGTACTGCATACATGGTGAAATTCCTCTGTTATTCCATTCTTTATTATTCTGTTGGAATATCCTGTCTGTGTGTATTACGCATGACCTGGTTCCACTATTTATAATTACATTAGAATAACTTTGTCTGTCATGCGAAATACATGAGACATGGTGAAATTCTTCATTATTCCATTCTTTATTATTACATTTGGAATATCATATATATGCATGCGTATGCATGACACAGTTCCATTATTTATTATTACTGTTGGAATAACTTTTGCTGTGCGGTCTATCGCATGCCTGGTGAATTCTGTTGTTATTCCATTCTTTATTATTCTGTTGGAATATCCTGTCTGTACGGATTTCGCATGACCCGGTTCTATTTTTTATTATTCTGTTGGGAATAACCTGTATGTATGGTCTATTGCATGCATGGTGAATTCTTCTGTTATTCCATTATTTATTATTCTGTTGGAATAACCTGTCTATGTGGATTACCACATGCATGGTGAATGATCCTCTGTATTCATTCCTTATTAAATTGTGGAAATGATCTATCTACGTGGATTATCGCATGGCGGGCGAAAATCCATTTGCAGGTTCATATATTCTATTATACTCAGTTGGTTAAAGTTTTGGCTTCTATACTCCATGAAATTAGTAGAATATCCTAGATATTTGCTCTTCATCAAGTATCTTTTTATGGAAATATTCTTCTGAGCATTCTTGAATTTTACTCCACAAAACAGTATCATGTTGACAATCTGGACGTTTTTGAGTTCAGGATAAATTAACTTATAAATCTTTAAAATTTAATTCTTGAACTTGTTTTATTGAATTATTATGTCATTGTCATCATCCTCATGTTTATATTATGTTGAAAGTCATATGTGGCCTGTAGTGCATAGATGGACTTGGTATGATTATGACCAGGGATTATTCGGTATAGTCATGACCGTAATGTTACAAATGATGTGGTAAAAGTCCTCATTGGCCTGTAGTGCATTGATGGACAGTTGTTGGCATGATCATGACCATTGATGAAAAGACGAATATCCTTGGCCCGTAGTGCATGTATAATTTGTGGTCGTGATACTAATGAATATCCTTGGCCGTAGTGCAGGGATGACGTGGTTTATTTAATAAAATTTGAGTCTCAAATGATAAAAGCGAGGAAAACCTTTTAAATCATAGAAGATAGTAGATTTTATTCTCTACTTGACTCTTCTAATTTATTGCTTGTTCCGCTGCATATAAATTTGATGTTTGTTATATTGTATCAGTTTAACATTGTTAAAGGCTAACGATAATTTATTCTGCATTATCTTAGCCATAATATTTCTTACTGGGCTAGTTGAGCTCACCCTTTTGCTTTCATTGTTCTCTTCAGGAAATGAGAACGTAGCAGGAACTAGTCGGGGAACGGAGTGACGGTTCAGATGATAGCATTAGTAGTCCTCACTATTCTATGAAATTGTGTGATAATAAATGTATTGAGGACTTATTTTGAGTTTGAATACTGTCTAGAAGACAATATTTGTATTAAAACTCACAGCTCATGTTGTATATTTAAGATTGTATTTGTATTATGTACCATGTATTTTACGACTCAGAATAGGTGATGTATACCTATTTTGGGGGTGTCACAGTTGGTATCAAAGCTTAGGGATATGATCCCTGGCTGAGATGTGAGACAAGAACTAGGAGGGGAGAGACGGGGAATTCCTTCGCTAGTATGACCTACCTAAGTTTATTTGGTATTTAATTGGTCGGTCAGAGTATAGGGATAATATGTGATATGTTAATTAACCCTTGTTTTGTGGCAGTATTTGAAAATGACATCCGAGAATGTTAAAAATAGCAATGGAGCATAGGAGACCGTTGAGTCTCCACAGATCAATAATCAGGATAATGTGAATCCGGAAGGCGACAATCCTCATGTAAACGACAACACTGACCAAATGATGAACGATGGAATATTCAGAGGCTTTATGCAATTCATGCAACATCAGGCGAGAGCGGCTCTTGTCCAAAATGCAGGTGGAAACACCGGTAACTCTCGGACGGTCACTACTAAATAGTTTAAGGAGCTGGGACCATCAGAGTTTTTTGGAGAGCCAAAACCACTTAAGGTGGAGACGTGGATAAAGCAGATCAACAAGATATTTGATGTCTTGCGATGCTCCGAGGAGCAAAAGGTTCCCTTTGCCACTTTTATGTTGCGCGGCGGGGCGGCATTCTTGGTGGGAATCAGAAAAGCATACCTAACTCCGCCGCCGACCAAGATGTGTTGGGAGAAGTTCCAAGAACTGTTCAACGACAAGTACTTTCCCAAAATTATTCGTCACATGAAAGAGGAAGAGTTCATTAAACTGGAGCAAAACAACATGACCTTGTCATAGTACGAAGCTAAGTTTACCGAGTTGTCCCGTTTTGCGTCCCATTTGGTTGATAATGAGGAGAGAATGACACGAATGTTTCTAAGAGGTTTGAAACCTGAGATACGTCAATATCTTATCTCTCATAAAGCGTGTTTGTATTCGGATGTTGTTAATAGGGCTCGATTATTGGAGCGCGATAATGAGTCAACCCAACCAAAAGAGAGCGACCGAAAAAATGATAATACCAGTGATTGCAGTAATCGAAGCGATGATAATAAGCGTGGAGGGTATCAACATGCCAGAAATGGTAACCACTTCGGTGGTAATCATAGCCAAAACAATAAGAATGGACATTTCAAGAAGAGGAGATTCAACAATGATGGAAAGACGTCGAAGATCGACTTTTACCGTTGTTAAGGAAGGAGAACGACCCCCTATCATATGCTTCAAATGCGGAGGGGAGGGACATATTAGTCCAAATTGTGTGCAGCAGTCCAAAATGTGTTACAATTGTGGAAGAGAAGCTCACCTAGCTCAATTTTGTCGTGCACCAAAGTCAAGTCCAAATTGGGGCGGTGGCACCAAAGGCGGATCTGGGACAAAACAAAGTCGGTGGTTTTTGGGAAGAAGCGTTTTTCGTGACTTCTCAAAAGCGAGAAACCGAACTAAGTTAGCACGGGTTAGTTAATTATAAATTCTTGCGAAGTCTATACCTTATTAGATACTGATTCTACCCATTCTTTTATCTCTCTTGCTTGTGCTCAATGTTTAAATTTGACTCCGGAGAAATTAGACTTTGACTTATCGGTTGAAACTACGTTAAGAGAAACCTTCATTACCTCCACTGTTTATAAATCTTGTTTGATTCAAATCGACACTTTCACGTTACTTGTCGATCTTATCTCTTTGAAAATACTTGCCTTTGATGTAATTTTAGGAATCGATTGGTTAACTACTCATCATGCTTTTCGTAAGGTTGTTAGCTTTCATATTCCTAACCAACCTGTTATGCGAATTCAAGCAACCAAACCACTAAAGTTAATCACTGTTATATCAAGCTATAAGTAAAAAGCCCCAAGCCTTTCGCTGGTGACTTCCTTGTGTGGAAGGCACCAAAGCCAGACTATCCATAGGGGACGTCGTGAATAACGGTGGTAAGTTGATAGATATCAATGTGATGTGTTATCCAAGTCTTGGATGAAGGTCACAGTTTTGAATGATATTTCTATCGTTAATAAATTTCTTGATGTATTTTCTGAAGACTTCTTGGCCTACCCCAGAGTGTGAAATCGAATTTGGTACTGACCCCAATACAAAACCCATTTCTAAAATCCTTAAATATTTCTTCAACCAAACTGAACGTATAATGCGCCAAAGACGTTGGCTCGAGCTGTTGAAGATTACGACTATACCATTCAATATCATTATAGAAGAGCAAACGTGGTAGCTGACGCATTGAGTAGAAGATCGTATGCGTTTACGAGTGCGATGTTGTTAACACAAAAACCCATTTTGTATAACTTACAAATGATGAAGATAGAGTTAAAGACTCTAGAGACCCACGTGAAGATAGCGAATATATGAGTAGAATCAACTTTAATCGATAAAGTTAAAGTCGTGCAAGCTACATACTCAGAGCTGATGAATATGAAGAAGAAGGTTCAAGAGGGCGTTATTCTAGAAGCAAGAATCGACGAAGAGAGGAAATCTCAACCCTCGATTTCATTGGCCCATTTGAAATCCTCGATTGAGTAGGAACTGTGGCCTATAGACTCATTTTACCGCTAAGTATGTCGCGTGTTCATAATGTTTTTCACGTATCGATGTTACATAAATATGTGGATGACCCGAACCACATTATTAAATTAGAACTAGACGATATAGTAGAAGATTTAACATATGAGGAGATACGTGTTAAAATCTTGGATAAGAGGGATCGTATTCAACACTCAAAGGTTATACCTCAGGAGTTAGAATCTGAAATGAAGTCAAGGTATCCTCATCTATTCGGTATACCAGGTACGTACGTAAATTTCGAGGGCAAAATTCCATAAGGAGGGGATATTGTGAGACCCCAAATTTTATGAATAAAGATTTAAATTTCTCGAAATATTTTTTTTAATATTATGGTGTGGATTTGATATAATGTTATAGTTGTGGGTAATATTTATAAATTTTGCAAAGTACGCAAGTTGTTATATAATATTCAATTGGTCCGTAAATATTCGTTTTAACAGGGAATATTCGTACGACGACACAATCATTGGTGGACCCCACAACAGAAGTATTATCGTAGTAAGAAAACGACAGAATTATCTTTTTATAAAAATGACGGCGGAAGTGTTACCGTTAAAACTGTTGAACTACCCGGTAGTAAAAGTAAATGCGATGTCTGGCGTGGTTGCATAGTAGCACACGGTATTGGTTATTGATGCTTACGTGAGAAGTCACTCAGTTATACTCAATTATTGCTACAGTAATTGTTGTCTCATATCTCTGATATTATTGATTCGATTATTGTCACAGTATCATCTGTATAATATGATATATTATTAAATCAATAATTGAGACAAAAAAAGTTATTCATATTATTAAATTGTAATATTTACAATGTCTAGAAGTTCTGTCAAGGAGAGGTTTGGTCATCTAATTGCTCGCCAATAAGGATAAATCCTTATCGGAAAGCCCCCTCTTTCCTGGGAACAACCTGGTTGTTAAATATTGTGAGTTATAATATTAATGATGAATAAGTTCGTGTTGATTAAAGATGATATTGATAGTTCTATTGTGTTGGAATTATTAGTGTTAGTGAAAATTGACATTTATTTCGATAATAATTGATGTCTGGAAGTTATCGGGTAATTAATCGGATAAATGAGGAATTAATTGCTATTAATTCACATGATTATAACTATTTGTTCACATGTGTACTATTAATTCACATTCATGTACTATTAGGGGAGTTAGTGCAAGATTGATAATACTTGCATGACTAAGTTAAAGATGGAGGTATAGATGGAGGTACTATACTGTTATTCGTATTTTCACATGATTATAACTATTGAATCACATGATTTAACTATAACCTGCCTGTGCGGTCTATCGCATGCCTGGTGAATTCTGTTGTTATTACATTATTTATTATTATGTTGGAATATCCTGTCTTTGCGGATTTCGCATGACTTTGGTTCCATTCTTTATTATTACATTGGGAATAACTTTTATGCATGCGATTACTATCGCATACATGGTGAATTCTTCAGTTATTCCATTTTTTATTATTCTGTTGGAATAACCTGTCTATGTGGATTACCACATGCATGGTGAATGATCCTTTGTATTCATTCCTTATTAAATTATGGAAATGATCTGTCTACGTGGATTACCGCATGCGCGGGCGAAAATCCATTTGCAGGTTCATATATTCTATTATACCTAGTTGGTTAAAGTTTTGGCTTCTATACTCCATGAAATTAGTAGAATATCCTGGATATTTATGCTTCATCCAGTATCTTTTCATGGAAATATTCTTCTGAGCATTCTTGAATTTTACTCCACAAAGCAGTATCATGTTGATAATTTGGACATTTTTGAGTTTAGGATAAATTAACTTATAAATCTTTAAAATTTAATTCTTGAACTTGTTTTATTGAATTATTATGTCATTGTCATCATCCTCATGTTTATATTATGTTGAAAGCCATCTGTGGCCTATAGTGCATAGATGGACTTGGTATGATTATGACTAGGGATTATTCGGTATAGTCATGACCGTAATGTTACAAATGATGTGGTAAAAGTCCTCATTGGCCCATAGTGCATTGATGGACAGTTGTTGGCATGATCATGACCATTGATTAAAACACGAATATCTTTGGCTCGTAGTGCATGAATAATTTGTGGTCGTGATACTAATGAATATCCTTGGCCGTAGTGCAGGGATGACGTGGTTTATTTAATAAGCTGAGTCTCAGTGATAAAAGTGATGAAAAACCTTTTAAATCATAGAAGATAGTAGATTTTATTCTCTAGTTGACACTTCTAATGGATTGCTTGTTCCACTACAGATAAACTTGATGTTTGTTATATTGTATTAGTTTATCACTGTTGAAGGTTAACGATAATTTATTCTGCATTATCTTAGTAATAATATTTCTTACTGGGCTAGTTGAGCTCACCCTTTTGCTTTCATTGTTCTCTTCAGGAAATGAGAACGTAGCAGGAACTAGTCGGGGAACGGAGTGACGGTTCAGATGATAGCATTAGTAGTCCTCACTATTCTATGAAATAGTGTGATAATAAATGTATTGAGGACTTATTTTGAGTTTGAATACTGTCTAGAAGACAATATTTGTATTAAAACTCACATCTCATGTTGTATATTTAAGATTGTATTTGTATTCTGTAACATGTATTTGGCGACTCAGAATAGGTAATGTATACCTATTTTGGGGGCGTCACGTCGAATGTGATGTAAAATAGGAATAGTAAATGGCCAAGATTAGAAACTTATAAAAGTTTGGGGTCATTACACAGATCCTAGAGATGGAAAGAATTTGTATTCTAAATTGTAATAAGCAAGGTTATATTCATTTAAGTTATGAATAAAAGATATAATAGTTTGACGATAGTAGTATCGTGGCGGACCAGATTTGAGGTTCGAAGGGACCTGGATTTGGGGGCGTCACAAGTTGGTATCAAAGCTGTAGGTTATAAACTTAGGTAAGTGTACCTTAGGCTATAACCTGAGAGAGAGAGAGAAAGATAAAGATTAGAAATATATAAGTGCAGATTCAAAGAAGAATCTTGAAGTATCTAGAGAATGAGAATTTAGGAGTTTCCTTACTCCGATAATAAAAGTGTTAAGATGATGTCTATAAGATGAATATGACAAAGATAATGAGAATGAACTCGAGTGGAGTTTTGTTGATAATAGGGAAAGAACCCTAAGGTAAACTGATGATCACGACATGATCAAAATGAGCTAGAAGGTGATAAATAGTCTGTAACGACTAAGTGTGTATAGCTTGATGCTATAAGAGAATAAACTGTGAAATGGTATGATATGAACTCATAAGGAGTTGTATGTGATGAGATACGAAGAATTCGTTTCAAGTAAAGTGTAAGATAGAGTTAAGTGGGATTTCAATTGAGGACCCATGTCAGCAGCTGAGTTGTATGATTCGTTGTTGTGAGCGAGGAATTGTACTTGGTGTAAAAACTACTTAGTTCTGGCACTGAAAATCGTTGAAATGTTTGTGTCGCGCTATTTTCTATATACTTGTTGAGAAGGTGATTCTTTTCTCATGTGTATAACAGATAGATAGGTTATAGTTAGAGAATATAAGGTTAAGTTGCGAGTTCTTAAAATTCATACTTATGGTACGTTCGGGACTCATCATTATATGAAATGTTTTTGAACCCCTCAGCGAATGGACGTCTATGGTCTGACTAAGGAAAGTTCTTAAACTCGTATGATTATGGCAAGTTCTTGAATTTCCAAAGTGTGGTAAGTTTGATGAACTATATCGGGTATATATATGTTATGAAGTTAGAAATTTTGGTATAGTAAGCATTGACGGTGTTAGAGATTGATGGAATGAGGCAAGGAGTAAAGTTGATGGAGAAACATGAATTTTCTAAATCTTCTAGCTCGGCTAGATTTTCAAAATTATTGACTTCATGCTGAAGTTTGCATTCTGTTTTCTCGAAAAAAGAAACTTTAGGTCATGTGATTGAACCATTGATGTTTTAAAAATAATATCGTCATCCATATGTTTATGCTAATTGTTTCGGCTAAGACAAAATGATTTAAGAATTTTCAAAATGTATTTCTAACCATTTGCATCATTTGGTATGGTGTAGAAATGGTAAACGATGGAGTCATCGATGCAGTTGAACCTAGTGTTGGTCGTGATCGAAAGATTGTCAGCCCACTATGGTATGATGTAATATGACAAAGTCACCTAATGGCGGAATCCTCAACGTACTACTAATGCTGTGCGGTATCATTGGCGTCATAAAAAAATTTTGGTTTTCTTTTAAGTTATGAAGAAGGTCAATTAAGTTGGCCAAATTATTTCGATTGATGTCCGAATTGTTGATAAAAGTCTAAGCTATTTGATTCGGCTAGATGACTGTTGAAAAATATTGGTGGAATTCAAGGGTTCTTGAGTATTTATGCCAAACCGCAGTTGCTCTGGTGGTGAGGATTGATGTGTGTTGGTGAGTTGAACAACCTTATAAGGGGCATGTTTTCGGGGACAATGGTTCCGAACGTAACACATGTTATAAGACCCCGAAATTTTTTTAAATAAAAAGGAATTTCCTTTATTTATTATTTTGAAATAGTAAGGGTGGATTTGATTAATGTGGTTAGTTATGGGTAAAATCATAAATATTTTAAATAAGCAAGTGGTGATATAATATTCATTATTGTGGAGAATATTCGTTTGGTCGTGGAATATTAAATCTTTGTCGGGAATATTAAATGCGGCGTAGTAGCGACCATGTGTGGGCCCCATAACGGAAAGCGATTGGAGGAAAAAACGACAAAAATAAGTTGTTTAAAAATAGCAGGCGTAGTTATTCTGATTTACCTTTGTTGGAATACCCGGTGGTTAAAACCACGATGTCTGGCGTTATTACAAGATGCACTACGGTATTGCACCAATTATTGATTCTTACGTGAAGAAGCACTACTCAATAATGGTTACGATAATTCTTTATTCGATATTTTATTTTATTGATTCAATAATTCTTTGCGTTGATATTTTATATTGTTGTTGTTTGATAATTGTCATTACACGGTATTTTTCATTATCGAACCAATAATTCATATTATCTGAATAATATTATTAGATAACATTATTGGCAATGTCTAGAAAGTTACATCTAAGGAGAGGTTTGGTCACCTAATTGCGCTTGATGAGGAGAAATTCTTATTGGAAAGCCCCTCTTTCTGAGGAGCTGCACAGTTGTCAATATTGTGATTACGTAATATTATTTGTGAATAATTAATTATTGATTCATACGATGAGGAAAATATTGATTTTATGAGGATATAGATGGAGAAAATTTTTAATGTGACAATTGTTAAAAATTAATATTTTATCTTTTACGATAAAATAATTCATTTAAATATATTATTTTAATAATATATTAACGATGATATTTTTTACGATGAATGTGGGATATATGAGTATATGTGGAGAAGGAGTATTTTTGTTACCAAAATGTTTAAAACATGTTAAACATGTCGGTGGACCCCATTTATTATTGAAATTTGATTATAGCACAGTAAAATCACCCATTTGTGGATTTCTTCAAATTTACATTTTGGAATTTGGAAACACTTTCTTTTGTAAAGTTGTAGAGAATTGAATTTCCTATAAAAATTCAGCGAGATTTGAATTTTTACGGCAAAAGGGCTATTTATTGTGAATTATTGAAGTTAGAAGCTCAAAATAATTGATTTTGGAAGTTTAAAATATTTTTATTTACAAAAACGTTTTTTCATTTGGTTCCCTCATTTAACACATGACAAGTTTCAAATTGATTCAAGGTGTGCGTAGGAATTATTATTATAAATAATAATATTATATTAAATTTTCTACTTTGGTGTTCTAAGCAATTTCCTATAAATAGGTGCTTAGGTTAGAATTGAAAATCACACCAGAAACTGAAGTTTTCTCTCTCTATATTATCGAGCGTATTCTTGTGAGTATTTTGAGTATACTTTGAGTATTGCTATACGGTGAAAGTTCAAGTCATAGCCTATATCCTGGTGTTTTTTTAAAAGTATTGTCTTTTCGAGGTAAGGGATGTTATTTTCTTCTCAAATGATATTATTTCTTCAATATCATTATTCTGAAATATTGGTTGGAACTTTTTATCAAATTTGGAACTTTTTCATGTCGGGGTTACTATTCATGAGTTACTATTCATGAGTTACTATTCACGAGTTACTATTCACGAGTACTATTCACGAAACGTGAAGATGTTTTTTGTGAAATTTCTATCTTTTGGTGTCGGAGTTACTATTCACGTATACGGCACTATTAACGTATACGGCACTATTCACGAATACGACACTATTCACCGAAAAATGAAATTTTTCTTTTCGTCCAAAATATCTATTGTGGATACTAGCGTTGATTGTATCCATGTTTTGATCATTCTTGAATTTTACACCACTATGATTATTTTTGAGGTATTTTTGGACGTGGATAAAACAAAGTACGAATCCTTAATCCTTAATCCTTGTCATTTTGTTTCCTTTGGATTCGTTTCTTTAAAAATATTTTTCATCATCCTCGGTCTTAAATGATGATATTATTGAATATCTTTGGCTTGTGGTGCAAATGAATGATTTCGATGAATATCTTTGGCTGTAGTGCAAAGATGAATGATTTCGATGAATATCTTTGGCCCGTAGTGCAAAATGATGATTTCAGTGTTTAGATGAACATGACCAATGGTGAATGTCCTTGGCACATGAATGTCCTTGGTAGTGCGAGGATGAATATTTGATCTCGGATATATATTAATTGATGTTACGAGGGATAAAATAGAGCGATGAACTTTGAAATTCATACATAGAAGATAGTAGTTTGCATTCTCTACTTAACTCTTCTAATGAATTATTATTTCATTGCGAATATTGATTTAAAACTTGTTGTCTATTGTATTCTATTATATTTTTCCTGTTGAAGACTAACGATAATTTTGTTGTATATTATCTTAGTCATAATATTCTTCTTTGGGCTAGTCGAGCTCACCCTTTTCCTTTTTGTTCCATTTTTCTTTCGGGGAGGCGAGAATATAGCGAGTACGAGTCGGGGTATGGAATGAAAGTTCTAGGGAGAGTTGTTTAGTAGTCCTCACCATTGTTGTAAAATAATGTATCAATAATTATGATGATGATTTATTTGTATGTGGATATTGTCTAGATGGCAATATCTGTATTTAAACTCACAGTTTTACTATTGTAATAATAAAGTTGTAGTTGTTTCTGTACCATGTATTTGGCGACTCAAGAATGGGTTGGATGGAATGGACCTATTTTGGGGGCGTCACGTTGGTTTCCGAGCTTAGGGATATGATCTCTGGCGGAGATCGGGGAATAGAACTAGGAGGGAGACTAGTAAATCCTTGTTAGTGTGTCCTACCTAAGCTTATTTGTTAGTTGGTTAGTATATAGGGATATTATGTGATATATTGATTTCCTTAATTAACCCTTGTTTTATGGCGGTATTTAAGAATGTCGTTGAGAATATTAACGATGGAGTGAATGAGGCCGTGGAGATGCTGTACTTACCAACGAGGAGAGCGTGCAACATGTTTGGCAATGTACCTCCTGTAAAACAACACCTTGAAGCGCGAGATGATGAGCAGCGGGATGTTTAGAAGCTTTTTGCGGTTCATGCAAAATCGACGAGTGAGACTTCGTGTTCAAAACATAGGAGGAAATGATAGCAATTCACGGGTTGTCACGACCAAGCAATTCAAAGAGTTGGGACCACCAGTTTCCATGGAAAGCGGATCCGATCAAAGCGAAAACGTGGGTCAAGCAAATTACCAAGATAATTGATGTCTTGGGATGCGGGAGAAACGAAGGTTCCATTACGCCACCTTTATGTTTAAATGGTGAAGCGATTCTTGGTGGGAATCACGTGAAGCGTACTGACCGGATGCACTCAACATGTCTTGGGAAAGATTTGAAACTGTTCAATGACAAGTACTTCCTGAAAGTATTAAATCATATGAAGGAAGTGGAGTTTATTAGACTGGAGCAGAGTAACATGACGGTGTCTCAGTACGAGGCGAAGTTTGCGGAGTTGTCCAGGTTTGCACCTCATTTGGTGGAAAATGAGCAACGTATGACACGTATATTTCTGAGGGGTCTAAAACTCGAAATTCGTCAATACCTCATTTCTCATAAATTTTCTCTATATTCAGATGTTGTAAACATGGCTCAATTATTAGAGCGAGATAATGAGTCTGTTCAACCGGGCGACCAACAACACGATAAAAATCATACTGGTGGCAACGGCCATCGGGACAATGATAACCATCGTGAAAGAAATTATCAGGCAAGAAATGGTAACCACTTCAGTGGTAATCATGGCCAAGATAATAGAAGAAATAATTCAAGTGAAAATTTCAAGAAGAGAAGATTAAACGATGGCGGGAAGACGTCGGCAGCAGCATCAACACCAGCAACAAATTCTAGGGGAGGAGAACGACCGCCAGTTAGATGTTACAAATGTGGAGAGGAGGGACATATAAGTCCAAACTGTTCACAGCCTTCCAAGGTATATTTTAGTTGTGGAAAAGAAGATCACATAGCTCGATTTTGTCCTGTAGCGAAATCAAGTCCAGCTGGAACGGTGGCACCAAAGGCGGATACGGAAAAGACAAAGTCAACGGTTCCTGGAAGAGCGTTTGTCGTGACCGGTCAAAATGCGAGGAACCCGAACGAGTTTAGCATGGGTTAGTTAATTATAAATTCTTGCGAAGTTTATACCTTACTAGAATCTGGTTCTACCCATTCTTTTATCTCTCTTTGCTTGCGCTCAGCGTTTGAATTTGACTACGGAGAAATTAGACTTTGACCTATCTGTGGAGACTCAGTTAAGAGAAACTTTTATTACATCCGTTGTTTAGAAATCTTGCTTGATTCGAGTTGGCACTATCACATTACACATTAACCTTATTTCTATAGAGATATTTGTTTTTGATGTGATTTTAAGGTTAACTACTCATCATGCCAAAATTGATTGCTTTAAATAAGGTTGTTAGTTTTCATATTCTAAAGCAACTTTGTTATTCAATTCAAGCAACCAAACCATTGAAGTCAAACTCTTTCATATTAAATTATAAAGCCATTTGTTTATTGAAAAAGCGAATGTCAAGCTTTCTTAGTCCATGTTATGGATTTGAATAAAGACACGTCGATTTGAATAATATTCTGTTGTTATTGATTTTTCTGACGTATTTCTGAAGAATTTCTTGGCCTACTCGAGGCGTGATATTGAATTTGTATCGACTTTAAATCCGTACAAAACCCATTTCTAAAATCTCATATCGAATGGCTCCTATTGAACTTCAGGAGTTAAAAACCCAACTGTAGAAGTTGATACCCGAGCCTCTATCTGGTGACTTCTTTTGTGGAATGCACCGAAGCCAGACTCTCCGTAGGGGACACCATATTCGTGCGATAGTAAACTGATAGGTGTCATTGTAACGTGCTATCCAAGATTGGGATGTGAGTCACAGTTGAGAACAACCTAAGTCGGTAATCGAAATATGTAGCTTTCTAGGCTTAGTTGTTTATTATCGGAGATTCGTTGAAGGATATTCTCGAATCGCTATTCCATTAACGCAAATTGACTCGTAGAGATACAAAATTTGAATGGAGCAAAGAATGTGGGAAGAGCTTGAAGAACTCAAGAGGAGACTCATTTCAAAGCACATGTTACGACCATGCCATCTGGAAAAGCTAACGTGGTAGGCGACGTGTTGAGTAGAAGATCGTATACAAATCAGAGTGCGATATTGTCAAAAACTAATTTAATTATAATTTACAAATAATAGAGATGGAGATGAAAACTCTAGGTACCCACGTGATGATATCTGAGTATAATCGACTTTAATCGATAAAGTTAAAGTTGTTTCGAAGCTACACACAGGGGTGATGAATTTGAAGAAGGAGGTGCGAAGTTGTTATTTCAAAAGCGAGAATAGGTGAGGTGAGAAAGCTCAAACCTTTGATTTATTAATCCATTTAAAATTCTCGATCGAATAGAAGCTGTGGCCTATAGACTCGTTTTACCGCCAAGTATGGCGCGTTTCATAACGTTTTTCACGTATCGATGTTACGTAAATATGTGGACGACCGAACCACGTCATTGAGTTAGAACCGGACGAGATAGCCAGAAGACTTAACGTGCATGAGGAGGTACTGTCAAGATCTTGGATAGGAAGGAGTATGTCCCTATGTCACGAAGGTTATACCACAAGTTAAAGTTTTGTGGAGAAACCATGCTATTGAGGAAATGACACGAGAGTTGGAAAGCGAAAATGAAAGCGAGGTATTTTCATCTTTTGAAACACAGTATCGTCGTCAATTTCGAGGGACGAAATTTCATAAGGAGGGAGGTTATAAGACCCCGAAAATTTTTTTAAAATAAAAGAAATTCCTTTATTTATTATTTTGAAATAGTAAGGGTGGATTTGATTAATGTGGTTAGTTATGGGTAAAATCATAAAAATATTTTAAATAAGCAAGTGGTGATATAATATTCATTATTGTCGGAGAATATTAGTTTGGTGGTGGAATATTAAATGCTTTGTCGGGAATATTAAATGCGGCCAGTAGCGACCATGTGTGGGCCCCATAACGGAAAGCGATTGGAGGAAGAAAACGACAAAAATAAGTTGTTTAAAAATAACAGGCGTAGTTATTCTGCAGTTTACCTTTGTTGGAATACCGGTGGTTAAAACACGATGTCTGGCGTTATTGCACGCGATGCACTGCAGTATTGCACCAATTATTGATTCTTACGTGAAAGGCACTACTCAATAATGGTTACGATAATTCTTTATTCGATATTTTATTTTATTGATTCAATAATTGCTTTGCGTTGATATTTTATATTGTTGTTGTTTCATAATTATCATTACAAGATTTTTCATTATCGAACCAATAATTCATATTATCTGAATAATATTATTAGATAACATTATTGGCAATGTCTAGAAAGTTACATCTAAGGAGAGGTTTGGTCACCTAATTGCTTGATGAGGAGAAATTCTTATTGGAAAGCCCCTCTTTCTGAGGAGCTGCACAGTTTGTCAATATTGTGATTCTGTAATATTATTTGTGAATAATTAATTATTGATTCATACGATGAGGAAAATATTGATTTTATGAGGATATAGATGGAGAAAATTTTTAATGTGACAATTGTTAAAAATTAATATTTTATCTTTTTCTGATAAAATAATTCATTTAAATATATTATTTTAATAATATATTAACGATGATATTTTTACGATGAATGTGGGATATATGAGTATATGTGGAGAAGGAGTATTTTTGTTACCAAAAATGTTTAAAACATGTTAAACATGTCGGTGGACCCCATTTATTGACTGAAATTTGATTATAGCCTGTAAAATCACCCATTTGTGGATTTCGGTCAATTTCTGTTTGGAATTTGGAAACACTTTCTTCTGTAAAGTTGTAGAGAATTGAATTTCCTATAAAAATTCGCGAGATTTGAATTTTCTGGCAAAAGGGCTATTTATTGTGAATTATTGAAGTTAGAAGCTCAAAATAATTGATTTTTGGAAGTTTAAAATATTTTTATTTACAAAAACGTTTTTTTCATTTGGTTCCCTCATTTAACACATGACAAGTTTCTGAAATTCAGATTCAAGGTGTGCGTAGGAATTATTATTATAAATAATAATATTATATTAAATTTTCTACTTTGGTGTTCTAGCGATTTCTATAAATAGGTGCTTAGGTTAGAATTGAAAATCACACCAGAAACTGAAGTTTTCTCTCTCTATATTATCGAGCGTATTCTTGTGAGTATTTTGAGTATACTTTGAGTATTGCTATACGGTGAAAGTTCAAGTCATAGCCTATATCCGGTGTTTCAACTAGAAGTATTGTCTTTCGAGGTAAGGGATGTTATTTTCTTCTCAAATGATATTATTTCTTCAATATCATTATGCTGAAATATTAGTTGGAACTTTTTATCAAATTTGGAACTTTTTCATGTCGGGGTTACTATTCATGAGTTACTATTCACGAGTTACTATTCACGAGTACTATTCACGAAACGTGAAGATGTTTTTTGTGAAATTTCTATCTTTTGGTGTCGGAGTTACTATTCACGTGTCGGCACTATTAACGATATCTGACACTATTCACGAATCGACACTATTCACCGAAAAAATGAAATTTTTCTTTTTCGTCCAAAATATCTATTGTGGATACTAGCTTTGATTGTATCCATGTTTTGATCATTCTTGAATTTTACACCACTATGATTATTTTTGAGGTATTTTTGGGCGTGGATAAAACAAAGTACGAATCCTTAATCCTTAATCCTTGTCATTTTGTTTCAATTGGATTCGTTTCTTTAAAAATATTTTTCATCATCCTCGGTCTTAAATGATGATATTATTGAATATCTTTGGCTTTGTAGTGCAAAAGATGAATGATTTCGATGAATATCTTTGGCACGTGGTGCAAAGATGAATGATTTCGATGAATATCTTTGGCCCGTAGTGCAAAGATGAATGATTTGTGTTTAGATGAACATGACCAATCGTGGTGAATGTCCTTGGCACATCAGTAGTGCAGGATGAATATTTGATCTCGGATATATATTGATTGATGTTACGAGGATAAAAATAGATGATGAACTTTGAAATTCATACATAGAAGATAGTAGTTTGCATTCTCTACTTAACTCTTCTAATGAATTATTATTTCATTGCGAATATTGATTTAAAACTTGTTGTCTATTGTATTCTATTATATTTTTCCTGTTGAAGACTAACGATAATTTTGTTGTATATTATCTTAGTCATAATATTCTTTTTGGGCTAGTCGAGCTCACCCTTTTCCTTTTTGTTCCATTTTTCTTTCGGGGAGGCGAGAATATAGCGAGTGCGAGTGCCTGGTATGGAATGAAAGTTCTAGGGAGAGTTGTTTAGTAGTCCTCACCATTGTTGTAAAATAATGTATCAATAATTATGATGATGATTTATTTGTATGTGGATATTGTCTAGATGGCAATATCTGTATTTAAACTCACAGTTTTACTATTGTAATAATAAAGTTGTAGTTGTTTCTGTACCATGTATTTGGCGACTCAGAATGGGTTGGATGGAATGGACCTATTTTGGGGGCGTCACAGTTGGTATCAGAGCTTAGGGATATGATCTCTGGCGGAGATCGGGGAATAGAACTAGGAGGGGAGAGACTAGTAAATCCTTCGCTAGTGTGTCCTACCTAAGCTTATTTGTTAGTTGGTTAGTATATAGGGATATTATGTGATATATTGATTTCCTTAATTAACCCTTGTTTTATGACAGTATTTAAGAATGTCGACTGAGAATATTAACAGTGGAGTGAATGAGACCGTGGAGATGCTGTACTACCAACGAGGAGAGCGTGCAACAGTGGCAATGTATGTACCTCCGTAAACAACACCACCGAAGCGACGATGAACGAGCGGGATGTTTAGAAGCTTTTTGCAGTTCATGCAAAATCAGACGAGTGAGACTCGTGTTCAAAACATAGGAGGAAATGATAGCAATTCACGGGTTGTCACGTGAAGCAGCTTTCGAAGAGTTGGGACCACCAGATTTCCATGGAAAGCGGATCCGATCAAAGCGTAAACGTGGGTCAAGCAAATTACCAAGATAATTGATGTCTTGGGATGCGCGAGAAATGAAGGTTCCATTCGCCACCTTTATGTTTAAGTGGTGAAGCGATTCTTTGGTGGGAATCATGAAGCGTACTGACAGATGCACTCAACATGTCTTGGGAAAGATTTGAGAACTGCTCAATGACAAGTACTTCCACAAAGTATTCGGGCTATATGAAGGAAGTGGAGTTTATTAGGCTGGAGCGAGTAGTAACATGACGGTGTCTCGAAGACGAGGCGAAAGTTTATGAGTTGTCGAGTTTGCACCTCATTTGGTGGAAAATGAGCAACGATGTAACGATATTTCGAGGGTCTAAAACTCGAAATTAAATCAATACCTCATTTCTCATAAATTTTCTCTATATTCAGATGTTGTAAACATGGCTCAATTATTAGAAGCGAGATAATGAGTCCTGCTCAACCGCAGGCACCAACAACACAATAAAAATCATACTTTGGTGGCAATGACGGCCATCGGGACAATGATAACCATCGTGAAAGAAATTATCGAGCAAGAAATGGTAACCACTTGATGGTAATCATGGCCAAGATAATAGAAGAAATAATTCAAGTGAAAATTTCAAGAAGAGAAGATTAAACGATGGCGGGAAGACGTCGGCGTGACATCAACACCAAAGAACAAATTCTAGGGGAGGAGAACGTAGCCAGTTAGATGTTACAAATGTGGAGAGGAGGGACATATAAGTCCAAACTGCTCACGACCTTCCAAGGTATGTTTTAGTTGTGGAAAAGAAGATCACATAGCTCGATTTTGTCTCAGAAGCGAAATCAAGTCCAAATTTGGAGCAATTGGCACACAAAGGCGGATACGGAAAAGACAAAGTCAACGGTTCTGGAAGAAGCGCGTTTGTCGTGATGGGGTCAAAAATCGAGGAACCCGAACGAGTTTAGCACAAAGTTAGTTAATTATAAATTCTTGCGAAGTTTATACCTTACTAGATCTGGTTCTACCCATTCTTTTATCTCTCTTGCTTGCGCTCCAACGTTTGAATTTGACTACGGAGAAATTAGACTTTGACCTATCTGTGGAGACTCAGTTAAGAGAAACTTTTATTACATCCGTTGTTTAGAAATCTTGCTTGATTCAGTTGGCACTATCACATTACCATTAACCTTATTTCTATAGAGATATTTGTTTTTGATGTGATTTTAAGGTTAACTACTCATCATGCCAAAATTGATTGCTTTAAATAAGGTTGTTAGTTTTCATATTCCTAAGCAACCTCGTTATTCAATTCAAGCAACCAAACCATTGAAGTCAAACTCTTTCATATTAAATTATAAAGCCATTTGTTTATTGAAAAAACTAATGTCAAGCTTTCTTAGTCCATGTTATGGATTTGAATAAAGACACGCCGATTTGAATAATATTCCCGTTGTTATTGATTTTCCCGACGTATTTCTGAAGAATTTCTTGGCCTACTCCCGAGGCGTGATATTGAATTTGTATCAACTTTAAATCCGGTACAAAACCCATTTCTAAAATCTCATATCGAATGGCTCCTATTGAACTTCAGGAGTTAAAAACCCAACTGTAGAAGTTGATACCCGAGCCTCTATCTGGTGACTTCTTTTGTGGAATGCACCGAAGCCAAACTCTCCGTAGGGGACACCATATTCGTGCGATAGTAAACTGATAGGTGTCATTGTAACGTGCTATCCAAGATTGGGATGTGAGTCACAGTTGAGAACAACCTAAGTCGGTAATCGAAATATGTAGCTTTCTAGGCTTAGTTTGTTATTATCGGAGATTCGTTGAAGGATATTCTCGAATCGCTATTCCATTAACGCAGCTGACTCGTAGAGATACAAAATTTGAATGGAGCAAAGAATGTGGGAAGAGCTTCGAAGAACTCAAGAGGAGACTCATTTCAGCACATGTTCTGACCATGCTATCCTGGAAAAGCTAACGTGGTAGCTGACGTGTTGAGTAGAAGATCGTATACAAGTACGAGTACGATATTGTCAAAAAACTAATTTCGTATAATTTACAAATAATAGAGATGGAGATGAAAACTCTAGGTACCCACGTGATGATATACGAGTATAATCGACTTTAATCGATAAAGTTAAAGTTGTTCAAGCTACACACCGGAGCTGATGAATTTGAAGAAGGAGGTGCAAGAAGTTGTTATTTCAAAAGCGAGAATAGGTGAGGTGAAGAAAGCTCAAACCTTTGATTTATTAATCCATTTAAAATTCTCGATCGAATAGAAACTGTGGCCTATAGACTCGTTTTACCGCCAAGTATGACGCGTGTTCATAACGTTTTTCACGACGATGTTACGTAAATATGTGGACGACCAACCACGCTATTGAGTTAGAACCGGACGAGATAGCCGAAGACTTAACGTATGAGGAGGTACATGTCAAGATCTTGGATAGGAAGGAGTATGTCCTACGCACAAAGGTTATACCACAAGTTAAAGTTTTGTGGAGAAACCATGCTATTGAGGAAATGACTTGAGAGTTGGAAACGAAAATGAAAGCGAGGTATTTTCATCTTTTCGAAACACCAGGTACGTACGTCAATTTCGAGGACGAAATTTCATAAGGAGGGGAGGTTATAAGACCCCGAAATTTTTTTAAATAAAAAGGAATTTCCTTTATTTATTATTTTGAAATAGTAAGGGCGGATTTGATTAATGTGGTTAGTTATGGGTAAAATGCGCAAATATTTTAAATAAGCAAGTGGTGATATAATATTCATTATTGTCGGAGAATATTCGTTTGGTCGTGGAATATTAAATGCTTTGTCGGGGAATATTCGCAACGACGCGACCATGTGTGGGCCCTATAACGGAAAGCGATTGGAGGAAGAAAACGACAAAAATAAGTTGTTTAAAAATAATGGCGTAGTTGTTCTTACATACCTTTGTTGGAATACCCGGTGGTTAAAACACAAGAATACGTCTGGCGTTATTGCACAAGATGACACCAGTATTGCACCAATTATTGATTCTTACGTAAGAAGGCACTACTCAATAATGGTTACGATAATTACTGCTCAAATTATTTTATTTTATTGATTCAATAATTGCTTTGCGTTGATATTTTATATTGTTGTTGTTTCAATAATTGTCATTACACAAGATTTTCATTATCGAACCAATAATTCATATTATCCTCAATAATATTATTAGATAACATTATTGGCAATGTCTAGAAAGTTACATCTAAAGGAGAGGTTTGGTCACCTAATTTACTTCATGAAGGAGAAATTCTTATTGGAAAGCCCCTCTTCTGAGGAACTGCACGTTGTCAATATTGTGATTCTCGTAATATTATTTGTGAATAATTAATTATTGATTCATACGATGAGGAAAATATTGATTTTATGAGGATATAGATAGAAAAAATTTTAATGTGACAATTGTTAAAATTAATATTTTATCTTTTTCGATAAAATAATTCATTTAAATATATTATTTTAATAATATATTAACGATGATATTTTTACGATGAATGTGGGATATATGAGTATATGTGGAGAAGGAGTATTTTTGTTACCAAAATGTTTAAAACATGTTAAACATGTCGGGGACCCCATTTATTGACCGAAATTTGATTATAGCTTTGTAAAATCACCCATTTGTGGATTTCGGTCAATTTACATTTGGAATTTGGAAACACTTTCTTCAGTAAAGTTGTAGAGAATTGAATTTCCTATAAAATTCGCGAGATTTGAATTTTCCGGCAAAAGGGCTATTTATTGTGAATTATTGAAGTTCAAGCTCAAAATAATTGATTTTGGAAGTTTAAAATATTTTTATTTACAAAAACGTTTTTTTCATTTGGTTCCCTCATTTAACACATGACAAGTTTCTAAAATTCAGATTCAAGGTAAAAGTAGGAATTATTATTATAAATAATAATATTATATTAAATTTTCTAATTTGGTGTTCTAAGCAATTTCCTATAAATAGGTGCTTAGGTTAGAATTGAAAATCACACCAGAAACTGAAGTTTTCTCTCTCTATATTATCGAGCGTATTCTTGTGAGTATTTTGAGTATACTTTGAGTATTGCTATACGGTGAAAGTTCAAGTCATAGCCTATATCCGGTGTTTCAACTAGAAGTATTGTCTTTCGAGGTAAGGGATGTTATTTTCTTCTCAAATGATATTATTTCTTCAATATCATTATTCTGAAATATTGGTTGGAACTTTTTATCAAATTTGGAACTTTTTCATGTCGGGGTTACTATTCATGAGTTACTATTCATGAGTTACTATTCATGAGTTACTATTCACGAGTTACTATTCACGAGTACTATTCACGAAACGTGAAGATGTTTTTTGTGAAATTTCTATCTTTTGGTGTCGAGTTACTATTCACGATATCGGCACTATTAACGATATCTGACACTATTCACGAATCGACACTATTCAATTTAAAATGAAATTTTTCTTTTCGTCCAAAATATCTATTGTGGATACTAGCGTTGATTGTATCCATGTTTTGATCATTCTTGAATTTTACACCACTATGATTATTTTTTTGAGGTATTTTTGGACGTGGATAAAACAAAGTACGAATCCTTAATCCTTAATCCTTGTCATTTTGTTTCAATCGGATTCGTTTCTTTAAAAATATTTTTCATCATCCTCGATCTTAAATGATGATATTATTGAATATCTTTGGCCCAGAGTGCAAAGATGAATGATTTCGATGAATATCTTTGGCTGTAGTGCAAAGATGAATGATTTCGATGAATATCTTTGGCCCGTGAGTGCAAAGATGAACAGTGTTTAGATGAACATGACCAATCGGTGAATGTCCTTGGCCTGTAGTGCAAGGATGAATATTTGATCTCAGATATATATTAATTGATGTTACAGGGATAAAAATAGACGATGAACTTTGAAATTCATACATAGAAGATAGTAGTTTGCATTCTCTACTTAACTCTTCTAATGAATTATTATTTCCGCTGCGAATATTGATTTAAAACTTGTTGTCTATTGTATTCTATTATATTTTTCCCTGTTGAAGACTAACGATAATTTTGTTGTATATTATCTTAGTCATAATATTCTTTACTGGGCTAGTCGAGCTCACCCTTTTCCTTTTTGTTCCATTTTTCTTTTCAGGAGGCGAGAATATAGCGAGTACGCAGCTCTGGGTATGGAATGAAAGTTCTAGGGAGAGTTGTTTAGTAGTCCTCACCATTGTTGTAAAATAATTTATCAATAATTATGATGATGATTTATTTGTATGTGGATATTGTCTAGATGGCAATATCTGTATTTAAACTCACAGTTTTACTATTGTAATAATAAAGTTGTAGTTGTTTCTGTACCATGTATTTGGCGACTCAGAATGGGTTGGATGGAATGGACCTATTTTGGGGGCCACAGCTTGGTATCGAGCTTAGGATATGATCTCTGGCGGAGATCGGGGAATAGAACTAGGAGGGGAGAGACTAGTAAATCCTTCGCTAGTGTGTCCTACCTAAGCTTATTTGTTAGTTGGTTAGTATATAGGGATATTATGTGATATATTGATTTCCTTAATTAACCCTTGTTTTATGACAGTATTTAAGAATGTCGACTGAGAATATTAACAGTGGAGTGAATGAGACCGTGGAGATGCCTGTACCTACCAACGAGGAGAACGTGCAACAGGCTGGCAATGTACCTCCTGTAAACAACACCACTGAGCAGACGATGAACGACGGGATGTTTAGAAGCTTTTTGCGCTTCATGCAAAATCGACGAAGTGAGACTCGTGTTCAAAACATAGGAGGAAATGATAGCAATTCACGGGTTGTCACAGCCAAGCAGTTCAAAGAGTTGGGACCACCAGATTTCCATGGAAAGCCGGATCCGATCAAGGCAGAAACGTGGGTCAAGCAAATTACCAAGATAATTGATGTCTTGGGATGCACGGAGGAACAGAAGGTTCCATTCGCCACCTTTATGTTTCGTGGTGAAGCAGACATCTTGGTGGGAATCATGAAGCGTACTCCGACCAGATGCACTCAACATGTCTTGGGAAAGATTTCAGAATCGTTCAATGACAAGTACTTCCACAAAGTATTCGTCATATGAAGGAAGTGGAGTTTATTAGGCCGGAGCAGAAGTAACATGACGGTGTCTCAAAGACGAGGCGAAGTTTATGAGTTGTCGGTGTTCGCACCTCATTTGGTGGAAAATGAGCAACGTATGACACGTATATTTCTGAGGGGTCTAAAACTCGAAATTCGTCAATACCTCATTTCTCATAAATTTTCTCTATATTCAGATGTTGTAAACATGGCTCAATTATTAGAGCGAGATAATGAGTCTGTTCAACCGGGCGACCAACAACACAATAAAAATCATACTGGTGGCAACGGCCATCGGGACAATGATAACCATCGTGAAAGAAATTATCAGGCAAGAAATGGTAACCACTTCAGTGGTAATCATGGCCAAGATAATAGAAGAAATAATTCAAGTGAAAATTTCAAGAAGAGAAGATTAAACGATGGCGAGAAGACGTCGGCAGCAGCATCAACACCAGCAACAAATTCTAGGGGAGGAGAACGACCGCCAGCTAGATGTTACAAATGTGAGAGGGAGGGACATATAAGTCCAAACTGCTCACACCTTCCAAGGTATGTTTTAGTTGTGGAAAAGAAGATCACATAGCTCGATTTTGTCCTCAGAAGCGAAATCAAGTCCAAATTGAACAATGGCACCACCAAAGGCGGATACTGAAAAGACAAAGTCAACGGTTCTCGGAAGAGCGCTTATGTCGTGGCCAGATCAAAATGCGAGGAACCCGAACGAGTTTAGCACTCAAGTTAGTTAATTATAAATTCTTGCGAAGTTTATACCTTACTAGATACCTAGGTTCTACCCATTCTTTTATCTCTTTGCTTTACCAACGCTTGAATTTGACTACGGAGAAATTAGACTTTGACCTATCCGTGGAGACTCTGCTAAGAGAAACTTTTATTACATCCGTTGTTTAGAAATCTTGCTTGATTCGAGTTGGCACTATCACATTACACATTAACCTTATTTCTATAGAGATATTTGTTTTTGATGTGATTTTAAGGTTAACTACTCATCATGCCAAAATTGATTGGGGGCGTCACACATGTAGTCGTCACAAAACACTACGTTGCAGCCCAACGTAGTGGTACAATAGGCTGGCCACCTAGCGTACGTGTGGAGGGTGTTTTCAGTCTCCGTGATAGATAAACACTCTAGTTTGTAGTGTGAAGGATTGTGATGAAGCACTGGTTCACGGTCTAGTGTGACCCCTCAGCATAAATTGGAATTTGAGTTATTCATAATACTTCCCGATTATTGAAAAATCGTGGAAGACTCTTATTCTTCTGTGTGATGAATGTAGTGAGTAGAGTGTTCCTTAGAAAGGAGAATGTGGTAGAATGCAAGTGAGCAAGTTATAATAAGACTTTCGAAAAGATAATGAATAAAATTATTCAAAAGAATATGTAATATTCAAAATAGCATCGAGTAGAGGAGGTTTCGGTGATTCTGAGGACGGAATCCTTATAAGGGGGAGAGGATGTAAGAACCCGAATTTTCAGAAAATATTAAAATAAGAATTTAGTAAATAAATTTCTTAAAGCATGAGATGGGTTCAAACAAGAATATATAAATGTGCTACGAGGTATGTGGTATTGTGTTACAAAGGGTAATATGAGCCATGTAGTAAGTGATGTTGTGTTTAATAAATATATATCATTATTATATATTTGTTATAAATGGTAGAGATGAATTAGTAAGAAGATGGATAAGATTTATCAATCGACATTAAATAATTTATAGAATTATTTTATCATAGTAAGTTGGTGACCTTAAATATCCTTGATAACCACCAATTTCTTGAGTATATGTATGAGTATGTATCAAGTCTAAGACAGTTCAACCGTACCCTTTAATGGTGGATGTATAGGAGCTGGGCTAAATAATTCCTTCAGAGAGCGGAGGTATATACGAATTAGTAACAGATCTAACTCACTATGAAAACAGTGTAGACGAGACGAAAATTAATTTGTTGGTTGTTTGTGGGAAACCACTCAGTGTACTATATTGAATACCATTAAAGACTAGATGTGTGCTAGTTTTGGACTTGTATATATGTATGTTGTCGACGAGAGAAGAAAATCAATTTATCTTTAGATAAATATTGGATAGAGATTTATTGACTAATATTGGGATTTGGTTAAATGTATAGATTAAAGAAAGAAGAGTTTGAACTTGAAGTTTAATCTCTAAGTTATTCAAGAATGTAGTAATTGGAGATTCATTTTGGTTAGTATAACGAGATAGCATGTATGGAGCATGTTAAAAGATTTGCGAGTTAAGTTTTGTTTCTATTAAAGCATAACTTTTATGCGTCCTAACTTGAGGTGGAGCGGCCGCGCTGCAAGGCTCCAATTTTTTTTATTTATTATTTTTTTTTTAATAAAATGGAATTTTCTCTATTTTGAAATAGTAAGGGGTTGATTTGATTAATGTGGTTAGTTATGGGTAAAATACGCAAATATTTTAAATATGCAAGTGGTTATAAAATATTCATTGTTGTCGGGGAATATTCGTTTGGTCATGGAATATTCTTTACCGTTTGGGAATATTCGTATGACGACTGCAAGCAAATTGTCTATGCAGCCCCATAACGGAAAGCAATTGGATGAAGAAAACGACAAGTATAAGTTGTTTATAAATAATCTGGCGTAGTTGTTCAGAAGTAATCTTGTTGGAATACTCTTTGGTTAAAACAAGAAGAGCACTTTAGATTATTGCACCAATTATTGATTCTTACGTAAGAACGCACTACTCAATAATTGTTACGATAATTATCGCTCAATATTTTATTTTATTGATTCAATAATTTCTACGTTGATATTTTATATTATTGTTGTTTCAATAATTGTCACTGCATAGTATTTTCCATTATCAGATTAATAATTCATATTATTTGAATAATATTATTAGATAGCATTATTGGCAATGTCTAGAAAGTTCTGTCTAAGGAGAGGTTTGGTCACCTAATTGCGGCGCCAAAGAAGAGAAAATCTTATTGAAAGCCCCATCTTTCCTAGGAACTGCTGGTTGTCATTATTGTGATTCTATAATATTATTTGTGAATAATTAATTATTGATTTATATGATAAGGAAAATATTCATTTTATGTGGATATAGATGGAGAAAATTTTTAATGTGACAATTGTTGAAAATTGATATTTTATCTTTTTCTAATAAAATAATTTATTTAAATATATTATTATATTGTAATAATATAATAATGGTGATATTTTTACAATGAAAGTGTGATATATGAATAAATGAGGAGGAAGACTATTTTTGTTACAATAAATATTAAAAACATGTTAAACATGTCGGCGGACCCCATTTCTTGAGTGAAATTTGATTATAGCCTGTAAAATTGCCCGTTTATGAATTTCGGTCAATTTTTGTTTGGAATTTCCTATGAAAAAGATATAAGGTTCAAATTTTTCTGATAAAAGGGCTATTTATTATGAATTATTGAAGTTCCGAAGTTCCGGAATAATTGATTTTTGAAGTTTTAAATATTTTTTTAAAAGATAAACGTTTTTTCATTTGTGGGCATGTGTTAAATGGCTGAAATCAGATTCTTTTATGGTGGGCTTGAAAATTTAATAAATAATATTATTATATTAAATTTTATGGTTTGGTGTTCTAAGCATTTTTCTATAAATAGGGTGCTTAGGTTAGAATTGAAAATCACACCAGAAACTGAAGTTTTCTCTCTCTATATTATCGAGCGTATTCATGTGAGTATTTTGATATCTTGAGTGTTGCTATACGGTGCAAGTTTTCTTCAGCGTTATATCTAATATTCCAGCCATAAGTACTATTCTTTTGAGGTAAGGGATGTTATTTTTTAAAAATGATATTATTTCTTTCAATATCATTATGTTGGTATATTGGTAAGATTTTTCGTGTGAAATTCTGATCTTTTCATGTCGGAATTACTATTCACGAGTTACTATTCACGAGTTACTATTCATGAGTCACTATTCACGAGTTACTATTCATGAGTTACTATTCATGAGTTAATATTCATGAGTACTATTCACGAAGCATGATGATTTTTCTTATGAAATTTCTACCTTTTAGTGTCGGGATTACTATTCACGTATATGACACTATTCACGTATACGGCACTATTCACAAAAAAATTAAATTTTCTTTTTTGTGTCCAAGATTGTCTATTATGGTTCCTATCTTTGATTGGATCTATGTTTTGATCTTCATTTTTGAATTCTGCTCCATAATAGTTTATTATGGAGTATTTTTGAACTTGGATTTTCTAAAGTACTTAATCCTTAATATTTGTTTTTTCTCTCAATCGGATTCGCTTTTCTTTAAAATATATTTTTCATCATCCTCAGTCCTAAATGATGATATTACTAAATATCGTTGGCCTGTAGTGCAAAGATTAATGATTTTATGATGAATATCTTTGGCCCGTAGTGCAAAGATGAACAGGTGTTGAGATGAACATGACCGACTGATTAATATATTTGGCCTGTAGTGCAAAGATGATTATTTGATTAAAGATGTATATTGATTGATGTTACAGGGATAAAAATATCGATGATGGACTTTTAAATTCAAGATGATAGTAGATTTCATTCTCTACTTAACTCTTCTAATGAATTGTTGTTTCCGCTGCAGTTGTTGATCTAAAACTTGTTGTCTATTGTATTCTATAAGATTTTTTTTCCTTGTTGAAGACTAAGGATAATTGGTTGTACATTATCTTAGTCATAATATCCTTTACTGGGCTAGTTGAGCTCACCCTTTTCTTTTTGTTCCATTTTTCTTCTTAGCGGGCGAGAATATAGCGGGAACTAGTTAGGGTGTGGAGTGATGGTTCAAGACAGTTGTTTTAGTAGTCCTCACCATTTTTTAAAATAGTGTATCAATAATTATATGAGGACTTATTTGAGTGTGGATATTGTCCAGATGATAATATTTGTATTTAAACTCACAAGATATGTGTGTTGTCGTATTTTGCACGACAATTGTAATAATGAAGTTGTAGTTGTTTCTGTACCATGTATTTGGCGACTCAGAATGGGTTGGATGGAATGGACCTATTTTGGGGGCGTCACAGTTGGTATCAAAGCTTAGGGATATGGTCTCTGGCAGAGATCGGGGAATAGAACTTGGAGGGGAGAGACGAGTAAATCCTTCGCTAGTGTGTCCTACCTAAGCTTATTTATTGGTTGGTCAGAGTATAGGGTTATTATGTGCATGTTAATTTCTTTAATTAACACTTGTTTTATGGCAGTATTTAAGAATGGCAACTGAGAATGTTAACAGTGGAGTAAATGAGACCGTGGAGACACCTTTACTCACCAATCAGGAGAACGTGCAATAGGAAGACAATGTTCCTCCTATAAACAACACCACTGATCAGACGATGAACGATGGGATGTTTAGAATCTTTTTGCAGTTCATGCAAAATCAGACGAGGGATACTCATGTACAAAATACAGGTGGAAATGATAAGAACGCATACGCTTTGTCACAAATGCAAGCAGCTTCAAGAGTTGGGACCACCAGAATTCTGGGGAAAGCCGGATTTGATTAAGGCGGAGACGTGGGTCAAACAAATTACTAAGATATTCGATTGCTTGGGATGCATGGAGGAACAGAAGGTTCCATTCGCCACTTTTATGTTTCGTAATGAGGCAGATTATTGGTGGGAATATGTGAAGCATACCCACCAGCCTTACATAGCATGTCTTGGGAAATGTTTCAAAAACTATTCAATGACAAGTACTTTCCTGAAAGTATTCATCATATGAAGGAGGTAGAGTTTATTAGACTAGAACAGAACAACATGACGGTGTCCCAGTACGAGGCGAAGTTCGCGGAGTTATCCAAGTTTGCACCTCATTTGGTCGAGAATGAGGAACATATGACGCGGATGTTTCTGAGAGGTTTGAAACCCGACATACGTCAATATCTCATTTCTCATAAATTTTCTCAATATTCAGATGTTGTGAATAGGGCTCAGTTATTGGAGCGCGATAATGAGTCACTTCAATCAAGAATACGTCACAACAACTCGATGATAATCGCATCGATGGCAACGGCCATCTAACAATAATAACCATCACGGAGGAAATTATCATGCCAGAAATGGTAACCACTTCGGTGGTAATCATGGCCAAGATAATAGAAGAAATAATTCAAGTGGAAATTTCATGAAGAGAAGATTTAACGATGACAAAAAGACGTCGGTAGCAGCACCAGCACCAGCAAAAAATTCTAGGGGAGGAGAATGACCGCCAGTTAGATGCTACAAATGCGAAGAGGAAGGACATATAAGTCCAAACTGTTCACAGCCTTCCGAGGTATGTTTTAGTTGTTGAAAAGACGGTCATATAGCTCGATTTTGTCCTGTAGAAAAATCAAGTCTAGCTAAGACGGTGGCACTAGAAGCAGATACGGACAAGTCATAGTCAGCGGTTCCTGGAAGAGCGTTTGTCGTGACTGGCCAAAATGCGAGGAACTCGAACGAAGGTATCACGGGTTAGTTAATTATAAATTCTTGCGAAATGTATACCTTATTAGATACCGGTTCTACCCATTCTTTTATCTCTCCTGCTTATGCTCAACGTTTAAACTTGACTCCGAAGAAATTAGACTTTGACTTATCTATGGAGACTCTATTAGGAGAAACTTTCATTACATCCACTATTTATAAATCTTGTTTGATCCAAGTTGGCACCATCACATTACCTGTTGATCTTATCTCTTTAAAGATACTTGTTTTTGATGTGATTATAGGGATTGATTGGTTAACTACTCATCATGCCAAAATTGATTGTTTTTGTAAGGTTGTTAGTTTTTATATTCCTAAGCAACCTGTTATTCGAATTCAAGCAACCAAACCATTGAAGTTAAACTCTTTCATATCAAGCCATAAAGCCATTTTTTTATTAAAAAATGAATGTCAAGCTTTCTTAGCCATGTCATGTACTTGAATAAAAATATGTCAGATTTGAATGATATTTCTGTTGTTAGTAAATTTCCTGACGTATTTCCTGAAGAATTTCCTGGCCTACTCCCAGAGTGTGATATTGAATTTTGTATCAACTGTGAACCCGGTACAAAACCCATTTCTAAAATCTCGTATCGAATGGCTCCTATTGAACTTCAGGAGTTAAAAATTCAACTATAGAAGTTGGTACCCGAGCCTCTATCTGGTGATTTCCTTTGTGGAATGCACCGAAGCCAGACTCTCCGTGGGGGACACCATATTCGTGCGTTAGTAAACTGATAGGTGCCATTATGACGTGCTATCCAAGATTGGGATATGAGTCACAGTTGAGAGCAACCTAAGTCAGTAATCGAAATACGTAGCTTTCTAGGCTTAGTTGGTTATTATCAGAGATTCGTGGAAAGATTTTCTCGAATCGCTATTCCATTAACTCAGCTGACTTGTAGAGATACAAAATTCGAATAGAGTAAGGAATGTGGGAAGAGCATCCAAGAACTCAAGAGGAGACTCATTTCGGCACATGTTCTGACCATACCATCTTGGAAGAGCAAACGTGGTAGCTGACGTGTTGAGTAGAAAATCGTATGTGGTTACGAGTGCGATATTGTCAAAACCCATTTCATATAACTTACAAATGATAGAGATAGAGTTAAAGACTCTAGGGACCCACGTGATGATATACGAGTATAATCGACTTTAATAAATAAAGTTAAAATCGCTCAAGCTACACACCGGAGCTGATGAATATAAAGAAGAAGGTGAAAGAAGGCGTTATTCTAGAACTAAGAGTTGATGAAGAGAAGAAATCTTAACCTTCTATTTATTAGTCCATTTGAAATTCTCGATCGAATAGGAACTGTGGCCTATAGACTCGTTTTACCCCCAAGTATGTCGCGTGTTCATAACATTTTTCACGTATCGATGTTACAAAAATATGTGAACGATCCGAACCACGTTATTGAGTTAGAACCGGATGAGATAATAGAAGACTTAACGTACGAGGAGGTACCTGTCATGATCTTGGATAGGAAGGAGCATGTCCTACGCACAAAGGTCATATCACAAATCAAAGTTTTATGGAGGAACCATGCTATTGAAGAAATGACCTTGGAGTTGGAATCAAAAAATAAAAAAGAGGTATCCTCACCTTTTTCGAAACACCAGGTACGTACATCAATTTCGAAGACAAAATTTTATAAGGAGGGGAGGTTGTAAGGCCCCAATTTTTTTTTATTATTATTTTTTTAATAAAATGGAATTTCCTCTATTTTGAAATAGTAAGGGGTTGATTTGATTAATGTGGTTAGTTATGGGTAAAATGCGCAAATATTTTAAATAAGCAAGTGGTTATAAAATATTCATTGTTGTTCTGGAATATTCGCTTGATCGTGGAATATTCTTCTTGCTGCTTTAAAAATATTCGTATTTACGACAAGCAAATTGTGTGGGCCCCATAACGAAAAAAGCAATTGGATGAAGAAAAAATGACAAGTATAAGTTGTTTATAAATAATCATGCGTAGTTGTTACCAAGTAATACCGTTGGAATACTCTTTTGTTAAAACACAAGAAAACACAAGAAGACATTTCCAGATTGCACCAATTATTTATTCTTACGTAAGAAGGCACTACTCAATAATTGTTACAAAGAATTATTGTTCAATATTTTATTTTATTGATTCAATAATTGCTACGTTGATATTTTATATTATTGTTATTTCAATAATTGTCACTACACAAGATTTTCCATTATCAGATTAATAATTCATATTATTTGAATATATTATTAGATAGCATTATTGGCAATGTCTAGAAAGTTCTGCTCTAAGGAGAGGTTTGGTCACCTAATCATGCTACCAAGAAGGAGAAATCCATATTGAAAGCCCCATCTTTCCTGGAACTACCGTCTGTCATCATTATTGTGATTCTATAATATTATTTTTGAATAATTAATTATTTATTTGTATGATAAGGAAAATATTCATTTTATGTGGATATAGATGGAGAAAATTTTAAATGTGACAATTGTTGAAAATTGATATTTTATCTTTTCTCGATAAAATAATTTATTTAAATATATTATTATATTTTAATAATATAATAATGGTGATATTTTTACAATGAAAATGTGATATATGAATAAATGAGGAGGAAGAGATTTTTTTGTTACAATAAATATTAAAAACATGTTTTTCATGTCTTCTTGGATGTCCCATTTCTTGATCGAAATTTGATTATAAATTTAAAATTCGCCTGCTTATGAATTTCTATTCAATTTTTGTTTGAATTTGGAAAAACTTAAACTTACAAAGTTGTAGAGAATGGAATTTCCTATGGAAAAGATATAAGGTTCAAATTTTTCTCGATAAAAGGGCTATTTATTATGAATTATTGAAGTTCAAGTTCCTAATAATTGATTTTTTGAAGTTTTAAATATTTTTTTAAAAAAACGTTTTTTTTTCATTTGTGGGCATGTGTTAAATGTGTTGAATCGATTCTTTTATGGTGGGCGTGAAAATTTAATAAATAATATTATTATTATATTAAATTTTCTGGTTTGGTGTTCTAAGCATTTTTCTATAAATAGGGTGCTTAGGTTAGAATTGAAAATCACACCAGAAACTGAAGTTTTCTCTCTCTATATTATCGAGCGTATTCATGTGAGTATTTTGATATCTTGAGTGTTGCTATACTATGCAAGTTTTCTTCAAATAAGATATATCTAATATTCCAAATGTAAAGTACTATTCTTTTTCGAGGTAAGGGATGTTATTTTTTAAAAATGATATTATTTCTTTCAATATCATTATGCTGGTATATTGGTAAGATTTTTCGTGTGAAATTCTGATCTTTTCATGTCGGAATTACTATTCACGAGTTACTATTCACGAGTTACTATTCATGAGTCACTATTCATGAGTTAATATTCATGAGTACTATTCACGAAGCCTGATGATTTTTCTTATGAAATTTCTACCTTTTAGTGTCTGAGTTACTATTCACGATATGACACTATTTCACGATACTAAGACTATTCACGAATATATTTACTACTCATTCACAAAAAAAATTAAATTTTCTTTTTTGTGTCCAAGATTGTCTATTATGGTTCCTATCTTTGATTGGATCTATGTTTTGATCTTCATTTTTGAATTCTGCTCCATAATAGTTTATTATGGAGTATTTTTGAACTTGGATTTTCTAAAGTACGAATCCTTAATATTTGTTCTTTTGTCTCACTGGATTCGTTTTCTTTAAAATATATTTTTCATCATCCTCAGTCCTAAATGATGATATTACTAAATATCGTTGGCCTGTAGTGCAAAGATTAATGATTTTATGATGAATATCTTTGGCCCAGAGTAGCAAAAGATGAACAGTGTTGAGATGAACACGACCGATCGATTAATATATTAGGCCTCAGAGTGCAAAGATGATTATTTGATTAAAGATGTATATTGATTGATGTTACAGGATAAAATATCGATGATGGACTTTTAAATTCATAGATGATAGTAGATTTCATTCTCTACTTAACTCTTCTAATGAATTGTTGTTTCACCGCAGCTTGTTGATCTAAAACTTGTTGTCTATTGTATTCTATCGATTTTTTTCCTCGTTGAAGACTAAGGATAATTTGTTGTACATTATCTTAGTCATAATATCCTTTTATCGGGCTAGTTGAGCTCACCCTTTTCTTTTTGTTCCATTTTTCTTCTTAGTGAGGCAAGAATATAATGGAACTACTAGTTAGGGTGTGGAGTGATGGTTCAAGATAGTTGTTTTAGTAGTCCTCACCATTTTGTAAAATAGTGTATCAATAATTATAATGAGGACTTATTTGAGTGTGGATATTGTCTAGATGATAATATTTGTATTTAAACTCACAAGATATGTGTTGTCGATTTTGCACGACACAATTGTAATAATGAAGTTGTAGTTGTTTCGCACCATGTATTTGGCGACTCGTAATGGGTTGGATGGAATGGACCTATTTTGGGGGCGTCACAGTTGGTATCAAAGCTTAGGGATATGGTCTCCGCGAGATCGGGAATAGAACTTGGAGGGGAGAGACGAGTAAATCCTTTGCTAGTGTGTCCTACCTAAGCTTATTTATTGGTTGGTCAAAGTATAGGGTTATTATGTGCATGTTAATTTCTTTAATTAACCCTTGTTTTATGGCAGTATTTAAGAATGGCAACTGAGAATGTCAACAGTGGAGTAAATGAGACCGTGAAGACACCTTTACTCACCAATCAGGAGAACGTGCAATAGGAAGACAATGTTCCTCCTGTAAACAACACCACCGATCGTATTTATGAACGATGGGATGTTTAGAATCTTTTTGCGCTTCATGCAAAATCGCATTTAGGATACTCATGTACAAAATACAGTGGAAATGATAAGAACGCATTGGGTTTGTCACAACCAAGCAGCTTCAAAGAGTCGGGACCACCGTAATTCTAGGGAAGCCGGATCCGATTAAGGCGGCGAGACGTGGGTCAAACAAATTACCAAGATATTCGATGTCTTGGGATGCACGGAGGAATGTAAGGTTCCATTCGCCACTTTTATGTTCCAGAATGAGGCAGATTATCGGTGGGAATCATGAAGCATACCCACCACCCTTACTTAAATATGTCTTGGGAAATGTTTCAAAAACTATTCAATGACAAGTACTTTCCTCGAAAGTATTCATCATATGAAGGAGGTAGAGTTTATTAGACTAGAATGTAACAACACGATTGTCCCCCAAAGACGAGGCGAAGTTCATGAGTTATCCAGTTTGCACCTCATTTGGTGGAGAATGAGGAACGATGACGCGGATGTTTCGAGAGAGGTTTGAAACCCGACATACGCCAATATCTCATTTCTCATAAATTTTCTCTATATTCGATGTTGTGAATAGGGCTCAATTATTGAGCGCCGATAATGAGTCACCATCAACCAAGAATAACGACTTAACAACTCGATGATAATCGCATCGGCAAAACGGCCATCGGAACAATAATAACCATCATGAGGAAATTATCATGCCGTAAATGGTAACCACTTCGTGGTAATCATGGCCAAGATAATAGAAGAAATAATTCAAGTGGAAATTTCAAGAAGAGAAGATTTAACGATGACGAAGACGCTCAGAAGAAAGACCAAAGACCAAAGAATAACAAATTCTAGGGGAGGAGAACGACCGCCAGCTAGATGCTACAAATGCGAGAGGAGGGGACATATAAGTCCAAACTGCTCACAACCTTCCAAGGTATGTTTTAGTTGTGGAAAAGACGGTCATATAGCTCGAGATTTTATCCTCAGAGTGAAATCAAGTCCAAATGGGATGGTGGCACTAAAGGCGGATATATGATAAAAACAAAGTCAAAGTCAATGGTTCTCGGAAGAGCGCTTTGTCGTGATCGCCAAAAAATGCGAGGAACCCGAATGAAGGTATCACGTTAGTTAGTTAATTATAAATTCTTGCGAAATGTATACCTTATTAGATACCGGTTCTACCCATTCTTTATCTCTCCCGCTTGTGCTCAACATTTAAACTTGACTTCTGAGAAATTAGACTTTGACTTATCTATGGAAACTCTATTAGGAGAAACTTTCATTACATCCACTGTTTATAAATCTTATTTGATCCAAGTTGGCACCATCACATTACCTGTTGATCTTATCTCTTTAAAGATACTTGCTTTTGATGTGATTTTAGGGATTGATTGGTTAACTACTCATCATGCCAAAATTGATTGCTTTTGTAAGGTTGTTAGTTTTTATATTCCTAAGCAACCTGTTATTCGAATTCATGCAACCAAACCATTGAAGTTAAACTCTTTCATATCAAGCCATAAAGCCATTCGCTTATTGAAAAATGAATGTCAAGCTTTCTTAGCCCATGTCATGGACTTGAACAAAAATATGTCGATTTGAATGATATTTCATTGTTAGTGAATTTCCGACGATTTCAAGAAGAATTTCCGCCTACTCCTCAGAGTGATATTGAATTTTGTATCAACTTTGAACCCTAAGACAAAACCCATTTCTAAAATCTCGTATCGAATGGCTCCTATTGAACTTCAGGAGTTAAAAATTCAACTATAGAAGTTGGTACCCGAGCCTCTATCTGGTGATTTTCTTTGTGGAATGCACCGAAGCCAGACTCTCCGTAGGGGACGCCATATTCATGCGTTAGTAAACTAATAGGTGCCATTATGACGTGCTATCCAAGATTGGGATATGAGTCACAGTTGAGAGCAACCTAAGTCAGTAATCGAAATACGTAGCTTTCTAGGCTTAGTTGGTTATTATCAGAGATTCGTGGAAAGATTTTCTTGAATCGCTACTCCATTAACTCAAATTGACTCAGAGATACAAAATTCGAATGGAGTAAGGAATGTGGGAAGAGCTTCAAGAACTCAAGAGGAGACTCATTTCGCACATGTTCACCATACCATCTTCGAAAAGCAAACGTGGTAGCCGACGTGTTGAGTAGAAAATCGTATGTGGTTACGAAAAGCGATATTGTCAAAAGACCCATTTCATATAACTTACAAATGATAGAGATAGAGTTAAAGACTCTCTGGGACCCACGTGATGATATATACGAGTAGAATCGACTTTTAATCGATAAAGTTAAAATCGCCAAGCTACACACGGAAGTCGATGAATATAAAGAAGAAGGTGAAAGAAGTTGTTATTTTAAAAGTAAGAGTTGATGAAGAGAAGAAATCTTAACCTTTCGATTTATTAGTTCATTTGAAATTCTCGATCGAATAGGAACTGTGGCCTATAGACTCGCTTTTACCGCCAAGTATGTCGCGTGTTCATAACGCTTTTCACGATGACGATGTTACGAAAATATGTGAACGATCCAACCACGCTATCGAAGTTAGAACCGACGAGATAACGTAAGACTTAACGTATTTAAGAGGTACCACCAAGATCTTGGATAGGAAGGAGCATGTCCTACACACAAAGGTCATATCCACAAGTCAAAGTTTTGTGGAGGAACCATGCTATTGAAGAAATGACCGGGAGTTGGAATCAAAAAATGAAAAGCAAGGTATCCTCACCTTTTCAAAACACTAGTACGTACGCCAATTTCGAGGACGAAATTTCATAAGGAGGGAGGTCAGAAGACCCCGATTTTTTTTTTTATTATAAAATTTAATAAAATGGAATTTCCTTATTTTGAAATAGTAAGGGTTGATTTGATTAATGTGGTTAGTTATGGGTAAAATGCGCAAATATTTTAAATAAGCAAGTGGTTATAAAATATTCATTGTTGTGTGGAATATTCGTTTGATCGTGGAAATATCTTCATTTCGGAAATATTCGTGATTTACGCATAAGCGACCTTTGTGGAGCCCCATAACGGAAAGCAATTGAATGAAGAAAACGACAAGTATAAGTTGTTTATAAATAACGCAGTAGTTGTTACCAAGTAATACTGCTGGAATACCCCGTGGTTAAACACAAAATACGCTGTTGCAAGAGATTGCACTGTATTACCAATTATTGATTCTTACGTAAGAACGCACTACTCAATAATTGTTACAGTAATTATTGTTCAATATTTTATTTTATTGATTCAATAATTGCTACGTTGATATTTTATATTATTGTTGTTTTAATAATTGTCACTGCACAGTATTTTCCATTATCAGATTAATAATTCATATTATTTGAATAATATTATTAGATAACATTATTGGCAATGTCTAAAAAGTTTTATCTAAGGAGAGGTTTGGTCACCTAATTGCGCGCCCGTAAGGAGAAATCCTTATTGGAAAACCCCATCTTTCCTAAGAACTGTCTGGTTGTCATTATTGTGATTCTATAATATTATTTGTGAATAATTAATTATTTATTTATATGATAAGGAAAATATTCATTTTATGTGGATATAGATGGAGAAAATTTTAAATGTGACAATTGTTGAAAATTGATATTTTATCTTTTTCTGATAAAATAATTTATTTAAATATATTATTATATTTTAATAATATAATAATGGTGATATTTTTACAATGAAAATGTGATATATGAATAAATGAGGAGGAAGACTATTTTTGTTACAATAAATATTAAAAACATCTTAAACATGTTTCGGACCCCATTTCTTGACTGAAATTTGATTATAGCCTATAAAATTGCCCGTTTATGAATTTCGGTCAATTTTTGTTTGGAATTTGGAAAAACTTAAACTTACAAAGTTGTAGAGAATGGAATTTCCTATGGAAAAGATATAAGGTTCAAATTTTTCTGATAAAAGGGCTATTTATTATGAATTATTGAAGTTCCGAAGTTCCGGAATAATTGATTTTTGAAGTTTTAAATATTTTTTTTAAAAGAAAAATGTTTTTTTTCATTTGTGGGCATGTGTTAAATAGCTGAAATTAGATTCTTTTATGGTGGGCTTGAAAATTTAATAAATAATATTATTATATTAAATTTTATGGTTTGGTATTCTAAGCATTTTTCTATAAATAGGGTGCTTAGGTTAGAATTGAAAATCACACCAGAAACTGAAGTTCTCTCGCTCTATATTATTGAGCGTATTCTTGTGAGTATTTTGATATCTTGAGTGTTGATATACGGTGCAAGTTTTCTTCAGCGTTATATCTAATATTCCAGCCATAAGTACTATTCTTTTGAGGTAAGGGATGTAATTTTTTAAAAATGATATTATTTATTTCAATATCATTATGCTGGAATATTGGTAAGATTTTTCTTGTGAAATTTTGATCTTTTCATGTCGGAATTACTATTCACGAGTTACTATTCATGAGTTAATATTCATGAGTACTATTCACGAAGCATGATGATTTTTCTTATAAAATTTCTACCTATTAGTGTCGGGGTTACTATTCACGTATATGACACTATTCACGAATACGACACTATTCACAAAAAAATTAAATTTTCTTTTCTATGTCTAAGATTGTCTATTATGGTTCCTATCTTTGATTGGATCTATGTTTTGATCTTCATTTTTGAATTCTGCTCCACAATAGTTTATTATGGAGTATTTTTGAACTTAGATTTTCTAAAGTACTAAATCCTTAATATTTGTTCTTTTGTCTCAATCGGATTCGCTTTTCTTTAAAATATATTTTTCATCATCCTCACCCTAAATGATGATATTACTAAATATCTTTGGCCCAGAGTGCAAAGATTAATGATTTTATGATGAATATCTTTGGCCCTGTAGTAGATGCAAAGATGAACAGTGTGTTCGAGATGAATATGACCGATCGATTAATATATTTGGCCTCAGTGCAAAAGATGATTATTTGATTAAAGATGTATATTGATTGATGTTACAGGGATAAAAATATCGATGATGGACTTTAAATTCAAGATGATAGTAGATTTCATTCTCTACTTAACTCTTCTAATGAATTGTTGTTTCCGCTGCAGTTGTTGATCTAAAACTTGTTGTCTATTGAATTCTATCAGATTTTTTTCCCTGTTGAAGACTAAGGATAATTGGTTGTACATTATATTAGTCATAATATCCTTTACTGGGCTAGTTGAGCTCACCCTTTTCTTTTTGTTCTATTTTTCTTCTCAGTGGGCGAGAATATAGCGGGAACTAGTTGGGGTGTGGAGTGATGGTTCAAGACAGTTGTTTTAGTAGTCCTCACCATTTTTTAAAATAGTGTATCAATAATTATATGAGGACTTATTTGAGTGTGGATATTGTCCAGATGATAATATTTGTATTTAAACTCACAGTATATGTGTTGTCGTATTTTGCACGACAATTGTAATAATGAAGTTGTAGTTGTTTCTGTACCATGTATTTGGCGACTCAGAATGGGTTGGATGGAATGGACCTATTTTGGGGGCGTCACACGCGCCACTCTCAAGCCTAAGACCAAAGCGGCCACACCTGCCTATATACTGTTCATGATGAGTTTGTAATCTGAACTTTAGGATTTGTGTATTAGTAATTAATATGTTATAATAAGGACCATAATTGGTGTTCCAACCGTCCATGAATGGATTGAGATAACGATTCATGAATTGAATGAGAAGTTATTTATGGAAATTACTATTGGTTAATTAAGTTATATTATGTAATATTATAATATAATTTGAGTATAAAGCCTTGTGTGGCAGTGGCGTGATAGTAAATCAAATAAAAAGAGTTAATTCCCTTACATAGGATGGTGAATTAATATATGTGCTTTACATGAAGAAAATGAAATGATAATGTTAAGTAATGTTAGTATTTTTATATATTACATAATATGGTAATATGTGAAAGGGTTAATATTTGAAAGCTGTGAATGTAAAGATTGAGGATGTTGGCTTGGGACAATCGAATAATTATACATACAGTGTATAATTTAAATAATTAATAGAGTAAATATTAATTATTCTAAGTTGATAGGTATCAATGTGACGTGTTATCCAAGTCTTGGATGAGAGTCACAGTTTTTAAATGATATTTCTATCGTTAATAAATTTTCTAACGTATTCTTGAAGAACTTTTTAGCCTACCCCTAGAGCGTGAAATCGAATTTTGTATTGACCCCAGTACAAAACTCATTTCTAAAACTCTCAAATATTTCTTCACCTAGAACTAACGTATTATGCGCCAAAGACGTTGGCTCGAGCTGTTGAAGATTACCACTATACCATTCAATATCATTGTGGAAGAGCGAACGTGGTAGCTGACGCATTGAGTAGAAGATCGTATGCGTTTACGAGTGTGATGTTGTTAACACAAAAACCCATTTTATATAACTTACAAATGATGAAGATAGTGTTAAAGACTCTAGTGACCCACGTGAAGATAACGAATATACGAGTAGAATCGACTTTAATCGATAAAGTTAAAGCCACTCAAACTACACACCTGAAGCTGATGAATATGAAGAAGAAGGTTTAAGAAGGCGTTATTCTAAAAGCAAGAGTCGATGAATAGAGGAAATCCCAACCCTTGATTTTATTAGTCTATTTGAAATCCTCGATCGAGTAGGAACTGTGGCCTATAGACTCGTTTCACCGCCAAGTATGTTGCGTGTTCATAACTTTTTTCACGTATCGATGTTACGTAAATATGTGGATGACCCGAACCACATTATTGAATTAGAACTAAATTTAATGTATGAGGAGATACATGTTAAAATCTTGGATAAGAAGGATCCTATTCGACACTCAAAAGTTATACCTCAAGAGTTAGAATCTGAAATGAAGTCAAGGTATCCTCACCTCTTCGGCATACCAGGTAAGTACGTAAATTTTGAGGGAGAAATTTCATAAGGAGGGGAGATTGTGAGACCCCAAATTTTATGAATAAAGATTTAAATTTCTCGAAATATTTTTTTGAATATTATGGTGTGGATTTGATATAATGTTATAGTTGTGGGTAATATTTATAAATTTTGCAAAGTAAGCAAGTTGTTATATAATATTCGATTGGTCCGTAAATATTCGTTTTCACAGGAAATATTCGTACGACGGCACAATCATTGGTGGACCCCACAACGGAAGTATTGTCGTAGTAAGAAAACGACATGAAATTATCTTTTTATAAAAATAACGGAGAAAGTGTTACCGTTAAAACCGTTGAACTACCCGGTAGTAAAAGTACAATGAATGTCTGGCGGTTCGCATAGTAGCACACGGTATTGATTATTGATGCTTACGTAAGAAGTCACTCAGTTATACTCAATTATTGCTACAGTAATTGCTGCATCATATATCTCATATTATTGATTCAATTATTGTCACAGTATCATCTGCATAATATGTTCTATTATTAAATCAATAATTAAGATGGCAAAGTTATTCATATTATTATTTGCAATATTGACAATGTCTAGAAGTTCTGTTAAGGAGAGGTTTGGTTACCTAATTGCGCGCCAATAAGGAAAAATCCTTATCGGAATGCCCCCTCTTTCCTGGGAACGACCTGGTTGTTAAATATTGTGAATTATAATATTAATGACGAATAAGTTCGTGTTGATTAAGTATGAAATTGATAGTTCCATTGTGTTTGAATTATTAGTGTTAGTGGAAATCGAGATTTATTTCGATAATAATTGATGTCTGGAGGTTATATTGACCAATCGGGTAATTAACCGGATAAATGAGCAATTAATTGCTATTGATAAACATGATTATAACTATTTGTTCACATGTGTGTACTATTGATTCACATTCATTTACTATTAGGGGAGTTGGTGCAAGATTGATAATACTTGCATGACTAAGTTAAAAATGGAGGTATAGATGGAGGTACTATACTGTAATTCATATTTTCACATGTCTAGAACTATTGATTCACATGATTGAACTATTGATTCACATTATTTACTATTAGGGGAGGTGGTGCAAGTTTGATAATACTTGCAAGACTAAATTGAAAATGAAAGAAAAGTTGAAGGTATTGTACTGTAATATTTTGAACCCCAAAACGTGCAGTTATCGAAACTATATTTTCCTATAAATAGAAGCTCATTCTTCCTTCATTTCTTACCAATTCACTAAAGCTATATAGCAATTATTATAGAGAGAAGTTATAGAGAGAAAGAAGAAGAGAAGTCTACTACCCCTCTACTCCAGTATCCAGTTTCTTTCTAAGGTAAGGGTATTATTTCTTTCGTATTCATTAAGAGAGCTATTGTTATTCCATTCCTTATTATTATGTTGGAATAACCTGTTTATACGAAGTACTGTATACATGGTGAAATTCTTCTATGATTCCATTCTTTATTATTCTGTTGGAATATCCCGTCTGTGCGGATTACACATGACCAGGTTCCGTTCTTTATTATTCTGTTAGAATATCCTATCTGTGCGGATTATATATGACCTGGTTCCATTCTTTATTATTATATTGGAATAACCTGTCTATGCGGTCTATCGCATGCCTAGTGAATTCTGTTGTTATTCCATTCTTTATTATTCTGTTGGAATATCCTGTTTGTACAGATTACACATGACCTGGTTCAATTCTTTATTATTATGTTGGGAATAACCTGTCTGTGCGGTCTATCGCATGCATAGTGAATTCTTCTATTATTCCATTCTTTATTATTCTGTTGGAATAACATGTTTATGTGGATTACCGTGTGCATGGTGAATGATCCTTTGTATTCATTCCTTATTAAATTGTAGAAATGATATGTCTACGTGGATTACCGCATGGCGGGTGAAAAATCCATTTGTAGTTTCGTAATTTTTCTGACCCTCAAAAATTCTGAAAAAATTTGAAATGATAATTTGATGAGTTTTCTATATTGTGTCCAAAGATGGCGATTTTTGGATGTATAGATTAAGTGTTATGGATTTTATAGGAAAATACTATTTTAAAAGGAAACCCTTATAACTCCTTGTGGTTAACTCCAAAATTGGTGAAATTTTTATTGGAAGTACATGTATATAACAGGATTATACCTTGTAAATTTCAAAATTTTTGGACAAAAGTACAATTTATGATAAATGTCTAAATATTCGGCAGTTTTGGCCATATTAAAAATAGTAAATGAATTTTAAAAAATTCCGAGAAAAATATATGTTCAATATGGGACTATATTCGGCTAAATCCCAGAAAAAAAATATTTTTGGGACTGATTTGGTATTTTTCATGAAAATAAACTAGTTATGAGTAAATGAATTAAATATGTTATGTGAAGTAACAAAATTGGAAAATAGGATTTTATGGCTTGGGAATCCTATATAGGGTATATGCAGATTTTTGATGAGGGTTTGATCATTGGTGAAGAAATTTTATGAGTATGGCATTTTTAAATGATTAAAATGCATTATTTGGTAAAGTGTAAACAATTGAAATAAATTGTTTATAAGTTTAAGAAGTGATTAAAATATTATTATAATATTAAAAATATTAGATTTTGAGTTTATTAAGTGATTGATAATATGTGATCTAAAACTTGTTGTCTATGGTATTCTATAAGATTTTTTTTCCCTGTTGAAGACTAAGGATAATTGGTTGTACATTATCTTAGTCATAATATCCTTTACTGGGCTAGTTGAGCTCACCCTTTTCTTTTTGTTCCATTTTTCTTCTTAGCGGGCAAGAATATAGCGGGAACTAGTTAGGGTGTGGAGTGATGGTTTAAGACAGTTGTTTTAGTAGTCCTCACCATTTTGTAAAATAGTGTATCAATAATTATATGAGGACTTATTTGAGTGTGGATATTGTCCAGATGATAATATTTGTATTTAAACTCACAGTATATGTGTTGTCGTATTTTGCACGACAATTGTAATAATGAAGTTGTAGTTGTTTCTGTACCATGTATTTGGCGACTCAGAATGGGTTGGATGGAATGGACCTATTTTGGGGGCGTCACAGTTGGTATCAAAGCTTAGGGATATGGTCTCTGGCAGAGATCGGGGAATAGAACTTGGAGGGGAGAGACGAGTAAATCCTTTGCTAGTGTGTCCTACCTAAGCTTATTTATTGGTTGGTCAGAGTATAGGGTTATTATGTGCATGTTAATTTCTTTAATTAACCCTTGTTTTATGGCAGTATTTAAGAATGGCAACTGAGAATGTCAACAGTGGAGTAAATGAGACCGTGAAGAAACCTTTACTCACCAATCAGGAGAACGTGCAATAGGAAGACAATGTTCCTCCTGTAAACAACACCACTGATCAGACGATGAACGATGGGATGTTTAGAATCTTTTTGCAGTTCATGCAAAATCAGACGAGGGATACTCATGTACAAAATACAGGTGGAAATGATAGCAACGCACGGTTTGTCACAGCCAAGCAGTTCAAAGAGTTGGGACCACCAGAATTCTAGGGAAAGCCGGATTTGATTAAGGCGGAGACGTGGGTCAAACAAATTACTAAGATATTCGATGGCTTGGGATGCATGGAGGAACAGAAGGTTCCATTCGCCACTTTTATGTTTAGAATGAGAAGCGATTCATCGGTGGGAATATGTGAAGCATACCCACCAAATTTTACTTAACATGTCTTGGGAAATGTTTCAAAAACTATTCAATGACAAGTACTTTCCTGAAAGTATTCATCATATGAAGGAGGTAGAGTTTATTAGACTAGAACAGAACAACATGACGGTGTCCCAGTACGAGGCGAAGTTCGCGGAGTTATCCAGGTTTGCACCTCATTTGGTCGAGAATGAGGAACATATGACGTGGATGTTTCTGAGAGGTTTGAAACCCGACATACGTCAATATCTCATTTCTCATAAATTTTCTCAATATTCAGATGTTGTGAATAGGGCTCGATTATTGGGCGATAATGAGTCACCAATCAAGACGCATTCTATGGTAAAATTGGCGCGGTCATCCGGAACAATAATAACCATCATGGAGGAAATTATCATGCCAGAAATGGTAACCACTTCGGTGGTAATCATGGCCAAGATAATAGAAGAAATAATTCAAGTGGAAATTTCATGAAGAGAAGATTTAACGATGACAGAAAGACGTCGGTAGCAGCACCAGCACCAGCAACAAATTCTAGGGGAGGAGAATGACCGCCAGTTAGATGCTACAAATGCGAAGAGGAGGGACATATAAGTCCAAACTGTTCACAGCCTTCCAAGGTATGTTTTAGTTGTGGAAAAGACGGTCATATAGCTCGATTTTATCCTGTAGTGAAATCAAGTCCAGCTGGGATGGTGGCACTAGAGGCAGATATGGACAAGTCAAAGTCAGCGGTTCCTGGAAGAGCGTTTGTCGTGACTGGCCAAAATGCGAGGAACCCGAATGAAGGTATCACGGGTTAGTTAATTATAAATTCTTGCGAAATGTATACCTTATTAGATACCGGTTCTACCCATTCTTTTATCTCTCCTGCTTATGCTCAACATTTAAATTTGACTTCGGAGAAATTAGACTTTGACTTATCTATGGAAACTCTATTAGGAGAAACTTTCATTACATCCACTGTTTATAAATCTTGTTTGATCCAAGTTGGCACCATCACATTACCTGTTGATCTTATCTCTTTAAAGATACTTGCTTTTGATGTGATTTTAGGGATTGATTGGTTAACTACTCATCATGCCAAAATTGATTGCTTTTGTAAGGTTGTTAGTTTTTATATTCCTAAGCAACCTGTTATTCGAATTCATGCAACCAAACCATTGAAGTTAAACTCTTTCATATCAAGCCATAAAGCCATTTTTTTATTAAAAAATGAATGTCAGGCTTTCTTAGCCATGTCATGTACTTGAACAAAAATATGTCAGATTTGAATGATATTTCTGTTGTTAGTGAATTTCCTGACGTATTTCCTGAAGAATTTCCTGGCCTACTCCCAGAGTGTGATATTGAATTTTGTATCAACTTTGAACCCGGTACAAAACCCATTTCTAAAATCTCATATCGAAAGGCTCCTATTGAACTTCAGGAGTTAAAAATTCAACTATAGAAGTTGGTACCCGAGCCTCTATCTGGTGATTTTCTTTGTGGAATGCACCGAAGCCAGACTCTCCGTAGGGGACGCCATATTCATGCGTTAGTAAACTAATAGGTGCCATTATGACGTGCTATCCAAGATTGGGATATGAGTCACAGTTGAGAGCAACCTAAGTCAGTAATCGAAATACGTAGCTTTCTAGGCTTAGTTGGTTATTATCAGAGATTCGTGGAAAGATTTTCTTGAATCGCTATTCCATTAACTCAGCTGACTTGTAGAGATACAAAATTCGAATGGAGTAAGGAATGTGGGAAGAACTTCCAAGAACTCAAGTGGAGACTCATTTCGGCACATGTTCTGACCATACCATCTTGGAAGAGCAAACGTGGTAGCTGACGTGTTGAGTAGAAAATCGTATGTGGTTACGAGTGCGATATTGTCAAAACCCATTTCATATAACTAACAAATGATAGAGATAGAGTTAAAGACTCTAGGGACCCACGTGATGATATACGAGTATAATCGACTTTAATAAATAAAGTTAAAATCGCTCAAGCTACACACCGGAGCTGATGAATATAAAGAAGAAGGTGAAAGAAGGCGTTATTTTAGAAGTAAGAGTTGATGAAGAGAAGAAATCTTAACCTTCGAGTTATTAGTCCATTTGAAATTCTCGATCGAATAGGAACTGTGGCCTATAGACTCGTTTTACCGCCAAGTATGTCGCGTGTTCATAACGTTTTTCACGTATTGATGTTACGAAAATATGTGAACGATCCGAACCACGTTATTGAGTTAGAACCGGACGAGATAACAGAAGACTTAACGTACGAGGAGGTACCTGTCATGATCTTGGATAGGAAGGAGCATGTCCTACACACAAAGGTCATATCACAAATCAAAGTTTTGTGGAGGAACCATGCTATTGAAGAAATGACCTGGGAGTTGGAATCAAAAAATAAAAGCAAGGTATCCTCACCTTTTCGAAACACCAGGTACGTACGTCAATTTCGAAGACGAAATTTCATAAGGAGGGGAGGTTGTAAGGCCACGATTTTTTTTTATTATTATTTTTTTAATAAAATGGAATTTCCTCTATTTTGAAATAGTAAGGGGTTGATTTGATTAATGTGGTTAGTTATGGGTAAAATGCGCAAATATTTTAAATAAGCAAGTGGGTATAAAATATTCATTGTTGTCGGGGAATATTCGTTTGATCGTGGAAATAGGATTTTATGGCTTGGGAATCCTATATAGGGTATATGCAGATTTTTGATGAGGGATTTGATCATTGGTGATGAAATCTTATGAGTATGACATTTTTGAATGATTAAAATACACTATTTGATAAAGTGTATACAATTGAAATAAATTGTTTATAAGTTTAAGAAGTGATTAAAATATTATTATAATATTGATAATATTAGATTATGAGTTTATTAAGTGATTGATAATATGTGAATAAATTTAAAGTCTTTAATATTTATCCTTGATTTCGTTTGATTTGATTTCGTTTGATTGTTGCTTATATCATTGTCATCATCCTCATGCTTATATTGTGATGAAAATCATCTTTGGCTTACGTGCATAGATGGACTTAGTATGATTATGACCAGGGATTATTCGGTATAATCATGACCGTAATGTAACGAATGATGTGGTAAAAGTCCTCATTGGTCGGTAGTGCATTGATGGACAGTTTTTGGTATGATTATGACCAGGGATTATTCAGTATAGTTATGACCATTGATGATTTAATGAATATCCTTGGCCCGTAGTGCAGGGATGATTTGATGATGTGGTTTATTTATTAAGCTGAGTCTCAGCGATAAAATGAAAAAAAAATTGATGAAAACATTTTAAATCATAGAAGATACTAGATATCATGCTCTACTCGACTCTTCTAATAGATTGCTTATTCCGTTGTAGTTAAACTTGATGTCTATTGTATTTTATCAGTTTAACATTGTTGAAGACTAATGATAATTTATTCTGCATTATCTTAGTCATAATATTTCTTCTTACCGCTAGTTGAGCTCACCCTTTTTCCTTTATTCTCTTCAGAAATAAGAATATAGTTTGGGACCAATCGAAATCGGTGTGACGGTCCAGATGATAGCATTAGTAGTCCTCACTATTATGTTAAATATTGTGATAATAAATGTAATGAGGACTCCATTGAGTGTGGATATTGTGACGACCCCAAATCCAGGTACTTGAAACCCGAACTCGGTTCTCCACGATACCATTTCTTTAAGCTGAATAATACTAAATAATAATACATTCGAACTTAATTTACATACATCAAAGTTTACTTCCCCAGGTACGTGACCTTCAAATACATTTCTTACAATACTTGAATAGATACCAATACAACTATAGCCATTAACTCATAATACACAATTATTCGATCAGCTTTCCTTTTCCTTTGTTCATGCCTGAGCCTTCAGGTTGCTCATACATAACTTGAAAACATTTAATTTAAGCAAGGATGAGCATTTAAGTGCCCAAAGAAGTAATAGCAATTATATATAAAATTTGAAAGAATATAAGTATTCTCTTTACATAACACTTCTACAACGAATTGAAAGTTGTGAAGTAATTTGTACTGATAAAAATTCACATAACAACTCTCTTTTAAATTATTTAAATTTGGCTCTGGCTCTACCCTTGAATAGGGTTTAAGAAATATACTATGAACATTCTTTTCATTTTCGAAAAGGTTTAACAGAATTCTATCCTCAAACCGTCATAACTTACGGGCACGGAGGGTGATCAGCCCCGTTGTACCCTGTATTGATCAATACTACATAACTTGAACGAAATTCATCGCTCACTCTATCCGCCTTGCGCAAAAATCTTCCCATATAAGGATGTTCATACATGCCTGGTTCCAAACCCGAAGGTTTTTAATCTTGCTCAACAATAATATGTAATTCAACATATATATACGAGTAATTGACAAAGGTGTATCAACATGTGAACAAATGCCATGATTATCCAAGTGGGGACACTTGTATAACCATTTATAGAAATCAATGAACATAATATATATCTGAGCTAACATGTCGATCATCAAAGAGTACATAATCTGTACAGGGATAGAATAATTCTGAAACTTCTTACTCATATCCATTGCATAAAGGAAGTGCAAATGTAGGATACTTGCCTGATTCGCTGATTACAAATCTCAACTTAGGTTTTATCTCTTTATCACACCCTATCAATAATCAGATCATTCGTTTGATTAGAACAATATATCTTAACACATAGTACTGTCTATTACAGTCAGCACATAGTCCAATCACATAATCACAGTGATCATACTTTTAGTTCCTATTCTATACTTGAAATATTTTTAAACATTTTTCAAATATCTCATCCATGCTCTTACGATGAGTCTTTTCTTTCTTTTATAAGGTTAGACATTTGTCGGCGTCATTCGACAGCCTTTTATCGGGTAAATAAATCTTTGAGTCTAAGACTCTTATTCTATACCTCAACATCTAAATATCGGACATCTTATTTTTAATCATTTTCGCTTATTTTCCGAAATTGAAAAATTTAAAATAATTCAAATCATCACTAAAGGGCCTATAGTGATATAATCATTACTATAGGTGTTCTTCTTCAAATTCGAACTTCATAATCGATTCTCAAGTCAAATAGTTTGGTAAATTATAACTTTCAAATATCTAATCATAATTAAATGATTTAAACATTAAACAATTCCATTATCATTAATAGTTTAATTAATACTAAACTATTAATGAAACCATTACTAAAATATAAAAGTTATTTATAATAACTCAAACTATTTTTAAAACATTTATATTACCCAAATAATTACCATTAATATTTAAATATTAATGTACTATTTATCCAAATATTAAAAGTCATTAATTATAACTTAAAATATTTTTAAATCCTTAATATCCTCTTTAAATGGTTTTTAAATAAGTAAAACCATTTTTAAACTATTTATTTAATATTAATCATTAAATAAACTAAATATCATTAATATTATCTTAATATCATTAATATTTAATTATTAATGAAATTATCATTTAAATATTAAAAGTTATATTTTATAACTTAAAATATTTTTAAATACCTTATTTTCATTTAAAATGATTTTTATAATATTAAAATATTTTTAAACTAAATTATTTAATATAATCATTAAATAACTTTAATATCATTAATAATTATTAATTAATGAAATTCATCACAAAATATTAAAAGTCATCACAAATAACTCATTTACATAATCAATTCCAAGCCAAAATAAACATAGTAAACTAACTAGTTTATTAACAACACTAACTAAACTTCAAAAATTCAAACTTTAACTAACAATTAAAAATAATAACATTACAAAAATTAAATAAGAAACATACCCTAAATACTAAATTCCACAGACCTAATACGCACTTCCACGCCAAAATTTAACTAAGGAGATCTTTATAAAAGTTCTCCCACAACAAAACCTTTCTCAAAATTGGAGGCCTTATTGTTGGTGAATGAAACAAAGGTCAAGCCCTTCTATTTATAGGTTTAGAAAATGGTGAAGTTCTCAATTTAATCGATGTGGGACTTGGTTTATACTAATTTTTCAATAGCTCACTTTACGATTTTCTAACGCATTGCTCATAAGTCCGATTAATCTAATTTTTGGATATGTTATACATGGTATGTAAGACTATTTTAAAAAATACGAATTACCCAATTCGGGTTCATTAGGTAGCCCAAACAAGGCGTCAAAAGTGGATGTTCATAATGATTTTCAATCTCGTTTCAGCTTTACCCTCTTTCGCTAAAAAATAGTCATAACTCTTTCATTTTAAAACATTTTTGAGCGATTCTTGAGCCCACGCCAAGCTAACTTCTGGGGCTACAACTTTTATTCTTTGACCATTTCCAATTCCGAACACATCAGCCCAGAAATTCCGTTCAAATGGACTGCACCGCACTTGTTGGGAAGTTTTGACACCACTACTTTGAAATGTCATAACTCTCTCCTCCGATATCGGATTTAGTCCGTTTTGAGTCTATGGAAAGCTTATTCGGTGTACTATAACATACCAAAAGCCCAGAAGGTTTTGGAAACATTAACCGATCGAAACAGTGTCCCAAATAGCACATCCCGCTGCTGACTTTCGCTTTTGAAATTTGACACATTTCCTTCCAATCACCGTAATTCCCTCATCCGAGGTCGGAATGAGGTCATTCCAAAGCCTATGGCTTCCTAACTCAGTGCACTACAACATATCAAAAGCCCAGACCTTTTAAAGCACAAAAAAGTGGACGAGAATGCCCCCATTACAGACTGCCCAAAAGCAGTTTATCATGATCGGTCAACCATGTTTGACCATCTATAACTTCTAATCTATACATGATATGGACTTGATTCTTTTTGCGAGATTAAAGACCACATATCGGGCTACACATAACAACTTTTGAAGAACAAAACTCATGATCGAGCAAAGAGTTATGGCCTCGACATTTGGTGAAAAAATAATGAATTTGATTTTTCCAACTTGCTTAAATCTTCAAATTCGTGCACTTTGATGTTATGGGTCTTTGATTTATCAACCCATATCATCAATTAATATTCTATTACAAAAATTTAAATAATCAATTGCATCAAATAACATCGAATCAAAGGATTTCTAGGTTTAGTGTTCTTATACCCTTTTTGCCAAAAATTCTTGATTCTTGCTTCTGATTTGTTATGGGTGATGGTTGGGCTTTGTTTAAGAGTGTATGGTCAATCTTATACAAGGCAATTAAATTTAATATTTAATCACTAGATTTAATTCTTATAATTTACCAATTAACTTCTATCCTTTGGTAAATTAAAACACTTATACAATAACATCGAAATTAAACCCGATAATTAAAATTAGGGTTTCTCAACGTCATCAATTAGGGTTTCTAATTGACCATTAGTGGTTCTTTAATTATCTATGTATGTTACTAACACAGTCGTTACGGTTTCTAATTTCAACCGGTTAGGGTTATAATAATTAGGGTTTGTCCTAATTATCGACGTACAACAGTAATTAGGGTTTCTTCTAATTACCGATATTCATATTCACAGTAACTTCATATACACAGTCACTACTCAGAAATATCCCATAACTGAGTTTAATAATTAGGGTTTCACAGCACGGTAATATGTTATGACCTAATTGACCGTCATTGCTTCAATATTATCTCGTCACTTTACATACCCAATTACATAATTATGGTAATTTGTAAAATCATTATTTAAATAATATAATATTATTATTCTCATCTCTTGATCACAATCCCAATCCGGGTTTGGATCTCATGTCTAACTTATTCTTCGTACACAAACATCAATAATCAAGTTAAAATAATTAACTTAAATATTCGAACAATTCATATAATAAAATATTTATTATATAAATCTAATTATCATTTCATATATTATTTCCAATCATGTTTTCATGGAAAATAATTAATAAAAACATTTCTAAACTACGTAATTTATTACCATATAATTTGTGGTAATTAATAATTCCAAAATTATTTCTAATTTTTCAAGTAATAAATGTATTAGCATTTATCGTTCACTTTACTTGACACTTAGTCTCATCATTAAATAAATAAAAAAAAAAAATTATACATAAAATTTCTTATTTATTTTATATAGAAAATCTCTTGGGTTATTACATTCACCCTCCCTTATAAGGATTCCGTCCCCGGAATCACCGCTTTAAAAACTCATATGCAGAATCCCACTACTACTTTCTATCTTTACTGTTCCTCCTGACTTGCTTTTGTTCTTCTTCTCCTTATGGTAGAGGCTCATGGCCTCACTTCCACTCAACAATGATAGCCTTCTCCATGAGTCTTTGCAAAAGTATTGATTTGCAAGATTAACGCTTATCAGTAGAGCCGGGTTTTAAGCCCACTCAAATCTCCTTGCCTTCCCCTAGCCTCAGTATCCACTTGATGTGGAGCAAACTTAGACAACTCATTAAATTTTACGGCATACTCCAATAGTACCATGTATTATCCTCGCTTTAACTCCGTGAATCTCACCTCCATTCTAGATTGCATACTAACAGAGAGATAGTTTTCGAAAAAAAAATCCTTAAACCTATCCCATGTAATTTCTTCTTCTCCTGCCCGAGTCTTATTTTCCTCCCACCAAAAGTTAGCTTCCCCTTTCATCATATAAGTGGCAAAAGTGGTCTTTTTCCCCTCATCTACTTTAGCGATTACGAACGCCTTCTCTATCTCGTTCACCCAAGTCTGGGCTTCTATAGGGTCAGCTGATCTTCTGAATTCTGGTGGTCCTACGGCTTTGAAGTCTTGGAATTTTTCCAAGCGATTATGCAGGCCGGTTTCTATGAATCGGTGTTCCTCGTTTGCGTAGCCTAAGCTACCATGTTTGCAAAGTTTTACATCGATTAAAACCGCGTTCCCCAACATTAGTAGATTCTTCTATCCTTTGGTTTCGAAGTTTGACGTCTTGGCGGCATTATCTCGTTAAATAAAACCATAAATTATACCTTTACATTTTAAACCTTATTGCATAAGATTAATGTATTAAACTCGTTTCATTTCTCAAACTTAGATTCATATTCATTTATCGAATATTTACACAAAGACATCCTCGCTTTAATCAACAAACTATCCCTTTGTGACTACGAAAAGTCGAGGATTTAAAATCTTAACCAACATAAAAGTTAAAAATAGTTCATTACTTATCACATATATTACATACATAACCCATACTACTTATTTACCAAGCCTTTTTCTCGGACATTCATTCGCCGATGTCCTTCCATCCCACAATTAAAACATCCACCTTTCTTATAGTCCGGGGCAACGAGGAGAGGTGTGTCCTTCACGGATGTGTCGCTTGAGGCTCCATCTCGTCAATTTGGATTTTGAGCTTATCCTGCTCTTCCATTATTTCCATTAACGCTGACGCATCAACTTTTTTTATCTCCCACAACCTTTCCAATGAAGAAACCTTGTTCTCCAAATCACGCACCTCCGTTGATGCTTGAGCGGCTTCAACTTTAGTGTCTGAATCACTATCTGTCAAATCCAACATTTCTGGATCTGATGCTACGTTTTTCCACGATAGCCACCTCGTCCGATTTGGGTTCCTAGTGAGCTTCTATTTCATCTGTTGGCCTCGATATTAGCTCGGGGTGTGAATATGATCCTTCTTATTCCACATATCTTTCTCACCAGACATCTATATACATAAGTTACCCTGATTAACATATAGTATATATACACAGCAATCAAGAGTTCTATATACGTTGTCTCTTATTTTGATTGACGATAAATTTATTCAATTCTCATCAACGCCTATCTCTGCCGAAAGGCAGCTCCATCCACTCTGCATCGAATCGCATGAAGGTGATGACTAAAGCCTGGTCCAAGGTATATATCTGGTGTCTTTGGCTTCTATTTCAACCTTCAACTGTCTTATCTGAATATCTCCTCTGCTCCAACCTCCTCATAACTTTCGGCTAACTCTATATCGTGGCTTACAACATTCACACATATCATCACATGCTACCCAATACACCTCTCACAAGAGTAAAAGTTTTCAAATTGTGCTGAGGGGTCATATAGACCATGAACACATAGTTTTAACGGTATTCATACCGCAAAACAAAACATTACCTGGTATGTTTACAATCACAAAGAAGGTAAACTACCATTAATAGTACTTTAGGTGATTAGCCTATTGTACCCCTACGTCATGCATAACGTATTAATCATACCTAGCGAATATTTACGCCATTAGATTGGATCATTTATCCAAATAACATTGTTCACCTCAGTCTTATCATAGGATTCCGCACCAAACAATTTGGTTCGAGAAATTTCTTTTAATGAACACTTCGAGTTTTCATAAACATTAGTCTAGCTGATTCAAATAGCATAGACTCATATCAATAATTCAATTCAATCGAATTATTTAGATGTAGCCAAACCCCGTTGGCAAATTAAACTTTTTGAAAACATTTTCGAGAATGACGTCATGATGCCGTACTGTATTAACAATCCGTTGAGGATGCCGTCATTGTATGACTTTGTCATAACACATCATACAATAGTGGAACAACGACTTCAGGTCAAATTCACACTAAGTATTCCTGTATTTACAACTCCATCACATTTTTATCATCTCTTTTTTCAAAGTTACATGGTACATGAGTGATAATTAAAAACAAATTTTGATATTTCAAATCATTTACGCCTAGCCAAAATAAGTAGCATAGATAGTACTTTAAAACCGTTTCAAAAATGATTACGAGTCTACATTTTTGTTTTCAAAAAGCACATAGTGCGTATTTAGCTTGATGTCAAAAATTTTGAAGTTTAGCATAGCTAGGAGTTTAGGAAAACCTAACACCTTCACTAAAATTCATTTACTTAACAATCTATCTGCTCTCGTAATCCATAACACTCCATTCACACAAAAACTATACCCAGTTCATCAAACCACACTTATGAGTTCATAAATTGCCACAATCATATGAGTTTAAGAACTTATCTTAGTCGGACCTTTGGCGTCCATTCATTTGAGGGGTTCATAAACATTTCATATAATTATGAGTCAAGAATGTCTCATAGGTATGAGTTTTAAGAACTCGAACTTAATCTTATATTCTCTATCTATGACCTATCTACACTGTTATACACACGAGAATGGAGTCATCCTCTTAATGTGCATATAACAATTAGCGCGACCACGGACATTTCAATGATTATCGATGCGAGAAACTAAGTGGTTTTTACACCAAGTACAATTCACTCTCTATACGAAGAATCATACAACTCACTCACCGCACATGAGTCCTCAATTGAATCCCCATCTAACACTAACCCCATTCTCCATACGAATTTAATTCGTATTTATAATTCTCTTACGGATCTGTACTAATTGATAGTACAATTCATATACTGACAATCTTCTTTGTAAACTTTCCAATCATCAGATTGATTCCTTCTGGCAGTCATAGCCTTATCAGATCACGGGGTGATCTCATCGTATATATTACGATTTAGTTCTATATCTTGATCATTTTATTTTATAATCTCTCATAACTGCACTTTTAGTCTTTTAGACTCAATCTATTCCCCACTACTGTTTAACTTTATAATCAGAGTTAGGGAACTCTGTGTCTTTACACTCGCCGAGATTCATCTTTGCATCTTATCGACCAACTAACTCTATATGAGTTAATACTTATCCTAATCATTGCGGTTATTAGTCTAGGGTATTCCTATCTAAGCTTCATAACCAATAGCTTTGATACCAACCTGTGACGACCCCAAATCCAGGTACTTGAAACCCAAACTCGGTTCTCCATGATACCATTTCTTTAAGCTGAATAATACTAAATAATAATACATTCGAACTTAATTTACATACATCAAAGTTTACTTCCCCAGGTACGTGACCTTCAAATACATTCCTTACAATACTTGAATAGATACCAATACAACTATAACCATTAACTCATAATACACACTTATTCGATCGACTTTCCTTTTCCTTTGTTCGTACTCGAGCCTTCGTGTTGCTCATACATAATCGAAAACATTTAATTTAAGCAAGGATGAGCATTTAAGTGCCCAGCAAGTAATAGCAATTATATATAAGCTGAAAGAATATAAGTATTCTCTTTACATAACACTTCTACAATGAATTGAAAGTTGTAAAGTAATCTGTACTGATAAAAAATTCACATAACAAATCTCTTTTAAATTCTTTAAATTTGGCTCTGGCTCTACCCTTGACTAAGGTTTAAGAAACATACTATGAACATTCTTTTCATTTTCGAAAAGGTTTAACGGAATTCTATCCTCAAACCGTCATAACTTACGGGCACAGAGGGTGATCAGCCCCGTTGTACCATGTATTGATCAATACTACATAACTTGAACGAAATTCATCGCTCACTCTATCCTCCTTGCGCAAAAATCTTCCCATATAAGGATGTTCATACATGCCTGGTTCCAAACCCGAAGGTTTTTAATCTTGCTCAACAATAATATGTAATTCAATATATATATATGGGTAATTGACAAAGGTGTATCAACATGTGAACAAATGCCATGATTATCCAAGTGGGGACACTTGTATAACCATTTATAGAAATCAATTAACAGAATATATATCTGAGCTAACATGTATCGATCATCAAAGAGTACATAATCATGCAGGATAGAATAATTACTCAAACTTCTTACTCATGTCCATTGCATAAAGGAAGTGCAAATGTAGGATACTTGCCTGATTCGCTGATTACAAATCTCAACTTAGGTTTTATCTCTTTATCACAACCTATCAATAATCAGATCATTCGTTCAATTAGAACAATATATCTTAACACATAGTACTGTCTATTACAGTCAGCACATAGTCCAATCACATAATCACAGTGATCATACTTTTAGTTCCTATTCTATACTTGAAATATTTTTATACATTTTTCAAATATCTCATCCATGCTCTTCTTACAAAGAGTCTTTTCTTTCTTTTATAAAAGGTCGACATTTGTTTGGCGTGCATCGACAACGCTTTTTTTATCGGCAAATCTTGAGTCTAATACTCTTATTCTATACCTCAACATCTCAAATATCGGACATCTTATTTTTAATCATTTTCGCAATTTCCGAAATTGAAAAATTTAAAATAATTCAAATCATCACTAAAGGGCCTATAGTGATATAATCATTACTATAGGTGTTCTTCTTCAAATTCGTAACTTCATAATCGGTTCTCAAAATCGACTAGTTTGGTAATTATAACTTTCAAATATCGGAATCATAATTAAATGATTTAAACATTAAACAATTCCATTATCATTAATAGTTTAATTAATACTAAACTATTAATGAAATCATTGCTAAAATATAAAAGTTATTTATAATAACTCAAACTATTTTTAAAACATTTATATTACCCAAATAATTACCATTAATATTTAAATATTAATGTACTATTTATCCAAATATTAAAAATCATTAATTATAACTTAAAATATTTTTAAATCCTTAATATCCTCTTTAAATGGTTTTTAAATAAGTAAAACCATTTTTAAACTATTTATTTAATATTAATCATTAAATAAACTAAATATCATTAATATTATCTTAATATCATTAATATTTAATTATTAATGAAATTATCATTTAAATATTAAAAGTTATATTTTATAACTTAAAATAATTTTAAATACCTTATTTTCATTTAAAATGATTTTTATAATATTAAAATTATTTTAAAACTAAATTATTTAATGTAATCATTAAATAACTTTAATATCATTAATAATTATTAATTAATTAAATTCATCACAAAATATTAAAAGTCATCACAAATAACTCATTTACATAATCAATTCCAAGCCAAAATAAACATAGTAAACTAACTAGTTTATTAACAACACTAACTAAACTTCAAAAATTCAAACTTTAACTAACAATTAAAAATAATAACATTACAAAATTAAATAAAAAACATACCCTAAATACTGAATTCCACAGATTTGAATACGCACTTCCACGCCTAAAATTGAACTTAGGAGATCTTTATAAAGTTCTCCCACAACAAAGCCTTTCTCAAAAATTGGAGGCCTTATTGTTGGTGAATGAAACAAAGGTCAAGCCCTTCTATTTATAGGTTTAGAAAATGGTGAAGTTCTCAATTTAGTCGATGTGGGACTTGGTTTATACTAATTTTTCAATAGCTCACTTTATGATTTTCTAGCGCATTGCTCATAACTCCGATTAATCTGATTTTTGGATATGTTATACATGGTATGTAAGACTATTTTTAAAAATACGAATTACCCAATTCGGGTTCATTAGGTAGCCCAAACAAAGGCATCAAAAGTGGATGTTCATAATGAGCTTTCAATCTCGTTTCAGCTTTACCCTCTTTCGCTAAAACAGTCATAACTCTTTCATTTTAAAATATTTTTGAGCGATTCTTGAGCCCACGCGAAGCTAACCTCTGGGGTTACAACTTTTATTCTTTGACCATTTCCAAATTCCGAACACATCAGCCCAGAAATTCTGTTCAAATGGACTACACCGCACTTGTTGGAAAGTTTTGACACCACTACTTTGAAATGTCATAACTCTCTCCTCCGATATCGGATTTAGTCCGTTTCGGAGTCTATGGAAAGCTTATTCGGTGTAATATAACATACCAAAAGCCCAGAAGTTTTTGGAAACATTAACTGATCGAAACATTGTCCCGAATAGCACATCCCGCTGCTGACTTTCAGTTTTGAGAAATTTGACACATTTTCTTCCAATCACCGTTATTCCCTCATCCGAGGTCGGAATGAGGTCATTCCAAAGCCTATGGCATTGTTTAATGTTTAAATCATTTAATTATGATTCCGATATTTGAAAGTTATAGCCGACCAAACTAGCTGACTTGAGAACCGATTATGAAGTTCTGAATTTGAAGAAGAACACCTATAGTAAAAGTTATATCACTATAGGCCCTTTAGTGACAGATTTTAATTATTTTAAATTTTTCAATTTCTGAAAATTGCGAAAATGATTAAAAATAAGATGTCTGATATTTACAGATGTTGAGGTATAGATTAAGAGTCTTAGACTTAGTATTTACCCGATAAAGTCATTTGATCGACACGACAAAATGTCGGACCTTATAAAAGAAAGAAAAGAGACTCATCGTAAGAGCATGGATGAGATATTTGAAAAATGTATAAAAATATTTCAAGTATAGAATATGAACTAAAAGTATGATCACCGTGATTATGTGATTAGACTATGTCTTTGTTGTAATAAATAAAGATTACTATGTGTTAAGATATATTGTTCTAATCGAACGAATGATCTGATTATTGATAGGTTGTGATAAAGAGATAAAACCTAAGTTGAGATTTGTAATCAGCGAATCAGATAAGTATCCTACCTTTGCACTTCCTTTATGCAATGGACATGAGTAAGAAGTTTGAAATTATTCTATCCTTTTGATTATGTACTCTTTGATTATCGACATGTTAGCTCGGATATATATTCTGCTCATTAATTTCTATAAATGGTTATACAAGTGTCCCCACTTGGATAATCATGGCATTTGTTCACATGTTGATACACCTTTGTCAATTACCCGTATATATATGTTGAATTACATATTATTGTTGAAAGCAAGATTAAAACCTTCGGTTTGGAACCGTGCATGTATGAACATCCCTATATGGGAAGATTTTTGTACAAAGCGGATAGAGTGAGCGATGAATTTCGTTCAAGTTATGTATTATTGATCAATACAGGTACAACGAAATTTGATCACCGCGCTCGTAAGATATAGCGGTTTGAGGATAGAATTCCGCTAAACCTTTTCAAAATGAAAAGAATGTTCATAGTATGTTTCTTAAACCCTATTCAAGGGTAGAGCCAGAGCCAAATTTAAAGAATTTGAAAGAGAGTTGTTATGTGAATTTTTATCAAGATGATTACTTCACAACTTTCAATTCATTGTAGAAGTGTTATGTAAAGAGAATACTTATATTCTTTCACTTATATATAATTGCTATTACTTGTTGGGCACTTAAATGCTCATCCTTGCTTAAATTAAATGTTTTCGCTTATGTATGAGCAACTTTGAAGGCTCGAGCACGAAACAAAGGAAAAGGAAAGTTTGATTGAATAAGTGTGTATTATGAGTTAATGGTTATAGTTGTATTGGTATCTATTCAAGTATTGTAAGGAATGTATTTGAAGGTCACGTACCTGGGGAAGTAAACTTTGATGTATGTAAATTAAGTTCGAATGTATTATTATTTAGTATTATTCAGCTTAAAGAAATGGTATCGTGGGGAACCGAGTTCGGATTTCAAGTACCTTGATTTGGGGTCATCACAGTAAATATTAATTGATTATGAATGCATGAAATGAATATGCTATTATATGCTATGTGTTGCATGAAAACTGTTAAAATTGCTGGGTTGTCGAGCTCACCCTTGCAAATAACTACTTTTGCAGGTTAAGGATACATGGTAAAGGTTACGTGTTATTTGATTGATAAAGTTCAATGGTATTGAAGGAGATTGATTTATTATTTAACTAGATGCTCTTGAACCATGTTTAGGTTCTAGTAGATGTGCATGGTAGTAGTTTACGATGTGTAATACATGTTAAGTTGTAAAGTTGTACTAGGTGGTACATAGAGGAATTTGAATCGAGATGTAAAAATTTATACAGTAATTGAACAGAATGAATCATAGCATAATTGGATTCAGGGATTTGTAATTGATTCAAGTTAAGAAATCAATAAAAAAATTTTCAAAGGAGATTGAAAAAGTTTAAATTATTCTGCATAATTTTATAACATCGAATGTGATGTAAAACAGGAATAGTAAATGACCAAGATTAGAAACTTATAAAAGTTTGGGGTCATTACACAGATCCTGGAGATGGAAAGAATTTATATTCTAAATTATAATAAGCAAGATTATATTCATTTAAGTTATGTATAAAAGATATAATAGTTTGACGATAGTAGTATCGTGGCAGACCAGATTCGAGGTTCGAAGGGACCTGGATTTGGGGGCGTCACATCCATAACATTAATATGCTCAAAATTAAAGTTTTCAAAAATCTGGAAAAAGTTTAAAAATGAAGTCTGACAACGAATGTCAGGCCTTATATCTCTATGATCTTTGATGATTTTTGTGTTTTGAAAGTTTGTACTTGTAGTCTGTTATGAGATCTTTAATATGGAACTTGAATCAGGTCCATATCTCGCTGTAGATTAAAAGTTATTAAGTGGTCAAAGTGGGTTGAATGGACATTGACCATTGCTCGAAACCCAGATTCTCGCGAGAAGTCCCGATGATGACTTTTGAGACCCTAGATCTTGCTGTTGTTAGTTAGTTATGTTATGTTATGTTGTTGTTGTTGTTGTGGTTGTGTAGACTAACATGAGAACTATCAGACCATGCCTCTATAACTCCTAGATCATATGTAGAATCGAGCTAAATGGTGGTTAAACATTGATAGCCGAAATTGCTCAAGAACATTTCTGGAAAACCCAGATATGTTCAAGAACAGTTCCGGGAAGGTACTTTGACTGGCATGTATTTAGAAATTTTGTTGATGTTATATGTGTTTTAAGTATTATATCTCTTCAATTACATGTCGTCTACACACTGAAAATATTAGATCACATAAAGCAGACCTGTAGTGCAAGATATAATGATCGAAAGTAGGACCTTTGAGTTTATGGGAAACCCAGAAACTCAAGAACATGTCTGACATCAAAATTTGTAGCTTAGATCTGGCAATCTTGTTATAATTTAGTCATGATATCGAATTGTGGTTATATTATTACATGTATACTACAATATTAAAGCAAGTACAATCCTGTAAAGTGTCATGATCATGGAAATTAAACCCAATTCAACATACCTACACCAGTAAAGCGCCCATGAATTTTTGGGTTTCATCAAGAACACTATCGGCTGACAGCTTTTATCGCTAAAGCCACTTTTAGTGACGGATAATTTAAAATTAATTATTTTATTAAATAAATAAAAAAAATAGTTTTTAATTATTAAAATACATAATAAATTACTTAAAATTATTTTAAATTACGAAAATTAGTTTTAATTATTTTAAGTATATTTCATAAATATTTAATATTTTAAAATATAAAAGGTATTTAATTTATTTAATTATAATATTAAATAATTTATTTAAAAATAATTTTAATACATGAAAAAATTATTTAAAATATATTATGGTATAAGAAAATATTTGAAGTTATTTTCTATAACTTTTAATATTTTGTGATGAATTTCATTAATAAATTAATATTAATGATAATTAAGTTATTTAATATAAATGTATTAAATAAATTATGAAAAATAGAATTAATGATTTAAAATTTATATAAAAATGATTTAAAGATTATAAATATATTTTAAGTTATAAAATATAACCTTTGATATTTTGTCATGAAAAACATTAATATTTTAATATTAAGGATATTAGATTTATTTAATAATTATATTAAGTAATTTAATTGAAAAATGATTTTAATATTAGAAAAATTATTTTAAATGAAAATATAGAGTTTAATAATATTTTAAGTTATAAAATATAACTTCCAATATTTAAAGGTAAATTTCATTAATTATTTAATATTAATGATATTAAATTTATTTAATAATTAAATTAAATAATTAGTTTTAAAATGATTTTTAATATTATAAAAATCATTTTAAATGAAAATAAAGTGTTTAAAGATATTTTAAGTTATAAAATATAACTTTTAACATTTAAAGGATAATTTCATTAATAAGTTAATATTAATGATATTAATTTAATATTAATGATATTTGATTTATTTAATAATTATATTAAATAAATAATTTTAGAATAACTTTATTAATTTAAAAATCATTTAAAAAGGATATAAATGAATTAAAAGTATTTGAAGTTATAATTAATGACTTTTAATATTTTGATAAATAATACATTAATATTTAAATATTAATGGTAATTATTTAAAATAATTTTAAATGTTTTAAAATCATTTAAGGTAATATTAATATTTTAAAAATATTTTAAGTTATTTTAAATAACTTTAATATTTTGGCAATGGTTTCATTAATAATTTAATATTAATTAAATATTAATGGTAATAGAATTATTTAATATTTAAATCATTTAATAATGATACCGATGTTTGAAAAAATCATGATAAATTATAATAATTATTTAAAAATTATTATAAGTCATTTAAAAATAATATGACTGATAATTGCAGTCATTGAAATACAGAATAGAGTCTTAGACTATAATTACCCGATAAAGCCGTCGGTACACCGAAATATTTCAGAAATTGATCTAGACATAGATAATTTGACTAGATATGTGTTTGTTAGTGAATCAATGACTGTTAAACTATGTGACAATGTAATTAGGTTATGTGTTGACTGCAAATAGCAGTACTATGTGATATGATATATTATTCTAATCTAACGAATGATCTTATTAATGATAGGTTTCAGTATAAAAGATAAAACTAAGTTGCGTTATTGTAAGCAGCAGCTCAGGCAAGTATCCTAACTTTGCATTTCCTTTATGCAATGAACATGAGTAAGAAAGTTTCAGAATCACATTATTGTGCCAGATTATTAACTCTATTGTTATTGATTATGTATCCAATTATTCATATTCATACAAGTTCTTAAATTATCCGATCGTTGTTTATCAACACAGTATTATAGTGCATAATCCAGATATTTATTCTGTTCGTTAGTTTTTAAATATTGTTATACAAGTGTCCCCACTTGGATAATCATTGTATTTAATCACATGTTGATACATATTGATTTCCAATATGTATACATTGACTTAAAAGCCGTCTAAGCTATTTGATTTGGCTAGAAACAAACTCAAAAATATTGTTGAATAAGATAGAACTTTATTGTATCCAACCAAATTATTTTGGTTCGGATTCTCGACTAAGTATGAACATCTCGAACATGGAAAAACTTATGTGCACCTAAGGTGGACAAGTTAAACGATAATATCGTTCTTGCATGTAGTATTGATCAATACAGGGCATAATGAGCTGATCACCCCCGTGCATGTAAGTTATGATGGTTTACAGATGAAGTTCTGTTTAACCTTTTCGAAAATAGAAAATAATGTTCATAGTCTGTCGACTAAACTCCAGTTATAGTCAGTACGTAGTTTCAAAAATTTGATATAGAATTGATATGTTGTTATTATTGGTTCAACTTACTTCACAACTGTTGATTCGTTGTAGAAGTGTCATTCAAAGAAAACATTTAATTCTTTCAGCTAATATCTATTGTTTTTATTACTTGTTGGGCAATCAAATGCTCATTCTTGCTTTAAATTTAAATGTTTTTAGCTAAGTATGATTAACTTGGAGGATCGAAAAAAGAACAAGGGAAATGAAAGTCATTTTTGAATGAATTTTATAATATTCTGTGTAATAGTTAAAGTTTATTTAGACAATGATACTTATTATCTATGATGTAATGAATGTTTAAAGGTCACGTACCTGGGAGTAGACTTTGATGTATATGTAAATTAAGTTTGGTATCTATATTATTGTTATTATTATTGTATAATTCCGCTCATAGAAAATGGTATCGTGAAACACCAAGTTCGATTTCAAGTTCCTGAATTTGGGGGCATCACAGGTAACATAGGTGAACCATAACCTTTTTTTTCTTTTTTTTTTATCTACAAAATTTTAAAAATGTTGTATATTTGTATAAATAAATGACACCTTCTAAATAGATGACATATTATAAACGTTGTGTAAATATGCCTAAATGTTGTCTGATATATTAAACTACAATATTTTTAGTCAGAAAATGTTGTGGAATCATACATTCTACAACGTTTTCAAGCATCAACTAATTTATGAAAAATAAATCTACAACGTTTTTTTTTAAAAACGTTGTATAATGTGTCTAACTACAATGTTTTAAAAATGTGTATTTGACACCCTTAACCACAATGTTTTTTTGATTAAAACCACAACGTTTTTTTTGCATTATTTATTTACTATTTTATAGTAGTGCAATTTGGCTAAATGAAGATACTCAAGTCTTCATTCCAAGTAATAACATAGTGGTTACGGTCCATTCATCCTGTATATAATGTGGATTAATTTGAATCTCATCAACTCTCATCTAAATCACTGCATGTCATATATTATACGAAAATGATATATCCTTCAATATTTTTATTTTGACTTTTAAATTGGCTAGGCACAGAATGCGCTGAAATTAAATATATTTAGGTAACATATTATAATATCTAGTCAACTTAAAATTTGATGGACGTAATCAGAATTTATATTATATGACAAAAGTAATAGATGTAGCGAGACTCTAAAAAGTAATGAATGTCATATATTATAGAAAAATATTGATATAATTCTTATTTATTTATTTACAATTGTATCTAGTCTACTAAAAAATAGTGGATGTAGCAAGTCTCTATTATATGACATGTTAGTATTTGAACCGGGTCGGACCCGTGGATCATGAACATCCACTTGGGTATTGGTATTGGATAACCCAATAAGGATTGGAAGAGTCTTATATCACTTGGAAATATTTTAAATAATATGTGATATGGTTAGGACTCTATATGAGATAACTCTCCTGATTTAGTTAGTTGTAGACTTATCCCTTACGTATTGATTTTCACATTAAATACTGAAGCTTACTGTGTGTAGGGCTAAGAAAAAATAACGTATTATTTTTCCTATACAATTTTTCTCTAAATACTCTCCCTAGTATTTCCAAGATTCCATCAATAGGCTTGGGTGTACTTGGTGTGAACCATTAAATAGTTCGTTCGCATTAATTGCTTGTAACAACTATATATTGACGAGAATTAAGAAGGATCGTAGTAGTTGTGTTTGTGGTGTCGCTTGTAGATTTGGCATTCGGTTCAACCGCTTCCGCTTTGTGGATACTTACCGATTCATATGTAAGTATTATTTATGTTAGTTTCCACCTAATATTCTAACATTGGTATCATGTAAGACCCCAACTTTTTTTGAATAAAGAATAATTTTTCTCGAAATATATTTTTGAATATTATGGTGTGAATATGATATAATGTTATAGTTGTGGGTAATATTTGGAAAATTTTGCAAAGTAAGCAAGTTGATATAAATTATTTGTTGTGTCAGTGAATATTCGATTGGTCGGGGAATATTCATTTTAACAGGGAATATTCGTACGACGACACTATCATTGGTGGACCCCACAACGGAAGTATTGTTGTAGTTAGAAAACGACAAGAATATATTTTTATAAAAATAACAGCGAAAGTTTTACCGTTAAACTGTTGAACTACCAGGTGGTAAAAAGTGCGATGTCTGGCGTGGTTGCGTAGTAGCACCTTGTATTGATTATTGATGCTTACGTGAGAAGTCACTCGGTTATACTCAATTATTACTCTGATGGTGTTGTATCATATCTCTCATATTATTGATTCAATTATTGTCACAGTATCATCTGCATAATATTTTATATTATTAAATCAATAATTGAGATGATAAAGTTATTCATATTATTATTTGCAATATTGACAATGTCTAGAAGTTATGTCAAGGAGAGGTTTGGTCACCTAATTGCGCGCTAATAAGGAGAAATCCTTATCTGAAAGCCCCCTCTTTCCTGGGAACGACCTGGTTGTTAAATATTGTGAGTTATAATATTAATGATGAATAATTGTTGAAGTATTAAGAATGTGTTTATTAAAGATAGGTGAATTACAAAAGTTAGAGGAAAATAATGAAAACTTGGAAAACTTTAGGGGTACTAAAGTGTAATAATAAGTTAAACCAATCTGGACCATTAATGGTGGTTTTAATAGTTAATTAATCTAGACAATGGTGGTTTTAATAGTTAATCAATTTGGAACATTGATGGTGGTTTTAATAGTTAATCAATTTGGACCGTTGGTGGTGGTTTTAATAGTAAATCAATCTGGACCGTCGGTGGTGGTTTTAAAAGTAATCAATCTGGACCGTCGGTAGTGGTTTTAAAAGTAAATCAATCTGGACCGTCGGTTGTGGTTTTAATAGTAATCAATGCAGATAGTCTGCTTTTAATAGTAAATCAATCGGACCGTTAAGTGAATTAGTTACTATTTAGTCCATTCTCCTATAAATAGAAGCTTAATTCTTCCTTCATTCTCACCAATGCCCGGAGATTCACAAGAGACACTATAGAGAGAGAAACTATAGAGAGCAAGAAGAAGAGTATTCTACTACTTCACTTTTGCAGTATCCAGCTTTCTACTAAGGTAAGGGATATTATTTGTTGTATTCGTAAGGGATATTATTTGTTGTTCTTGTAAGGGGTATTATTTCTTTCGTATTCATAAGGAATACTATTTTTCATATTCATCCTTTAGTATGTTGGAATAACCTGTCTACGCGGATTACATACCGTAAGACAGGTAAAAATCCATTTGTAGTTTTCGTATTTTAATTCTTTTCATATTCTTAAATCTAAACTTACTATGGTAAGTATTACTTCTATAATCCTTGAAATTAGTGGAATATCTGTAAGTTTTGCGCTTAATCGAGTATCATTTTATTAGAATATTGATATGAACTTTCTTATTAAATATCAATATTTTCACTCGAAGTACTATTCACGAGTTACTATTCATGGGTTACAATTCACCCAATTTTACTATTCACTATAATATTATTCACTCGGGTATTTGGCGCACTTTTCATGCCGGGGTACTATTCACAAGTTACTATTCATGGGTTACTATTCACTATAATATTATTCACTCGGGTATTCGGGGCACTTTTCATGTCGGGGTACTATTCCCTAAGTACTATTCATAGGATACTATCCACGGGGTACTATTCACTAAAAAATTTATTTCTTTTCTGTACAAATTATTTTTGATACATGGATATTATTCTTGAATTTTACTCTACAAAGCAGTATCATGTTGAAAATTTGGACGTTATTGATTTTGGGATAAATTAAATTATAAATCTTTAACAATTTATCCTTGAACTTGTTTTATTGAATTCTTATATCATTGTCATCATTCTCATTCTTATATTATGATGAAAGTCATCTTTGGCTTACGTGCATAGATGGACTGTTGATTGGTATGATTATGACCAGGGATAATTCGGTATAGTCATGACCATTGATGATTACACGAATAATTCTTGGCTCGTAGTGCAAGAATAATTTGTGGATGTGATACTAATGAATATCCTTGGCCCGTAGTGCAGGGATGATTCGATGATGTGATCTATTTATTAAGTTGAGTCCCAGCAATAAAGTTAATGATAAACTTTTTAAATCATAGAAGATAGTAGATATCATGCTCTACTTGACTCTTCTAATGGATTGCTTGTTCAATGCTGATTAAACTTGTTGTCTATTATATTCTATCAGTTTAACATTGTTGAAGGCTAATGATAACTTATTCTGCATTATCTTAGTCATAATATTTCTTATTGGGCTAGTTGAGCTTACCCTTTTACTTCCATTGTTCTCTTCAGGAAATGAGAACGTAGCAGGAACTAGTCGGGGAAGGGAGTGATGGCCCAAGATAGTGTTATAGTAGTCCTCACTATTCTGTGAAATAGTGTGATAATAATTGTAATGAGGACTCCATTGAGTGTGGATATTGTCTAGAAGATAATATTTGTGTAAAAACTCTCAGCTCATGTTGTATAATTAAGTTTGTATTTCAATTTTGTACCATGTATTTGGCGACCCAAGATGGGTGATGTATACCTATTTTGGGGGCGTCGCAGTTGGTATCAAAGCTTAGGGGTATGATCCTTGCCTGAGATGTGAGATAAGAACTAGGAGGGGAGAGACGGCGAATTCCTTCGCTAGTATGACCTACCTAAGTTTATTTGGTATTTAATTGGTCGGTCAGAGTATAGGGATAATATGTGGCATTTCAATTAACCCTTGTTTTGTGACAGTGTTTGAAAATGGCATCTGAAAATGTTGAGATCAGTAATGAAGCACATGAGACGGTTGAGTCACCAACAATCATTACCCAGGATAATGTGTATCAGGAAGGCAATAATCCTCGTGTAAACAACAACACCGACCAAATGACGAACGATGGTATGTTTAGGAACTTTTTAGAATTCATGCAACACCAAACGAGAGAGACTCTTGTTCATAATGCAGGTAGAAATAATGGCAACCCAAGGCTGGTCACTGCTAAGCAGTTCAAGGAGTTGGGATCGCCGGAGTTTTTGGGAAAGCCAGAACCACTTAAGGTGAAGAATTGGATAAAGCTGATCACCAAGATATTTGATGTCTTGGAATGCTCAGAGGAGCAAAAGGTTCCCTTAGCCACCTTTATGTTGAGTGAAGAGGCAGATTATTGGTGGGAATCTGTAAAGTGTACCCAGCTTGACGCACTCAAGATGTCTTGGGAGAAGTTCCAAGAGTTGTTCAACGACAAGTACTTTTCCGAAAGTATTTGTCACATAAAAGAGGTGGAGTTTATTAAGCTGGAGCAAAACAATATGATTGTGTCGCAATACAAGGCTAAATTTGTGGAGTTATCCCAGTTTACATCCCATTTGGTCGATAATGAGGAGCGAATGATGCAAATGTTTCTAAGAGGTTTAAAACTTGATATACGTCAATACCTCATTTCTCACAAACTTTGTTTATATTCAGATGTTGTGAATAGAGCTCAGTTATTGGAGTGCGATAATGAGTCAGCACAACCAAAAGGCAATGACCAACAACACGATAATAATCATACCGGTGGCAACGATCATCGGAACAATGATAACCATCATGGAGGAAATTATCAGGCAAGAAATGGTAACCACTTCGGTGGTAATCATGGCCAAGAAATAGAAGTGGAAAATTCAAGAAGAGAAGATTTAACGATAATGGGAAGACGTTGGCAGCAGCACCAACACCATCAACAAATTCTAGGGGAGGAGAACGACCGCCAGTTAGATGCTACAGATGCAGAGAGGAGAGACACATAAGTCCAAACTATTCACAACCTTCCAAGGTATGTTTTAGTTATGGAAAAGATGGTCACATAGCTCAATTTTGTCCTGTAGCGAAATCAAGTCCGGCTGGGACGGTGGCACCAAAGGCGGATACGGACAAAATAAAGTCAGTGGTTTATGGTAGAGCGTTTTTCATGAATTCTCAAAAAATGACTAACCCGAATGAAGTTAGCACGAGTTAGTTAATTATAAATTCTTTCGAAGTCTATATCATATTCGATACTGGTTCTATCCACTCTTTTATTTCTCCTACTTGCGCTCAACGTTTAAATTTAACTCCGGAGAAATTAGACTTTGACTTATTAGTTGAAACTCTGTTAGGAGAAACCTTCATTATCTCCACTGTTTATAAATCTTGTTTGATTCAAATCGACACTTTCACATTACATGTCGATCTTATCTCTTTGAAAATACTTGCATTCGAGGTGATTTTAGGAATTGGTTGGTTAAATACTCATCAAGCTAAAATTGATTGTTTTCATAAGGTTGTTAGCTTTCATATTCCTAACCATCCTATTTTGCAAATTCAAACAACCATACCACATTAAGTCAATCATTGTCATCTTAAGCCATAAAGCTATTCATTTATTGAAAAATGGATGTCAAGTTTTCTTAGACCATGTCACAGATTTAAACAAATATACGTCAGATTTGAATGATATTTCTATTATTACTAAATTTTCTGACGTATTTCCTGAAGAACTTCCTAGCCTATCCCCAGAGCGTGAAATTGAATTTTGTATCGACCTTGAACCTGATAAAAATCTCTCAAATATTTTTTTCACCTAAAACGAACGTAACATGCGCCGAAGACGTTGGCTCAAGCTGTTGAAGATTATGACCATACAATTCAATATCATAGTGGAAGAGCGAACGTGGTAGCTGACGAGTTGAGTAGAAGATCGTGTCTTGATTCTGAGTATGACATTGTTAACACAAAGACTCATTTAAATTTACTTATAAAAGATGGAGATAGAGTTAAAGACTCCAAGAACCTACATGAAGATAACGAATATACGATTAGAACCGACTTTAATCGATAAATTTAAAGCTGGTCAAGCTACAGACTTAGAGCTGATGAATGTGAAGAAGAATGTTCAAGGGAGCGTTATTCTAGAAGCAAGAATCGACGAAGAGAGGAAAGCTCAAATCCTCAATTTTATTAGTCTATTTGAAATCCTCGATCGATTAGAAAGTGTGGCCTATAGACTCGCTTTACCGCCAAGTATGTCGCGTGTTCATAACGTTTTTCATGTATCGATGTAACGTAAATATGTATAAGACTTGAACCACATTATTTAATTAGAACCAGACGAGATTGCAGTAGATTTAACGTATGAAGATGTACCTGTTAAAATCTTGGATAAGAAGGATCATATTCTATGCTCCAAGGTTATACCTCAAGTCAAAGTTTTGTGGAGAAATCACGATGTAAAGGAAATGACCTGGGAGTTAGAATCTGAAATGAAATCAAGGTATCCTCACCTCTTCGACATATCAGGTACGTACCATAATTTTGAGGACGAAATTTCATAAGAAGGGGAGGTTGTAAGACCCCAACTTTTTTTGAATAAAGAATAATTTTTCTCGAAATATATTTTTGAATATTATGGTGTGGATATGATATAATGTTATAGTTGTGGGTAATATTTGGAAAATTTTGCAAAGTAAGCAAGTTGATATAAAATATTTGTTGTGTCACTGAGTATTCGATTGGTCGGGGAATATTCATTTTAACAGGGAATATTCGTACGATGACACAATCATGGTGGACCCCACAACGGAAGTACTATCGTAGTTAGAAAATAACAGAAACATCTTTTTATAAAAATAACAGCGAAAGTTTTACCGTTAAACTGTTGAACTATCCGGTGGTAAAAGTACAGTAATACACGTGGTTGCATAGTAGCACACGGTATTGATTATTGATGCTTACGTGAGAAGTCACTCAGTTATACTCAATTATTACTACAGTAATTACTATATCATATCTCTCATATTATTGATTCAATTATTGTCACAGTATCATCTGCATAATATTTTATATTATTAAATCAATAATTGAGATGATTAAGTTATTCATATTATTATTTGTAATATTGACAATGTCTAGAAGTTCTGTTAAGGAGAGGTTTGGTCACCCAATTACGCGCCAATAAGGAGAAATCCTTATCGAAAAGCCCCAACTTTCATGGGAACGACCGGGTTGTTAAATATTGCGAGTTATAATATTAATGATGAATAATTGTTGAAGTATTAAGAATGTGTTTATTGAAGATATGTGAATTACAAAATTTAGAGGGAAATAATGCAACTTGGAAAAGTTTAGGGGTACTAAAGTGTAATAATAAGTTAAACCAATCTGGACCATTGATGGTGGTTTTAATAGTTAATCAATTTGGACCATTGATGGTGGTTTTAATAGTTAATCAATCTGGACCGTCTATGGTGGTTTTAATAGTAAATCAATATGGACCATCGGTTGTGGTTTTAATAGTAATCAATGTAGACCGTCCGTTCTAATAGTAAATCAATCTGGACCGTTCGTCAATTAGTTACTATTTAGTCCATTCTCCTATAAATAGAAGCTTAATTCTTCTTTCATTCTCACTAATTCACAGAGATTCACAAGAGACACTATAGAGAGAGAAACTATAGAGAGCAAGAAGAAGAGTATTCAATTACTTCACTTTTGCAGTATCTAGCTTTCTACTAAGGTAAGGGATATTATTTGTTGTACCTGTAAGGGGTATTATTTCTTTCGTATTCATAAGGAATACTATTTTTCGTATTCATCCTTTAGTATGTCAGAATAACCTATCTATGCGGATTACATACCGTAAGACAGGTGAAAATCCATTTACAGTTTTCGTATGTTAATTCTTTTCATATTCTTAAATCTAAACTTACTATGGTAAGTATTGCTTCTATAATCCTTGAAATTAGTGGAATATCCGTAAGTTTTGCGCTTCATCCTGTATCATTTTATTGGAATATTGATATGAACTTTCTTATTAATATCAATATTTTCACTCGAAGTACTATTCATGAGTTACTATTCACAGGTTACTATTCACCCGATTTTACTATTCACTATAATATTATTCACTCGGGTATTCGGGGCACTTTTCATGTCGGGGTACTATTTATGGGTTACTATTCACCCAGTTTTACTATTCACTATAATATTATTCACTCGGGTATTCGGGGCACTTTTCATGTCGGGGTACTATTCACGAGGTACTATTCTCAAAGTATTATTCACAGGGTACTATTCATCGAAAAATTTATTTCTTTTATGTCCAAATTATTTTTGATACATGGATATTATTCTTGAATTTTACTCTACAAAGAAGTATTGTAAGATCCCAAATAATTAATAAATGAAATTTAATTTCCTCTATTTATTATTTTGAAATAGTAAGGGTTGATGTGATTAATGTGGGTAGTTATGGGTAAAATACGCAAATATTTCAAAATAAGCAAGTGGTTATAAAATATTCATTGTTGTTTGGGAATATTCGTTTGGTCGTGGAATATTAAATCTTTGTCGGAGAATATTAAATGCGACGCACAGACCATGTATGGGGCCCATAACGAAAAAGCGATTGGAGGAAAAAATGACAAATATAAGTTGTTTAAAAATAACTACAGCGTTGTTATTCTGAATTTACCGCTGGAATACCCGTGGTTAAAACACAAGATGATGTCTGCGTTGTTGACGCAGTAGCACTACGGTATTTCACCAATTATTGACTCTTACATAAGAAGGCACTACTCAATAATGGTTACTGATAATTCTTTGCTCAATGTTTTATTTTATTAATTCAATAATTCTTTGCGTTGATATTTTATATTCTTTGTTGTTTTAATAATTGTCATTACACAAGATTTTTCATTATCGAAGCAATAATTCATATTATCTGAATAATATTATTAGATAACATTATTGGCAATGTCTAGAAAGTTACATCTAAGGAGAGGTTGGTCACCTAATTGCGGCACCACTAAGGAGAAATTCTTATTGAAAGCCCCTGCTTTCTGAACCTGCACGGTTGTCAATATTGTGATTCGTAATATTATTTGTGAATAATTAATTATTGATTCATATGATGAGAAAAATATTGATTTTATGTGGATATAGATGGAGAAAATTTTTAATGTGACAATTGTTGAAAATTGAAATTTTATCTTTTTCTGATAAAATAATTCATTTAAATATATATAATATTATATTTTAATAATATAATAATGGTGATATTTTTACAACGAATGTGGGATATATGAGTATACGAGGAGGAAGAGTATTTTTGTTGCAATAAATATTTAAAACATGTCAAACATGTCGGTGGACCTCATTTATTGACTGAAATTTGATTATAGCCTCTAAAATCGCCCGTTTGTGGATTTCAGTTAATTTATGTTTGGAATTTGGAAAAACTTTCTTTTGCAAAGTTGTAGAGAATTGAATTTTCTATAAAAACACGCGAGATTCGAATTTTCTGACAAAAGGGCTATTTATTATGAATTATTGAAGTTCTGAAGCTCCGAAATAATTGATTTTTGGAAGTTTTAATTATTTATTTTATGAAAAACGTTTTTTTTACTTCTTCTAGAAGGGAGCATGTGGTTTGTATTCAGATTTTCAGATTCTAAGAATGGGCGTAGAAAATTTTTATATATTATTATTATAATAAATTTTCTGCTTTGGTGTTCTAAGCAATTTCCTATAAATAGGTGCTTAGGTTCGAATTGAAAATCACACCAGAAACTGAAGTTTTTTCTCTCTATATTATCGAGCGTATTCTTGTGAGTATTTTGAGTATACTTTGAGTATTGCTATACTGTGAAAGTTCAAGTTATAGTCTATATCCGATTATTCTAGTTAGAAGTACTTGATCTTTCGAGGTAAGATATTATTTTTTTTTCGTAATGATATTATTTCAATCAATATTATTATCTTTGAAATATTGATCTGAAGTTTTATCAAATTTGGAACTTTTGGTGTTGGGGTTACTATTCACGTATCTGGCCTTATTCACGTATCTGTACTATTCACGAATCTTTGCTTTATTCATGAAAAATGAAAATTTTTCTTTTCGTCCAAAATATCTATTGTGGATACTAGCTTTGATTGTATCCATGTTTTGATCATTCTTGAATTTTACACCACTATGATTATTTTTGAGGTATTTTTGGACGTGGATAAAACAAAATCTGAATCCTTAATCCTTAATACTTGTCATTTTGTTTCACCGGATTCGTTTCTTTTAAAAAACATTTTCATCATCCTCGATCTTAAATGATGATATTATTGAATATCTTTGGCCTTTAGTAGTGCAAAGATGAATGATTTATGATGAATATCTTTGGCGATGGTGCAAAGATGAATGATTTCGATGAATATCTTTGGCGTAGTAGCAAAAGATGAATGATTTCGATGAATATCTTTGGCCCGTGGTGCAAAGATGAACAGTGTTTAGATGAACATGACCAATCTGGTGAATGTCCTTCATCACGTAGTGCAGGGATGAATATTTGATCCCAGATATATATTGATTGATGTTACGAGGGATAAAAATAGACAATGAACTTTAAAATTCATACATAGAAGATAGTAGTTTGCATTCTCTATTTAACTCTTCTAATGAATTATTATTTCATTGCGAATATTGATTTAAAACTTGTTGTCTATTGTATTCTATTATATTTTTCCTCGTTGAAGACTAACGATAATTTTGTTGTATATTATCTTAGTCATAATATTCTTTCTTGGGCTAGTCGAGCTCACCCTTTTCCTTTTTGTTCCATTTTTATTCTCGGGAGGCGAGAATATAACGAGAATGCAGTCGGGTATGGAATAAAAGTTCTAGGGAGAGTTGTTTAGTAGTCCTCACCATTGTTGTAAAATAATGTATCAATAATTATGATGAGGATTTATTTGTATGTGGATATTGTCTAGATGGCAATATCTCGTATTTAAACTCACGCAGCTTACTATTGTAATAATAAAGTTGTAGTTGTTTACATGCAGGTGTATTGACAACTTAGAATGGGGGATGTAGACCTATTTTGGGGGTGTCACGGTTGGTATCGAGCTTAGGGATATGATCTCTGGCGGAGATCGGGAATAGAACTAGGAGGGAGAGACGAGTAAATCCTTCGCTAGTGTGTCCTACCTAAAGCTTATTTGATAGTTGGTCGATATATAGGGATATTATGTGATATATTGATTTCCTTAATTAACCCTTGTTTTATGGCGATGATTTGAGAATGTCGTTGAGAATATTAACAATGGAAATGAGGCCGTGGAGACGCCTTTGTACTCACCAACGAGGAGAACGTCTGCATAAATTTGTGATAATGTTCTTCCTGTGAACAACACCACTGAAAGCGGATGATGAGCGAGGGGATATTTAGAAGCTTTTTGCGGTTCATGAAAAATCGAGACGAGGAGACTCGTGTTCAAAACATAGGAGAAATGATAGCAATTCACGGGTTATCACAAAAACGAGTTCAAAGAGTTGGGACCACGAAATTTAAGGGAAAGCCAAATCCGATCATGGCGAAACATGGGTCAAGAAAATTACCAAGATATTCGATGTCTTGGGATGCACAGAGGAACGAAGGTTCCATTCGCCACCTTTATGTTCCGTGGCGGCGGACTCTTGGTGGGAGTCTCAGAAGCGTACCCATCCACCGCTCAGCGTGTCTTGGGAGACGTTTGAAACTATTTAATGACAAATACTTTCACGAAAGTGTTAATCATATGAAGGAAGTGGAGTTTATTAGGCGGAGCGAGAACAACATGGCGGTGTGTCTCGATGCGAGCGAAGTTTGCGAGTTATCCGGTTTTGCACCTTATTTGGTGGAGAATGAGGAGCGTGATGGCGCAGATGTTTACGAGAGGTTTGAAACCCTAAGATCGTCGATCTCATCTCTCATAAATTTTCTCTTTATTCGAGGATGTTATTAACGAGGCTCAATTGTTAGAAGCGAGATAACGAAATGCGGTCAACCGAGGTACCACAATCGAGGATCATCTAGGAGATAGCGATCAACAAAACAACAATAACTAGTGGAGAAAGAAAAAGGCGGACAAAAATGGTAACCACTCTGGTGGTAATCATGGCCATGAAAATAGAATAAGCGAGTCATGAGGAGATTTTAAAAAGAGGAGATTCAATAACGACCATGTGAAGACGACAGTGCCAGCAGCAACTAGTTCCAAGGGAGGAGAACGACCACCGGTCATATCTTATAAATGCGGGGAAAGAGGGACATATCGATCAAAGCGCCTGGCGAGTTCGGAGATATGCTATAAGTGTGGAAAGGAAGGACATATCGCTCGAGATTGCACGGTAGCGAAACCTAGTTCAGCTGGGACGGTGACTCAAAAGACTGTCCCAGAAAAGTCAAAGTCAACGGTTCCTGGAAGAGCGTTTGTTGTGACTGGTCAAAATGCGAGGAACCCAAACGAGGTGATCACGGGTAAGCTATTTATAAATTCTTGTGAAGTTTATACTTTACTAGATACTGGTGCTACCCATTCATTTATCTCTCCTGCTTGTGCTCAACGTTTAAACTTGACTCCGGAGAAATTAGACTTTGACCTATCTGTGGAAACTCCGTTAGGAGAAACTTTCATCACATCCACTATTTATAAATCTTGTCTAATCCATGTTGGCACCCTTATCTTACCTGTTGACCTTATCTCTTTAAAGATACTTGCTTTTGATGTGATTTTAGGGATTGATTGGTTAACTACTCATCATGCCAAAATTGATTGTTTTAAATAAGGTTGTTAGCTTTCATATTCCTAAACAACTTTGTTGTTCAATTCAAGCAACTAAACCATTAAAATCAATCATCATTCATATCTAATCATAAAGCTATTCATTTATTAAAAATGGATGTCAAGCTTTATTAGCCCATGTTATGGATTTGAATAAAGACACGTCAAAATTGAATAATATTCTGTTGTTATTAACTTTCTGGCGTATTTCAAAGAACTTCCGGTCTACCCCGAGCGTGAAGTTGAATTCTTTATTGACCTTGAACACGATACAAAAGCCCATTTCTAAAACCCCATATCGAATGGCTCCTATTGAACTTCAGAGTTAAAGGTCCAACTACGAGTTGTTGGACATTGGTTTCATTCGTCTAGTACATCTCCTTGGGGTGCTCTGTTTTATTTGTAAAGAAGAAAGGCGGGGTATGCGACTTTGTATTGACTATCGGGAATTGAACCATGTCACTATCAAGAATAGGTATCCTCTACCTCGTATTGATGACTTGTTTGACCGATTGCAGGAGCACAATTTCTTTTCAAAAATCGATCTTCGATTACGGATATCATCAATTTGAAGATTAGAATGAGGATATTCAAAAGACCGCTTTAGAACTCGATGCGGGCATTATGAATTCTTAGTTATGTCTTTCGGATTGACTAATGCTCCTGCGGCTTTCATGGATATGATGAATCGAGTATTCAAAGAGTATTTGGATCGATTCGTTGTTGTCTTTATTGATGACATCCTCATATATTCCAAAAGCCGTGAAGATCATGAGCACCATTTGAAGCTGGTACTCCAAAGGCTTCGTGAAAACAAGCTTTATGCCAAGTTAAAGTAATGCGAGTTATGGGTTGAGGAAGTAGCATTTCTTGGGCATGTGGTGTCAAAACATGGAGTATCTGTTGACCCGGCGAAGATTGAAGCAATACAAAGTTGGGAGCAATCGAAGTCGGTGACTGAAGTACGTAGCTTTTTGGGCTTAGCTGGTTATTATCGGAGATTCGTGGAAGGGTTTTCTCGAATCGCTACTCCGTTAACTCATCTAACTCGGAAGGATACAAAATTCGTTTGGAGCGAAGAATGCGATAAGAGTTTCCAAGAGCTTAAGAGGAGACTTATTTCGGCACCTGTTCTAATAATACCATCTGGTTCGGATGGATTTGTTATCTACAGCGATGCTTCGGGCAAAGGGTTAGGATGTGTTCTCATGCAACGTGGAAAAGTCATAGCCTATGCCTCGCGACAACTTAAAGAATATTGGGGAGAAAGTGGAGATATATTCAGACCATAAAAGCCTTAAATATTTCTTCACTCAAAAAGAACTTAACATGCGGCAGCGACGTTGGCTCGAGCTATTGAAAGACTACGACCACACTATTCAATACCATCCTGGAAAAGAGCGTGGTAGGTGGCGCATTGAGTAGAAGATCATATGCGAGAGCGAGGCGATGATGTCAAGTATACGACAGAGCCAACTTTAATAGAAAAAGTTAAGGTTGCTCGCCACCAGACCCAGAAATGATGCATATGAAGAAGAAAGTACAAGAAGGAGCTATTCCTAAGCGAGAATTGATGAAGAAGGAATACTTGAGTCCACTCCAGCACTTTGTGTTCCTAACGATTACGATTTGAAGTACAAGATTATGATGGAGGCACACAATACACCATTTGCAATCCATCCGGAAGTACTAAAATGTATCGTGATCTTGACATACATTTTGGTGGAACAATATGAAGAGAGAGATTGCAAAGTTTATCTCAACATGTTTAACTTCTCAACGTGTAAAGGCGGAGCATCAAGTGCCCAAGGGACCATTGCAACTACTTGAGATTCCGAAATGGAAGTGGGAACACATTACCATGGATTTAGTTCACGGGACTTCCACGGTTTCTCAAGGCATAAATGCTATTTGGGTTATTGTTGATAGATTAACCAAGTCCGCTCATTTCTTGCCGTCGGAGACTTATTCCTTGAACGTCTTGCTCAAATGTACGTAAATGAGATTGTGAGATTGCATGGCATGCCAAGTATCCATAGTTTGGATCGTGACCCAAGATTCACTTCAAGATTTTGGGTTAGCTTGCAAAAAAGCTATGGAGTGCGGATTTAAGATTCGATTCGACATACCATCCTCAAACAGACGGACAATCGAGAGAGGACTATTCAAACTCTTGAAGATTTATTAAGACTCGTGTCCTAGACTTCAAGGGCGGTTGGGATAAGTATTTACTATTGGTGGAATTCTCCTACAACAACAGATTATCGAGCAAGTATAAGTGTGGCCCCATTGAAGCATTATATGGACGAAAGTGTCGCTCTCTCAATATGTTGGGATGAGGTGGGTGAAGCAACATTGTTGGGACCCGAGTTAAATACGTATAACTACCGAAAAGATCCAAATGATTCGACAACGTATACAAAGCGGCACAAGATCGACAAAAGAGTTATGCGGATCTTCATCGAAAGGATGTGGAATTTAGTATAGGGGATCATGTATTGTTGCATGTTTCCCCATGGAAGGAGTTACAAGATTAGGGAAGAGAGGAAAGCTCAATCCACGATTTATTGGTCCATTTCAAATTCTTGACCGAGTAGGAAATGTAGCCTATGGTGGCGTTACCTCCAAGTATGTCTCGTGTTCATAATGTGTTTCACATATCTCATGCTTTGTAAATATGTGAAAGACCGAATCACGTTATTGAGTTAGAACCGGACGAGATAGCCAAGACTTAACGTGTGAGGAAGTACATCCAAGATCTTCGATAGGAAGGAGCATGTCCTACGCACGAAGGTCATACCACAAGTTAAAGTCTTGTGGAGAAACCATGCTATAGAGGAAATGACTTGGGAGTTGGAAACGGAAATGAAAGCGAGGTATCCTCATCTTTTCGAAACACCAGGTACGTACGTCAATTTCGAGGACGAAATTTCATAAGGAGGGGAGGTTGTAAGATCCCAAATAATTAATAAATGAAATTTAATTTCCTCTAATTATTATTTTGAAATAGTAAGGGTTGATGTGATTAATGTGGGTAGTTATGGGTAAAATACGCAAATATTTTAAAATAAGCAAGTGGTTATAAAATATTCATTGTTGTCGGGGAATATTCGTTTGGTCGTGGAATATTAAATCTTTGTCGGAGAATATTAAATGCGACCAGTAGCGCAATGCATGTGTGAGCCCCATAACGAAAAAGCGATTGGAGGAAGAAAATGACAAATATAAGTTGTTTAAAAATAACGGAAGTTGTTATTCTGATTTACCTTTGTTGGAATACCCGTGGTTAAAACACGATGTCTGGCGCGTTGCTTGCAGTAGACACGGTATTTCACCAATTATTGACTCTTACATAAGAAGACACTACTCAATAATGGTTACGATAATTCTTTGTTCGGTGTTTTATTTTATTGATTCAATAATTCTTTGCGTTGATATTTTATATTGTTGTTGTTTTAATAATTGTCATTACGGTATTTTTCATTATCGAAGCAATAATTCATATTATCTGAATAATATTATTAGATAACATTATTGGCAATGTCTAGAAAGTTCGCATCTAAGGAGAGGTTTTGTCACCTAATTGCGGCGCCAAGATGAGGAGAAATTCTTATTGGAAAGCCACCTCTTTCTGAGGAAGCTGCACAGTTGTCGATATTGTGATTACGTAATATATTATTTGTGAATAATTAATTATTGATTCATATGATGAGGAAAATATTGATTTTGTGTGGATATAGATGGAGAAAATTTTAATGTGATAATTGTTGAAAATTGAAATTTTATCTTTTTCGATAAAATAATTCATTTAAATATATATAATATTATATTTTAATAATATAATAATGGTGATATTTTTACAACGAATGTGGGATATATGAGTATCTGAGGAGGAAGAGTATTTTTGTTGCAATAAATGTTTAAAACATGTTAAACATGTCGGTGGACCCCATTTATTGATTTGAAATTTGATTATAGCCTCTAAAATCGCTCGTTTGTGGATTTGGTTAATTTACATTTGGAATTTGGAAAACCTTTCTTACGCAAAGTTGTAGAGAATTGAATTTTCTATAAAAACACGTGAGATTCAATTTTTACGACAAAAGGGCTATTTATTATGAATTATTGAAGTTCCGAAGCTCCGAAATAATTGATTTTTGGAAGTTTTAATTATTTATTTTATGAAAAACGTTTTTTTACTTCTTCTAGAAGGGAGCATGTGGTTTGTATTCAGATTTTCAGATTCTAAGAATGGGCATAGAAAATTTTATATATATTATTATTATAATAAATTTTCTGCTTTGGTGTTCTAAGCAATTTCCTATAAATAGGTGCTTAGGTTAGAATTGAAAATCACACCAGAAACTGAAGTTTTTTCTCTCTATATTATCGAGCGTATTCTTGTGAGTATTTTGAGTATACTTTGAGTATTGCTATACGGTGAAAGTTCAAGTTATAGTCTATATCCAGTATTCTAGTTAGAAGTACTGATCTTTCGAGGTAAGGGATATTATTTTTTTTCGTAATGATATTATTTCTTCAATATCATTATGCTGAAATATTGATCTGAAGTTTTTATCAAATTTGGAACTTTTGGTGTTGGGGTTACTATTCACGTATACGGTACTATTCACGAATATGGCACTATTCATCGAAAAATGAAAATTTTTCTTTTCGTCCAAAATATCTATTGTAGATACTAGCTTTGATTGTATCCATGTTTTGATCATTCTTGAATTTTACACCACTATGATTATTTTTGAGGTATTTTTGGACGTGGATAAAATAAAGTACGAATCCTTAATCCTTAATCCTTGTCATTTTGTTTCACTGGATTCGTTTCTTTAAAAAAATATTTTTCATCATCCTCAGTCTTAAATGATGATATTATTGAATATCTTTGGCCTCTAGTGCAAAGATGAATGATTTCTGATGAATATCTTTGTCCAAGAGTGCAAGGATGAATGATTTACGATGAATATCTTTGGCCCGTGGTGCAAAGATGAATGATTTCGATGAATATCTTTGGCCGTAGTAGTCAAAGATGAACAGTGTTTAGATGAACATGACCAATCGGTGAATGTCCTTGGCACAGTAGTGCAAGGATGAATATTTGATCCCGGATATATATTGATTGATGTTACTGGGGATAAAAATAGGCGATGAACTTTAAAATTCATACATAGAAGATAGTAGTTTGCATTCTCTACTTAACTCTTCTAATGAATTATTATTTCAATTGCGAATATTGATTTAAAACTTGTTGTCTATTGTATTCTATTATATTTTCCTGTTGAAGACTAACGATAATTTTGTTGTATATTATCTTAGTCATAATATTCTTTCTTTGGGCTAGTCGAGCTCACCCTTTTTCTTTTTTGTTCCATTTTTTCTTCTCGGGAGGCGAGAATATAAGCGAGAATGCAGTCTGGGGGTATAGAATAAAAGTTCTAGGGAGAGTTGTTTAGTAGTCCTCACCATTGTTGTAAAATAATGTATCAATAATTATGATGAGGATTTATTTGTATGTGGATATTGTCTAGATGGCAATATCTCGTATTTAAACTCACGCTTTTACTATTGTAATAATAAAGTTGTAGTTGTTTTACATGCGTGTATTGACAACTCAGAATGGGGGATGTAGACCTATTTTGGGGGTGTCACAAGTATCATGTTGAAAATTTGGACGTTATTGATTTCGGGATAAATTAAATTATAAATCTTTAAAAATTTATCCTTGAACTTATTTTATTGAATTCTTATATCATTGTCATCATCCTCATGCTTATATTATGATGAAAGTCATCTTTGGCTTACGTGCATAGATGGACTGTTGATTGGTATGATGATGACCAGGGATAATTCGGTATAGTCATGACCATTGATGATTACACGAATAATTCTTGGCCCGTAGTGCAAGAATAATTTGTGGAAGTGATACTATTAAATATCCTTGGCCCGTAGTGCAGGGATGATTCTATGATGTGATCTATTTATTTAGCTGAGTCCCAGCAATAAAGTTAATGATAAACTTTTTAAATTATAGTAGATAGTAGATATCATGCTCTACTTGACTCTTCTAATGGATTGCTTGTTCCACTGTAGTTAAACTTGTTGTCTATTATATTCTATCAGTTTAACATTGTTGAAGGCTAATGATAACTTATTCTACATTATCTTAGTCATAATATTTCTTACTGAGCTAGTTGAGCTCACCCTTTTACTTCCATTGTTATCTTCAGGAAATGAGAACGTAGCAGGAACTAGTCGGGGAACGAAGTGATGGCCCAAGATGGTGTTATAGTAGTCCTCACTATTCTGTGAAATAGTGTGATAATAATTGTAATGAGGACTCCATTGAGTGTGGATATTGTCTAGAAGACAATATTCGTGTAAAAACTCTCAGCTCATGTTATATAATTAAGTTTGTATATCAATTTTGTACCATGTATTTGGCGACCTAAGATGGATGACGTATACATATTTTTGGGGCGTCACATATCAGAGCCATGATATGCCTAATTTCGTATAAATATTCTGTTATTATTTTGTTTTTGCGTATAAAGCTTGTAATGTGACATTAATGGCATAATATGCTAGAGTACATATTAGAGGCTGAAAATACAGTATGATGTAGTCCATATGCATGTTTAGACACCTGCAAAATTTCGTTGCAATCAGATTTGTATTTTGAGAGAAAACGCGAACCTTAATTTGTATTTACGTTTTTTCTAAATAAAAATCTATTTTTATACAGAAGTCAAATGTATATTTTCCTTACATATTAAAATAGTACATCTCGCCACGATTCCAGAAATATAAAGTTTGTATTTTTTGGACATCTGTAGAATTAATTATGATTTTTTGAAAAAAGGGTACTAAACTGTAATTGTGCTTCTGGTCCGAGGAAGAAGACGTAGCTGATGTCTGCGCGCGTTAGTCGTCAATGCTTGGCGTCGGTGGGGACCCTACGCCTATTTAAAAAAAAAAGCTCAAGTCATGGGGTCCACGCTACCACCTTACGGACATTTTTTGAATTTTTTTTTACAGAAAAATTTGTTTTTAATTTCTGGTCACTTTTATTATTTTTATGAATTTTTCCATGAATGAAAAATATTTTCAAAAAATTGTTTGTAGCTATTTAAAGTGATTTAAAAATTGTTTAAAAATTGTCCAGAATTTTTTTTTTGGCCAAATTTTTTTCTTGTAATTTCAGAGGCATACTTACAAGTTCTCCACTTATTGGTGTTCAGAATTGGTTTGTATTAGTATCTTAAATTATTTTTCTATCAATTATTATTTATTTGAAAAATAATTGCATTAAATAGTAAATTTTTTTTGAAAAATCCAGAAAAATCACAGTATTAATTCTTCATGTATACATACTGTTAGAAAAATATTTGGTCAATTTTTAAGTAACACTGGATATTATTTCACATTTATTGTTGTATATTTATGTGTAAATATTATGTTTTATGCACATATTTGTTGCGTTCGTCCCCTTAGGACTTGAACAAATACATCTGGCTTAGTGGGAGCTGTGGTGGGTCCATTCATGCACATACCCCTTATTTGTTATTGCACGGTGCTTTGGATGGACTAAAAAGGGTTGATATTTATTTATTTTTGGAGACGGGCTCTCACTTTGTGATAGAGACCTGAGATAAAATAATTATGAGAAGATAAGTGTAGCATTCCCATTTTTATTATTAGATTGATGTAGTAGGAATCTTTGATGTAAATTTTTGGTATTGATGTATTTATATCGAAGCCTTGCAAGGGAATGTAATTTTGCACTTGTTCTTCAATTAATGAATTTTATCTCCCGAAGAACAATTAAATTATCAATATAGGTTTTTTGTTTCATAAACCCGTCCTTATTTTGTTGAAATGGGCTATTTGGATTTTGTCATATAAAATCAAATTAATCACAATTATTTATTTTATGACGTGGAATGATGATTATGAGCTTAGAAATATTTCAATTTCTATCCATAGACTAAATAATTGTGATTAAATAGGATTTAATGACAAAATTATTATGTGTGCTAATATTCATATTTCGTGCAACCTTATTGTAGTGACATGGCCTCTAAAAATGTGATTGCTGACCTTAACAAAGGTGAAAAATTGGATGATAAAAATTATTACTTTTGGTCGAAGAAAATTCAATATCTGCTTAATGAGTTAGATGTGCTTGAAACTTTAACTACCACTATGCAACCGCCTGAGGAGGGCACCACTGTTCAGCACCGTCGAGACAAACAAACCTACAATGAATGGGTCAAGAAGGATCGTTGTGCGCGCTTTACCATGTTAAGCAGCATGCATAACGACCTTATTGACAAATTTGAGTCCTGCAAAACTGCAATGGAAATGTGGGATATGCTTAAGAAGTCCTTTGGCGGGACTACGACTACTAGGTTGCGCGAGCTTAATTATAAGTTGGACCGTTACAAGAAGGACCCCAAGCACACTATGGTGGAGCACTTTCGAGTAATGTCGGCAATGATCCGCGAGCTTAGTGCAGCTGGCACAACCCTTACTAAAGAGCAACAGATTCAAGTTGTGCTCAGGTCTTTACCTGATGCTTGGGAGCCTTTCACGATGACTATGATACATAATGACAGTATCAAAACTCTTGTTGATCTGAAAAGGCATCTTGAGCTTGAATATGAGCACCGTGGTGCTAAAGATGGCAGCTTTGTTTTTGTGGCTCAAGCTGGTCCGCCCAATGCAAAAGGCAAGCACAAAAGGCAAGCTAATGGCAACGATCAGGTAAAGACTAATGCACCAAAACAGAAGGGTAATGCTAAGCGCTACAGGGACAAAAGAGGAAGAAATAAGAAGATGACTTGCTATAACTGTCAGAAGGTTGGACATTTTGCTCGTGAGTGCACTGAGCAGAAAAAGGTATAATCTAAATTTCTTTATTGTGATGAATACTTTATGTGTTCACATGTTTTTCTTGCTCAGACTGATCCTTCATGGATTATTGATACAGGAGCAACCATGCATGTAACTTGCGATAGGGGGATTCACTGAGTACCGGCGAGTTTCTAAAGGGACTCAAAGTTTGTTCATGGGGAATAGTTTAGAGGAGCAAGTGCTCAGTTTTGTCACTTATCAATTGACTTTGCGAAATGGTCACACACTGATCCTTGAGGATACACTTTATGTACCAGGAATTCGACAAAACTTAATATCAGTTGTAGCTTTAGTTAGAATAGGGTATTCTTTTTTCTTCGACAGTAGTAGCGTATCTATTTATTTTCATAATGATTTTGTAGGACATGGTATTTTATTGGATGGTTTTTATGTTTTGAATAAAGGTGAATCCCATTTTTCTTATATATCTTCTCATGATGATACCGTTCATGAATCATTGAAATGTTATGCTAGATTAGGTCATATTGGCTAAGAAAGGATGACTAGGCTAGCTCGAGAAGGCCTTTTAGGCTCACTCGCTAAAGTTAACCTTCCAGTATGTGAACCTTGTTTAGCAGGGAAGGCAAAAAGAAAACCTTTTGGGAAGGCAGTGAGGGCCACTAATCCTTTAGAGCTAATTCATTCTGACATTTGTGGTCCAATGAATGTTAGAGCACGACATGGTGGTAACTATTTCATCACTTTTATAGATGATTATTCGCGATATGGATATGTGTATTTAATTTCTCATAAGTCGGAATCATTAGATTGCTTTAGACGTTTTGTTGCTGAAGTTGAGAATCAAAGAGATAGATCCATAATGGTTCTTAGAACCGATCATGGATGCGAATATTTATCTGAGAAAATTTAAAGGACTCGGTGAGGAAAAAGGTATCATTAGGCAGCTAACGATTCCTGGTACTCCCCAACAAAATGGTGTTGCAGAAAGAAGGAATCGTACGCTATTAGAGATGGTTAGGTCGATGATGGCGCAAGCTGATCTTCCAATTAATTTTTGGGGAGATGCACTAATGACTGCTGCCTACATCCTTAATCGCGTGCCTAGTAAGTCAGTAACTTCTACACCATATGAGTCTTGGGAAGGTAGGAAACCAACCCTTGATCATTTAAGACCATGGGGGTCGGCAGGATATGTGCGCATTCCTTCCCAACAACTTGGGAAGCTAGACTCTAGAGGAAGGAAGGGTATCTTTATAAGGTATCTTAAACACTCGAAGGGTTATGTGATGATATGTGAACAACCTGATGGAGTAATGACTGAGATTGAATCACGAGATGTAGAATTAATAGAGAATGAGTTTCCAAGCAAGGGTGACACGAGAAAGGATTTTGAGCTATATGAAATGGCCGAATTAGTGGGAGACGTTTCACCATCCCTTAGCGAAGGAAGGGAATTTAGTTCTCATCATTTTATCACTAAGGATGGTGGGAATGATCTACCGCCTAACGGAGAACCACCTAATTTACAAAATCTTGAGCCACGTCGTAGTAAACGTGCAAAAGTACCTCGAAATTTTTTCGAAATTGAAGAGGAATCCCTTCTTGTGCTTGAAGGGGAGGCCCTTATGTGCACTCTAAAAGATGATAATGAGCCTGCTACATATAAGGTAGCTCTCACTTCACCTGCTCATAATGAATGGATAGATGCTATGAAGGATGAAATTTGTGACGCCCCCAAAATAGGTATACATCACCTATTCTGAGTAGCCAAATATATGGTACAGAATACAAATACAATCTTAAATATACAACATGAGCTGTAAGTTTTAATACAAATATTGTCTTCTAGACAGTATTCAAACTCAAAATAAGTCCTCAATACATTTATTATCACACTATTTCATAGAATAGTGAGGGACTACTAATGCTATCATCTAGACCAATTACTCCATTCCCCAGACTAGTCCTGCTTTGTGTTCTCATTTCACAGAGAACAATGAAAGAAAAAGGGTGAGCTCAACTAGCCCAGTAAGAAATATTATGGCTAAGATAATGCAGAATAAATTATCGTTAGCTTTCAACAGTGTTAAACTGATACAATATAACAAACATCAAGTTTAATACAGCGGAATAAGCAATCCATTAAAAGAGTCAAGTAGTGAATAAAATCTACTATCTTCTATGATTTAAAAGGTTTTTCATCACTTTTATAGCTGAGACTTAGCTTATTAAATAAACCACGTCATCCCTGCACTACGGCCAAGGATATTCATTAGTATCATGACCACAAATTTTCCATACACTACGGGCCAAGGATATTCGTGTTTTCATCAATGGTCATGATCATGCCAACAACTGTCCATCAATGTACTACGGGCCAATGAGGACTTTTACCAGATACTTTGTAATATTACGGTCATGACTATACCGAATAATCCCTGGTCATAATCATACCAAGTCCATCTATGCACTACGGGCCACAGATGACTTTCAACATAATATAAACATGAGGATGATGACAATGACATAATAATTCAATAAAACAGGTTCAAGAATTAAATTTTAAAGATTTATAAGTTAATTTATCCTGAACTCAATTACGTCCAAATTGTCAACAGGATATTGCTTTGTGGAGTAAAATTCAAGAATGCTCAGAAGAATATTTCCATGAAAAGATACTGGATGAAGCGCAAATATCCAGGATATTCTACTAATATCATGGAGTATAGAAGCCAAAACTTAACCAACTAAGTATAATAGAATATATGAAACTGCAAATGGATTTTCGCCCGCTATGCGGTAATCCACGTGAGACGGATCATTTCACAATTTAATAAGGAATGAATACAAAGGATCATTCACCATGCATGTGGTAATCCACATGACGAGTTATTCAAATGAATAATAAAGAATGGAATAACGAAGAATTCACCATGCATGCGATAGGCCGCATGCAGACGTGTTATTCCCAACGTAATAATAAAGAATGGAACCAGTCATGTGAAATCCATACAGACGAGATATTCCAACGAGAATAATAAAGAATGGAATAACAACGAAATTGACCGGGCATGCGATAGACCATATGACATACATGTTATTCCAACGAATAATAATAAATAATGGAACCAGGTCATGCGTAATCCGCACAGACATGATATTCCAACAGAATAATAAAGAATGGAATAACAGAAGAATTTGACCATGTATGCGGTACTTTGCATAGACAGGTTATTCCAACAGAATAATAAATAGTGGAACCAGGTCATGCGTAAAACGAACAAACAGTATATTCCAACAAAATAATAAATAATAGAATAACCGAAGAATTTTACCATGTATGCGGTACTTCGCATAGACAGGTTATTCCAACATAATAATAAGGAATGGAATAACAATAGTTCTCTTCATGAAAATGAAAGAAATAATACCCCTTACCTTAGAATAAAAATTTGGATCTTTGGAATAGAGAGGTAGCAGACTTCTCTTCTTCTTTCTCTCTATAATTTCTCTCTATAATAAATGCTCTATATCTTTAGTGAATTGGTCAGAAATGAAGGAAGAATAAACTTCTATTTATAGAAAAATATAGTTTCGATAATTGCACGTTTTGGGGCTCAAAAAATTATAGTGCAATACCTCCGACTTTTCTTTCATTTTTAATTTAGTCCTACAAGTATTATCAAACTTGCACCACCTCCCCTAATAGTAAATAATGTGAATCAATAGTTCAATCATGTGATTCAATAGTTAGAATCATGTGAAAATACGAATAACAGTATAGTACCTCCATCTTTAACTTAGTCATGCAAGTATTATCAATCTTGCACCAACTCCCCTAATAGTAACAAGAATGTGAATCAATAGTACACACATGTGAACAAATAGTTATAATCATGTGAATTAATAGCAATTAATTCCTCATTTATTCGATTAATTACCCGATAACTTCCAGACATCAATTATTATCGAAATAAATGTCAATTTTCACTAACACTAATAATTCTAACACAATGGAATTATCAATTTCAACTTTAATCAACACGAACTTATTCATCATTAATATTATAACTCACAATATTTAACAACCAGGTTGTTCCCAGGAAAGAGGGGGCTTTTCGATAAGGATTTCTCCTTATTGGCGCCAATTAGATGACCAAACCTCTCCTTGTGAACTTCTGAACAATTGTAAATATTGCAATTTAATAATATGAATAACTTTGTCGTCTCAATTGTTGATTTAATAATATATCATATTATCTGAGATGATATTGTGACAATAATCGAATCAATAATATGAGAGATATGATCACGACAATTCTTGTAGCAATAATTGAGTATAAGCTGGGTGACTTCTCACGTAAGCATCAATAACCAATACTGCAGGTATTACTTCTATGCAACCACATATATTATCGTACTTTTACTACCGGGTAGTTAAACGGTTTTAACGGTAACACTTCCGCCGTTATTTTTATAAAAGATAATTACATCGTTTCTTACTACGACAATACTTAGATTATTAGGGTCCACCAATAATTGTGCCATCGTACGAATATTCCCTGACCAATCGAATATTATATAACAAATTACTTACTTTGCAAAATTTATAAATATTACCCACAACTATAACATTATATCAAATCCACACCATAATATTCAAAAAAATATTTCAAAAAATTTAATTCTTTATTCATAAAATCTGGGGTCTCACAATCTCCCCTCCTTATGAAATTCTGCCCTCAAAATTTATGTGCATACCTGGTATGCTGAAGAGGTGAGGATACCTTGAATACCTTTATCGTCGAAAACATTACACGTTGCATACGTTCATGCCCGATGTCCTCCGATTGCCTCTGAATACACATCAGTCCCTAAAATAGCCATTTTAGGCCTTTATACCGACCTCAAATCTCAAAATATAAAGTGAAAGTTTTAGGTCTACTCATTATCTTTCTGAATCATCCTGAATCACCTCAATCGGAGTTTGTATGAAAATGTTATGCTCAATTTACTAAAGGACGTCCGGATATATTTTGGCTTAACACTTGACCAGCGCCTAGGCGCCCAAGAACAGATTCTAAGCACCGAGCCTAGTGCCTAGGTGCTCGACCTCTGGCACTTAACTCCAATTTTCCAGATTTTGTAACTTTTGACATATATACTTCAACTCTTCATAACTTCTTCATCTGTTATCGGAATTAGTCCGTTTTCGAGGCTATGGAAAGCTTGTAACATGCTCTATAAAACCCCCATGATTTCATAATTTTTCAGATTCATTAATTATTCCAAAATTTGGCTCCAAATTCCCCCAAGACTAAGTTTTTATTAACAACGATACGTGAAAAACGTTATTAACACGCGACATACTTGGCAGTAAAATGAGTCTATAGGCCATAGTTCTTACTCGATCGAGGATTTCAAATGGGCCAATTAAATCGAGGGTTGAGATAACGCCTTCTTGAACCTTCTTCTTCACATTCATCAGATTCGGGTGTGTAGCTTGAGTGGCTTTAACTTTATGGATTAAAGTCGATTCTACTAATATATTCGTTATCTTCACGTGGGTCCCTAGAGTCTTTAACTCTATCTTCATCATTTGTAAGTTATAAAAAATGGGTTTTTGTGTTAACAACATCACACCCATAAATGCATACGATCTTCTACTCAACGCGTCAGCTACCACGTTCGCTCTTCCACGATGGTATTGAATGGTACGATTGTAATCTTCAACAGCTCAAGCCAACGTCTTTGGCGCATGTTACGTTCATTTTAGTTGAAGAAATATTTGAGGGTTTTAGAAATGGGTTTTGTACTGGGGTCAATACAAAATTCGATTTCACGCTCTGGGGTAGGGTAAGAAGTCTTTAAGAATACGTCAGGAAATTTATTAACGATAAAAATATCATTTAAAAACTGTGACTCTCATCCAAGACTTGGATAACACGTCACATTGATACCTATCAACTTGCCACCGCTATTCACGACGTCCCCTACGGATATTCTGGCTTCGATGCATTCCAAGACTTGGAAGTCACTAGCGAAAGGCTCGGGACTCTTTATTTATGGCTTGATATGACAATGATTGACTTTAGTGGTTTGGTTGCTTGAATTCGCATGATAGGTTGGTTAAGAATATGAAAGCTAACAACCTTACGAAAAGCATGATGAGTAGATAACCAATCGATTCCTAAAATCACATCAAAGGCAAGTATTTTCAAAGAGATAAGATCGACAGGTAACGTGAAAGTGTTGATTTGAATTAAACAAGATTTATAAACAGTGGAGGTAACAAAGGTTTCTGCTAACAAAGTTTCAATCGATAACTCAAAGTCTAACTTCTCTAGAGTTAAATTTAAACATTGAGCGCAAGCAAGAGAGATAAAAGAATGGGTAGAACTGGTATCTAACAGGGTATAGACTTCACAAAAATTTATAATTAACTAACCCGTGCTAACTTCGTTCAGGTTACTCGCTTTTTGAGAAATCATGAAAAACGCTCTTCCTGAAACTACCGACTTTGTTTTGTCTATTTCTGCCTTTGGTGCCACCGTCCCAGCTGGACTTGACTTTGGTGCACGATAAAATTTGGTTAAGTGACCTTCTTTTCCACAATTGTAACATGCTTTGGACTTCATCACGCAGTTTGGACTGATATGTCCCTCCCCTTCGCATTTGAAGCATACAATTGGTGGTCGTTCTCCTTTCTTAAAAATGGGTGTTGGTGCTGCTGTCTTTCCATTGTTGTTGAACCTTCTCTTCATAAAATTTCCACTCTTATTATCTTGGCCATGATTACCACTGAAGTGGTTACCATTCTTGGCATGATAATTTCCCCCACGATGGTTATCATTGTTCCGATAGTCGTTGCCACTGGTATGATTATTATCGTGTTGCTAGTCGTTGCCTTTTGGTTGTGCTGACTCATTATCGGGCTCTAATAACTGAGCCCTATTTATTACATCAGAATATAAACAAAGTTTGTGAGAAATAAGGTATTGACGTATATCAGGTTTCAAACTTCTTAGAAATATTCGCGTCATTCGCTCCTCATTATCGACCAAATGGGACGCAAATCAGGATAACTTCGCAAATTTAGCCTCGTATTGCGACACAGTAATATTATTTTGCTCCAACTTGATAAACTCAACCTCCTTCATGTGACGAATACTTTCGGGAAAGTACTTGTCGTTGAATAGTTCTTGGAACTTCTCCCAAGACATCTCGAGTGCGTTAGGTTGGGTACGCTTTACAGATTCCCACCAATAATCTGCCTCTTCACGCAACATAAAGGTGGCAAAGGGAACCTTTCGCTCCTCTGAGCATTCCAAGACATCAAATATCTTGGTGATTTGCTTTATCCACGTCTCTGCCTTAAGTGGTTCTGGCTTTCCCAAGAACTCCGGCCGTCCCAGCTCCTTGAACTGCTTAGCAGTGACCATCCGAGAGTTGCCAGTGTTTCCACCTGAATTTTGAACAGGAGTCTCTCTCGCCTGATGTTGCATGAATTGCATAAAGCCTCTAAACATCCCATCGTTCATCATCTGATCGGTGTTGTTATTTACATGAGGATTATTGTCTTCCTGTTGCACATTATCCTGGGTATTGATCGTTGGTGACTCAACGGTCTCATGTGCTTCATTGCTGATCTCAATATTTTTCAGATGCCATTTTCAAACACTGTTAATTGACATATCACATATTATCCATATACTTTGATCGACCAATTAAATTCCAAATAAACTTAGGTAGGTCATACTAGCGAAGGAATTCCCCGTCTCTCCCCTCCTAGATCTTGTTTCACATCTCAGCTAGGGATAATATCCCTAAGCTCTGATACCAACTATGACGCCACCAAAATAGGTATACATCACCTATTCTGAGTCACCAAATACATGGTACAGAATACAAATACAATCTTAAATATACAACATGAGCTGTGAGTACAAATATTATCTTCTAGACAGTATTCAAACTCAAAATAAGTCCTTAATACATTTATTATCACACTATTTCATAGAATAGTGAGGACTACTAATGCTATCATCTGGACCGTCACTCCGTTCCCCGACTAGTCCTTGCTACGTTATCATTTTCTCAAATACTTTGAAAAATTTATAAATATTACCCACAACTATAACATTATATCAAATCCACACCATAATATTCAAAATTTGTTTTTGAGAAATTTAAATCTTTATTCATAAAATCTGGGGTCTCACAAAATTGGTTCTATGGGAAAGAACCAGGTTTGGAAGTTGGTTGATCTACCACCTAGTCGTAAGGCCATTGGAAACAAATGGGTTTTCAAAATTAAAAGGTGGATGGATCAATCGAAAAGTATAAGGCTCGTCTTGTGGCGAAAGGGTTCACCCAAAAGGAAGGTGTGGACTATGATTAGACATTTTCACCAGTTGTGAGAATTGGCTCCATTCACCTTATTCTAGCTATTGTCGCACGTTTAGATTTAGAGCTTTATCAGATGGATGTTAAAACTACATTTCTATATGGAGAACTAGATGAGGAGATTTATATGAATCAACCAATTGGCTTTGAAGTTAAGGGACAAGAGCGCAAAGTGTGCAAGCTCAAACGTTCCATTTATGGCTTAAAGCAATCATCTAGACAATGATTTTTTCGATTTCATCGAGCCATCATTGCTGATGGGTTTACGATGATTGAGGAAGATCATTGTGTGTATGTTAAGCGAATTAATAAAAAGCTTTATGATCTTGTGTTTGTATGTTGATAACATCTTGATAGCTGGAAATGATATGGGATTGATTGTTGCCACTAAAATGTGGTTATCATCTAATTTTGAGATGAAAGACATGGGTGAAGCAGAATTGGTACTTGGAATTAAGATCTATAGGGATTGCTCTAAAAGATTTTTGGGTTTAAGTCAAGAGACTTATATAAAATCTATTTTAGAGCATTTTTGTATACATAATTCTAAACCAGTTGACACTCCCATTGAGAAGGGTCATAAATTAAGCCAGGATCTTTGCCCTAAGACTGATCAAGAAAAAGAGCAGATGGCTCGTGTTCCTTATGCTAGTGCGGTTGGTAAGTTGATGTATGCAATGATGTGTACACGTCCTGATATAAGTTTTGCAGTGGGGATGATTAGTCGGTTTCAAAGCAATCTTGAATTTGCTCATTGGGTGGCAGTTAAGAGGATACTTCAATACTTGAGAGGAACCATGGACTATATGTTATGTTATCAGGGTAGTGAGCTACGCTTACAGGGGTATAATGACGCAGATTGGGCTAGCAACTTGGATGAGCGCAAGTCTACCACTGGGTATAACTTCTTGCTTTGTGGTGGAGCCATTAGTTTGTTGAGCAAGAAACAACCATGTGTTGCTTTATCCACTATGGAGTCAGAATACATTGCATGTTACTTTGCAGTACAAGAAGCAATATGGTTACGAAGATTCTTCAAGCGCCTGCATGTTGGATCACATTCGAGTGACCCTATCACTATTCATTGTGAAATACGACTGCTTTGTCTTACGTTAAGGATCCCAAGTACCATAGAAAGGCCAAGCATATTGAGACTAAATTTCATTACATTAGGGATATTATGGCACGAAAGAAGGTGGTCCTCAGACATATCTCTACGAGAGACATGGTTGTTAATCCCTTGACTAAGCCCATTCCTAGGGATGTTTTTCGAGCTTATGTTAGGAGCTTAGGACTTCGTAGGCCTTGATATGTTTTATGTTTGAAAATGGACATCTTTTGGATATTGTTTACTATATTTTTATGCAATAAAAGTTATTACATAATGTTGATTTCTATTCAGTTCTATGTTTTAACCTGTTGTATGTATATAAGCACACATATAAAATGTCACAAGGCAAAAAGTTTGATCTACTCACACGGATAACCTGCCTCGGCGCTTGTAATAGCGAGCGAGATTAGACTATATTATGGTGGTCTAAATGGTTGGGCACCATTTTTCAGACACTATGATTTAATCGCCTTGGCTGGGTCCATGAAGAGGTATCGTTACATACCGAACACTTGTAAGAGGTGTTGCCTTGTTTTGGGTTACCGGACATTAGATTCATACTAGATACTATTTGAAGTAACTAGGGATGTTTTCTAAGGTTAAACGCTAGAGAGTGATTAACTACTGTCTGTACGGTGTTATTTTAGCTAGAGAGACATTTTTTTTGGCACTCCACCGTAACATGAGAATTGTACCTCGTGTGCAAAAGAAGCGACATACAGAAGAGTGATGTGGTGGATCCCTATCCAATCACTGTGTGAGCCCTATACATTAATTTATTGTCCTTAGTAACTTGAACCTATGTCATGAAACAAAGACTTTGTGTTGCTACTCTAGTTTGTATTCCTAAGTTAACATAATGAGGTTCCATGGGTACTTGTCTGGGAAAGCAGCAAAGTTAATGAAGATTGGCATGAGAGTTTAGGGAAGACACATGTCTGGCATCACATTCAGCCGTTGGTTATGCTATGCGCGCTTAACTATTTTAAACTTTATGTATTATACTATATGTATATGTTTTTAAATGTTAGCATACCAAGGTAAATGGGTTTGAGTGAATTTCCGAAATGTAATTAATGAGGGATTTGAAATACTCAGCAGAATGTGATCGACTGGTCTAGGACATGACGAGTTTTTTTTTTGGGATGCTTCATATTAGTTATGATGGAGACTTAATATGCGAGCTCTCGCCCTTGATATCATTTATTTCTTGTCAGTCGCACGCCAAGGCACCTGTACGAGGAAATCTAGAGATTATTGATTTGAGATGAGTTAGTACCTTTATAACCCAAGTGTCTGTGTGGGAGATGTTAGTATTTGAACCAGGTCGGACCCGTGGATCATGAACATCCACTTGGGTATTGGTATTGGATAACCCAATAAGGATTGGAAGAGTCCCATATCACTTGGAAGTATTTTAAATAACACGTGATATGGTTAAGACTCTATATGAGATAACTCTCCTGATTTAGTCAGTTGCAGACTTATCCCTTACGTATTGATTTTTACGTTAAATCTTCAAGCTTCTTCGTAGTATGCGGCTAAGAAAAAATAACGTATTATTTTTCCTATACAGTTTCTCTCTAAATACTCTCCCTAGTATTTCTAAGCTTCCATCAATAGGCTAGGGTGTACTTGGTGTGAACCATTAAATAGTTCGTTTGCTTGTAACAACTATATATTGACGAGAATTAAGAAGGATCGTAGTAGTTGTGTTTGTGGTGTCGCTTGTAGATTTGACATTCGGTTCAACCGCTTCTGCTTCGTTGATACTTACTGATTCATATATAAATATTATTTATGTGTTAATTTCCACCTAATATTCTAACAAAAACATAAAAGTACGTAGTGGATGTCGCAAGACTCTAAAAAATAGTGGACGTCATATGTTACAGAAAAAATATATATTCTGGGGGCGGAAGCACGGTTTTGTGTAAGAGTAGACATTCTTTTAATTAAATTAAGAAATAATAATAAAAGTTATCAAATACAAATTTTAATTAAAAACATATAAAAATCACTACAATGGGGCGTCAATCTTTTATGTCGTTCTCTACTTCAGTTCTTCTCTCATATCTCGTCTTTCTTTGTGTTTTAGCGTTTGAATAATATTATGAATATAAACTGTACACAAATAATTATGCAAAGTATAAAAAAGAGAGAAAATAAGGAGCACGATTTACAATGGAATGTTTTAGACATTTTTATCAGTAAACAATACACGAGTCATACTCTTTGTGTATAATGTTTTGCGTACAGTTTGTGCATAAACTAGTGACAGAACCAAAATTATATTTAATACTTGTGGTAATATTCGAAACTAAGCAATTAATGCTTATTTAAAATTTTCAAACGATTTATATTAAAAAACAAAAACATTTCTCTAAAACGACTTATATTAAAGAACGCGAGAGTATCTTTTAGCGTTTTGTTCCTTCTCAAGATACCTGATGTTATAAGTTAAAATATTTTTTAATAGGGGCACCATTTACTATATTACCCCTGTGCTAATAAAGATTTCCAAAAATCAAGGGTTGACACTTGCCTCCCTTGCCAATATGTAGATATACTTCATTCATCCTTAAAAGGATGACTAAATGTACAATTTTTTTTTCTTACTAAAAAGATGAGATAAAATATATAAAGTAAATAATAAATATGTCATTTAGTGGGATCTTTTAGTATAAAAATAAAATTATTCATCATTATATATAATTTTATACGGCCATTAAAAATAAATTTGGAATGTTTTACTCTTTCCTCCACTTTTATTTTTAATCTATGTATAAATTGTATTAAAGATGATGGAGAGAGTATATGTCAAAAAAAAATTCAGTCAACTTGTCAAACAAACACATTAAAAAAATTCATTATATTTCGAAGCATGCCATTATATCAAGTCGACTAAAATCACTAGATGTATCAAAAACTATATTATATGACAAAAACAAGAAAAACACTAAGCCATTCACATCTCGTTTAGATCTGCACATAAACATAAACAAAGCAATAGTCTGATTAATTCATGGAAATATAAAAAAAATGGAAAGAGAATCATCACCAACCAAGAGCATCAATGATTCCCAAAACCACATCACAAATATGCTTAAAAACATCCTCTCTAACTGCAAGCTCTTTGGGATAAGCCAACTTTGGATACGGCTTAAACGCATTATGACAAGCGTTCGTATAATCTGCAGCTGCCATAACATTCACATAGACATAATCATATAACTCGTCGGACAAATTTTGAAGCGAAGATTTCAGAGCCTCCCCTGCATATGAATACTTGTCAGCACATTCCTTGAGCATCCTTTTCATCACTACATCATTAGTTGTACCATTGCTGGTTAGTTGTACTTGGGAGGACAAGTAGGAATTAGTGGAAGTGGCATTAGTAATTCCAAACCTAACCATAATAACTGTCAGCCCTTTCGTATCGGCCTGTGGGCTTGTTGTATCGGATTTGAGAGACGATACGCAGAGGTCGTAGTATTTGGTGGTCTTGCAAGTTTTTTGGATCAAATCAGTGTCTCCATTTATGAATGAAAATGAAATGGTGAGAGCAAGAAGTAGCAAGAAATGACGAGTGCCCATTTGAGAGAATAGAGTAAATAAGTGATGAGAGCAAAGTGATGTTTTTTCAAGTAAGTGAAGCAAATGAGGTAGCAAAGTGGGTGCCCTTTTTTCCTACTCGGTTAATATAATGATTTGTAGTGGTCAAAGGAGAATTATTTCACACACATATATAGATAGGAAAAGGTTCCTAGGGTTGGTCTAAATAATTTATCTAAGTCACTTCAAATATGAAATGATTTTAATCTTTACTTAATAAATACTCCCTCCGTTCCTTAATACAAGTCGTTTTAGAAAAATATTTATGTTCCTTAATATAAGTCATTTGAGAATTTCAAATAATTTTAATTTCCAATATTACTCCAGGTATTAAATGTAATTTTGGTTCTCTCACTATTTTATGTTCAATAAATAATAATTTATTATTTCAATACAAGAGCAATATAGACAATCGATATTATAATTAATATTATATAATCATTACCTTAATACTTACGCACAACCCTAAAACAATCTATATTAAGAAACGGAGGGAGTACCAACAATCCAATTATACAGATACAAATAGCATGTTAAAAATATGGTTTAGTGCATGCATGTTTGGTTTGGTGTTTTTAGAGTCTTTGGTGCTTCTGGAGTCCATAAGATTTGTTTGTCTAAACACAATTTTTTACCAATTTTTTTTAACTCACAAACGCAACTCTTAAGTTCTAAACTAACTGTATTATTTTTAATGCTACGAGTTTGAGACTTAAAAGTCGTCCAAACGCACGTAACCATTAAAACAAAAGCACTAAAACAAACAAACTCTTCGTGTTTTCAAATATGTATGTCTTTATCTATAGAAAAGTGAAAACCAGTTTGAAATAAATTTAGTGAAGTCTAAGATTGCAGCAAATAGAGATTTGCAAAGCAATCCAACAAGGACATTAGCATTTTGTAAGATTTATCGATTGGTTTACTCAAGATTTTTTTTATTATGTAAATATAGTAACATTTAATATACAATATCAAACTTAGTTTAAACAAAACAGAATTAAGAAAGTTTATTGTACTTACTTGAAAAAAATCAGAATCTCGAAATATAATGATAAAAAAATCCGAGTCCTTTGAATTCACAAAGTTTCCTTGAAGCAAATTTATTCCCACACTGCTGCTAAAAGATTTTTGAATAATTACTTCCCAAGATAAAATAGATTTCCAATTCTTAATTAGTAGCACTTCAAAATTAAGAATTCTTCGAACGCAATTTCTATGTTCTGTACATGAACCTTACTTTGATGATGAATGAGATGAATGAAGGAAAGATATACTGCAAACTACATAACAGGAATGAATACTGCAAACTGGAAAAACAGATGAATGATGGAATAATATACTGCAAAACTGCAAAACGGGAATGAAGGAATAATATACTGCAAAACGGGAATGAAGGAAGAAAACATATACTGCAGAATGGGAAGAAAACATTTACTGCAAAACGACGTAGTATCCGTGATGTTAAAAAATTAAACAGATTTTGTCAAAAAAATACAAGATTTATTATTTTAATACAAGGGCAATATAGACAATTGATATTATAATTAATGTTATATAATCATTACCTTAATACTTATGCACAACCCTAAAATGACCTATATTAAGGAACAAAGGGAGTACCAACAATCCAATTATACAGATACAAATAGAATGTTAAAAATATGGTTTAGTGCATGCATGTTTGGTTTGGTGTTTTAGAGTCTTTGGTGCTTCTGGAGTCCATAAGATTTGTTTGTCTAAACACAATTTATTACCAATTTTTTTAACTCACAAACGAAACTCTTAAGTTCTAAACTAACTGTATTATTTTTAATGCTACGAGTTTGAGACTTAAAAGTCGTCCAAACGCACGTAACCATTAAAACAAAAGCACCAAAACAAACCAAATCTTCGTGTTTTCAAATATGTATGTCTTTATCTATAGAAAAGTGAAAAACCAGTTTGAAATAAATTTAGTGAAGTCTAAGATTGCAGCAAATAGAGATTTGCAAAGCAATCCAGCAAGGACATTAGCATTTTGTAAGATTTATCGATTGGTTTACTCAAGATTTTGTTATTATATACATATAGTAACATTTAATATACAATATCAAACTTAGTTTAAACAAAACAGAATTAAGAAAGTTTATTGTACTTACTTGAAAAAATCAGAATCTGGAAATATGAAGATAAACAAATCCAAGTCCTTTGAATTCACAAAGTTTCCTTGAAACAAATTTATTCCCTCACTGGTGCTAAAGGATTTTTGAATAATTACTTCCCAAGATAAAACTGATTTCCAATTCTTAATGAGTAGCACTTCAAAATTAAGAATTCTTTGAACGCAATTTCTATGTTCTGTACATGAACCTTACTGTGATGATGAATGAGATGAATGAAGGAAAGATATACTGCAAACTGCAGATCAGGAATGAATACTACAAACTGGAAAAATAGATGAATGAAGGAATAATATACTGCAAAACTGTAGGACGAGAATGAAGGAAGAAAACATATACTGTAGAACGGGAAAAACTTATGAAGGAATGCGCTCCTGGATAAACTATTCATAGAATAATTCCGTGACTAATCAGATGGGATATGACCGTTGGCGCGTCCATTCGTCAAAACGACGTATAGTATCCGTGATGTTAAAAAACTAAACAGAGTTTATCCAAAAAATTATATATATCCCACTCCGGACACGGACCGAACCACTACTTGCTTTGTGGCCAGGTTCGGCGGTGCGTATCAGGTTCAAACCAAGCCTTGGCTAGGTCCTCCCCCTTCCACACTTGGGGCCCTTCCCATTGTGCAAACATCCCATATATACATTCTTCACTTTTCCCTCAAACTTCCTATATGGGACAAGGCAATTTACAACATTTCAAGTAGGTAACCTTGGAGTCAATTTTTTCATTCAATTCTTAATGAATTTGAACAAATAAGTATACCACGTTATACTCCTCCCGGAACAGAAAGCTTTGGTACATGGACCCTACATTTTTAGAGTATGGGTCCCATATTAAATTAAGCCTCAAAGCTTTAATATTTATTTTTCAAACCCATTTCCAACAATCCCCCACATGAATGTAAAATTGGCTTTACAATATGAATTTTTTTTATGAATATACGGATACTAGTTCGAGTAAATGAGAAAAGATACTTCATCGGGTTAAATAGCCTAATGGCTTTGAACTTGCCTTCGTAAAGTCTATCGGATTTACTTAGCTAATCAGTAGACTTGATGTCTTTGAACTGTCAGCTTTTCGTGTAAACCAAGACAATAGAATTCATAAAATATCTCTTCAGACATAGTTGGTTCTCACGTTTGTGTTCATTTTAGCTTTGAAACACCTCTTGGTTCTGTGAGTATATTAGAGAATTCAGCCTTCAAAATTCTCACAGAAGTGGCCCCCTTCTTACTTACGTAGGTGACTTCTATCAAGAGTATCCTGTAATACCCCACTTAAACGTATTTAAAGATATAAAAGTCATTAAAAGCTCAACTTATTCTAATTCTCGCGGAAGATGTGCACTGTCTCATCATAGGAATGGTTAGGAGTAAATATCTCCTCAGTGCTTTACTGAGTACAACATAGTTCGGTTTTCCCATTGAACCTAGATCTTGGGATCTCTAGTCAACTAGGTTGGGTTGCCACTATGACGACTCTTAATTAAACAATAGACTTTAAACCCATTCCCTTCGATGAACTTTCCACTTGGTCTCTTGTTAAACCTTTCGTAAGTGGATCCGCAATATTATCTTTTGACTTTACATACTCAATTGAGATAATTCCATTTGAGAGCAATTGTCTAATGGTATTATGTCTTCGTCATATATGGCGTGACTTGCCATTATATAGATGACTCTGTGCTCTTCCAATTGATGATTGGCTATCACAGTGTATACATATAGCTGGCACAGGTCTTAACCAATTTGGAACATCCTCTAAGAAATTATGAAGCCACTCTGCTTCTTCTCTAGCTTTGTCTAAAGCAATGAATTCTGATTCCATTGTAGATCTTGCAATACATGTTTGTTTTGAGGATATCCAAGATACCGCTGCACCTCCAAGTGTAAAAATATATCCACTTGTGGATTTTGAGTCTTTATTATCAGATATCCAATTAGCATCACTATATCCTTCCAATACTGCTGGATATGTTATATAGTGCAGTCCATAATTTTGAGTATGTTTTAAATATCCCAAAAATCTCAAAATAGCTTTCTAGTGATCTTTACCTGGATTACTCATATATTGACTTAGCCTACTTACCGAAAAAGTTATATCTGGTCTAGTACAGTTCATGACATATATTAAACTGCCTATTATACAAGAATATTCTAGTTGAGATATGTTATCACCTTCATTTTTGGCTAGTTGAAGATTATACTTATTTCGAATTATATTATACTTATTAAAATTTTCAAGTATTTTTTCAATGTAATGAGTTTGAGATAATATAATTCCATCAGATGTTCTAGAAATCTTGTAAATTCCTAATATTATATCAGCAACCCCCAAGTCTTTCATATCAAATCTATTTGCCAACATATGTTTGGTATACTTGATAACTTCATAGTTGCTACCCATAATTAACATATCATCCACATAAAGACAAACAATGACATATTCCTTTTGAGTGCTTTTGACATAAACACATTTGTCACACTCATTGATTTTAAATCCATTTGATAACATAACATTATCAAATTTCTCATGCCATTGCTTTGGTGCTTGTTTCAATCCATACAAGGATTTAACAAGTTTGCATACCTTCCTCACTTATCCAGGAACAATGAAACCTTCAGGTTGTTTCATATATATTTCTTCATCTAATTCACCATTTAGGAATGTAGTTTTTACATCCATTTGATATATTACAAGTCTATTTAATGATGCTATTGCTATTAGCATACGAATAGATGTAATTCTTGAAATTGGTGAATAAGTGTCGAAATAATCCAATCCTTCCTTTTGTCTATAGCCTTTAACAACAAGCCTTGCTTTATATTTATCAATTGAACCATCAACTTTCATCTTCTTTTTGAAGATCCATTTATACCCTAAGGGTTTGGAACCAAGTGAAAGGTCCACCAATTCCCATGTATGATTTTGTATAATGGATTCAATTTCACTATTAATTGCTTCTTTCCAATGAGAAGCATCTGGAGAGGATATTGCTTCCTTGTACGTTTGAGGACTATTTTCTAACAAAAATGTTAGAAAATCCGGGCCAAAAGACTTTGAAGTCCTTACTCTTTTGCTACGTCTAGGTTCATCCACTATAGACTCTTTGTCTATATTTTCAAGATTATTACTAGTAGCATCTAAAGGTCTTTTGTGTGAATTTGACTCTTTATTTATATTATGTTAGTTTCCAGTAGGCACACAATAGATCTAGAAAGGGGGGTTGAATAGATCCTATTTAATTTTCAAATACTTTTCATGTTTATTTTGTATTGCTAATGAATTAGCATATGACAAACATAACAATCTTTTCAAGCACAATAGAATAAGTAAAAGATCCCTTTCATTGATATATTCATGAACATACATACATTGTTCGTAGAGTTTGTTAAGTTGTAAGCATTTATAACAGTTAGGTACATAATGTAAATGACAGAAGGTAAATGACTGAATGTAAAAGACACAAGAGATTTTAAGTGGTTCAGAGACTCAAGCTCCTAATCCACTCTTCTGCTTCAACAAGTAGGAATTCCACTAAGAAAGGGCAGCACCCTGAATCACTAAGATTCCTTCAAGGCCAGCAACCTTAGAACTTCAATTCACTAAGAACTCTTCAAGCCCAACAGGCTTGGATCTCTTCTAGTTCACTAAGAACTCTTCAAGCCCAGCAGGCTTGGAACTTTATTTAGTCCCTCTGGATAAGGACCCCTCAGGCCCTGCCATACATCACTTTATGAACATTCAGTGGTTCTCCCTCATCATCCTTTATCTGGCTTCTTAGTTTCTTCTTTAGTACAATGCTCAAGATTCTTCCATGAAAAACCTTTGTAAGGGGTTTTTTTGTAGACTTCTTCATCTCATCTTTTTCTAGCCACTTGGTCAACCAGTCAATTAGAAGGGCTCCAAAGTTCATCTGTTGCTTCATAACTATTGCAGTCATGATTCTCAGTTGTAGATCACTAACAGTATCATGTGAGGTGTCTTTGCACAAGATGCATTTTCCCGTAATCTCAGCCAAAAATTCAAACTCTTCAGGAAACTCCTTCTTCTTCATATCTTTCAGATTTACATTCTTCTTGTAGCAGATTACCTTTTTGCCTTCTTCAATTTTGATGTCCTCGAGGTTTATCAGACCTTGGTTAGGAAACCCTAGACATTGGTTGATGTCTGATGCTTTTATTTTCGAGCTTACTCCTTTGACCTTTGTGGACAGAAACCCAGAATCTATCGTTGCATTGGAGTATAATTGCTTCACTATCTCGGTATAGAATGGAGTGTTAGCTTCCAAGCACTTATAAAACCCATCATTCTTTACAAGCTCAAGTATATCCTTGAACTTCTTTTCTGATCTTTCGAACTTCTTGAAGCCGAGTTGGATTCCAGTTATGACACGCCATTCTTCCATTTTGAGGGTTCAAAATATATGGGTATTTAGTTTCAGAACTCTTATGAGGGTTAGTTGAATGCAATTTGGACGAAAATGCATTTAGGCTTTGAAAAGGATTTTAGGGTTTGAAAAAGGGAGGGAGAGAGGTTCGACAACTTTTGATAACTGTTTGGAGATTTTGAATTTTTTCTTTATGGTAGTTTCTCCTGACTCTGCATAAGGTGTGATGTGTCAACCAACAATTGGTTGCACGATACCCAGTAAGAAACTGTAACTCCCCATAAACTGCATAGTTTTTTCAGTTTTAATTTTCATAAAAAAATAAGCATTACCGATGTAGTCTAACCATTGACTTTTTCAATATATAGAGTGGCTTGATGAGATAACTATAGACTCTACAATTTTCTTTGGTAACTCAATGATCGTCTTCTGAGAGATACTTCAGTGAGCACTTTTAACTCTAATCCTCATCTTGAAGTTGCATGGCTTAACCACTGATGCGCCGCAATTGAGTTCGAGCACTGAAATTCTGAAGTGAATTTGTAAGATGTCTTTTCCAAACTGTATTCGTAACTTCCCTCCACACGATCTGAATAGTTTGGTATGTGCCAAGTTCTGCTGAGCTCCTCGTGAGCTAGTGTATCCTTTGGGAAGACTGCGATCGTCGAGACTGCTCTACGATCGTTGAGTTTACTGCTGAACATACTCTACGATTATTGTCTGTCCTGATTCTTTTGATGAACTCTAACTTAGCATTCCTTCTGGGTTAAGGTAGCTCAGGAAGGGCCAACCTCTTAGCTTAGTGCTAAGGGTCAGGTTTGTCCCTGAGGTGCTTACCAGATGAAAAACTTTAGATATTTGTGTTGGTTTTAATCGTGGTGTCCTCCTGCTCTTACACTACGATCAGATGTTTGATCGTAGGAACTCCACGATTTTGAGTTGAGTGTTTGACAAGATTTTTAGTGGAACGTTTTGAGACGTTCCTACTGACTATGGATCTTTATTTGGTTCATTAGCCACAAAGTTTTGGGACTTTGTAACTGGAATATTGTTGTTTAGGGTTAGCTTTTGTTCTCCATGAACTCGAAGAAAGTGGTTTTGATGATCATGGTGTGGTCGACAGACATGCACCATGATTGACTTATCTTCTGAGCTTATCTTAGATCTTCTGGCAAGAATTCCACTTCTTCATTTCTGTTCCCTAAGCTTTATCATCTCCATATCTCTAATTGTTCTTCCATATTCTTCCCTTCCAAGCTGTACTTTGTGCACTTTGATGCTGACTGAAGGGACACTACGATTGAGATCATTATACCATAATCATTTTATATTGTTTTGCACAGGCTGGACTCAGTCTTGATCATAGAGAACATGCGATTTTCCTTATGTTCTTTGACAGATTGCGCTCGTGGAGTTCAGCTTCTTTGATAAGTTCTTCATGATCAATGCTCAATGATTCTCTGATGTGAAATTCCTCGAGGGTTCTTCTCAGATGATATAATTTGCATGAATAAGCATATATAACCCTTTTCATCTTAGCATGACTGGTCTGCTTCCATATGGAGATCAGCAACCATGTGAGCTTAATTTTTGTTGATTTAGTGATTCTTAGGCCTCAAGCTGGTTGAATCTTCTCAACTGAATTCATCTGCTTCAGCATTCCTTAGCGTGGTTAGATAGACCAAGTGCCTGTAGGTTAAATAAATTTCTATTTTTGGTCGCCAAGATTGGGTCCTGCTAAGTTAGTTTCCAAAATCCCCATTCCTCATATATTTGAATTTTTCATCACATTTATCATCAACAATCATATTTATGCATGTATCCAATTTAGATATGACATTTTAAAATGGAAGATGATGAGTGCGTGTAAGATTAACCACTTTAATAAGACACTCTTTTTCTTTGATGGTTTCATCATTTACTTGGTTATGTTCACAGATTTAAAAGTTCACAGAGTGTAAATAAACTCTAACACATGTTTGTATCTGGTTTATTCATGGAGATGATCAGTTTCTACGAATTTTCAAGATACTCTAGCAGAATTGATCATACTCTATATGTTATCAAAAACCTAGAACATAGTTTTGTACATACATACTAACCTTTCAACAAGGATAACTCCACTTAAGATTAATTAAATCTTGATATGCTTATGAACTATTTCAGACTTCTTTCAAGATGTTATCGTCAACCCAAAACTTGGATGGAGAGAAAGTTTGTCAGCATTTGAGTTTTCAACCTTAGTGTGCTTTCTCTCTTCCCCTTTTTAGGTATAGTATGGTCTCTTGATAGAATATTGTTATAGTACATAAGTTGATGCAACATGATGTACATATTTATGTTAATGAGGAATTGTACCTTTCCACTGTCAGTTTTCATTACAGTCGTTTATCTTGATATAATGAGATTAGGCATTGATGTGCCTATTTTCACATTCATTTCTGACAGCTTGTTGCTCCAGTTGTCCTTCGATAAATCAGTCATAGTCTTGAAGATGTAAGCTAAGAAATTTTTGGCATCTTTAGTTCTTTGACAACCTTGAACGTCAAGGTTCACATCCAGCTGTTGGTTAGCCAAATATATTTTTGAGAAATTCTTCTTTCTCCTTAGGATAAGAATTTCTTAGCATATATGGCCTTTCATCTTCCAGACTGGTGGATGCTTGACTCTTTGCTGTTGATGCTTCTTGACTTCCCATCTCTGATCTTCAGATTACGAGATTGACTGTGGAAAAAGATTGGTCTTGTTGCTATGGAATTTAAGAACATGAACCAATCTGAGCAGCTTCAGATGTATATACACATTTACCTGTACACAACATTTCCAACATTTGAGCGCATCTGCATTTACGAGTGACTTACCACTAACATAAGTTTAGAACAATGTTTGTGCCTAGGATCAGACTCAAAGAGATAAGCTTTTGAATATATCATGAGAACCTGCTTTGATACCAATTGTTAGTTCCCAGTAGGCACACAATAGATCTAGAAGGGGGAGGGGGGGTGAATAAATCCTTTTTAATTTTCAAATACTTTTCCTGTTTATTTTGTATTGCTAATGAATTAGCATATGACAAACATAAGAATCTATTTAAGAACAACAGAATAAGTAAAAGATCCCCTTCGTTGATATATTCATGAACATATATACATTGTTCATAGAGTTAGTTAAGTTATAAGCAGTTAATACATACATAGCATTTATAGTAGTTAGGTAAATAATGTAAATGACATAAAGTAAATGACTGAATGTAAAAGACACAAGATATTTTAAGTGGTTCAGAGACTCAAGCTCCTAATCCACTCTTCTGCTTCAACAAGCATGAATTCCACTAAGGAAGGGAATCAACCTGAATCACTAAGATTCCTTCAAGGCCAGCAGCCTTGGGACTTCTGTGACTACCCGAAAATTTAGATAATTATTTAAATCTTAAATGATGACTTAAAGGTCGAATAATAAACCAAGACAGAAAATAAGTGAATGGATTTGAGATTTCTGGGAAGGAATTTAGTGAATTTAAAAATTTTTGTGGTAAATTATTCAGGATTAAGTGTATATGAGTATATGTTAGTGAATAGTTGTTGTTGATTATTCACGTCTATATTGATTATTGATTTGCACGTTGTGCATATTGTAAATGTTCATTAGGTATGAAAGGCTGATCACCTTCATTACCATTTGGTTCAGTTAATCTGTTCATGTTTATGCTTGACCATTCATTTTTATTGATTTGGTCATTCAACTAAGAAAATTTGTTCATGCTCTTTCACAATTTTTATATTGTGGAAAGTTAGCTAGTTTATTGTTCAATTCTTTCAATCATGATATATCCTCAAATAAATTTAAACTTGCTGGGCAAATTTGTTGCTCACCCTTGATATATCATGATAAAAAATTTCAGATTAGGATGAAAGCTCAAGTAAAGGTAGAGGCAAAGGCAAAGTCCAAGATTAAGCTATTATGCAGTTAGACCTATTAATTGTGCTAATACAAATGATATTGTAAACCTTTAAGATATTGAAGGTATATATTAAGTTAAGGTTGTAGACCTTGGGAATGATGTGTAAACGTTTAATGTATAAACAATTTATGTTTATATCTTCCGCAATAGTTATAGAAATGATGTACCAGATCTTAGGTAAAAAGTAACCGGATTTGGGGATGTCACAGTTGGTATCAAAGTCGTAGGTTATAAACCCTAGGTAGAGGTACCTTAGGCTATAACGGCGGAGATGATAAGGAATAAACTCAGATCGAGTTTAAGTGATAAGAAATGAATTTAGGAAATTCATTATTAAGTAAAGAAAAAGATAAGGAAGATTCAAAGAAGAATCTTGAAGGGTTATAAGGATAAGAATATGGAGTTACCTGACTTCATTAATAAAGATGAAAAGTGAAAATAAATAGACTATGCTTATAAGGTGAAAAGTGTAAAATCATAATATTATATGATTAAAGGAAAAGAAGATCGTAAAATTTAACGATCATAATACGGTTATAATATAAGATCACAACGTGATCTGATAAGGTCATAGCAGGAGAAGGATCAATCAAATGATTGAAATCTTTATAATAAAATTGTTGTACGACAGTTGTACTATGAAATTGTACTATGAAAACTCATGAAAGAGTTATGAATTATAAATACGGATTAAATGAAATTCGTACGGAGAAAGTATGGAACTAGGATTATGTGAGATTTCAACTGAGGACTCATATCAGCAACTGAGTTGTATGATTCCTTGTATGGGCGGGGAATTTGTACTTGGTGTAAAAACCACTTAGTTTCTGGTACTGATAATCATTAAAATGTTTGTGTCGCGCTATTTGCTATATGCATGTTGATAAGGTGATTCTTTTCTCATGTGTATAACGAATAGGTAGAGGATATAAGGTTAAGTTGCAAGTTCTTAAAACTCATACTTATGGTAAGTTTATGACTCACAATCATATGGTATGTTTTGAACCCCTCAGCGAATGGACGCCTATAGTCTGACTAGGATAAGTTCTTAAACTCATATGATTGTGGAAAGTTCCTGGACACATAATGTGTGGTAAGTTTGATGGACTGGGGTATAGGAAAGTTGTGAATGGAGAATTGAGGATTATATGAATAGATAGAATTATTAAGCAATGGATCAGTAGAGAAAGTGAAGTTGATGATGGAAGCATAGGTATTCCAAATCTTCTAGCTATGCTAGACTTCGAAATTTTTGACATCAAGCTAAATTCGCACGGATCTGCCTTTAAAAATGAATTTTTATTCTCAACCTTTGGTGACCCTTGTGTATGTGTGGACTTTGGGCCACCGACACCTCGTTACCTGTTGAGATTATAAATTAATTTGTAAAGATTTTTGAACGATTTAAAGAATAGTCAACGCTACTTATTTCGGCTAGACGAAAATGATTTGAATTATCAAAATGTATTTTTATATCATTAATGCATCATGCAACCTGGTGCAGAGATGATAAAAATGATGGAGTTATCAATGCAGAATTACTTAGTGTCGGATGTGATCTAAAGATCGTCAGCCCACTACAGTATGATATAGTATGACAAAGTCACAAAATGACGAAATTCTCAAATGGACTGTATATACAGTGCGGTATCATGACGTCAAAATGATTTTTAGAATTTTAAAGATAATTTATTGCCAACTGAATTTGGCTAGAAATGTTTCGATTGATGTTTAAATTATCGATATGCGTCTAAGCTATTTGATTCAGCTAGACAAATGTTTATGAAAATTAAAATTATTTTTGAGAAGTTATCTAGAACCAAACTGTTTTGGTGCAGAATCCTATGATAAGACTGAGGTGAACTATGTTGATTGGATAAAATAATCCAATCTAGTAGCGTAAATATTCGCTAGACATGATTGATACGTTATGCATGACGTAAAAGTACGATAGGCTAATCACTTAAAGTACTAGCAACGGTAGTTTACGTTCTTTGTGATTGTAAACATACCTAGTAATTTATTGTTTTGCGATATAAATATCGTTAAAACTACGTGTTCATGGTCTATATAACCCCTCAGCATGATTTGAAAAGTTTTAATTCCTTAGACTGAAGTCATGGAAGACTGTGATAGTAGTAGAGCTCCTCATAGTAGGAAGCAAGATGTACTCATTAAATTGAGCATGAAATCAAGTAAAGGTTAATTTGAAAACCTAGTTTTGATGAATAAAAGGAGTGGTGATTAGTAAACTGAAATTTTGGGGACAAATTTTTAGAAGAAGGGGTGAATGTGACAACCCAAAAATTTAGATAATTATTTAAATCTTAAATGATGAATTAAAGGTCGAATAATAAACCTAGACAGAAAATAAGTGAATGAATTTGAGATTTCTAGGAAGGAATTTAGTGAATTTAAAAATTTTTGTGGTAAATTATTCAGGATTAAGTGTATATGAGTATATGTTAGTGAATAGTTATTGTTGATTATTCACATCTATATTGATTATTGATTCGCATGTTGTGCATATTGTAAATGTTCATTAGGTATGAAAGGCTGATCACCTTCATTACCATTTGGTTTAGTTAATCTGTTCATGTTTATGTTTGACCATTCATTTTTATTGATTTGGTCGTTCAACTAAGAAAATTTGTTCATGCTCTTTCACAATGTTTATATTGTTGAAAGTTAGCTAGCTTATTGTTTAATTCTTTCAATCATGATATATCCTCAAATAAATTTAAACTTGCTGGGCAAATTTGTTGCTCACCCTTGCTATATCATGATACAAATTTTTAGATTAAGATGAAAGCTCGAGTAAAGGCAGAGGCAAAGACAAAGTCCAAGATTAAGCTATTATGCAGTTAGAACTATTAATTATTCTAATGCAAATGATATTGTAAACCTTTAAGCTATTGAAGGTATATATTAAGTTAAGGTTGTAGACCTTGGGAATGATGTGTAAAAGTTTAATGTATAAACAATTTATGTTTATATCTTTTTCAATAGTTATAGAAATGATGTACCAGATCTTAGGTAAAAAGTAACCGGATTTAGGGATGTCACAACTTCAGTTCACTAAGAACTCTTCAAGCCTAGTAGGCTTGGATATCTTCTAGTTCACTAAGAACTCTTCAAGCCCAACATGCTTGGAACTTCATTTAGTCCCTCCGGACAAGGACCCCTCAGGCCCTGGCTACTTGTTATTTGTTGTTGTTGTTGGTGTTAAGTTGTTAAGATGTCTTGAAGCTTGAACATCTATTGTACTTAGCAGCTTGGCGTGGTCCTCTTTGCATTCTACATAGAGTCTGGACCACCTCTTTTTTTGGTGCAGCTGATCTTTAAATTGTTCATCTCATCTCCTACTCGATGTCAGCTGAGCACCATCACTAGTTGGGTTTACTAAGTCTTTGAGCTTTTGCTAGACTTCGTCTGGCACTTAGAATTCCCTGAACCCTTTCTTGAATGATTTGCAGACATGGTTCTGCATCTGTTCTGTTTCAGCTTTTGGTTCATGGTGATTCGTAAAGTGGCTTTCTGGATCTTCTTTATGCTCTGCCACTTTTCTGAATGTTATCTTCTTGGCCTTCTTGGCTCTCAGCTTAGCTTCCATCTTCAATAACATTCTCATCCTTGTTGAGTGAAGCTTTAGTCTGTTCAAGTCCTTTTTCAATTTTGCTTCACTTCCACCTCCGTAGTCTCACTCTCATTGAGAATTATTCTGTTTAGCTCTACTGGAACTCGTAGAGTCAACACTATAGTATTCCAATAACTCAACGATCCTTCAACTCAGCAACTCTTGATCTTTGAAGCTCTGGATGATATATACTCCTTCACAATCTTTCCGTTGGAATATTGCCGTTGGAAGCTATTTGAATTACTTTGTAGATCTCGAGTTATTTGGTGCAGACTACTTGATGTGACATGACAGCTCGTTTTTGACTTTACTAGCACATCAGTATACTACCTTACCTACCGCCTTAGAGTTGTCATCTTTTCATGTCTGACAGGTAGTCATCTTTATTTCTTCTTTCTGGCTTCTCGATTAGAACATCAAAAATGGTCCTTTTGCATCGATTCTCTCAATTAGTAATATTCGAATATCAGTCTTCCGATTGAACCGTTGCCAATGCTTCAATCTTCAGATGACCAAACTCTACGATTCTGATGCAGATGTTCTTGGACCTGATCGTAGTGTGTCTTGTTGAATGTTGCTCATTGGCTGATTGAGACAACACTACAATCCTGAAGAAGTGTTCATTGGATCTTCAATGTAGAACACCTCTTCCTTCACTTGTCTTGATGCTTCAACACTTCTATTTGCTTCGACTGATCTCAGGAACTAATAGCTTGACTCCTTGTTCTGGTCTCTTCTGAATGGCAAGACACATCAGATTTGTGGCATACCCAGCTCTCTTTCTCCTTCTGATCTCCCGTTACTTATCATCAATGGTCTGACCCATGCTTAATCACTTTCGCCTTGTTCTTCATAAGATCACCAGTATCTCTGTATAAACTGCATTCCTGTTTTGTTTGGCAAACACTACGATCCTAGTTGATCCCAAGATCGTTGTCTTATGTTCTCTTGACAGCTACTACACTTGCTGACTTCCCTTAGTCAGTCACTTTTATTGAAGTCTTCTTCTGATCGACTTGTCGAAGACTTCATCTTGAATGGCTTCATAACTCAATATGGATGTTGATTGGGTTGGTGCTTAGATCTTCTATTATCTTGCATCCTATTCGTTGAGTGCTCTTTAGTTTCCTTCAGGTGGAATGTATCTTTGCAACTCAGACCAGAGGCTTCATTCATTGGATATTCTGGGAGTGCTCATTTGTTGAGAATCGTGTTGACTCTACGATTCTGCCTTGGCATTATGAGCACCTCTGTTAAAGCCTTAGTTCTGCACACTACGATTTGGCTTTGGCTCTGCAAACACTACGACTCCGAGATCAGATCTTGACACACTATAATTTCTATCTTTATGCTTGTTGTTTTCATCTGATCTGGCTTGACTATAATTTCTGCCTTTGATATGATCTGTAGACTCTACAACTTCAAGTGTGGTCTACGATTCTTGACTTGGCTTTGGCAGATGCTCGATCGGCTCTTAGACAGGCTGTCTCTACCATTCTGAATAAGACTTCCTCAATAGACTACGGCTTTGAGGAAGTTCTTCACGACACACTACGATCCTTCATCGTCTCTCCTGGCATTCTACGAACTCCTAGATCTATTATTTTGCAGGCTACGATTCCACCTTAATAGTTCTCGAGCTTTCCTTGACTCTCCTAGCAGACTACGATTTCTGGTGTAGTGCTCGACGATCATACATGCCTATCTATTACATTATAAGATCAACCTAACAAGTTTGATCTTTTTATATTTATAGTCCTTATACATTATTTCTTTTTAAGGACTTTACAAAGCTGTTTTGCTTATGTTGGATCAACCTAACATATTTGATCAATTCATTCTAAGTCCTTATACATATATTCCTATTATCTATCAAAGGACTTTACAGTTTTCCTTAATGCAAGCATACTTGCATATTTATTCATTTATATCATAATCAAATCATATATAAATAGGAATAACATTCTCATGTATATTCCTAACATATTATATGGAAACACACTCTCAAAGAACGATGCATCTCTTGATTTAATAAAAGTATTAACATGAATATCAGGAATTTGAGATTTATGATCAAGAAAGCGATAAGCGCTATTGTTATTTGCATAACCAATGAATACACAGTCAATGGTTTTTGGTCCTATCTTAACCTTTTTAGGTTTAGGAACCATCACATTTGCTAGACACCCCCACACTCTTAAGTATTTATAGCAAGGTCTATGACCTTTCCATAATTCATAAGGTGTTTTGTGAGTTTTCTTATGAGGCACTTTGTTAAGAATATAATTGGCAGAAAGCAAAGCTTCCCCCCCCCCCCCCCCACAAATTCTGGGGTGCTCCAGAACTAGTTAACATAGCATTCAACATTTCTTTCAATGTTCGATTCTTGTGTTCAGTAATACCATTAGATTGAGGTGAATAAGAAGAGGTAGTTTGGTGAATGATACTATGAGTAGAGCATAACTCTTCAAATGGTGATTCATATTCACCACCTCTATCGCTTCTTATTGCTTTAATCTTTTTGCTAAGTTGATTTTTAAGTTCATTTGTATAATGTTGAAACATTTCTATAGCCTCATCTTTGCTTCTTAGCAAATATACATAACAATATCTTGTGCAATCATCAATATAGGTAATAAAATATTTTTTCCCACCTCTTGTTTGCACATACTTTAAATCACATATATCAGTGTGAATTAAATCTAGAGGTTCAGTTTTTATTTCAACAGAATGGAAAGGTAATCTTGTCATTTTAGATTCCACACAAATTTTACATTTATGCTTTTGATTAATATCAAATTTAGGCAAGAATTCTAAATTAATTAATCTACGCATTGTATCATAATTAACATGTCCTAATCTAGCATGCCATATATTTGAAGATTTTATCAAGTAGAAGAATTAATTTTATTATTATCAATAGACTTTGGTACAACAGTCATTACATTCATCTTAAAGATCCCATCAGACATATATCCCTTTCCCACAAACATATCATTTTTGGTAAGTACAAATTGATCAGACACAAACACCAACTTGAAGCCATTCTTGCTAAGTAGTGACCCAGAAACTAGATTTTTGAGGATATCCGGCACATGAAGCACATTGTTGAGAGTCAGTTCTTTGTCATATGTCATTTTTAGCACAATCTTTCCACGTCCTTGAACCTTTGAACCTGAGGAGTTTCCCATGAAGAGTTGCTCGTCATTTTCCAATGGTTTATAGGTAGAAAACATCCATTTATTGGAGCAAATATGGCAAGTACCGCCAGTATCCACCCACCATTCTTTGGTGTTTCCTACTAAGTTACATTCGGATACAACCGTAGAGAGATTAATGTCTGAAATATCTTCATAAAGTTTTTCCAGTTCTGTCACATTTGCTTGAGCCTTTTGTTCTTTCTTGAAGTTCTTTGGCTTGCGACATTCAATTGATTTATGTCCTTAAATGCCACAGTTGAAGCACTTGCCTTTGAATTTTTTCTTGGATTTGAAAGTACTTTTGCCTTCGCGCTTCCTTTTGTTGTTATTGTTTGGCCCTTGTCCTACCACATTAGCCTTTGCTTCAATGAAATTTTTCCCAATCTTCTTCTCAGATCCTCGATTGTCCTCTTCAATCCTAAGTCGCACAATCAGTTCTTCGAGATTCATATCTTTACGTTTATGCTTAAGATAATTCTTAAAGTCTTTCCATGATGGTGGAAGTTTCTTAATCATTGCAGCAACTTGGAATGAGTCACTTAGTGACATTCCTTCAAAATGAATATCATGTAGGATTACTTGTAATTCTTGAAATTAGGTGATGACTGCTTTAGTGTTTACCATTTTATAGTTAAAAAATCTACCGACTATGAATTTCTTCATGCCAGAATCTTAAGTTTTATATTTCTTGTCTAAAGATTCCCAAGTTTGAATTGTACAATACACATTATAAAGTGTATTGTCCAATCCATTCAATACATAATTTCTGCAAAGAAAATCAGCGTGTTTCCATGCGTCAACTGCATCCACTTTTTCCTTATCAGTTTCTCCTTCAACAAGAGTAGGACATTCCTCTTGAAGAAACCTTTCCAAGTTCAAAGTTGTGAGATAGAAGAGCATCGTTTATTGCCAACGCTTGAAATCAGTTCCATTGAACTTTTCAGACTTTTCTCCATGAGACATACTCACAGCAGGGATTGTGCTAGTAGATGTCATTTCTGTTATACAAACATAGAATAATTTAAGAAATATACAAAGAATGAAAAACATAAACAAACAACAATAAATTTATGTTTAACAAAATTATGTGTATCCGAATTTCTCTGTTGATTCTCTCTTAAGTAATCAATTCTTTGATGATTCTTTCTTATTAAATTTATTGGATGAGATTTTCTTTAAGATAAGGTTCGCACTGATGATATACTATTTCTATAATTTAGTTGGACAGGTTTTGTTAATGTCGAATACAATGATTATCTTGACAACCACATGCCATTGCAATTTGCATTTATTAATTTATTACTACTACACTACACAATACTGTACTACTCCTATATATTTAAACAATATTTGACGTTTGGAAATATATATATATATATATATATATATATATATATATATATATATATATATATATATATATATATATATATATATATATATATGTAATAATGTGTATTAACATTCAATCAAATTTCCGAGAAATTCAAATACAAATTTTATTTGAAATATCGAAAATTTGGTTTATAGAACAATTTCCTATTCAAATAAATAAACTACAATTTTTTTTTTTCTTTTCAAAAGAGATACAAATTATAAAATCATATTAAATAAAACTATAATTACAGAAAAGATAAATTTGCTTTAAGATTATTATTTTGTAAATATAGTAACGTTTAATATACAATATCAAACTTAGTTTAAACAAAACAGAATTAAGAAAGTTTATTGTACTTACTTGAAAAAATCAGAATCTGGAAATATGAAGATAAACAAATCCGAGTCCTTTGAATTCACAAAGTTTCCTTGAAGCAAATTTATTCCCTCACTGGTGCTAAAAGATTTTTGAATAATTACTTCCCAAGATAAAATAGATTTCCAATTCTTAATTAGTAGCACTTCAAAATTAAGAATTCTTCGAACGCAATTTTTATGTTCTGTACTTGAACCTTACTGTGATGATGAATGAGATGAATGAAGGAAAGATATCATAAAAATGCAGAATGAGAATGAAATCTTCAGAAAGCTGGAAAAACAGATGAATGAAGGAATAATATACTGCAAAACTGCAAAATGGGAATGAAGGAAGAAAACATATATTGCAGAATGGGAAGAAAACATATACTGCAAAACGATGTAGTATCTGTGATGTTAAAAAATTAAACAGATTTTGTCCAAAAAATTATATATATCCCAACCCACCCGCCCAATCAATCGGCGGCGACGAGCATGAGTTTGAAGCAAGCCTTGACTAGGTCCTTTCCCTTTCAACAAAAGTGGGGTGCCCCTTAGGTCCCTTCCCATTGTGCAAACATCCCATATATACATTCTTCACTTTTCCCTCAAACTTCTTATGTGAGACAAGACAATTTACAACATTTCAAGTAGGTGACTTTGGAGTCAATTTTCTCATTCAATTCTTAATGGATTTGAACAAATAAGTATACTACGTTATACTCCTCGCGGAGGAGAATGCATTGGTGCATGGACCCGACATTTCCGAAGTATGGATCCCATATTAAATTAAACCTCAAAATACTTTAATATTTATTTTTCAAACCCATTTCCAACAGATTTCTCTGATCACTATTAAAATGAGTTTTTTTTTCTTCTGTTCGTTTCACTTTATTGAATGGAAGGGCTTGTTTGGAAGATACAATGTTATTCATAAAGCATTAGTTGGAAGCAGGCCAGCAAACAAAATGAGTTCACGAGTACCTCTATCAAATGTCATTTGAGTGCAAATAAAATATGAGAATTGATATCAAAATGGTTAAAACTAAGGGACATATCAATTATTTTATTTTTAAGACAAATATGCCCTTGCAGTAATATAGCGTAGGAAATTACAACACAAATTATAAAGGATATATTTGTCTAAATAAATATATTTATCTTATTCTCATACTTTTTGTTAGGACTGTAAACGAACCGGGCTCCCCGCAAGCCCAACACGGTCTGACTCAACTAAGTCCGCCTCGAGCTCGTTAATGAGTCGAGATCAAACAAGACATTTAGCCCATTTAGTTAAACGAGTTAAACTCGAACAGTATGATGTTTAACTCGAGCACGACTCATTTAGGCCCGATTCGTGTTGGCTCGTTTAAGCCCGACTAGTTAAATAATTATTTAATTAAAATTTTATTTTATTTATATAAAACATATAATATAAATAAATTATTTTATTAATATATTGTTTTCTTTACACTAATATACAACATTTAGAAAGTAATTACAAAAATAAAACATACACAACATAATTACAAAAATAAAACATAAGCAATATAACGCCTTCTAAAATCAAGTTGGATTCTGCAGGATTAGTCATTATCCAAATACTTTCCTTGATCCAATTTCATATTTGAAATTAACCGTCCCTAAAATCATGCAACTTTGAAATCTAATAACAACTGTGATCAACGACGAGAAGACAAAATACTAAACCGAAGCCTCCTTTCTGTCATGACTAAACTCAGAATCTCTCGAAGATCAACGACGATCTCTAAGATCAACGACGAGAAGACGGCCAAATAAATCGCAGATCAACGACGTAAGAAGAAGAAGTTTCTCAACGGCGCATTGTCGCGACGCATCTCTAAGATCGAAAATAGCATACAAAATCAACAACGCCTTCAAGATCAGAAACCAAATACTGCAGTGATTGTTGAATACAAATCAACATCAATTTCGATCAAAAAATACTGAGGTATGTGAGTTTAAAATTTATAATCATATAGTTACATATTGTTACTACGAATTACTATATTGGTCACCTTTCTTAAGTTTTTTGCACTTAAAATGGTCACACGAGAAGAATAATGAATGTTTTGATTGCAATATGAATATTTTGATTGCAATCGCATGTAAAATGCACTTGGTTACCGCTAACATTACATTGGTTACCGCTCTAACTATGTCTATGTTGTTGCTTAATGTCGGATCAAGTTAATGCATAATGGTACTAACTAATGTTGCATCAAGGTTGTCGATTAATAATGATTTGGTTATCGTGTCCATTACATCGGTTACCGATTAATAATGAATCGATATCAGGTACCGCTGCTTTGGTTATCGATTAATAATGACTTTGTTATCGTAACATTATAATGGTTACCGATTATTACTTGATTACCGACTAATGCCGACTTGGTTATTACTTAACATTACATTTGGTTATCGCTAACATTACATCGGTTACCGTTCCGACTATGTCTATGTTATCGCTTAATGCCGGATCGGTTAATGCATAATGGTACTAACTAATGTCGCATCGTTATCGACTAATAATGATTTGGTTATCGTGGTACCATTACATTGATTATCGACTAATAATGATTTGGTTATCGATTAATAATGACTTTGTTAATGTGTAACATTATAATGGTTACTAATGAAGACTTGGTTATCGATTAATGTCGATTTAATTACTACTTAACATTACATTGCTTAATGTCCCATCTATGTCTATGTTATCGACTAATATCGATTTGGTTATCGTGGTACCACCGCATTGTTTATCGACTAATAATGACTTTGTTATCGTAACATTATAATGTTTATCGATGAAGACTTGGTTATCGACTAATAATGACTTGGTTATCGCTTAACATTATATTGGTTACAAAGCAACATAGGTTATCGACTAATAATTAATTGGCTATCGTGGTACCATCAGCATTGGTTATCGACTAATAATGACTTTGTTATCGCGTAACATTATAATGGTTACTAATGAAGACTTGGTTATCGACTAATGCCGACTTAATTATCGCTAACATTACATTGGTTATCGTTCGACTATGTACATGTTATCGTTCCATCAGATTGGTTACTAACTAAAATTACTTTGTTATCGTAACATTATAATGGTTATCGATGAAGACTTGGTTATCGACTAATGCCGACTTGGTTATCATGCTTAACATTATATTGGTTACCGATAACATTGATTTTGTTACTTACCATTACTTATTCTGTTGACAGACAATGGAGATGATTCCAAATTGTACTTTATTTCAACTAAGACATGGGCCGATAAGAATCAAGACACCAAATTTGAAGTTACCGCATATTAGTTCCATCAACAATTTCGCTCAAAGAAATGCTAACTAAAATATGCAAAGGTATTACTACTAGACACAAACGCAACAACATTGTCAATCAAATTTCAGATTAGAAACGACATTCCACCGATCAGTATATCAGATGAAGCAACCTTACAATTCTTTCTAGAAATGAGTAGAAAATCTGATGAACAAGGTAAATTCCCACTGATTGTGGATATTGAACACGTAATGGGACGACAACGATCTTGCATAACTTCGACAAATGTAGAAGAATCTACAATTCACGATGTAATGCCAATCGATCTACACAAGGGAATTCAAAGATTAGTTCCACTAAAGAAGCCAATCATGCCAATTTGGAACGCAATATGTCGATCACCTTGCAATGGAAATTATCAACAACAACGAGATGCATAAACATGACAAATCATACGCAGAAGAACGATATGATGATGTAATATCGGATCCAAATGAACGTGAAGTAAAATTACATCAAACCTACACGTATAAAAAAAATCCTCTCACAAGCTATGAGGTCAGATTCAATCAAAAAAAGATAACACAAAGTCCAACGAACAAGTTATAGAGACTTTGTGCTATTGTGTGTATGCTGCGATGAAGATTGCAAATGGAAGATGAGAGCATCAAGTTTCGTAAAAACCAAAGATGTTCAAGGTTAGAGAATTCAATGATATCCACACTTGTTCTAAGTGAATGTATTGTCGGGAGACCACAGACATGTGCAAATAAAGGAGTCAGTCAAGAATGCATAATGCAAAAAATAACAAATTTAAAGAAAATATACACACCAACCGATATTGTGGAAGACATGATGTCGTAATATAATGTGTCTATCTCTTACCAAAAAGCATGGAGATCAAGGAGAAAGCGCTGAAAAGGTGAGAGGAAATCCACACGACTACTCACTCATCCCATCATGGTTACACATACTCAAGAAAACAAATCCAGTAACACCTTAAAAACATTTATTGCTTTTATATCATTATGCAAGAACTAATATGATGTTCCACAAGAACCAAGATATGATTACACGATAGATTGTTTACCAATGTAAATTGTTTATCGATTAATATTGTATTGTTACCTTCATGCAATATGTCAAGTTATCAGATAATGCATTGGTTACCAAACATGTGGTTACCAAGCATTAGTCAAGAATATTATTCAAGAACTAAAATATCATTAGTCAAGAACTAATTAAGCATTATACAAAGAAATAATAAACTATTACACAAAGAACTAATACACCTTTTTATATAAAGATGCATGTTTAGTTATTATTAGTATTAGACCATTTGTATGCGGTTATTATATATGTTTGGTTACCTTAATACGCATGTTTAGTTACTAAATGTAATATACAATTTGTATACCATTAACCACATGAACTGCACCGATTACTAGTGATTTGATACAAGATACTACTTGTAATTCTAATGATAAGGTCGATGTTTTATATCGTGTTCCATTACGCCTTTTGAGTTGGAAACAAATGGTCGCTTCAAGTATCTATTCTTTGCCATCGAGCATCCATTCAAGCATGGCACCATTGTTTTCCAATCATTGTAATCGATGGCACATTCATACAATCAACTTACTTGGGACATTATCGATAAGAAGCACACAAGATGCAAACCAAAACATTATTCCGATTGCTTTTTCAATTGTTGACAAATAAAATGAATTGTCTTGAAAATGGTTTTTCAGAATTTGAGAAATGCTTGTGGAGTTAGGGAAGGTCAATGTATTGTTTCGTATAGACATGAAGCCATTATACAAGGATCTAATTGTGTTTCCTGATATCATGCATGGTTCTCGCATATATCATATAATCGAAAAATATAAAAAATGATTCAAAAAGAAAGGAGAAGAAGTTAAACAGCTTACAACGGGTTTGTAGAGCTTACATCGCTGAACAATTCAACAAACACATGGTCAACTTGATGTCATTGATCCTCGAATAAGGACATATATCTGGAGGAAGAGGTCAAGTTGATAGTGCACCAGCTCCATGGACCGTAAGGTGTACTCAACAATGACTTCAAACACCGCCAAATCTATTAACAATGCAATCAAGTTTATCGTGGATCTTCCAATATGATATAATGATTGAATGCCTACGTTGTTCGGGTTCAAAGATGGTATTTCACAAACAAACAAGCAAGCCCATATCAACATTCACAACACTTTCCACAACAAATGAGAGAAAGTTGCAATCTAATATCTTTAAATCAAAGATACTTAAGGTAATTAATACTGATTTAAATTATTACATCCTAATTTGCATTTGCAATCTACTGACTATTACTAACTTGGTTACTTACTAATGCTAACTTAGTTACTGTGCAACATTAAATTGGTTACTGACTATTGCTGAGTTGGTTACTGTGTAACCATATAATGGTTGTTGGCTATTGCTGAGTTGGTTACTGCGTAACATTATACTGACTAACAGTAACTTGGTTACTAGATAAAATTATAATCTTTATTGGTTACAGAGTAATGCTAACTTACTTAATGTGCAACATTATATTGGTTACTGACTACTACTGAATTGCTTACTGTGTACTTATATACTGTTACTATATAATGCTTATTTGGTTACCGTGTAATATTATATCGTTATCGATCAATACCGACTTAGTTACTATATAACATTATAATGTTAATGAGATTTATAATTGTTTCTTTTATATTGGTGGTTACTTATCGACTAATATTGTGTACTAGTTAATTGGTTATCGTATATTTGGGATGCAACCGTTAACTGATTGTATACATTGGGTGTCAGTAGGTCGAGACATCAAACTTAGTGATTTTCACGCTTTACGATGTCTCTAAACAAAGATATTGTGGACATCGAACAAAAGACATGCACATGCCAGAATTTCAAGACTATGAGATGCCTTGCCAAGACGCCATCAATAAGTATGAAGCAAGAGAAATTTGAGTCAAGTTATGATTTTTGCTCAAGAAATTACACTAAAGCAACTTTGTCAAGACATATTCAAATTTCCATCATGCCATTAGATGACAAAGAAAACCGGGATGTATCGTAAGAAGTAAAAAACATATGTATAAAACCACCCAACACAAGAAGGCCAAAGAGAAGACCAAAAAAGAGAGGTACAAACACCTGATCCAAATCAAAATTCAAAACAAATGCAAAGAAAAGCAAGAAAAGGACACAACAGAAAAACATGCAAGAATCCCCTGCTTTTAAGACCACTAAAAAAAGGTCCGATATAGTGCGCTTAAATTAAGAGTGTAGATACATGAATGTATTATTGTTTACTTTGAGTAACCATTAAACGATTGGTTTGTAAAATTTTTGATCAGTATAGTAAACAAAATTGTTATTCATTTATATATTGATTTCGATTTCAATGAAACATCGACAATAATAAAGAATCAAATAAATACATAACAAGAACTATAATAGCTTTTAATGGTAACAACATATTTACATAACAAGAACTATAATAGCTACTACTAATAACATAACAAGAACTATACCAGCTTTTAACAAAATAATTACATAACAAAGAACTATAACAATGTTTAATGATTTCCAAATAATTACATAACAAGAACTATCATCACAAGAATCCACCTAATTTCATAACAAAAGAATAATACCATTTTATAATGGTAACCACAACATAAACAACCTCAGATATCCAAAGAATATATAATTAAAAGGGTATTGAAGTTTATGAAACCCATGTATACTCACACATGTCCACTTAATATATGATATATGTCCCGATACAATATTGTAACTCTCTCGGGTTACTATCAAATCATTATCTGTTACCTATTTATACATGATTGGTTACCAATCAGATATTATAAAATTATAATTAGTTACCATTTTATACACGACAAGAACTATAATAAAGAATTATGCCGCTTTTAATGTAAACCAAATAATTACATAACAAAGAACTATAATAATGTTTAATGGTACCAAATAATCTCTCCGTTACTATCAAATCATTATCTCGTTACCTATTTATACCGATTGGTTACCAATCAGATATTACAAAATTATAATTGGTTACCATTTTATACACGACAAGAACTATAATAAAGAATTATGCCGCTTTTAATGTAAACCAAATAATTACATAACAAGAACTATAACAATGTTTAATGGTACCCAAATAATTACATAACAAGAACCATCACAATAACCACCTAATTTCATAACAAGAATCAAACCAAATTTATAATGGTAACTACAACATAAACAACTCAGATATTCAAAGAACTCAGAATTAAAAGGGTATCAAGTTTATGAAACCCATGTATACATAACACATGTACACTTAACATATGATATATGTCCCGATACAATCTTGTAACTCGTTACTATCAAATCATTATCCGACACCCCTTTATACATGATTGGTTACCAAATCAGATATTTCAAAAAATTCAACAAACACAACTTAAAAAAAAACAAAATACCAACCAACAAACAATATCTCTTTCATTAATGCTAATATAATCAAATATATAATCCCATCTACATAAGATCCAAAGTGAACATCAAAAAATCATAAACTATACACAAATGTTGTGTATAACACCAAAACTTAAAAAAAATACACAACAAAATTAATAAAAACAAAACAATAAAATCCGAACTAATCAAAATCTGAACAAATCTTCCCGAAATTCTCTATCAAGATTATAGCCTCCAACTCGCTTGTTCCTAGCATGCATAAATAGGTTTGTGCATAACTTTTTCCGATATTTCAGAATGGGGAAAGGAATAGAATCGATCAAACTTCGATGAATGACATGCTCAAAGAAAACAAATTGTGAACATCCCACAATCACCGAATAACAAAAACAACATATAACAAAAATCAAAAATAAAATCAACCTATATGTAATAATTAAAAAATGTACACAATTTAACCCTTACCCCTCTACTTGTTCAGAACCGCCTCAAAGAAATTCCAACTCAATTATATCGCCTTCGTCCCTCGTTGCGATATTTGGTCATCATCAAGTCAATGTCAAACCTATCCTTCCAAAAACCGACTTCAAGCAAAGAGTATGGGAAGAATGATGAAGATGTACGGCTCACAAACATCGCAATTTTAGTTTGCATGGATTTCCTTTTTGGTTGTAGAGAATTGTAAATGCTAGACACCCACGATGCACATCAAAAGACAACAACAACCAATGGTCCTGATGACATATGAATTGGGAACAACACATAGTCAACGCTCTTCCATGGTGTGTGACATCCATAAACAAACCCATGTATGTATGTATTCAAAGAACATCACCCTCCCCGCATGACAAACAATTTTGTCACAATTTTTTTTGTATACCTCTCGAAAAGAGCGGTGATCTTATTGTGAAACCAACAACCGTGGTCGTTATACCCTTATAGAACACTTTCTAATGTCTTGCCAATTTACTTAAAATAATACAAGGCAATATTGATGTGTTGAGCCACAAAAAAAATTAATAGGATATTAACAGCTTGTTGGAAAATGCAAGTATGTGATTAATGTAACTAAATAATGTAAACATAACTATAAAAACATAATTTTAAAACAAATACTCACATCGTCAGCTTAACCACCGCCTGCGCTTTTAATTTATAGAACCACATCTTCGGCGATATCAGCAATGGATCCAAATACAAAAGAAGGCATGATAATATCGTTTTTTCCAGAAATTTATCCGCCCTTCAATATAAAAACATAATATTAGTATACACACTAACATTAACAATTACCGTATTAATATACACACTACTACAAATCAAACTCAGACGCTCTATAATTAACATACTAATTAACCAACTTACTTTTAAACAAGACCGCTAACCAACAAATATTAAAATCATAACCATAATCAAATAAGAATTAATACATAACTAATAGGTAACCAAAACATAAACTAATATTAACCGTAATATAAAGTAATAGTAACTATAACATTTATTTAATAAGAACTACACCATTTATTTAATATTAACATTTATTAAATATTTAATATTATGCAAGAACTAAAAAACAAGATTAGTCAAGAATTAATTAAGTATTATACATACAAGAACTAATGTAATGTTACACATTAACCAATACAACATTCGACAAGAACTAATACATCATTAGACAAGAATAAAAACAAAGATACAAAAATCAAGAAACTAATCAACAACTTAATTTTAAACATTAATCTGTAACCAAACCATAATCACATAAGAATCAAACATAACTACTAGGTAACCAAAACATGATCTAATAGTAAACTGTAATATAAAATAATAGTAACCATAACATTTATTTAATATTAACCATATGTTACTACAATAATACAAACTTATTTGTTTCATAAAAAACTATAGCATTGTTAACAACAAAAAAACAAACCTTTTTCTGTTGTTTATTCCAATTTTGAACCATTCTTCAAACAATGCCTCTTCAAAATTTGAGGGCATCTCCATGCATGATTTGGGGAATGCACTTAAACGCAAAGTGTTTGACTAGCAAGACCCACTACAAAGAGATGATGAACCCACCGATCCGAAAGTCAGTCAGATATGGAGACCGTAAAATGGCACTCTTTGCAGGTTCACGTACAGGTCTACCACCGGCTTTGTGGACACTCTTCTCCAACTCATCACACTTAGCTATGTCCCGTGTGTGGTGAGAACCATAAAATCAAGAGCATACCGCTGTCGCCTCACCTTTCTTTCCCTTTTTCAAATACATAAAAAAGGTAATATATACGATTAGAAACTCCTAATAAAATAAACTAATAACCAACCGATCTGCATAACAACCAACAAACTAAAATGAACATGTTATATTAGTAATCAATAATAACATAAACTAGTAACCAAAACATAATATAATAGTAGCTAAAACACAATATTATGGTAACCAAAACACAATATCATAGTAACTAATTCACTATATAATGGTAACCAAAACATAAATAACATTTAAATAAATGATGGCCCATAATTATAACACTAACCTTATCGTAATCATACACAACAATCTCTTTTCCCAAAGACATCGGCTTAATATGTCAAAAGATGGCATGTCATTATTATTGTCAATCTACACAAAATAAAGAACCATTTAATAATTAAAACAAAAGACATATATCACATAACAAAACAAACAAATATGTCTAACCTCGACATCTTCTTCATAATCATTATTTTTTTTTTCATCGGTTCTTCAACCATAACAAGACGCTCAACTTCATTAGCAATCTCAATTACATTCACATCATTCTTCTCCACGAAATATCGACACATCATCACCAACTTCATTAACCAATTCAATTTCATTCCCACCCTTCTTCTCAACTTCATCCAACACATCATCACCATCATTATTCTTATTCACTTTTGAACCATGATCAACATCCTCATCAACATGGACCTCCTCCACCATGACATCAAAGATTCTCATCAAGAACGCCATCAAGAAGATCACCATCACCTTCACCACCTTCATCACCTTCACCACCTTCACCACCTTCATAACCTTCACCTTCATCTTCATCATCATCATCATCATCATCATCATCATCATCATCATCATCATCATCATCACCAAAGATTGTCGTAATCGCCATCATCGTAATCACCATCAAGCTTTTTGTCCCCACGCCTTTGATAAAGACGTAACTCATCTCTAATAATGGACCTAAGGTCCCCGTGATAATCGACATGTAAAAGTCGATTTCATCTTTAATATCGCTTCTCAACTTTCCAAATTCTTTCTTCAATTCGTAAACTTCTTTCTTCAATTCAGACACTTTCTTCTCCAACGCTTAGACCGTACATCAATCGCCTCTTTCACAACAGATACATCAACACCAATGTTGTCACCTTCACTTTTTTTGTCTACTTTCTTGTCACCATCCTTCCCATTAAAAAGTGAAAACCGCCAAATCAAGCCGATCCTTCTCCTCTACCGTGGGAATCAAACCTGCTTATCCTCAAATTTAAAAATAATAAGTATACTTTAGTATATCATCTAACAAACAATGTACAATTACATTGAAATAAATGTAAAATAAGGAATCATAAAACATAATCAAGAACAAATACATATATACAAGTAACCAAATGTATAATAAGTAGTAACCAACTAAATGTATAAATGTAACCAAATGTGTATATGATTGGTAACCAACAACAATGTCATTAGTAACTCTAATGTAATCTAATCAAGAATCAGATTTGAATATTCAAGTAACCAAAAACATTGTTATTATTAACATGCATATAAAATAATCAAGAATCAAACGTATATAAAGGTAACTAACTACTTTGTTGATAGTAAACTTCACATAATATTTTCATTTATCAAGTATATAACTAAAGGTAAAACAACATACCTGTCCGGAACAAAAAACTAATTCATTCAACTTGTCATTAGAAAGCGGCTTCATTAACTCCTTCCATCTGAATAAACTGACATCCGACGGATGCTCGTCATTGCATATACCCCGACTTTTGAATGTTAGAATAGTTTCAAACATAAAACTTGGAATACATACTAAGCCCATTCAACTTGACAGCTTTGGTGTAATGATCCATGTAAAAATTGTATGTTGAAACACCATTCTTTCCTTTCCTATAACGCCTTCTTCAAAGCATTAGACAAAGAGTACTTTGTCATCTCAAAAGCAACTTTCCCCAAGGAAAACTACTAACATCGCCAGAATACAAAAAAATTAACCATCGCACAATCAACGTAATTTTCGTAAAATGTGCACATAATGAAATTAAAGACCAAAAATATCATAAACATCTTAATAGCCTCGCCATCATCATCAAAAAACCGCCTTCCTATATATCCTACCTATACTACTACGTGTCACAACCTTCGCCACCAAAAAAAACTTACTAATAAGCATATTCTCCATACCTTTATATGGAGTTATATCATCCTCACCTTTCCATCTCAACCCAGATATCATACAAAACTCGTGCAAACCAAACTCCGACCCTTTTCTCTCCGAACAAAACCACATTTCACCATCATCCTCCGTGAACCTCCTCACAAGAGCGTGGTGAATAATCTCGGAATACATTTGGTGCTCACCAAACTCAAGAAAATTCCCAAAACATGTTGCCTTAAATTTATCCAAATTGACTATTATTCAATTTTTTTTGCAATGATACTGGGGACTTCCATGTCGCACCAATATATCACTTTTTCCTGAATTTTCTGCTCCATTCCTCGTAATAAAGATCCCATAACCGCAAGTAAACAAAATCGATTTACAAAGTTAACCAACCAATCATATGATAAGAACAAAAACAAAATAGACAAGTAACCAATATAGCTTTAGTCATTAAACAAAACATCGTTAATCAATAACCAATCCAAAGATTGAGAAAGAACTCAAGACATCATTACACAATATAATAGTTAGACAACAACCAATAAATCATTATACAAGAACTCAAGACAAAGATTATACAAGAAAAAAGATGTCAGCAAGAAGGTAACCAATGTGAATGGGTTATCGACTAATGTTGTTTTGTCATTGCCTTCATGCAACATGTTGGTTATCGTCTAATACATGGTTACCAACCATGTGCTTACCAATCATTAGTCGAAATATTATGCAAATACCAAAACAAAGATTAGTCAAGAACTAATTCAAAGATTATACAAAGAATCTAATACAATGTTGCACAAGAACTAATATAGCTTTAGACAATATATTGGTTGGACAAAGAACCAAGGCATCATTAGACTAAGAACCAAGACACACATAATACAAAGAACCAAGACAAAGATTACACAATATAATAGTTAGACAACAACCAATAAATCATTAGACAAAGAACCAAGACAACATTATACAAGAAACAACATGTTGCAAGAAGGTAACCAATGTAAATACAAAGAACCAAGACATCATTAGACAAAGAACCAAGACACACATAATACAAGAACCAAGACATCATTAGACAAGAACTAAAATATCATAAGACAAAGAAAACAAGACATCATAAGACAAAGAACCAAGACATCATTAGACAAAGAGCCAAGACATCATAATACAAGAACTAAAACATCATAAAACAAGAATACTAAGACATAATTAGACAAGAACTAAGACACTCATAAGACAAGACCCAAGTCGGGCTTTGGTTACCTTCATGCAACATGGTGGTTATTGTCTAACGCATTGTTACCAATCATGTGGTTACCAAGAATTAATCATTAATATTATGCAAGAACCAATTAATCATTATACAAGAACCAATTAAGCATTATACAAAGAAAAAATAACAATATTTAAATTAACACACCTTTAAAATTCGCTGAGTTGGAATTATATTCTAGATAAGCACTTGAGCTTCATTCTCGATGGGACATCAAAATCGTAATCTAATTGCACTTCTAATGTTTGATATCACTATGTATCACCAAACCGCTTCTCATTCTTACTCAATTATTACCTACATCCTTCCCCCTTCCCTTCCTTCCTTGCTCTCCACAACAAACTTCTTCAAGTTCTTAACAGAATCACCCTCCACGATCCTTTTCCTCTTTCCATCCTTCTTCCTTGTATCAATCATTCTATACAAAACATAAAAACAACATAAACCAAAACAATGAATACTCCATTCTATTAGTAAACTACTTTAATATATAATACATTAAACTATTAAGAAAATACTCACTTGAAGCAATAATAAACATCAGTCAATCAATGGATAAGAACAACGACAATGACGAACAACTAACAACGACAATGACAAACAACTAACAAATATGGCGAATAACTAACGAAGACGATAACGAGATCACGAACGAACAAATGAGATGAAGATTAAATCACCAGAAACAATCGATAAAGATGAAGAACGAACAAATGAGGAGAGAAACAATGGTTTCAATGATGCGTAATGGTTTGGTAATCAAAGAGTCCCGTACAAATGATAGGCGGTTATCACGCAATTCAAAAAAAAGTTTTTGCCATGTCACCAAAAATAATATTAACTCCTTAAATTAAGGACTCCTAATATAATTAGTATTGTAAATATATATGGTAAATTGTCATATTTTGTAATTATTTTATAACCTGTATGATTTTGTAATTATTTTTATAAATGTACTATAATATGTAATTGTTCCTAAATCTTATTTGTCATGAAAAATGCGAAATGACCATCTTAAATATTTTCCAACTGTGTCAATTTGGGAAGCCCCAAAGTATAGCATCACTTGGAAATTTATGTTACAGGCCCATGATAAAATTCTTTAACATGTTGCATAGATTGTAGAGTCCGGTCAGTTGCTATCTGTTTGGTTTGATAACTCGGTTCAGGGTAAAAAATTGGTCCTATTTTGAGTGGTTGAATTTAAAAGTTTTGGGTATGACACGAATCATTATCGGATTTGAATTTAGGGGTATTACTTAAAGTTTGTTTTGGTTTAGGAAAGTTATCTTTCATAGTCATACTCAATTCAGTATTTCTTATCCTATTTGTTTATGGAATTTTCTTATAGCATATAAATATAGGTGTTAAGTTTTTAGAGAAGAGATAAAATTGGCAGGAATGTATCCGAAGATCTCACGCATTCAAGTTTTATGAGTAATTTTTTACCATTGAGTTGCGAGGGGTTTGGTCCGTGGTTTTTTCTTTACGAGTAATGAATTTCTTCTACCATTTTTAGTTATTTTTTCTTGATTTGAGTTTCCACGTAAAATTTTGTCTTATTTTCTTTATCTTTTTACTTTGATTTATTGTGTTTGTCACAAACTGGTATCAGAGCCTGTAATACCCGTAAAATTTTATGATTTAATTTTATTATTCAATAGAGCCGGTGAATTATTTATTTTATAAATGCTTACGTGGCATGAGGAGAGTAACTCAATTGAATTAAAATTGAGCTGTTGATGATCGATAAGATAGGTTCATGAAATGTCTTGTGTGACACAATGATGGACTTAGTGAGGGATGATTAAGTATTTGCATGTTAAAGTCCAAATAATAAATTGGGAGTCTAGCTAAATAAGTTAATTTTGATGGACTGTTAAGTTAGCCCAATAAACTTGGGATATTTAGAATCCAATTCGGAACCCAACAAAATAGTTAACTAGGAGTACAAGTATTGGTTAAATTAAAATGTATGTGAAGCGGTGGGCTGACCGACTAGCCCCTTGTCTATGTCTCGAGATCTCTGCTTCTCTTGTCCCCAAATTAGGGTCACCAAGTACAAAGAACGAGAGCCTAAACTCTCTTTACGCAAATTTTTAAGTCGCTAATCCTAGGCATGCATGGCTAGCTAAGTGGTGGTATGGAGTGATTGAACAACTCCTTAAATAACCATTGTTCATTTCTATTGCACCATGAATCCCAAAGATTGGGTAAAGCAAGTGTCCGTCCATGTTTTCTCTTTAAATGCAAGCCACTAGGGCGATGCTGTTTTAGCGACAAGAGTGTTGGAGAAATCTGAGTAAAGAATTCTTAGTTGCTAAGCATTACCAAATCAGTGTGTGAGATATCAAGGTTAAAGCTCGAGAAGGTATAATTTCTACTCCGTTCTTAACTTGAGTCTTGTTGATTCTCGTTTTTCAGATTAATAGGTCAAGTATGATGAATTAGCACGATATAGGGTGTTTAGAAAGTTTACCTTCGTGCATGAATACGTTAAAAATTGTCTGGAATCAAGTTGTGACTACTCTACAAAACAGAGCATGTTCACTGCTTCTGAAATCCATGGGGTGCAGCTGCACCGTACTTAGGAACCAACTGATGGGTTCGATCATGTTAGACCATGTATTAAGAAATTCCCTTAGGTTGTATGCATATAGTGAAGTCTTAATGAAAATTAACCCGACGAACTTAAACTTTGTCAAAGTAGTGTGGACCAAAGTCTCTGAAGGAGCTGCTTCGGACAAAGCGTGATGTCTTCAGACAGAGCGTAATGTCTTCGGACAAAGCGTGATGTCTTCGGACAGAGCGTAATGTCTTCGGAAAAAGCACGATGTCTTCGGACAGAGCGTAATGTCTTCGGGCAAAGCGTGATGTTTTCGGACAAAGCGTGATGTCTTCGGACAGAGCGTAATGTCTTCGGACAAAGCGTGATGTCTTCGGACGAAGCGCGATGTCTTCAGACGAAGCATGTTGTCTTCGAACAAGTCATAATATCTTCGGACATGGCGAGATATCCTGGGACTCGGAGACAACATCATAACTTGATATGAGGATGGATTAATAAATACTCCTATACTATTGTAAACTATTAGTACACGAATAAGTTCTAAGTGGAGAGTTGTACCAACTTTGGGAAAATAAATCTAATACTTGCAAACATGCGTAGAAGAAGGTCGGTGGGATTAATAGACGTTATGGTCTACTTAAAGCAATGAACCTCTTAGAACTTCGAGGAAGAAAGATTATGAATAAGCTAGCAGTGGTCAATAGTATGAGCATGTTAGTGTACCGTTATGAGTTTTGATGGGTACAACAGATAGAAAGAAAGATGTGTTATGTGTACATGTTATTGATATATATCAAGTGTGTTTGGCTAATAAATACACATGACTTACATGAATAGGATGTATATAGTTCGTTGAGGTGATTTTCGCTATTAGTAGTAATCAACGCTAAAGGCAAGTTCCTATCCCTAAAAACTTGTTACTATCATGCAAGTTTTCTATCCCTAACTTATTGTTATTGTTGGGCAAGTTCCCTAACCTCACTCAAATTTATATTGAGCAAGTATCCGAACACTATTATTATTGTGTTGCAAGTTCCTATCCCTAAAAACTTGTTACTTATATCATGCAAGTTTTCTATCCCTAACTTATTGTTATTGTTGGGCAAGTTCCCTAACCTCACTCAAATTTACATTGAGCAAGTATCCGAATACTATTATTATTGTGTTGCAAGTTCCTTAAATTCACACACTTTATACATTGAATTGTTGTCATATCAATCATATTTTATCAAGCAAATATCTGCTTCTATTCAAAAATCACTTGTATACCTTGACGTTGTTGTAAGCATTGGACTTATCATTCCTAAATGCATGATGAAAAAAGCTGCCTAAGCCCTTGATTCGGCTAGACTATTATTATGAGTTAAAGAGCTATCCAACCGATTGATTTGGTGCGGACTATCGTAAATCTATTGAGATGAACAACCCTCATAGAAGGGAAATTATATATTGTCAGGGAACCGACGCGTGCATACGAGTATGATTAAATGTTATGCATAACATAGGTACTTTAGTTTGATCACCGATGTACTCGTGGATGTTGGATTACTGAGTGTAATCTTGTTAATTCTAGTAAGAGTTCTTGGTCCTTAGTATTTGCTTTCAAGACCCATTATGTTGAACCTCGAAATGAGTAAATCCACGAATTTTGTTGATATCCTTCTATCCATAGCGACACTTATTGAATACTCTCAGATTCTTGATATCCTTGAACTATCAATTATTATTATACCCATGAAAGATTCAAATGCTATAACTGCTGTTCTTCTAGCTATATTACTTGCTGGGTAAATTTGTTGCCCATTATTGCTTCCTAAAACATTACAGTTAAGGCAGAGCAAGGCGGTATTCCAGGAAAGGACAAGGGAAAGGGCAAGGCGGCAGAATAACTTAGTCCTTAAGACTAGAAGTATTATTATTATTGTTATGATTATTATGATGTATTCAAGAATGATTAAGCTATGTTAAGCTATTCACAGAATTATTGTAGTAATGGTTACGGTACCTTGGGACGTGAATATTTATATTACATCAATGTAAATTATTCTATTATTTCCGTTGTTAATGATTTTGTAAGATATTCGTAGTAGTAGCGTGATGCACCGAAATTCGAGATATGAGTGTCTGAAATTTTGGGGGCGTCACAGAGCCTGATTATTTTCGATCCATACTATGACGTTGAGTTCGACTTCATCAACAAAATTTGATATTGATAAATTCAATGGATATATTAGTTTCAGTCTTTGACATGTTCGGATGAAAGTTGTTCTTACTCAATAAGGCTTGAAGAAAGTCATTGTAAGAAAGCCAATAAAATCTATAGATATGTCTGATAAGAATTGAAAGACGAAAAAAATTAGTGACATATTTGACTCAAAACTTACGACTTGCAATTACTAAAATGATTAAGAGCAAACAGTGCACGTGAGAGTCAATTTAGGGACCATTTAAAGTCTTTATTTTCTACATACTTTCAAAGAGGCCATGTGCATCTATTTTAATTCATGGGGCCTTGGGTGGGGGGGAGTGGGGGGGGGGGTGGGAGGGGAACTTGATAATGATGAATTTGGCAACCAGGAACAGAGGAAGAGAAAGAGAAAAATAAAAAGGAAGTGAGGAGAGGATTGCAACAGAAGAAAAGAGAATTTACTCAAAGTTATATCTTTCCAAAAAAGACATATAGCTTTATATAGCAGCCACAATAACGGGAAACAAATTAAACAACAACTGAAATCAAATAAAATCTAGCTAAAAAATAGGAACTACTTTATTTGAATAATGTAACCACAAATCCCACACAATCTGCACATTACTTGACCCACTCTTCATGTAATCCCATGATCCTAGGCCTAACACGTATCATTCCTTCCCCCTTTTGAGTGATCCTTGTCCTCAAGGATGAAATCTGGATAAGACTTGGAAAATCGCCATTCATTTTCCCAAGTGGCGTCCTCTTTTGGTGCTCCTTCCACTTTTCTAAGATTTACGGCAATGATATTTCCCTTAGTAATGACTCGTCGATCTAGTATAGTCTCGGGTTGTGGAAGGATGGTAGAATCATCAGAGACGGAAGGCAGTTGGCTAGAAACCGGAGTTAATGTCCCAATATGCTTACGTAACAGGCTGACATGAAAAACATTATGAATTTGAGAATCTGGTGGAAGGCTTAATCTGTAGGCAACTTCGCCCACCTTCTCCACGACTTTGTATGGCCCAAAAAACTGAGGTGCAAGCTTTATGGACCTTCAAAATGCAATTGAAGTTTGTTGATATGGCTGTAGTTTTAGGAAAACATAATCCCCAACTTCAAATGACAATTCCTTGTGATGCTGATCAACTTGAATTTTCATTCGATTCTGGGAAAGTGATCAATTATGTTGTAGCTCCCTTAGTATGGTATCGCGGTCTTGAAGGTACTTATCAACGGCTTGGACACGAGCTGTTCCTGGAACATAAGTTAATAGGCTTGGTGGTGGAATTCCATATACTGCTTCAAATGGGGTCATCTTTGTGGAAGAGTGAATGGATGTATTATAACTATACTCAGCCCAAGCAAGCCATTCTACCCATTTCCTTTGCTGATCACCTGCAAAGCATCACAAATATTGCCCAAGAGTTCGATTTACTACCTCAGTTTGCCCGTCCGACTGTGGATGGTAACTTGAACTCATGCAAAACTGGGTTCCTTGTAGATGAAAAAGTGTTTTCCAAAATGAGCTGATAAATACCTTGTTACGATCATTGACAATGGATCTGGGCATGCCATGGAGTCGACCTACGTTGGCAATGAAAGCCTTGGCCACATCTGAGGTTGTAAAGGGATGTTTAAAGGCCACAAAATGGGCATATTTGGATAGCCTGTCAACCACTACCATGATCACGGTGCACCTATCTGATGGTGGCAACCCCTCCACAAAATCCATTGAAACATAAGTCCAAATCTGCTTTGGAATTGACAAAGGCTGAAGTAATCCTGTCGGCTTCATACAATCTGACTTGTAACGCTGGCATGTGTCACACTGTTTCAAAAATTCCTTCACCGCTCGCTTCATATTTGTCCAAAGGAAACTATGTCTGATGCGAGCCAGAGTTTTATGGAAGCCAAAATGGCCACCCGTTGGTGATGAGTGACTATCAACAAGTATTTGTGGAACTAAGGTCGAAAAAGGACTGAGATAAATCTTTCCATCCTTGAACCATACCCCATCTCTTTGAATCAACTTGGAAACCAACTGAGACTTATTTCCTTCCATTAATATTTTATAAAAAAAGATCTTCTTTGACTTCTTTTTGCAATGTACACCACCAATCTGCATTTGGCATGGATATAGCCAGAAATTGGAATTCAACTACACAAGATAGAGAATCGGCACCTTGATTTTCTGATCCCTTCTTATATTCAATCTCATAGTCATAACCAAGAATTTTTGGAAGCCATCGGGTCTGAGCTGGAGCAATGATGTGTTGGTCCAATAAAAACTTCAAGATTTTTTGGTCTGTGCGAATAGTGAATGTTCTACCAAGTAGATAGGGACGCCATTTTTAATTGCCTTAACAATTGCTATCATCTCTTTCTCAATAGGTGGACAAAGTTAGTGCTGAACCTTTTAATGCTTCGCTGAAATATGCTATCGACCTGCCATTTTGCATCAAGATTGCTCCAATTCTGATGCCACTCGCATCGCACTCCACCACGAACCTTTGTGTAAAATTAGGTAGACAGAGGATCGGGGCTGAAGTTAAAGTGCTTTTAAGTTGGTTGAAGGCTGTTCTAGCTTGTTCAGTCCATTGGAATCCTGCTTTGGATAGGAGCTGGTTCAAAGGAGCAACAATGCTTCCAAAATTGCGGATGAACTTTCGGTAATAGTCAACCAAACCAAGGAACCCGCGGACCCCTTTGACTGTTGTTGGCGTTGGCCATTCAAGAACTAACTTGATTTTAGTTGGATCAATAGCTACCCCTTGCTCCGAAATTACATGCCCCAAGTAATCAACTTGTGTGACTCCAAATTTACATTTTGACTCCTTGGCATATAAGTTGTTGGATGACAGTATGTTTAAAACAACCTGCAAATGTTTCAAGTGTTCCTTCCAAGATTATGAATATATCAGAATATCATCAAAGAAAACCAAAATAAATTTTAGGAGATAAGGACGAAAAAGATCATTCATGAGACTTTGGAATGTTGCTGGTGCGTTTGTAAGGCGAAATGGCATCACAATAAACTCGTAATGCCCTTCATGTGTTCTGAAAGCGGTCTTTGGAATGTCTTCGTCATATACCCGGATTTGGTGATATCCTGCCCTTAAATCCAATTTGGAAAAATATTTGGCACCATGTAGCTCATCCAGGAGCTCATTAATAATAGGAATCAAATACTTATCCTTCACCGTGATGTTGTTTAAGGCCCAGTAGTCTCCACAAAACCACCAACTCCCATATGTCTTTTTCACTAGAAGAACTGGGGAAGAGAAAGGGCTTGTGCTAAGTCGAATTAATCCAGAATCGAGAAGCTCTCTAACTAATTTTTCTATTTCATTTTTTTGGTAATAAGGGTAACGGTAGGGTCGCACACTCACTGGCTCTGCTTTGGGTAATAAGGGTATGTGGTGATCATGTGAACATTTTGGAGGTAAGGATTTTGGGGGTTCAAATATATGGGAAAATTTGGTTAAGAGGTGGTTAATTTCTGGTGGGTGTGTTTGTGGCATATGGTTAGTAACAGAGGGAACAATTTTATAAAAAAACCATGTACCTTGATAATGGAAAAGATGGAAACATTCTTTCTCGGATAGAGGACCCACAATCTTTTGCTTCAACCCATAAAAAGTGTGAGAATTTCCTCCAACTTTAAAGGTTATAGTCAACTTTTTGTAATCTGTTTCAATTGGACCAAGAGTTTCAAGCCATTGAACACCCAAAACTTGAGGACAAGATGCCATTGGGAGAACATAGTAATCTACTGTTATGGCATGCCTTTGGATGGTGATGGTGAGTGCCTGACATTGCCCAGAACAAACTATCTTTTCTCCGTTGGCCACCATAACCTGAAATTTCTTATCTCGGGCTACCGGTAAACTAAGCTTCGAGACTATGGCTTCATCAATGAAATTATGGGTACTACCCCCGTCAATGAGTATGGTTATCAACTTGTTTTTTATTTTTCCATCCACACGCAAGGTTTGAAGATGATTAGTACCTGTAATTGCATGGAAAGAAATCTCAGGCACCGACTCTGGTTCTTCTACTTCTTGGTTGTTATCATCGATGAATGAGGGTGAGATATCTTCCATTATGAACAACTGAGGTCTTTCACAACGATGGCCCGAAGTGAATTTCTCATTGCAATAATAACACAACCCCTTATCCCGTCGTTCCTTGGCTTATTGATTGGTAATTCTCCTGAAGGTTGAGTTGGAATTATTGCTTCTTGGTGGAGGGCCTAAAACACCAGAAGTTGGTTCTGATTCACTTTGGGAATGGCGACATCTTGATTGAAGTGGAGTGGCTGGTTTGATTTCTTTTGCAATTGAATCTTTTCCTCTATGAGTCGGGCCACGCCTATGGCATCAGCCAAGGTGTTTGGTTGTTTAACCTTGACCTCAATACGAATGTCATCACGAAGTCCCTCAATGAAACACCTAATGAGAAACTTTTCTGGTAACCCATCTACGCGGTGCAAGAACTTCTCAAAGGCTTCTTGGTAAACAACTACTGTTGAGGTTTGCTTAAGGCGGTTCAAAGATTCAGATGGATCTTCATAGTCAGTTGGCCCAAAACGGAGGAGGAGAGCTTTGGTAAATTCCCCCCATGTCACTGGTCCTCGAAACTTTATTAACCAATGGTGCCATTGAAGAGATATGCCTTCCAAATGGAAAGAAGCGAGTTGTACCTGTTGTTCCGGGGCTATGCTTTTGAAATCAAAGTACTGTTCAGCCTGATACACCCACCCAGTTGGGTCTACACCATCGAATTTCGGGAAGAATAATTTGACGGTGTTGTGATTTTGTTGGTTGTTGAATGTGGATTGGTTGGTGCGGGAAGAGGACTCATCTCGTCCAAAGGGGTTAAAGTTGCTTGGATTAGTATGGGAGGTTCGGAGTGCTTGTAGCTCAGTGAACACCACTTGTAAGGTAGCATTAACTTGATCAAAGGTTGACTCGTGTTTGGCTAGGATGTCGTTTACTTCGTTGCGGAACACAACATTGGTTTTACCATGCGTATCCATAATTGGAACCTGCTCTGATACCACTGATAATGATGAATTTGGCAACCAAGAACAGAGGAAGAGAAAGAAAAAAATAAACAGGAAGTGAGGAGAGGATTGTAGCAGAAGAAAAGAGAATTTAATCAAAGTTATATCTTTCCAAAAAAGACATATGGCTTTATATAGCAGCCACAACAACGGGAAACAAATTAAACAACAACTGAAATCAAATAAAATCTAGCTTGAAAATAGGAACTACTTTATTTGAATAATATAACCACAAATCCCACACAATCTTCACATTACTTGACCCACTCTTCATGTAATCCCATGATCCTAGGCCTAACACGTATCAGAACTCTTCTACACCAATCATACACCTATCCTCCAATCAGGACTTTGTAATTAATTTTGAATTTAAGATTCTAAATAGGGGTTTCCTAGAACTAAAGGAGGATCAACATATCAAAGAAAATAATTATTAAGATTCTAAATAGGGGTTTCCTAGAATCAGAGGAGGATCAACACATCGAAGTAAATAATTAATTAACAATTGGTGGATAATCGAGTAAAATTGAATCACCATTTCCCCTTTCCGCTTAAATTTGTTGATGATAAAGTATGATTTTATCCCCCCATTTAATGTCCACTGTATGGAACTAAAATTGTCCTCTTCCCGAGCTTGCATACTTAATAAATTCACCATTTTGTCTTTATATAAACAATAACAATTTCTTTTGCTATATTCATATATCTAAGCAAAAACTATTATATATCCTTGTGTTCCTTGTCACAAAAGAAAAGCAATAAAGTAAGAGAATGATAATCTACCCATGTATAATAACTAAACTAAATAATCCTCCAAATCTAGCTAGATTTTAATAACTAAAGCATAAGAAAAAACTACAACTTAAAAAAAAGTGAAAAAAATGAATAAGAGGGGATAATTTGCATTTATGAAGGTGGTGACATTTCTCCAATAATCCCATGTATGTTGCCAAATTGGGCTTTCATTTTCTAAAGCAAACTCCCAAGGAAATTGGTCCTATAAGCTTTTAGTGGGTTGAATAAACAACAAGAAGGCAACTTCCTACCGCTCAATCAAAATCTTAGTATTAAATGATCAGGATGGTTGCTTTATACAGCTCTAATTCACTCTATTGGTTATTGGGTAATGTAAGAGTTAGGGGTCTCAAATCTTAAATATCAAATGATCTCAAATATATATGCCATTGAATACATAGATATGAATACTCCCTCCATTCCTTAATATAAATCATTTTAAAGAAATGTTTTTGTTCTTTAATATAAGTCGTTTGAGAATTTCAAGTAAGCATTAATTGCTTAGTTTCCAATATTACCCCAAATATTAAATGTAACTGTGGTTCTCTCACTATTTTCTGTCCAATAAATAACAATCTCTTCTTTCAATACAAGGGCAATATAGACAATTAATATTATAGTTAATGCTATACAATCATTTCCTTAATATTTGTGCACAACTCTAAAACGATCTATATTAAGGAACGAAAGGAGTAATTGCTTAGGGATATATTTGAGACCCCAAAACATGAGACCCTGGCATTATCCATTTGTATTTAGCCACTAAAGTGGAGTCCTAACACACTTGGAGGATAGATTTTCCAAAAAGGCAGCTTGGAACAAACATGCTTTCTAGACTAGTCCCAAAAAAGACTTAATTGAACTCTCTTTACTAAACTAACATTGTAACGCCCGAGAAAATTGAATTTTTATGATAATTAAATTTTTATTTGATTATGTGAATTAAATGAATTTAATTGATTTATTTTGTGAGTAAGCTATGTGAAGGTCGTTCTATGACCTAGAATGTGTTAATGTGGTTAGTAATCTGGCTACGTGCTAGAATTAATTGTTTAGAATTTCCAAGACGAAAATAAATATTTTTCGAGAAATTTCTGTTAAAACACTATTCATCCGTTTCTGCTTGGGGAATTATTTTGAAATTCAGAGAAACGCGTAATGATAGAATATCTAGATTAGATGAAATATCTAATAATATTTCATTTATGGCAAACGAAGTATTTGCCTACGGACTTAAAACCTAAGGGTTGAGTAGATTGATTGCCGAGAAAGAAATGAAATGCGTAGAAGGAATTTCGTTATTGTTAATGTGTGTGTTATACTAGGATGATACTATTTAGTATCTATGTATAATACGATGAGTTAATACAGAGTACTATACGATTATCATACGAGTATTATACAGAGAGAATACGTGAATTATGCGTATGTAATATGATTAGTATTATGAAATTAAGTTAAGACTTAATGATAATTCATTTGAGTTGGATTATGTTTAGTCCAATCAATTGTATAGGAAAGCCTAATGAATTAATGTGTTAAGCCCAAGTCAAGGCCCAATATTAGATTGGTTAAGCCCAATTCAAGAAAATCGAACCATGGAACGAACCGGTGGGTCACCGAATGGGTAAAACCCATGGGGCAACCCATGGGGATGACCCATGGTCATGGTGGGCCGGCCCTTGGTGTGCAAGGCAAGCATAACACTTGGTCACCAAGTATTTTACTTGGTGACAAAGTGTTGAATAGTAAGGAGGTGATGGTGAATTGACCAAATTGCCCTCCATTTCATTTGCCTATAAATAGAAATCTAAAGTTGGTCTTTTGTGAGTTTTTCAAATTGCCAACCTAGATTTTGGGAGAGAGAGAGAGAGAGCTAGACTCAACAAAAAGTTCTATTTTGAAGCTTTCCTTAAGAGTTTTTCAAGATTAACTAAGAGTTCTTAAGGTAATACTCCTTAATTCTAATTCCATCTCTTTTGGTTTTCTTTTAGTATGGAGAATCATAAATGGGTGGTGTATATCTAGTATGGTGGAATAAGGATGACTTGTTATAGATTCAATCTCTATAAGTCATGAAATCATAGAAATCATAAGGTTTGATATAGCTTAAAATCATGAAAATATTGATTGTTGATAAACAATTGAACTCCATCAATACGTAAATATGTGCATCTTGCTTGTTTAGGATGTAGATATGAAGTCCATGGAGTATTCCATGTGATTTGCCTTAGAGAACGTTAGTAACGAAGTTATGGCGAATTTCACGGAAATAGACGTTAAACGTCAAAAATGTTGAAATTCCGGATTGGTCGTCGAAAGTTGCCGTGAGACTTGAAAACGTTGTTTTTAAATGTCAACACGTGAGTTATGGTATTTAAGAGTCGTGGACTTAAGAATCGTCGGATTCTGACTTAAAACGAAGAAAACGAGCATTGAATGCTCATTAACGTTTACGAACGCTTAGAAAATGAACTCAATAGGGAATTTTGAGTTAACGAATTCGATAGTGTTGAATTCTTGTATGAACGCGTAGAGTATGTCGTTTATGACGTGTAGGCTTTTGAACGGACCAAATCAGACTTATAACGAAGAAGTTATGGCTCAGAGAATCTCACCAAAATTTTATCTGTTAAAAATTTTTACGGTGTCGAGGTCCGAAGTCTTGGCGCGACAAAAGTGCTTTAAAGTCTTTGCATCACAATACAAAACCTGATGTAATTGGCTTACTAGAAAATGAAATACAGCCGCCATTGATAGAATGAAGTCTCGTCAGCCGCAACCAAGCAAAGACCGGGACTGGTATCGCTAATCGAAATACTGGCAAATGGCCAGGTCTTATACTAAGATGTCACATGCGCCTTGTGCAAAGTGCAGTAATTGTTGAGTGATTTAGGTTTTGAACTTCAATTGTTTAGAGACCTGTAAGAGTAAAGTTTATGCACTTCATAAGTGTATTAAAACTATTCCTATACTACCTATACTAATGTATATGGTATTGAAACTTAGGAATTGAATGTATGTTAGTAAGTTATGAACGAAGATCATAAAGTGTTATCAATGAACCTAATTAGGGAATAATGTTGGTACTTCACCAATCCGATAGAGTCCTAATTAATATTGTCATTTGGTTTATAAGCCGGGATGAAGAGTACTAAGTCGAATTGACTTTAGTAATGATATTAAGTTAACAAAGACATAGAAGAGAAAGAAGTTGGTAGGAACAATGTGAATAATTGTTTGATAGCTAATTACAGTGTGCTATGTGAATATATCATGTAGATTCTGTAAAGGTTGTGGTCAGTCGATTAAGTTATTTGAAGACGCTGAAAGGCAAGTTTTCTTAACGCTTGTCTAACTTTCAAGTTAGTCAAGTTTTATGTGATTCATTGTACTGAATTGCACGACTGGTTTTAAAGAAAGGGTCAATGCCAGATTTAACTCAGCTAGACTACTCGTAAGATATAGATTGATTGATATTCATATCTTTCTATATAGAAATGTTAACGCTATCCTATGCCAAGTAATTGGTACGGATGTGAAGGTAAGGTTTGTCTATGAACAAACAAAAGTATTTTTCATCGATTATTTGATGGGCACGCGAGTTTGCCAAATGTTAAACGTAAATACGTTTAACGAATGAGTGTTGATCAACATAGTACTATATAGGTGATCACCTAGAAGTGCTCGTAAGTAATCTTTGATGTCTGACACTTTAGTGCTTGTGATATCCTTTTCAAGTATGAAAATTGAAAGCTACTGTCCATGGTATATTGACTGGTTCAGAATTCCTAATCTACTCTATACTTTGGGAATTAATGATATGAAATGTTAAAGTATTATTGTTTCATAATACTTCATAACTATTTGTTCAGTTATGTATGAATTGTTATATAATTCACGAATGTGGTATTAGTGTTATCCTTTGATAAACTTGCTGAGCTTGTTATGCTCACTTCTTGCGTAAATTATATGATTGCAGTTAAGGATGAACATACTGAGAATGCTAAGAGAAATAAGGGCAAAGTTAAGATGGATACTTAGCCATCGTGTAATAGATTAGTATGTTTGTATGTATTATACATTATGAACAACGAACTATGTAATCGGTTTATGAACCTGGGAAGGATTATACTTTGATTGTAATAAGAAGATAGTAATTACATTCATTTTGTTGTATTTCAATGGAATGATTGTATGGTTATGATTACAGTGTAGCACCATATGTCGGGTTGGAAGATACCCGAATTTGGGGGCGTCACAACCATAACACTACCTAATTATTTGTGCCTCTGCTACTACTTTAATCCCATCCCCTATAAATAAATTGGACCTAAAACTCAACATTCTTCATTAAAAACTCACAAGCTTTACTTTACACGCACCATAGGATTACTTATCATTTCCACATATTAGATTACTTATCCTTTGTTTATAAAACTTTCTACTTCTATTTGGTCCCTTAATAAATCTATATTTATGAGAATCAAAACTGATATCCAATACCTAAATGGAATCGTTCTTATTTTCAGAAAATCATTTAGTCCCTACCAGTACAACTTGGTCTTTCTTGGTTAGAAAGTGACTCTCAGCATTTTCAACATATTAAGCAAATCAGCAAGACTGATATCTACATTGTTCATATGAATAATTCACAATAATTGTGAGAAGGAGTCCGAGAGTGATTGCAAGATCAAATCTTGGATCAACTCTCCATCCATGACAAAACCATATTGTCCTAATTGTTCAATCAGATTGATCATGTTGAGGACATGTATCTGTACTGTAGTGTCATCGGTTATTCTAGATCGAAAGAGCTCCTTAGATATTGTATATCTATCAGTCCTACTTTCCTCACAATTCAATTACTTGAAATGTAGGAGTATAATAGGAGCATCCATAGTTTTATGATGATGATGAAGCTCATTACTCATGGATTCGAGCATGATGCATTGAGCCAACTGTGCATCATCTTGTCAATTTCTAAAAGTAGCAATCTCTTCCTCACAGACATTATTTGTAACCATTACATTACGTGATATGCGTATTAAGGACATAAGATAGCTTTTCAGCCTTGAAAACTATTTGTTGGAAGAGTTCATATTTTGATTTGATGTTTAAAGTAAATGCTCATGATTCTATGTAAAGTCCTTCAAAGAATATATGTACAACGACTTAGTGATAGATCAAATTTGTTAGGTTGATCTAAGCTTTTAATGTTTATCATTTTATAAATGAATGTATAGATAAAGAGATCAAAGATGTTAGGTTGATCTATGTCTTGAAATGTAATAGATAGGCTTCAATAAAATCGTAGTCTATTGAGCTGATCAAGAGTTTCCAGAAGCCAAGGCAGAATCGTAGAGTGGTCCAGACATTTGCCGAAGCCAACTCAGAGATCGTAGTGTGATCTTAGAAACATAGAGTCTGCAAGACAAACAAGTGAAGATCATAGTCTGCCAAGCCCTTAAGAGAAATCATAGTGCTTTTGTCTGCTAAGTAACGGATCAAGCATCAAGGTGGCAAGTCACCGCGATCAGAATCGTAGAGCATCATATGTCTACGTTAGAAGCATCGAACCTTGCACATTTGTTTAAAGATAAATCCCAACAAATATCTAAATAGTTATAAACGTTGAAGTCTTCACCAGTCCCAATGACATAGAAGATATCCTTAGTATACAACAAAGAAACGTATTGAAGAAGCTAATGAAAGGACCATGGGTCAGAGGAAAACACCTTTTTAGGTGTTAGATGAGAAAGCTAACAACGTCAAGCAATGTAATGCAATTCAGAAGATATGCAGAAAAGTCTCCATCAAAGTTTAGAAATGTCAAAAGCATTTAATGCTTCAACAGATAGCTTCAACGGACAAATTTCAAGGATCACATATATGCAAAAGATTTGCAGATGATAAAGTAAGCAAGTATTGAACAAAATCTTGAAGAACACTCAACGCTCAACTCTACGATCTGAGAAAAAGAGAAAGCTTGCTCAGCTACTTAGTTCTTTCGAACAAGAGCTTAATGGCAACAAAGTAGCACTAATCAAGGACTCAACAACTGCCAAACAAGAGAAGTAAGAAGTTCCAAGTCATAAGGACTTGAAGAGTTCTAAAGTGAACTGTGAAGAACCAAGTCTGCTGGACTTGAAGAGTTCAAGAGTGAACTAAGAAGTTCCTAGACTGCTAGTCCAGAAGGAATCTGTGAGATTCAGAAAGTGTAAAAGACATCCTTAGTGGATTTCCTACTCGAGGAGTAGAAGAGTGGACTAGGAGCTTTAAGTTCTCTTAACCACTTAAAACTGTTGTATCTATTCATTCTTGCTATAACTACTATAACTGCTATAACTATTATAACTGCCTCACTCTCATTAGCTCACTATATCTATAAAGGGAGATCAAACAAATCTTAATTCTGTTGTGTTTGAATCATTATCAAAACTAACAAAGTAAAACAAAAAGATTTTTAAATATCTATTCAACCCCCCCTTCTAGATAACTATTGTGCCTCCGGGAACTAATAATTGGTATCAGAGCAGGTTCTATTCTATAGCCTACAAAGCTTAAGTAGATCCAATAGAACACTTACCAAGCGAATCAAAGACTGGAGGAGGCAGCAAGCCACCTATGTGCAACAAAGATAAATTCGCCAACTAGAAAGTTCGGATGCAAGCATACATGGATTCAATAGATGAAGATCTATTTAAAACTGTTCAAAATGGGCCCTACGTTCCTACAAAGCTCACACCAACAACAGACGACCCAAACAGAATACAGATCAAGGTCAAAGGAGAATGGACAAAAAATGAGAAGAGAGCTGTTCAACTCGACAAAAAGGCCAAGAACATTTTATTCTAATCCTTAGAAGATGATCTGTTTGAAAACGTGGTCAACAGTAAAACAGCAAAGGAGGTTTGGGAAGCATTGCTCATCATATATGAAGGAACATAAGAAGTCAGAGAAAATAAACAATCTCTCTTGACTCAGCAATATGAGATGTTTGCACACGTTCAAGGAGAAAACGTCACTGCTACCTATGAGAGATTCAATGTTCTGTTCAACTCTCTACGAGCCTATGAAAAGATCTATCCAAACAAAGATCTAATCATAAAGTTCATGAGAGCCTTACCAAGCAAGCGGGATGCCAAAACCACTGCCATTAGAGAGTCAAGGAATCTACATGAAATGACTGTTCAACAGTTATATGGCAACCTTCTTACATACGAACTGGAGCTGACTCAACGAGCAGAAACTCTATCTGAAGGAAGAAAGAAGGATAAAGGTGTTGCTCTCAAAGCAACTGAAAACACCTCCAAAGTCAACACTGAAGTTGACTCTAACTATGATGAAGATGACGATGAGGACTTTGCAATGCTAGTAAAAAGACTCAGAAGGTTCATGCGTCAAGGCAAAAACAACAAGCCAAAGAAAGTCAACAACTACAAAGCACCCCAGAGCGCGGATAATGATCTATGCTACAACTGCAAGAAGCCTGACCATTTCATTGCTAACTGCAAGAAACCTCTCAGAGAAGAACTAAAGAAGAAATCACATCCAAAGAAGGAATTTAAAGGCAACAAAAGACCTCAGAAAAGAGACAAAGGCGTTGTAGCTGGAGGATCGTGGAGTGACTCAGACAATGATTCAACTCCCGAATATGGAGATGACGAAGATCCTCAAATAGAAAATCTTTGCCTAATGGCCAAGCATGCAAAGGACAAACAGAACTCCAACATACATGAAGTAAGTATAGATGAGGTATTTGACTTCAACTCTCTTGATGTAGACATTGATGATTTAAGAACTGCACTACATGGCATAACATCTTATCTGCATCAATACATGAAATGGTTTAGAGTTTTGTCTAAGGACTATTCACTTATTCAAAAGGAGAAAGAGAAAGTTCAAGAAGAACTGGAAATAACCCTTCTAAGTATTGACTCGCTCTCCAAGTTTGAAGCTGAGAATAAGCTCTTAAAATAGACCAATGAGCTCAATGCACAAAGAGAGTCAAGTCTAACCTCTAAAATTGAGGAACTAGAGAAAACAATCTCTACATGGAATAAATCCTCTTCATTCATGGACTCCCTGATCTTTAGTCAGAGAAGTGTCACTGACAGAACATGTTTAGGCTTTGGGGAATCCACCTCAGAGCCATGTGTGGAAAAGGTAAAGGAAACTAGCACTAGTAATGCTTCAAGTTTTAGTAGAGGCATTATATTTATAAAATCCTTACAAAAGGATGAGCCAGTCCAACTCTGCTCTACTGATTCAATCCACATTCCAAGGAGTAAAGGATCTCATGCTAGCCTGGGTTTCAGAAAAGAAAAGAGTAACCCAGCCACTACTCACCAACCTCGAAGGATCGTAGAGTCGAGTAAAATCAACTCCACAAACCAACTGGGAAGGAACAGTAGAGGTAAGGTACACTCCTCACAAATCATGAAACACAAAGAGACATGGAAAAAGGAGGAACAGTTTAACAGAAAGATGATTAAAGATCCACAAAAGTTCAAATGGAGGAAGAATCCTCACACACACATAAGCATGCATCATATTAGATGTTTTGTGTGCAATAAGGTTGGTCACAAGGCTGCAATGTGCTATTATAATCCTACTCATATGAAACCCAAAATCAAGCAGATTTGGGTTCCTAAGGGTACTAACAAAGTAGGACCCATGCAAGTATGGGTACCAAAATGAGAATTTCATCTTACAACAGGAACCAAGCTCCACGATCACAACCTAGTATCTGGACAGTGGATGCTCAAGGCACATGACTGGGAACAAAGCCCTTTTGTCTAACTATATAGAGAAGGAGGGTCCTGCAGTCATCTTTGGAGATAATGGCTTTGGCAAAACAAGAGGATATGGCTCAGCTGGAAATGGTACAGTGTCTTTCAGCAAAGTGGCCTATGTGGAAGGACTACAACACAATCTTCTAAGCATAAGTTAACTCTGCGACAAGGGTCATCAAGTAACATTCCTCAACAATAAATGTCAAGTCAGAGATCTGAAGACATCTTCAATAAAGCTAACTGGAACAAGAAAAGGAAATGTCTACACAGTAAATCTTGGACAACTAAGCTCAGACGAGACAATATGCTTTCAGGCTAAAGCATCTGAAGAAATGAGCTGGCTATGGCATATGAGACTGTCTCATCTCAACTTCAAGAGTATGTCCAAACTGGCCTCAAAAGATCTAGTTGCAGGCTTACCCAAGTTCAACTTCATCAAAGAAAGGTCGTGCAATGCCTGTCAACTTAGAAAGCATACCAGAAGCTCATTCAAGAGCAAAACTGCCAACTCAATTGACAAGCCCCTGCAGCTGCTTCACATGGATCTATTTGGGCTAATTCCAATAATGAGCCTTGGAGGGAAGAGATACTCAATAGTCGTAGTGGACGATTACACCAGATTCACATGGGTATTCTTTCTGACCTCGAAAGATGAAACAAGCTCTCAACTGATCAAGATGTTCAGACTAGTAATGAACGAGAAAGAGAAGTAAATTAAGGCTATAAGGAGTGATCATGGCAGAGAATTAGAGTTCTCTGAAATAGACCAGTTCTGCACAGACAATGGCATCAATCACAACTTCTCAGCTCCACGAACTCCTAAACAAAATAGAGTAGCTGAAAGAAAGAATAGGACGCAAATAGAGTCTGGAAGAACTCTACTAGTAGCAGCCCATCTTCCTGAGTACTTCTGGGCAGAAGATGTCAACACTGCATGCTACACTCAGAACAGATCACTGATACACTCTACGATTAAAAAGACTCCCTACGAACTGTGGAAAGGAAGAAAGTTAAGTGTCAGCTACTTCCATCTATTCGGCTGTGCATGTTACATTCTCAACAATGGAAAGCAGTATTTGACAAAGATTCAACCCAAGTCAGACGAAGGAATCTTTCTTGGGTATGCCACAGACAGTAAGGCCTACAGAGTGTTCAACAAAAAGACACTGAGTGTTGAAGTCTCAATTCACATCATCTTTGATGAGACAGACTTAGACAAAATAATGCCTCAAGACACTACGACCGACAGTTCAGACACTACGAACGAGGTCGTCGAGCTCAACACTACGATCGTAGTCCCAGAAAATGAGATCGTAGAGAGAACTTGCAAGACAGTGAACCTCCACATCTAGAAGCTGAAATTGATCTCGAAGGTCTCAGATAAGAAAGCATCAGGACAAATGTTCCAACAGGAAATAGATGGGCAAGAGATCACACTCAACACTTAATCATTGGAGACCCAAATGCAAGAGTCAAAACAAGAGCTGCCACCTAAAATGTGTGTTTATATCTGAGCTTTCTGTCACAGATGGAATCCAAGAAGATAGAAGATGCTATGGAAGACTCCATCTGGATAAAAGTCATGCAGGAAGAACTAAATCAGTTTGAAAGAAGCAAAGTATGGAGATTAGTTTCAAGACCAAAAAATCATCCTGTCATTGGCACCAAGTGGGTCTTCAGGAACAAGATGGATGAAGATGGAGTAATAACCAGGAATAAAGCAAGACTAGTGGCCAAAGGTTACTCTCAGGAAGAAGGCATTAACTACGATGAGACATTTGCACATGTTGCCAGACTAAAAGCCATCAGAATATTCCTTGCCTTTGCTGCTCATATGAAGTTCAAAGTATTTCAGATGGATGTCAAAAGTGCATTCCTAAATCGTGAACTTCAAGAAGAAGTATATGTAGAGAAACCTCCAGGTTTCATCAATCCATCTCTTTCCAATTATGTCTATAGATTAGACAAAGCCTTATATGGTCTTAAACAAGCACCTAGAGCATGGTATGAAATATTAACTAACTTTCTTATTGAAAATGGGTTCACTAGAGGTAGAGTAGATACCACATTATTACTTAGAAAGCATAAAGGCAAAGTCTTATTAGTTCAAATATATGTTGATGACATTATTTTTGGATCTACTGATGAAAAGTTGTGCAAGAGATTTTCCAAGCTTATGCAGAGCAAGTTTAAAATGAGCATGATGGGTGAGCTGAACTTCTTCCTAGGATTGCAAGTAAAGCAGATTGATGAAGAAATCTTTATAAACCAAGCCAAGTACATCAAAGATTTACTTAAAAAGTATGGCATGGAATCAGCCTCTCCCATGATTGCTCCAGCAACCAAACTTAACAAAGATGAAAAAGGTAAAAGTATTGACTTAACTCAATATAGAGGTATGATAGGCTCTCTTCTATATTTGACTGCCAGTAGACCAGATATAATGTTTGTAACATGCATATGTGCTAGATTTCAAGCTAATCCTAAGGAATCACACTTAACTGCTGTAAAAAGGATTTTCAGGTACCTCAAGGGCACACCTCACTTGGGGCTTTGGTATCCCAAGGAATCCTCATTTGAACTAAAAGGATATATAGATGCTGACTTTGCAGGTTGCAAAATAGACAAAAAAAGTACTAGTGGCACCTGTCAGCTACTAGGAAATAGACTTGTGTCCTGGTTCAGCAAGAAGCAAAACTCAGTATCTACTTCAACCTGCAGGTTTAAATACATTGTCACTTTGGCAAATTCTTTGTCTTGTGAGATCCTCTAGATGAAAAATCAACTAGCAGACTATGGGTTTGAATTCAAATCTATACCTATTCACTGTGATAACACAAGTGCCATAGCAATAACACATAATCTTGTCATGCACTCTAGGACTAAGCATATAGAAATAAGGTATCATTTCATTAGGGATCATGTGCAAAATGGAACTATATCTTTACAATATATCCCTACTAAAAATCAACTTGATGATGTCTTTACAAAACATCTAGATGAGTCCAGATTTAATAAACTAATAAGTGATCTAGGCATGCTAAATTTACAACCATAAAATCTATGCTCTAGTTTGTGCTAACCATGCAGATATAAAGGCTAAGCTCGAAATTGTAGACATGACCAAAAAAAGTCCATAATTGTAGAGTTATAGTGATATGAAAGACCACGATCGTAGAGATCCATCAACAGAACAAGGAAGCATCATGTGATGAAAAAGTTCCAACAAATCAAAGCAATCTATATGTCAAGCGTCTCAGGGACAAACCTAACCCTTAATTCACTTTAAGAGGTTGGCCCTTCCTGAGCTACCTTAACTCTATAGAAATTCTAAGTCAAAAGTTCAATCACAAGGACCAGGGCAGACAACGTTTGCAGTATAGACTCAACAAATGTTGAGCAGACTCGACGATTGTAAAGTAGACTCGATAATCGCAGTGCATACTCGACGATTATAAGAACTACCTCAACGATCGCAGTCCTCCCAAAGGACACATCAGTTCAGAAGGAGCTAAGGGGCAAATCAGTATTTTCCCACAAGTTAAAATCGTGGAGCCAAGCAGAACTCGACACATGTCTGTCTAATCAAATTGTGTGGAGGGAAGTTACAAGTATAGTTTAAAAACCATTTTTGAAAACTCAGAAGTTCAAAAAGCTCATATATCTCTCTCTCTCCAACAGCAGAAACCCTAGCTTTCAAAATCGCAAAATCATCCTCAATACAAAGAAATTAATGGCAGCCTCAAACGTCATCTCTGGTTACAGACTCTGTTTCGATGAGTTCAAGACAGCTGACCCCAAGTTTCTCAAAACTCTGTCTCTGATAAAGAAAGCTGATCTTGAAGAGGCCCTGGGTACGAGCACTTGGATCTACCCTAATCTGATAAAGGAATTCTACAGAAATGGTTTGTTCGAGAACTACATCATCACTACGAGGATCAAGGACGTGGAAATCAAGCTCAAGGCTGAGGATATAAATCTAGCCCTAGGTTTTAAATCAAAAGGGTTTTCGCTCATAGATGGCATCGATTTCCATGAAGGACTTAAGAGAATGCACCACAAAAAGTTCCCCACTATCAAAGGGTACATGAAGAAATAGTTCCGTCAGAAGTACGAATTTCTGGCAGACATTGTTGGAAAATGCATATGCTGCAAGAGCTCCGGCCATGACTCTATAAATGAAGTGCATCTCAAGCTCATAATAGCCATCAGTTGTGGGATACAGCTTAACTATGGAGACTGAAGAAGATGAAGAAGAAACCAATAAGGAGGAACCCATTGCCTTAGTCAGAAAAAACAAGGGCAAAAGAAAGCTGAAGGCTCAAATGGCAGAAGAACCCCAGGGGTCAACCACTGATATACCACAAGAGCTTTCTAACATTGAAACTCTAAGGATCTTGAGAAGTAAAGAACAGCTGGCTGAGGTAGATGAATACAGAGCTACAATCTCTTAGCTGCTGAAGAAGAATAAAAACAGTCACAAGTCTAAGAGGCCATCTGTCTCCTCGATTGTAGAGTCTCTACCGATCGTAGAGACCAGACTGGACGCCTCTCCCAAAGAGGTTGCTGCAAAAGATACTCTGGCTGATCAACAGTTCAGAGCTGAAGCTGAAGAAAGCCCTAAGGCTGTAGCTTAGCCTAGAAAACCAAGAAGGAAATTGGTCAAAAAGTACATTCTTGTTAATAAAGAAGTACTTAAAGAAGAGGACAAAAAGGTAGTCACCGAGAAGGAGCTATCTAAGGCAAGACAAGAGAACATAGCTCCAGCTGAGGGGGAGCTACTTGAAATTCTCACTTTAGAGAGTGCTCCAGCTGAGGGGGAGCCTCATGATATCCTTATGGCAGAAGAGGCTGCTCCTGAAGAAATTGAGAGAGCACCAGAGCAAGAAAGTCACAAGGAGGTGATTGATGTAGTGGAATCCTCGAAAAAAGACAGAGAAGAAGAAGATGATGATGACATCAAAATCATAGTTGTGGGCTGTGATGGGTATAGGAGAGCCAACTACAATCAGTTGTTCTCCTATCTACCCATGATGCCTTTCCACAGAGCTCAAATTCTCAACTGTTGGGATCACATGTTCTGGAGCTTCAAAGCATATCCTGCAATCTCAGTGCTAGCTCATGGATTTCCAGGCAACTTCAACTTTTCCAAACAGCTAATCACAAATGGCCCTTCTTCAAAGAATGAGCATGAGGTACTATCTATTCCAATCCTTTTTAGGGTTAATCACTATCCACCTTCATTTTTTAGTCAATTTTATGAATTCCCAAGTTGGTTGGAAGTGATCCTAAATCCACTAAATCAATTCCCAGTTGCAGAATCCCAAAATTTTATAGCTGATGAACCAAATATGCCAACTTCAGTTTAATCCCATCTCCTCTCATCTCTACGATTACCGACTCAAGCCCAATCGTAGAGTCACACGCTCAAATCGTAGAGCCACCTACTCAAGAAGCCCAAACACAAGCCCCTCTATCATATATTCCCTCCTCATCGTCAAATGAATACTTCAACCTTGATCTTGCTCTTTACACCCTGCAAGATCAATTCAAAAGAGCCTCTTCTCCAAATAGTCCACAACTCCTTCAACTCATATCAGATCTTCCAACCAAAGCAGAACTGCCTGAAGCATCCCAAAAAGTGACTAAGGACATACAGAAAGAACTTGAAGTTCACTCAGACCTTGTTCAACTGAGGCTGACTCATCTAATTGATGTTGCCAACTCCCTCCTAAGCACCCTCTGAGCTCACAAAGAAGCTTCGGGAGATCATAAAAGAGATGATTCAGAGCATAAATGAAAGGGATCAAATTCATTTTTTAAGCTGCTAAGAGACATAGGGATGCTATTTTTATCCTACAGTCTACTCAGGAGTCCCAAAACAAACTTATGACGGAAAGTCTCATGAATTTACGAACTGCAGTGAAAGAATTTTAAGAATTCTCCATGGGTCAAATGCAACAGACAGAGAATATTCTGGCCATTCTCCAAAAGAGGGACGCTCGATCTGACGCTCTCATTAAAGAGAACTGTGAAGACATTGCTCGATCCCAAAGTCAGCTCAACGAGCTTGTTCAAGGTATGACTCGCCTATCTGAATATATTCGAACCTTTGATGCTGACATAAAGGGGGAGAATAAAGGGAAAGGAGATCAAGGCAAGAGGCGCGAGGCGGAGGCACTTTCTCAAACCTCAATCATCAAGGAGTCCTACAAGGCGCCTCAAAGATCGACTCCATGATCCGCCATCACACTCAACGATCCGATCGGCTGACCATTATCATGGCTCAACCATTAAGGAGTCAAGGGCCTTCTCCCAGCTCACACGAGGTGACCACCACAGGCCTAAGAATGCCAATTGGAGATCTTGCATTCATGAATAGACACGATCATAATGAGAGACTAAGTCAAAGCGAGCTAGAAGAAATAACACGGAGAGACGAAGCTAGCAGGAGAAGAAGAGCTGAGGAATATGCAAATCCTCCGAGAAGCAAAAGGCAAAAGAAATAGAGATAAGTTCAAACTCAATTCTTATTGATGTCACTAAGCTTAAATGTGATATCTATCTTCAAACAACAATAAATTCATGCTTATTCTCTAGAAATTTTAGCTGCTCACTGAAATATTAAGTCATATTTACATTGCTGCAACTGCATATTAAATTTGATAATCATGATAACAAATCTCCTTGGTTATGTCAACATCAAATAGGGGGAGATTATTGGAAGAGTGTATATTTTGATTTGATGTTTAAAGTAAATGCTCATAATTCTATGTAAAGTCCTTCAAAGAATATATGCACAAGGACTTAGTGATAGATCAAATTTGTTAGGTTGATCTAAGCTTTTAATGTTTATCATTTTATAAATGAATGTATAGATAAAGAGATCAAAGATGTTAGGTTGATCTATGTCTTGAAATGTAATAGATAGGCTTCAATAAAATCGTAGTCTATTGAGCTGATCAAGAGTTTGCAGAAGCCAAGGCAGAATCGTAGAGTGGTCCAGACATTTGCCGAAGCCAACTCAGAGATCGTAGTGTGATCTTAGAAACATAGAGTCTGCAAGACAAGCAAGTGAAGATCGTAGTGTGCCAAGCCCTTAAGAGAAATCGTAGTGCTTTTGTCTGCTAAGTAACGGATCAAGCATCAAGGTGGCAAGTCACTGCGATCAGAATCGTAGAGCATTATATGTCTACGTTAGAAGCATCGAACCTTGCACATTTGTTTAAAGATAAATCCCAACAAATGTGGAAAAAGTTATAAACGTTGAAGTCTTCACCAGTCCCAATGACATAGAAGATATCCTTAGTATACAACAAAGAAACGTATTGAAGAAGCTAATGAAAGGACCATGGTTCAGAGGAAAAGACCTTTTTAGGTATTAGATGAGAAAGCAATCTGCTGTGTCAGTGGGCCAGAATGCAATTCAGAAGATATGCAGAAAAGTCTCCATCAAAGTTTAGAAATGTCAAAAGCATTTAATGCTTCAGCGGATAGCTTTAACGGACAGATTTCAAGGATCACATATATACAAAAGATCTACAGATGATAAAGTAAGCAAGTATTGAACAAAATCTAGAAGAACACTCAACGCTCAACTCTACAATCTAAGAAAAAGAGAAATCTTGCTTAGCTACTCAGTTCCTTTGAACAAGAGCTTAACGGCAACTGAGTAACACCAATCAAGAACTCAAAAATTGCCAAACAAGTGAAGTAAGAAGTTCCAAGTCAGAAGGACTTGAAGAGTTCTACAGTGAACTGTGAAGAACCAAGTCTTCTGGACTTGAAGATTTTAAGAGTGAACTAAGAAGTTCCTAGACTGCTGGTCTAGAAGAAATCTGTGAGATTCAGAAAGTGTAAAAGACATCCTTAGTCAATTTCCTACTCGAGGAGTAGAAGAGTGGACTAGGAGCTTTAAGTGCTCTGAACCACTTAAAATTATTGTGTCTATTGGATTCTTGCTATAACTACTATAACTGCTATAACTATTATAACTGCCTCACTCTCATTAACTCACTATATCTAAAAAGGGAGATCAAACAAATCTTAATTTTGCTGTGTTTGAATCATTATCAAAACTAACAAAGTAAAACGAAAAGATTTTTAAATATCTATTCAACCCCCCCTTCTAGATAACTATTGTGCATCTGGGAACTAACACTATTCTTAAATTCATTAACCAATCCGTTTAATTCGGTTCGATTAAATATCATCTAATATGCTCCGTAGTGATAGTAATTTAGACATTGTAAAATTCTATACACGAATTTAATTAACAACATTTTAGCATACATTCTTTTATTAATTAATTAGTTACCAAGATAAATTAGGTCTTATTTTAAATTGGTATCTTCCATTATTTTCTTCAAACTGTATTACCCTCACATATATAGTTTGACAAAATCTAATTAAAGATTTGCTAGTTAAATTAAGAATCTCATTTCAAATATATATAGCCTTGTGGTGACACAACAAACTATATATAAATAAATATGTAGACAACTCTTGTCAATTACATCATTATGTAACTCCTTTTAATTTGCCTCTTAGATTATTTTGATCAAGTGGTGGCATATCCGAATCAAAATTATGCAAGTTAAGTCCAACCTAGCACTTCTATATATTCAAAAAGAAAAATATTATCCTTGCGGTGACACAACAAAACAACATTGTTCAATTTTTTTATAAGCATCAAATGTGATAAAAATAACATCTCAAAAAATTAAGACAAGCCTTGTGGTGACACAACAAACTTATAATAGTTAATTGATACTCTATTATTTTTATCATGATAGAAGGCGACGTTTAATATTCCAAATATATTTGAACGCTTAGGACTTAATATAAAATCTTTGAGGGGTTTATTATTAATTATCTCATCTTGTTTAGCGCACATTCATATATATATATATATATATATATATATATATATGGGTCCAGATCTTAAGCTCACCCCTTATCTAACATACTTTGCTCACCCCCTTTTAGCGACGAATGGCCATGTATTTATTCGGTCACTATATATTTCGGTCCGTCGTTATATATTTGTCCGTCGCTAAAAGTTAAGACGACGGTTCTATATAACGAGACAGAATCAATCATCGCCCGATCCGTCGCTAAAAGGGGGTGAGCAAGGTATGTTAGATAAGGAGTGAGCTTAAGATCCAGACCATATATATATATATATATATATATATATATATATATATATATATATATATACACACACAGAGTCCATTTCAAGGGCTCACCCTTTATTTTACATACCACGCTCATCCCTTTTAGCGACGGATTTGACGATGGTTGGTTCATCCGCTATATATCATAGAATCGTCGTCTTAGCTTTTAGCGACGTATAACATATAACAACGGACTAAACCTATAGCGACGGATAGAATCGTCGCCCGGTCTGTCGCTAAAGGGGGTATGCAAGGTATGTAGGATCAAGGGGTAAGCCCTTGATCCTTTCCGTATATATATAGTATATGTATGCACATATAGAATACTATATTCTATCCGATTTGATTATGAATTTTATTCTAGTTTGGTTAACTAGAGCCACCAAGCGAACCAACTAGTGAACCAAAAGGTCAAACCTAGTGTGCAAGAATTAAATTTAAATATAACTATTACATTTAAACCTGGGCTCCATTACAAACGGGTCTTTATATTCTCCTTGCTCATGATCTCCAATTCTTCAAAATAATTCTAACTATTCCTATTACATAACTATTTATAATAAATAGAAATCTTGATCAGCAGTCAAGGAAAAATATATAGGAGGGAGATAGAAATTACATCAAGAAAAATTAGAGAAGACCAGGTACGCAGACCCTATTTAATAAAACTCATACATTCATGCATCCAACTAAAATAAAATCCAATCATAATAGTCAATAGTCCATAATCAATCCCATTTATTATCATGCATATCACCGTATACATCAATAGATAACATTCATCTCATGAATAATAAATACATTCCATATATGCATCGATATCAATTTAATGGGCAATTTCAAATTTATTAAAAATCTAATTTTAAAATAAAAATAAACTCCTTTATTTTAATCAAAAGTTAAATCATAATAAATTATTTTATTTTATTTTATCCGAATTTGAAAAAAAATAAACACATTTATTTTAATTAACATGAAATTCAATTTAAAGTACAAAATAAATTCTTTTATTTTAACTTAAAATTGTTGGAAAAATAAAATATGTTGAATCATATTCTTTATCAAAATTAAACATTTTAATTTTAGGAAACATGAAATCTTATTCCATATGTGAATAAACTCCTTTATTCTAGGAAACATTGAATCATATTCCATATGTGAATAAACTCTTTTATTCAAGCAAATGTGGAATCCAATTCCAAGTTAAAACAAAACTTTTATTTTTAATTATATTCCAAATCAAAATAAACATTTTATCTTAATTGAAATAAATAGAATAAAAATGAAAATTTTCAAAATTTGGTGTCGGGCGCAATTGTGAGGTCCCCGAATCCAGATACTTGAAACCTGAACTCGGTACATCACGATACCATTTCTATGAGCGGAATAATACTAATAATAACAATAATATAAAACTTAAACTTAAATTTTACATATACATTAGAGTCATTCTCCAAAGTACGTAACCTTTAAACATTCATTACATGTCATAATATATATATATATATATATATATATATATATCATAATCTTCATAGTCTTATAAAACTATTACAAATACTGCCGCAATTCTTATTTGGTTAGCTTTCCTTTTCCTTTGCCTTGGGTGAACTTTACGGTCCTTCACCCTTAATTGAAAAACATTTAAATTAAGCGAGGATGAGCATTTGAGTGCTCAAAGTAGTATTATATATATATATAAATTTGAAAGAATTTAAATGTTTTCTTAATAATATTCTTCTACAACCATGCAATAGTCAGAAGTAATCTGTACCAATAATAATTCATAACAACCCTCTTTCAACTTTTGAAACTACGTATTGATCATATATGGGGTTTTACGTGACATACCATGAACATTTTTTTCATTTTTGAAAAGGTTTAAATGAAATTCATCCAGAAACCATCATGACTTACGGCACGGAGGGTGATCACGTTCTATTGTATCTGTATTGATCAATACTACATGTACATGAACGATGTTATCGTTAAACATTCTTCATCACTTGGTAGCATAAAATTTTCCCATTATCGGGATGTTCATATCTGTCGGGTTTTCATAACAAAGGTCTTATATAATTCAACATATATGTATATCAAATGTGTATCAACATGCGATGAAAAACAATGATTGTCCAAGTGGGGTAACTTGTATAATCATTTATAGAAATTAACGAACTGAATATATTTATCCGAATTATCATATACTAGCATGTTGATAATCAATGGGCGTATATACTATAAGTTTAACAATCTGTATAATAATATAACTTTGAAACATTCTTACACTTGTCCATTGCATAAAGAAAATGCAAAGTTAGGATACTTTTGATCTTATTGCTACTTACACTTACGCTACTTAGACTTATCTTTTCTGTCACGACCTATCATTAATCAAATCATTTTACTGATTAGTATATCATAACGTACATATAACACTGCCTATTGCAGTCAGCACATTCCCTATTCACATTATCACACATGTTTAACAATCGTTGACTCATAATCAAACATCAACACCTTCCTAATCACATTGTCATACAACCTTAACAGCCATTGAATCACAAATAAACACATATCCAATTAAATTATCTAAGTCCAGATCAATTTCTGAAACATGTCGGTCTACCGACAGCTTTTTCGGGTAATTATCGAGTCTAAGACTCTAAACCGTAGTTCAATATCCATTTGGATAACTTAAACATTAGTCACACTATTTTTCATGGCCTTATAATAATTATAAAATAATTATTATCATTTTTGAAATATCAGAATCATTATTAAATGATTTACGTATCACATAATTCTATTATCATTAATATTTAATTAATATTAAACTATTAATGAAACCATTGCCAAAATATTAAAGTTATGTATAATAACTCAAAATATTTTTTAAAGTATTTATAATACCCTTAAATGATTTTTAAAATATTTAAAATTATTATTAAATAATTACCATTAATATTTAAATATTAATGAACTATTATCTAAATATTAAAAGTCATTAATTATAACTTAAAATATTTTTAATCCATTTATATCCTTTTTAAATGATTTTAAATTAATAAAACCATTTATAAACTATTTATTTAATATAATAATTAAATAAATTTAATATCATTAATCATTAAATAAATACCATTAATATTAAATTATTAATGAAATTATTCTTTAAATATTAAAAGTTATATTTTATAACTTAAAATATTTTTACACACTTTATTTTCATTTAAAATGATTTTTAAAATAATAAAATCATTTTTAAACTAAATTATTTAATATAATTATTAAATAACTTTAATATCATTAATAATCATTAATTAATGAATTTAATCTTTAAATATTAAAAGTTATATTTTATAACTTAAAATATTTTTAAATACCTTATTATTATTTAAAATAATTTTTTAAAATAATAAAATCATTTTTAATTTAATTACTTAATTAATTTAACAAATAACTTAATTATCATTAATATTTAATTATTAATGAAAATTATCAAATAATATTAAAAGTTATTAAAAATAACTTAAAATATTTTCTTATATCATAATATAATTTTAAATGATTTTTATGAATTAAAATCATTTTTAAATAATTTATTTAATATTATCATTAAATAAATTAATTACTTTTGATATTCCAAAATATTAAATATTTATGAAATATATTTAAAATAATTAAAATATAATTTTGGATATTAAAATAATTTTTAATAATTTATTTTGTATTTTTAATAATTAAAAACTATTTTTTTCTATTTATTAATTAATTTCACGAAAATAAATTATTTTACGTCAAGAAAGACCACCTATAGCGGCGAGCGTAATGTCGCTATAGGTGTTCTTCATGTTCATACTTAAACCCGGATCTTCATAAGCGATTCTTAGAGTGGCCATGTTTGACCCACTTTAATTCTCTCGTATCATTGTGTTTCTCGAATTACAAAAGCTAGATGTTGTAGACAAAGTTCAAGACTACATTTTCTAACAAACAAAATGATCAAACAACCTAACATAAGCTAGATCTAAGCCTCTAAAGATGTTGTCAGAACTGTTCTTCATTTTCTGGGTTACCCAGAAATGAAGAATAGTTCGACCTGTCCCCTTTTGGCTCCCACAACTTGCTAACCTGTTAATGTTTAAGTGATATTAAGCATCCAGTATATACCTAACATGATAAGGAAGAGATCTAACACAAACAATCATTAAATCATCAACACAATCATAAAATCTAGCCTGGTCAAACTATATCGAAAATTGTTCTTCACGTTTCGAAATTCCTAAACAACAAAGCAGCGGGTGAAGTGGCCTACTTTGACCGCTTCTAAATGTTGATCTGTTGAATGTTTATGGTATATTAAGACATTAATCTATAGTACACTTTACCAGCTACAACATGAATACAACATATTATCAAAACATTAAAAGATCTGACAGATCTGATCGTTACAAAACATTGTCAGACGCTGAAAAAGCTTTCTAGGTTACCCAGATTTCTTCCTGGTCATGGTCGGTCAACGACCTTTGACCATTAATAACTTCATATTCAAAACAGGTCTAGCTTTAATTCTTGTTACAGATGAAAGATCTCATACAAAGCTACAACATTAAACACTTAAACAACAAAAATATTAAACACAACAATCTACAGCGTCTGACATTTGATGTCAGAACACAAAAAAATAATTTTCCAGATTTTGAAAATCTTTAATTTCGAGCACTTTAATGTTATGGATCTGAATACTACCAACCCAGATCATCACTAGAGACTAAATACAACATATTACAACAACAAAAACTAACATCTAGCACAAAAAAATTGGACAGAATTTGAACTAGGGTTTTATACCTTTCTTGATCTAATACTTGATCTAATGTTTCTGATTTCTTTATGGTGGACGTGGGGCTTGATAATGGGTCTGATATACTATATATTTTCGGAGGTTTGGGGCTTAAGAGTGTTAGTATGAATGTTGTGCAATTTTTAGTAAACAACTCCACTTTCTCTCTCCTTCAATCTATATATAGACAAATATAATGCATGTATTGGCTGATTAGGGCTGATTTGCTAGCCATTTTCAGTCAATGGAGTTGTTGGTTTGGTGAACAACTTCACCAATTTGTCAAAACCTATGGCTAGCTTCTTTAATGCTAAAAAGGGCATTTTGGTCCTTTGATAATTCATTTTATGGCAAAATTGTAACTTACCAAACCCTTAGGGTTAGGGTTGATTTAGGGTTTAGGGTTTGAGCCAATTTGGGTTTTATAAGTAAACAAAAATCTAGGATTTCCAATTTAGGGTTTGCACACAAAAATTAAATAAATAAAATTAAATAACTTTTAGTTTCTAAAATTTTGCAAAATAAATTTGTTAATTAAATTAAGTTTGTAATTTCATGAACATTAGGGTTTATTACCCTTAATCATAATGAACTTTGCTAATAAAGCAATTAGGGTTTAAAATATCGATAATTACGGTTTCTAGAAATACAATTAGGGTTTATTATAAAATAACCAAATTTTAGTTTCTAAAATTTGACAATTTAGGTTTGTTAATTAGATTAATTTTCTAATTACTTTATACAGTAACATTAGGGTTTAGATCATATAATTATCATTGACTTTGCTAATTTAGCAATTAGGATTTATTCTTTTGGTAATTAGGGTTACCAAATTACTATTTGGGTTTTCTAAATATTAGGGTTTCCAGAATTTTAATTAGGGTTTACCTAATTAATACATTTAATACACGACATAAATTGTATTACATGCTTATAAAACAATCTCACACTCTAATTTGGATCTCAAATCAGGGTTTAACATTATTACTAGGGTTTGGTCAAAATACACCGTAATTGACCAACCATTATCAATACGGACATACCGTATATATTCATAAAGACCGAAAAATCAAAATATATGTAATATTATATTATTATTCTCATACCTTGACAATAATCCAAAATTAGGGTTTGGATTACATATCTCGATTATTCTTTCATATTTAACCTTAATAATTAAGGTAAAATGATTAACTTAATAATCAGACAAAAATTCATATAATAAAATAATTATTATATTTATTCTAAAATCACCTCATATATTATTTAAATAATATATGATTATATATTCATGGAAAATAATTAATCAAAACATTTCTATCATAATATTAATTATTATAAGAATATACTTTATAATAATCAATAATTCTAAAATAAATTTACTGGTAAATATTCATGTAATAAATATATTTTTATTTACCACATAAATACATATACACATAATCTTGTACAAATCCTCATCCTTAAAATTAAAAAAAAAAAAATTTATACGCAAAATTTGTGATTTATTTATATAGAAAATATCGGGTTGTCACAGCAATCGCGCCCACAATGAATTAGGACGCGGCGTGGTCACGCTGCTAGCCCAGAAAACTTTTCCTTGGTTGAAGCACTGTTGCGCTACAGAATGAACTGGAGACAGCACGATCGCGTCGCATACACACAAAGAAAAACTTTTGCCCAGAAAATTCTATCCAATCGCATACCATATATACATAGAATCATCAAGATCGATAATTAACACAAAGTTAGGCTTTAATACCACTGTTAGGTTTGTATATAGTTCAATGATGTAATCAAATTACATAAAAGGTGCAATAGCGCGATAAAACAAATTTTAAACTTTTTCATACAAACCATTATCATGATCATACTTTGTGCATAATTATCAATCAATAGAAAAGAAAAGGAGATTAGATTCATACTCTTGTAGAAAATAACTTACTCATTTACGAGTTCACCTCTAATTCCTTTTGATGTTCAACTTGAATTCACCAGGTTTGATTCCTTCCTTTGATCAACGTTAGCCACCCAAGTGTTTGGCCTCTAGAGGGGATCCACCAAAGAAGAACAAGTATTCAAAAATGGGTATTTGGCAAAATCATAATTCTATCTCTATAAAATATTGTGTACTCTCCCAACTCTTGGAATTGTCATTAACCCCAAATTAAAATAAGACTTCTCTTATTTATAGACGTGGGCAACCGTCCTAAACAATTTAGGAATTGAGTTTTAATTTAATTAATTAGGCTCCTAATCTTATTTGGAATAATTAATTAAACTCTTATAATTAATTAGCATCCTAATCTTATTAGGAATATATGAGAGTATATTTTATTAATTAATTCTCAAACTCCTTTAAAAATTAAATAATAATAGTAATAATAATAATAATAATAATAATAATAATAATAATAATAATAATAATAATAATAATAATAATAATAAGACTCCTCTTATTAATTTATATTTAATATTTTCAAAATATTAAATAATAAATATTAAGCTATTTAATTTATTCTATCACCATATATTAAATTAAATACACTTAACTTATTATTACGATTATGCCATTTACTTTTTACATAAATATTTTTTCTTTTATGGTGTGACCTCTTAGGTTCTCCATATTAAACCGGTTGTGAATAAATCAATTAGAACAGTTCTAATCTTATTTAAATAAATAAATTAAACTATTAATTCATTTAAATAAATAACATTTATTCCACAATAAGGAGAAGCCTCCTTAGCAGTCAAAAACTTTCTAAATAATATAAGTTTCAACATTAATCATAAAAAAACCTTGAGTAAATAGTTACCGTACAATTCAATCCTTCCACCATACAATGTCCCAATTAAATATAAGACATGAAATTACTGTCAAGTCTTATGTTATTTAATTATATGTATTTCGATTCTTAAATGCACAACTCCAAATAATGCAAATTAGAAACTCCTTTCTAATCGAATCATATAGGACATTCTTTTCTTTTACTAGAAGCGGTAGATTCTTTGTTGATCTTTCATTATCTCCATGTACAATTTATTACACCCAAGAATACCCTTTGATATATCCTAAGGGTCTTAAGGAACATGTCAAAGTATAACTCATCATACACAAGATACTATGAGGATCTCAAGTCCAAGGATCACTTGTACTACTATCACTACATGAATTCCTATTGACAGACAAGTAAAACTTCAGTAGGTATTCCTTAGCGAGTCACGTTTAGCGAACTTATTCTCCAATAAGTACCTACATACTTGCTTTAGTGTCTCCACACAAATGATCACGAGATCAAGCATCCTCATCCAATGAGCAAACAACGTATGTACTAATCTATCCGGATTTACTAATAATCTTTTTAGTAATCAAACAATTCGGAACAATTTTAGTTTGTGAGCTATTTAAGAATTTAGATCTCATTAGCATGATCATCATCATGATTCTAAAAACATTGCTCAAAATTATGAGTTTATCACATATTATAAAATAGCACCATGTAGATAAATTAAAAGCCTTTAATTAAACAAATCTTTTATTAATAAATGAATAAGATTGTTACAAAGTATATGCTTTATCATCTAACATGATTGGCTTGTGTGCATACTATTTTCATAAATTACCCATATAGCTAGCGTTAGGCCGGTGACTCCCAAACCAGACAGCTTTAGGGCACCAGGTGTTAATACACCCCTCAGGCTTAATAACTCGAGTAACTTGCAATGCTCGTTTACTTAGGCATTAAGTTACCCATTTAGCAAGCGTTAGGCCAGTGACTCCCAAACCAGGTGGCTTTAAGGCACTAGGTGTAAAGACACCCTTCAGGCTTAATTACATAAGTAACTCAGGCCACAATTCGAGACACTAGGTTGGCCATTACTTATCTCCTATCTTTGTATTAATTGTCATCACTGTCGTCATAGATTTATCCCTTACAAGAAAGAGTCAGGGCAATTGCAAAGTGTAGACACACATATGAGGTCAATTCTGCTCGAAAAAGTGCTTTGAAATAGAATGTTGTGCCTAATCAAAATGTTGAATAATCTTAATTCTCTAATCGTTCGTATGATTTTTGCTCCACAAACACTTATCAGAATTAATCCAATTCATAACAAGTTAAACAAAATTTTTTCTTTGAAAACCTTTTTCTAAGATTCTTATGCAAGATTTATCTATACTTAAAACTTCTCTCATCACTAGTGTATAAAGACAAAAATAGATAAAGAGCTAAAAGAGTCGTACCTCATATGTGGATCGCTGTATTCTAAGAAAAGTATGATCGGAAAAGAGCAACTGATCGTACCGGATCGCTAGTGAAATGATATGAGGGAAGCTCTGATGATGACGTTGCATGTTGAAAAGATCGCGCTATGGGTACCGAATTGCATTTTCCCTTTTGGTATGGTCGATAAATGCCCCAGTGTTAAATTGTCGTCGTTTCTGAAATTGCCCCAGTCTTGCTTGTCGTCTGGGGTAGTTGCTTTGTTATGTTTGACGAATGGGCTGATAAGATGCCCAGATCGTAAGAGTATTTTACCTCATGGCACACATGGTGAACATGTAGAGGTGAGGTTCTGTGGCACCCCTAAATCTGGGTCCCTCAAACCTTGGAGCTGGTGCATCACGATCCATCATCTTCTTACACATTCTATAACTATTGCGGAATATAAAAAAATACATTATTTATTTCATATGATTCTACAGCATTTCCCAAGGTCTATTAACCTTAACTGAATACATACCGTAATAACACAAAAGGTTTAAATAATAATTTACATAAGTAACAACGTAGTTAAATGTTTATCAAACTAGTCTTGAAGTCTTCTTTAGCCTTTGACCTTATCCTTCTTCGAACACTCAGGTTTTAACTAAAATATTATCATGATATAACAAGGGTGAGCAACTACTTTGCTCAGAAAGTTTAAATACAATAAAGTTATATTATGATTGAGGAAAAGAATATAGCTTTCTGAATTTTCAATAGTATATAACAATTGTGAAAGATTGCAAATCAAATTTCAATAAATGAATAACTGAATCAATAACATTGAGTGGTCAACAATGACCATGAACAAATACTTTGGTAATGCAGGTGATCAGCCTTTCATACTTGATAAACATATGCAAGGTACACTAAGTGCGAATCATCACATATATGGAATATTTGTCAATAATTAAACCACTAGCATGCTTGAAACATAATAACTCGAGTTTGAGTTAGGAAGCTTGCCTTAAGCGCTAATTACCGCTAAATAATCTTATTTAATCTCTTATGAAAGACCTATCATTAATAAGATCATCTTCCAATTAGCATAATACACTTTATGTAAGACCCCAACTTTTTATAAATAAAGATTTAATTCCTCTAATTATTATTTTGAAATAATAAGGGGTTGATTTGATTAATGTGGTTAGTTATGGGTAAAATGTGCAAATTTTAAAAAATAAGCAAGTGGTTATAAAATATTCATTATTGTCGGGGAATATTCGTTTGGTCGTGGAATATTCTTATTGTCGGGGAATATTTGTACGACGGCACAACCATTGTGGGCCCCATAACAGAATAAATATCGGATGAAGAAAACGACAAGTTTGAGTTTTTATAATTAACGGTGTAGTTGTTACCGTTAACACTGTTGGAATACTCAGTTATTAAAATAAAGTAATACGTGTGGTTGCACAGTAGCTCACGGTATTGCACAGTATTTTTGGATTATTGATTCTTACGTAAGAAGACACTACTCAATAATTGTTACAGTAATTACTGTTCAATATCTTATTTTATTGATTTAATAATTGCTACGTTGATAGTTTATATTATTGTTGTTTCAATAATTATCACTGCACATTATTTCCATTATCAAATCAATAACTCATATTATTTGAATAATATTATTAGATAGCATTATTGGCAATGTCTAAGAAAGTTTTGTCTAAGGAAAGGGTTTTGGTCATCTAATTGCGTGCCAGTAAGGAAAAATCCTTATCGAAAAGCCCCCCCATTTTCTTGGAATGACCTGGTTGCCATAATTGTGATTCTGTAATATTATTTGTCAATAATTAATTATTGATTTATATGATAAGAAAATATTTATTTTATGTGAATATAAATGATGTATAGGGAAATATTTATTTTGTGTGGATATAAATGAATGAATTAATGCTGAGGTGTTTTATCAGTATTTTGTTGGAATGGAGGTATTAAAAACCATCTGTATATGGATTTCAGACATTTTCTGTTTGGAATTTAGAAAAATTTTCTTCTACAAAGTTGTAGAGAATTTAGTTTCCTATAGAATGGACATAAAATTCGTATTTTTCTGATAAAGAGCTATTTATTATGAATTATTGAAGTTTAAAAAATATATGTTTTTATTAAAAATATGGGTGGGCCCCAATTTTGGTTGTTGTGAAAATTCTGAATTTTGGTGGGTCCTACTAAGGTGTGCTGAAATGTGATCAATTATGGTGTGCATAGAATTTGAAATAAATATTAATATTTTATTAATTTAGTCTGCTTTGGCGTTCTAGCATTTTTCTATAAATAGGTGCTTAGGTTAGAATTGAAAATCACACCAGAAACATAAGTTTTCTCTCTCTATATTATCGAGCATATTTTGTGAGTAATAGATACTTTGAGAGTTGCTATTCAGTGCATGTTTCCTACAGTCTTAGATTCGATATTCCAGTCAAAAGTATTGTTCTTTTGAGGTAAGGGATGATAAGGGATGTTATTTTCTTCGTAAATGATGTTATTCTCTCAATATCATTATACTGAAATATTGGTATAAATTTTATTATGAAATTTTTACCTTTTCATGTCGAGGTTACTATTCACATATATGGGTACTATTCACGTATATGACACTATTCACAAATACGATACTATTCACGAGTACTATTCACAAAGTATGATTTTTCTTGTGGAATTTCTACCTTTTTGTGTGGGGGTTACTATTCAAGTATATGCCACTATTCACGTATACGACACTATTCATAAATACGGCGCTATTCACCAAAAAATGAAATTTTCTCTTCTTTGTCCCAGATGTCTATTATGGTTACTATCTTTGATTGTATCCATGTTTTGATCTTCATTCTTGAAGTTTACTCCACTATGGTTTATTATGGAGTTTTTTTGAACTTGGATTATCTAAAGTATGAATATCTAATCTTTGTCCTTTTATCTCACTGGATTCGTTCTCTAAAATATTTTTCATCATCCTCGGCCTTTAATGGTGATACTTGAGGAATATCTTTAGCTTGTAGTGCAAAGATGAATGATTACCTGATGAATATCTTTGGCCCGTAGTGTAAAGATGAACATGACCAACTAGTGATACAAATGAATATCTTTGGCCCGTAGTGCAAAGATAAATATTTGATTCAAGATGTATATTGATTGATGTTACAGGGATAAAATATTGATGATGGACTTTTAAATTTATAGATGATAGTAGATTTCATTCTCTACTTAACTCTTCTAAAGAATTGTTGTTTCCACTGCAGTTGTTGATCTAAAACTTGTTATCTATTATATTCTATCAGATTTTTCCCTGTTGAGGACTAAGGATAATTTTTTTTACATTATCTTAGTCATAATATTCTTTAACGGGCTAGTTGATCTCACCCATTTCCTTTTTGTTCTATTTTTCTTCTCAGGAGGTGAGAATTTAGCAGGAACTAGTCGGGGTATGGAGTGATGGTTCAAGATAGTTGTTTTAGTAGTCCTCACTATTTTGTAAAATAGTGCATCAATAATTGTAATTAGGCCTTTATCTGAGTGTGGATATTGTCTAGAAGACAATATTTTTATTTAAACTCATAGTATATGTGTTGTCGTATTTTGCATGACAATTATATTAATGAAGTTGTAGTTGTTTCTGTACCATGTATTTGGCTACTCAAAATGGGTGATGTATACCTATTTTGGGGGCGTCACAGTTGGTATCAGAGCTTAGGGATATGGTCTTTGGCGGAGATCAGGGAATAGAACTAGTAGGGGAGAGACGAGTAAATCCTTCGCTTGTGTGTCCTACCTAAGCTTATTTGTTGGTCGATCAGAATATAGGGGTTCTATGTGGTATGCCATTTTCTTTAATTAACCCTTGTTTTATGGTAGTATTTGAGAATGGCAGCTGAAAATGTTAACAATGGAGTGAATGAGATCGTGGAGACACCTTTAATCACCAACCAGGAGAACGTGCAATAGGACGACAATGTTCCTCCTGTAAACAACATTACGGAATAAACGTTGAATGATGAGATGTTTAGAAGCTTTTTGCAGTTCAAGCAAAATCAGACGAGAGAGACTCCTGTTCAAAATACGGGTGGAAATAATAGGAACGCGCGACTTGTCACAGCCAAGTAGTTCAAGGAGTTAGGACCGCCAAAGTTTTTGGGAAAGTCGGATCCGATCGAGGCAGAAACGTGGGTTAAGCAAATTACCAAGATATTTGATGTCTTGGGATGCACAAAGGAACATAAGGTTCCATTCACCACCTTTATGTTCCGTGGTGAGGCAGATTACTGCTGGGAATCTGTGAAGCGTACCCAGCCTGTCGCACTCAATATGTCTTGGGAAGCATTCCAAAAATTGTTCAATGACAAGTAATTTCCTAAAAGTAGTCATCATATAAATGAGGTAGAGTTTATCAGATTGGAACAGAACAACACGACCGTGTCCCAGTATGAGGCTTGGTTCGCAGAGTTATCCAAGTTTGCACCTCATTTGGTAGAGAATGAGGAACGTATGACGCGAATGTTTCTGAGAGGTTTGAAACCCAAAATTCGTCAATACCTCATTTCTCACAAATTTTCTCTGTATTCAGATGTAGTGAATAGGGCTCAATTATTGGAGCGGGATTATGAGTCAGCTCAACCAAAAGAGAACGACCAATAACCTGATAATAATCGTACCGGTGGCAATGACCATCGGAACAATGATAACCATCGTAGAGGAAATTATCAAGCCAGAAATGGTAACCACTTCGGTGGTAATCATGGCAAAGATAATAGAAGAAATAATTCAAGTGGAAAATTCAAGAAGGGAAGATTTAACGATGATGGGAAGACGTCGGCAGCAGCACTAGCACCAACAACAAATTCTAGGGGAGGAGAACGACCGCCGGTTAGATGCTACAGATGCGGAGAGGAGGGACATATAAGTCCAAACTGTTCACAGCCTTTCAAGGTATGTTTTAGTTGTGGAAAAGATGGTCACATAGCTCAATTTTGTCCTATAGAGAAATCAAGTCCAGCTGGGACGGTGGCACCAAAGGCGGATACGGAAAAAACAAAGTCGTTGGTTTCAAGAAGAGCGTTTTTCGTGACTTCTCAAAAAGCGAGTAACCCAAACGAAGTTATCATGGGTTAGTTAATCATAAACTCTTGCGAAGTCTATACCCTGTTAGATACCGGTTCTACCCATTCTTTTATTTCTCCTGCTTGTGCTCAACGTTTGGACTTGACTTTTGAGAAATTAGACTTTGACTTATCTGTTGAAACTCCGTTAGGTGAAACTTTCATTACATCCACTGTTTATAAATCTTGCTTGATCCAAGTTAGCACCATCACATTACCTGTTGATCTTATCTCTTTAAAGATACTTGCATTTGATGTGATTTTAGGGATTGATTGATTAACCACTCATCATGGCAAAATTAATTATTTTCATAAGGTTGTTAGTTTTCATATTCCTAACCAACCTGTTATACGAGTTCAAGCAACCAAACCACTAAAGTCAATCACTATCATATCAAGCCATAAAGCCATTCACTTATTGAAAAACGGATGTCAAGCTTTTTTAGCCCATGTCATGGATTTAAACAAAAATACATCATATTTGAATGATATTTCTATTATTAATGAATTTCCTGACGTATTTCCTGAATAATTTCTTGGCCTACCCCAGAGTGTGATATTGAATTTTGTATCGACTTTGAACCCGGTACAAAACCCATTCCCAAACTCCATATCAAATTGCTCCTATTGAACTTTAGGAGTTAAAAATCCAACTACAAGAGTTGGTACCCAAGCCTCTATCTAGTGACTTCCTTTGTGGAATGCACCAAAGCCAGACTCTCCGAAGGGGACTGTATATTTGTGTGGTGGTAAAATGATAGGTGTTATTGTGACGTGCTATCCAAGATTGGGATATGATTCACAGTTGAGAGCAACCTAAATCAGTAATCGAAATATCTAGCTTTTTAGGTTTAGCAGGTTACTATCGGAGATTCGTGGAAGGATTTTCTCGAATCGCTACTCCATTAACTCAGCTGTCTCAAAAAGATACAAAATTTGAATAGAGCGAGGAATGTGAGAAGAGCTTCCAAGAACTCAAGAGGAGACTCATTTCAGCATCTGTTTTGACCATACCATCCTGAAAAAGCGAACGTGGTAGCTGACACGTTGAGTAGAAGATCGTATGCAAGTACGAGTGCAATATTGTCGAACACAAAGACCTATTTTGTATAATTTACAAACGATAAAGATAAAGTTAAAGACTCTAGGGACCCACATGATGATGTCAAATATACAAGTAGAACCGACTTTAATCGATAAATTTAAAGCTACTCAAGCTACAGACCTAGAGCTAATGAATATGAAGAAGAAGATGCAAGAAGTCGTTATTCCAAAAATGAGAATCGGTGATGTGAGGAAAGCTTAAACCTTCGATTTATTAGTCCATTTGAAATCCTCAATCGAGTAGGAACTGTGGCCTATAGACTCACTTTACCGCCAAGTGTCTCGTGTTCATAACGTGTTTCACATATCCATGCTACGTAAATATGTGAAAGACCCGAATCATATTATTGAGTTAGAAACAAATGAGATAGCCGAAGATTTAACGTATGAGGAGGTACCAGTCAAGATCTGGGATAGGAAGGAGTATGTTCTACGCATGTCAATTTCGAGGACAAAATTTCATAAGAAGGGGAGGTTGTAAGACTCCAGCTTTTTATAAATAAAGATTTAATTCCTCTAATTATTATTTTGAAATAATAAGATGTTGATTTGATTAATATGGTTAGTTATGGATAAAATGTGCAAATTTTAAAAAATAAGCAAGTGGTTATAAAATATTCATTGGTGTGGAATATTCTTGTTGTCGGGGAATATTTGTACGACGGCGCAGCCATTTGTGGGCCCCATAACAGAATAAATGTTGGATGAAGAAAATGACAAGTTTAAGTTTTTATAATTAACGACATAGTTGTTACCGTTAAGACTGTTGGATTACCCGGTGGCTAAAATACAATAAAACGTGTGGTTGCACAGTAGCACACGGTATTGCACAGTATTTTTGGATTATTGATTCTTACGTAAGAAGACACTACTCAATAATTGTTACAGTAATTACTGTTCAATATCTTATTTTATTGATTCAATAATTGCTACGTTGATATTTTATATTATTGTTGTTTTAATAATTATCACTGCACAATATTTCCATTATCAGATCAATAACTCATATTATTTGAATAATATTATTAGATAGCAGTATTGGCAATGTCTAAGGAAGTTATGTCTAATGAAAGGGGTTTGGTCATCTAATTGCGCGCCAGTAAGGAGAAATCCTTATCGGAAAGCCCCCCATTTCCTTGGAACGACCTAGTTGTCATAATTGTGATTCTGTAATATTATTTGTGAATATTAATTATTAATTTATATGATAAGAAAATATTTATTTTACGTGGATATAAATGATGGATAGGGAAATATTTATTTTGTATGGGTATAAATGAAGGAATTAATGCTGAGGTATTTTATCAGTATTTTGTCAGAATGGAGGTATTAAAAACCATTCGTATGTGGATTTCAGACATTTTCTGTTTGGACTTTAGAAAAACTTTCTTTTACAAAGTTGTAGAGAATTTAGTTTCCTATGGAATGGACATAAGATTAGGGAGCCTAATTAATTAAAGGAGCTTAATTAATTAAATAATACCCTAAAAAGGTTAACTGATATCGTTATAAGAGGAGTCTTATATCAGATATTAAATATACGTGATTCCAAAAGTTAGAGAATACGCCTCTTTTTCTATAGAGAAAGAAAACTATGGTTTTAGTCAATACACCCTTCTTGTAGAAAATTCTTCTTCCTGGGTGGATCACCTGTAGAGGCCATACAGTTGCGTGGCTAACATTAATCGAAGGAAGGAATCTACCCGGAGATGCAAGGAGATCACGGAGAAGTAGGATTTGAACTCGTACATGTGGAAGCTCGTATCTACAAGGGTATGATTCAATAACATCATGTTCTTCATTTTAATTAATAATACGTATAAAGGATGATCTAGGTATTTAGTTTTTGAAAATTTTAAAATCTGATTTTACTTTGCTTCTGCTAATTTGCAATTTGATTGTGTCTTTGATTTTCACAAAAACCTAGCAGTGGTATTAGAGCCAAACCTTTATGTTGTTATTAATTGCTTAGATTTGATATATATATGATTGATATGTGTTTTGTACAAATTTTCTGGGTATAATTGTTAGCATATAATTGAGTTTTTGGAGAAAAAGCTGCGAAATTAAATGAACTGAAAAATTATTTTATTGAACTAATGACTATATTTCATTTACTTAGTAAGCAGCGTCTTTATGAGCCGTAGTTTGTTTTCAAAATGGGTCGCTATGAGCGATGCAATAACCGTAGTATATAAACTCATGGCGTTACTGACACACGGACATGGTTTCAGAAAATGTGTTGATCCAGCACTACAACGCCCATTCCCAGGTCATTTGAGGCGCCGCAACGCCGGTACCCAAAAATGAATAAAAATTGTTTTTATTTATAAAATTTGATTTCTAATTAAAATAAAAGGTTTATTTAAATTAAAAATTAGATTTCATGTTTTTCCAGAAATTTTAAATTAAAATAAAATTGTTTATTTTGTATTTAGAATATAATTTCATATTGATTAAATAAAGATGTTTATTTTAAATCAAAATTGAAATTGATGCTAATTTAATTTGCCCATTAAATTGATATATATATATATATATATATATATATATATAAATGTTTATTATTCATAAGATGAATATTTTATTTATTTATAAATATGGTGATATGTATGATAATAAATGGGGTTGATTATGGACTATTGACCAATGTGATTTGATTTATTTTGGTTGGATGCTTGAATGAATGAGTTTTATTAAATGGGATCTGCGTACCTCGTCTTTTGTGATTTTCTTCTTGATGTAAATTCTATCTCTCTCCTATGTATTTCCTCTTGACTGCTGATCAAGGTTTTTGTTTAAATTAAAAAGTTTATGTAATAGGATTAATTAGAAATTTTCGAAGAACCATAGATCAAAGAGAAATGAGCGCTTGAAGACCTGTTTGTAATGGAGCCCATGTTTAAATATAGTAGTTATATTTAAATGTTAATTCTTGCACCCTAGGGTTTGACCTTTTGGTCACTTGGTGGCTTTAGTGAACCAAACTAGAATAAAAGTCCATAAACAATCCGGGTAGAATATAGTATTTTCTATATATGTATGCTAGTATTATATATATATATATATATATATATATATATATATATATATATATATATATGTGTGTGTGTGTGTGTGTGTGTGTGTGTGTGTGTGTGTGTGTGCATGCGCACTAAACAAGATGAGAATAATAATAACAAACCCCTCAAAGAAATAATATTAAGTTGTAACGTTCAAAGATATTTGGAATATCGAGCGTCGCCTTCTACCATGATAAAAACAATAGAGCATTAAATATTTAATATTAGTTTGTTGTGCACACACAAGAAAAATATTAAATATTTGAGATGTTTTTATTACATATGATGTTTATAAGGAATTGAACATTACTGCTTTGTTGTGCACACACAAGGGCTGTATTTTTCTCTTCACCTATATGGAAATGCTGGGTATGACTTAACTTAAATCATTTTAGTTCGGATGTGCACACACTTGACCATTATGATTTCAGAGGTAAAATATAAGGAAATACATGATGATATTATTGTTAAGAGTTGTCTACCTATTTATTTATATATAGTTTGTTGTGCACACACAAGGCTATATACATTTGAAATGAGATCCTTATTCTCACTAGAAAATCTTTAATTAGATATTGCCGAACTATATAATAAGGGTAATATAGTTTGAAAAAAATAGTGGGAGATACCGATTTAAAATAAGACCTAATTTATTTTGGTAATTAATTAAATGAATGTTTGCTAAAATATTATCTTTTTACATGTAGAATTTGGAAAATGTCACACTCACTAATATCATTGCGTAGCATATTGGATGCTAACAAACTGACCGGACCAAATTTAACTGACTGGTTAAGGAATCTGAGAATTGTTCTCACTGCTGAAAAGATTTCTTATGTCCTAAATTCGTCCGTCCCTCAAAAACTTGCTGAAATGGCCTCTGAGGAAGAGATTGCTACTTTTACGAAGTGGCAAGATTATTCATCTTTGGCTCAATGCATCATGCTCGCATCCATGAGTAATGAGATTCAGCGTCAGCATGAAATCATGGATGCTCCTGCTATATTGCTGCACCTCCAAGAGTTGTATGGTAAGCAAAGTAAGACTGCTAGATATGAGATATCTAAGGAGCTCTTCAGATCTCGGATGACTGAGGGCACTACTGTTGAGACTCATGTTCTAAAGATGATCATTTTGATTGAACCTCTTGGACAGCTTGGGTTCTTCATGGATGGGGACTTAAGTTAAGATTTGATCTTGCAGTCACTCCCCGGCACCTTCTCATAATTTTTGTGAATTTTCACATGAATAAGTTGGACGTCAGCTTGCCTGAGTTACTTAACATGTTGAAAACTGCTGAAGGTCACTTCCCATCCATGAAGAACTAAGTCTTACTAGTGGATGATTCTTCCAAGAAAAGGAAGAGGCCCAAGGTATCTTCTAAAAAGAAGAAATCCAAGAAAGCTAAGCGAAATGCGAAAGGAAAGGATAATAAGAAACCTGATCTAGATAACAAAGGAATCTGCTTCCATTGCAACAAGCCGGGTCACTGGAAGAGAAACTGCAAGGAGTTCCTTGCAGAACAAAAGTAGAAGAAGCTTGGAGAAGCTTCGAATCCTAATAAAGGTTTGGTTATGATTAAAATATATTTTTCTGAAAGTCAATCATCTACTTGGGTATTGGATACTGGCTGTGGTTCTCACATATGTAATAATATGCAAGGACTGGTCAGAAGTAGAAAGCTGAGCAAGGATGAGGTCATCCTACGAGTGGGAAATGGAGTAAAGGTTGCTGCATTAGCTGTAGGGACTTATTGTTTAGCACTGCCTATGGGCAAATCCTTTAGATTAAATAATTGTTATTTTGTTCCGTCACTTATTAAAAACATTATTTCATTTTTTGTATTAGATATGGATGGTTTTGACATTATAATAAAGAACAATAGTTGTTCTATTTATAATAATAATATTTTATATGGTGTTAGTAATTTACGAAATGGACTTTACATACTTGACTTGCATGAAAATATACTTCAAATTGAACAAAGTAAGAAAAGGAAAAGAGATGATGTAAATTATACCTTTATGTAGCACTGTAGACTCGGTCATATTAATGAGACAAGATTATCCAAATTGCATAAGGATGGGCTCTTAGAGCTATCTGATTATGAATCATATCCAACTTGTTAATCTTATCTCATAGGAAAAATGATTAATCTCCTTTTAGTGGAAAAAGAAGAAAGAGTTACAGAGTTGTTAGTGTTGGTTCACAGATGTATGTGGACCTATGACAACGAATGCAAGAGGAGGGTATTCTTATTTTATAACTTTCACGGATGATCACTCAAGATTTGGATATGTGGATTTAAAGAAATACAAATCTAAATCATTTAAAAAGTTCAAAGAGTTCAGAAGTGAAGTTGAGAAGTAAACTGGCAAGAGTATTAAGATTTTTCGATCAGATCGAGGAGGTGAATACTTATGTAGTGAGTTTCTCAATTGTCTCAAAAATGGTATAATCTCACAATGGACTCCACCAAGAACACCACAGTTGAATGGTGTATCTGAAAGGAGAAATCAAAAATTTTTGGACATGATTTGTTCCATGATGAGTTTTACCAATCTTCTGGTGTCATTCTTGGGATATGCTCTAGAAGCGGCTGCATATCTACTAAATAAAGTCCCCACGAAATCCGTCCCCAAGACTCCATATGAGATGTGGACAGGGAGGAAACCTAGTCTTAAGCATGTTAAGATTTGGGGATGTCTAGCTTATGTGAAAAAGTTTCAGAATGATAAGCTTGGAACAAGATCTGATAAGTGTAAGTTTGTGGGATATCCTAAAGAAAGTTTAGGATACTATTTCTATAATCCTACTGAAAAAGGTGTTTGTTGCCAAACATGCTGCCTTATTGGAAAGGGAATTTATCCTTAAAGGGGCCAGTGGGAGGACAATAGATCTTGAAGAAATTCAAGAACCATAAACCACTACAGATCAAATGGATGAACCTATCCAAGTAGAGATTCCTTCTGTACCACACACTATTCCTAAATCTGGAAGAGTACCGAAGATACCTGATAGGTATGGATTTGTCATAGAAGATGACGATGAGGTACATATCATAGATGATAATGATATATTGAATTACGAACATGTTATGAGTAGTAAAGACTCAGAGAAGTAGCAAGAAGCCATGAAATCCGAAATGGACTCTATGTATGAAAACCAAGTATGGACTTTTGTTTCACCACCTGAAGGCATTAAGCCTATTGGGTGTAAATGGGTTTTTAAAAGAAAGACTGGAGTAGACGACAAGGTAGAGACCTATAAGGCCCAACTGGTCGCAAACAGTTTCAAACAAAGACAAGGTTTTGACTATGACAAAACCTTCTCACCAGTAGAGATGCTCAAGTCCATTCAGATTTTGCTTGCGATTGTAGCTTACCAAAACTATGAAATCTGGCAGATGTTCGTGAAAACGGCCTTCCTCAATGGACAACTTGAGGAGGATGTGTATATGACATAGCCAAAAGGATTGGTTTCAACGGTTGGAACAAATCAAGTCTGTAAGCTACAACGATCCATTTATGGGTTGAAGCAAGCTTCTCGTAGGTGGAACATCCGTTTTGGCGAGACAACAAACAGTTTGATTTTATCAAAAATGAGGATGAACCATGTGTGCACAAGAAGGTTAGTTGGAGCGCTATTTCATTCCTTTTATTATATATTGATGATATATTAGTGATAGAGAATGATATTCTTATGCTACAATCGATAAAAATCTGGTTATCTTAACACTTCTCCATGAAGGACTTGGGAGAAACATCCTATATTTTGGGGATAAAGATCTATAGAGATAGATCTAAAAGGATGTTTGGCTTGTCCCAAGGAACTTACATTGACTCAATCCTAAAGAGGTTTAGCATGGAAGATTCCAAAAGAGGTCTCATGTCGATGAGCCATGGAATACAACTCTCCAAGAAACAGGCCCCAAAGACACTTGAGGAGAGAGACCGTATGAGTAAGATTCCTAATGCTTCAGCAATAAGATCTATCATGTACAGTATGATATGTACTAGACCGAATGTCGCTCATGCACTAAGTGTGACAAGCAGATATCAGTCGAATCAAGGAGAAGAGAACTGGAAGGCAGTGAAAAAATCCTAAAGTACTTAAGAAGAACTAAGGATGTATTTCTTGTCACTAGAGGGCTTCACAGACTCAAGTTTTCAAATGGACCAAGATGACAATAAATCCGTTTCGGGGTATGTATTTACCTTAAACGGTGGCGCAGTGAGTTGGAAGAGTTCCAAAGAGCAAACAATTGCTGATTCAGCGACAGAGGCAGAGTACATAGCTGCAAGTAAAGCTGCAAAGGAGGCTATTTGGATGAAGAAGTTCATAATCGAACTTGGTGTGGTTCCTAGCATTAGAGGACCAGTACCTTTATTCTGTGATAAAACCTAAGCTGTTGCGCAGGCTAAGGAACCCAAGCCTCATCAGAAATCCAAACATGTGTTGTGGGAATTTCACTTGATCAGAGATATCATTGAAAGAGGAGATGTCACCTTGGAGTGTTTGGAATCTCAAGAAAATATTGCAGATCCATTTACTAAAGCATTAACACAACAACAATCCGATCGTCACTTAGAGAAGATGGGTATGAGATACCATGGCGATTGGCTTTAGTGCAAGTGGGAGATTGAAAGTAATATGTATACAAGTCTGTCACATATGATGTTAAAACATATATTTTGTAATCAATCTTATTTATTTATTAATAAAAGAATAATTTATTTAAGGCATTTAATTATCTACATGGTGTTTTTTTAATAATATGTAATTAACCCATAGTTTTAAGCAATGCTTTTAGAATCATGACGAGATCATGCTAATGAGATCTAAATTTTTAGATAGCTTAAAACTAAAATGTTCTCAATCAATGGATTACTAAATAAGGGGATTAGTGAATCCAGATAGATTGGTACATACATTGCTTGCTCACTGGATGAGAATGATTGATGCCATGATCATTTGTGTGGAGACACTAAAGCAAGTATGTAGGTGCTTATTGGAGAATAAGTTCACTGAACGTGACTTGCTAAGGAATACCTAATGGAGTTTTACTTGCCTGTCAATAGGAATTCCTGTAGTGGTATTAGTATAAATGATCCTTGGACTTGAGATCATCATAGTATCTTGTATATAATGAATCACACTTTGACTTATTCCTTAAGACCTTTAGGGTATATCAAAGGGTATGCTTGGGTGTAATTAGTTATATATGGAGATAATGAATGATCAATAAGGAATCTACCACTTCTAGTAAAAGAAGAGAAATGTCGTATGTGATTCGATAAATGACAAGCCACGATTCCTTGGCCAAAGTGGAATGAAATTAGAAAGTAGTTTCTAATTTACATTTATTCGGAGTTTTGCATTTTTGGAATCGAAATACATATAATTAAAAAAAATAAGTCTTGACAGTAATTCCATGTCTTATATTTAATTAGGACATTGTATGGTGGAAGGATTGAATTATACGGTAACTATTTATTCAAAGGTTCTTTTATGATTAATGTTGAAATCTATATTATCTGGAAAGTCGATGATCACTAGGGTGGCTTATCCCTATTGTAGAATAAATATTAATTATTTAAATAAATTAATAGTTTAATTTATTTATTTAAATGAGATTAGAATTGTTCTAATTGATTTATTCACAACTAGTTTAATATGGAGAACCTAAAGGGTCACACCATAAAATGAAGAATAATTATTTGAGAAGTTAATGATATAATCGTAATAATATGTTAAGGGTATTTAATTTAATCTATGGTGATAGAGTAAATTAAATAACTTAATATTTATTATTTAATATTTTGAAAATATTAAATATAAATTAATAAGGGGAGTTTTTTTTAATATTATTATAATTATTATTATTTTAATTTCTAAAGGAGTTTGTGAATTAATTTAATATTAGTACTCTCATTTATTCGTAATAGGATTAGGAGGCAAATTAATTAAAAGAGTTTAATTAATTATCCCTAATAAGATTAGGGAGCCTAATTAATTAAATAATACCCTAAAAGGGTTAACTGATATATTTATAACTGGAGTTTTATATCAGATATTAAATATACATTATTCCAAAAGTTGGAGAGTGCGCCTCTTTTTCTACAGAGAAATAAAACTAGGGTTTTAGCCAATACACTCTTCTTCTTGAAAATTCTTCTTCCTTGGCGGATCACCTGTAGAGGCTATACACTTGGGTGGCTAACATTGATGAAAGGAAGAAATCTACCCAGAAATTCAAGGAGATCGCGGAGAAGTGGGAGTTGAACTCGTACCTGTGGAAGCTCGTATCTACAAGGGTAGAGTTTAATAACTTCATGTTCTTCATTTTAATTAATAATACACATAAAGGATGATCCAGGTAATTGGTTTTTGAAAAATTTTAAAACTTGATTTTACTTTGCTTCCACTAATTTGCAATTTGATTGCGTCTTTGATTTTCACAAAAACATAACACCAGCTTCCTCTAGATACAGATCTAGGGTCGCGCAGTTGCTTAGTATTTACAAAACTAGATTTAAATAAATCTTAGCCATTCTAGCTCAACATTTCCAGTTTTACAACTTTTGAATCAGTTAAGAGTTAGATATTGCTAGATTTAGATAAATCTAGTCCACAAATTTAAATATTATAGTTTTACATTGAATGAACATTTAAAACTGATATTTAATCATAGTAAACAATTAAAACAATTAAAATTGATATATATATATATATATATATATATATATATATATATATATTAAACTAGATAAAAGCTTCAGATCAGAAAAGATCTTATGTAACGAGGAAGGATTTAAACTCATTTTGAAGCTTGAAAACTCATTTTCACCGGTTAAAACTTGATATGTTGTAATATATATGTATACAAGTATTTACAAAGAAGAATATCAAAGTTTGGAACACTGTAGGAGGGGTTAAGAGATGAAATTAGCAGAATTCCATCTTATTTTTCTCTTTTTTCTCTCTTTTTATGGTTGATGGGGGGGGTCTATTTATAGACCAAAATAGCCACCAGTCTACTTATGGCTGACCTGGGTGGGCCCGACCCTGTGGGACCCATTGTGTCAAAGTACGTGCAGTTAGACTAACGCGTAGTCTGCTCGAACCTTCATAACTTTCGATTCGGGAGTGCGATGGAGGCGTGCTATACCTTTTGGGAAAGCCTTTTTCGAGAGATGCACAATGACATGGGATTTGACCTTTTTGTATCCGGGAAGATGGGTCCATGAATAGATCTTTGAGTCTTTGCAGTCCGTCTGTTAAGCTGTTTTATGCTGTTTTCACTCGGGATTGACGTTATGATTCTGCATGACCTTCATGGTAGTGATTTGACTTGATTTGATGTTAAGTTAGGAAAATTACTCATTTACCCACCCGAGTTAGTTTCGGGCTTGACGTGGCGACATCTATCTTCCTCAAGTTTATCTCCGAGGTTTGACTGCTAGTGCTTCATATTTGTATTCAGGGTTATTTTTTAAGTTAATTTGATGATTTTCAAGGGATGTGGTTTGGATTTGATTAAATCTCCCAGGGTTGTCACCAGGGTTTGTCTTGATGATTTTGACTTCTAGGGTTTAATTGCTGCCAACTTTTCTTTTCCTTATGATTTATCTCCAAGGTTGATTTGATGTTCTACGGGGATATCTCCGTGGTTAGATTTGATATTGTGGTCCTCCAGGGTTATCTCTGGAGTGTGAAAAAGACGCATTTGCCTTCCTTCATAGTTAGTTACAGGAAAACAAAATTTTTAAGTGTCTATAGATGCCCCTCTTTATCATATTTATGAAATGCAATGGAATGAACATGATAAAGATTACTAGACGCTTGAAATATGACAAGGTATATTTAATGATGCAAAACACAATGCAATGAATGTTATGATGAATGTTAAAATGCTTTCGCAAATCACACTTTGCAAATTGTAAATCATATTTCACACTTCGCATTTGGCCAATCGCACTTCACAATTCTCACATCACACCTCGTACTTCGCACATCGCAAATTGCTATACCATTACCGGTTATTCCTGATGCCTATGCTGGTGTTGACTCGAACGGTTTGATTTTTTTTGGTGTTGTCAACATTTGTTTGATGAAGATAAATTGAGATGTTTTCTACATCTATGCTAGAGATGACGTTCTAAAATCACTAGACCTTCCCGATGTATACACTAGTAGTTTACAGCGGTGCCTACCTTGCTAGTAGTTAACAATGATTGTTTACCCTACTGGTACTTGACAATAGTGCTTACCCTTCTGGTAGTTGACAACGGTGCCTACCTTTCTGGTAGTTGACAACGGTGCCTACCCTGCTGGTAGTTGACAACGGTTGATCACTGGACTGTCTTGATGCCTACTTAAACGGTAGTTTTCAATAGAGAATTTTTTTTCTCAATTCTGGGCATTTAATGTGTATGCATATTTAACTCTACTAGGGATGCATGCTTAACTTTTTAATGGAGATGTCTGCTGCTATAACGCGATTGGACATGTGCAGATCATGCATGATGTGATGATCTTAGGAGTCTATTTTCCTAGGTTGATGCACATGCTTATTTGACTTGACTATATGTAGAAACATGCCTCACCATTTCTGAGGCAATTTGGAGTTTCTTTTAACTGTTGGGTGCTTGTGGCCCATTTTCTTGACTTTTTTATTCAGCGACCTATTTGGATGATGATCAGGTGTGTTGGCGTCCTGGGAGGTACGGCTATATTTTTTCACTGCCCAAGTTTGAACTTCGGTGTAGAGGCCTTGACTTGTGAAGACTTGGCGCAGGTTGACTTGTTTGATGGTGTAAATTTCATTCGCTAGACCTTTTGGCGTTGGGCTTCTTCTTTTGAGTTAAGGACTCTCTTGAGAATTTTTCACTTCTTTTGTAGGGGAAAGCTTATGTGACAACCCGAATTTTTCATAAGTTATTAAAATAAGAATTTAATAATTGAAATTCTTATTACGATGTGATTAATGTAACAATCCAGAATTTTAATTGTAACTATAAATATTTATTGAATTATATAAATATTTAATGGATGTGTTTATTGTTGAATAAATATTTGTTTGTTGTTGAATAAATATTTGTTTAATTTGATTTGATTTGATTTGGTTAATTATTTGTTTAATAAATAATTAATGGGTTAAGGAAATTAATTGTTATGAGATAATATTCTAATTTAATTTAATAATTAAGTTAGAGAGTTTATAATGATTAAATGATTTATTCAATAAATTGTTATTAGAATTAATTAAATAAGTATGAAAACTTAATTAAATAAAGTGTGATAAATAACTATATTATAAAGGAGTTTAATTTAGTTTTGCCAAACAAGGCTTAAATATATTAAGTCTTTAATTTTTTAAAGAGTTTTGCAAAACGGAGCCTTATGGCTTTTGGTTTTATTTTGAATTTTGAATTATAATAAACTAAATAAATAAAATATAAATAATATATAATAATTTTTGGTAACCACTGATTTAATAATGCCATTAGTAAGACGTCGGTGTTGGGTAAAATCTAATTAAGCACAACATGCACTACTACAAAATACTAAATAGACAACGCTTAAACCACAACGTTTTTTATAAAAACGTTGTGGTATTTTTTTTACAACGTTTTAAAAACAAAACGTTATAGATATATATGCAAAAATGTTATCTATTTAAAAGGGCATTTTTTTTGTTTTAACTAGATAACATTTTTTTTAAAACTTTGTCTATCAAACAAAACACGGAGCTTAAAATAAAAAATGTGGAATTGAAAACACAGAGCTTAAAACATTTCCTATACTTTAATTTCATTCCCTCCTTACTTTTCCCCTAATTTTCCCCCGATCTGATATTCCCTCTTTCCCATTTTTCACAAAAATCTTTCAACTTCTTCATTGCCACCGCTCTAAGATCCAAATGACACATCGACTATGGAGTAAAACTTCACGCATCTGGAGAATCGGGATCCAGTTAAGCCGCCATGGAAATGGTCTATGACAGCAGCAACATGGGAGGCTAAAGTTATTAATTGCGTTTTTGAAAAGAGAACTGCCAGAGATGGCACACGCCGGAGATCCTTTGGTGACCCTTTACCTCGCCAGAGCTCCAAATGAGCGTTGTTTAAGGTTTACGAGATTAAAAGAATGAAGTTGAAGAGGAGGATAGAGGCAAGATTCTAAGACAAAGGTTATTTACTGCACTGACGGAACCATTTAGGCCGATCTTGGGAGTTTTAATTTAAAACATGCCAAGGGTGGCCGTTGTGGTTGTGCACGTCGGTGGTGACATCATCAAAGATTGGACTCCTCGCCGTCTTGCACGTTTGAGAAACTCGATAAGGTTCCTACTATTTGAATATTGTACAACACCTGTAATTGTGAAATTATAAAATTAGATGATAAAATGTGTAATTTTATGTGTTTTGAATATATATATATATATATATATATATATATATATATATATATATATATATATATATATATGTCAAGGGACATATATAGCAATGTATATAAAGCAAGAGACTTGATAATGAGGGAAGATAAGCGGCATTGAAGAAGGTTAGATTTGATAATTTAGAGCGAGAGAGTGTCAAGTTTATGGCTCGAGAGATTCTTGTATTGAAAAAGCTCAATCATCCCAATGTAATTAAGCTTGAAGGTTTGGTTACCTCGAGAATGTCTTCTAGTCTTTACCTTGTTTTCGAGTACATGGAGCATGATCTTGCAGGCCTTTCCGCCGTCCAAGGCATCAAATTTACGGAGCCTCATGTGAATTTTAAACCTTTTTTTTTAATAAAAAAGGAAATTATACTTTTTCATTTAGATGATATCCACATGATGCCTTTGGAGAAGGAAAGAAATAAAAAAAAACTCTTTACCTTTCTAATTAAAGTTCTGGCTACTATGCTTTTAGTTGTATTTATTTATCTTCTAGTTTTGATTGTTAGGCTTTCTGATGCTACTGCTAGAGCTTTCTTAGAAATTGGGCCCATGCCTTGTGGTTTGGGTATCCAATGTGTTTTTAAGGTCATAAGATTTCTGTTGTTGCTCCAATGTTATGTTTGTTTCCATAATCTTGGACATGTAAATTGTGAAACTTCTGTAATAGCATTAAAAATTCATTTGGGACACCATTCCAATTCTTCATACCACATAATGCAGATACAATTTGTTCATCTAATCTATATTAAAAATTTGAATTTCCTAATTAAGTTCAAGTCTTGGATGCCACAATTGTTGTGTCTATGTAAACCGATAAGAATTACTCCCCCATCCCAAATTTAATGTTTCAATCCTAACCCCGATTATAACTATCCTTGTTTATGCGTTACCATACTAAATCCAAATGTTCACAATTGTTTTATACTTTTCCTATTGGGAGCATTTATCTTTCCATATTCTGGTTCTTAGTTTAACTAAAATTGCGATCCATATGTTCATGCCAAGAGTTATATGCTATGTTAGAAGTCACCATGACACCCCCAAATCCGTTTACGACTCTCCAGAGTTTGGTGTTCACGATCCACAATATAAATAACATTTAACTACCCATAATATATATATATAGTATCTTACATAAGTTTTTATCGAGTTTAATAATAATACATCACCTGTGTTTTCTAACCTTAACTTTACAAACATACCCTTTAGATATATAAAAGGGTTTACAAATACAACATCATAAATATGTTAATCATAACTAGTTTATTACAACGCCTTTGCCTTTATTCTTCGCAGCACCTCCTGCCACTTCGTCCCTAGCTGAAATGTTTTATTTAGCAAGGGTGAGCAACAAATTTGCCCCGCAAGTTAATACATACAATAAATGTATAAGTATTCAAATCACCAGACTATCTATTTTGATAGAATGAAACCAAAGTTCGGGAACTTTGAAATAATCGAACAAATTGTTATTCAATAACAAGTCTTCTCATATTCTATACAACATAATAACTCAATAATGAAAGAGTACAACGCTTTCAAAGTTTCTACGATATTCAAATGAATAATCAAGAATCAATTCTATGAATGAAATATTTCTCCAGATTTATACTGAGCGATCCATTGGATCTTGAACTTCTCTTCTCGAGTAACTATCAAAGTTATACTTTGATATACCCAATGTATCGATAACCGTAGTAAGATTAAATCATACCCTCTCGCAAGTATAACAAGTGATCGACTTATTATTATACCCTATATTATGCATAATATTTAAGTCGCGCGCAATAATCGAATATACGATTTAATGATATTCCCTTTTTATAAAAAGTTGTTCTTCTCAGTCTCAGAATCAAGATTTTGATTTAACAACGAAATACTGTGATTTCAAATTCTATTTACTTCTCGATCTTAGCCGAAATAATTGGCATCGATCTATCAATAATAATTGAATTCTCTTCTCGACTTATCAAGTTCTAACTAATATTAAATCAGCCGAATAATTAGCTAAGACATTTCTCAAAGATAATTTGACAATAAACAGAATTATCTCAGTATTGTCAATTCTAACTTCTACATATATGAATATCCAACAACAAAGCTTATTCTACAAATATATATTTCGAATCAATAATTCAATTTGAATTATTAAGCATGCACTAACTGCGAATAATCAACAATAAATTCCACGGATGTGGTGTAATTAGCAATAATTAACCACTATAATAATTGAATAAATTTAACTCAAGGTTGAGTTAGAAACTTGCCTCTTCCGCTAATTACAATTACACAAAAAATACTTATCTGCTTTGAAAGACCTATAACCAATAATATCGATCTTACAATTAGCACAATTATTCATAACACGTAACACCAGAGTTCACAATTCAAACTTCTCCTAGGCACATTACCATTATAGCCACATTAGTGTTTATAACCTATATAAACACTTAACAAGTCAAACTAATTCATCAGTTGGACTTCTATCCATTCTCGATTCGTCACCCTATTCGACAATTAACACATTTATTGCCAAGTAAATTCAGTTTCTAAGCTTCAATATTAATTTAGATAAGTCAATTATCAATAATAATATTTTTCTGAAGCTTTTAATAATTATCGAACAATTATTATAATTTATAATAATTTTTCAATCATCGAAATCATTTTAAATGATTTAATTCTCAAATAATCTTATCATTATTAATATTTAATAATATTAAAATATTAATAACATACTTGTCAAAATATTAAAGTTATTATCAATAACTTAAAATATTTTTAAATCAACAATATTCCACTTAAATGATTTTTAAAGTAATTAAAATCATTTTAAATCACCACCATTAATATATAAATATTAATGAAATTATCATCTAAATATTAAAAGTCATTAATTATAACTTAAAATATTTTTAAACTATTTTTCTCATTGTTAAATGATTTTTAAATCAATAAAATCATTTTTAATTCATTTATTTAATATCATAATTAAATAAATCAAATATCATTAATATTAATTTATTAATGAAAATTCTCCAAAAATATTGAAAATTATATTTTATAATTTAAAATATTTTCTAACACTTTATTCTCAATAACAATGATTTTTAAATCATTTAAATCATTTTATCTTATTTATTTAATTTAATAATCAAATAAATCTAATATCATTAATATTAAATTATTAATAAAAATTCTCCAAAAATATTAAAAGTTACATTTTATAACTCAAAATATTTTTAATTACATTTTCTTATTTAAAATGATTTTTCATAATATTAAATCACTTTTCTCTAATTTATTTAATACACTAATTAAATAAATTAAATACCTTTAATATTTAAATAATTATAAATATTAAAGAAAAATATTCCAATTAATTAGTAAATTATTTTTCATAATTTAAAATAATTTTAAAACCATTTTTGGTAATTTTTAGAATTTATTTCTATTTTTATTAATTTCCAAATATTCGTAAAATAAAATAAATTAAACTGTCATTAGTAAAGCCTATAGCGACACTTTACGTCGCTATAGGTGTTCTTGAGCTTCAAGCCGAGAAATCATCAAAGCAGCCTAGTTGCGCTTTGTTTTAACCGCGATTTAATCTGTGTTCCTCTTACTTTCTCGATCTCAGTAATTGCTTTCATGTTGTAGTATAAATGTAATACTACAACTACATAACAAGTTTCATCACTAAACAACAACAGATCATAGAGATCTAAGTCTCCAAAAAGTCTGACAAACGTGTTCTTCATTTTTCTGGGTTTACCAGAACCCAAGGTACCCACTTTGGGTCCTTATAACTTTCATTCTGTGTTCGATTTATGTGATCTATCAACTCCAGTTTGTAGACAACATGTAGTACTACAACTATCAAGAATAATAACACAAAACCATCACAGCATGAACAAGATATGGCCGGTCAAAGTAGGAGTCAGAAACTGTTCTTGGACGAATTCTGGGTTTTCCAGAATTCTTCAAAACAGACGGTCAACGCTAGTTTGACCGTGTATAACTTTTGATCTACAAATGATCTGGCTTTCATTCTTTTTGTAACTTAAAGTACACATATCAAGCTACAATTTAAAAGTTTTAAACATCAAAAACACTTACTACACACTTGAGTTATAAGATCGACATTTGACCGAAAATCACAGTTTCCAGTTTTCAGATTTTGAAAAACTTTAAATTCATGCACTTTGATGTTATGGGTTCATGATTTATCAACCCAGAACTTCAATTGACACCTTATTACATATCTTTGAACAATCAATTACAACATTTAACAAGGAATTGAAGGATTTCAAAATTTAGGGTTTTATACCTTTTATGCTTGATTTTCAATTCTGACTTTTGATTCATGTTCTTGGGTGATCTAAGGCTGTATAAATGACTGATCTACTATAATATTTCGGAGCTTTGAGATAGAGAGAGAGTTGGTGAGAGTAAGTTAGCAATATGGCTAATTTTTATGAACTTTCTCTCTCTAAATCTTATATATATTGCTTGATGTTGCTTGGATTTGATGTATTTTGGCGAGTTTTAGAGTCACAAAGTCAAGAGAGTTGGTGACCTAATAAAGTGATAGCCATTTTTTGCAAGCAATCTTATAAAAATCCCATAAAGGGCATTTTGGTCATTTCCTTAAATTTCTAGATTTTCTCATTTGATGAAACCCTTAGGGTTTAGGGTTTGAGCATACTAAAATTTAGGGTTTGGACAAATTTAGGGTTTAGGTTTTTAACCCTCAAATATTTAGCAACTTGGATTTCAAAAATTTTCTAATTAAATTTTAAAATAGAAAATTTTGATTTCTAAATTATAATTAGGGCTTCCTAATTATTTTGTAATTTCCCAATCATGAATCATTATTTGCTAATTAGGACTATTTTATCCTAATTAAAATTGCTAATTTAGCACTTAGGGTCAAATTTGTACATTATAATTTATAACCCAAAAATTAGGGTTTTAAATAGAAAAATAATATTTCAATTTTTAGAAATTAGATTTTCCAATTAGATTAGGGTTTCTAATAACTTGACAATTAGGATTTATATTTCCTAATTAACATTGCAATTATAGCAATTAAATCCACCACTTTGTCTAAATTAGGGTTCAAAATGGTCATTAGGGTTTTCAACCCACAAATTAGGGTTTCTAAAATAGAAAGTTACCATACAAAAATATAATTAGAGATTTCTAACCATATTTAAGTTTAATGAATACTTTAGGCATGCTAATAAAAATTAGGGTTGCCTAATTAGGGTTTATAATTCTCGGTTTTTAATAATTAGGGTTCCCAGCGTACAATTAGGGTTTTCTAAGGTACGCTAGGGTTTTCTACAACACATTAGGGTTTTCTACACCATATTAGGTTTTAATAATATTACACCTTATCCGATCAATTATTGATCAACATTTCTATACAGTCCAAACACATAATCAACAATACAATTATTTTAATTGTATTTTCTACCGAATACCTATCCGAAAATTAGGGTTAGGGTTTTCTAAAGTCATTAAGCACAACTCTACTCTAATTTCTCGTCAAAACATATATCGACTAATTCTCGAGACTCGTCTCACTAATTCTCAGTACAATATTAACAGTCAATGTCAATAAAAAAAAAATTATTCGTAAAATTTTGATTATTCGAAATCTCGGGTTATCACATTCACCCCTCCTTAAAAGGATTCCGTCCTCGGAATCACCGCTTTCTTATTCTCTACAATCTTTTAAAGTTGTATCATCAATTCATTTTTATCAACACAATATTCATTTGTGTCTTACATTCTAACCCGTGAGTTGAATCTATAAAAGAAAACAATTCACAACAATATTTATCCAATATTGATCGCGTAATTTAAATATTAAGCAAAATCACATTCTCTTTACTCCTCCGAGTAGCCATCGCCTCCAAATACCGCCATGTTAAATGTACGCAGGCGGTTGATCTTCTGGTCATGCAGGTACTTTCGGATTACCAAGGTTCCACTCTCGTCCCTTTATTGGCGCTTAACTTCTCAAATTTCTCTTGGACAATTTCTTACTAAATGATCAGGTTGATCCACAGGCATAACAACAACTTTGTATCTTCTTCTGATTGGGACAATTTGGCGACATATGCCCTCTCTTGTCATGAGCTTGTAACAAACTCCCTCTTCTTCTTTAGACAAACTCCAAAGATGGTTCTTCCCACAATTCGCATAAAGGCTCTTGCTCCTTTCCTATTCCTTCATTTTTACTACCCGATTGGGTATTCTCGCCCACTTCCTCTTGTTTGGGTTACTACCACCACTACTTCCACCTTCATTGGTATTTTTCTTCTTCTCTTGATGAAAACGAGATGCAACCTCGCTTCCTCCTTCAAAGAATTAATGCTTTCTCCAATAGAGCCGCTTAAAGTGTTGATCAGAGCAGTACGACTACTTTGTTATAAATCCCTACTTCAACCCATTCTCAAACCTTCTCGCTTTTCTTGTACAGATCCACCGATGAGGTGCAAATCGCGCCAATTCATTGAATTTAGCAAGATACTCCAAATAGACAAATTCTCCGCTTAAGTTCCAAGAACTTAACTTCCATCCGAAACTTGCATACTCTCGTGAGAAGTAATTCTCAAAGAACAACTCCTTGAATCTTGTCCACAATACCACCTCTGTATCACTCTCTTGCTTGGTTCGTCTCCCACCAATAATTGGCTTCTCCATTCATTAGATATGTTGCAAAAGCCGTCTTTTGCTCTTCCGCCACTCGTGCAATGATGAACGCTTTCTCCATTTCCTTCACCCAAGTTTGGGCTTCGATCGGATCCGTAGTCCCCTTGAATTCAGGCGGTCCTACCGATTTAAAATCCTTAAAATTAGCCAATCTGTCGGTTGGCTGATTCCTTGGTCTTCCCCTAGCTGGAGCCCTATTTTCCATAGCTTGGGCCAGCATATCCACAAAATTCTGCATCAGGTCCGCTTGACCTCCTTCATTATTTACATATTGCTCTTCTCTTTGATTGCGATTCTGTCTCCTAGGCGGCATGATCTGATTTAAATAAAAATCTTATATTAATTCTCTTTCTATACACAAATTCTTAACACAATAAGAATTCAACACATAGTTCTCATTTAATCGCATATTTATTCAAATAGCACATAGTACTTATAGTACCTAACACATTTTACTATCCTGTTAAAATATTTTAGGATTAACGTTCACAACTTTACAAAAGTTGCCATTCTCCAACTTTACACAAAAAGTTGACATTCTCCATTTTCAAATTACCATTTCCAGTTCATCAAACTTACCACACTTATGAGTTCATTAACTTGCCACAATTATATTAGTGTATGAACTTATCCTAGTCAAACCTTTGGCGTCCATTCGCTGAGGGGTTCAAAACATTTCATATAATTATGAGTTATTAATTTATCATAAGTATGAGTTTTAAGAACTCACAAATTTATCTTAATCTTATATTCATATTGAAAATAAAGATTTTATTCATTACAAACATATATTTACATATGTTCAAACACCGTTCTTGATATTACATATCTTAATATCAGAAATTTTTACTAAAAGATATTATAACTTATATCTAAGTTATCTAAAGTCCACTGCCTTCTCCCGTCTTCTTCTTGCTAGGACACTTATTAAATCCGTGCCCCGTTTGCCCACATGAAAAACATTTCCTCAAATTTGGCTTAGGAAAATGTAGAGAAATATGTCCTTCCTGCTTGCAGTTAAGCATACATTCTTCCACATCATGCATTCTCCAAATAAGTGAGTCTTTCCACACTTGATACAAGCTTGCTTCTTCTTCGGGTTTGAATTTCCAGAGTTGTCGCTGTCTTTGTTTCTCTTCCTTTTCTTCTTGTCCTTCTTGCTGGTTCTTTCAGACGATCCACCACCTTCAGCCTTCATCTTGTCCACATGTGCCTTCAACTCGTTCCGTTCTTCAGTCATTTCACGTAATGCCCGCTCCGTCTTCCACAACTCCTCCAAGAGAAATACCTTGCTCCGGAGTTCCTGGACTTCCACAGATAATTGATCTTGTTCACCAACCTTGATCTTATTCTTTAGTTCCACCTTAGCTTCTTCAAACTCCGCCTCCTCGTCTCCACTTAGATACATCTCAGGATAATCATCATGATCACTCCCAAGATTAACCATTGGTTCATCTTCTCCCAACTTCTCAACCGATTCGCTTTGATATTCCCTCCTTACTTTTCCTCTAATTTCATTCCCTCCTTACTTTTCCCCTAATTTTCCCCCGATCTGATATTCCCTCTTTCCCATTTTTCACACAAAATCTTTCAACTTCTTCGCTGCCACCGCTCTAAGATCCAACGACACATCGGCTATGGAGTAGAACTTCTGCATCTGGAGAATCGGGATCCAGTTAAGCCGCCGCCGGTGAATGGCTGCGGACGCCGACATGGGAGGCTAAAGTTATTGGCTGCATTTTTGAAAAGAGACCCGCCAGAGATGGCACACGCCGGAGATCCTTTGGTGACCCTTTACCTCGCCAGAGCTCCAAACAGACGTTGTTTAAGGTTTATAGGATTAAAAAGAATGAAGTTGAAGAGGAGGATAGAGGCAAGATTCGGCACAAAGGTTATTTGCCTGCGACGGAACCATTTAGACCGATGCCGGAGTTTTGATTTAAAACATGCCAAGGGTGGCCGTTGTGGTTGTGCACCGTAAGTGGTGACATCATCAAAGATTGGACTCCTCGCCGTGCTAACACGTTTGAGAAACTCGATAAGGTTCCTACTATTTGAATATTGTACAACACCTGTAATTGTGAAATTATAAAATTAGATGATAAAAATGTGTAATTTTATGTGTTTTGAATATATATATATATATATATATATATATATATATATATGTCAAGGGACATATAGCAATGTATATAAAGCAAGAGACTTGATAACAGGGAAGATAGCGACATTGAAGAAGGTTAGATTTGATAATTTAGAGCCAGAGAGTGTCAAGTTTATGGCTCGAGAGATTCTTGTATTGAAAAAGCTCAATCATCCCAATGTAATTAAGCTTGAAGGTTTGGTTACCTCAAGAATGTCTTCTAGTCTTTACCTTGTTTTCGAGTACATGGAGCATGATCTTGCAGGCCTTTCCGCCGTCCAAGGCATCAAATTTACGGAGCCTCATGTGAATTTTAAACCTTTTTTAAAAAAAAAAAAGGAAATTATACTTTTTCATTTAGGTGATATCCACATGATGCCTTTGGAGAAGGAAAGAAATAAAAAAAAACTCTTTACCTTTCTAATTAAAGTTCTGGCTACTATGCTTTTAGTTGTATTTATTTATCTTCTAGTTTTGATTGTTTGGCTTTCTGATGCTACTGCTAGAGCTTTCTTAGAAATTGGGCCCATGCCTTGTGGTTTGGGTATCCAATGTGTTTTTAAGGTCATAAGATTTCTATTGTTGCTCCAATGTTATGTTTGTTTCCATGATCTTGGACATGTAAATTGTGAAACTTCTGTAATAGCATTAAAAATTCATTTGGGACACCATTCAAATTCTTCATACCACATAATGCAGATACAATTTGTTCATCTAATCTATATTCAAAATTTGAATTTCTGAATTAAATTCAAGTCTTCAGATGCCACAATTGTTGTGTCTATGTAAACTGATAAGAATTACTCCCCCTGTCCCAAATTTAATGTTTCTGAATCCGGAACCTGATTATAACTATCATTGTTTGCGCGTTACCATACTAAATCCAAATGTTCACAATCGTTTTATACTTTTCCTGTTGGGAGCATTTATCTTTCCATATTCCTGGTTCTTAGTTTAACTAAAATTGCAGTCCATATGTTCATGCCAAGAGTTATATGCTATGTTAGAAGTCAGCTGTGACACCCCCAAATCCGGGTTACCTGACTCCCGAGTTTGGTGTTCACGATCCACAATATAAATAACATTTAACTACCCATAATATATATAGATAGTATCTTACATAAGTTTTTTATCAGAGTTTAATAATAATACATCACCCAGGTTTTCTAACCTTAACTTTACAAACATACCCTTTAGATATATAAAAAGGGTTTACAAATACAACATCATAAATATGTTAATCATAACTAGTTTATTACAACGCCTTTGCCTTTATTCTTCGCAGCACCTCCACGCCACTTCATCCCCTAAATTTGAAATGTTTTATTTAGCAAGGGTGAGCAACAAATTTGCCCATGAGTTAATACATACAATAAATGTATAAGTATTCAAATCACCAGACTATCTATTTTGATAGAATGAAACCAAAGTTCGGGGAACTTTGAAATAACTGAACAAATTGTTATTCAATAACAAGTCTTCTCATATTCTATACAACATAATAACTCAATAATGAAAGAGTACAACGCTTTCAAAGTTTCTACGATATTCAAATGAATAATCAAGAATCAATTCTATGAATGAAATATTTCTCCAGATTTATACTGAGCGATCCATTGGATCTTGAACTTCTCTTCTCGAGTAACTATCAAAGTTATACTTTGATATACCCAGGTGTATCAGATAACCGTAAAGATTAAATCATACCCCTCTGCAAGTATAACAAGTGATCAGCTTATTATACCCTATATTATGCATAATACTTAAGTCGCGCGCAATAATCGAATATACGATTTAATGATATTCCCTTTTTATAAAAAGTTGTTCTTCTCAGTCTCGAATCAAGATTTTGATTTAACAACGAAATCTCGTGATTTCAAATTTATTTACTTCTCGATCTTAGCCAAATAATTGGCATCGATCTATCAATAATAATTGAATTCTCTTCTCGAACTTATCAAGTTCTAACTAATATTCGCTCAGCCGTAATAATTAGCTAAGACATTTCTCAAAGATAATTTGACAATAAATGTGAATTATCTCAGTATTGTCAATTCTAACTTCTACATATATGAATATCCAACAACGCTTATTCTACAAATATATATTTACAATCAATAATTCAATTTGAATTATTAAGCATGCACTAACTGCGAATAATCAACAATAAATTCCCTGGATGTGGTGTAATTAGCAATAATTAACCACTATAATAATTGAATAAATTTAACTCAAGGTTGAGTTAGGAAACTTGCCTCTTCCGCTAATTACAGCTACACAAAATACTTATCTGCTTTCGAAAGACCTATAACCAATAATATCGATCTTACAATTAGCACAATTATTCATAACACGTAACACTGTAGTTCACAGTCAAACTTCTCCTAGGCACATTACCACATAGCCACATTAGTGTTTATAACCTATATAAACACTTAACAAGTCAAACTAATTCAGTCTGGTTGGACTTCGGTCCATTCTCGGTGTTCTGGTCACCCTATTCGACAATTAACACATTTATTGCCAAGTAAATTCAGTTTCTAAGCTTCAATATTAATTTAGATAAGTCAATTATCAATAATAATATTTTTCGGAAGCTTTTAATAATTATCGAACAATTATTATAATTTATAATAATTTTTCAATCATCAGAATCATTTTTAAATGATTTAATTCTCAAATAATCTTATCATTATTAATATTTAATAATATTAAAATATTAATAACATACTTGTCAAAATATTAAAGTTATTATCAATAACTTAAAATATTTTTAAATCAACAATATTCCACTTAAATGATTTTTAAAGTAATTAAAATCATTTTAAATCACCACCATTAATATATAAATATTAATGAAATTATCATCTAAATATTAAAAGTCATTAATTATAACTTAAAATATTTTTAAACTATTTTTCTCATTGTTAAATGATTTTTAAATCAATAAAATTATTTTTAATTCATTTATTTAATATCATAATTAAATAAATCAAATATCATTAATATTAATTTATTAATGAAAATTCTCCAAAAATATTGAAAATTATATTTTATAATTTAAAATATTTTCTAACACTTTATTCTCAATAACAATGATTTTTAAATCATTTAAATCATTTTATCTTATTTATTTAATTTAATAATCAAATAAATCTAATATCATTAATATTAAATTATTAATAAAAATTCTCCAAAAATATTAAAAGTTACATTTTATAACTCAAAATATTTTTAATTACATTTTCTTATTTTTAAATGATTTTTCATAATATTAAATCACTTTTCTCTAATTTATTTAATACACTAATTAAATAAATTAAATACCTTTAATATTTAAATAATTATAAATATTAAAGAAAAATATTCCAATTAATTAGAAATTATTTTCATAATTTAAAATAATTTTAAAACCATTTTTGGTAATTTTAGAATTTATTTCTATTTTTTATTAATTTCAGGAATATTCAGAAAATAAAATAAATTAAACCGTCGCTAAAAGCCTATAGCGACACTTTCTGTCGCTATAGGTGTTCTTGAGCTTCAAGCCCAGAAAATCACCAGCAAGTCATTTTGCTTTGTTTTGACATGATTTAATCATGTTCCTCTTACTTTCTGATCTCGTAATTGCTTTCATGTTGTAGTATAAATGTAATACTACAACTACATAACAAGTTTCATCACTAAACAACAACAGATCATAGAGATCTAAGTCTCCAAAAAGTCTGACAAACGTGTTCTTCATTTTTCTGGGTTTACCAGAACCCAAGGTACCCACTTTGGGTCCTTATAACTTTCATTCTGTGTTCGATTTATGTGATCTATCAACTCCAGTTTGTAGACAACATGTAGTACTACAACTATCAAGAATAATAACACAAAACCATCACAGCATGAACAAGATATGGCCGGTCAAAGTAGGAGTCGAATCGTTTCTTGGGCGAATTCGGGGTTTCCGAAATTCTTCAAAATGCAGAACCAACGCTTAGTTTGACCGTGTATAACTTTTGATCTACAAATGATCTGGCTTTCATTCTTTTTGTAACTTAAAGTACACATATCAAGCTACAATTTAAAAGTTTTAAACATCAAAAACACTTACTACACACGGAGTTATAAGATCTGACATTTGACTGAAAATCACAGATTTCCAGATTTCCAGATTTTGAAAAACTTTAAATTCATGCACTTTGATGTTATGGGTTCATGATTTATCAACCCAGAACTTCAATTGACACCTTATTACATATCTTTGAACAATCAATTACAACATTTAACAAGGAATTGAAGGATTTCAAAATTTAGGGTTTTATACCTTTTATGCTTGATTTTCAATTCTGACTTTTGATTCATGTTCTTGGGTGATCTAAGGCTGTATAAATGACTGATCTACTATAATATTTCGGAGCTTTGAGATAGAGAGAGAGTTGGTGAGAGTAAGTTAGCAATATGGCTAATTTTTATGAACTTTCTCTCTCTAAATCTTATATATATTGCTTGATGTTGCTTGGATTTGATGTATTTTGGCGAGTTTTAGAGTCACAAAGTCAAGAGAGTTGGTGACCTAATAAAGTGATAGCCATTTTTTGCAAGCAATCTTATAAAAATCTCATAAAGGGCATTTTGGTCATTTCCTTAAATTTCTAAATTTTCTCATTTGATGAAACCCTTAGGGTTTAGGGTTTGAGCATACTAAAATTTAGGGTTTGGACAAATTTAGGGTTTAGGTTTTTATCCCTCAAATATTTAGCAACTTGGATTTCAAAAATTTTCTAATTAAATTTTAAAATAGAAAATTTTGATTTCTAAATTATAATTAGGGCTTCCTAATTATTTTGTAATTTCCCAATCATGAATCATTATTTGCTAATTAGGACTATTTTATCCTAATTAAAATTGCTAATTTAGCACTTAGGGTCAAATTTGTACATTATAATTTATAACCCAAAAATTAGGGTTTTAAATAGAAAAATAATATTTCAATTTTTAGAAATTAGATTTCCCAATTAGATTAGGGTTTCTAATAACTTGACAATTAGGATTTATATTTCCTAATTAACATTGCAATTATAGCAATTAAATCTACCACTGTACAATTAGGGTTCAAAATGGTCATTAGGATTTTCAACCCACAAATTAGGGTTTCTAAAATAGAAAGTTACCATACAAAAATATAATTAGAGATTTCTAACCATATTTAAGTTTAATGAATACTTTAGGCATGCTAATAAAAATTAGGGTTGCCTAATTAGGGTTTATAATTCTCGGTTTTTAATAATTAGGGTTCCCAGTGTACAATTAGGGTTTTCTAAGGTACGCTAGGGTTTTCTACAACACATTATGGTTTTCTACACCATATTAGGTTTTAATAATATTAAACCTTATCCGATCAATTATTGATCAACATTTCTATACAGTCCAAACACATAATCAACAATACAATTATTTTAATTGTATTTTCTACCGAATACCTATCCGAAAATTATGGTTAGGGTTTTCTAAAGCTGTTAAGCACAACTCTACTCTAATTTCTCAGTCAAAACATATATCGACTAATTCTCGAGACTCGTCTCACTAATTCTCAGTACAATATTAACTGTCAATGTCAATAAAAAAAAATTATTCGTAAAATTTTGATTATTCGAAATCCCGGGTTATCACATCAGCAAGTTTGGTATTCCTCTATACAATATAATTTTTATATTTACAAATAGTCGATCTTATCAAATAAATATTCAACCAGTAGTGTGCTCTTTTCTATGAATTGTCAATTAAAGATATGAGGAATTTTAATGAACTCTTATACAAGCTGCCTTTGATAGCTAATTGCACAAGATATAAAAATTTATGCTTACCATACCTTTTCATCTTCTGATTGTAAGAGGAAGGGAATTTTTAAGCCTTCTTGTTATTGGCCATTTCTTCAAGTCCAATTGTCATTTTCCATAAAAATTGTTGTTAAAGTTCTGTTGATCTATATGGGTGTAGTAACCAAGGTTTCCCATTTTACTTTCAGATTGTTGGCCATTCACTTGGTGGTGGTCTTCTTGCACTCTTAACATATATTTTCCGAGAACAGAAAGAGTTTTCCTCAACCACTTGCATCACATTTGCACCAGGCATGTATTGATCGAGTCCAATGTTTAAGTTTTTTTTTGCTTCCTTTGACTGTTAGAAATCATAAACCTGTTATCACTTTTTTCTCTGAATACATGGATAAAAAATATACGCTTTGGAACGTGAGACAACAATTAAATTTTTGATTTCTATCTTCAGTTTCCGACTAATAAGGATAGACAAATCCCTTATAAGAGTATTTATTTAAGAGCTTATCATCAAGTCACAGCACCGTCTTGGTGTAATGATCTGCGGGATCAAGTTGAGCACGCAAGAGTTCTAAATGTTGTATATCGCTCTGCAATTGCTTTGGGGTCTCGTCTCCCATCAATAGCTAGTGCAAGAGAAAGAGTTCTTCAAATGCAGTGCCCTTCTTCATCCCGCTTTCAAAGTGAGACTCAAGTAAGTGTTGCTAGGATGACAATTCTATGTTTGATAACCCGACCTCAGCTTTTAAGGACCTAGTTTAAATGAAATGGTGCAACTTTTTATGATGCCACATCTCGTGCAAGTTGAAACCGCTTGATTTGGTCTCAAGTTTCGTAGGAAAAAAAAATGGTCTGATTGAAGCCTTACAACATCCAAGAAAAGTCGATTAATTCAACCTTGTACTCTAATTTGTGATTCTTTCAGTTGATCTTCTCATATAATGACTGGTGAATTCTACTTGATGAACTATAGGTTGTGATGAAGCGTGCCCAGAATGTTGCTCAGGCTATTGTTAAAACCCGCTCAACCCTATCATCATGGATAGTTTAATTAGGTAGTAGTTTAATTTTATGGATAGTTTGGTATATTTTGTGGATGTAGTCAAATTCACAATTCAATATAGTAGTAATTATATTGAAAAGTGAATTTGAGATGTATGGATAGTTTGGCATTATTGAGATGTAAACATATTATATGGTATTAATATTCTTTGTAATTGGCATTACAAAGAATTATTGGGATGTAAAAGTAATGTATGATATTAATATTCTTTGTAATTTTAGCTTTATATCATGCTATTAGCATATTGCAGGTGCATTGGTAATATAGGTGAAGCACAACATTTTTTTTCTTTTTTTTAATCTACAACATTTTAAAAACGTTGTGTGAAAGTGCGTAAACGTTGTCTGATATATTAAACTACAACATTTTTATCCAGAAAACGTTGTGGAATCATACATTCTACAACGTTTTTAAGAATCTGCTAATTTATGGAAAACAAATCTACAACGTTTTTTTCTTAAAAAACGTTGTGGAATGTGCTTAACTACAACGTTTTAAAAACGTTGTGTGAGGGTGTCAAATAGATTACACCCTTAACCACGACGTTTTTCTAACTGAAACCACAACGTTTTTTTTTGCGTTGTCTATTTGCTGTTTTGTAGTAGTGACGCAAGTATACATGGTCAACAAGTAATAAAGTGATAAGTTGAGTATCGTTCCCACATAGAATTATTTAACAAAAATCACCAAGTACTAACCCGTAACCAACTCAATCTTATTTAAACAAATGAATTTCAAATTATATAAATTAAACTACTATTAAATTCCACTAATTAAATTAAGATTATGGAGATTTAAGATCACAACTTCACTTATTGCTTCATTTAAGTTAACACATTTCTCATCAATTATTCTCTATCCCGAATTGTTAATCAAGAACACTAAAGCAGATAAAACCATCTCTTGATGCATAATATCCATACTCACTTAAATCCATAGATGATAGAATTAAGCAAGACACCCTAATTAACTAATCCACTATATCTCTATGTGAATTACAATTAGAAAGGATTTAAAGCACAAGTTCTCTATAAGATTACATATGGCGTAAAGGTATATCTCTATCCTAAGCACGAATCATGAATTCCATCTATGCAGAAATCACAAACACATGCTATTATGATAAGATCTAAATCATACTTCATCTCTCGAGTTCATATAGATTATCACGGTAATTGTTAGCTAGGCAATTAGGCAATTAAGTCCAAATCATAATAGACAATCCTCACACTACAACATAATAATTGATAGCGAAGCATATTCAAATAAACTACACAATAAGATCCATTGTAATCTCAAACAAAGAATTAGTTCATGATTATTGAATTAAAACTAAGAATCCACAATTGAATAAACAATAAAAGACAAAGATTGAAGAAGATGAGAAGATATAATCTATTGTCTGTACATTTGAAGCTCCCTCCTTGCTCCTACTTTGAATCTTCAATGGTCTCCAAGTTGCTTCAATAACCAAATCTAATTAGAACTAGTGTTTTGATCTAATCTACTCTAATCTAATCTAATGGAATCATATTTCTCTTCTAATCTCCCCCCTAATCCCTGTTATTCTCCTCCTTTTATAAGCCTTTTTACTTGTCTTTAAGTCCTCTTAGAAGTCCTTGAGTAAATTGGATTGAAACAATCCTTCCCGAACTTAAATTTGGAGAAACCGAAGTTTTCAAGATACCACCATTTCTTACGTGGGTCCTAAGGCTTAAAGGGCCTGCCACCTGACGAAGTACCTACTATTTTAATGTGCTTCATGCCCGCCCGTGGGGTCCATTTTCTGCCACAGCATCCTCTGGTAAAACGGCCATAACTTTTGATTCGTGAGGAAGTATGAGGTCTGCCACCTATCAAATCGAAGCTATCGACGAGCTCTACAACTTTCATTCTTTGAGAATATAGAAATAACGAACGGATGAAGGTCGAAATTGGGCTAGAAGTGACTGCTATGCAAATAGCCACCCAAAACAATGACCTTCGACGTCCGTTGGTACAATTATCATAACTCTTGCATACGAACTCCGATTAGAATGATTCAAGATGTTCTGGAAAGCTACGAAGACGCTCTACAATGTAAGCCAAGTTTCAATCCAAAAACATGAAATGAACATGAAAACCCAAATGATGTTCGGATTGCTTTTCTTTGCGTTTTCCTACCAATTCTTTGTGATTTCCTTTCTTTTCCTTACCAATAGTCGCTCACACCGCTCCCAAACATATAACATACAAAATTAACACAAAATGCATGAAAAGTAACTAAGACACATGAATATAAGCAACTAATTCAAGTAACAGATACTGGATAAGTAGGTATAAAACCTACTTATCAAATACCACCAAACTTAAACCGTTGCTTGTCCCCAAGCAACACAACATAATGCAATGCAATGCAATGAAATGCAACTCATCTATATGCTTATGAATCCAGCGGTATTGATAGAATCAAATCTATTCACTCGACCTTAGAGCAATCAAGCAAACACGACAATACTTTATATCAAAACCAATCAACAATTTCCTAGTCAATCATCAAGTCTTAAACTATTATTACTGGTGTAGTGGGTGTGTGCTCAACATCCATGCTAATTGATATAATGCTAAATATAACACATAATAGATCTCTTTAAAGGCATCATACAGTGCAAACTCACAAAATTCATGAACAAGCTAAATCCAACAAAATTCAAACATCCACCAAGTTCAAGAGTCCAATCTGGGATACTTATGTTTTACTTTGCATTACGGGGGCTTTTTGCTCTTTTCCCGTCTTATTTTTTTTTCTTTTTTTTTGATAACCATGACTGGGCAATGTCTCATTCCATTAGGCTAACAGTGCTACCCCTTAGCGAGCTTTCGACCAATAACTCCCAGACCATAAAGACCTTAGGGCGCTAGGTGTAAAGACAATCCCCTCGGGCATACTTGCTCAAGTAACAAAGGCCCCGAAACAAGACTAGCCACGATATTTATTATTTTTTTTTAAGCTTATATATGCCAAATTTTCCCCCAAACTTAAGTTTTTGTCCAAATTCAGTCATCTCCGCCATTTCATGTCTTTCATTCATTCAAATTAATATTATCCTTAAGAAGTCCATTATGTGCTAATTTAAACTTAAACAGTCAACATAGTTGTTCCTATCGTGCTAACCATGATTATACCAGTTTCAAACAGAAAAAGATTCAGTTCATAACAAGAAATCACATCAAAGCTCTAATAGTCATTACTATACTTGCCTACTCAATTCCATTCTCATCATTGGCCAAAATAAACGGAACCATCTAACAACTGGAATCATGCAAGATGAACATAGTAACTAACGATTATTTTTGAATTTTTGATTTTTTTTTAAACAAGAAACTGAATATAATGTTATTCAAACTATATTACTATGCAACTACTTATGTAGTTGTACTACATGAATGCAAACATAATGAATCTAAACTAAATTAACAACATATGAAACATAACATAACATAAACATAAAACTAAACATGCAATAAAGAACTAAACTAAACTCCCCCAAACTTAGCAATTACAATGTCCTCATTGTAAGAATATAGTGGTAAGTATAAGAGAACTTCCCTGTAATCAGCTAAGCGTGAGGTGATGGTGGCGACGATTATTTTCTTATCCATTGAACCTCCAATACCTGCAATAAAAAGAGACAACATGGATTAGAATAGCACTTTGGAATATAACGTGATTCTTATCTACTAAATAAACTACAAAAGCATATAAATATAAAAATTCTTGGGTTGCCTCCCAGTCAGCGCTTGATTTATAGTCTTTCAGCCTGACTTTGTCTGGTCAACGCTGTTCAATTCCTCTTCAGAAGTTGAGGAACCCTCCATCCATTAGTAACAAATTGTCCTTTTGAAGGTTCCCAAAGGCGATGGCCAATGCATCAAAGTCACCTAACTTGCTCTGATTTGGTATGATCTCAATCAAGAACGTCCCACAGCTAGGTGTTTTCTCCATTGTGTATGTGATCACTTTGGGGCATGGAAGCTTGTCACACACAATGGGCTCTTCATCTATCATCTCTTTCTCGTCCCACTGTGGATTCAAAATTGTACTCGCTCTTATGTCATAAAGAGCTTCGCCGATGACATGACTACCAAGTGGGCATGATTTTGCAAATCTGACCGACTCTTTGATCTTTGGTGGAGACCCATTTAGATCTTAGTCGACCTCTATTTCATAATCCCCAATTGTCTCCACACTTTCGATATCTTGTGGCTCATCCAGTCGCAGATTTGGTTCGGGTTCTCCGTCAATTTCGTCATCCATGTCATAAAGCCAAGTGTTTGGAGGAAGGTTGTTTACGGCTTTAGTCATTTGCTCTATCTGATCCGCAAGATTTTGAATTGATATCTCTTGATTCTGAATTAACCGCTCTTGATTAATCCTTCTATCCTCATTTGATGCTATGAACTTGGACAACAATTCCTCCAATCTCGAATTATCTGTCTCAGTTTTGGAATCCATGTATTGAGGACTGTGAGTTAAAGTGGTGATGAGTTGTTCCATTTGGTGCTGAAAATTATGGCTCAATATTTCTTGACTCATCATCTTCTCCTCTTGGTTTGCTATAACCTTTGACATTAATTCCTCCAACTTTGACTTTTCTTCTTTTAATGGAGGTTGATATGAGAATTCTGGCATGTATGTTGGATTTGGAGCGTAATATTGGTCATCATAAATGTAGCTCCCTGAAGAATCCAGGTGATACCCCCAATCTCGGTGATAGTTAGGATCAACATAGTTGTTGAGGTAATCACCACTATATTGTACCGGTTCAAAACTGATGGTGCATTGATGACTTTGATGGTTGACAACACAATAGTCACACGTAACTGCCATCCTTCGACTCCTTTGGGCTGCAATAACGTCCAACGTCCTCGAAAGTTCTTCAATCTGTGCTGATATTGTGAAAAATGCATTAAGTCCATCAATCCATGTTTCCCTTGCTTAAGTCATGTTTGCCATCCTTCGACTCCGTTGAGCTGCGATAACCTCCAATGTCTTCGAATTTGCCTCAATTTGTACCGACTCTACAGAAAAATGTATTAAGTCCATCAATCCCTATTTCCCTTGGTTGAGTCATGTTCGTGTATGGCCATTGATACGCAAAGTCATCCATGGTACCTGAAAAAAGAGAGAAATATAGGAAGAGAATTAAAAATAAAAATAAAAATGTTTAAATTAAGACTAATTTGATTGAAATTAATATTGGTAAAAAAATATTAAACTAATTCCTCGGCAACGACGCCAAAAACTTGTTGGGTAAAATCTAATTACGCACAACACACAAGTATACATGGTTAACAAGTAATAAAGTGATAAGTTGAGTATCGTTCCCCCCGTAGAATTATTTAATAAAAATCACCAAGTACTAACTTAGTAACTAACTCAATCTTATTTAAACGAATGAATTTCAAATTATATAAATTAAACTACTATTAAATTCCACTAATTAAATTAAGATTATGGAGATTTAAGATCACAACTTCACTTATTGCTTCATTTAAGTTAACACACTTCTCTATTCTGAATTTTTAATCAAGAACACTAAAACTGATAAAACCATCTCAAAATGCATAATATCCATACTCACATAAATCCACAGATGATAGAATTAAGCAAGACACCCTAATTAACTAATCCACTATATCTCTATGTGAATTACAATTAAAAAGGATTTAAAGCACAAGTTCTCTATAAGATTACATATGGTGTAAATGCATATCTCTATCCTAAACACGAATCATGAATTCCATCTATGCAGAAATCACAAACACATGCTATCATGATAAGATCTAAATCAATACTTCATCTCTCGAGTTTATATAGATTATCACAGTAATTGTTAGCTAGGCAATTAAGCAATTAAGTCCAAATCATAATAGACAATCCTCACAATAGAACATAGTAATTGATAGCGAAGCATATTAAAATAAACTACACAATAAGATTCATTGTAATCTCAAACAAAGAATTATTTCATGATTATTGAATTAAAACTAAGAATCCACAACTGAATAAACAATAAAAGAGAAAGATAGAAGAAGATGAGAAGATATAATCTATTGTCTATAGATTTGAAGCTCCCTCCTTGCTCCTACTTTGAATCTTCAATGGTCTCCAAGTTGCTTCAATCTCCAAATCTAATTAGAACTAGTGTTTTGATCTAATCTACTCTAATCTATTCTAATGGAATCATATTTCTCCTCTAATCTCCCCCCTAGTCCTTGTTATTCTCCTCCTTTTATAAGCCTTTTTACATGTCTTTAAGTCCTCTTGGAAGTCCTTGAGTCAATTGGATCGAAACAATCCTTCCCGAACTCAAATTTTGACAAAAACCGAGTTTTCTGCGCATACCTCCACCCCGGTGGGGGTCCTAAGGCTTAAAGGGCCCGCTCCGGCAAGGGTACCTACTATTTTGCAGCTGCTATGCCCGCCCCGGCGGGGGTTTTATGAGGGAAAAGCCCGCCCCGACTGGGGTCCATTTTCTGCCACAATGTCCTCTGGTAAACCGGCCATAACGTTTGATCCGGGAGTAGTTATGGAACCTAACACCTATCAAATCGAGGATATCGACGAGATTTACAACTTGTATTTTTCGTGAATTGAGAAATAACGAACGGACGAAGGTCAAAATTGGGCTAGAAGTGACTGCTATGCAAATGGCCACCCAAAACAATGACGTTCGACGTCCGTTGGTACAAAGATCATAACTCTTGCATCCGAACTCTGATTAGAATGATTCAAGATGTTACGGAAAGCTAAGAAGACGCTCTACAATGTAAGCCAAGTTTCAAGCCAAAAAAATAAAATGAACATAAAAGTCCAAATGATGTCCGGATTGCTTTTTTTTGCGTTTTCCTACCATTTCTTTGCGATTTCCTTGCTTTTCCTTACCAATAGTCGCTCACATCGCTCCCAAACATATAACCTAAAAAATTAACACAAAATGCATGAACAGTAACTATGATACATGAATATAAGCAACTAATTCAAGTAACAGATACTAGATAAGTAGCTATAAACGTATATAGTGTTATGATTATGGAAAATGCGTGTGTTCAAGCGATTCTCAGTCAAAGGATTTTCAAAGCAACAAGAGGTATTTTCCATAATCATAACACTATATACGTTTTACATTCTCTATGTTCTTGATTGTAATATAAAGTTTTTACAAAATTTTCTGTAAACCATGTTTTACAATTGATTATGAAATTATGCGTATTTGTAATGGTAATTGTTATAACTAACATATATATATAAATATATATATATATATAAGTATATATATGTGATTGTATGCTAAATTACGTAAGCAAGAAAGAAATTGGTTTTACAGTGATTACATGTACATGAACATGTTTTGTAGGATAACAAAATTAGGTATGCTAATTATGAAATTGAACCTTATGTATGTTAATTGGGTAAAGACTTAATGAGAACGTAGTTCAAAGGAATGAATTTGTTGGATAATTGTGGTTTACAGTGTTAAACCTTGTAAAACAACGTCAACAATGGAGTTGGGCTTTAAACTATGGTTTCAAGTATTTAAATTTTCTGAAATTATTGTTTAATTGCTTTAAATTGGTATATGTATGATAAGTAAATGTTTATGAGTAATCTATATAAGTTTTACGTCTTAATTTAGATATTAGCAGTAGTAATTAGTCTAGAATATTAGTTATTATGTTCTTCGTGGTTGGGTTCTATAAGTTTTGGCGCCCCAGCGCCAAAATCTGCACCCTAGCTGTGATTTTCTCGCCTCGGCCAAAAAAGCCTGAAACTTTGCGTCCCCAAGTCTTTGAAATTCACGCTCAAATTGAAATTTGGGGGCCCAAAGCGCCAATGCCTAACTTAGTTCTCGCGCCTCGGTATTTGGAACGATAGTCCTGGCTCAGGCGGTTTTGACTTCACAGTAAAATGGCCATAACTTTTCTATACGAACTCCGATTGAGGTGATTCAAGATGATCCAGAACGAGGACTAATAGAAATAAGACTTTTATTCTTTAAGTTGTTCAATTTGAGGTCAGGAACAAGGGTCAAAATGGTCATTTGTGGGACTGATATGTATTAGGAGGCAATCGAAGGGCGTCGGGAATGCACATATGAAAATGTAATGCTCCTGACGATAAAAGATGTTGTCCTAAGTTATAAAACATGAGTATTAGTAAATATAATGATGCTTAACATTAATAAATGATGTATTATATAAGTTGTATAAGCATACTAAGTACACACAAGAAAGACGAATCGGGCGTGTGACGAATGAACGTCGAAACGTCGTGACAAATGTTAATGAACTTAAAAAGTGTTTCCATTCAATTGAAATGAATATTATAAGATATGAAATGGATTTAATATAAAACCAATAAGTAGTCCTAGCAAGACTTAAGCACTTGAATGAACTTCGAGTTTGACTAAGAAGAAATATAGTGAGTTATAAGTCTAAAGTTAACACAATAAAATTGAACATTGTGTATTGATTAATAGGAAGAGTTATAGGATGTAGATTAAAGTTTACATTACAACTACTATGAGTTGTTATGTGACTAATAGTTGATGTGAATGATTATATAATTGTGTAGGGCATATGAAGTACAGATAACTGTAAGCTGTTAAACTGTTATTGGTAAACAACAATCAAGGCAAGTCTTCCAGTTCCTATTTGCTATGTGAACTTGGTGATTAACTGTTTTAAATCTTTATTGCAAAGATCATGATGTGTTGTATATATATATATATATATATATATATATATATATATATATATATATATGTGTGTGTGTGTGTGTGTGTGTGTGTGTGTGTGTTGAAAGTATAAAATATTAAAGTCAATTTATGACTATGTTGATTGATTAAAGCATGTTGATTGAGTAAGGACTCAATCTTTATACCTGTTATATGAACTGTAGCATGTATGTTATATGTTGAGCATGTCATTATGTGCTATGTAATGCATGAAAACTGTTATATTTTGCTGGGCTGTCGAGCTCAACCTTGCAAATAACCATTTTTACAGGTTCAAGATTCAAGGTAAAGTTATGTGTTACTTGAAAGACATAAATCAGATGTGATACTTGAAGATTTATACACTTTGGTTGTGTTATTATTATTTGAACCTTGTTTAAGGTTCCGAATAATTTATTAATGTCGAATTGTATTATTATTTTGCAATGTAAACTATTGTAGTATTAAAATGATTCTAAGATATTTAGATGTAAAGGTTGAAGGTTTTAGGAATGAGGATAGTTTGTAATAGAAAATTTTAATTATTCTGCAAATTTCAATGGTTGTATTATCATTTAATGATGTAAACTTAGAGGTTGAATGTATTATTAACGACCGAAGTCGAGAATTAAATTGTATGAATTTTGGGGTCGTTACAGCTTATGTCGCCATGATTTCTTTCAAGAGTTCTGTAAGACCCCAACTTTTTATAAATAAAGATTTAATTTCTCTAATTATTATTTTGAATAATAAGGTTTTGATTTGATATAATGCTTTAGTTATGGGTGAAATGTGCAAATTTTGTAAAGTAAGCAAGTTGTCATATAATATTCGTTTGGTCGAGGAATATTCTTTTTGTCAGGGAATATCCGTACGACGATGCAATCAGTGGTGGACCACATAACATAATAACTTTCGAATATAGAAAGCGACAGAAATAACCTATTATAAAAGTAACGGCAAAAATTTTACCGTTAACTGTTGAAATACCCGATGATAAAAGTATAATATTACACGTGGTTTCACAGTAGCACACGGTATTGCACAGTATATCTGATTATTGATTCTTACATAAGAAGTCACTTAGTTCATTCAATAATTGCAACAGTAATTGTTGCACAGTATCTCATATTATTAATTCAATTATTGTCACATATCATCTGCATAATATTTTATATTATTAAATCAATAATTGACACGACATAATTAATCATATTATTAGTTAGCATTATTGGCAATGTCTAAAAAATTCTGTCGAGAAAAAGGGTTAGGTTATATAATTACGCGCCAGTAAGGATAAATCCTTATCGGAAAGCCCCCTCTTTCCTGGGAATGATGTGGTTGTTAATATTGCGAGCTTATAATATTAATTATGAATAATTATTATGTGGTAGATATTGGTTCAATTTTGATATAAATGGGGGAATTTAGCATGAAATATTTGTTGAAAGTTTGACATATTATCTTCTCCGATAAAATATTCAGTTAAATATATTATTATAATATTACATTATAATAGTATAATGTGATATAATATAATAATATAAATAACTTTTTGAATAGCCCACCTTTTTGACAAACAAATTCGGTGCCTAATTTGCCTTATCAATATGCAAGGGTTTGTGGGAATAGTATTATAATTCATTATTTACAACATGTGAATAAATGGGTGGAGGTAAGATAATTGGTTTTGAATTCTTTTAAAAAGGGGTGTGCATCTTTTCAAAGTTGTTAGGCCATTTGATTGGGGGAAATGGTTGGTGCATGAATAATTGATCGGTGGCCACAAAGTTTTTTCAAAACCTTGCCTAATTACCTGCCAACTTTGACAAACCATCTCCCTTCATTACACTATAAATAGGATTGCTCAGATGAGCAACGAAGACACACACCAACACAATATCAGAAATTCTTATTCTATAATATTGTGAGTATTTCTCTTGAATATAAGGATACTTTGAGTGTAGTGAATAGTGAATGATTTTCGCAAGATAATATCTGATATTCCTATCAAATCTAATTTCTACTAAGGTAAATGATATTATTTTATTTTAATACTCGTAGAAATATTATTTTCTTTCATACTCCATATTATGTAGGGATATTATTTCATTTTATATTCCTAAATTTAAACTTACTATGGTAAGTATTGCTTCTATAATTCCTGAAATGATTATAAATTCCTTAAGCTTTACACTTGATCTAATATCGTTTCACTAGAATATTGGTCTGAACTTTCTTATTAAATTTTAATCCTTTCATGTCTGGGTACTATTCATACGGTACTATTCATGGGCACTATTCATACGGTACTATTCATATGATACTATTCACGAGTACTATTCACAATATAATTTAATTTTCTTTTTTGTCCAAATTATTTTTGATACATAAAAATCATTCTTAAATTTTACTTTACAAATAGTTATCATGTTGACAATTTGAACATTTTTGAACTCAGGATAAATTAAATTAGAATTCTCTAATATTTATCTTTGATCTCACTTGATTGATTCTCTATATCATTGTCATCATCCTCATGCTTATATTATACTGGAAGTCATCTTTGGCCCGTATTGCAAAGATGGACTGTTGATTGATATAATTATGATCAGGAATTGTGTATTGGTATAATCATAACCTTTAATGTTACAAATAAGGTTTGTGGTGAAAGTCCTCTTTGGCCCGTAGTGCATAGATGGAAAGGTGTTTGGCATGATCATGACCACTCGCGATACTAACGAATATCCTTTGCCCGTAGTGCATTTATAATTCGTTGATTTAAAATATTTATTGATTGGTGTTACATGGATACAATATTGATGATGAACTTTTAAATCGTAGAAGATAGTAGATATCATGCTCTACTTGACTCTTCTAATGGATTGTTGTTTCCGCTGCAGTTATGATCTATAACTTGTTGTCTATTGTATTCTATAAGATTTTTCCCTGTTGAGGACTAAGGATAATTTGTTCTATATTATCTTAGTCATAATATTCTTTACTGGGCTAGTTGAGCTCACCCTTTTCTTTTCAGTTCCATTGTTCTTCTCAGGAGGCGATAATGTAGTTGGGACTAGTCGGGGAGTGGAGTAGTGGTCCAAGATCGTTATTTTAGTAATCCTCACTATTTTGTAAAATAGTGTGACAAGAATTGTAATGAAGATTTTATTTAAGTTTGGATATTGTCTACGAGACAATATTTGTATCAAAACTCACATCATATATTTTGTCGTATTTTACACGACAATTATTGGTTGTATAAATGAAGTTGTATTTGAATTCTGTACCATATATTTGGCGACTCATAATGGGTTGTGTGGACCTATTTTGGGAGTGTCACAAGTTCTCCCCTTTCATTTGATGAGAGTCCTGATCCCGCCTTATGCTCCTTCCATTTCTTAGAATCAAAAAATGCGCCAGTCCTTTCGCATGTTGATGTTGGGATTCATATGAGAAACACTATTTGTTGACCAAGTTGCGAGTGAGCAATACCATGCACATCAAAAGAACAAAATGCACCAAAAGCTTGACGGCTCGGCCGTCAAGATTAGTACACTCTTGTGAATAAGGCATTTGAAGTAAATGTTTTTAAAATTGAATGAGTTATGAAATCATAAGGAAATTTTGAAGCATCCATGTTCATTGTTCATGGGTATGATTAGATTCAAAAGACTTATTACCCTATATCATAGATACTTCATCTTCGCTCTAGACGTAATTCTTCGCAGAATTGATTTCATATGACACACACACTATGAGTGACGCAAATCTTAGCAGGGGTTTCATTTCCATGACTTGATGACTCTAAATTTTATTTATTTTTTCGTTTGCTTAACTTGTCTCGTTTTCTTAGGCTATTCAGAGTTACCCATTTAATGAGTTTTGGACCAATAACTCCCAAACTTAACGGCTTTAGGGCACTAGGTGTTAAGACACCCCTTCGAGTATATTGGCTCGAATAACAAAGACCACATTTTGATCTAAGTTAAGTGGTCACTCTATTTGCTCCTTGCTTAAGCTTGTGCAAGGTCCGTTTTCTTAGGCTTTAAATTACCCATTTTGCGAGTGTTGGGCTGATGACTCCCAAACTAGATGGCTTTAGGGCACCAAGTGTGAAGACACCCCTAAGGCTTAATTGCTCGAGTAACCTGGACCACGATTTTGATCTGCTCAGGTTTTGACTTTTCTTTTTTTAATGCTCGTTTTCTTAGGCGCTAAATTACCCATGTAACGAGTGTTGGGTCGATAACTCCCAAACCAAATGGCTTTAGGGCACCAGATGTAAAGACACCCCTCAGGCTTAATAACTCGAACAACCTAGGTTACGATTTGAGATATTAGGCTGGCGACTTATCTTTTATCTTTCCATTAATTGCCATTATTTTTGCCATAACTTCATACCCCATAACTAAGAGTCAGGGCAATTGCAAAGTGCATACATGCATATGAGGTCAAGTCTGTTCCAAAAAGCGCTTTGAACTAGGATGTCGTGTCCAATCAAAAGGTTGAATAATCTTAAATCTCTAATCGTTCCTGTGATTCTTGCTCCACGGACACTTATCAAAATTAATCCCATTCATAAAAGGTTAAGCAAAAGTTTTCTCTTTTAAAACCTTTTCTAAGAATATTTAACATGTATATTATCACTAATGCATGTAAATGGAGACTAAAAGCACATAAAGAGATGAAAGAGTCATACCTCACATGTGAATTATTTATTCTGAGAAAAGTATGATTAGAAAAGACCACATGATCATACCGGATCGCCAGTGAGATGATATGAAGGAAGCTCTAATGATGATGGACCATGTTGATGATGTCAACTAGTGCATTTTCCTTTTTAGGATGGTCGATGAATACCCCAGTGTTGAGTTGTCCCTGTTTTCGACATTTCCCCAGTCTTGTTTGATGTAAGGGTCCCAATATTGGGTTGTCGTTGATTCTGGAATTGCTTCAACCTTGCTTGTCTTCTGGGATAGTTTATTTGATAGATGGGCTGATAAGATGCCAAGATCGCATGAGTCTTTTACCTCTAGACCATATGGTAAACATGTAGTGGATTTTGGCTTTGATGCTTGGATGCCCTCAATCATTGTTTTTGACTTGTTGGCGCAATTGGCCTTGATGATTTTCTTCTGATTTGATGAAGACTTGTGATTGAGGGTGTCGGCTCTTTGAAGGTCCTTGCTGATGATCATGCTTGATATATCGTTGTGTTGTTGTTTCAACTTTTATGATTGATGTTGAGAGGTCTTCGGGCTCCACTAAATTGGCCCTAATTTCTCAGCTTGGTTGGTGATGACTTCACCCGAGTTTAATTTGATCTGCAAGGTTTGATTTGTGGTCTTGATCTGGGGGAACAAGTCGTCAGGTATGGATAGAATTTTCCATGACGGTTGCCCATGTACTGCTGGAGGTCAAAAGAGATCAAGTCTTCTTGCACTTCAGGAGTGATGAGTTGCTAACTTGTTGCATCTTATGATAGTTACCATTTCATCCCTGTGACTGGTCATCTTGATGTATCAATGTCTTTTCCTTCCAAGGACTTGTACCAAATTGGATGGAATGACATTGAGGTGTCGTTGGGTTTTCTCAACATGGGTCGTTGACTTTGAGGGTTTTTCTTAGGTGTAGGCTTTTTAGGTTTGATTTTGGTGTCTTGGGATTGTGTTTAGGTTTGGATGTTTCTTTTGAGGGTTGGACCACACCATAAATGGATGCCTACGTACTCCCATTTATAGGGGGAGATCAGGTTTTTTGTAGTTCAAGCTTTGACATAATGGTTGAAAAGTGTTTATTTGGGTTTGAGCTTGGTTCGATGGGTTTTTGGATATTTTGTTTGGTTTGACTACACCATAGATGGCTGCCTACATACTCCCATTAATGGGGGGAGATCAGGTCTTTCGCAGTTCAAGCTTGGCTAAGATCTAATTGGTTGGATTTTTTATTTTTTTTATTTTCTTGATTTTTTGATTGATTTTTTTGACTTTATTAATTTTTCATTTTTTGATTTTTTCCAATATTTACATGCATGAAAAATAAAAGGCATAATGCTAAGAAAGTGATACCGTCCCAACATCTCCTAGAACTCTCAACTTCCCTCCAGATCTATGTCTTCTTGGCTAGCTGAGGCCTGATAGTCCAATTGTCAGTTGTTATGTTGCCCTACACCATGTGCTGCAAATCTTGGCCAAATCTGATCTCATTTGACACCTAGCAACTTATAGATTCAATGAATCAAATAGATAAGTGATTAAAGAGAGAGAAAATTCAACACTTAAGCTTATTTGTGAACACTCAACCAACCTTCTCTCTCTCCAAACCTACGAAAATATTAAGTGTTTCAGTCACTAGTAGAGCTCCTAAAACACCAAGATCAGTTGAGAAGAGCAAGAATCAAAGATTGGGCAAGAGATGTATAAAACCCTAACCCTATTTGATCTTACATGTTAAGATAGACTTTGTGTTTAGGTATTTTAATACATGCTATTAGATGTTATTTGGTGATCTATGATGTTATATCATAGTTCCATAACATCAAAATGCTTTAAAAATGAAGTTTTGAAAAACTGCGTAGAACCCTAATTTATGGCCTGATAAGCAAATGTCAAAGGCCATAGATTGCTACATGTTAATGATTTGTTGTGCTTTAAGTTATAGACTTGTAGTATGCCATGTGTACTATAATCTTGAAGTGGAATCATGGTCATAACATGTCCAGATTACAAGTTATTGATGGTAAAAGTAGGTTGACTGACTATGGACCAAGCATTTTTGGGTAATCCAGAAATTGCCCAAAATGGTCTGACAAGATTTTCCTAAGCTTGAATCTGTCAGATGTTAGATGATTTGATTGCGTTGTTGTATCTAGGTTGTAGTCTGTTATATGGACTATAGATTCATGCATTTAGATCCCTTAAATAACAAACATGATCAAAGTAGTGGATGGTCAAAGTAGGTTGTTTGATCATGACTTTGAATTTCTGGAATTTTCAGAAAACTTAAGAATCAGTATTCTAACAAGGTTTGATCGGCTAAAATCTTGTGATTAAGATGTAGTTGGACTGACCTAGTGTGGTATATTTATCCTTTGACATGAGGACTGTGACACCCCCAAATCCGGTACTTCTATTTCCAAAGGATTTGGTGTTCACTGTACAAGCATCATCTATCTATCTACCCATAAATAAATGCAAACCATGCAATAGAAATAAATAATAATAAAATCTCTCCCCTTATGGGGTTACATCAACTGAATAATAAATAAATCCCAGGTTACTCTAACCTTAAATCATCTGTGCGGAAAACATAAACAAATAAGTCTTAAGTAATATCAAGCCTAACTATCATTACATAATCACATAAATAATCAGTCTTCATTACTTGCTAAGCTTGCCCTTGCCCTTACTAGTGGAAGGTTTGCCTGCTCTTTCGTTCTTAACTACAATGTTATTATTACGCAAGAGTGAGCACAATTGCCCACAAGTATAACAATATAACAATGAATAATAACATGCGAGAGAAATAATAACTTCTGATATAAAGCTAAAATTTTGAATCAAGAATGAATAACAAGATTCAAAAGAAATTCTGAGGGTCATAAGACCTTGAACTATGTCCTAGGTTGTCAAGTGTTTTACTTGAAACCTTTAACAGTTATAAGACTATGGACTCTTCTTCTCGTACTTAGGGGGATCAGCCCTTAGTACCATACTGTGCACAATATCTTAATGCTAAAGCGTAAATAATCCCCTATACAGGGTTGTTCATCTCAGTTTGACATTCAAGTCCGCACCAAAGGTAGTTTAGTTTGGATAATTCATCAAGGGATTCTGAAATTTAGAACGCTCATTACTATGGACTAGTCGAATCAATAAGGGTTCGCTAGTCTAATAATGTTTAATAGTAAATGAATATTTAACTTGAATAACATCTCAAAAGATATACAATAGAATAATTATTGTATAACAACATCATGCTTGAAGATTAATAAACTTTAATATCCAAGACAGGCTTGATCAATAATAATGAGAACTTGCTCAATATCGAAAGAGGAATTAATCAATTTATATAACGATAACAAGTAAGGTTAGGAAACTTGCTCAACGAACGTTTAGGGTAAGAAACTTGCTGAACGTAAATGTAGAGTTAGAAAACTTGCTCAATGTAACAAGATAAGGTTTAGAAACTTGCCTCGTGCGTAGATTACACTTAAACAAACTCGTTCTTTGAATTAAATCCTACATACCAATTAAGTTCACAATACCAATCAATAATAATGTACTAACATCATAACTTTACTCTTTGTTTAACTCAAATTCGTGACTATACTTAGTCAATTATCACACTTAGTGTAAAATTAAGACTTCACGAAAAATAAACTAATTATGCATTCGATCATTCAATCCACACATAATTGTGTTATGGACATGTTAATAATTTATTTTAACATCACATTATAAGTCTAACAAGTCTTTATAATCATTAGACTAAGTTGCTATCACATTTCCATACTTGTACACTTTTAAAAACTCATTTCGACCATTACGCTAAGTGGCCATTGGCTTTCACCACTTTTGTATCTTAGTATTGGCTGCGTGGGCTGTACATGGTACCTTTAATGGCGCGAGGCATCGATCTTTGGGGTTAGCATTCATGCAACGTGGTGGCATCATGCTTGCATGGGACATCGATTACGGAGTTAGCGCCATGGCCACACCTCAATTTGATTCCCAGTTCGCGAAGAACACAGAGTTCAGCGAATTAAACACTACATGATCATTAATTCCCCAAATTAAATATACCCACATGTTAGAATTCATATATAATCAATACCCAAACGTTTATAGAATGATTTTAACCCATTAAAACACATAATCACAGAATTAAAGCATGCAAATTGTACTTTCTCGAACAAAAACATGAATTTTAATGCTACGGATTCGTTATAAAGCCAAATCCAACCATTCAAATTTCATTTTGTTCATCTTAACATGCATAATCATATCAATGTGTGAATTTTGCAAAATAAATTATATTTGACATATAAAAATCACGTATAAGGCCATATAGCCATATAACATACTCTAAAATCTTTTACTGTATAATTTCATGAAACTGAAGATATGGAAACCCATGTAATATATATAAAACATGTTATGATGTTAGATATTAACACATAATCACATAATTGTTACCCTTTCCAACTACAGAAACTTTACAGAAAATTTAGGCCATATTTATGAAAACTTAAAAAGACGTAAAATAGGAATTTTGGTTGGAGAGAATTTCCCAAAGCGTAAAGCGTAGATTAGTGTGTGAATGAATTCCTTCTAAACTCTTCTTCAATCAAAATTCTCCCTCAACACTTCTCAATCTCTCTCTGAAACTCTTTCTGTTTCTATTTTTTTCTAGACTTAGGAAAAATGAAGAAGAAGGCGTAATAAAGAAAATCAACTGACGCATTGTGGTCAGTTACCCAGTCATGGGTAACTTCCCTCAACTCCCATTAAGGCCATGTTTGGTTAGCATACTAGGTTTCAAAACCCATTATTTTAATAAAACCTTATCATATAGTTTAAAAAAAATGTCACATCCATTATAAAATAAATCAAATATCTAGTTTAATTTACTTTAAATAAAATATAATAATTTTTCATTAATACACATAGTCACATAATTCAAATTCTCATTTAATAATGTCAAATTATTAAATCTCTAATTAATAATTAAATTAATTAAAATAACATAGGCTTATTAAATATTTCTTTTAATTCAATAAGCTCACATAATCACATACTTCGAATAATAAAAATTCTCCACATTAAATTAATAAATGTAACACATATAATTAAATTAATCTATCACAACTTCATCAATTAATTATTTAATCTAATAATTAATTCATCGAAAAATATTTATTCAATCAAATAAATATTTAAATTAAATTACAAAATTACGGTTGTCATATCTTTCCCCTCTTAAAAGGATTCTGTCCCCAGAATCATAACTCAAACAAGTCGTCCCGTTACATTCTCCCTCCCTTACAAAGATTCTATCCCCAGAATCGCATATAACAATCTAAGTAAATAAATGAGGATAATTCTTCATCATATTCTCTTCGAGTTCCCACGTAGCTTCTTCAGCATTGTGGTTCCTCCAAATTACCTTAACAAAAGGTATTACTTTATTTCTCAGAACTTGTTCTTTTCGGTCGATAATTTGAACATGAATTTTTTCGTAAGACAAATCTTTGTCGAAATGTAGGGGTTCATATTCAATTGCGTGCTTATAATCGGGTTTGTAGGGTCGTAGGACTGAGACATGAAAAACATTATGGACATTCTCTAGAGATGGAGGTAAGGCTACCTCATAAGCAACTTCTCCGACCCTTCTCAAAACTTCAAAGGGTCCAATGAATCTTGGGCTCAATTTCCCTTTCTTTCCAAATCTGATCTTTCCCTTCCAAGGAGAGACCTTTAAGAACACATAACTACCTGGTTCAAACTCAACATTCTTACGGTGTGGATCGACGTATTTCTTCTGTCTATCTTGAGCTGCTGTCAATCTCGCTCGGATCACTTTGACTATTTCTGCTGTTTGTTGTACTAATTCCGAGCCTAGTAGTTGTCTTTCACCAACTTCATCCCAATATAGTGGAGTTCTGCACTTTCGGCAGTATAACGCTTCATAGGGTGGCATGCCAATACTAGCGTGGTAATTGTTGTTGTAACCGAACTCTACAAGTGGTAGATGGTCATCCTAATTTCCTTTAAAGTCCATTATACAAGCTCTTAACATATCTTCCAATGTTTGAATTGTTCTTTCACTCTGTCCATCTGTCTAAGTGTGATATGATGTGCTCATTCGTAACTGTGTACCCATGCACTCTTGTAGACGTTTCCAGAAGTTCGACGTAAAACGCAGATCTCTATCAGAAATAATTGACACCGGAACTCCGTTCCTTGAAACAATCTCTTTCACATATAACTTTGCCAACTGATCTAGGTTGAATCTGATTCTGATCGGAAGGAAGTGTGCGGATTTCGTCAATCGGTCAACAATAACCCATACTGCGTCGTAGCCTTTCTGAGTCGTCGGTAGGCCAACCACAAAATCCATCGTAATATGTTCCCATTTCCATTTTGGAATCTCTAAAGGTTGTAGCAACCCACTCAGTCTTTGATGTTCTGCTTTCACTTTCTGACATGTTAGGCACTTGGCAACACACTCTGCAACCTCTCATTTCATATTTGGCCACCAAAAGTGTTGTCGAAGATCTTGGTACATCTTGGTGCTACCAGGGTGAATCGAATATCTTGAGTTGTGAGCCTCGCTCAAAATTTCTTCCTTAATCTCTGGTACTGGCGGTACCCAAATTCTGCTCTCAAATCTTAGTAGTCCCTCACTGTCTATTTTGAATCTAGGTTCAGTCCCTTCAGATATCTTCTTCTTCACTTTCTCACATTCTTCGTCCTGAAGTTGAGCCTCCTTAACTTTATCCAGTAAAGTTGTACCAGCTTGTATCTGGAACAGTTTCTCATCAATTTCCATAGGATACTTCACTTCCAATTCCAGCTTTTCCATTGCTAAAATTAACTCCTCCTGAGCGGATAACATCATCAATTTCTCCCGACCTTTTCTACGTAGGGCGTCGGCCACCACATTTGCCTTACCCGGATGGTATAGAATCTCACAATCATTGTCCATAATTAACTCCAACCACCTTCTTTGACGCATGTTCAGGTCTTTTTGTGTAAAAATATATTTCAGACTCTTGTGATCTGTATATATTTCACACTTCTCCCCGTAGAGATAGTGCCTCCAGATTTTCAAAGCAAAAACCACTGCAGCTAACTCCAAGTCATGGGTCGGATACCCCTTCTCATAATCTTTCAGTTGTCGTGACGCATACGCAATGACTCTACCATTCTGCATAAGCACACATCCAAGTCCTTTATGCGATGCATCACTATATACCACAAAATTTCCTGTGTCATCTAGAAGAGATAACACAAGTGCTGAACTCAACCTCCTCTTTAATTCTTGAAAGCTTTCCTCACACTTCTCCGTCCAAACGAATTTCACTGATTTCCTAGTCAAATTCGTCAGAGGAGTTGCGATCTTGGGAAAAATCCTGAATAAATCTTCTGTAATAACCCGCTAATCCAAGAAAACTTCTTACTTCCGACGGCGTCTTCGGCTGGTCCCAATTAATCATAGCTTCGACTTTGGAGGGATCCACCGAAATTCCGTCTCTATCAATCACATGTCCAAGAAATTGTACTTTTTCAATCCAGAATTCACATTTCAAAAACTTAGCATACAACTTCTCTCTTCTCAATGTATCTAATGTCAACCTCAAATGCTCTTCGTGTTCTTCCTTGGTTTTCGAATATACCAAAATGTCATCTATAAATACCACTACGAATTTGTCTAAAAACGGCTTGAACACTCCATTCATTAAGCCCATAAATGCTGCAGGAGCATTCGTTAGACCAAATGACATTACTAGAAATTCGTAGTGACCGTATCGTGTCCTAAACGCTGTCTTCGGTACATCCTCTGGTCTCACCTTCAGTTGATGATAACCACTTCTTAAATCTATCTTTGAAAAATATCTTGCTCCCTTTAACTGATCGAAAAAGTCGTCGATTCGCGGTAATGGATACCTATTCTTAATCGTGACCTTATTTAGTTCTCTGTAGTCTATGCAGAGTCACATTGTTCCATCCTTCTTCTTCACAAATAAAACCGGCGCTCCCCACGGTGATACGCTTGGTTGAATATACTTCTTGTCCAATAATTCTTGTAGTTGGACCATCAATTCTTTCATCTCTATCAGTGCCATTTGGTACAGTGCCTTCGATATTGGGGTCGTTCTTGGAGCCAAATCGATCACAAAATCAACTGCTCTGTCTGGAGGAAGTCCCGGCAAATCGTCCGGAAATACGTCTGCGAAATCTCTCACTATTGGAATCTCATCAATTTTTGAATTCTCTATACGACTATCGACTATGTAAGCTAGATATCCTACACAGCCTTGTCTTAACAATCTCCTGGCCTGCATCATCGTCAAACAACTCGCTTGTCTAGGTGACTTGCTACCATAAAACACAACCTTTGACGGAGTCATAAGGTTAATACGCTTCTTCTGGCAGTCAATTACCGCCCCATAATTGGATAACAAATCCATACCCAAAATAACATCAAATTCTCCAAGTCGAATAGGGATAAGGTCTACATTCATGATATTACCCTTAATATCTACTCTACAGTTCTTGTGCACATACTTAACAGGGATTATTTCTCTATTCGCAATTTCTATGTTCATGGGGTATTCTAACTCGTCCTTAAACAATTCTAAGTTCTTAGCGAAGTCATCTAAATAAATGAGCAAGTAGCACTTTTGAATCAAATAACGCAAGCATTAACTTTATTGATCGGAATGATACGACACCACATCATGAGATCTGCATCAGCGTCTGCCTTTGTCATATTGAACGTTCTGGCTGTTAGTCTATTAGTTGCAGTTGGTCCTGCAATAGTTAGAGTGTTTCCACCAGTATTTCCTCTATTTCGTCCTGAACTCGTCCCTCCCGATCCCTTCTTAGGACAATATCTTGCAAGATGGTCCTTTAATCCACATGTGAAGCATGCACCTTCTTTGGGTTCAGATAGTTTGGTGCTATATGGCTTTCCTGACCACAATTGTAGCACACTCGCTTCCCCTTTAGACAAACTCCCAAATGCGTTTTTCCGCAGGTTGGGCACGATTCAATCTTCTTCTTCTGCCCTCCTTGTTGACTTCCAGCCGACGAATTATCAAACCACTTCCTCTTCTGATTGTGATTACCCCCAGTGCTACTCCCACCAGTCTTGTTATTACCTTCCTTCTCACTCTTCTTCTTCTCACGCTCCCCGATTATACTTCGTTCTTCGCATCACTTCCACCCTCGTGAGTATGGCCTTCTCTAACACTCCAGCAAAAGTGTTCAATTGGAACATTGACACTTTGCTATACAACCAGGGCTTCAGTCCCTGCTCAAATCGTCTTGCCTTCCTCTCATCAGTGTGCACTTAGTATGTGGCGAACCTAGCTAACTCGTTAAACCTTACCGCGTAATCAGCTACTGACATACTCCCTTGTTTTAATTCTAGAAACTGAACCTCCATCTGATTTTGTGAACTAGTCGGAAAATACATCTCGAAGAACATCTCTTTGAATCTTTCCCAGGATATTACACCTTCACTTCCTCTCACTTTGTTTGCCTGCCACCAATAGCTGGCTTCGGACTTCAGCATAAACGTTGCATAAGCAGTCTTCTGATCTTCCCTTACCCTAGCAACATCAAACACCTTCTCCATCTCCATTACCCACGTCTGAGCTTCAATTGGGTTTATGAAACCCTTAAACTCTAGCGGTCCCACCGCCTTGAAGTCCTTAAATGAAGTATTTGGTGGAGCTTGGGGTTGATTATTAAGTGCTCTAGCTAAAAGGTTCACTAATTGTTGAACGAAGTTAGCATTGGCGTCGTTGTTATTGTTTGTTGACCCTTCCTGGGCTTGCTGACAATTTTATCTTCGAGGCGGCATATTTCTATTAAGAATATACGCTTATTAGATCTTTACTCAATCTCTAAAACATTTAAGACTTAACTAAACATTTAATCATAACCCACTTAACACATTACTTCAAATAAACTTTGACATTTCATTTAATTCAAAAGTCTTTACATCATAAGATAGCATCACTGCTATTTACATCAACTATCCCGAGATAAAGAATCTACATGATTTAAAACATCACAATATTCATTTGTTTATAATCACATCGGAATTTACATCATTAACTATCAAATAATTTTCACATAATTAAACTAATACTATCATTGTCTGTTAAGGCGCTGGATAGCCTTGCTACGTTCCTCCTCCATGATGCGAGACATCGTTCTACGATGTAGCATATATGATGGTAGATCCTCAAACTGGATTGGATACTTCCTAACTCGATCCTGGACCGCATCCATTGCATTTTTTAGTGTAGAGTACGTCTCCTCAAGTTTAGCCTTCTTCGTACGGCGATCATCTTCTGTACGATCGGCACGACGTGACTCTCGTACCCAGCCCTCATCTGCTATGGCAAGCCTCTTTGAGGTCTCCTTCAGATCCTTCTTTAACTTCTCTATTTCTGCGGACTTATCCTCAGTCTGACCCTTCTCGTGAACTAGATCCCACTCCACGTTTCTTAAATATGTGTGAAGAGTCACAATCTCTCTATCCTTCTGTTCAATAGTAATCTGCTGACTAACCGCCTGCTCAGTCAAATCCCAAACAGTATCCTGAAACTCTACGTTACGACCATAGAGTGCATCATACATCTCTGCATCAATGGAGTTTGGTGGGAACTCATCTTCTTCCTCTTCTTCTTCCTCTTCCTCAGGATCCTCCTCTGGATCTGTCTACAGCTCATGCTCCTGACCAGCAACAGTGATCAACGGAGATGGCTCTCTCTGTACAAGCTGTTCCCTGATGACATTAATGTCTCGGGGCTCCTCCTCTATAGGTAATCGGGGTTCCTCCTCCCCAGCTCGACTAGCTCCTCCAACATCTGACATCCTGACAACAAAATTTTAAGTTTTAGTTACTAATCTGTGCTAGCGAACACATAGATTAACACATAAGCACATAAAGTCTTTTATTATCTTCAATGAATTTAGAAATTCATTTCTTAGAACTCGATAAGAGTTTATCACTACTATGTTCTCGATCTCCTACAAGGCTACTACCTAAGGTTGTTTCCCCCACCTAAGGTTCATAACCTTACAGCTTTGATATCAACCTATGACACTAATGGTGCTTCCAACCATATCACCTCACAGTGATACCTATCAACTTGCTACCGACTCGCTCGGCGTCCCCTACGGAAAGTCTGGCTTCGGTGCCTTCCCTTAAAGGGATGTCACCAGATAAAGGCTCGGGGCTCTTTGCAAATTCATGCTTATAGCTTTGATACCAACCTGTGACACCCCCAAATCTGGTACTTCCATTTCCACAGGATTTGGTGTTCACTGTACAAGCATCATATAAATAAATGCAAACCATGCAATAGAAATAAATAATAATAAAATCCCTCCCCTTATGGGGTTACATCAATTGAATAATAAATAAATCCAAGGTTACTCTAACCTTAAATCATTTGTGCGGAAAACATAAACAAATAAGTCTTAAGTAATATCAAGCCTAACTATCATTACATAATCACATAAATAATCAGTCTTCATTACTTGCTAAGCTTGCCCTTACCCTTACTAGTGGAAGGTTCGCCTGCTCTTTCGTTCTTAACTACAATGTTATTATTACACAAGAGTGAGCACGATTTCCCACAAGTATAACAATATAACAATGAATAATAACATGCGAGAGAAATAATAACTTCTGATATAAAACTCAACTTTTGAATCAAGAATGAATAACAAGAATCAAAAGAAATTCTGAGGGTCATAAGACCTTGAACTATGTCCTAGGTTGTCAAGTGTTTTACTTGAAACCTTTAACAGTCATAAGACTATGGACTCTTCTTCTCGTACTTAGGGGATCGTACCCTTAGTACCATCTCATGCACACAATATCTGAACGCTAAAGCATAAATAATCCCCTATACAGGGTTGTTCATCTCAGTTTGACATTCAAGTCTGCACCAAAGGTAGTTTGGTTTGGATAATTCATCAAGGGATTCTGAAATTTAGAACGCTCATCAACTATGGACTATTTGAATCAATAAGGGTTCGCTAGTCTAATAATGTTTAACAGTAAATGAATATTTAACTTAAATAACATCTCAAAAGGTATACAATAGAATAATTATTGTATAACAACATCATGCTTGAAGATTAATAAACTTTAATATCTAAGACAGGCTTGATCAATAATAATGAGAACTTGCTCAATATCGAAAGAGGAATTAATCAATTTATATAATGATAACAAGTAAGGTTAGGAAACTTGCTCAACGAAAGTTTAGGGTAAGAAACTTTCTCAACATAAATGTAGAGTTAGAAAACTTGCTCAATGTAACAAGATAAGGTTTAGAAACTTGCCTCGTGCGTAGATTACACTTAAACAAACTCGTTCTTTGAATTAAATCCTACATACCAATTACGTTCACAATACCAGTCAATAATAACGTACTAACATCATAACTTTACTCTTTGTTTAACTCAAATTCATGATTATACTTAGTCAATTATTACACTTAGTGTAAAATTAAGACTTCACGAAAAATAAACTAATTATGCATTCGATCATTCAAACCACACGTAATTGTGTTATGGACATGTTAAGAATTTATTTTAACATCTCATTATAAGTCTAACAAGTCTTTATAATCATTAGATTAAGTTGCTATCACATTTCCATACTTGTACACTTTTAAAACTCATTTCGACCGTTACATTAAATATGGCTATTGTATTTCACTTTTATCTTAGTATCAAGGTGGCTGTGACTGAGGAGGCATTAGTGCTAGGGTTGGTATTTATGGCCATGGCATGGCGCCATGCCATGATGCGGGACATCGATTACGGAGTTGGCCACGACACTCGTAATTTGATTCCTAGTTCGCGAAGAACACAGAGTTCAACGAATTAAACACTACATGATCATTAATTCCCCAAATTAAATATACCCACATGTTAGAATTCATATATAATCAATACCCAACGTTTATATAGTGATTTTAACCCATTAAAACACATAATCACAGAATCAAAGCATGCAAATTGTACTGTTCTTGATGTTCTTGAACAAAAACATGGATTTTAATGCTACGGATTCGTTATAAAGCCAAATCCAACAATTCAAATTTCATTTTGTTCATCTTAACATGCATAATCATATCAATGTGTGAATTTTGCAAAATAAATTATATTTGACATATAAAAATCACGGATAAGGCCATATAACATACTCTGAAATCTTTTACTGTATAATTTCATGAAACTGAATATATGGAAACCCATGTAATATATATAAAACATGCTATGATGTTATATATTAACACATAATCACATAATTGTTACCCTTTTCAACTACAGAAACTTACAGAAAACTTAGGCCATATTCATGAAAACTTAAAAAGATGTAAAATAGGAATTTGGGTTGGAGAGAATTACCCAAAGCGTAAAGCGTAGATTAGTGTGTGAATGAATTCCTTCTAAACTCTTCTTCAATCACAATTCTCCCTCAACACTTCACAATCTCTCTTTGAAACTCTCTCTGTTTCTATTTTTTTCTAGACTTAGGAAAAATGAAGAAGAAGGCGTAATAAAGAAAATCAATCGACGATTGTGGTTCGCCACCCGATCATGGGTAACTTCCCTCAACTCCCATTAAGGCCATGTTTTTGGCTAGCATACTAGGTTTCAAAACCCATTATTTTAATAAAACCTTATCATATAGTTTAAAAAAATGTCACATCCATTATAAAATAAATCAAATATCTAGTTTAATTTACTTTAAATAAAATATAATAATTTCTCATTAATACACATAGTCACATAATTGAAATTCTCATTTAATAATGTCAAATATTAAATCTCTAATTAATAATTAAATTAATTAAAATAACATAAAGCTTATTAAATATTTCTTTTAATTCAATAAGCTCACATAATCACATACTTCGAATAATAAAAATTCTCCACATTAAATTAATAAATGTAACACATATAATTAAATTAATCTATCACAACTTCATCAATTAATTATTTAATCTAATAATTAATTCATCGAAAAATATTAATTCAATCAAATAAATATTAAAATTAAATTACAAAATTACGGTTGTCACAAGGACTACATATTTGAAGCATTTAAACACTAAACTAATGACCAGAACCTAGAGAAAATCGAGCCACAAAGTGGGTACTCGAAACTGCCTGGGTTTCTTGGTAACTCAGAAAACCCAGAAAGCTTCTGACAGTTACTTTGCAAGCATGGATCTTGCATCTGTAATGTGATATGATCCAAATTGTTGTTGATTCATGTAGTATTACATCAATAATTCATCATCAATGTCTTAGCGAGCCTAGACCATGCTTGAGCTGAGAATCAAAGGTGGTCAAAGTAGACACCTTAAAGCTATTTGTCAGTGTTCTTTAGGCTCAAGAACACCAACAGCGACAAAAAGTGTCCCTAAAGGCTTTAACTACAATTTTAATAAAATTAGTTTTATTAATTTCCAAAAAATGATTAAAAATAGAAAATAATTTCTAAAAATTACAAAATTAGTTTTAAAAATTATATTAAGTTATGAAAATTAACTTTTGATAATTTGGAATATTTTTCATTATTATTTATATTTATTTGAATATTAATGACATTTAATTTATTTAATAAGTATATTAAATAAATTATAGAAAAATGATTTTAATATTATAAAAATCATTTTAAATGAGAATAAAGTGTTTAAAAATATTTTGAGTTATAAAATGTAACTTTTAATATTTTTGAGGTAAATTTTATTAATAAATTAATATTAATGATATTAGATTTATTTAATTATTATATTAAATAAATGAGTTAAAATAATTTTTATGAGATAAGTGATTTAAAAATATTTTAAGTTTTAATTAATGACTTTTAATATTTTGATTTAGAAATACATTAATATTTAAATATTAATGGTAAATTTTTCAAAATAATTTAAAATATGTTAAAAATCATTTAGGGAGAATATTGGTGATTTAAAAATGTCTTGAGTTATTATTAATAACTTTAATATTTTTACAAATATGTCATTAATATTTTAATATTATTTAAATATTAATGATGATGGTATTATTGGTATTTAAATCATTAAAAAATGATTCCAAAGTGTTAGAAAAATTATTATAAAATATGATAATTGTTTGAAAATTATTAAAAGCTTCCGAAAAATATTATGAATGATATCTGACTTATCTAAAATAATGCTGAAGCTTTGAGACTGAGTTTAATTGGTAATAAATGTGTTAATTATCGGATAGGGGTGACCATGAGACCGAATTAAGACCGAAGTCCAACCAGACTGAACTAGTTAGACTTGACAAGTGTTTGTATAGGTTATAACACTGATGATGTGTCTTTCTCTTCATCTTTGCACAAACTATTCTTCACATTGAGAGTCGTGTTGTGTGTGTATATATACAGGACTTGACCCATGGTTTTCATTTCATACAGATATAAATACTTAAATATGTATATATTTATCTATGGACTAACATTATCGAGTTATGCCTCGATTGAGCCTAGATTTATGTCTGGAGCGTTTACTTGCTTATATATATATATATATATATATATATATATATATATATACACACACACATATATATATAAACGGTTGTCATACTCTGTCTGATGAGCCTGGATTTTACCTCCGGAGCGTTTACTGCTTATATATATATATACTTATATATATGAATTGTTGTTGAACTCTTTTCGATGAGCCTGGATTTTATATCCGGTGTGTTTACTGCTTATATATATATATATATATATATATATATATATATATATATATATATATATATATATTTACATTTCATTAGGGCTTGAAGTTTACTTCGAGGCCTTTTACTGCTTTATTTACATTTAGTCCCACCTGGAGTTTACTTCGTGGAGGTTGATCGTCTTTACTACTTTCTTTACATTTAGTCCCGCCTAGAGTTTACTTCGTGGTGGTTGATCGTCTTTTACAACTTTATTTACTTTTCTGATCCCCCATGGAGGTGCTTCGTGGTGGTTGATCATGTCTATATATATATATATATATATATATATATTTACCGCTTTTATATATTTACATTTTCGATCCCTCATGGAGGTGCTTCGTGGTTGTTGATCATGTTTGTATATATATATTTACAACTTATATATATATAACTGCTTATTGCTTTTCATATAAACTGCGGCATCATGTGAGCCTAGGAATCATGTGATCACAGATTCAGTCTACTGAATCTAGATTCGGTTCCCGTGTTGGACATTTTCAGCTGTAAGTAGCTTGTACATTATTTACGCTGTCTTAATTTCCTTAGATGGCTGTCATGCCCATGAGGAGTTCGACATCGCTGTATATTATTTTCTCGAAGATGCTTCGCATCTCAAAAATAAAAGCAAACAAGCCAAACATTTAATAATAAAATGGAAGTATGAAAAGGTCTCAATTACTATTTAGCATAGGGTTTGAAAAACCTCTCAGTTACCGTGGGAACACGGATGTCGGGTGGTGCCTAACACCTTTCCTCCACATAATCAAACCCCCGAACCTAAATGAATCTTGGTTTCACAGACCCGTTTAGCAGTGTCACATCACTGGGTCAATGTGCAAACCTTTTCTCGGTTGTGTTGGTACAACCAGTTAAAAACACCAACTGGCGACTCTTATAGTCAAATCGTCAACATCACACATGTCGGACCTTTTTCACTTATTTTTTCAAACAAATCTCACATAACATGAGAACACCAAAGAACAAGAAACGAAAAGGGACAAATTAAAATCCCAACGTTGACAAGTGGCGACTCTGTTGGGGACACCAGTAAGAGGGCTTAAGCCGCTACTACAAGCTTTTCAAAATTGTTATATGCTTGCGTGTGAATGTTGTATTTACATTTATAATGAATGTGTACGAATGCATTTTACTTACTACACTGCAATATATCTATTTGTGATATTTGTGCTTCGCACATGTCATCATTTTCATAAACAGTGAGACATGTTATATGTGAATGTATGTTGTGTGGTTCCTCCACCAGGAGGCTATCCTGTCGGTGTTTGATTACTGGACTCGTAGGGAGACTAATTTCAATGAGGCTCAGGAAAGGTACCACCCAGATTCACTCCAATTGAAAGACCGGATTAACTTCATGTCAAGTAGATTACGATGATTTGGGGACCTTCGTGCGAAAAAGCCGCGAGAGTAAACCTAAGATAGGTTAGCCTCTGATAAACCAAACGCGGTGGAAAGTCTCTTCATGCTTTCAATTTTCAATTACTTGTAAAAGCATTTACTTGTAATTTTATTCCATGTTCATCTTTATGTAATGGAAAATATGAAGAATATTTGTGCATACATGACATGCTATCAAATAACGCCCATTTTTGTAGGATGATATTCCTAAAATGGACACATTATTATAGCATTTACATTATCCCTAAGACTAAACTACATAAGTCTTTTGTAGGGAAACAATTGGGTCTGTTACCCACTCAAAATCCAAAAAGGCCACGAGCCTAAAGCCAATCATGTCTTCTTCTGACCAGTCTAATGCCGTTTCTCAAGAAGAATTTGACGGATTAAGTAAACAAATTATAGATTTGGCTGTTTTGCTGAAAGAATTGCATCAATCTACTCAGGGTACAAAGTTGCCTACACATACAGAATCCTCTACACAAGGAGGGACACAAGGTTTGGATAAAACAAATCCAGAACCTCAGTTGGATACGACCAACAAAGACCCTAAAAACACCCATTTCAAAGGAGATCCAGACACCGGTGATATCAGGAAGAAGGTCCTTCAAATGGAAGAAACTATCTGTGCTCTCAAAGGGATTGGAACACATGGAAGTGTTTCATATGCTGACCTTTTCATATTCCTTGGTGTTCATTATCCAGAGAAATTCAAAACCCCTGACTTTGAAAAGTATGACGGATTAGGGGATCCTTACACATATTTGAAGGTGTTCATTGGAGAACTTGGATCTTATGTGGAAAACGAGAAGCTCAGAATGCAGCTATTCCAGAAGAGTCTAACTGGAGAAGCCCGTTCATGGTATACCAAATTAGAAAACTAAAAGATCCATAGTTGGGAAGAGCTAGCTCACGCCTTCCTCACTCAATACAATTTTAAACCTCAGATGTCTCCTGACCGATACTAGATTACCAAGGTCAAGAAACAGTCTAATGAGTCATTCAAAGAGTATGCTCAAAGGTGGAGGCGCCTTGCGGCTCAAGTTATTCCTTCTATGACAGAGTCAGAAATGGTCATGACTTTCATAGACATACAAGAAGCTCCTTTCTATGAATGAGTTTTAGCTGGTTTTGGCAAACCATTTTCTGAAATGATCAAACATGGAGAGATGACTGAGATGGGATTGAAGTCATGAAAGATTCAAGACCTAACCGCTCTTAAAGCAGTTGCTGAGCACATCCAATCCAGATCTTATGGAAATAACCCCCAGAGGGTCCATAAAAAGAACAAGGAGGATGTTTCCTTAATACTACAAGGTCAGAAAGGCAGTAAGAGCATGCCTATACAGAGGAGAAACTACTCCCCTTTTCAAGCACAGTCTTCAAACCCTCCATTGTCTAAAGGTGGAGATGCAAAGCGCCCTCGAACATTCACACCCTTAAGGGACTCGCTCGAGAATATTCTTGCTCTTCTGTTACACAGAAGAAAATAACACAACTTCTTCCACCAACTAACCCTAATGGGAGGGGTTTTAATGATACCCGAAAGTGTGCCTATTATGTCGGGGCACCTGGACATGATACTCAAGATTGTTGGCCTTGAAACACAAGATCCAAGATTTAATAGACAACGGTGAGATCATGGTTACCAAACTAGATCAACCTCACATGCAAGACAACCCTCTTCCTCAACACAAAGAAGAAGAGGTCAACATGATTAGTTGGAACGCTGGAAAAAGTTCCAATTAATGGTGAATCATCCCAGACCATCAAAGACAGTATTGACAGATGGGATTATTCAAAGTTTTAATTTACTATGGGACGAAAGATGTGCCAACCCAGAAAATCGGATTGTCCAGAATTTAAGATTTAAAGAATTAGTTATTAATAAAATGAATTTTATTAATACTATTATGTGCTATGTGTTTATTGATCGTTCTATAACCTAGAATGGTTATTAATCGGCAAGATTCTGGCTACGAGCTAGACCGAACGAGTAAGAATTTTTAAGACAAAAATAATATTTTTCTGGGAACAAAATATTTTTGGGGAAAAAGACGAAATAGGCACTATTCACCCAATGAAACCCTAAGGGTTAGGGTTTGAATAACCTAAGCCTTTTAGAGAGTTCGGTATGTCGAAAGATTTAACGATAATATATCGTAAAAAGTTAAGTAAGCAGATAAAAGTTTTTCTCGAAAAACATGCAAAAATCAGATAAAATAAAAATGACAAAAAGTACTGTTATGTACTTTTCACTCGTTTAACTATGTTAGGGGAAAACGTGAAGGAAAACGCTTGACACCAAAAAGTTTTTTTTAGTTTTTTAGAAATCCGAAGAATACGTAAAAGTTAATCGGTAAAGGAAAGATGAAATATCCAAAAATATTTGGATTCCGAGAATCGCAGTTTTTAATACTGTCGGACGAAATTCAAAAGATGGAACCACGAAGCTTCCAAGGGAAGCTAATAGTAAGGAGGTGGAATAGTAAGGATAAGTTACTTAATGAGTAAGTAAGCTTAAGAGTTAAGTAAACTTAAGAGTTAAGTAGACTTAATGGCTAAGTAGACTTAATGGCTAAGTAAGTGTGGAGGCCAAGTAAACTTGGTGGCTAAGCCATGAATAGTAAGGCGGTTTGGTGAAATAACCAAAATACCCCTAGCCTTGAAAATCTATAAATATGAAGCTAACTTTATTGTTTTGGGATTTTGAAAAATCCTACAACTTTGACAGAGAGAGAGAGAGAGGGTTTGGATGGGAGAAGAGAGGAAAAGGAAGAGGAAAAGCTTGCCCGAGTGAACGCTTTGTCCGACGAAAGAAGATTAAAGAAGGAAGGTAACCCAAAACCTAGTCTTCTATAAATTTTCTTTAAGCTTTATATGTTAAAACATAGCTTAACGAGAATAGGAAGTAAAAGATGTTAGAAATGGTTTCATATGGTTGAAATCATAAGAAAACGAAGAAATAAGAAATTAGAAATTTAGTTTATATTTTTCTTAAGGAAGTGTAAGATTCGTAAAGATTTTGAGCGATCCGAATGAATCTTATGAATGAGTAGGTAAAATAAGTAAGGAATGATGTTCTATAACATCAAATTCCAAGAAAAAGTGAAATCATAATCCAAAATATTGACTAAAAATGAAGAACGCGAAGAACACGCGAAGAATGTTATTGATGGACAAATTTAAAACAATCGTAGGATAATTGTTGTTGATGGACAAGTTTAAAACCTCCGCGTATAAGTTAGTTGCTTATTGCTTGGTTAGGAATGTTAGAAACGTTCAAGAAGAATGAATTAAAACTGAGCTATAACGAAGTTATGGCAAAAATTTCTTAAAAGAAGAACGAGAATTAGAAAGTTAATAAATGAACCCGAACATATATGGTTTCATAAGAATGTAAGAGAATGTATAAAACATGAGTCATAGACTCAAGAATGAACGAATTCCGAGTTAGGATGACCGAATTACGGACGAACGAACGAAGAACGTTAATAATGTAAAACGAACAAAGAGTGAAGATTAAGCCAATTGAATGGCATGTTAACGGATTCAGAATGAAGTTCTGTCCATGGGTAATCGAAGTACGTAAGATAAGGAAGATAATGTCTTTAGAACGTCCTCGTTCCAAGTTATAACGAATAAGATATGAGATTTCAAAGTCAGCGTCTCAAGCTTGTAATGCGCCGCAGCGCGAAAGAAAGGGAAGGGCACGACACCGCAGCGCCGATGCAGGGCAATGCCCAAAAATGAGATTTTTACTGCTCAATTACTGGGGGATGTGCAAGGAAGAAATATGAACATGTAATTCAACTAATGTAACACTTAATTAAGTGTATTTAACCTTTGATGAAGGTTGAACGAAAAGATTAAATGAGATTAAAAGATAAAGAATGTAGATGCGGGTTACGGAACCAATGTCCGGGAACCGTAGTCACAATGAAACGAACGTGAGGGATTGCTATAATTGTGATTCCTTAAACGTTGATTAACTAGGGTAATGAATAACATTTTGATGTTATGTCATGGTCATGAGAGATGAATGTAAAGCGTTTAGACGCTGTGAACGCAACGTTGTTGCGATGAACGATCGGTCTTAGCATACAACGAACCGTATGGCTTTGACATTAGGAAAGAATAATGAACATGGGGTTCAGGTGACGAGTAATGAATGAAAGTAATTAAAACCTTGGATGAAGGTTGAATAGAATTAAGAGGCAAGTAACGTAAATGTTAAATACGTAAATGATCCTCGTGAATCGTATTCACATTGAGCAAACGTTATAAGTATACATTGGTTGTATGACTTAGACATTGACGGGAGTAGTAAGTAAGATATGAAATATCAAGAAAGCCGTAGCGAACGGTAATAAGATTAATGAAAGCCGAATGTGAGTCGGATGAGAATGTTAAAATGAAATGTAAGCATTTGACACTTGAACCGAGTTAAAGGTTAAGTGTACGCGAATACTAAACGGGTAGAACCTACACCCCGTGTATGGTTTGACCGTAAGGTAATAAAGATCAATGATTAAACCTGTGAACGGTGGAGAAGCTGAATTAAGGACAAGTACGTATAACGTAAAAGAAGCCGAGTAAATGTTTATAACTTGGATAACGTTCCGAGTTAAATGAATCGGACGTTGTAAGATAAGAATAATGTAACATAAAATGCTTAACGCTATAAATGCGTAGAATGAATATTGAATGATCGTCCTGACTATACAAAAGATTGTATGACTTAGACGATAAAGAATGAATCCTGAGGTATGGCATTTAGTTGCCAGAAAGCCATAAGGAATAAGAATTTGACTTAACAAACATTATAGTTTAATAGTTCGGGTAAGTTAAGATGAATTTAGGTTCTAGTACAATCATAACCTTTGATGGTTGACATATGAGAGTTGGGCTAAACAATTCCTTCAGAGAGTGAAGGTATATAAAAAACTGGCAACCGATCGAACTCACTGTTATGGGCAGTGGAGATGAGACGGGAACTTGTTTGTTAGTTGTTTGTGGGAAACCACTCAGAGTACCATATGGACTACTAGCAGAGACACGATGTGTGCTGAGTCCTAGGAGAGTTATAAGAAGAAGATAAGAATGTAAATCATCAAAGATGATGAACGTATTAAGTAAGACATCTCCGTATGTCATGAAGCCATTAACCGGTAAAGGAAGTTGTGTCACGTAAACTTAGTTTGTAAGAACGTGAACCCTAAGAAGTAAAGTTATGTAAACCAATGCGTAAGTCAAGTATATGACTAATTGGTACATGTGTTATTTCCTTATGTGTTACATAGGAATTGGAGTGAGCAGTTCAGCGTAAACTATAAGCTATAGCTGTGCGTAAGGCAAGTTTCCTAACTTCATTCATATTTTAAATGAATGTTAGTTTCTAAACTTCTCAGATGTTGAACTTGAGAAGTTCTGTCTATGTGCAAATGTGTGATATTTGTACAAGGTGTTAGAATATATGACGCATTGTGCCTGAATGTGAACACTTGATGTTTCTATGATATGAATTGTTACGTGATTGAATCGTTCAATATGAGCATGTTCTATTTATACATGAACCGTTATTGATAAGTCTGTGTATATTGATTCTAGCCGCATGTAATGTGTATGAAAGAGAGTAGAGAATGAAAGTATTTCAAAGGGAATGTAACTAATGTTTTAAAATGATAGGAATCGAGATTATTCTTATTATTCAAGCTGCTTCATAACCTTTGTTCGGTTATTAAAGTCTTACAAGAATGTTTGAATTCTTAAAGTTGTTTTTTCAATTGTTATGACTTGCTGGGCAATTGAATGCTCACACTTGCTTTAAATAAAACATTTTTTAGTGAACGATGTTAGAAAGAACTTAAGGATCCCGTAAAGATCAAGCTGATCGGTATCCAGAAGAAGTGTCATTCATTATATAAATGAGCGTGAAGATCAAGCGAAGACTTGTAATATAGAATGATAGAATTAAACTATAGAATAGTTTAATGAATGATTATGTATCCTTGGTGGCGAATAAAAGTCACTTGTATAAGATGTAAAGAATAATGTAATTATCATTATTTGTAATGAAAGAGGTTTTAAGGTTTTAGAACCTGGGATTTGAGGATGTATGTTGTTATATTTAGCTATATAATGATGTATGTTTGGAAGATGATGGGATCGTTACGTACGGAATCCGGATGTGAAAATAGACCAGATTTCGGGGCGTTATAGGTTGGTATCAAAGCTGATAGGTTATAAATCTTAGTTACGAGTACCTAAGACTATAATCGTAGAGAGAAGGATAAGGAGATCACCATGTGATCATAGTAAATCGTAGTAACAGACGAGCTGTTAAACGATGAATGATTTATAGCTAATGCTATGGATGAATGGTACTACGAAGTAGTACGGGAAGAAGAACTCAGATTGAGTTATAAAGGATAGTATACGAATTAAAGAAAATTCGTATTAAGTAAAGAGAAAGTTAGAAGTTATAGGATTTCAATTGAGGACTCATGTGATTGCTGAGTTGTATGAACCTTTGTATGGGTAGAGGTTTGTGCTTGGTGTAACAACTGCTCTGTTTATTACAGTGATAATCATTAGAATTGGTCGCACTATCAATATGTATATGACGAGAAGGTGAATCTTTTCTCATGTATATACTTGATAGGTAGAGAATGATAAGGTAGGTGCGAGTTCTTGAAACTCATACTTATGGTAAGTTCGTGACTCATAATTATATGGTATGTTTTGAACTTCTCAAATGAATGGGCGCTTTATTATGCATTTGGGATAGTTCTTAAACTCATATTATTGTGGAATGTTCTGAACTCATAATGTGTGGTAAGTATTGATGGGTACATACTACGGTATAGGAATGTTTAGACTGAAATAAGTTATTTTCAGTAGACTTGGCATTGAAGGTGCTAGAGAAGATTAAGTATTGTCACAAGTAAGACAATGAAGGAAGCTGGAGGATAAGATATTCCAAGTCATCTAGTTATGCTAGATTTTGAAGTTTCTTGAATTCGTGCTGAAGTGCGCATTTTGGAAAATGAAAGAATTGGTTCAATTTTTGGAACCAATGAATTTTAAAAGAACTATTCTTGATATGTCTATGCTAGTTGATTCGGCTAGACATAAATTTATTTAAAATATCAAAATAAATTTTTTATCATAAGTGCATTTGATGCAAAGATGGTAAAAGGATGGGGTTATTAATGCAACTGAACCTAGTGTTGGAAGTGATCTTAGGATCAACAACCCGCTATGGTATGATGTATAATGACGAAGTCATAAACTGACAAAGTCCTCAACGTACTATGAAAAGTGCGGTATCATGACGTCATGAAACGTTTTAATGTATTGCAAAAGAATTTAAAGAATTGGTCAATGTCAAGTGAGTTAACTAGACGAATGTTTCAAGTTAATGTCCAATTTATTGGTATTGTCTAAGCTACTTGATTTGGCTAAGACGAATGGTATGTCATGATTAAAAGAAAATCGAGCTTTCTTTGAAGAGCTATGCCGAACCAAATTATTTTGGTGCAAAATCCAATGATTAAGTCTGAGGTGAACATATCCTGAAATGGGGTTATACGATAGGTTGATCACCTACGTATGGAAGAGGTGGTTTACCTTCTTTGTGATTGTAAACTGATCGTGTAAGAAGGGTTTACGGTGAAATAATGTTAAACCTAGTAAGAGTTCATGATCGATTTGACCCCTCAGCAAAAGTATGAAATGTTTTAAAAGAATCCTTATCTTCCTTTCACTTCATGATTCTTGATAAGTTATGAAGGGTAGGGAATGTATGAAAGATAAGAACTTCTTTGAAGAGAAGTTGAGAAGATGAGTAAGATAAAATTTCGAGGACGAAATTTTGTGAAGAAGGGGTGAATGTGATGACCCGGGTATGGGTGTGGTTTTAAGAAATTTCGAGGACGGACTTTTTATAAGGGAGGAAGAATGTGACAACCTGGAAAATCGAATTGTTCAGAATTTAAGATTTAAAGAATTAGTTATTAATAAAATGAATTTTATTAATATTATCATGTGATATGTGTTTATTGATTGTTCTATAACCTAGAATGATTATTAATCGGAAGGATTCTGGCTACGAGCTAGACTGAACGAGTAAGAATTTTCAAGTCGAAAATAAAAAAATTTCGAGAACAAAATATTTCCGGGGAAAAAGACAAAATAGGCACTATTCACCTGACAAAACCCTAAGGGTTAGGGTTTGAATAACCTAAGCCTTTCAGAGTGTTCGGTATGTCAAAATGACATTTTGACGAAAGATTTGACGATAATATATCGTGAAAAGTTAAGTAAGCCGATAAAAAATTTTCTCGAAAAACGTGCAGAAATCAGATAAAATAAAAATGACGAAAAGTACTGTTATGTACTTTTCACTCGTTTAACTACGTTAGGGGAAAACGTGAAGGAAAACACTTGACACCAAAAAGTGTTTTTCAATTTTTCGGAAATTCGAAGAACACGTAAAAGTTAATCGATAAAGGAAAGATGAAATATCCAAAAATATTTGGATTCCGAGAATCGCAGGTTTTAATACTATCGGACGAAGCCCGAAAGATGGAAACACGAAGCTTCCAAGGGAAGCTACGTGAATAGTAAAGAGGTGGAATAGTAATGATAAGTTACTTAATGAGTAAGTAAACTTAAGAGTTAAGTAAACTTAAGAGTTAAGTAGACTTAATGGTTAAGTAGACTTAATGGCTAAGTAGACTTAATGGCTAAGTAAGTGTGGAGGCCAAGTAAACTTGGTGGCTAAGCCATGAATAGTAAGGTGATTTGGTGAAATAACCAAAATACCCCTAGCCTTGAAAATCTATAAATATGAAGCTAACTTCATTGCTTTGGGATTTTGAAAATTCCTACAATTTTGAGAGAGAGAGAGAGAGATAGGGTTTAGATGGGAGAAGACAGGAAAAGCAAGAGGAAGAGCATGCCCGAGTGCACGCTTTGTCCGACGGAAGAAGATTAAAGAAGGAATATATACCCCAGACGATGATTGGCCAGATGTTATGGTAATCATTCGAGAAAAGGAGGACGATGACAGCCCCTCCATCACTGAAGTCCATCAGGACTTTACCCTCGACAATTGGAGCAGCACTATGCATTGGTCGACGAGGGTAAAACGGGCAGAAATCCCTCTTCCCTGTAGATAACTTTAATTGCTTACTTTTCAATACAGTATTAGCAGTTATTTTATCAGTACATGCTAACACTTTTGTATTATTAAATAGTTTCATATATTAAGTGAAAGCATATTTTGTTTCAGGACTCTGAATTTAGATGTGCCTGTACTTGCTGATGAGGTGCCTTTTCTCCACAAGGATTGTAACATTGATGAAAAGTTGGACTCAGACTTGATGGAAATCCAAGGGGACATTGAGACACCTCATGAGATTAAGGAATGGCTCGCAGACAAACCTCAACCCAACCTTGACCAAACCACTTCTTTCAATCTTGGAACCTTAGAAAGCCTTAAGCTAATCCAGATTGGTTCAGACCTAACCCCAAACTAACGAAATGACATGGTTGCACTATTATCCTAATTCCATGATGTGTTTGCATGGTCTCACGAAGACATGGTGGGTTTGTCCACTGACATTGTCCTTCATCACCTTCCCATTAAAGAGGGATTTAAGCCAATCAGGCAGAAGCTCAGGCGATTAAAACCTTAGTGGAGTTTAAAGGTGAAAGAAGAAATTGTGAAACAATTTCAAGCTGGCATTATCATGGTGTCCACATATCCAGAATGGATATCCAATATTGTTCCTGTGCCTAAACCATGAGGAAAGGAGCGAGTTTGCATGGATTACCAGGATCTGAACAAAGTTTGCCTTAAAGTTAGCTTTCTTGTGCCCTTTATCCACATTCTTATTTATAATACTGCTCAATACGACATGTACTCCTTTACTGATTGTGTCGCGGGGTACCATCAAATTATGGTCGCTGAGGAAGATCATGAGAAAACTACTTTCATCACACCTTGGGAAACATTCTGCTATAGACAGTTGTCATTCGGCATCATCAATGCCGGGGCAACCTACTAGCGAGCCATGATTGATCTTTTCCATGATTTAATGCATAAAGAGATAGAGATCTACATGCATGACATCATTGTCAAGTCCCGAAGGGAAGAAGACCATTTGGACTATCTCAAAAAGCTCTTCAATAGGTTACGTAAGTACAACTTGAAGTTGAATCCAGCCAAGTGCGCCTTTGGAGTAAAATGAGGCAAGTTGCTAGGTTTCTTAGTCAGCCACAAAGGGATTGAGCTGGATCCCACAAAAATCTAGGCCATCAAGGAAATGCCCATTCCTCAGACAGAGAAGGAAATACGGGGATTTTTGGGAAGAATCAACTTCATTAGCACATTTATTTCTCAACTCACAGCAGCCTGTGAGCCCATCTTTAAATTATTAAGGAAGAACTCCTCCATAAAATGGAACGATGAGTGTCTGAAAGCCTTCCTTATCATTAAAGAGCCGCTGGTTAACGCTTCTGTTTTGGTACCACCCAGGGATGATGTTCCTCTATTCATGTACCTGTCCATTAATGACAATGTCATGGGTTGCATGCTGGGGCAAAAAGACGAAAGAGGCCAAGAACGAGCTATCTATCACCTCAGTAAAAGATTCAGCATCAGTGAGCACAAGTACACTCTAATTAAGAAGACTTGTTGTGTTTTAGCATTGGCTTCCATGAGGTTACATAATTACCTCCATGGTCACACAACCCATCTCATATCTCGCGTGGATCCTCTCAAGTATGTGTTCAGTAAGCCCATACTGAATTGTCGGTTGTCCAGATGGCAGTTGATCCTACAACAATTTGACATCGTCGACGTGACATAAAATTCTGTCAAAGGTCAAGGAATTGCGGATCAACTGGTCGCCGCACCTGCAGGGGATTACAAACCCTTGGAAACATATTTCCTTGATGAAGGGGTAATGGCAGTTCAGTAACACCATCAATACGATGCATGCCATACATGGAAAATGTATTTCGATGGAGTCATTAACACGAAGGTTCCGAGTCGGAGGCGATTCTAGTATCCCATGACGGGAACATCTGATACCGTCGCCAAAATTATAGTTTTGTCAGCACCAACAACACAGCTGAGTATGAAGGCTATATCATGCGGTTAAAACTTGCCCGTTTAATGGGCATCAGGCCATTAACTGTCTTTGGGGATTCCGAATTGGTAATCAAACAATCTACGGGAATCTATCAAACCAAAGAACAACATTTACTGCCTTACCATCGGCAAGTTTTACAGATGGCTTTGGAGTTCAAAAAAATCTCTTTTTCACATATTCCTCGTAATAGGAATGATTTTGCGGATGCATTAGCAACGCTGGCCTCCTTGATTCACATACCTGACAAGGAAAACATGTCAAACATCATATTTGCCCTTCAAAAGGCCCCAACCTATGGGAACTATGTTGGAGAAGTATCGGATGAGTTACCTCCCATCCATAACCCTTGGTATCGGCATATCAAGGAGTATCTGCGAGATGGATCTACACCCGCTGAGGCGAACCTGACTGAAAAGAGGCGGATTCATCGACTTGCTGTGAAATTCTATCTGAGCGGAGATGCACTCTACAAAAGAGATGCAGGATTAGGTCTCCTCAGATGTCTGGACAAAGACCAAGCTCAGAGGCTCATGGATGAGATCCATGGTGGAGTATGTGGCCCCCACATGAGCGGACCCCTACTTGTTTAGAAGATCCTCAGAACAAGGCATTATTGGCTTACGCTCAAAGCTGACTGTGATGATCACGTCAAGAGGTGCTATCAATGCCAGATTCATGGGAATGCTACCCAAGGGAACTCCACAATATGAGATTTCCATGACCCTTCTCAATGTGGGGAATGGACGTGATCAGGCCCATCGAGCCCAAAGCCAGTAATGGACATCAATTCATATTCACCATGATTGACTACTTCACCAAATGGGTAGAAGTAGTCTCCTTCCCCAGGGTTACCAAAGAAGTCATCATTGCTTTCATCAGAAACAATATCATTTGTCAATATGGACAACCAGAGGTCATTGTGTCAGACAATGCTAAAAACCTCAACAACAAAATGATGGAGGAGTTATGCAGTAAATTCCACATCAAACACCTTAACTCCGTCATCTACCGTCTAAAGACGAATGGTGCTGTTGAAGCGGCTAATAAAAACATCAAGAAGATCATGTAAAAAATGTCCGCCAATCACAAAGGATGGTCTGACATCTTGCCTTTAACTTTATTAGCCTACAGAACTTCAATGCGTACTTCCACTGGGGCAACCCCCTACTCATTAGCCTATGGGATGGAAGCAGTGCTCCCCATAGAGGTGGAAATGGAATCCCTCAGAGTGTTGATGGACGCTCAGCTGGATGAAGACCAATGGGTACAAGATAGGTATCACCAATTGTCTCTAATAGACGAAAGGAGAACCGCGACTATCTTCCATGGTCAATTATATCAGCAAAGGATTGCCAGATCCTACAACACAAATGTCCGGATACGGCTGTTCAAACAGCATGACTTGGTTTTGAAGAAGATCATTGACAACCAAGATCAATCCAAGGGAAAATTCGCTCCTAACTGGGAAGGCCCGTTTATTGTCAAGGAAGTATTGACAGGAGGCGCTCTCAGACTACAGGAAATGGACGACGATGAATTTCCACAGCTTATTAACTCAGACACCGTGAAACGGTACTATGTCTGAGGATATCATCAAGCAAACATCCTGGTTTTTGATCATCAAATCATCAGTCATTCCAGTTTTCTAACCCTTTTTACATACTTGTTTGCCCCTCAGGGAAACATACACTTCAAACCAGTAGCCTGGTTTCACCTCATTTCAAACCTTTCACACAATTTAGATTATCCCCCCAGGGATTAAACCTTTCACACCTGCATTTTATCCTGAAGACAGGATTAAACTTTTCTACGCTTGCAGTTTGTCCTGAAGATGGGATAAAACTTTTTCCACACCTGCAGTTTGTCCTAATCATGGGATCAAACTTTCTTCTCCCCGCAGTATAGCCTGCACATGGGATTCATACTTCTCTTTGGCTGTATTTCGTCCTGAGGGACGAACTACGTCGACCTGATCTCCTTGATACCCGGGAGTACGTAGGCAACCATATTCTATATGGCTCAGTCGCAATAAACAAAAAACAACAAAAACATTTCTGCCCTTTCTCTATAAAAACAAAAACAACAAAAACAATTCTACACCCTTCTTCATCAATAAAGCTTCTACACCCGTCTGCCTTTCACAGTCAGCGTTGAACCTCTTAAACCAGGTTTGAACTACGCAGACATGATCTCCTCTTCAATAAGAGTATGTAGGCAGCCATTTATGGTTCGGTCTAACCCCCTACTAGAACAAAAATATTTGTCACATGGTACTGGGATCAAACTTCAATCCACCACATTTCATCGGCTTCAGAGCAAAGGGATGGAACTACCTAACCTTTCCTCACAAATAGGAGATTCAGCGACCATCTAAGCTGCGGTTGTGCCTCAAAGAGCAACACCAATCCATAAGAGATGGAATTAACTAGGCTTCTCACAAATAGAAGTGTTGGTGACCATCTATGGTGCGGTCAATCTCAAAGAGGAAAAGCCACACTACTCTCCACATTTCTATACAAAAACTAGTTCCAAGACACCAAAGATGGTAGGGATATACATAGATCAATGATCAGTTCTGAAAGATCCTGCGACGTCTCAATGTCCACACATCAAGGATGAGTTCAGAATCCATTAAGATCACAAACCCTGAAGAAACAGGCAAATATCAAGCAAGTATCAAGGCATGACTGAAAGGGAAGTAAATCAAAACATATTTCTCTGCCATATATAATACTATTTGATATATACATATGTGTTGTACATGACAAAATGGCTAAGCTAGTTTGTGCAGGAAAATACAAAGCTATCTACAGATCTGTGTGTATGCGGACTATCAGATCTAACATAGCATCCCTCTCTGAAGAAGGAGGTAACGCTGCAAGCTCCTGCCCAATGGTTCTACATGAGCTAGCAGATCCGAGGCTAACTGCATGGTGGCATGATGCTCATCGATGTATGCACTCATATCGGCAAGGATGCCAGTCATAAGGGATCTCATTAAAGTACTTTCTGTAACGCCCACATCCTAGGCAAATAGAGCAGCATCCCGCTCTACAATCAATGCATCTCTAGCTGATCTAGCCTCGTCTCTCTCTAATAGAGCTACGTCTCTCCCATTAAGAGCTATCAACATCAAGGCCCTAGCCTGATCTTTCTCAAAGGTCATCAGATGTAGACTCTACTCCAGATATTGTACTAAATGTTGAATCATGGTAGCACTCGTAGTGGGAGAATCCATCATAAATGATGGAAACCCAGCAGTCAAATCCTCCTCGATGGGAATATCAGCCTCCTCCATAGGCTCCTCATCGTTGGAATCAATCCCCTGCACTGTGGATACGACCGCAACTGATGTAGTCTCTATCTCCATCCATGTGGAATACTCAGCAGAACAACCCGGATGGCTGATGGAAAAATCAACTAGCTTTCGCTGATCCCAACAGGCATACAACCTGGATCTGTCCTTTGTTTATAAGTGACGAGAAGTGATGCGCTGACTCGATACCCCCTTAAAAGGATGAAAATCCTAAAACTGGTCAAACTGACACATCATGACCAGTGGGTGGTAAGTGATCATGCCTCTCAAGCCAGCCAGAGGAAGATAATCCATGCCCAGAACATGAGTGATGAAGTTGTAAGGTGAGCTAAGCCCTGTACACAGTAATATAGCGAATGGATCTCTGATCCCTGCCAGGAAAGTTGACCAAGATGCATCATCTATACACTCCGCAGGCTGAAAGGAGTATGACATGGCTATATCATGGTTGAAACAATACCCATGCCGTCTAAAAGTGCCAATTGGTCTCAAGTGTGACATAAACCACATGTACAACATGACCGAGCTGCCTATAAACACTCTCGTCGGATAAGTGCATCAGTATGTGGCCGACCTCAGAGTCTCTGCTATGATCATTGGTATAATGGTGTGACCCTCCCTAAGAGATCTCACTACCATAATGACTCCTATGTCCAACTCATCCATGTACTGTGGCATGTAGACATACGATAGTATGCACAATAGCAGTACATCCACTATAGCCAGACGTCAATGATCCTCTGGTTTGGTGAAATCCCAAGAATGTTGTGTATAATTATCCTCAGAGCCAAATCTGTCAAACAAAAAATGTTGGGATATAATGTGGCCAGATGTAAGCTCATCTTGCACCACCCTACGCCTCATTCCAGTGAGGGTCATGAACGGCCTACTCATGTCTCCAATCGCTATATGCACGCAAGGTCTGTCTAGTGGCAGCATCGTCAAACGTGCATACTCTTCTAGAGTATGAGTCAACTCCTGGGTCCCAAAATGGAAAACATGTCTCTCTGATACCCAGTGCTCCAGCATGCCCTCCACGAATACTATGGGAACTTGAAACATCAATAGGGTCATAGTATGCTGCAACAGATGATCTACAATCACCCAGTCTGATGGTGAAATGCTATCATACCACGATCGCATACCAGATGCCACCAAAAATGGTGGGGTATGATCAATACGGCTAACTGTCGAAGAAGACATCTGTACGGGCCATATCATAAGACCATCCAGGGGTCAATGCTGAATATCTCTGGACATACATACATATGCATAACATAATAACATGCATGATAAAATAGATGGCAATATGATATAGGGAATGGAAAACTGTACATACACTCCTAAGTATATCATCATCTAATACATCTCTGTACAACTAAAATATAGGGAAATGGGGCAAAACTGCCCTACATCTATCAAAGGCCTACCAAAAGATATAGCAAGAATGGGGCGAAGCTACCCAATGTCTAAACAGAGGCCTATCAAAAGAGATAACGAGAATATACATCAGAAGAAGTCAATGGTGTCAATGTCTACATCATCAATCCTGTCCACCTGATGTAACTCCTCCTGAGTTACTGGATCTCTATCTATAAGGATGTCAGGCCTATACAAGGGAGGATCTGCACCAGAAAAACCGTATGGGTCACCTAAGGGGCCAGCGCCAGAGCTGGAAGGATCAAAAGTATCTGCCTCTGAAAAATCTCTACCCAAGTGCCGGATAAAGAAATGTGACCGGTCCAACTGTCGTGTCAAACTGTCAATCTGTGTAACATGAGTCAGATCTATGACACAGGCTAGCCAATCCATCATCATCACGGATCCTGGAACCATATCCCCCATGAACTGAGTGGTGCGGGTCTGGGCTCCAATATTACGAGGGAACCACCAATGCTGGAATATCTCCTGAGTGCAGGGACCCTCTGACAGTGTAAAACCATCAATCCCCAACAATGGGATATCAATGACGGCTGACTGCGAAACAGGCCAATAACGCCTGACAGGAGCAAGATCGGCATGAGAATCTCTCTTGTAGTGCTCCTGATAGCACGCTCTCCTAAATAGAGCTACCATCCTCCATCTATGAACAGAGGAATCCTACGGGTGGAAATCATGTGCTCGACACCAGTCTCGTACCCATCCTCAAATCCAATGCTCAAATGCTTCCCAGAGTAGGGAACCCACATGATGACATCCGTCACAACAACTCCAATGAAGCGTGATGAGTGAAACCCTCAAAGAATGTGGACCTCCGCCAAGATGGGAATGATGCCATATTTGTCGTCGTGGATAGGCGTCTAGACCTAACACGCTCACAGGACGCAAACATGGAAGCCTCACATAGGCCCAAAACTGCCAACACAAAGGCAAACATCTGCTGTCAGTCAACACTCTTAACCTATACATGGGAAACGACAAGAGAAATACTCACCAGTAAAAACGGGTAGAATCCTAACCAAGCCTCGGTCAAGCCCTGCAATTGCATGCGCATTCCCCTAAGGAAGTAGGCGAAGGTATAGAAACCCCAATCATAATCTCCTATACGGTCCACATGTTAAGTGGCGCTAATCAAAGTAAAGGACAACGTAGAAGAGTTATCTGCTATAAAGCAGCCCCTAATGATCATCAGGAACAATCGTCGAAGAATGCAATCTCTGACTCTCATATCATCGGGTATGGGCTCACTTAACTGCCCGATCATAGCATCTATACTCAAAGGACCTATACGTACAGTCCTAACCTTGAGCGCTCCATCTGGAACTCCCAACAAGGATTTGACGGCAGTAGGGGTAATATCTGCCGTACAAGGCACTGGATCCCCTCCAAACTCCATACCTGTGATAAACCGCCAATCCATTGGCATCATCATCACCTCATAGTCCAGCAAATGGAGTGACTAAGTCTGGTCAAACCAGCGCTCAGACAATGCCCTGAGGTAACCCCAGGGACAACGACGGGGAAGAATGGAGAAGAATGTCATGAATCCCCAACCATGTACAATCGCTCTATAGTCATCATGAAAAGTCTGATATATAGAGTGGATGCTAAACCAATTCCCTCGAGGCTGCGTAAAGCCGGGAACCTACATCAAATGCAGATCAACATCAGAATTCTTTACTCCTCATCAATAGGAAATAAGGATGATTAAGATCTAACTTTATACCTCTTTTGCGTCCAGGTAGACTGAAGGATGTCGACTCAAGTCGCCTAGAAGCTCTGGGTTTTCCACTTGAATACCTGGAAAATCCCTATGGGGAACACGTGCAGTAAAAGCAAGAACCTCTCCACAGGTACATCCTCCTCCTCGTCCTCTACGTCCGACACTTCAACCCAGATAGGACGTATCACCGCCTCCACCAAACGACGAGGTTGTTCGGACAGCGAGCAGGGTCGAGGCACTTGAAGCCCTCCTCCTTCAGACGCTTAGCAAAGGGTCCTCCTACGGAACTACTCGGCTAATCCGGATCCATAATATCTGGACAACAAGTCTCTAAATCACCTCAAAAATGGTGTTGTAATGTTTAACCTGGAGCTTTTCAAAATGCATTTTTATGACTACATGCATGCATGCATTATTTGAATATACGTCTACAGTAGAGTTAAAATGCATGACTACCCAATGCCTACGTTTTGGAAAATTTTTCCATAGTCCACTTTGTAAATAGGACTATCCACATGCACATAGGCATGACTAGGTGGTCATTCAGTAGCACACCTACCCACAGTCATATACATCCTACATGCATTAATACATCACAGTAAAAAATCCGTAAGTGTAGTCTAATTACCAGGATTATTTTTCTTTTTCTACCTTTACTCATTTGTCCTCAAATAGGATAAGAAATGACCGTAAAAAGTGCCAATTTGACTGTTTCAAAAGTCAAATTTTTTTACATCATTATGTTCAGCATAGTTTAAAACTAATATTTACTATGTTGATTACTTTTTCTAAAGTCATATCAGCATGCATATTCACTACTATGTGTCTAAGTGCATTTTATGTGATAAGTCATTTTCTAACGGATAGAAACTGGAAAAGAATACATGCATATGTTACCAGGATAGTGAAGAACATTTGTACGGTGGCAGAATATGCAGAAAGTCACCCGAAATCAGCTGGTCTGAAGAAGAGCTCTCGAATTTCCTTCGCGACGCTACTTGAAAGTGACTTATGAAAGCAACATGTAACCTTTACATAGTCACGGTTGGCCACAGGTCCACCTGTAGCAGCCCTACATGGGGCCCACACCTCCAGCTCGGTTCAATTCAAGTTGCAAAGGAGGTCTCACAAGCTAAAAAGGCCAAATCAGGAATAAAAACGCTATGCGATTGAGCGAAATAGCCTGAAATCCTGGTTTTCACGGGCCAAACTCTGGTTCTGCATATCACTCATTGGTATTCTCCTGAATACAAGGTAGACTATACCAATGAGCTCAGCTTTTGGAAATCATGCTAGATAATACCTCACACAGGTACGATGTCACCAAACATAGGGTCGTAACCTTAAAAGATATATCCTCGGCGGGGGTCATAACACCGAAGTCAGACATTGATAAAGTATCCCCGGTGGGGGTCACAACGCCGAAGTCAGACATTGATAAAGTATCCCTGACGGGGGTCACAACGTCGAAGTCAAACATTGATAAAGTATCCCCGGCGGGGGTCACAACGCCGAAGTCAGACATTGATAAAGTATCCCCAGCGAGGGTCACAACGTTATTCAAACATTGATATACGCGTCAATGAATGTCAAGCAGTGTTGACATACTCCCCAGCAAGGGTCACAACGCAATGCAATCACTGATACACACATCAATGAATGTCAAGCAGCCTTGACAGTTTGCCCAACAAGGACCTATTCGGTGATACACACATCAGCGAAGGTCAGGCAGCCCTAACAATACATACTGTTGGCAGTAACTCTAACAGGATCATGGTATATACTGGTGACACAAACCAGAGAAGACCATCCTCATTGAAGAGGACCGATGGTGGAATATGTTATACACATCCTCAAATAGAGAAAGCTTTATCCCCACAAATCTCTTGTACACGAGAGGCACCTCTATGGAGCAAAGGTTTGTATCAAGGATCCAGGACATTGGTGATAGCCCCAACGTCAACATCCTTGAAGACTTGGATCGCATGTCCAAGACAATAATGATTGTCATCCCCGGCAGGATTAACAGGGAACCGACAATCATTCATTCATGCATCAAACATTTGCATCATGTTGCTGCACTTATCATCGTGTTTATCTTGTTGCATTTCAAGTGTCTATGATTCTTTATCCTATCCATGCCTTGAACTGCATGAATATGATAAAGAGGGGCATCTGTAGACACTCGAAATTTTTTGCACACATGTTACTAACATTGTAGGAGGACAAATTCGTCTTTCGGAGATAACCCTGGAAGACAGCTCACATCCATTTCGGATACCACTGGAAATTCAGTCTCAACCCCAAAACACACACCAGGAGTATCAATTCCAACCTCGGAGATAACCCCGAGTTTCATCCTTGGAGATAACCCCAAGGAATGTCGTTGTAGTTCCAGCGATAACTCCGAAAATGCTTGTTTCAAATGCACGCAATCAGCTTCAATCTCAGACCTCCTACTGAGGCACTCACAGCAAAGAGCCGGAGCTAACACCCGAAAGATAGGCACATTTACAGATGACCTGCAGAATTCAAACACTTGCAGCAGTCCAATCTCAGATGTAACCCTGAGCAACGTCTGCTATCATCCCACACTGGAGATAACCCCAGTGAGAAGTCAAATCGTCATCTTTCCACCTCAACCCTGTGCGCCGTCTCAACATTCATACATACATTTCTACACAACAATGTCCTATAAGAGCCAAGGAGTTCCAATCCCGAGTGACAATTACGCATGACAGCACACCGAATAAAATTTAAAGCTTGAAGACCATGGGCATGGTCCCCTCTTCATGACTTCGTACAACCTCTAATCTCATGTCATTGCGTAACTCTAGACAAAAGCGGTCCGAAGAAGGTCTTGTACACCTCGTTCGGATGCTCGGATTCAAGTTCTGCAAGTTTGAGCGGACATCACAGTGCACGAGTGCACGCACTTCGAGACGATAGGACCCGTGAAGCCCGAGGCACCCCGGGCAGCCGCAAGTGCATCTATGGCTACAGCAGGTACACCTGCGACTCCAAGATCTATAAATATAGAGCTTGGGGTGGCCATTTATAAGAGAAAAAGAGGCGAGGAAGCCCTGTCCAATTTGCTTTGTACACACCCCATATTGAGTACTTTCTCATTTTAAACACCTGTTAGCGCACATATAGCTATATTTTACCGGCAGGAGCTGAGTGTTTATCCATATAGAGTTATAGAATCCTGCCTTAGCAGCCCACTGTAAGCCTTCTCACACTCTATAAAGTATATCTCTTCATCTTTGCACACACTATTCTTCACATTGAGAGTCGTGTTGTGTGTGTATTCCCGGACTTCTGTCCGTGGTTTTCATTTCTGTCTGTATATATATACTTATATATGTATATATTTATATATGGACTAACATTATCGAGTTATGCCTCGATTGAGCCTAGATGTGACGCCCCCAAAATAGGTATACATCACCCATCTTGAATCGCCAAATACATGGTATAGAATACAAATACAAACTTAATTATACAACCGTCGTGTAATATACGACAAAACATAACTGAGAGTTTAAACAGGAATGTTTCCTTTTAGACAATATTCACTCTCAAATAGAGTCCTCATTACATTTATTGTCACACTATTTTATAGAATAGTGAGGACTACTAATACACCATCTCGGACCATCACTCCGTTCCCCGACTAGTCCCGGCTACGTTCTCATTTCCTGAAGAGAACAATGAAAGCAAAAGGGTGAGCTCAACTAGCCCAGTAAGAAATATTATGACTAAGATAATGCAGAATAAATTATCATTAGTCTTCAACAATGTTAAACTAATAAAATACAATAGACATCAAGTTTAACTGCAACGGAATAAGCAATCCATTAGAAGAGTCAAGTAGAGCATGATATCTACTATCTTTTATGATTTAAAATGTTTTCATCAATTTTTATCGCTGAGACTCAACTTAATAAATAAACCACATCATCGAGTCATCCTTGCACTACGGTCCAAGGATATTCATTAAATCATCAATGGTCATGACTATACCGAATAATCCCTGGTCATAATCATGCCAAAAACTATCCATCAGTGCACTACAGGCCACTGAGGACTTTTACCACATCATTTATAACATTACAGGTCATGATTATACCGAATAATCCCTTGTCATAATCATACCAAGTCCATCTATGCACGTAAGCCAAAGATGACTTTCATCACAATATAAGCATGAGGATGATGACAATGACATAATAATTCAATAAAATAAGTTCAAGGATAAATTTTAAAGATTTAAAATTTTAGTTTATCCAGAAATCAATAACGTCCAAATTGTCAACATGATACTTCTTTGTGGAGTAAAATTCAAGAATGCTCAAAAGAATATTCCCATGAAAAGATACTGGATGAAGCACAAATATCCAGGATATTCTACTAATTTCATGGAGTATAGAAACCAAAACTTTAACCAACTAAATATAATAGAATATATGAAACTGCAAATGGATTTTCGCCCGCCATGTGGTAATCCATGTAGACAGATCATTTCCATAATTTATTAAGGAATGAATACGAAGGATCATTCACCATGCATGCGGTAATCCACATAGACAGGTTATTCCAACAGAATAATAAAGAATGGAATAATGTAAGAATTCACCAGCATGCAATAGATCGCATGATACATGTTATTCCCAACGAATAATAAAGAATGGAATCAGTCATACGTAATCTGCATGCATGTGATATTCCAACAGAATAATAAAGAATGGAACCAGGTCATGCTTCATCCGCACAGACAGGATATTCCAACAGAATAATAAAGAATGGAACCAGTTCATGCGTAATTCGCACAGACATGATGTTCCAACAGAATAATAATGAATGGAACCAGGTCATGCGTAATCCGCACAGACAGGATGTTCCAACAGAATAATAAAGAATGGAATAACAACAGAATTCACCAGGCATGCGATAGACCGCACAGATAGGTTATTCCAATAGAATAATAAAGAATGGAATAACGAAAGAATTTCACCATGTATGCGGTATCAGACATAGGCAAAAGTTATTCCAACATAATAATAAAAAATGGAATAACAACTCTTACGAGTATTGAAAGAAAATTACTCTCTCTATGAATACGAAAGAATAATACCCTTTACCTTAGAAGAAGACTTGATACTGGAATAGTGAGGTAGCAGACTTCTCTTCTTCTTTCTCTCTATAATTTCTCTCTAAAATAATTACTCTATAGCTTTAGTGAATTGGTGAGAAATTAAGGAAGAATGAGCTTCTATTTATAGGAAATTATAGTTTCGATAATTGCATATTTTGGGGCTCAAAATATTACAGTATAATACCTTCCTCTTTTTCTTCATTTTTAATTTAGTCCTGCAAGTATTATCAAACTTGCACCACCTCCCCTAATAATAAATAATGAGAATCAATAGTTCAATCATGTGAATCAATAGTTATAATCATGTGATAATACGAATTACAATATAGTACCTTCAACTATACCTCCATTTTTAACTTAGTCATGCAAGTATTATCAATCTTGCACCACCTCCCCTAATAGTACAAGAATGTGAATTAATAGTATACACATGTGAACAAATAGTTATAATCATGTGAATTAATAGCAATTAATTGCTCATTTATCCAGTTAATTACCCGATTGGTCAATATAACCTCCAGACATCAATTATTATCGAAATAAATGTCGATTTTCACTAACACTAATAATTCCAACACAATGGAACTATCAATTTCATCTTTAATCAACACGAATGTATTCATCATTAATATTATAATTCACAATATTTAACAACCAAGTCGTTCCCAGGAAAGAGAGGGCTTTCCGATAAAGATTTCTCCCTATTGGCGTGCAATTAGATTATCTAACCTCTCCTTGACAAAACTTCTAGACATTGTCAATATTGCAAATAATAATATGAATAACTTTGTCGTCTCAATTATTGATTTAATAATATAACATATTATATAGATGATACTGTGATAATAATTGAATCAATAATATGAGAGATATGATGCAGCAATTACTGTAGCAATAATTGAGTATAAATGAGTGACTTCTTACGTAGGCATCAATAATTAATATTGTGTGCTACTATGTAACCACGCGTATTACTGTACTATTACCACCGAGTATTTTATGAAAACTTGCTTACTTTGTAAAATTTTCAAATATCACCCTTAATTATAAACTTTTATCAATTTAACTATTTACCAAAATAGAAAAATTGAATACTTTTATTTCATAAAATTCGGGATCTCACAATCTCCCCTCTTTATGAAATTTTGCCCTCAAAATTTACGTACCTGGTAGTTCGAAGAGATGAGAATACCTTGCTTTCTTTTTGGATTGTACCTTCCCGGTTATTTCCTCTCTATCATGATTTTTCCATTTCTCATCTCCTGTATTTCAGATATCATTCTAGAATATAGTTTCAAAATAAGGGTTAATTGATATGCCACATATTATCCCTATACTCTAACCGACCAATTAAATACCAAATAAACTTAGGTAGGTCATACTAGTGAAGGAATTCCCCGTCTCTGCCCTCCTAGTTCTTGTCTCACATCTCAGCCAGGGATCATATCCCTAAGCTTTGATACCAACTGTGATGACCCCAAAACAGGTATACATCACCCATCTTGAGTCGCGAGATACACACTACACAAATCCAAATACAACTTAATTATACAATAGTCGTGTACAATATACGACAAAACATAACTGAGAGTTTAAACAGGAATGTTTCCTTCTAGACAATATGCACTCTCAAATAGAGTCCTCATTACATTTATTGTCACACTATTTTATACAATAGTGAGGACTACTAATACACCATCTCGGACCATCACTCCGTTCCCCGACTAGTCCCGGTTACATTCTCATTTCCTGAAGAGAACAATGAAAGTAAAAGGGTGAGCTCAACTAACCCAGTAAGAAATATTATGACTAAGATAATGCAAAATAAATTATTATTAGTCTTCAACAATGTTAAACTGATAAAATACAATAGACATCAAGTTTAACTGCAGCGGAATATGCAATCCATTAGAAGAGTCAAGTAGAGCATGATATCTACTATCTTCTATGATTTAAAATGTTTTCATCAATTTTTATCGCTAAGACTAAGCTTAATAAATAAACCACATCATCGAGTCATCCATGCACTACGGGCCAAAGATATTTATTAAATCATCAATGGTCATGACTATACCGAATAATCCTTGGTCATAATCACAACAAAAACTGTACATCAATGCACTACAGGCCACTGAGGACTTTTACCACATCATTTATAACATTACAGGTCATGATTATACCGAATAATCCCTGGTCATAATCATACCAAGTCCATCTATGCACGTAAGCCAAAAATGACTTTCATCACAATATAAGCATGACGATGATAACAATGACATAATAATTCAATAAAATAAGTTCAAGGATAAATTTAAAGATTTAAAATTTTAGTTTATCAAGAAATCAATAACGCCCAAATTGTCAACATGATACTTCTTTGTGGAGTAAAATTCAAGAATTCTCAGAAGAATATTCCCATGAAAAGATACTGGATGAAGCGCAAATATCCAGGATATTCTACTAATTTCATGGAGTATAGAAGCCAAAACTTTAACCAACTGAGTATAATAGAATATATGAAACTGCAAATGGATTTTCGCCCGCCATGCGGTAATCCACGTAGACAGATCATTTCCACAATTTAATAAGGAATGAATATGAAGGATCATTCACCATGCATGCGGTAATCAACATAGATAGGTTATTCCAACAGAATAATAAAGAATGGAATAACAGAAGAATTCACAAGGCATGCGATAGACCGCATAGACATGTTATTCCCAACAGAATAATAAAGAAGGGAATCAGGTCATGCGTAATCCGCACAGACAAGATATTCCAACAGAATAATAAAGAATGGAACCAATCATGCGTAAATTACATGCGAACGTGATGTTCCAACATAATAATAAAGAATGGAACCAGGTCATGCGTAATCCGCATAGACAAGATGTTCCAACAGAATAATAAAGAATGGAACCAGGTCATGCTTATTACGCACAGACAGGATGTTCCAACAGAATAATAAAGAATGGAATAACAACGAGATTCACCGTGCATGCGATAGACCGCAGACATAAAAGTTATTCCAACATAATAATAAATAATGGAATAACAGAAGAATTTCACCATGTATGTGGTACTTTGCATAGATAGGTTATTCCAACATAATAATAAAGAATGGAGTAACAACTCTTACGAGTATTGAAAGAAAATAACTCTCTTCATGAAAACGAAAGAATAATACCCCTTACCTTAGAAGAAGACTTGATACTAGAATAGTGAGGTAGCAGACTTCTCTTCTTCTTTCTTTCTATAATTTCTCTCTATAATAATTGCTCTATAGCTTTAGTGAATTGGTGAGAAATTAAGGAAGAATGAGCTTCTACTTATAGGAAAATATAGTTTCGATAATTACACGTTTTGGGGCTTAAAATATTACATTATAATACCTTCCTCTTTTTCTTCATTTTTAATTTAGTCCTGCAAGTATTATCAAACTTGCACCACCTCCCCTAATAGTATATAATGTGAATCAATAGTTCAATCATGTGAATCAATAGTTATAATCATGTGAAAATACGAATTACAATATAGTACCTTCAACTATACCTCCATTTTTAACTTAGTAATGTAAGTATTATCAATCTTGCACCACCTCGCCTAATAGTACAAGAATGTGAATTAATAGTACACACATATGCACAAATAGTTATAATCATGTGAATTAATAGTAATTAATTGCTCTTTATCCAGTTAATTACCCAATTGGTCAATATAACCTCCAGACATCAATTATTATCGAAATAAATGTCGATTTTCACTAACACTAATAATTCCAACACAATAGAACTATCAATTTCATCTTTAATCAACAAGAACTTATTCATCATAAATATTATAATTCACAATATTTAACAACTAGGTCATTCCCAGGATAGAGGGGACTTTCCGATATGGATTTCTCCCTATTAGCGTGTAATTAGATTATCTAACCTCTCCTTGACAGAACTTCTAGACATTGTCAATATTGCAAATAATAATATGAATAACTTTGTCGTCTCAATTATTGATTTAATAATATAACATATTATACAGATGATACTGTGACAAAAATTGAATCAATAATATGAGAGATATGATGCAACAATTACTGTAGTAATAATTGAGTATAAATGAGTGACTTATTACGTAGGCATCAATAATTAATATCGTGCGCTACTATGCAACCACGCGTATTACTGTACTATTACCACCGGGTATTTTATGACAACTTGCTTACTTTGCAAAATTTTCAAATATCGCCCTTAACTTTAAACTTTTATCAATATAACTATTTACCAAAATAGAAAAAAATGAATACTTTTATTTCATAAAATTCGGGATCTCACACTAGACTTATGTCTGGAGCGTTTACTGGCTTATATATATATATATATATATATATATATATATATATATATATATATAAATTGTTGTCAGGCTCTGTCTGATGAGCCTGGATTTTACATCTGGTGCGTTGCTATCAGGCCTGGAGTTTACTTCGTGGCCTTTTACTACTTTATTTACATTTAGTCCCACCTTGAGTTTACTTCGTGGCGGTTGATCGTCTTAATTGCTTTCTTTACATTTAGTCCCGTCTGGAGTTTACTTCGTGGCGGTTGATCGCCTTTTACAGCTTTATTTACTTTTCTGATCCCCCAAGGAGGTGCTTCGTGGTAGTTGATCATGTCCATATATATATTTACCGCTTTTATATATTTATATTTTTGATCCCCCATGGAGGTGCTTCGTGGTAGTTGATCATGTTTGTATATATATATATATATATATATATATATATATATATATATATTTTTTATATATATAATCGCTTATTGCTTTTCATATAAATCGTGGCATCATTTGAGCCTAGGAATCATGTGATAATGATTGATCTCTCGAATCTAGATTCGGTTCCGTGATGGACATTTTCAAATTTATGGCGCTTGTACATTATTTACGGTGTTTGAATTTCCTTAGATGGCTATTATGCCCATGAGGAGTTCGGCATCGCTGTATATTATTTTCTCGAAGATGCTTCACATCTCGAAAATAAAAGCAAACAAGCCGAACATTTAATAATAAAGTGGAAGTATGAAAAGGTCTCAATTACTATTAAGCATTGGGTTTGAAAAACCTCTTTTTACAAAACTTCATTGCTTCATGTTTAAAACTAAATTTTTCATACAAATTCAAACCCTTTGTATATAGGTGCGAATGAGGCCATGCACTACTTCCAAATAAATTGCACATTGATCCACACATACACTCACACACACACACACATTCATATAACAGTTTCTTGAAAAGTGGCAGTCACCGTGGCAGCACGGATGTCGGGGGTTCCTAACACCTTCCCTCCACATAATCAAACCCCCAAACCCAAATGAATCTCGGTTTTACAGACCCGTTTAGCAGTGTGACATCACTGGGTCAATGTGCAAACCTTTTCTCGGTTGCGTTGGTGCAACCAGTTAAAAACACCAATTAGCGACTCTTACAGTCAAATCGTCGACATTACACATGTCGGACCTTTTTCACTTGTTTTTTCAAACAAATCTCACATAACATGAGAACACCAAAGAACAAGAAACAAAAAGGGACAAATAAAAATCTCGACGTCGATAGATGTGTTTATTGTTTTCTGTTATCATAAATGTTATTTGATATCAACTACTACTTTGTCATAGGCTGGGAATTGATGAAGAGCTAGTGGTATTGCTCGGCAGACATTCACAGGTGTGTAGTATATGACTTTTCACCTAGCAATACATGTGTGTATGTGTCAATATGTGTGTGGGTATTGCTTTCTCCTTGTTTGTTGTAACCACTTAAGTATGCTTGGGACTATGAACGAATTATAAAAGATGTTTCATCTGCTTTATATTTTTCTAGTCAATTCTACTGCAGTGATTGTTTTCTCTTTGCTTTTGATATGTCTCTCCATGTTGACTGATGGAAACAGTTCCAAATAACTGCAGAAATTATAGTTTAAATTGATATTTCTTGCCATTTCATTCATGATTACATGATAATAATCATTAACTTTATAATCTCAAGTAATATACCGCTGCAAAATTTTAATCTTCATATGAAATCTTCTTACCTGGATTGCAACCACTATGCTTCATGTTTAGACTACCTTGGAAGTCTAAAATCAAACCTGTTGCTTGACATCCATTTGCATGACCATGTGGAGACACTGTATAATCAAATTCGTAGTAAAGCCCTAATCCAGTATACTCGCCCATTTGTGTTTGTTGATCTGCACATGATGGTCAACGCTTTCAAAATGAGTGTGGCAGGGCTGGAGAAAGAACTTGAAACTCTGATAACTGACAATCAAATACAGGTACTGTTTGGACATTAACCACCTTATCCCTCCTTTCTCTTTCGGTTTATGTAACCTGTAACTTGGATTACTAGATAAAAGGGCTCACATTGATCTGAAGATGCATTGACCTTCTTGGTCAACTTTCATTGAACATTTGCAGTTATTGGCACAGTTAATAATCACAGTTGTCGAATGCTTTTATTAATCATTCATTGCATTTCCTGCAGGCCCGTATTTGAGAACCTAATTAATGCTTGTTGAGAACCTCAGTTGTTCTAAAATGTACACACACACACACACACTAGACTCCTAGACTTCGCATGTTATATATAGCCTTTGCATTAATTATATAGGAAGATGCAACTTTAGTTATAGTTGAAAGTTGTTTGTTACAACTTTCAAGATCGAAGACTGGTTGTTTTAATTATAGTTGACTGATTGAAGGAGAAAAATGAATTGGTATAGAAGTTTAGCTAACTATTGGAGGTCTAAGAAATTTGGATTAGAAACCGGAGTACTGTACTCAGATCTTACCAAAAAAGCAGTCAAATCTCATCTTCATTGTCTTTGAAAGAAATTTAGTTTCACTTGTATTCTTTAATTCATGTTGTTTCATAATCAATGCTTGAGACATCAATTCAGATTAATAGCCAAGAAAATAGTTCCAAAGTTATATGGAGTATCAAAAACCAGCATCTAAAGTTGTACTACTTCTAACTAAATTTGTTGTTCTTTTATTTCAGTGGGATAAGGCAAATGGATTAACGTACACACAAGAACAAATTAACGAAGTACGGGATGAGTGGACAGTGTATATGAGCAGCTCATGTAGAGCCTTGAGTTAACGATGGATATGTACAGGGTTAGATGAATGTACATATTTTGGGAGAACATAGGCTTTTTTGCACATGCTTAGTAGTAGCTTAATTTTATGGATAGTTTAGTTTATTTTGTGGATTGAAAAGTGAATTTGAGATGTATATATGGATAGTTTGGTATATATTTTGTGGATGTAGTAATTTGAAACTTTAAACGAATGGAATTATTGGGATGTATTTTGAATGGTTGATACATTTTGGCTTTAAATTTAAATGAGAATTTAGACCTTTTTTAGTTATATATCATGGCATTAGCAGATTGCAGGTGCACTGGTAATATAGGTGAACCACAACATATTTAGCTATAATTTGTTATATGCATGTATTACAATATTTTTATGTCACACTACAACGTTTTGAAAACGTTATATAAATTTGTCTAAATAGATGACACATTCTAAACGTTGTGTAAATCTGTCTAAATGTTGTCTGGTATATTAAACTACAACATTTTAGCCAGAATACGTTGTGGAATCATACCATCTACAACATTTTTAACCATCTAATAATTTTTGGACAACA